>OY282641.1:106084687-107472546 GCA_958299015.1 Tetanocera ferruginea
GAACCAATCACGAGAGTGGTTCTGGCAGGAACTTACGGAGTAAAGTTGGTGCTAAAAAGCCATGTGCCGATTTTACGTCTTTTAAAAATCTCCGGTTTTTAAACAACTAGTAACTGCAACATTATTATAAATCTACTTAAAAATAAATCAGGGCAAAATATAATCTTCATTCATATTATAATAATGGTTTTAGCTTGATTAAAAAAACAAATATTAGTAAAAGTTGAATTTGAAATGGAAAGAGGTGAATGAAAAAGGTTAAATTTGAAGTTACAAAATCTGTATATATACAGATAGATGACATATATCCAGAATAAGCGAGATAGTTAAAATAAATTCGATAGTCTATAGCTTTTAATTGATTGGAGATACAAAGTTATATCCTTAGAATGTATTTTTTTATTTTTTAATTGAAAAATATAAAAACTATTAATTTAAAACATGTAATTTTGTCAAAAAAAAATCATAGGAGGCCAGCCTTGTTATTTTGACAACACTACATATTGATAACACTGTGCGGCAATTTAAGGGCCAACTAGAATAACCTCAAATATCTCAATGGTTTCTTATAGTGCATGGTCTATATATTATGCCCTCATACTCAGTTTTATCAGATTAGGTCATTGTCAAATTTCACCATTAAGTTACCATCTTTGGTAATCTTTGAATCCGGATATCTTTGGATGCGCACATGTAACTTTTGTGATCTTTTGAGAGGAGAGTTATTTGATTTTACTTAAGGTGTATGCAAAAATTCAGTAAAATCTGATTGTTTTTGATGACAAATACAAAGTGAAAATTTTGTTTTTTTTTTAAAAAAGCCCTGTTTTCGAAGAAAAAATTAACCCCCTTCAAAAAGTTACGTATTTTTGAGCAAAAAATGGTCTCAAAATGTAAAGAACCATCCATTGCAAATATTAAGATGCATTTACTACATAGCATTTGAATTTAGTTTAAGAGTTATAAGAAAAAAATTGTGACTTTGTAATTTGTGCAATTTGACCTTGAATTTCCCTTGAATTTGACCTTTGAATTTTTTTTTTAAATATAATATCTTAAAAATTTTTGAAGTTAACTGATAAGACGTAAATACAAACTTGATATTACAATTTAATATCAATTTATAATATATTAAATTATATTATAATTTAAAATAATTTTGAACCTTCACAATGATTGATTTTACATTTGAAAGAAAATTTAACAAACTTATAGAAATAAGTAGAAAAATTGGAAAACCGTTTGAATTCGACTTAGATATTACATGAAAAGTTAAAATTTTTAATTAAAAACACTTTTTTTACAAATTTGGCTATTGATGAATGCATAAAACAAAATTTTTTGAGAAAATGTTTACTTTTGAGAAAAACTCTAATTCGACCAACTCAAAAGCTCTCCCCCAACTAAATTTCATATTGATCAAAAAGCGAGTTTTTTATAAAAACTTCATGTCTCCCATAAAAGATTGGGAACCCCTCGTAGTGTATTAACAAATAAGATTCGAGTGAACGTTTAGAAAAGGTAATACCATGCTCTATGGAAATAGTTTGAGTTTTTAGATTTCTTTTTTAAGAAAAATTAAAAACAAAAACAAATCAGAAGCTTTTCTTGAACGTGTTCAACTAAATACCTGGGAAGCAATCAATTCATTTAATTTATTAATAAGGAAAATTTGCTGTTATTTCTCTATAAAAAGAATTCACATTTATAAGACGTCCATGTGTCCCGCTCCGTTCATGAGAATTTTTCGTCAAAATATATTATCACGACGCTATTCGTGTTCGCGCTCCAAGCATAAAGCAGCTAGTTTTTGCTGTCTCTTTCAATAGATTTAAGTGAAAAATAAGCGAGGAAATAAATCTTTCCGCAATTACTTAGTCATCATCCTTTTGCTGGTTGTCTTCCCAGCCTGAACTTCTTATTTGTTGTTACAGTGTGTTCCCAACTTCTGATGACCTTTAACGGTGATGAGATAATGGTCGTAATTACAGAGTTGCAGAAATTTCAATGCAACTGCATTCGAGCGAAGAAAATTTTTAAGAAACATAAATATAATTAAAATGTTATTTTAATTCTATTACTAAGTAATCAAGATAAAAATTAAGCGCAGCTAAATAAATGTGGGAGAAAATATATTTTAATTATAAATAAGATTCTTTTACATACTTACAAGGTAATTAAATAGGATAACATGTTGAACAGCGTTTGAATACAATACCTTTCATACAAGTATTGTGGGTTGTTGCAAAATCTGAGTCGGATTTGGTTTGTTATCGGAATAGCAAAACGATTTCGATATAAAATGGTGTTGTGAAATCCGATCGGTTTTAACTCTTTTCGGATATAAACAAAGCCGATGTTCGAATCAGCTGTTCAGCTACATTGTTTTCTGTTTGTTTGTTGGATTGCAAAAAATTAACAATTTTTCGTGAATTTCTATTTATTCAATTGTGAAAACAAAAACAAATGTGGATAAATGAGTTCTGCTGTCTTAAAAATACAAAATAAAAAAAAAAACAAATTGGGCATTTCAGCCCTTGAAAGGACTTTGACCGAGCTTCTTATGATCAATTGTGTTGTGTGTGTTAAATGCTTGCAAACAATTGACCGAGAACTGGACCTACATGTTTTATGCCGATTCCGAACGGCTAAAGTTCATGTTCTCAAGAAGCTTTACATGTCATTATTTACTCTCTGAGGTTTGCCATTGTCTGCAGAGAAGTGGTGACCGATCAGAAAAATTTTTTATTGAAAAATTTTCGCCTCGACTGGGGATCGAACTCGGGCTCCGAGCGTGCTAAGCCACACACTTAACCTGCACGCCACGGTCACCACCATTAATTATATTACAATTATTTTTAACCGAATTAAGATCTATTATTTCTACCGTATTAATCCAAGCTAAGAAATTTTAAATTTTTAAAAAATTGAGGTATGCTTGCTTTGCATTCGATTTCTATTCCAACGCAGATAGCACATAACAGATTGAATATTATGTGCAAAATTTCAATTTACTAGATTTTTGTTTTTTTATAATTTCAAACTAATTTTCGGTTAGTAGAGTTGGGTTGGCAAGACCATAATATTTTTTTAAATCTTTTTAATAAATATAACAAGATATGAACTTGATCCTTAATATATATACACTTCAAATTTCATGACAGTATTTTTAATTTTACCTATTTTTTAAATGATAAATTAAAAAAAATTATTTTTTTACCTTTAAAGTAAAACAAGGTATGTTTAATAAAATTATTTTGATATATTGTTATTTTTTAAATAAAAAGTCTAGTTTATGTGTCTAGAATAAATATTTCAAATTTAATACCAATTTAGATTACATATTTTTTTATATGTATATTAACCCTTTCGACTCGAACGTTGCTTACAAGCAACTTTGATTTCTTAGCACCGTTTAATTTGAAATGGAACTTACTCATCAAAGAAGACATTGAATTGAATAATTGCAGTTTTTATAATAAAAAAATAACAAAAAAGTAAGAATTTTGTTGGCATCAACATAACTACGACGCATTATTCAGAGTTAAGTTTTAACAAATAGAGCAAAAAGTGCAATTAGCGCAGAAATTATAAATTCAAAAATATATATTAAAATCATAAATTTAAAAAACAAACACGCAGTGTTAGTCATAAAATGCGAAACAAAAATACAAAAATTAAATATTTATAAAAACGTGCATTATTGCAAACTTACATACATATGTGCAACATTCAATATCTAGTGACACGATAACTCTAGAAGTCTGAAATCTTCAAAAATGCTTAATTTAGATCGAATAAACACAGGAGTTATGAAAACAACATTTTCATACAGCTAGCTCAGAAGCGGGGTCGAAAGGGTTAAGTATTATATGGGATATTTTATGCAACTTTTCTGAAGAAACTTTTGGTCGAAATTGGATAACGAACCCCGAAAACCCCCAACTAATTTATCAATATAAAGCTAAACTTAGTATAACAATGTGAGAAAAAGCATGAAAATGTTCAGTAAAGTTACCCTGGATCAAAAATTACTATTTTACCATTATTTAAATTATATGTTTACATGTAAAAAATCTTCTACGTATTTTTTGAATGTTCTACGTCCATTGTTTTGTGAAGATGCGATTTGTTTTGGATGACCAGAACATGGGGATTTCATATGAAACGGTATTTTTCTGATCATTTAGTGAGCTACTACAAGTTCATTAATATCAAAAGAAAATCTGACAACTACCCATTAACCCTTACTTTTTGAGATATCTCCTCAGATAATCCGGAAATAATTGCAAACCTATTCGCGAATTTCTTCAGTCGGTCATTTACAAGTCATAACGATGAACTATGAATACTTTTCTTCATAAAGGAACTGTGCTCAAACGTCACTGACTTCTGTTGATATAACATTAGCTGATGACTTAGCATAGTTACATAGTCTTAAAGATGATTATTCTCCTGGACCCGATGGGTATTCGCGAACTTTTTGGCTCATCCCCTTTTGACACTCTTTCAACTTTCTATTTCAAACTCAGTTTTTCCAAAGTTATGGAAGAACTCGTACATAATACCTTTACATAAAAAACTATCTAGAAATGATATTTCTAATTACAGACCCATGCAAAACTGTCATGTGCTCCTAAAATTTTTGAAAGTATTATCTACGACATTTTTTTCTTCCATTGCAAATCTATCTTTCCCCCTAGTCAGCATGGCTTCCTCAAAGGTAGATCGACTACCACCAACCTCACAGAATTTGTTTCAAACGCTTTATGCTCGTTGGAAAATGGTTACGAAGTTGATGCAGTTTCCACCGACTTTAGTAAAGCGTTTGACAAAATCTCACACACTATCATCCTTCTTAAGCTATAAGCCTTTGGTTTTTCATCTCTGTTTATGTCATGGATTAAATCTTATCTCGAAGAACGCAGTTATAATGTCATCTTTAGATTTTCCAATTCAAAACGTTTTACAGCTATGTCTGGTGTCCCAAAAGGCTGTCACCTTGGTCCTTTGCTATTCGTTTCAACAATTGCTGATGTTGAAGGTATAATCAATGATTCTAATCTTTCTGTATATGCTGATGATATGAAAATCTATCGGCGCATACAAACCAACGCCGATTCTTGCAATCTTCAAGACGATCTGGTCAGCTTTCCACTTGGTGTCAAAAAAATCTTCTGGAGCTCAACGTCAGCAAATGTCAAGCTATAACATATTCTCGTAAGTGACTCCAACTTCCCTCGAGAACGTATTACATTCTCGGCAAGCCAGTTCCGTCTGTAAGCTCTTTACGCGACTTAGGTGTTATTTGTGACAAGGAACTTAACTTTAGGCCTCATATTGATAATATTATTAGTAGAGCCAACTCTGCACTTGGTTTCGTGAAACACTGGTCCAGAAAGTTCTCCAATCCTTACGTCACTAAATCTCTCTATCTTTCCTTTGTTGGACCCATCCTCGAATATGTCAGCCAGGTTTGGTCTCCCATCAAAACACCCATTCAATGCGAATCGAAGCCGTTCAACCGTTATGACTGCCAACATGATGAAAAGGTCTGGCCCATGGATGAAAGAAAACAAGGTTACGACATCGACGTCATTGGAGCGAATTGAATGTTGCCATCTCTATGTAGCTATCCTATTGCCATCCGTTTTTAGCTAATAAGAATAGTTTGCTCCGATTACGTCATCTAACGGTAAAACTTCAGGACGGCGTAATCTTGTATTCCTTCATTCATGGTTCTGGCCTATTCAGCGAGAGCAGCGCTCTAGAGCGCCTGATTAAAAGACGGCCATATAAGCCTACGTTATAAGAAAACAAAAAAAGTAAAACGCACATTATAGAAACGGTTAGTAAAATGTATATTTTAAAAACATTCTACGTCATGCAAAAATGGAAATGTATACTTTAACATACAAAAGTAAAATGAAATGCTTTAAAAATAAAAATGAACGTTTTACTATGATATAGCAAGGTAAAATTAATATTTTCAAAAACATTCTACGCCATACAAAAACGATAGCGCATATTTTAATATAACAAATTAAAACGAAACTTTTTTGAAACAACAACGAACGTTTCACAATGATAAAGTAGGCTTAAATGAATATTTTCATAAACATTCTACGCCATTCAAAAATAAAAGTGCACATTTTAAAATACAAAAATAAAATGAAACGTTTTATAAACAGCAATTAACAACAAGAATTTTATAAAAAAAGCATGTTATTGTCAAGGTTTTCTGACACTATTGAGGGTGAGCAGATTTAAATATGTTACGCTACAGTCAACATATCGTTACCAATAGTTCAGTGGAAGTGTGCTAGACTGGCATGCAGAGGACGTGAAAAATTTAAAACTGCATTACTCGGCTCATAATTAGCCTAAAACAATTAAATTTGATATGTATGTGTTTTATATCAACACAAAGATGTTTTTGAAAAATGGACGTCATCCCCTCACGGACACGCCCACCTCCCATACAACCCAAAAATTAAAAACGCAATAAATAAGCCTATGTTTAACCTACAGAGCTAAAATTTGGCACGTATATTTTTTATGACAAGACAAATATGGTTTTGAAAAATGTCATCCGCCTACGGACACCCTTACCTCCCATACAACCCAATAAATTTAAAACTCAATAAATAAGGTTATGTTTGTCAAAGAGAAATGAAATTTGGTATGTATGTATTTTATACCAAAACTAAGGTCTGTTCAAAAATTGGAAGGAATCCGTCCATGAACACGCCCACCTCCCATAGCGAAAGTACAATAAAAGCATTTACTGTGAGCTACAGAAATAAAACTTGGTATGTGTAAATTTTTCATCAACATTTAAATGCATATAAAATATAGGCTTCATTCGCCCACGGACACGCCCATTTGCAATAATATTATTTTTTTTGAAAAAAAGGGTTTAGGGTATTTCATAGTCGGCCTAGACCGACTTTAGACTTTCTTTACTTGTTTTAAAATGTGCGTTTTAAAATAAAAATAAACGTTCGATGCGCAAAAACTGGGTTAAACGTTTTCAAAAGTAGCACGTTTAGCAACTCTCTACCTACAGGTAGAGAGTTCAACCCATCTGATGTTGTCTTTTAGTTTAGTATTATCGTTGAGCAGCAGCTTGAGAGTAGCTAGCGGCATGTGTGGTAGGTTCTGAACCACAGATGTCACCAACGTACCGTTTCTAGCGGGCTCGTCTATATTTTTGAAAACAATCTTTGACATGCGTTGCGGCCACACACATACTTTTTAAATTAATCTTTATCAGTTTAAGAGATATTTTGTAAAAAATTTAAATTTTTTTTTAGATAAATTACAATCTGCCAAATAAAATTTTGGACTAACAATTTTCTGTTGGAGGTGGGCGCATAAGCGCAACCAAAGGGGGGGTTTCGGGGTTTAAACCCCCCCAAAAATTATTTTAGCGCAAAGCAAAAAATAATTTAATCAAAGTGAGGTACATGAAAAGCAATCACACGTTCTATGAAATGAGTGAAAACCCCAAATGTATATTTCAAATAGATTCTGGTTGATGCATAATCTACTAACTTAGTCACATTTTAATCCTTCAGACTGCACATTAAGCCGGGTTGATTTTGTATGGAGAAAAAAAAAGTGAGCCGGACATCGACTCAAAAGTAAGAGGTACTCTTAAAAACTATAAAATATTTTTTTAAACACTATAAAAAATTTATTTTTCTTGGTGTTCAAACGCATTTAAGATTATTGGAAAAGTACTGAGCCGTTCATTATTTTGGTGTATGGTATGGTGTTGTTTAATCAAAACTGAGTACTATGAAAAATACGTTTTTTTATAAGTAAGTGTTTTAAAAAAAATATATGTTCGAAAATCATGAATTTTTCACTGGAGAGCTATCTGGCGGATATTTCACTAAAAACTGTTTACCGGAAATCGATTTTGCGTACCTAAAAACCCATAAGTACCCACTAATATACATATACCCACCAAGTTTTGCCAAAATCGAACAGTAATTATTGCAATTAAATAATAATTGAGCTGAAGGAAGGTTTTGAATATCGATTTCTCACATTTTATATAATTGTGGCACTAAATTTTGGTTAAACCGAAGAAAGAAGAGCTCAATAATTTTCCAATAAATTCAAATTCATGTGAATATCATGAAAAATACATATTGTACAGGTATTTAAAATAATATCTCTTTTCGAAAATGACAAAATATGGATTTTTTTGGAGTCTCAAAAGAGTTTGTAAACACAAAAAATTCAAAAATTTGTTTAGTTAATATATGTGTACCATTAAAATCTTTAGTTTTCTGCTTATCTTTGGTATGCATTCTGAAGAAAAACAAAAGTTTATACAAAAAAATTCGTTTTCTCACATCGATAACACAAACTCTACAGAATTAAGTTCATAGTGAAGTCATGTGATTCATTACAAAACTTAATAAATAATAATAATGCAATCACTTCTGAAACTCGAGAAAAAAATTCATAATTTCTAATTTTCCATCGTATTTTCCAAAATCCGTTTAATAAAAATTTCTCTAAATTGTTAAACATTATCCGATATTAAGAAATTATGGCTTATTAAAGGCCCAACCAAGTTATGCGTAAGCATACAAAAGCTAGAGAGCAAAAGAACGTACTTGCTCAGCAATATATTGCGTTGCCCAAGTTGTGCGTAAGCAATTTTTCGTTCAGTTTCTCAATTTTCGTTTACTTTTCAAAACTTGAGTGTGAGCGCTCGACACCGTATATTGCTAAGCAGAAAAGGGTTGCAACCTGTTTAATAAATAATTTAAATTTTGATTTTAAACACTTATGTATCGAAATTTTATTAAAAGTCAGTAACAAATGTATGTTTTAGACAGGATTTATTTATGAAGCGGGGTTTGTATTGAAATTGACCCCTATTTTCAATCATAGAGCATGGATAAATTTACCAACTTAAAAAAAATATTTTTTTATAATTTTAGTTGGCAATCCTTTTCGACAAAAACAAATTATTTTTTGTTTGTCATTTCATTCGAATCGATTTATATTGAAATTTTTCTTCATGCTTACTTCGTTTTTAATCAATTTTGGAAAAGTGTGTTTTCGAACTTTTGTATACTTTTCGTTGACTTCTCTCTGAAACTTTTGTATGCTTACGCATAACTTGTTTGAGCCTTAAGTAAAAATATGTAAGTTTGATTTTTCTTCTTACCGCCCGTCCAGTCACTATTATAATAGTATTATAGTATTATAATAGTATTATACTATAATTATAGTTATACGGTTTTACTTATCCAATAAGCAAATGCTGACTTAAATCGAAATAACATATTTTTAACGATAGGTCTTTACTACACTTTTTAACGATATGTCTTTTCTACACTTTTCCAAAATCGGATAATATATGCGCAATTTTGAGGGATTTTCATGAAATTGATTTTGAAAATCCAATGGAAGATTAAGAATAAGGCAATATAAGTCGATATTAGAGTTTCGCCACCATCGGCAATTTTGGTGGCGAGGGACTCAAACGATTTCTTCAAATTTAGACTCTATTTTTTCATCCCAAGGTGTCAGAAATGTAGCGTTTTGTACTTTCAGAATTGAGCATAATTAGTACTCACTAAAGGACGAATTTTAAAGCTAGTGCCAGACAGAAAAATTTTCACTACCCTCAGTAAAAAGTTTCTCTAAATAAGATAAAAAGCCATAATATTTAGAGAAAAAACTTATAGAGTTTGCTCCAGAGAATGCTTTTCTCTAAATTTGATACTAAAAACTCCCTAAAAATGATAAAAAGCTTCCATGAAAAAGAGAAATATATAAAAATATGTCGTTTTAAGAGAATAAGACTTTTTTATTTTTGAGAAAAGATTTAATTTTATTGAAGAAAATACTTGGCATAGTGAATTTTTTATGAAAATATAGGAAAAATTTTTAATTTTGCATAAATTTTTCTCTTTAAATGAGAATTTTCTGTGCGAGAAAAATTCTTATCATTATTAGAGACATTGAAATATTTCCATTTCAAACAAGTGAAGAAATATTTCTTTGCAATTGTGAAAATTTATTCTAATTGAAGAAAATTTTATTTGAAAAAGAGAAAATTGCTATTATCGAAAATATAGAAATTTTTTATCGGAGAAAGATTGGTATTTTTTTTTTTTGAATGTGTGGGGAGAAAAAAACTGAATTTTTGCTGACCCTATTGGCATCCGAGTAAAAATGAAAATATTTTAGCTCAAGCCTTTTAACCTTCGTACAACTGCCGAACAAGAAAAAAGTCCATAAAACGGCGTACAACTGGTGCTTGCAAAATATTTTGGCCGAACAGATCCTAAACAACGTTGAAGCAAGTTTATTTTAAAACGACCGCTACCACTGCTGTTCACCTCCTGTACGGACAAAATGCCCTGACAGTGACCGTTTTAATTTTTCTTTGGAAAAAGAAAATATGGTGCTGGCCATGCCTGAAATTTGAACACTAACCGCTACAACACAGCCGCTGTAATTACTTAAAATCGTTTTTATATATAAGTTCTACATTTCATAAAACCCCCCCCCAAAAAAAATTCCTGGTTGCGCCCCTGGGTGGGCGTGATGTTTTTTGGAGCTTTTAGCAAACCTACATCCTACCTTAGATCTTGGTGGCATTGACTCTGTAAATTAGATAAATTTGTTGGTTCCTTTTCATTTTCTGTCTCTTTAATATTTTTAGAAACGTGTCATATGGTCTTTTTATTCGCATAATAGTGCTTTGAAATGATTCCACTTATTCCTGAACCAAAGTGTATAAAACCAGAGCTCCATATAAAACCCAGTCAAATTTTTTTCGTATTATTTTGTGATAATTCTACGTATCAATGTACCAAATTGTTATTCATTTAATAAAATTAAACGCAAACATTAACAACATTTTTCTAATATTGACTTGCCCCTTTGTTGAATCCCGCCTGTATCACTATTTTGTAAAATTGTATAAATTTAAATTAGTATTTGAGGTATATGAACAAAAATTGGTATGTTCGTATGTTAAATCAAACGTGTAAAAAAATAATGTCATACGACCAGGAACACACCCACCTCCTATACAACCCACAGAAGTTAAATGTGAATAAACCTATTAAGAAATACATTGATTTTACCATGTTTATTGCCCTAAAGAGAATATTAAAAAAATATAAAAAAGCAAGTATTAACCCTAAACGGGGTACTTGTGAAAAAAAGACAAACGAGTGAATTACTCATTTGTGTGCCACATGGTTATGATATATATTTATTGTTAGGTTATCACGCTTACAGACTTAGATTTGGATGACAATGGCAGTAGGGAAGATAATAGTAACTATATAAGTCATATTTATTATAAATTGCTTAATAATCAACTTGCACATGGACTTGCCATTTTAAGCCAAAATATGATATATGAAATAAAATTAACAGTTGGGCCTTAAACATTTATATCATCCATTTTAAAATAATGACTAGTTTAAGAACTATGCTTTTTATAAAATATTTTTATATTTTTTATGTAGAAATATTTGCTTACCGCACTGTACGGAAGAAGAGTTTGACAGAAAATGATGGTACAAATGTGTCAAAGTGTCTTAATCTTGTATCTACGCTCTAGGCACACGCAGAGACTAATGTTTTTTATCCTGATTCTTTCGTTTTCTTCTTGACTTATCCAAAAAACCCTAAGCGATAGAGACCACACCAAAAACGTTCGTGTTACAGAAGATCGCAGTAAACAACAAACGATAGTTTACTTTACTTTATTTTATTGGAAGCCATTTTGCAATAATTTCTAAGACAGAGGCATAATAAAACGATCCGAGCATCTTAATCTTGCATTATTGGCATTTCTTTTGAACACTTAGCAAATACTATAAAATATGTTGTACCACTTCACTTTGCTTATATTCACAAAAAATACTTTATATACTATAAATAGAATCGCACAAACTTCACTTTACACCAAATCGGTTTTTCTCTTTTTTTTATTCTGGACAGAAAACTATTTTTGTACTCAAATGCAACTTCATGTGGGGCTCAATGCCAAGAAATGAACGAAAGCGCAAAAGCGGCGTAAATGTTTTAAAATAGAGACGCCCGCTGTTTCTTCAGAACCGTTAACCGACAGTCGGGTAGAACTCAAGAGCGTACACATAGACACACACGCTTACTCCAAATGCACGCACTTTTTACACTGAATGCAGGGAATACAATTTTAACATAATCCAGACATCATTGGACGAAGCAAGGGTTGGAACTGCGTTGCACCGAAATAGCAAAAAATTTCCAAAATATGTAACGACGCGTGTTCTTTTAAATAAATCTTTTTGCAATCTTGCACTATGTTGAGCGGTTTATTCGTTGAGATATTTTAAGAGATATTCATACACAAGATTAACGTAAATAATACGTATAAATTCTGATATTCTTAAATTTTATAGCTTCCCGCGCGGCAGACTAACGATCGTTGCGATCGTTTCGTTTGTTTACGACTAACTGAAGCATTCGTTTTCAAAATGGATTTGTGAAGATACGGCATTGAGTTGGGGATCTGCCGGCTGATCTGCTCCAATGTGATGCCAGAGTGGCTGCAGCCGGTCTGCTACACGTGATCATCATCGTGTTGTTGAGAGACAGAAAAAGTGTAGACAAGAAAACAGAAAACTATTGCTCTGTAATACAAACACAACAGAGAAGAAGTTGAATTGACTTTTCGATATCGAAAACTAAATTATCTCAATAAAATGCCCGTAAAAGAGGAAATTTCATTAGCCGATTTTCTTTCAACTTCTACCCTAAGGTTTTATGACCTTTATTTTCCAAACTCTCAGTCACTTGAGATATTTTATGGCCTATTTAAGGTTTCTCTCTCATTCTCTATACAAGCGATTATTTTAAAAACGCTCTGACAACTAACAATTCAGGTAATCTCCGACTAACTGAGTGACTTGGACTCATTCATGGTGTTGATATTTTTGTTGTTTTGTTTTGATTCCACTTTTGTAGCATGGACTAAACAGACAACGATGTATAGCTGATGATCTTTGTTATTAAAACGATCTTTAGTTCTGCTCATAAAATTAAATGACATAGAGAGCCACTTTGAAATGGATTTGCTGAACCCTAAACGTGACAATAAATCTGCGGTTCAAGCCACTCTTATTGAATGCGGCTGAAGAGGTTTTAATGAGGCTCATTGAAATCGGTATGTTTCGAGACACAATGAATTTCTGATGATCATCAGATATGAAAGATTGAAGTGTATAACAATACTTTTGTTCTCTCGTTCCTTTTTAGTTCGTGTCCGCAATAATATATGTTTTGACAACGTTAAACATGATTATTTGATCTCTTTAGTAGAGGCCAACGGAAGTTATTTGGCGAAATGTAGATCTTGTTAACATATTTCTTAAGTGCTACCGGAAGCTACTGGTTCAAATATTGGAATAGAAAAGAATGTAAGGAAATTAAAACAAAAAAGGTATTTCTCACAAGCTGATCGTTGCATGCATATTCCATTTACTCTCCATCAATCAGATCAGATAGAATACTTTCAGAAAAATATTGTCTTAATTCTTTTTATTTGGTATTTATTCAAATTGCTTCTGCCTTAAAAACTGCCCTCAATAGTTTTTTTTTAGCTTAATTTACTAGCACTTAAGCCCAAATATTCCCTACTTATCAGTGCACAAGCCTACCTTAATCTATTAATTGGACAAGTTTATGATTCATAAATTTTAAATTTTAAAGTTGTCTTTGACTTTGCTTAATAACATTTAATTAAAATTCAATAAGCTATCTACAGAATTTTTAATTTTATTATTGAAATCCAATCTTAAGCCGTTATCTAATATATTCCGTTGAAATGACACATAAAATCTTAAAATTTCTTAAAAGCTACCTTATCCCCCTGACCAAAAGACCATGTTTCTAAGTTCGATGGATTTATTCAGCTATTGAATTCACATTACTTAATCAATTTCTTTAGAGTTGAGACAGTCAAAGCTCTTCGATTGTGCGAGAATTTCTGTTTAAGTTACCGTAAATTATGAATAAGAAAAAGCTCAAAAGAATTTACGTTACTTTTGTTCTGTCAAATGATATATCATTAATATATATTAATTTACACAGTAGAGCTGTGTGTTAAGAATAATCATAAATTAGAGAAATTATAAAATTGACAGCTCAACATAAATATTTTTAAATAGACAATGTGTCATTGTGTTTGTTATGAAGCTTTTATTAACAAATTAAAGTTGTTAAGAATGAATAAATAACATTAATAATGGAATATTTCTGTGTATATTCGTATAAGTATTATGACTGTCATTTTTGCACAGAAATCATAGGAGATGTTTTGATTTTAAACACGCATCTTAAACAAAGAGTAATCTTTTGAAAGAATACAAAAAAAAACAAAAACAATAATTCGACAATCGACAATAATTAATTCTATTAATAAAAATTATTGCTTCTTTGTTCAATGTTCACATTTTAATATTTAAGAAAAAATAATATTTGATTACAGCATATTTGTGTTTCTTCTTGTGGAATGTATATTTTGTAATACCTCTTTTAATAATTTATTATCATCCATATTACTCTAAAATGAATAAGAACATTAGATATGCCATATTTTTATATTACAAAATTTTGAAGAGCGCTAGGCTGATTCGTTTTCCTTTAGGACTAAAATTAAAATATATAATCAAAATATCTGAAAACATTTGATGGACGATCACAAGTTCTAATTAGGGTTATATTGGGAAAAAATCCTGAGTTTTCAGAGGTTTTTATGTACAAATAATAAATTTGAATATTTTTTATGGTTTACAACCGTTAGAATATTCTGGTATTATAGAATTATAACTTGCAAGTCTTTTGTTAAAAAAAAATGTAATGCAATTATATTAATTTGGTCATTAAGTTCCTGAAAGAGTTTGTACCAAGCTTCTTATGATCAATTGTGTTATGTGATACTATGATAGTTTAAATAATGTCAAGATCTTAAGGAACATATTTTTATTCCAAAATATAATCTCAGTATTTCTATTTATTTTAGTATTTTACTACACGGTTAAAAATCTTGGAATAATTTTAAGCCAATCGTTGTACTAATGCATTTTTTAAACCTGTTTGTAAAAGAATTGAAGATTTTTTCAAAATACTAGAAATGTTTTTGGTCAAAGCAGTACTGAAATATAATAAATTGGGTATAAAATTTGAATTTAAGTACCTAGGATTTTAAATTTAATGCAAAAAAACTAAACGGTAAGTAATTAGCAACGCTTGCAAAATACATTAAATTCAGGTAAAAAAACAAGTAAAGAAAGTCTAAAGTCGGTCTAGCCCGAATACGTAATACTCTAAACCTACTTTTTCAAAATACACTAATAGCATTGAAAATGGGCGTGTCCGTGGGCTGATGAAGCCCATATTTTATATGTATTTTTATTTTGATGAAAAATGTACACATTCCACATTTTAATCCTGTAGCTAACATTTTAATGCCTTAATAGTGTTTTCGCTATTATGGTTTGTATGGAAGGTTGGCGTGTTCGTGACGGATAACGCCAACTTTTTGAACACATCTTAGTTTTAGTATAAAAAAGATACATGCCAAATATTATCTCAATAGTTTAAACATAAGCTTATTTATGGAGTTTTAAATTTTTTGGGCTATATGGGAGGTTGGCGTATCCATGGTCGGAATTCATGTATTCTTTATACCTATAGAATTAACGCAGTATTACAGTATTAATAGAATAAATAGAGTATTAACTAATCTGGACCCATGGTGGGTCCAAATGCTTCCATGCCAAGTTTTATCTCTATAGGTCAAATATGAATCTTGAAATAGTGTTTTTAATATTGTGGGTTGTATGGGAGGTAGGTGTGTTCATGGGCGAATGACGCTCATTTTTTGAACATATATTATTTTTGATACATTATTTTCACATATTAAGTTTTATCTTTGTAGCTCATATATAAAACTCTTTATAGAGTTTTTTCAATAGTGAGTTGATGTGGGCATGTTGGTGCGGAGATGGTGCCCATTTTTCTTCACACCTCAGTTTTGATATGTCTTGCTCCAATACGAAATTTTATCTCTCTTGGTCAAATATGAACCTTTTAACAGTGTTTTTAATATTGTGGGTTGTTTAGGAAGTGGGCGTGTTCATGGGCAGATAACGCCCATTTTGTGAAAACATCTTAGTTTTGATGCAATAATCTCACCTACCAAGTTTTAACTTTGTAGCTCATACATAAACTCCTTTAAAGATTTTTACCATAGTGGATTGTATGGGAGGTGGGCGTGTCAGTGAGCAGATGGCACCTATTTTTTGTGCA
This sequence comes from Tetanocera ferruginea, assembly GCA_958299015.1. Lineage (NCBI taxonomy): Eukaryota > Metazoa > Arthropoda > Insecta > Diptera > Sciomyzidae > Tetanocera > Tetanocera ferruginea. Next base: position 106,101,038 of record OY282641.1, read on the forward strand.
CCCCTCAGTTTTGACATGAAATTAACCCATGTTAAGTTTTATCTCTCTAGGTCAAATATGAACTTTTTATTAGTGTTTTTAATATTGTGGGTTGTATGGGAGGTGGACGTGTTAATGAGCAGATCATGACCAGTTTTTGTGAATATCTGTGTTTTCATAGATAATATATACGTGTTAAATTTTATTTGCGTAGCTTACATACAACTCTCTATACAATGATTTTTGTTTTATGGTCGTATGGGAGGCAGGCGTGTCCATAGGCGGATTCCAAAAATATTCAATAGTGCAGATTCTTGGGTCCATTTGAACATGTGTACCAAGTTTCATGCAATTATCTTAACTCCTTCTTCTTATCCTGTGTATCTCCGCCTGGTGGTGATGATGGTAAGCCACTAGCCTGTCCCAAGCCAGTGAAAAGGAGGAGGTGGTGTGTCATGCGTATTTGGACTACGGTTCAATTATGTATTAATCATGGAAGTGGGACATAAATCTGGTTATTGTACCTGCATTTGCGTAGCAAATGATATAAAACATACTGTTTCCACGGGGATAGTCATTTAACCTGGTTTGGCGACTGATAAATACTGGCATGAATAAAAATCTGATAAATAAATAAATAAAATTCTAACGATAGGGTCTATATATGCCAAGAATAAAAATTAAAGAAAATGTAATGGACATGTCGGCCCTATGATCCTCCACACCGGCCAGTTCGATGCACGTGAGTCCTGAGAACGCGTCTGTTGAGAGTTGATTTCGACAGTCCATGACTCCTTGCCAAGGGGCAAGTAGAATTAAACCGTAAGGTAGGTGTCTTCTATAAAAACGAGAGGCCTTCTTATCCTGTGTTTACGGACAACACACAGACGGACGGACGAACAGACATGAATAGCTCGACTCACGAGATGGCGCTGATTAAGAATATACATATAAACTTTTCTATACCGGACTCGCTTCGTTCCATGCGCTACAAACGTTTGCACAAAGTCATTTTACCCTGACCTTTCAGGTTAAGGGTATAAAAAAACACTTTGGATTGTTTTTTAAGAGTAAGGATTAAGCAAATTCATCAATCAACAATATTCATCTGGAAATATTGAAATACAAGCCGGTGACAGATCTTTTCACAGAACCTCTTAGAAAAAAAGCAATTTGCGGTGTTCATAATGAAGATTAGATAATCGTAGATTGTGAACGAACAGCAAAAAATTTTGAGTAAAACTTTTATTCATTTTCATTTTTGGGTGATTGTTCATTGGGATAATTGTTCACTATGAACGATTATCCAAACATGTTTTTGGACGATTGTTCACTTTTCGTTTTTGTGCGATTGTGTTTTCGGCGGTTATTCGCTCATCTGAAATCAGAAACCATTAAAATTTAGTCAAAATATCACCAAATTCCAAATTATTTTTTTTTTCATTTCCTTTAAAAGGTTCTGGTCCAAAGAAAAAAAACCCCAAAGAAAAAATCTAATAGTGTTAAATCGCACGATCTAGGCGGCCAATTCTGATTTCCAAAACGCGAAATAACACATAATATATAATATGTGTAATATAATAACATAAAAATCGAGGATTTTCCTCACCCCAAATGCGACAATTCTGCCTAATGACGAAGCCATCAAGATGGAAATGGGCCTCGTCACTGAAGATGATTTTAGCGGCAAAATCAGCATTTTCATGTTGCCTCTCCAATACCCAATTAACGAACTCCCTTCGCTGTCAGCTGGCTTCAGTTCCTGAGTCAATTGAACTTCGTATGCATGAAGATGCAAATCTTTCGTCAAAATTCGCTGCATAGTGGATTTGGAGACACCAATTTGTTGAGCTCGGTGTCGAATTGAGGTGGATGGAGTTTGAGCGACATCATCACGTACAGCTGCGACATTTTCGGTCGATCGACCTGGTCGAAGGCGCGTTGTTGTCTTTACATCACTAACAGACCCAGTTTTGGCAATTTATCCATTTATCTCTTTACAGTTGACTCTTTTGGAGCATTATTGTGACCCCAAATTGATCGCAATTTGCGAACTGTAGCCGCAAAACTTTCACCATTTTGGAAAAACAATTTCACAATGAGAATGCGTTGTTCATTCGTGTAGCGCTCCATTTTTACTAACCTCGTACCTTCTACTAGCAAACAGTAACAATTGTTCAAATGTCAAATAATGACACTTCCAGTGTTGACACATTTAAAAACTGCGTTCTTGTTGGGACACCCTTTATTATCAAACCCACGTCCAGTGCGGTAAAGTGCAGCAAATATGACATCGTTTCTAATTAGTTGTCAATGGCTGTAAATACGAAGTTAAAAATTTGAGTGGCATTTTAATTGTTATTCTGTATCAACATCGTCATAAGCTTATATTAATTATAAATAACAAATGATGACGATTTTGCAAATTTTTAGATAGGTGTCAATAATGATATAAACTATTCATACAACTCGTATAACTAGTTCCATTGTGTACCATCTCGATCCACATTCAACGTTTGTTAGCATATTTAAAAAAATTTATGGCATTATCAAAATTTATTTTGTTTTCAAATAAAGTGTTTTTTATTTAATTTCTTAATGCTTTCATAACGAAAAAAAAAATATTGCTTCGTTCATTTAACTGCCGTTGGTGCCCCCCAATGTGGTCTCGGTATGGTGTTAACGCATTCTTCTTGCCAGACATGTGCTTTAAGCAATTATCACAAGAATGTTGTTAGTGTCATTAACGAGTTGTCAGTTTTTTAAGTTGAAGTCATTAAAACTAATTATATTCATTTGTTTTTAGGCCTTAAGCTGCAATATTGTCTTATCCACATGGTTTGAAACCGTTAATGTGCTTTTCAATAGTTATAAGTTTTTATGATTTGTTAAATATATATAAGTTTACAATTGTTGAAAGGCGTTAAAATATTATTTTTATACCCCCACGCGTACTGCGTAAGGGGTATATTAATTTTGTCACGACGTGTGTAACACCCAAAAGGAGGCGTGGTAGGTATGGAAAAGTATATATATTCTTGCTCAGCATCACCACCTGAGTTGATTTAGCCATGTCCGTCTGTCTGTCCGTCTGTCCGTCTGTCCGTCTGTCCGTCTGTCTGTCGACACGATTACAGCCGTAATTTTGAAGCTATCGTAATGAAATTCGATATTTAAGCTTTTTTTAAAAAAACTAAGGTCAAGTTCGAGAATGGGCTAAATCGGATGAAAACCACGCCTACCTCCCATACAACCCCAAAATTGAAAACTCTACAAAAAAGCTAATATTAAAGCTACAATACTGAAATTTGATATATGTGTATTCTATGTCAAAACTGATATGTCTTAGAAAAATGGGCGTCATCCACCCACTAACACGCCCACCTCCCATACAACTCCAAAATTGAAAAATCTATAAAGAGGCTAATATTAAAGTTACAAGACGGAAACTCGGTATTTGTGTATTTAATGTCAAAACTGAGGTGTGTTCGAAAAATGGGCGTCATCCACTCATTAACACGCCCACCTCCCATACAACCTCAAAATTGAACAATCTATAAAGAGGCTAATATTAAAGTTACAAGATGGAAACTCGGTATTTGTGTATTTAATGTCAAAACTGAGGTGTGTTATAAAAATGGACTTTCTCCACCCATTAACACGCCCACCTCCCATACAACCCCAAAATTGAAAAATCTATAAAGAGGCTAATATTAAAGTTACAAGACAGAACCTCGGTATTTGTGTATTCTATGTCGAAACTGAGGTATGCTAGAAAAATGGGCGTCATATATTTAGATATTTATTTCGAAAACGAAGTTCGAAAATGTTTTGCTAATGAACCCAATGGCGGGAGAAATGCACATTTCATTCTCGAAACGAGATTTTTTATCATAATCGAATCACTACCGAAGCGAGAATTTCAACATTAGCAAATTGTTTTCGAATAATTTTAGCAATTTTTTTTTTTAATTAAATTTTTTTAATATATTCGTGTCTTACGCGTGTCTTATAAAAGATTATAAGATTATTATTATTAAAAAAAAAACAAAAAAACTATACATATTCAGTATTCGTACCCGCGTCCCCCGGATGCCAGTCTCCTACGTTAGCCACTAGCCTATTGCATTTGTTGTTTTGAAGAGGCGTAATTTGCTTCATAATGAAAACAAACGTTTGAGGAAGTGGGTTCGACTCCCAGCTCAGGCAAAAAAATTTATCATTGTTTTTTTTTTGCTTTTGGTGTTTTTTCTCTATTTTTTAAAAAATTTTAAAACAAAAAATCAATATTGCGATGATTAATTGCAGATATATAAAAATTTATTTATTTTACGAGATTGCGGACTCGTTTCGAACTCGAATCGAATACGAGATATCTAATCCGAGTTCTCGGTTTCATTACTAATTCGAAACTAAACCGATTCCGCTATGTGGTTTATTGGGAAGGCTTATATTTAAGCTGCAGGAAAACAATTTGATATGTATGTATTTTAAACACATAAAAATAATAAAATCTCTCAAAATCACATACAAAAAGCTCATCAATTTAAGATTCTTCCACCCTTAAGAATCGGCCGTGGGGGTATTTTAACTTCGACCAAGTCGAAGATTTACCTTACTAGTTAATTATACTATAAGGCACCAGGAGCACTGTATCTATAGGCCTTGGTACCACGCTTTCTTATCAATTTTAATTTGTAATTCATCAATATATAAAACTTTTAAATTTGAAGTTGATGTTTGAGAAGCTTGTGGATATTACTTATGCTGTTATGACACTGGTTTTTTCAAAGGTAAAGCTGTAATAGTGTTTGTAATAGTGCGTTATGTAGCTGCTGAAAATTAATGAAACCATCACGAGGGCCAGACGAGAGATCGCGACTAAGCCGATCATTAAAAGTGAAGCGGCCGGTAATTTTGGTGCATGATAATTCTCGATGACATGTTGTAACACCGGCTAAAGCCTGGAGGAAACACTTAAATGCACAACCATCAAAAAACTCATGGCCTGGCTTAATAGCACTTCTATTCCTAGGACGAAGTGAAAAATTTGATCGATTCTTGAATAACCTCAAAACCCGTTAAGTTCTTCCAGAGACTAATTCTTATACGCCAGGAAGAAGGAAGAAAATTCTGGCTAAAAATGGTCGTTACTTAAAATGACCAAATGAATGCTATTTATTTAAATAAAAGATTAATTTTTATAAAAAAAAACACGAACTTATTTATGTACTGCCCATAAGCTTCTATTGCAGGGACCGTATGTTATGTGTTTTATTAAATTAATCCGTTTTTAACATTTATTTTTCGAGTTTTATTTTTTACTCAGAAAATAATTCTTATTTTTGAGTTTTATATTTTTACTCAGAAAATAACACTTACTTTGAGTTTTATTTTTTTGCTCTGAAATAAGTTATTTTTTGAGTTTTATTTTATTTGTTAGAAAAAAAAATGTATTTTTGAGTTTTATTTTTTCGCTCTGATATAAAACTTATTTTTTAGGTTTTATATTTTTACTCAGAATATAACACTTAATTTTGAGTTTAGCTTTTTTGCTCTGAAATAAAACTTATTTTTTGAGTTTTATTTTTTTCGTCATGAAAATAACACTTATTTGATTGGTTTTATTCTTTTACTCACAAAATAAGACTCTTGTAATTTTATATCAACTCCTAAATTGGACTCTCGTTTGATTATGTCTCTTTTTGTATGCCATATTTTCAAAAATCAGTTCAATTTTCCGAGTAAAAATATAAAACTCAAAAATAAGTTTTATTTTCACAGTAAAAAATAAAACTCAAAAAATAAGTTTAATTTTGAAGCGAAATAATGAAACTAAAAATAAGTACCTATTATTTACTGAGGAAAAAATAAAATTCAACATATAATTTAAACAATATAACTCAAAAATATGTTTTATTTTCTGAATAATAAAATAAAACTTGAAATATAACTCTGAAAGAAATAAAACATAACAATAACGGTTATTTAATGAGTTTTAATATAAAATTTAAAAAAAGAAAAATTTTAATATTTTTATGCGTGACATTCTTCTCCAGTGCCTTTAACACAATGATGTTTTCCTTCAACATTTTCAAAATAACAGTTATTTTCGGTCTCTGTTCTATTGTCTTATGTACGACTATTTTTACGATGTACGGTGATATTTACGGTCTTATTCACAAAAATATCATAACATAGCTTTAAAATGTTCAATAGTTAACCCTTCCAATGGCTTGCCTAGAATAATCGTGAAAACAATTTTTCGAGCTAATAATCCCATCATTTTAGGCTTAAGGCATAAAAAGATTATAAAAGGATTAAAAAATCAACTCTCTGATTCTTACATGCGCTGCTTAGCTTTTGCCAGGCTGTCTAATATAATGGACAAAACCATTCAAACGTTGTTTTATAGTATTTAAGTTCAACTAAAACAACCGGAGACCAATGCAAATGATAATGTTATTACACTGAGAAAAAAAACACATACCCTGCTCCGGTAAAAAATTTCTCTATTTTTGATAATAGCAATTTTCTCTTTTTCAAATAAAATTTTCTTCAATTAGAATAAATTTTCACATTTTCGAAGAAATATTTCTTTACTTCTAGGAAATGGAAATATTTAAATGTCTCTAATAATGATAAGTATTTTTCTCGCGCAAAAAATTTCTCATTTATAGAGAAATTTTATTGAAAATGAAAAACTTTTCTTATATTTTGATAAAAAATTCACTATGAGAAGTATTTTCTTCAATAACAACAAATATTTTCTCAAAAAAAAAAGTATATTTCTCTAAAAACGATATATTTTTCTATTTCATGGAACCTTTTTATCATTTTTAGAGAATTTTAAGTATCGCAATTAGAGAATAGCATTCTCTGGAGCGAAGTCTATACCATTTTTCTCTAAATATGATGCCTTTTTTATCATATTCCGAGACACTTTTTTCTGAGTGTATAAACAAATATTATTTTGGGCATAAAATCAAAAATATTACTAAGTTAAACGTTATATATCTCGCTAAATTAATCCATTCCATTGAAATTGGATTGAAATCCATTGAATCCATTGATAGGGTTAAAAAGCTTTTTAGAGTTAAAATAGAGTTAAAATAGAGTTAAAGTGTCTCAGCTTTTTTGATAAAATATAAACTCTTTAAAATATAAATCCAGCTGTTCGATTTTACTCAACACATTTTACGTAAATCAAAATTAAAAACTCAGTTAAGGCTCATTATGATTTGGAAATATTCAAAGGGTTAAAATTTATTGCTCGATTCATTTAATCTCTACGGTGATAGACAAAGCGTTGATAATTTTATAAAAGCCTTATCAAATGTGAAAATAACCATAACATGCCGCACGAATTGTTATTGATTGCAAACAATATTCATCTCCGTAATATTTTTTGTTATCAAGTGAATCTATTTTCGCAAATATGTCGAGATCAATGGTAGAAGTCATAGTTCTCCTAATATTCATTACATATTTAAGTGCACAACAGAAACAAATGTTCAAATCGTGGGATGATTTGCCAAGAAGCTTCTTTTGTAAATCGATTTTGTGCATATTTGGACATACTCACATTGCCTGTAAATATTACGATAGGGTTAGTGTGATAAACTTCTAATTCTAACTTTAGTAACGTTTTTTAAACTACGTGTTTCAATATTTTTAATTAAATCAGGAGATGGGCAAAGAGTGTCCCCCTGATACTGCAGTGGTTCAGTTCACACCCGAACTTATTGAAATCATTTTGAACAAACACAATGAAAAGCGTGATCTTATTGCCAGTGGAACCCAAGCTAATCACTTAGCTGCTTGTCGGATGGCCACTATGAAGTGGGACAAAAGTTTGGCATCTTTTGCCGAATTGTGGGCTATGCAATGCAAGCTTAAACTCGACAATTGTCACAGTACTAGAGAATTTCATTTCTCTGGGCAAAATATGGCTATTGGAAGATACAAGGGAATGCCTGATTACGAGAATTTATTGTCACAAATAATCGAGTCCTGGTATAGTGGAGTTGCCAATTCAGACTTTAATCTTATACGAAAATATCGAAATCAACGGGATAATCCGTAAGTGCTGATATTTTAATAACATTAATATTATTGATGGCATTTTAAAGCTCATTCCTTTTTCCGTTTTTTTTGTTTCTAGAACCACCGGTCACTTTACCACAATGGTAATTGCAAAAAATATAGCAGTAGGTTGTGGAGCGGTCACCTATTATAATTCCACCGCGAATGGAGCTAACTTCATGCTAATGTTCTGTAACTATGCACAAACAAACATGGTCGGAAATCCAGTTTATAGGGTCTGTAAAACACCGGCCTCAAAATGTAAAAATGGAACTAATCCAAAATTCCAACATCTCTGTAGTGAAGATGAGTTATATCAAGTTAATATGTTCACCTCCAACCCAAAAAGTTAGATTGTATGATGTAGGCTACTGTTACTTTATTGTTGAATATACAGAGATATTATAAAACTTACGTAATTGAAATGAATAGGTTTAAAATTGAACTTCGTTCATTAAATTGTATTTCAAAATTGCACACAAAACGGCTTTAAGGATAATATTTGTAAGGAGATTGAATTTTTATGGTTAACTTGGTTTCTGTTGGAAGTCATTTGTAAGTTGAAGCAAGATCATCCAAGAGCATATTTGCGCACAGTCTTAATGTACCCGAGATTCTAGAAAACATAAAAACAACTCATTCGATTAGTTTTTTTTTTAATTTGTGTCGAACGATAGACACACGAATGCAAGAAATGCATTTTTTTTTTTAAATTTTACATAGCTACTGACATTTTATTATACTTTTCTTCATATTGCATAAGAGTACTTTGAGATTTAAGTACACAAATATTTTAAAATGGTGCTATGTATCTCGCTTCTGATTTAACTCTTAAGTTTTAGAGCTGTTGCGCACAAGAGGCTCCAAATTGAATAAAACGCTTCCGATATATAGGCAAGATTGTATCTTTGAGCAGTTTCTTCTTGGCTAGTTTTTGGCTTGATCTTCGGCAGGACGTTGGAGTAGGCTCCATAAGATGGTTGACACAGAAGAAACTGGCTTTTCTCGGCTATTCTTGCATTTATAGAATAAAAATGTTGCGCACAAGAGGCTCCAAATTGAATCAAACGCTTCCGATATATATGCAAGAAAAAGATAACGTTTATTCTCTATGTAATTAAAAAGGTTAGTTTTATAATATAATATAAATATATAAGTTAAAAAATCTTACAGAAATGTTGCCTCTTTCCAGGCTTGTGCGTAACAAATTATAGAAAATTATTTTTAACTAACAATTAAATTATTTTACAGTTCAAACTTAGATTTTTAAAAATTTAAATATTTGAAATGAAAAGTAGAAATAAAAACAAGTACAAATCAACAAGAGCAGTTTTGCGTTGTTTGTACAAGCCATGTTAAAAAAGTTATGACCGTAGCATGCAGGTTAAGTGTGTGGCTTAGAATGCTTGGAGCCCGAGTTCGATGTCCAATGTCCAATTCTCGGTCAATTGTGTGGAAACATTTAATAACAAACACAACACAATTGATCATAAGAATCTCGGTCAAAGTCCTTTCAAGGGCTGAAATGGCCAATTTGTTTTTTTTTTGTTTTTTGTTAAAAAGTTAACTTTGTTTTTATTCAATTGCAATTTCTATTCAAAGAAAGTTTTCTTTCGCTTCAAATACTTTGTTAACTTGTAATTCAACATTTCGCGGCCAGGTAACTTAAAAGTATGCGAACATATCGCTCATTTGCGTGAAGAACACCATAACTTAAAAAAGTCATTTAGCGTTTAAAGTTTGTAATTGACTCACACCTACATACACTCAGAAAAAAACACCTATTTTCTCTTTTTGAAATAAAATTTTCATCAATTAAAATAAATTTTCACATTTTCGAAGAAATATTTTTCACTTGCGGGAAATGGAAATATTTTAATATCTCTACACTGAAGGAATGTGATCATTTAATTTAATTTTAATTAAAACACAACTGTTTTTAAAGTTAAATTCAAAACAAAAGTTTTTCTTTTTAAAGCAATGTTTTTCAAAACAAAGCTGAAACAAAAATTTTTTAAATTTAAAACAAATATTTTAAAGCATAATTTTTTCGATGCCATTTTTTAAGATTTTCCCAATCTTTTGCATCAGATTCATAATCAGCTACCTTCGGGATCCTACAAACACCAAATTTTAACTATTTTCGATGAAGTTTGCATTTTAAATATTTTTAAATAGTTTAAATATTGAAATAATTAATTAGTTTTTATTTTTTCTCATGTTCGATATTGGTAAAACAAATTCGGAAAATGCAATAATTGACATTGTTTTGACATGTCGCTATTTTTTGTTATTTCAAAGAAATAAAATGAGAAAATTATATAAAAAGGAAAAGAGCTCATAGTTGAAATTTAAACACGTTTGTTTTAAATTTTGTTTTTTAGAAACGCAAATGCATTAAAGATCTATTTTAAAATTTTTTGTTTATTTTAAAGTATGCCTCAGTGTATTTTTTTCGCACAAAAAAAATTCTCATTTATAGAGAAAAAGTTATTGAAAATGAAAATTTGTTTTGTATTTTAATAAAAAATTCAGTATGCGAAGTATTTTCTTCAATAAAAAGAAACAGTTTCGATAGTATCATAAGTGTAGACGTAGAATTCCGTTTAAATTTGAACCTCTTCTACTTTGTCTCTTTGGTCCGATTGTTTTGTCCATTTTGCACGTATTTTTTATTAATCTTCCGAAAATTAACAAATAAATTAATAACACTTAATTATGAACTTCTGATCGAGACCAAAACAAAGAAAACGTTAAATGAAAGCATGATAAAATGAGCAAGCAAAAAGAAACAAGCAAAATGTTAAATTCTTTCGATCAGTTCGTTAAATTTGACAGGTTGAGTTCACTGACTTAGTTGAAAAGGAGACGAAGCAAATGCACTTTCCATTGGTGCCACTTTCGTCTCTGCCCCATATATAAATTGCGAGCTACAGTCAGTTTAACTTCTAATTTCAAAAATAAAATTAAGACCATACAAACTGCGCTGTATGACGTAATTGTAAATCATAACAAATCTTTTCTCAATAATAAAAAAGTCTTCTTCTCTAAAGACGATATTTTTTTATATACATATTTTTTTTTTTTCCATGAAAGCTTCTAACAATTTGTAGGGAATTTTTGGCATCGCATTTAGAGAAAAACATTCTTTGAAGCAACGCCTATACCATTTTCCTCTTAATATGATACCTTTTTATTGAATTCCGAGAAACTTTTTTCTGTGTGTAAAAAAAGAAAACAACTATTCTTTTCTCATTTAAAGGGTATTCAAGACAATAACTTCAAATAAATAGGCCTATTACGGTTCACAGCAATAAACTGATGTGTCTTCTATAGAGTAGACACAGCAGTCAAGAAGATACAACAGTTTCGAGCTATTATGATTCACAACAATACATTGTTGTTATTCTTGATTGTGGAACGTATGTAGAATTTGTTACTTTGACTGTTCACTGTCAAATAAAATGAAAATAATCAATTTTCATTAAAATTTGAAAAAAAAAGTTGAAAATAAAAAAAATTTAGAACGCGATGGACATTTTTCTCATATTTATTATGAGGTGACGGTGAACACGATGTGACGATCGGTAGAGATAAGAGATAAGCTCACGAAAAGAACAAAATCAATTATAATCCCACCAATGCTGACCCTTGCGCTGTGCTTTTTTGCCGATGGCTATTAGCTATCAGAAGTGAACGACAATGATTTTTGGGTTGGATAGACTAACAGCCCTATTCTGGCAACTTAACTAAGCTCACCACATTAACAAAATAGTTAATATTACCACCTTGTTAAGGTTTCGTATTCTGGCGAAAAATTTAAAGCTCTTTTCTAAACTATTTTGTTAATGACAGATAGCATCTTAACAAGAGTGGAGCATGTTAAAAACAACAACACGAATGCTGGCAGTGCCGAGACCTTTTGCTTTTAAAAAAACAACAAATCAATAAGAAGCAATGATTTAACTTCAAACTGAATTCATCGAATTACAACAATCATCAAAACATCGAAGTTGTTGTAAAGAGTGCAAAGAGTGGAAAGAGTTAAGCGCTGGGCATCCTTGACCTAAAGTACTGCTTATTGCCACTGCTGCTATGTAAGTTTCACCATTGAACAACAGTATTCCTAAAATAACAGCTGATCAATGCAACTGCCACTGACGCTGCCACTGACGCATTGTATTCAGGTATAAGATTGGAAACTACTACTGCTACGAAATTTAAGCTAAATATAATTCTAAATGTTGCTTAAGCATCCAAAATTTGTTTTTAATTAAATGAAACAAATTGTTAATTAAAATCTGAACCAAAATATTACTACAATATACATTATTACAGTAAACAGTGTAATCACTTTTGTGGATTAAATAGTAATTCTTTTCGGATTACATTATTTTAAACTTTTTTGGACTAAAATCTAATCCTTTTTTGGATTATAATATTTTAAACTTTCTGTGGATTAACAATTATTTCTTTTTGGGTTAAGAAATTTTAAACTTTTTGCGGATTAAAAATAAATTCTTTTTGGGTTGAAACATTTAAAACTTTTCATTGGATTAAAAAATAATCTTTTTTTGGTCGTGTCCTATATGTAATCCAAAAAAGTTTAAAAATTAGTCCAAGATTTTTAACCATGTAAGAAACAACAGCTGACGCTTGATATGTATGCCATTTGCATTTTCACCATGCGTGGTGAACATTAAAAGTTTTTTAAAGCTTTAAAGTTGTTAATGATTTGTTAATTAATGATTAATGAACAATTAATTAATGATTTACATTACATAACAAGAACATTAACAAGAGATTCTTAATAACGCCGTGTTAAGTTAACAAGCAGAATAGGGCGGTTAGTCTAAAGTTTCAAGTATATTAAGCGAATCGCTAGATTTGGTTAAGACTTCGGTGGATCCATGTTGCTACTTCAACACAACACCAAATTAGCTATCTTAAAATTTTGAGAGATACCAAGACAATCCAACACAACTGTTGTGTATCATAATAAGTGAATTGAAGACACATTAACATATACAGACAACAGTGGATTCAGACAATAGAATTCAGTGCACGGTTAAAAATCTTGGAGTAAATTTTAAACTTTTTTGGATTACATATAGGACACGACCAAAAAAAGATTACTTTTTAATCCAATGAAAAGTTTTAAATTTTCAAAAAGGATTTATTTTTAATCCGCAAAAAGGTTAAAAATTTTTAATCCAAAAAGGAATAATTTTTAATCCACAGAAAGTTTAAAATATTATAATCTAAAGAAAATTAGATTTTAGCCCAAAAAAACTTTAAAATATTGTAATCCGAAAAGGATTATTTTTTAATCCACAAAGGTTTAACATTTTCTAAACTGTAATAGGCGGTATGTGACAGGGCAACGTCTGCGCTGGAATACTAATGCTCCTATAATTTTGGAGAAAAACATTGCTGGTCATAACAGATTTTAGATTCAACGTCAGCATTAAATTATTCGTACAATGCATATACATAATGCTTACACATTTTTAAGTTGAAATTCATTCAATTCATTCATTAATTCATTAAATTAATTTGACGTAAATAGGGTTTTTCACTCTCAACATGTACTGATCATCAATGGTTTTCCGTTTTGACGCAGCTAAATGTAAATAGATAATCCAAGCATTGAGCAATAATGCAACTCTTAAGGAACGAGTATGTTATACAAAACCTTATAGAGGAATATAATAAAGTTCTTATATTAACACGAACTTCACTATTTATACATTAAGGGTATTCATGCAAATAGGCAATGCCTTATAAGTGGTATAAGCCGTATAAGTTTATCAGCCTTATAAATGAACTGCATGGAGAACCGTTTGCACAAACGAGACATATTTGCTCTACGATTTAAGGTTGGAAAAAATATTACAACACTGGTTTTCATGTAAGCATGCTCATTGACGTAACATTTTTCCGTTTCGTTCCTTTTCGTTTTGTGTCGTAAATGAACATCAGCCTTTAGGGGAGCAATCGATCACCATCTCTGTCCCAGCCCCAAAAATGATCCGAAAAAAAAAAGTATATATACCATTCAAAAGGGCTCAATTTGCACCTTCCGAATATAAGCATTTTAGAATTTGCACCCTCGTACTTTTTGCAAAAAAAAAATGTCGAAGTTTGCAAAATTCAAATGCTCATATCTCGGTAATTAATTGATATTTCGATGTGCACCTTGCGTCAATAATTTGCAACTTTACTCCTCTAATTTGCACCATTGAGCAAAGTCGAAAAATACGTCGAATTTTTCTGAAAATGCAAAAAAACGTTTTAATTCGATAGCTCGTTCTCGCACGCGTCATATCAGTAACACGCGCATTCCACTAGGGACTTTGTTGTGATGAGGTTTATCTATTTATAGTTTATAATACTATCTTTGTTTTTAAGTATTGATAAAAAAGTATAGACTATAATAGTATTAATCTTATGATAAAAAAAAAAATATTGTGACAAATCAATACAGTACAATAACAAGTCTTACTGTGATTATTTGGCCTCCAATATCAACTTTAGTAAATGCATCAGTGATGAACTTTATATGTACATTATATATACTGATTTTGATGAAGTCATATCTAGATCAGCTAGACATTGCCACAAAAAAATTGTCCTAGCGCGCACCGTGCACGAGAGTCGTATAACTATGTTTATGTTTTCTGGACAGCGCATGCGCAGTGTTGATTTATGTATTTTTACATTTTTTACGAAGAGCCTATTGATTTTCTACTATTTTAACGAAGGTGCAAATTAGAATAACAAAATTGCAAATTTTTGGGCCAAGGTGCCCTTTTAAATATGCATTTTTAATGAGATATGACAGTTTAAAAATTGCATCATACACTCCATTTTCAATCTAATTTATTTTTAAAACTATAAGGGTGCAAATTATAAAATTTACATATTCTGAAGGTGCAAATTAAGCCCTTTAAAATGGTCTATACACTTTTTTCTTTTCGATAATTTTTGGGGCTGGGACAGAGGTGGTCAATCGATCTGAAAAACTTATACCAGCAATCAGCTGTTTATAGGCATGCTGAAAGTTGACTGTTAAAAGTTAACAGCTGACATATCTCTGCAAATGCACAATCGATTTTAGGGGACTTTCACACAATCTGCCTGATTAAAATAACTAATTGCCCAAGATATTAGATTGCTGCTTTGCATGAATACCCTTATTATGTATTATAAAACACTGTTTAATGTTATAACATGTTATAATGTTAATGTTATTTGGTTTAGATTTTATTAAAAATTTTGTTTCATTTATTTTATAAATTTTAATAAACTTAATTTAATAAACTTCGGATGCTTTAACAACTATATTAAGCGTAAATTTCGTAGTAGTAGAAGTTTTCAATCTTAGGTAACATAAACACTATTTCCTGAAAATATTACTTTAATGTAAATTTGTAGTCCAAAAATAGTCTTAAACTTAAACTTTTTCGGATTAAAAACAATTAAACTAATGTATGGAATAGAAAATAGTACTTTTTGGATTAAAAATTCTTTTAAACCAAAGTTTGGATTAAAAACTAGTCCAAAATTTTTAACCGTGTGGTATTGTTGTCTAGCATAATAGCAATTAAAACCAGGGACCGTGCCGGTTATGGTTTTTATCGAAAAAGTCACATATTAACTGTTATTTTTTGACTTTTATTTTTTCCGACAAAAATAAAAGTTATTGTGTGCTTTATACTTTTTTCGGGCAATTTTACCAGTTACTTTTGACTTATATTTTATCGGTCAAAATAACAGTTATTTTCTACCTCTTATTTTTTTGGTCAAAAATATCAGGCAATTTGTGTTTTTTTCAAGGCTGTTTTATCGACTAAAGAACTATTGATACCATTATTTTCGTCTCGTCGGTGCGCACAATTTACATATGGTATCAAAAGTTTTATAATTGGTCAAGTGGCCTTTAACAAAATACAAAGTGCTTGATATTTTTGACCGAAAAAATAAAAGTCACAAAATAACTGTTATTTTTGACCAATAAAATAAAAGTCAAATGTAACCGTTATTTTTGTCCGAAAAAATTAAATGCAAAAAATAACAGTTAATTTTTAACTTTTATAGAATCTGTCGAAAATTTAAAAGACACTTAAAATTCGTGAAGCTGAGGCCATTTGTAACATAATGGTACATTTAAAAAAGTCCTTCGACAATTTTTTCATTGTGTCTTTTTCATTTAAAAATTGTAAAATAACAGTTATTTTCGGTCCCTGATTAAAACACAATATAAAACATTATTTAGCGAATAATTCCTATATTCATATTCATTAACTTAAAATTCGTGTTTTTGGAGTTAAGTCGTTGTTAACCCAAATGAGCGGCACGTTTCTTACGTGCATTGTTTATGCTTACAACGCTATCTGGCTGCGAAATTTAGCGGCTGTTGGTGCATTAATAGGAAAAATACACAATATATTCAACACACAAACCTATTAAGAAATCTAACAAAGACATTGCCAACAAGGAAGAAACTTAGAAAACATAATTTACAGACTGAAAAGAATGATTAAGTTTGTAGTGCGATGTAGTGCTGATTATAATCAATAATTATTGCCTTGTTCAGAATGTATCCATGTGGATAGTTTTTTCTTTCCATTATTGATTTATTGATGGAATATTTTTATTTAGTGAAAATGTGGATATAATTATGATCTAAAATGAATATCATTATTCGTTTACAAAAATACTAAATGTATATATGAAGGATGTGGCATACGTTGTATTGGCTTGATTTTGTTTTATTGCTATATATGTATGTGTGTTTTGTTGTTTGTTAGCATACCTTTGCAAACAACTTCCTTCGTTACTTACTAAAACACAGCTTCAACAATCCAAAATGGACAAATATGCATATCGAAATGAAAATTAGGAATATTGAAATGTTTTGGATAAGATTTTAAATCCACCTCACAGCTCTGCTACTGCTGAACCTTCCAGATTTAAGACTGACTTTAATGAGTTAATAACAAGACTTTTAGTCTTGTTTTTACTAACTTATTTTCAAAGCTATATTGTTGTCCGTCGAATAAAAATGTTGACAGTTGGCAATGAAAAATAAAAACGTTGGCAATTATTTTTGTTTGACAACGATAAGAAAAAATAAAAGCTGATCTTTTAACATAACACTTTTTTAGCTAAATATCGCATACCAGTTATCATATATACGATATTTTAGAAATTGTAGTTTCATTTCAAATCAAAAATGTCATAGCAGCTGCTTTTTTCAGCCCAAGACTTAAATCTGAATCTTGCTTTGCATTAGAGACAAAAACAATAATTGATCCAAAACGAACCCTGGACACCGATTTTAAAACTTTAATTTTTATAGCCTAAGCCTGAAAGGTCAGGGTATATTAACTTTGTGCAAACGTTTGTAACGCATAGAACGAAGCGAGTCCGGTATAGAAAAGTATATATATTCTTGATCAGCGTTACCACGTGAGTCGAGCTATCCATGTCCGTCCGTCCGTCTGTGTGTTTTCCGTAAACACAGGATAAGAAGATGGAGTTGATATAATTGGATGAAACTTAGTACACATGGTCACATGCACCCAAGGATCTGCGCTATTGAATATTTTTGGAATCCGCCCACGGACACGCTTACCTCCCATACAACGCAAAAATTGAAAACTGCATAACTCAGCTAATAATTAGCCTACAACAATAAAATTTGGTATGTATGTGTTTTATATCAACACAAAGATGTCTTTGAAAAATGGACGTCATCCGCTCACGGACACGCCCACCTCCCATACAACCCAAAAATTGAAAACGCAATAAATAAGCCTCTGTTTAACCAATAGAGCTAAAATTTGGCACGTATGTTTTTTATGACAGAACAAAGATGGTTTTGATAAATGAAAAACATCCGCCACCGGCCACGCCTACCTATCACACAATCAAAAAAGTTTAAAACTGAATAAATAATATTGTGTTTGTAATAGAGAGACCAAATTTGGTATTTATGTATTTTATACAAAACTAAGGTGTCTACAAAAATTGGGAGCAATCCGTCCATTAACACGCCCACCTCCCATAGCGAAAGCACAACAAAGGCATTAACTGTGAGCTACAGGAATAAAACTTGGTATGTGTAAATTTTTCATTAACATTTAAATGCATATAAAATATTGGCTTCATCCGCCCACGGAGACGGCCATTTTCAATAATATTTTTTTTTAAAAAGTGGGTTTAGGGTATTTCATAGTCGGCCTAGACCGACTTTAGACTTTCTTTACTTGTTTTTTGTTTGAAATTTTGGTTCTCATTTTCGTTCTACCTCTAATTAATTAATATAATTTTCCAAAAAAACTCCATTGAATTTCTTTATTATGCAAAAAACTTTGATAAAAAGAATTGTTGTTCAAAAAATATATAAAACCTAAAATGGCTTTTTTAAAGTTCTTTCATATGATATGCATAAATGTAGGGTTCGTTAAAATTTTCTATGGCTCAAAATTAAAAACGGTTTATACGATCGAATAATCAAGTCTAACTGTCATTAAAATTTAAGATTTTTTGCTTGTGTATTTTTATTAATTTTGCATTTTTTTGTAGTCAAAGAATCATGAAAATTTCTCAATTCGTTTCTGAGTTATAATCCCAAATGCCCCTTTAAACACGCCTACAACAACAACAGCGCCATCTACCGGTTCAAACTTAAAATGAAAACCATCTACAGACCAAGCCGCATGTACTCATCAAATTTCATTCACATCGGTCCAGCCGTTTAAAAAGAGTTCAGTGATAAAGCCAGGTATAGAAGAATTTTATACACGGTTAAAAATTTTGACTAGTTTTTAATCCAAAACTGGTTCTAAGCTAATTGGTTTAAAGGTATTTTTAATCCAAAAAGTACTATTTTGTGTTCCATACTTTAGTTTAGTTTGGTTTTAATCCAAAAAAGTTCAAGTTTAAGACTATTTTCGGACTACAAATTTACATTCAGGTAGTATTTTCAGGAAAAATTATTTATGTTACACTCTAAAAAATAAATCTTCATATAAGGTGAAAAACTGTCTTAAAATAAGCTGCAACAGCATTAAGACAGGTTTTGCTGAAATTACTTTTGCCTTTTTTTACTGTAAAACAGCATTCAATAATGTCTTACTTAAAGAAGTTAAATGGTAATTGCAGCCTTATCTTTGCTGAATTTCATCTCTTATCGTTAACAAACTGGCTTAAAAAGCAATGCAAACGATCTTAAATTAAGATCCATATGATGAATTGTAGCCATTTTTAATATAAAAACACATGCATTTGTTTAAATTAAGCTAGCTTGTCTTAAAATCAACTTGCAAAAGCTGACTTCAAATATGGTTCTTTGGGTTTTTAAGCATTTATAATATTAAAATGCAAATCATACTTAAATTCAGGCACAGGTTGATTTGAAGGCAGTGGTTAAAGTACGCTTTACTTTTTACAGTGTATCTAAGATTGAAAACTACTACTACTACGAAATTTACGCTAAATATAATTGTTAATGTTGTTAAAGCATCCGAAGTTTATTTTTAATTAAATGAAACAAATTGTTTATTAAAATCTGAACCAAAATATTATAATGTTCATTATTACATTAAGCAGTGTTTTCTAATACATAATAAGGGTATTCATACAAAGCGGCAAGCTTGTATTTTGGGTAATTAGTTATTTTTATCAGGCAGATTGTGTGAACGTCGCCTAAAGTCGATAGTGTATATAGTAAGATATCTCAGCTGTTAACTTGTTTACAGTCAACTTTCAGCATGCATACAAACAGCTGATTACTGGTTTGCGCAAACGGTTCTCCATACATTTCATTTTTAAGGCTGATAAATTTATATCATTTTTAAGGGAATTGCCCATTTGCATGTATACCTTTAATGTATATATAGTGAAGTTCATGGCAATATAAGACTATGTTCACACTTAGGCTTTAAAGCTGCTTTTCAGCTGAAAAGCAACTTTTCAGAAACAGGTGTTCACACTGGGAAAGATGCTTTTCATTTGACATATAGTCATATGTTTCTTATTACTGCATTCTCTTGCGATTGTTGCATGTAGCTGAATTTCTGGCCACTTCCGCATTTATATGCGTATTCTTCAAAAAAAGTGATTAGTTTTATCCTCCTACAGCACTGAATATATTGCCTCAGGCAGCTCATTTCACTTTACACACACTTTGCATTGAATTATTAAATCCAATATGTGAATCAATATGTAAATAAAACAGACAAACGAAACGTTTGTGGATTAAAAAGTAATTCTTTTCGGATTACAATATTTTAAACTTTTTTTGGATTAAAATCTAATCCTTTTTGGATTATAATATTTTATACTTTCTGTGGATTAAAAATTATTCTTTTTTGGATTAAAAAATTTAAAACTTTTTGCGGATGTAAAATAAATCCTTTTTGGATTGGAAAATTTAAAACTTTTCATTGGATTAAAAAGTAATCTTTATTTGGTCGTGTCCTATATGTAATCCAAAAAAGATTAAAATTTAGCCCAAGATTTTTAACCGTGTATATATAGATAGGCTAAGGTTTTTTTGTGACTTCAACTCCTCCCAGACCAATGGACCGATTTTATCGATTCAGATGTTATTAAATTAGGTTTAAGCTTTTAAACGAAACCACTTTTAAAATTGTGATTTCGCTTCAATGAGTTCCCAACCTTTTAAAGCAGAAATAAAATGTTTGTACAAAAATCCCCAATTAAGTCGATTTGGAATTAAGTCTAAGCTAAAAATTTTTAACCTAAATTATCTTTTATGCTTTCCTCAAATGTCAATTGTCCGAAAAATGTAGTTAAAAAATCAAAAATTCCACTTTCCGAGTAAACAAGTCAGTCAAATTTTGTTTTGGGTTTTTTTGAGTATTTTTATCGAAATGTGTTATAAATCGATGTTGTAGGTGTTCTGTAAGTGTTTGTTTTTATTAATTTAAATTTACAATTAAATTTAATTATATCTTGGTATTATTTTTGTCTTAAATCTAGTTTTTACTTCGTTTTTATTAAAATTAGTTATGTTTTATGTAAGTTAGTTAGTAGTTAGTAATAATGTTTGTCTCAGTAGCAATATAAGTGTTGGTCCGTCTTCGTATTTTGACAGTTACATTTTAAAATTTAGTGTCAGATCATACGTTTAAAGTCAAAGTATTTAGATAATGATCTCTTACATCGTTTTTGAGACTGAATGAATATATCGATATTGAGGAGAATAGCTGCTTGAATAGAATATCATATAATAAACGTCTATAATGTTTCTAACATTTAATTTTTATTGAATTTCTCGAATTCGGGCAACAGGTTTTCTAGTAATTACTTTTAACTGCATTTGTAAATATTATTAATTATGTCTAGAATTTGTATTTTTTTTTTCTTTTTTTGAAATTTTTTATGGCCCTTTGATCCTGACGCATTTGTTACATCATTTTTTGCACCAAAGAAGTGGCAACGATTTCTTATTTTATAAAACAGATTATTGCAAAATCTTTGTTCATATGAAAGATAACACTAAAACTATAAGATTGCTTATTATCATTCAATCTGGCCATAGTTTTTAAAGCCATTTTGAAAAAAACAAAGTTGAAATTACACTTAATTTTTTACCTTCCATGCGTTGTTACATCGAGTTTTTACTTTTAAGGGGGTCCTCTGGTAATCCGAAAAATTTTTTTTCGATTTTTTCATATTTCTATTGCTCAGATACTGAAAAACATTTTCCCAAAAGGATTTTTCAAAATTCGAAATAGTTTAGGAGATACAGGCATTTTTGTGTAGGTATGTTTTCGTCAAAATAACGCATCAGCAAAGTTGTTTATTTGCCTGCAGTCATTAGTCGAAAATTCTGTGGAATTCTTCCAAAATATGTATTGATATTACAAAATATACACACACAGTATGTATACATGCAGTATGTATACATGCATGTTTTGATTTATGTATTCATGCATGTTTTTGACGTGCAAAAACGCATGGGCACACGGCTGCGCAAGGCCAAAAAAGAAAACAAAGGCATCGGTGGAAAAGGCACTGGCAAACTGACAGACAAAGTCATAAGCGAGCTGACTACTTACTATGGACTTGCTATTCGACGTAATAAGGACTCTGTGGAAAACATGAGAAAAGAAATATGGTCAACATATTATCACAAAAGTTCAAGTGATAGTAATCCACAACATATGTATTGCCCACCTGGTGAGTCCAGCTGGTGCGCCTATCAAAAGTCAGCAGCAGAAGGCTCATTAGCCTCATTACACCACACATACGCCCCACTTGATGGAAAGGTTCTGGAAGTAATGAAGCCCATATACGAAGCGTTATCATCCGACGATCTACTCAACCGATGCACTGGAGGTGAAACGCAAAATTGTAACGAATCGTTCAACTCGCTTTTGTGGACCTTTGCGCCGAAACATATCCACTGTGGTGCTACCACAGTCGAAATCGCAAATTTTCTGGCAACCTGCATTTTCAACGAAGGCTTCACAAGTATTTTAAAAATAATGTCAACAATGGGTATTGTCATCGGCCCACAAGCCGAGATGTATGCTGAATCTCGCGACGGAAAACGACTTCAACGCTCAGAGCTAAAAACGTACGCATCATCGAAAGAGGGTCGCACAGCCCGCAGAGCCCAAAAAGCCATGGAAAACTCGTTTTATGAGATGGAGGAAGGCACACTTTATGGGCTGGAATTGCCGATTAATATTCGTAAGTATTGTATTAAAAAAAAAAGTCATTTGTGTGCCTCAAAATTGAAGTCAAAACTTTAAACGCGTTTTTCTCGAAACCATGTTTTTCAAAACTTTGCGCACGATAACTCAAACAGTTTTTGACCGATTTTGATATATGAGGCATGAAACGACGCAAAATTTACGCCGCTATAGCCCCTACCTCAAACTTGCCGAAAAAATAATGTTTACTATTTTTTTTCTACACTAGACTACAAAAAAAAGGTCGAAATTCGATTTTTCATTTTCAAAGTGGCGGCTCCCCCCCTAAAAAATTTCGATTTTTGTTTCCGAGGTAGGGGCTATAGGGACATTCATTCTAAGTAACTGAATATTTATTTTTTTTTTTCAGACGATGTTTACTCTTGGAATCGTGCGCAATTTGGACCCACCTTTTTTCCGGAGAACCTCGTTACCAGGCCGAGAACTTTCTGAACGGTCCATAAATTCACTTTTTCAAAATTTTGTATTTTTTTCAATAAATTAAGCTACCCAAATCAAAAAACGGAACTAAAATATCTTTACTCGTTCTCTTTCCACAATATTTTGAAAAAAGGCTAAAATTTGGCATAGATTACCAGAGGACCCCCTTAAGGGATAATTGTAGATAATCTTATAGTTTTTGCTATAATAAATAGAATGTATCAATTTTTAGCTTAATCGAACTTTAAGTTGTTCTATATTTTTTGGCATCTCTTCAAATAAGGTAGTTTTGAAAATCGGGTTAAAAGTTATAAGTAAGAAAGTATATATATGTATGGAGCGTTTAAAACCAAAAACGATTTACCTTCATGTCCCAACTTATCGATTTTATTCAAATTTGCAGGGTTAAAGGATACCTAAAATTATGACAAATTTCAATGTAAATTTTTAACCTTCTACACAGATTGTAACGGGTGTTTACTGTAACTTGTAGGGTATTTTGGTTCGTGGCAATCACTCATCAAAAAAATCAAATGGCCATTCTGACATATTTTATGTATAATGTATTTCGTTCTTACTTAACCCATTTTAGTCAGCTGGTCGATTTTTCGACCACTAACGTTAAAATCAATTTATGAAAAAAATATTAAAAAAATATTACCTGTTCATGTTAAATGGAAAATTTAGAAATTTTTATTTATTTTCTAAATTTCCATTTCACCAAATTATGTCTTTACGACTAAAGACAGTAGTCGGGAAATTTACCAGCGGACTAAAATGGGTTAAATCATTCAACTGGTTGACTGATTCAACTGGTTGTCGTCATTGTTTGGTTGCTAACGTTAAAAAGAACAATCTACAAACCACCAGGAAAATGCTTGGTTGCAGTCTTGACTAAATAAACCTATGTTAGCGAGATTCAAATTTATGCAAGGGAAATTTATTCGTAATTCCACTTGTTCGAATTGTTCCACTTGTTCAAATTAAAATTTATTCCATTAATGGGAAGTGGATGCCGAACATTATGTATAACACTTAATGAACTGTAACAGTTCCACAGCATAGTTTTTGTTCCACATTCAAGTGAATTTAATAGAAACAATCCGAAAACTAATAAAGGAAAAAGCATATGTTGTAGGGTGACTCAAAATTCAAGTTTTTATACAGTAAACCTGCAAGGGCAGGTACAGTAAATTAAATTTGAGCATACGTTCATAGCACCTACATATAAGCTTGTCTGGTATGAAAAGTATACAAATATTCCACGTTTTACACTGTAGATAGGTTCCTGGAGAAACCATCTAAAGCGTAAAGTAAAATCTGTTAATTAAATTTAGTAGAAATAATAAGGAGCATGTAAGTTTAAATGCTTATTTATTTCGTTTATATCTCTTTTAATGAAATTATTTATTTTTTACATTTAGATAGTGTAATGAATAGCTTGAATTTTTGAATAGCGTCACCTCGTGAGTAAACTTAGCCCTGTCCGCCCGTCCGTCTGCGTTTAGTCCGTAAACGCAGGAGTTGAGATACATAATTGCATAAAACTTGGTACACGTGTTAACAATTGAATATTTTTGGAATGCACCCACGCCCACCTCCCATACGACCCTAAAAATGAAAATTCAGAGATAAATGATATAGAAGTTATTTAAAAAACTTTGATTTCAAAATAAGTTTCTCACATCAAAAACCTACTTTTTAAGTAAAATGTGAAAAAAAATCTGGACTTGTTGCTATTATTAAAAGTGTACTAATAATAATAATATTTATGTGGTAAATTCAATAAAAAAACTAAATAAAAGGCGTTGATAACTATGAACTGGCCATGGATTTAATTACTTAATAAAATAATGTGACTTAATAACATATAAAAATTGAATTCATTATATATTTCTTTTTTTATTAAATTAAGTAAAAATTATAAAATAATTAAAAAATTTCAAATGCAAGCACTTCAACATTTAAACGTTAAAAATAATTAAAACAATATTAAATAAAATGGGATGAAGTTATTGCAACATAAAAAGCACACATTTTGTAAAAAAACATTTGTGGTCATTTTATGACATGTGCAGCAACACTTTACAAACATTTTTATTTGAAACGGTTATTTAGATAAAGTAAAAAAAAACAAAGCTTAAATTTTATATGACATCAGTAATTGTTAACAATCGATAAATTTTGTATGCTGTAAATTCTGCTAGGAACAGCACAAAAAAAAAAACAAATTGGCCATTTCAGCCTTTGAAAGGACTTTGACCGAGTTTCTTATGATCAATTGTGCTGTGTGTGTTATTAAATGTTTGCACACAATTGACCGAGAACTGGACCTTCATGTTTTATGCCGACGCCGATCGGCTAAAGTTCATGTACTAAAGAAGCTTTACATGGCATTATTTATTCTCTGAGGTTTGCTATTGCAATGCCTGCAGAGGTGGTGACCGATCAGACAAATTTTTTTATTGAAAAAACTTTTCGCCGCGACTGGGGATTGAACTTGGGCTCCGAGCATGCTAGGCCACACACTTAACCTGCATGCAACGGTCACTGGGAATACCGCTAGGAACAGCACACTTTGCTTTAGTCATCCTTTTGCCATCCAGGAAGGCCTTACTTAATGACACCCGTTAAAATTTTTTATGATTACAAATTAACCATAAACCATAAGATATATGGGTAGTAGGGATGTTACGGAGGTGATTTTATCGGAACCGGAGTCGGAACCGGAGTTGGAATCGGAGCCGAAGTCAGAGTCGGAATCCAAGGAAGATGTGTTATTAACTGTTTAAGTTATTAATTCTTAAACCAAAATTAAATTCAGTATCTTTAATCGCACTGAAATTTTTATGTAAATATTACACACATGTACGTATAGTATCTACGCAACAATAGGAAAATATCTAGTTTAAAGTTTTGCTTAAGCCAAATGAAGTGACTCTTAAAGAACTAAAGAGTACTTATGAATAAAAGCTTGTCAGCTTTCTCCCTGCCCAACCGATTTCGTAGAGAACCATATATGAGACCAACACTACTAAAAAGTTGCTTACTTACTCCACAAGAGAGATTTAAATTTTTTAACGAAGAACTGCTCTCGTTTGTGAGTAATTAAAATCGTATGCATTTCGATCTTCGATATAACTCCAATTCAAAATTGTCGGAACCGAAGTCGGAGTCGGAGGTGTAAAATCAATCGGAAGTGCCGACCTTTTGGAACCGAAGTCGAAGCTCAGTTACATTCCTAATGGGCAGTTATGAGCATTGAGCACAATTGTATGTTTTTAATTAATTACCCGATGTAAAATGTTCATCACCAAAATAATACTGATCCTAAAAGCATGCAATGAAAATTTCTTCACATAATGTTCATTCGATAAACGTTTCACAGCAAGAACTTAAAAAATGTATAATTTTTTTCTACAGAAACAAATCAGTTCAGACTAATCAGTTCAAAGTGGCAAAAATAGTGCAAAAGAATTTAAAGAAGCATTTTTACAGAGTATTTTTACCCTATTCTACTACTTCTAAGGACTAATTTGGTTTTTCTACTTGTTTTTGTAAAATACTCTTATACTATGTTCGCACTGAGTTCAAATAAGATAATTTCGAGTTTTGGAGTTTACTCCCTTAGAATCGATTTGCATGAAAAGAAATTATATTAGGGGGTTAAGTCAAATTTTCAACTATTTTTCGTTACGGTTGAATTTTCAACTATTTTTGCGTTATGGTTGAATTTTCAACTTCTTATCGTTACAGATGAATTTTCAACTTTTTTGCGTTACGCTTGAATTTTCAACTTTGATTCTATGACTCTATGGCCATTAGAATGCAATGGAATTATCTAAGGTCACAGGCAGATCATTGGCACTTTAATGGATTCCATGGAGAATTTGGACCAAAGTGGATGATTCAATTGCCAATCGGATGCAATGGGATTATCTGAGGGCACAGGCTGGTCATTGGCACTTTAATGAATTCCATGGAATTCATTGAGGTGACAGGGGAGTCATTGGAACTTTTATTGGTTGAAGCAACATTTGGACCAAAATGGATGATTCTATGGCCAATCGGATGCAATGGGATTATCTGAGGTCAGAGGCGGGTCATTGTGTCTTTTGTGGGTTCCATGGAACATTTGGACCAAAATGGATGATTCTATGGCCAATCGGATACAATGGGATTATCTGAGGTCACAAGCGGGTCATTGGAACTTTTGTGGGTTCCATGGTACATTTGGACCAAAATGGATGATTCTATGGTCAATCGGATGCAATGGGATTATGTGAGGTCACAGGCGGGTCATTGGTACTTTCATGGGTTCCATGAGACGTTTCGAACAAACTTTATGATTCTATAGCCAATCGGATGCAATGGGATTTTCTGAGGTCATTGTCACTTATATGAATTCACGAAGCATTTAGACATAAATGGATGATTTTGTGGTCAAGCGTATGTAACTGGACTATCTGAGGTCTAGGGTGGGTCATTGAAACTTTAATGAATTTCATATTAAAATCACATTTTTGAGAGACAAATTTAATTTATATTTAGTTTTTTGGAAAAACACTGGGGACGTCTAGATTTTGTTCAATCAACACGATTTGTAAAAAATTTTACTTCAATTTTTTACGTTTCGAGTTTTAGTTATTTATATTTTACTGCCTCAGTTTTTGGTAACGACATTACATTTTGGTAATGAAATTAATAATGTTAACTATTTATGCATGATGAGTTTAAATATTTAAACTTTTTTAGTTTTTTTTCTTCATTTTTGGTGGACCTTTTTTGGGAGATGCCCATATGTAATTTATCAGCGAAATGCAGGTATAATAATATGATATTGTATATAGTGGTTCACCCGTTAATTAGTTTTTGTATTTATTTTAAATAAAAACTAGAAAGGTATATCTTCGACTTGGCCGAAGTTAAAATACCCCCACGGCTGATTCATAATGGTACAAAATTTTAAAATGTAGCTCTTTTTGTATGAGATTTAAATAATTTTACTATTTTGATGACGTCTAAAATATATTTATATCAAATTGTTTTCCTGCAAAGTTTTCGATTTGGGATTGAATGGGAGGTGGACGTGTTCTTGAGTTGTTGACGCCAATTTTTCTAACACGCCGCAGCTTATATATTAGCCTATTTATAGAGTTTTCACTCTTATGGGTTGTATGGGAGGTGGGTGTGTTCTTAGGCGGATGATGCCCACTTTTCTTCCACTATTTAGTTTTGAAAATACAAACGTATCAAATTTTTTTCCTGTAGCTTAAAGAAAAGCCTTTTTATAGAATTTTAAACTGTGGGGTTATATGGGAGGTAGGCGTGTTCGTGGGTAGATGGCGCCCATTTTTCTAAC
This sequence comes from Tetanocera ferruginea, assembly GCA_958299015.1. Taxonomy (NCBI): domain Eukaryota; kingdom Metazoa; phylum Arthropoda; class Insecta; order Diptera; family Sciomyzidae; genus Tetanocera; species Tetanocera ferruginea. Next base: position 106,129,640 of record OY282641.1, read on the forward strand.
ACGTCTTAATTTTATATAGTTTTCAATTTTAAAGCTGTATGGGAGGTGGGCGTGTTCGTCGATGTATGACGGCCATTTTTCGAAATTGCTTTAGTTTTGATATAAAATGAACAAATACTTAATTTTATTTGTGTAGCTTTGACAGAAGCCTATTTATATAGTTTTAAATTTTGGGGTTGTATGGGAGGTGGGCGTGTTAGTGGGTGGATGGCACCCATTTTTCTAACACACTTCAGTTTTGACATACATAGATTTCACAAATACCTAATTAAAAATTTGTAGCTTAAATATTTGCTTCTTTATGGAGTTTTTAATATTGGGGTTGTATGGGAGGTAGGCGTGGTTTTTATCCGATTTAGCACATTCTCGAATTTGATCTTATTTTTAAAAAAAAAGCTTAAATATTGAATTTCAGTACGATAGCTTCAAAACTACGGCTGCAATCGTGTCCACAGACAGACGGACAGACGGACAGACAGACAGACATGGCTAAATCAACTCAGGTGGTGATGCTGAGCAGGAATATATATACTTTTCTATACCTAACACCTATACCCTCTTTCATACATTGTTATTTATTCTTGCAAGCAAAGTACTAATGCAATGTTGTTTTTGTCTTTTTTCTAAAAATTTTGTTTTTGTTTTTCAAATATACATACAGTTGGGAGCTATTACTTATTATATATCGTTACTATTTCTCAGGAGATATTATGTAACATAAGTTCAAAAAAACCTACTACCACCCTACCACCCTATTTGCAAAAAAAAAAAAAAACATTAAAAAAATAATTAATGAAATATATTTTATTTACCAAAATATGTTTATATTAAACAAATCTTACCATAGAATTATTTTAATACTTTTTTGAATACCATGTCTTCGGGCACTTTCCACCTCATTTATTGGAAACCAATGACCCGATTTGGATGAATCTTTTTGTTTTTGATAGTCAACAACCAAATGCATCGGAAAAATCTCTAAAACCGATCGTTTTTTATTTTATTATTTTGAAAACACATATCGCAACTTTTAATGCGATTATCTCGAAACCACTTTTTCGCGATTGAAAGAAGAGCAGTCGGTACCAGAATCATGACAGTAGCTTTAAAAACAACGGAGCTAGACCTATTTTAATCCCTTAAAAATACTTGTTTTTATGAATTTTGAATTTTGGTTGCTATAGTTCCGTTATTTTTTGAACGATCCTCTTTCTTTTGGTACCAACGATAACGGCATTAATTCTCAATACATTCCCGTTTTGGTTTTTATATTCAAATGAAGCACAAACATTTTTTGATTACAACCAGCGGAGTACCTTTTTTTTTGTTGGTCTACTTTGACATGACATACAAAAACAACAACATCAACTAGAACAACAACAATATTAATTTTAATATTTAGTTTGCTATTTTTCCTAGTCAATATAAAAGACCGTTTGTCGATACCTTTAATAACTTTTCTAAAATTTAATTTTCAACGAGGCATTACATTTTGTGTCGCCAAGGTAAAAGGTGGCCTTAAGAGATTGCTGAGAAATAACATAATTTATACAATATACAGTGTTTGTATGTTGTATTCTACACGTGAAATTTATCAAAAATTATTAGCGACTATTTTTCGAACATATTTTAACTGTATGCAATAATTTAGTTTTTTAGATTTTTGACATTTTTGTCTTGTTATTCAAATAAAGGTCTTTTACCCCATTTTTGCCTTTAAGAAGTGATTGCTGTATTACAAATTTATTGCGTTAATCGAACTAGATTAAGTAAAATTTGTTGTTATATCTCTGAAAGATCTCATAAATATTATTTTAATGTAAGCACTGTATAAATAGATATATTGGATTAACAATTGAAATTGAAAAAATTGAATTGAGGTCATTACTTTTTTGCGGACCCCTCCCAGAACCAAAAGCTGACTACGCCACTGAGTAACATATTACTTTCCAAAGTAATATGTCACAACACAGCCAACAACTACAACTCTTAGTTGTCTACCATGGCCTGGCCAGTATTCCAACCCGGGACCTGTGGGTTGGCAGTCACGCACGCTTACACCAGTTGGAGCATGGTTTCCATTGGGCAAGTCAAATGAAATGAAATGAAATTTTTGGAGAGTGGAGTATTCAATGTTATATATAAATGCCTCATACTTTTAAAAGTAGTAATTAATTAATGGAGGTGCTTCACTACAACATAGTTTTAAAATAGTTTTCAATAAATATTCCAATAAATATTGTATTGAAAGAATTTAAATGTAGCGAGTACATAGGTCAGTTTTTCACTGTGTAGACTTTTGCTGTAACTGCACTGTTAATTAATAAGCCTTTATTGTCCAATTTGTACTCATTGTCCATTAAACCCGCTGTGTGTAATTGACCATTCACACAATGTGCTGTATATAACCTGCTTTTTATGCAAAATAAAATCCTGATAAAAAATATCCTATTCATGCACGGTAAAGTAAAAATGCCACCAATTAATGCCTTTTTAATGAAGTTACATTATTTTTTTGTTATCAACTACACGGCTAATTATCGCCGTTGTTTTTACTAATTCCTATTCAAGCTTCGCACTTAACTCAATTATGACGTTCCTAAGCGACACCTTTTTAATTGATTTTTCTTCATTTGTAAATAAATAATATTACGATATGATATGCAAAAACATTTCAAATGTGACTTCATTGTGAGCTTAGGTGTTAAATTAAATGGAATAAATGGCATATCAAATAGAAATAAATTGAATACAAAAATTTCAAAATATGACATGGCAGAATTGGTATCATTAAAGCTAAAGACCGAAACTCAACATTGAATCTGGAATTTGTGCGATAATGTGTCACTTTGTTGTTGTATTAAATGCATTAAAATTGTGTTATTCATTGGATTTACTTGCACTTTGTTTCCATTAATTGAAATTTATTGAAATTTATTCATTAAATAAGCTGCATAGAGTTTTGCAGGTGACCGCAATAAAGGCAAAACCGATTAATTCAGAATATATATTATAAACATACATACTATATGTATGTTTGCATTTAGGCGATTCGCAAAATTGATGTTTCCGCATCACGGGAGCTAACTGTGCTCGACAACAATAACAACGATTATGCCTCAAAGGACAAACATACAGTTTATTTAATCCATTGTAATTGTATTTTATTAAATAATTAATTGATAAATTTTATTGAAATATAATAAAAAGCAAGTGAAAAAAATGAGAAAAACCCTGATTGACGTCATGCTCAGTTACTGAAACTAAAAGAAATTAATGAGTTTAATTTACGAAATATGCCAAATAATGTTAAGTTCAAAAAAGGTATTTGTCAGGTAAACTTGAAAAAATCTGGACTGGGTTAAGATCTGTGGAGCTGAATGACAAAATAAAAAATAAATCTATTGGATATATTTCTAGAAAATACAGTCTAAGCATTTAATAAAAACAGAACAAAAACAAGTAAACGAACTCTTAAGTCTATCTAACCCGACTCTGGAATATCATAATCCTACTATAATATTTAAATATATGCGGCAAATCATGTCAGATCGGCCGAGAGAAAGTAACATGTCTCAGATTTTGATCAAATTTGGGGGATTTTAAGATGGATTTAAAACAATCACAAAATTCTTTATCAATTGAACTGAAATTAAAATTTATTTAAAATTGAACTTTTAAATTATTTTTTGTGGAATTTAATGGATTTTACAACAAAAAAAATATATTTTTTTCTTTTTCAAATAACTCCAACGAAAATTGAGTGAAAATTTTGAAACAAATTACACATGATTTCAGCGGCATTGCCTTTCAAAATAAATTAAGAAAAAACTTAACTCCTTTTTTTCTTAATAATTTTTGATAATGACACCTTTTTTAATTTTTTGCTTTTAAAGCGTTCTATCTCACAAGTCCCGGTATGTATAATACATGATAAAGCTGCGATTCTTACATAAAAATTGTAAATTCAACTTTAAGGGTCCCGTCAAAATTGTGGAAGTTATTTCTAGATTTGTGTCGTCACACCGTGGATCACAATAAGGAAAATGAGGAACTAGGAAAAAAAATGTGATAATTCTGTTAACTAAATATATATCTTTTAAGTATATTGTACCTACTTAATTATACCCTAAACCTGAAAGGTCAGGGTATATTAACTTTGTGCAAACGTTTGTAACGCATAGAACGAAACGAGTCCGCTTTAGAAAAGTATATATGAAGAGCAAACCTGCAAATCAAGTTAAATCACATTTCGGAAATTTTAAAGTTAGCAATTTCAATGTGTAGATAGGGGCCTTATACATGTTCTACAGTACATTTCGTTGTCAAATACGCCATGCGCTTTTTTTAAAAAATCAAAGAAAAAATATGTTTTGTGCAAATAAAGTTATATCCATGCAGCTGTTTGCTTCAAGACAAGGTATATCCAATGATGTGTTATATTCGGTTTGGATGAATTTTGCTTAAGCTAGGAATGCGATTTTATTGTTGTTCTTTTATATGGTGGATTATAAACAAAAATTTGATGTTTTTAATATTTATGTTAACCCTTAAATGCCCATTGTATCTTTTAAAATGCAACCACTAGAAGCCTCTCATTCCACCACTAACGATCAGAAAGCTATGAAATGTAAATCGTCACAGTCGGAAAAACCTAGCCCTTTATTGCAAGATATACATATGTATATTTAAAATTTGAAACAGTTGTATGAATATTTTATCTACAAACGAAACAATATTTTTTGTCAAAATTAAATAAAGTCAAGTCTTAGTCCGAGCGAAATCTCGGTACATGAGGGTCTTCTAAGCCACCTAAAAACTATTTCCTACTGTAGAAATATATTTTTATTTATGATATTATGCCATTTGAATCGATTACATCCTCACCCAATGTATCTTTTGCCCAGTGTTACTTTAAAGATACAATAATTTTTTTTACAAATAACTTATAAAAAAAAATGTTTTTTCAAAAACTTTATGAGAAAACCGTGTGTATCGCAATATATGTTTTTAAAAATCGAGTTTCTTGGGCATTTAAGGGTTAAGCTTTAATGGAAAATATGATGAAACCTTTACTTTGACGAAAACCAATATTGAAAAACTAATTTTTTTTTTATAAATGCTGTTTACTTCTGGCCGCTAGTTAAAGGAAGGATCAAATAACTTGAGTTATTTGGATTTGAGATATTAGTTAATTTTATAATGCTCCAAATAACACAGTCAACAACAATGGTTTTCTCGACTTTTCGGTCGAACTCAGAGAGACATTAAATCAATGACTGGATATCATTCTTCTACGACAAGAACATGTTTTTAAAAATCACGTTGGTAACGTCTTTGTGGACCCAGAATACTGGCAAATAAATGATTGGAATGAAACATTCAGATGGCAGTAAAACAAAAATAGAATTCCAAAACGAACCTTTTTATTACACCCTAAACCTGAAAGGTCAGGGTATATTAACTTTGTGCAAACGTTTGTAACGCATAGAACGAAGCGAGTCCGGTATAGAAAAGTACATATATTCTTGATCAGCGTCACCTCGTGAGTCAAGCTATTCATTTCCGTCCGTCCGTCTGTCCGTCTGTGTGTTGTCCGTAAACACAGGATAAGGAGAAGGAGTTGAGATAATTGAAAAAAACTTGATACACATAGTCACATGCACCCAAGGATCTGCACTATTGAATATTTTTGGAATCCGCCCACGGACACGCCTACCTCCCATACAATGCGAAAATTGAAAACTGTATAACTCAGCTCATAATAAGCCTACAACAATAAAATATGGTATGTATGTGTTTTATATCAACGCAAAGATGTCTTCGAAAAATGGGTATCATCCGCCAACGGACACGCCATACAACCCAAAAATTGAAAACGCAATAAATAAGCCTCTGTTTAACCTACAGAGCTAAAATTTGGCACATATGTTTTTTGTAACAAAACAAAGATGGTTTTGAAAAGTGGACATCATCCGCCCACGGACACGCCTACCTCCCATACATCGCGAAAATTGAAAACTGCATAACTCAGCTCATAATTAGCCAACTATAATAAAATTTGATTAGTATGTGTTTTATACAAGCACAAAGATGTCTTCGAAAAATGGACGTCATCCGTTCACGGACACGCCCACCTCCCATACAACCCAAAAATTGAAAACGCAATAAATAAGCCTCTGTTTAACCTACAGAGCTAAAATTTGGCACGTATGTTTTTTTTGACAAGACAAAGATGGTTTTGAAAAATGGACGTCATCCGCCTACGGACACGCCTACCTTTCATACAACCCAAAAAGTTTTAAACTCAATAAATAAGGTTATGTTTGTCATAGAGAAATTGAATTTGGTATGCATGTATTTTATACCAAAACAAAGGTTCAAAAATTGGAAGTAGTCCGTCCATGAACACGCCCACCTCCCATAGCGAAAGCACAATAAAGGCATTAACTGTGAGCTACAGGAATAAAACTTGGTATGTGTAAATTTTCCATCAACATTTAAATGCATATTAAATATAGGCTTCATCCGTCCTTGGAGACGCCCATTTACAATAAAAATTTTTTGTTTTTGAAAAGTGGGTTTAGGGTATTTCATAGTCGGCCTAGACCGACTTTAGACTTTCTTTACTTGTTTTTAAGTTAAATCCATGTTTGGTGCAAAAGAAGTTATATCCAAATTGAAAAGCTCAATAACTTCAAAAGTTTTCCAAATTATAGAACTTTTGTATCCAAATCTATATAGCTATATCTACGTTCATACAAAATATGAAAACATTCCGTTTAAAAAAAAACGTGCCAGCACTTATTGCTTATTACAAAAATTGACAACGCAATAAATAAGGCCATGTGTAACGAATAGAGATAAAATTTGGTACGTTTTTATTTTGTAACTAAACGAAGATGGTTTTGAAAAATGGATGTCAGCCAACCACGGACACGCCCACTTCCAATACAACCCAATAATTGAAAACTCAATAAATAGGCTTATGTTTAACCTACAGACGTAAAATTTAATTTATCTCTAATTTAATATAATATAATTTAATAATATAATTTATTTAATATAGTTTAGTATTTTAAACCAAAACTAAGATGCATTTAAAAATTATAATCCGTCCACGAACACGCCCACCTCCCATACAACCCAATAAAGCGAAAATATTTTAATAAAATGAAGACATTAACAAGTGAGCTACAGGAATAAAACTTGAAAGTTTTATAAGTGTTTGTAAATTTTTCATCAAAATTAAAATTCATATTAAATATGGTCTTCATTCGCTCACGGATACGCCCATTTTCAGTACTGTTATTGTATTTTAAAAAAGAAGGTTTAGGGTATTTAATAGTCGGGCTAGACCGGCAATAGTCTTTACTTGTTTTTAATCTAATTTTGTTTTTAATTTGCATTTTTTTTTAAATTTTAAAAATTGCATTCCTCACCATAGATACAATAAGCCAGTATATGTGTTGAATTAAATTTTTGACTTCAGACAGTACATTCCAAGATCTGATACATTCAAATAAGTTAAACATTTTTTGCATTATTTTTTTTTTATCAAAATTTTGCATAAACTAAAGTACTGCTGAAAAGAACCACCAAGACCAGACTGGAGAGCTGTTTGGTTGGATGCTAAATCAACTCGCCAGCAGTCCTTTCTGATTTATGAAGTCTACTAAAATAAGTTACTATTAAACACTATAAAATTGAACGGCATATTGCAAAACATGATATGCCACACTGCTTTAAAAGTCATAATAGTTCTTGTAAGCATTTTAATGATTTCATACAAATATACAAATATACAAACTTTAAGGTGGATTATTTCGAAATTTTTTTTATGTGGCATATCATGTTTTTACAATAAGCCCTTCAATTTAAAACTAAATCAGAATTATAACTACTAATGTTTTCTGCATTTAAATTATTAAATTGAACATTAATTTACAGAAATCTTTTTCGCATGTAAGAAAAAGTTCATATGCTTTCAAGAAATACATTTTCAATCAAAAACTTTAAAAATGTGTTAAGAACTTTCCCCTTAACAAGTACGAAAGGAATTGCATAAAGAAGGGTATCACTTGCAATGAATTTACCTGCATTAAAATTTAATAAACAACTGTTCTTGAACAGATAACTATTCATGAATATATTCAAGTTAATTTCTGTCGAAATAAAACTTGATGATAAAATTTATCATGACAATAAAAAAGGTGGCAACGTAATACAATGACGAAAAAGCACTTGTAAATTAAATTCAACGTCGATGAACTCAATCAAGTTTAGTAGCGAAATCCTAGAAGTTCCGTCAATAGAATTGATTGAGAAACTATTCTAACGATAAACAATGAAAGTCTCTGTTCTAATTGTTTTTGAATTATTTCATTTTTGGTGTTGGAGCTAAAACTCTCTGATGAGAACCGTTGTTTGTTTTGTCTACAATTGTAGGTGGCTTGTTTGTCCATCTGAATGTAGCGCTGTCATGGCTCAAAGATGCAATTTCAAGCTGAAATAAAAAGAACGTAGCGTAGTCTGAATGAGTTGATTGTCGGTCTAACTGTCCGTCCAACCACTCTTTGCTGACAGCTGAATAACGTGATGCAATGAACTGAAAACTTCACATTTAACAAAGTCAATTGGACAGGATTTTCATCGTGGTTACACTAGTGTTCGCGGTTCTTATTGGGTTGCATAAGGCTGGAAGTCAAGCTGTGTGAGAAGACTCAACCATGACCTAAAATCGTGCTATTTTACGAAACGCAAAAATTACAAAGCTAAAGTTTATTTTCATTTATTTCTATTTCAACTGCATTTGAGTCAGGAGCAGAAAAATATCAAATAAATCCCCACAATGGAATTACTGAAACATCAGTGTTTGTTTTTATGTTCGAGTGAAAAAATAAAACCTTTGCACTTTTGCTGGAAAATATAATTTGTAGAAGTATTATTTTAGGTCAAAATAAATTATGTTGAGGAAAAAGTTGTTCTAATTTTGTTCTTCGAAGTGCAAAACGTCAGTGAACGAGTTCAGATAAAGAAAGCATTGAGCCAGTATAATTCTATTATTGATATTGTTGCAAAACAAGAGCTATAAATGAAAAAAATATTTGCTTGGTGCGTATTCCTGAAAATATTAAAGTGTCTATGGTATGTATCACATTTAAGTTATTTTTTTTTAAAAATTTAGTTTTACAATTAATGGGTGCTTAACGGAGCCATTAACGGTGTTTTAAAAGTTGAATAAAAATATATAAGTATGACAAAATTGATCTTATTTATGTCAGAGCAAATAGAGATATGAAAGTAGTGAAAAATCATTTTTCATTTATATTTAATATTGCGCTATTTAATAAGCGTTTCTACCAAACAAAAAAATGCAAATGGTAAGTCGTCTTCTTTCAAATAAAATTTTTAAAATGCACTCAGAAAAAAGCTTATCGGAATATGATAAAAAAGGCATCATATTTAGAGAAAAATGGTATAGACTTTGCTCCAGAGAATGCTATTCTCTAATTTCGATACTAAAAATTCTCTAAAAATGGTAAAAAGTTTCCATGAAAAAGAAAAATATATCGTTTTTTGAGAAAAAACTTTTTATTTTTGAGAAAAGATTTGTTTTTATTGAAGAAAATACTTCTCTTAGTGAATTTTTTATCAAAATATAAGAAAAGTTTTTAATTTTCAATAAATTTTTCTCTATAAATGAGAAATTTTTGTGCGAGAAAAATACTTATCATTATTAGAGACATTGAAATATTTCCATTTCCTAGAAGTAAAGAAATATTTCTTCGAAAATGTGAAAATTTATTCTAATTTAAGAAAATTTTATTTGAAAAAGAGAAAATTTCTATATCGAAAATAGAGAAATTTTTTACCGGAGCAAGGTATGTGTTTTTTTCTCAGTGTGTGTTTAATATATAAACATAATAAAATAATTATTAAAGAAAAATTAAATAAATTGAAATAATCGATATGATCAAAAAGTGCCAGGCTGAGTCGATATAATAAGTTTTTAATTTTTCAAAATAAAGTTTGAATACAGTAAGAATTCAAAGAAAAAAATGGGTCTTATTTCTTACTCAACCGAAGCCCATTGAACTTGAACGATGGCAATACTGTTAGAGGATATTTTAAAAAATACCAATGTATCAGGTTGTGGCCGTGACATGCAGGCTAAGTGTGTGGCTTTGCATGCCCGGAGACCAAGATCGATTCGCACTCGCGGCAAAGTTTTTCAATAAAAAAATTTTCTGATCGGTCACCACCAGTGTTGTCACTTTACCACAATTGTGACAGATCTACCACTTTTTTCGCCTTTTTTGACTTCTACCACTTTTACCATCCACTATTTACCTTTTTCCTAAATCTACCACTATTTCATTTCCGTCATAATTTTTATTATAAAGCTATTTTAACATAATAATTGTAAGTTTTTTTAAGTTAAACAGGAAATCGTAAGTTTTTTAAATGTGTGATTAAATTTATAAAAATAAATTAAGATTTAATAAATGGTAAAATTATCATTTAATCCATGTAATATTTGTTTTTTTAGTTATTTTTCAATTATTCCAAATAATTCTTAGAAATTGGCAGACAACGAAAATGCTAGCTTAGTCACAGTTCTTGTTTCCGAGGGAATTCAAGCCATTTTAATAATATCTGTCTTATCCATTCACAATCGAAGTCACAAATTTTTTAAAACGCTTTTTTTTGCCACTTGAGGCAAAAAAAATTTCATCCTCTGGAGCTTGTAAGTTCCCGAATTTTCCCAAAATGCAGGAGTCAAATTTTTCAACATTTCGAAGGTTCTCAGCTGACTTAATTTTGTTAAAATAAGAATTTCTTTAAAAATTACGGCATTTTAAGCAACATGGCCGAAGAATTCAGCTCTCCGACGAATTTCGAACCGCCAACTTTTCAAAAATAGCTTTTGATATGAATGGTTTAAAATATATTGGTTCAAGAGGGTTTTTTGCTCATAAAAGGTGAATTATTATTCTATTTCGATACTAGAAAGTGATAAGAAGTAACCATTAGAAAAAAAAGTTTTTGCAAAAATTTTTGCAAAATTTTTTTCACCCACTATGGCCCCACCGTACGATTTCTGAAAGCAAAATACTGATTTTTAGGCTTATTGCTCCGGAATATGAGTGAAAATTAAGTAGTGTTGGGTAACTCATACAAGAGCTCTTGTACCTAGGTAACTCAAATGTCCCATACACGAGCTTTGTGTGTATCATATCCTTAAAAAAACTGTGTTCGGCTTCAATTTTCACAAAACAACTCAAATTTGGCAGCTGAAGCCCTAACCAATATAGACGAGTCGCTACTTAGCGAGTAAAGACGGAAATGTTCGTTTAATTGCAATTCAATGTTATTGACTTCGTCTATTTTTGAAGTCTGGACAAGTAATTGTAGAAAGAAGAAATAAATACTTACTCATAGCAAAGTTTCAAAACTGTTGTTCTTAAACTATAATATGTGATATATTATTGTAATATGTAATATTATTCGTATTACTTTTTATTGATTTTTTCTTTGAATTTCTATTGATATTTTAATATAATTTTTTGTTTCAAATTCTAATACGTTAATTACAATGAACAACGACTTATTAAAAAATTATATTTTTGTTTGCTGGAATAAGTTTTTTATTACTTAACTTTATTTTCAAAAACAAAACGCAGTTAACTAGTATTTGTGTTCATTCTTCGTTTTCCTCATTATCCTCATAGCCGCTTTAAAAACCTCACCAACACTTTTACATCTAATAACCTCTTTTTACACGAGACACACCTCATTTGAAGTGGGACATTGCACTACTTAATTTTGATAAATGAGTAACTCACTCAAACTCACCTCAAATCTCTTTTGTGCCCATCATTTAAATTAAGTTATGTAGGGGAGCGGGGGCCTATTTGTAACACACTTTGGAAAATGTGATGGGAAAACGAAACTACACGATATATCCTGGTTTTAAAAACATGAGTTGAAAGGTTAAATATTTGACTATCCTTAAAAAAAAAGTTTTGGAATAGGAAGCATTTGTAACTGAGGGACATTTTAAAAAAAAATTGCAAGTGTTACATCTTACCCCGTGCATGGGGCTAGGTGTAACAGCATTGGGGCATGTTGTAACAACCTATAAAACTGAAGTTTTTGCTTTAATTATTTATTTTCAATTGATACAACTAAAAATATTCAAGTATTTAACAACATTAAGGCCTAGTTTCACCAACTTCTAGTTTCATATTTTTTGAATGATCATATGTTAAAATATGTTAAAATTCATTCTTTTTAATGAATTTTTTTAACCAATCAGGTCCAGCCATATTATTTTGGTGCCATGAGGCTGGTATATTTGGTGAACAGCACATTGATAGGTATGCCAACTCTTTCACCTCATTTAGAAGCAGTCAAAAAGAGATATTTGCACACGTCAGTAGGTACGAAGATATTTTATCTTCATCTCTATCTTTAAACACCACTCTGGGTTATTGTAGCCAACAAATGGCAATTTAATGTTATTTTTTGTATCTTTCTATTTCAAGATACATGACAAAAACTGAACAAGCTTTTCTGACAATTGTCTTCTCTTCTTTAACTGCAATAGCGGCCAACTTGAAAATTTCTTTACTTTGAGTTGCCCGATAAGACTTTCGTTTATAATTTCTCATTCTGCAAAAAATTATTAAGACATAATAATAAAATCAACAAACACCGAATATCCAGTTCGAATGTGTGGAGCAAGTTGTTACATGTTACAACTTACCCCACAAAATTGTTACAATTTGCCCCGCAGTATAATTTTGGACAAACATTTAAATATATAAAAATCAACTTAATTTGAAGAAAAAAAAAATGTATATATCAGAAAACTGTAATAAAATATGCTTCGATTAAAATTAAATTAGTTTTAAAAATCTCTAAGACGCTTTCAAGAAGCAAAAAATAAAAAGATATATTTTTCATAATAACTGCTAGAAATAAAGCCTATGTTTGCGCCCACTCGATGTAAAGTCCGATGAGACACTAACGGGTCTCGTTTGAAAGAGCGCGTAATAAACGATGAAAAAAAAAGACTTGTTAAAAAAAATTTCATATTTTAGGCAAAAAAAGCGTGTTACAACTTACCCCTGTTACAACTAGCCCCCCGCTCCCCTAACGCAGCACATGTTGGTTCCCGGGATACAGAATTTGTTGTCATCTGGTCGTTTTTTCCAATCGTTATTCCAAATTTGTAAGCGTAGCAAGAGTTACATTTTTCGATTTCTCTAATATCGAACTTAAAATTCTAAAATTCACAATAAAGGGAAAAAATTGCGTTTTTTGTTCTTCAAAAATATATATCTCAGTAACCAGGTATATCACACAATCGATGAATACATCAAAATGTTTGTATTTAAATTATCTATAAACTTTCTAAGCATTGAAATGACGTCACTTTATGTTCCGGAGCAATAAACCTTAAATCAGTTTTTTGCTTTCAGAAATCGTAGGATAGGGCCATATTGATGAAAAAAATGTTTGCAAAAATTTTGCAAACACTAAGCGATAAGTTGTAGTTTGTGCAACAGCAATCTCTCGAAGTTCCTTAAGAATAAGAATGTATTTTGATGGAATACCATTTCTTTCAGACCACTGAATACACGTGTGAAACGACTGCACAGCAACTGAACCTTTTATTTGAGGTACTGGGATAAGTTCAGAATCACTGTTATCTGTACTTTCAATATCTACGATTTCATTATATTCTTCTTTGTCTGCAAAACTTTCGTGCATCTATTCATGAAGATAATTTTTTTGGAAAAATTCATTCGGCGCAACTTGCGAGCTTTTGCTTTAATGATATCGACGGAAAAAGGAACGTTTTGCTTTCTTTGTCTTAAATACCATTTGTAGAGAGCCTTTTCCATTTTTGGATATTCGCAGGATTATAGAGTTTGCCGTTTTTTTGGCCCAGCTTCCATATTTCCAGCATATTTCAGAATCTTGTCTTCTTTTTTTTTAATTCTCGTGATTGTTGACTTGTGCACCTTTATAGGCTGCACAGTGCTTTTTTCGATACACCACATTAAGTTTAATGCAAAGTTTCACACTTTTGTTTAATAGTTAGCTTTATCAATGTTTTCGTGATCGCTTACCTTCGATTACCTGATCGATTACCTTCCATCAAAAAACACTACCGGGCAGTCGAAGTATAAGCAGATACTAATTTTTTGTGTTAACGATTGCGCTCAAAGCAAGCGCACCAAAGAGCAAAAAATTCGACGAAATAACTTCTTTAAAACGGTCAAGCTTAAAAATCCAGAAAAAGTAAAGAACAAAAGAGACAAATACAAACTAAAACCCATCATATAGATATATTAAGCGTAGTCAGTTGCAGTTATTGAGGTTACTATTTTTAGCGAGTTATACTTATAAAGGTTACAATGCTTTATCCCGCTCTGTTGCAAAAATCGAGGAAATTACTTTTGAACAGCGAAAACTTTAGAAATATGCTTAAAACAAATAATTAAGTGAATACTCAAATCCAAAGATGTTGTGTAAAAACAATTGAAGGCAATAAAAATCCAATTGGATTTTTTCGGTTTTTTCACACAATAAAAAAAAAAACAGCGAACGTTCGTTTTTAATCACTTATTCAAAATGAGCGTTTGAATTAAAAATTCAGGAACTTTGTTCACGACCGGCATTAATTATCTGAATGTTTCTTGCAGATTTATTTGTTTACTTTTCTTTCTTATTTCTTATTGTTTTCATTTCTCCACGATAACGCAAAAACGAAAACATGTAGAACAGCAACAACGCAAACCGAACCGATGACGCACGCACAACAAAAAAAAATTACTGACGCTGCTAATTTTTTTCTGAACGGACATTCTATTTAAACCTTAATTTTAAATGAACGGTTGAAACGAACGTTCGTTGATTTTTGAAGTTGTGTGTAAAATTTCTTGAGAAAATACGCAACAGACAAATTTTCCGTGTTAAAAAAATGCTTTTATCTTTCGATCAGACATGCACAACGAAATCAACAGAATTTTTTCTGTTTCGTTGAGGCAGAAAAATAAATTATCAAAATTATTTCGATTTTTAAAATAACGTTAAAAATTTATCAAATCAATCTTCATTTCGTTGAAAAACGAAAAATTTTCTATTATTTTCTCCTATGCTAAAGCTGGTATGACACTTGCTTTTTTCGCATTTTTAAGATCTTCAAAAAAGCAGCGGGTAAAAGGGAAGAATTAACGTGCATGCCTGCGTTCGATTGCAAACGAAATAAATCTGCTATTAAATAAGTTTAAGAATCATTTAAGAAATTTATTATTAAATATATTTAATGGATTGCTGATGAAAACAAAATAATAGTAAATTTCTTTTCAAATACTCTGCGACAATTACGCGCTCATTGTTCCTTGCCCACTTAAAATTGTTTAATGTTTTGTAGTTGTAACAGTAAAGAACAAAACTTGATTAACATGTGCAAGATTCCTTAGCAGCAAATTATTAGCAGCGCTGAGCTGCAATTTATGGAATTACAAATGTCTGTCAAACTACAACAAATGTTGTTTATGAAAGAAAATAAGCCTAAAATAAGAATTAAAACTGCAAATTTATTTTATTTCAGGGTTCACCTACATATGCAAATATAAACAGATTTCATGTTTTGTGTTTTATTTTCTAACTATTTTCTTTCATAAATAACATTCGTACTCTTATTTTTTACTATTTTACTATATATTGATAAATAGCTGTTGCAGCGAAAAACATTCGCCGCAAGATTTTTGCTGTCGTTTCATGTCGTTCGGTTTTTTCATTGACTGATACATACATACACAAGCATGTTAGAAGAAAACTATTTCAGCGAATAACAACAACAAAACTCACGGAAATATTATTTTCAATTAACTTCTAAACTAAATGGAATTTGAAAAAACTTCCTAAGAAAACAACCTTCGTTAGGAAGCGTAGAACAGTACAGAAAAAGAAATTTTAAGATCGGTCAATCCGTTCGAGAGTTTAAGGTCTCTAAACAGCTTCAAACAACCTGTTCCATGGGAGCTTCGCTCGCTCGCTCCAATTATTATTATAAATATTATAATATTTTTCAATAAACTTTAAACGCATTTTGTTTTGTGATAATTTAATTTTTCAACTTAACGAAATTTTGTTTTTATGTTTAACCCTATACAAATATGAAATAATTTCAATTATTTACTTACCATGCTAAGCGAAACTAAAACAATTGTTGAATTCGTTATACGGATTGAGTGCGTAGGCCAAAGACATTAAGAGAGAGAATAGAAAAATGGCAACCGTGCAAATATACTTCTTTATTTCGGCAAGCAATAATTTTTTTTACTTTGATTTATTTTTATAAATTAAAAGCTTAAAAGATTCATTGGATCAACTAAAAAAATTATATTAAATTTCTTTAAAATATTTCAATAACTTTGTTTAGAGTTTTGAAGAAGATTTATAACATAATATTGATATGGGCTTTGGCCGTAGATTATAAAAAAAAAAAAAGTGTGCGTGTCAGCTACGACGCGCGATTGGAGTTTACTTCTTATTGATTGCCTTGGAATTTTATATTATCATGTACAATAGGCAAAGTGGTTAAATATATTAACTCATTATGCATTAACAGTAAACATTATTAATTTCATTACCAAAATGTAATGTCGTTACCAACAACTGAGGCAGTAAAATTTAAATAACTAAAACTCGAAACGTAAAAAATTGAAGCACAATTTTTTAAAAATCATGATGATTGAACAAAATCTAGACGTCCCCAGTGTTCTTCCAAAAAACTAAATATATATTAAGGTTTTCTCTCAAAAATGTTATTTTAATATGAAATCCATTAAAGTTTCAATGACCCAACCTAATCCTCAGATAGTCCAGTTACATCCGCTTGGCCACAGAATCATCCATTTATGTCTAAATGCTTCGTAGAATTCATAAAAGTGACAATGACCTCAGATAATCCCACTGCATCCGATTGGCTATAGAATCATCCATTTTGGTAGAAATGTTCCATGGAACCCATAAAAGTTCGAATGACCCGTCTATGACCTCAGATAATCCCATTGCATCCGATTGGCCATAGAATCACCCATTTTGGTCCAAATGTTCCATGGAACCCATTAAAGTTCCAATTACCCGCCTTTGACCTAAGATAATCCCATTGCATCCGATTGGCCATAGAATCACCCATTTTGGTCCAAATGTTCCATGGAACCCATAAAAGTTCCAATGACCCGCCTATGACCTCAGATAATCCCATTGCATCCGTTTGGCCATAGAATCACCCATTTTGGTCCAAATGTTCCATGGAACCCATAAAAGTTGCAATGACCCGCCTATGACCTCAGATAATCCCATTGCATCCGATTGGCCATAGAATCATCCATTTTGGTAGAAATGTTCCATGGAACCCATAAAAGTTCCAATGACCCATCTCTGACCTCAGATAATCCCATTGCATCCGATTGGCCATAGAATCACCCAGTTTGGTCCAAATATTCCATGGAACCCATAAAAGTTCCAATGACCCTCCTATGACCTCAGATAATCCCATTGCATCCGATTGGCCATAGAATCATCCATTTTGGTCCAAATGTTCCTTGGAACCTACAAAAGACACAATGACCCGCCTGTGACTTCACATAATCCCATTGCATCCGATTGGCCATAGAATCACTCATTTTGGTCCAAATGTTCCATGGAACCCACAAAAGACACAATGACCCGCTTGTGACCTCAGATAATCCCATTTAATCCGATTGGCCATAGAATCATCCATTTTGGTAGAAATGTTCCATGGAACCCATAAAAGTTCGAATGACCCGTCTATGACCTCAGATAATCCCATTGCATCCGATTGGCCATAGAATCATCCATTTTGGTCCAAATGTTCCATGGAACCCATAAAAGTTCCAATGACCCGTCTATGATCTCAGATAATCCCATTGCATCCGTTTGGCCATAGAATCATCCATTTTGGTCCAAATGTTCCATGGAACCCATAAAAGTTCCAATGACCCGCCTATGACCTCAGATAATCCCATTGCATCCGATTGGCCATAGAATCACCCATTTTGGTCCAAATGTTCCATGGAACCCATAAAAGTTCCAATGACCCGTCTATGATCTCAGATAATCCCATTGCATCCGTTTGGCCATAGAATCATCCATTTTGGTCCAAATGTTCCATGGAACCCATAAAAGTTCCAATGACCCGCCTATGACCTCAGATAATCCCATTGCATCCGATTGGCCATAGAATCACCCATTTTGGTCCAAATGTTCCATGGAACCCATAAAAGTTCCAATGACCCTCCTATGACCTCAGATAATCCCATTGCATCCGATTGGCCATAGAATCATCCATTTTGGTCCAAATGTTCCTTGGAACCTACAAAAGACACAATGACCCGCCTGTGACTTCACATAATCCCATTGCATCCGATTGGCCATAGAATCACTCATTTTGGTCCAAATGTTCCATGGAACCCATAAAAGTTCCAATGACCCGTCTATGATCTCAGATAATCCCATTGCATCCGTTTGGCCATAGAATCATCCATTTTGGTCCAAATGTTCCATGGAACCCATAAAAGTTCCAATGACCCGCCTATGACCTCAGATAATCCCATTGCATCCGATTGGCCATAGAATCACCCATTTTGGTCCAAATGTTCCATGGAACCCATAAAAGTTCCAATGACCCGCCTATGACCTCAGATAATCCCATTGCATTCGATTGGCCATAGAATCACCCATTTTGGTCCAAATGTTCCATGGAACCCATAAAAGTTCCAATGACCCGCCTATGACCTCAGATAATCCCATTGCATCCGATTGGCCATAGAATCACCCATTTTGGTCCAAATGTTCCATGGAACCCATAAAAGTTCCAATGACCCGCCTATGACCTCAGATAATCCCATTGCATCCGATTGGCCATAGAATCATCCATTTTGGTCCAAATGTTCCATGGAACCCATAAAAGTTCCAATGACCCGCCTATGACCTCAGATAATCCCATTGCATCCGATTGGCCATAGAATCACCCATTTTGGTCCAAATGTTCCATGGAACCCATAAAAGTTCCAATGACCCGTCTATGATCTCAGATAATCCCATTGCATCCGATTGGCCATAGAATCATCCATTTTGGTAGAAATGCTCCATGGAACCCATAAAAGTTCGAATGACCCGTCTATGACCTCAGATAATCCCATTGCATCCGTTTGGCCATAGAATCATCCATTTTGGTCCAAATGTTCCATGGAACCCATAAAAGTTCAAATGACCCTCCTATGACCTCAGATAATCCCATTGCATCCGATTGGCCATAGAATCACTCATTTTGGTCCAAATGTTCCATGGAACCCACAAATGACACAATGACCCGCTTGTGACCTCAGATAATCCCATTTAATCCGATTGGCCATAGAATCATCCATTTTGGTAGAAATGTTCCATGGAACCCATAAAAGTTCGAATGACCCGTCTATGACCTCAGATAATCCCATTGCATCCGATTGGCCATAGAATCACCCATTTTGGTCCAAATGTTCCATGGAACCCATTAAAGTTCCAATTACCCGCCTTTGACCTAAGATAATCCCATTGCATCCGATTGGCCATAGAATCACCCATTTTGGTCCAAATGTTCCATGGAACCCATAAAAGTTCCAATGACCCGCCTATGACCTCAGATAATCCCATTGCATCCGTTTGGCCATAGGATCACCCATTTTGGTCCAAATGTTCCATGGAACCCATAAAAGTTGCAATGACCCGCCTATGACCTCAGATAATCCCATTGCATCCGATTGGCCATAGAATCATCCATTTTGGTAGAAATGTTCCATGGAACCCATAAAAGTTCCAATGACCCATCTCTGACCTCAGATAATCCCATTGCATCCGATTGGCCATAGAATCACCCATTTTGGTCCAAATGTTCCATGGAACCCATTAAAGTTCCAATTACCCGCCTTTGACCTAAGATAATCCCATTGCATCCGATTGGCCATAGAATCACCCATTTTGGTCCAAATGTTCCATAGAACCCATAAAAGTTCCAATGACCCGCCTATGACCTCAGATAATCCCATTGCATCCGTTTGGCCATAGAATCACCCATTTTGGTCCAAATGTTCCATGGAACCCATAAAAGTTGCAATGACCCGCCTATGACCTCAGATAATCCCATTGCATCCGATTGGCCATAGAATCATCCATTTTGGTAGAAATGTTCCATGGAACCCATAAAAGTTCCAATGACCCATCTCTGACCTCAGATAATCCCATTGCATCCGATTGGCCATAGAATCATCCATTTTGGTCCAAATGTTCCTTGGAACCTACAAAAGACACAATGACCCGCCTGTGACTTCACATAATCCCATTGCATCCGATTGGCCATAGAATCACTCATTTTGGTCCAAATGTTCCATGGAACCCACAAAAGACACAATGACCCGCTTGTGACCTCAGATAATCCCATTTAATCCGATTGGCCATAGAATCATCCATTTTGGTAGAAATGTTCCATGGAACCCATAAAAGTTCGAATGACCCGTCTATGACCTCAGATAATCCCATTGCATCCGATTGGCCATAGAATCACCCATTTTGGTCCAAATGTTCCATGGAACCCATTAAAGTTCCAATGACCCGCCTTTGACCTAAGATAATCCCATTGCATCCGATTGGCCATAGAATCACCCATTTTGGTCCAAATGTTCCATGGAACCCATAAAAGTTCCAATGACCCGCCTATGACCTCAGATAATCCCATTGCATCCGTTTGGCCATAGAATCACCCATTTTGGTCCAAATGTTCCATGGAACCCATAAAAGTTGCAATGACCCGCCTATGACCTAAGATAATCCCATTGCATCCGATTGGCCATAGAATCACCCATTTTGGTCCAAATGTTCCATGGAACCCATAAAAGTTGCAATGACCCGCCTATGACCTCAGATAATCCCATTGCATCCGTTTGGCCATAGAATCACCCATTTTGGTCCAAATGTTCCATGGAACCCATAAAAGTTGCAATGACCCGCCTATGACCTCAGATAATCCCATTGCATCCGATTGGCCATAGAATCACCCATTTTGGTCCAAATGTTCCATGGAACCCATAAAAGTTCCAATGACCCGCCTATGACCTCAGATAATCCCATTGCATCCGATTGGCCATAGAATCACCCATTTTGGTCCAAATGTTCCATGGAACCCATAAAAGTTCCAATGACCCGCCTATGACCTCAGATAATCCCATTGCATCCGATTGGCCATAGAATCACCCATTTTGGTCCAAATGTTCCATGGAACCCATAAAAGTTCCAATGACCCGTCTATGATCTCAGATAATCCCATTGCATCCGTTTGGCCATAGAATCATCCATTTTGGTCCAAATGTTCCATGGAACCCATAAAAGTTCCAATGACCCGCCTATGACCTCAGATAATCCCATTGCATCCGATTGGCCATAGAATCACCCATTTTGGTCCAAATGTTCCATGGAACCCATAAAAGTTCCAATGACCCGCCTATGACCTCAGATAATCCCATTGCATCCGATTGGCCATAGAATCATCCATTTTGGTCCAAATGTTCCATGGAACCCATAAAAGTTCCAATGACAAGTCTATGATCTCAGATAATCCCATTGCATCCGATTGGCCATAGAATCATCCATTTTGGTAGAAATGTTCCATGGAACCCATATAAGTTCCAATGACCCATCTCTGACCTCAGATAATCCCATTGCATCCGATTGGCCATAGAATCACCCATTTTGGTCCAAATGTTCCATGGAACCCATAAAAGTTCCAATCACCCGCCTATGACCCCAGATAATCCCATTGCATCCGATTGGCCATAGAATCACCCATTTTGGTCCAAATGTTCCATGGAACCCATAAAAGTTCCAATGACCCGTCTATGATCTCAGATAATCCCATTGCATCCGTTTGGCCATAGAATCATCCATTTTGGTCCAAATGTTCCATGGAACCCATAAAAGTTCCAATGACCCGCCTATGACCTCAGATAATCCCATTGCATCCGATTGGCCATAGAATCACCCATTTTGGTCCAAATGTTCCATGGAACCCATAAAAGTTCCAATGACCCTCCTATGACCTCAGATAATCCCATTGCATCCGATTGGCCATAGAATCATCCATTTTGGTCCAAATGTTCCTTGGAACCTACAAAAGACACAATGACCCGCCTGTGACTTCACATAATCCCATTGCATCCGATTGGCCATAGAATCACTCATTTTGGTCCAAATGTTCCATGGAACCCACAAAAGACACAATGACCCGCTTGTGACCTCAGATAATCCCATTTAATCCGATTGGCCATAGAATCATCCATTTTGGTAGAAATGTTCCATGGAACCCATAAAAGTTCCAATGACCCGTCTATGACCTCAGATAATCCCATTGCATCCGATTGGCCATAGAATCACCCATTTTGGTCCAAATGTTCCATGGAACTCATAAAAGTTCCAATGACCCGCCTTTGACCTCAGATAATCCCATTGCATCCGATTGGCCATAGAAACACCCATTTTGGTCCAAATGTTCCATGGAACCCATAAAAGTTCCAATGACCCGTCTATGACCTCAGATAATCCCATTGCATCCGTTTGGCCATAGAATCACCCATTTTGGTCCAAATGTTCCATGGAACCCATAAAAGTTCCAATGACCCGCCTATGACCTCAGATAATCCCATTGCATCCGATTGGCCATAGAATCATCCATTTTGGTAGAAATGTTCCATGGAACCCATAAAAGTTCCAATGACCCATCTCTGACCTCAGATAATCCCATTGCATCCGATTGGCCATAGAATCATCCATTTTGGTCCAAATGTTTCTTCAACCAATAAAAGTTCCAATGACTCCCCTGTCACCTCCATGGAATCCATGGAATCCATTAAAGTGCTAATGACCCGCCTGTGACCTTGATAATCCCATTGCATCCGAATGGCCATAGAATCATCCACTTTTGTCCAAATTCTCCATGGAATCCATTAAAGTGCCAATGATCTGCCTGTGACCTTGATAATTCCATTGCATTCGATTGGCCAAGCATAACGCAAAAATAGTTGAAAATTCAACCATAACGCAAAAAATAGTTGAAAATTCAAACGTAACGAAAAAAAGTTGAAAATTCAACCATAACGCAAAAAATAGTTGAAAATTCAAACGTAACGAAAAATAGTTGAAAATTTGACTTTACCCCCTAATATAATTTCTTTATATGCAAATCGATTCTAAAGGAGTAAACTCCAACAAATAAACCAGAAGTTTTGGGTTTTGCTTTTATTGTTGTTGTCTTCTAATATTTTGACTTACATTTAGGGTGCTCACAGTTCTGTATTATCTGCTCTGTTAACTTTGCCGTCTATTAACTTTAGAACATTTTAGCACGTGTTAACTTTCATTGTTTTTGTTTTACGTACAAACTTGAGATACCACTTGTTGCTAAAGTTATCTCACTTCTGCTCATGTCTTTCTTTTGGGCTAATGTGGTATCACTAATCAGCTGATTTAATTTTGTTGCAAAAAATGGAAAAAGAATGGATCGTCGAAGAAGTAAGTACATTTTTCCATAATTCTTCGTTTCCGTTCATTCGAGGCATGTTATTGAACAAATTTCGAATTTTTGAAAACTATTTTTACAATTTAGCTCCAAAACACAAAAAGCGGTGCTCACAGTTCGATTGAAATATCTTTCTAAAGTTGCCAGGTGTTAACTTTAGAAGCAAACTGTGAATTCCCTAATTGTGTTAAAACAATAAGAAAATAATATGAAAAATATAAAGAGAATAAATATTATAAATATTTTATTCGAATAAAAATTTGATTAGAAAAACTAAGTGTTGGCCTTAAGTTTTGAACCCAGACGCATAATTCGAGGACGCTGAATTGAATGGTAGCTATTTACCGTTTTTCAATCCCACTGCCCGTTTTCAATAAATTCAAGGTTCACTTACATTCAAGTACGTTCATTCAGATTTTGCTGAATTACTGAATTAATGTTTGCACTAAGTAATGTTGCAAATATTTTCGGTATTTCAACCTACATGTATTTACTTACATTTGGGAAACATCCTCCTAGAATAAAAAGAATAAAATTAATGTTCTCCAGCGAATTTTTGTTCTCAAGAGAAGTGAAAAAGACACGCTAATGATATAAAAATGGTTTTCTTTCAAACTCAGTTGATTTCAAACATTTTTTATTTTTTTTTTAATCAAGTATTATCATTCTCTTTTTATTTTTCATATTTTTTTTATATCTTTTTATGAATAAAAAGCTTCATTGGATCAATTAAATACTTACAACAAGTAAATCCTTCAAAATTTAAACAAAAATATTGAAATATTTAAAAAAAGTAATATATTTTTTTTTTTTTGTTGATCCCACGAACCTTTTTAGCTTTTAATTCATAAAAATAAAACAAAGCAAAAAATTCAATTTTTGTCGAAATAAAGAAACATCATTGCACGGTACAATCAAAACCATGGAACATTTAAATATGCGGTGAGAATCTGAGTGGAGCTCGGTCGCCTAAGTACTAAAACTTGTACACAAAAATTTTTATAAAAAACTGTTACAATTTTTATTGTTTGGCTCTTTTTCAATCTACAGTTTAACGTTTATATCGGTAGAATTTACTGTACATTTTTCTCTGTTTATCATTTTTAAAGAGTTTTTAATTTGGTGATAAATGGAAGGTAGCCGTATTAAAAAAACTCTACAGTTTAGACCCTTCGGTTTATTTGACAATGTGTACCTAGTTTCGAGTAATTACCTAAGATCCTTTCTATTATCCTGTGTGGGTGTTAATACTCTGACTTGTTCAGGTGTAGCGCATAACAAAGAATAAAATACCGCTGAAAAAAAAATTGCGTTTCAATTTTTTATTCACATGTAAAAGACCCAATGAAAGCGATGAAGGTAAAAGGGTTAACCTTGCTACTTGCATTGTAACATTGGCAAAGATTTTTCAGCAAATTTTAATGCCTTTAAATATTGAATTAAGACCTTATTTTGAAAATGAATTTCTTCTCTTAGAAAGCCAAACTACACTGATATTTTTTACTTATTCCAGTAATAGCTGGCACAGACGAGGTAGTTGTTTTTTTTCACAAAAGGCGTTTTAGCAAAACATTTTCCAACCCAACAAATCCTATAGCAGCTGGCTGCGACATTGTAAAGTAATGATGGAGAACATTGATTTGTCACAAACTTTTGCCCAACTTATAGAACGTACGATGCTTTCCCTCTTCAGCAACATTCCTTCTTACCTACACCATCAGTTTAACTTATCCCATTAAAATGTCTTCGAAGCACTTGTAGCTGAGAATTATTTAAAAGCTTGCAAGGCGTTTATGTACCATTAAAACTGCAGGTCCCCAGCCATGTTGTCAACACTAGCAATGCGGTAGCAGCAGTTTCAAAAACTTTCAATAACATTTCTGCACACTTACGAGTTCGTCGAATTTCTTTTGAACAAAATAAAGTAAAGTTTTAATAAGTCGGAGTAGAAAGAATTCGTCATGGTGGTTACAGTTCTTGCTGTATGCAACTCTTATACGACTTGCAAGGTGTTGATTTTGACACTCAACATGGAGGCACAGTGCAACTAACACGTCTAAAAGGTTTATTACTTAAAGAATGCCTGAAATTCGTGCTTGATTTAATATAACTTAATGACATAATTCAGTGCTAATTGGAACAAAACTCGTTAAGAAGCTGTTGAGCTTCCAGTGTGGTTGCTTAAATTAACCCACAGAAACTTATCATCATAAAAGAGCTTAGTTGTGAAACTTTTAATAATAACAGGCTCAAGCAAGGTGAAGTTGAGGATTATTTAATGTTCTTGAGAAATAAAAGTTTTTATTGTTTGTGTTTTTTTTGGGTCAAAATGAGTGTATTGTTAATTTTCACGGTTGCTAACGATTATTTATTGTTTTGAATTTATTTATTGGCGATAAACGGTTTGAAGTCAAAAGCTACATACTTTTTATTAAATGAAGAGCTGATCAAGCGAAGCTTATGTATATTTTTATGATGTACATATTTACAAACCACTGAATTTGATAATAAATTTTACGCAAATTCAAACCGACTTTTCTTCACGTCTGTCCATGTGTTACAACTTTAGGATTAATGAAATCAACCAAAACGGAATCTTCGGCAAAAAAGAAATAATCGGCCGAAGGCCGAATAACAAACAAATGTGTTCAAGTAATAAAATTATAAAATTTATGTTTTACTTTTGTTATATATTCATTTCAGTACAAAAAACGTACATACAATTCGAGTTAAACGAAAGAGTTCTTTTGCAAAATTCGGATGTTTCTATAATTGATTTATTGACGTCAGGAGAACGTAGAAAAAAGTTGAATCGATTTTTGATCCAGTCGTTTAATACTACAGAAATGCCCCAAGGCGGTGTGCTCTCTTCTCCACTGATAACTCCGTCTTGTGATGATGTTGGTAGTCACTAAATTTTAAATTTTTCCGATATACTCTATGAGAATAAGGGATGATAAAATAGTTTTAAATAATTTAAAAACGATATAATATATAACCAGAAAATTAGAGAAAAGAGGCTTAACCCTGTGATTCGGGCATAATAAATGCAATAGCTAAAAAGTATACGCATTTTCTAACACTGATGTAGATGAGGAAGTTTAGTAAAAAATAAACCGCTATAGCATAAGCGCAACCAAAAGGGGGGTTTCGGGGCTTAAAGCCCCCAAAAATTATTGTAGTACCAAGCAAAATAGTATTCAATCAAAGTGAGTCACATGAAAAGCAATCACACGTTTTATGAAATGAGTGAAAACCCCAAATGTATATTTCAAATCGATTCTGGTTGGAGCATAATCTGCTAAATTAGTCATATTTTATTCCTTCAGACTGCACATTAAGCCGGATCGATTTTATATGGAGAAAAAAAAAATGAGTCGGACATCGACTAAAAAGAAAGAAGTAGGTACTCTCAAAAACTAGAAAATATTTTTTTTAAACACCTATAAAAAATTTACTTTTCTTGAAATTAAAATGAATTTAAGATTATTGGAAAAGTACTGAGCTCTTCTTTCTTTTGGTGTATCGTATGGTGTTGTTAAATCAAAACTGAGTACTATGAAAAATGAGTTTTTTATAAGTGTAAAAAAATATAAATATTCGAAAATCATGAATTTTGTACTATAGCTCTATCTGGCGCACATTTAACTAAAAACTGGTTAAAAGAAATCGATTTGCGAACCTAAAAACTCATATGTACCCACAAATATATATATACTAGTGCGGGTCGATTTAAAAATCGCTCAATGCTCTGTAAAAATCGTATTCTAGGGATCAAAATAAGAAACTTTGCCGAAGGAATCATACCTCTAAAACGATTTCTGATGTCCCCCAATTTGGGTCGAACTTTTGGGTAAGGGTAAATTTTGAAAAATCCCACTTTGACCCATTTAGAGTGCTCCAATCGAGCCCAAATGTATGACCGACCCCCACTAATTTTGGAGGCCCGACCCACCCATACCAGTGACACACCCCCTGGAACCCCCCTGTGGGGTTCCCCATACAAAGATTTTAAAAAATCACCATTTTTGGCCTTTACATGAAAAAAATCAGCGAAATGGCTATGTTTTTTCTTTATTTTTATTTATTTACTAGCTGGTACCTGACACGTTGCTGCCGTCCTTGTCCAATGCCTGTTCCAGATTGTCAATAGACAAACTCCACTCTGAGTTTCATTATTCTTTGACCATTATTTTCAAAGCTATTAAATAAAAAATTTTCTTTTATGGGTGGAGCCATCCGTTTTAGTTTGCGAGTATATTGGAGTAGTAGGATATAACCAAATGGTTACTCCAAACCGAGTTTATTTGATCTTTAACTGTTATTTCCAAAGCGATTCAATTTAAAAAATGTGTCTTATATCGGTGGAGCCACATCCCCTGTACAATGCCCATTCTAGTCTTCCAGTAGCAGGACACCACCAAATAGTAACTTCATTCTGAGTTAAAATGTTATGTGAATTTTACTTCCATAGCTATTCTATATCGAAAATTCAAGTTCTATGAGCGTAGCCACGCCCCGTTTTCCAATGCCCGTGTCTTTTTTATGATTGAAAGACTTGACCAATCAGTTATTTCAAACTGTGCTTTACTGTTACACAATATCAAGTTCCAAATCTATTCGATATCAAAAAGTTTAATTGTGTAGGCAGTACCATGCTCCCTTTTTCAAAGATCGCTCAAATTTGACAGTCGAAGGGTGCGTGTCAACAGTAAGTTCGTACCGATTTTCATTTATGTGCGATTTTTGAACGAAAGTAAAATCGAAAATTTGTTTTCTTGAAAAACTGCCACGCCCCTCGTGGGTAGGAAGATAAAAAATACTTTATTACCTATTCTCATACCTACTTAATACACAAAAAAAAATTTCATTAAAATCGGTCCAGCCGTTTCGGAGGAGTTCATACACTAACACCGTGACACGAGATTTTTATATATTAGATTTATAATAATATTTATTATTTATTTATAATAATATCTATTTTTTCCCTTTTGAAATTTATTTAGTCAGAGCATATGTAAAAAACAAATTAATTTAAGTTAGTTAGAAACTAAAAAAATTATTGTTTGAAGTCTTTTTTTTTACTTTCAAGTCTGGGCAATTTCGCACGGCTCTCTAATGTCGTCGCCATAACAGCCTCTTCATTTTCCGGTATAACCCGTTTGGAGACGCTAGCTAGCAAGGTGGTTCAAATACGTTATTTATGTCATTCATATTGATCATTTCCGTGTAACTTGTGCAATAAAACTTTATATCTGGTTTTTTATAAGCTTTAAGTTGCGTTGGGTCGTCAACATCTTTTCGATAGCGTAGAATTATGTTGATAGCACAGTCGCGCTTTTCTTTGCTTTCATCAAACAACATTGATAACAAGATATTTTCCGAATGCACATAATATGAATTATCTGTAATTACTTGATTGACAATTTTGCGTAAACGAGGTTCTAGAAATCGTGACCAACTAATGAAGTTGAAAAATAATGCACTGTCGTACACGACAGAAATGTAATACTTGATATTGAGTTCATTGGCACATAACATTTAATTATAAATTCAACCAGAATTCTTAAATTTGCATCTGGATTTTCCGTTGTCACATATAATCGTAATAATCTAGCAGCCTTGGTTTCGATTTGACGGCTCAGTATTCCGGTTGCCGATCTTGGTCCAGTGCTGGTTGATTTAACCAAAGCTTCAAACAAATGCCGAAACGGAAGTTCGTTGAAGTGTAGAAGGCAAACGAACCAATGTAATGGTCTTTTTAACAGCAATTCGAATCGTTGTATAATTCTACCGTGTGGGCCAGTGTTTGTTGGCTCACCGTCAGTGCATATTCCAATTAATGCATCCAGTGATATATTTTTATCGTTAAAAAAATTATTTAATTTGGTTGTTTTGTATTCAGCGGTTTCATGTTCCAGTCTTACGTAACCAATGAAGTAAGAATTAAGTTCTCTCAAAATAACAAGGTGAGGTTCTTTTACCATCCTAGTATGATACTTCTCATCAACTTTAGCTGTCGTTAAAGTATCATCTTTTCTGCCATCGAATGAAAACGCAAACAAATTGGTATGATCTAACCGTTTGCGAACCACTTCTTGTCTGCATTTATCTTTTTCTCTGCGAACTTTCGATTTATCCATGATGAGAGGTTTTCCATGCTTATCTTTCATTTTAAAATCTTGGAAAAAAGCGGTTCTCAATGCCGATGCTACTCTATCAGGCACACCAAATCTGTCACATACCAAGGCAAAGTTAAAACAATCGTATCTCTCTGTGTATTGTGAACTTGTGCTTCTATCCATATCTTCTTGAACCGGTGGCGGTGCGTATGTTGAATCATCGGGATCTTGGTATGTTGGCATTGATGACATAGACGTTGCTCTTTGCTCTTCAGTTTCCATCACAACTGCATCCATTGTTAGTCTTCTCTGATTATGTTGATCGTGCATGAACTCTTTGAGGCGTTCGGGAATTCAGCCGCATGCACATGGAGCTGCCTTCAAATCGCATTTACATGTTCCAATGTAAAAAATTGTTTTCAGAGATTTTACATACTCTGTAAATTGTTGGGTTTTGTTTTTCTTCTCTTGATTTGATCTTGATACTTGTCAAGCAATTTATTCAATTGATTAAATACACCTTTTTCAGCATTATTTCCATACCAAGTTTTTCCCAAATTCCATTCAACTTATCTTGTACTTGAATAGTGAATGATTTATGGGAAAACTTCTTTGTTCTGTTTTAGCACGTTCGCTTAAGTAAAAATAATATCTCAAGATATCCAGATGGGTTGGTAAATTAAGATCAGTCAAATTAGTAGACACACCAAAAACAGTAACATCGTGCTTGGGTATATGACTCATTGGGTTTTCGATAGTTGTTGTTGCTTCATCTTGCGGTGTAGAGGATGGTGGATTCATTGCAAATTTTTAGATTTGGAATGGTCAACTTCACTTATTATTTTTTTTTAAAATATTTTTTTATCTGAAATTAGCACTTCACACTTTGAGTTCTTCACAACGACTTAATGCATTCACAAAAACTGTTGCGTTATATATGGTCTACGAGACGAGGTAATAAGAATGAAATGGTAAATTCAATTCTACCTGTTGTGTCTGATGGTGGCTTAAAAACGCACACAAGCAATTTAAGGATCTTCAATTGTGTCACAGTGATGATACCTTAATTTTTAAAAGGGTTGCGGTGCATTCCAGTGATATCTTAATTGTTAAAATGGTTGCATAAAACGCGCATTTCTTAAGAACGTGCCATAAAATTGTGGGTTATAAAAACAGCTTCATTTCTCAAGTAGGTGCTTTAAAAAAAAGAAACAGTTTCGATAGTATCGTAAGTGAAGACGTAGAATTTCGTTTAAGTTGTAACCTCTTCTACTTTGTCTCTTTGGTCCGATTGTTTTGTTCATTTTGCACGTATTTTTATTGATCTTCCAAAAACTAAAAACTAAATTAATAACACTCAATTATGGACTACGTATCGATGCCAAAACAAAGAAAAAGTAAAATACTAAGTATGATTAAATGAGCAAGCAAAAAGAAACAAGCAAAATTTCAAATTTTTTCGATCATTTTGTTAAGTTTGACAGGTTGAGTTCATTGACTTAGTTGAAAAGAAGGCGAAGCAAATGCACTTTCCATTGGTGCCACTTTCGTATCTGCCCCATATATAAATTGCGAGCTACAGTCAGTTTAACTACTTATTTCAAATTAAAACAAGTAAAGAAAGTCTAAAGTCGGTCTAGGCCGACTATGAAATACCCTAAACCCACTTTTAAAAAAAAAATTTATTGTAAATGGGCGTGTCCGTGGGCGGATGAAGTCCATTTTTCCAAACCATCTTTGTCTTGTCATAAAAAAACATACGTGCCAAATTTTAGCTCTGTAGGTTATACACATGCCTTTTTATTGCGTTTTCAATTTTTGGGTTGTATGGGAGGTAGGCGTGTCCGTGATCGGATGACGTCCGTTTTCCGAAGACTGTTGGTATAAAACACACACATACCAAATTTTGTTGTTGTAGACTTATTATGAGCTGAGTTATGCAGTGTTAAATTTTTGCGTTGTATGGGAGGTAGGCGTGTCCGTGGGCGGATTCCAAAAATATTCAATAGTGCAGATCCTTGGGTGCATGTGACCATGTGTACCAAGTGTCATCCAATTATCTCGACTCCTTCTTCTCATCTTATGTATACGGACAACACACAGACGGACAGACGGACGGACGGACGGACGGACGGGCGGACATGGATAGCTCGACTCACGAGGTGACGCTGATCAAGAATGTATATACTTTTCTATACCGGACTCGCTTCGTTCTATACGTTACAAACGTTTGAACAAAGTTAATATACCCTGACCTTTCAGGTTTAGGGTATAATTAAGACCCCGATTTTTAAAAAATCGTATGGTTACTATATTTCACGCTGAGCACATGTCTTTTCCTCTCGTCTCTGTCTGATATATAGTTTGCTAGCTACACTTTCTGTTCGATGTATAGTTTGCAAACTACACTCGCTAGTGCTAGTGGGATGTGGAATCCAAATTAATTTGCATTATAAGCAAAAATTACAATTTTACGCCATCTATTGGGTAAAAGCATAAAAAGAAATATGATCCAACTCGTTTTTTTCACACTACAAAATCCACAGGAAGGCCTGCTAGCAGCGATGTCATTGTCTACTGGGTTCATTCAGCGCAGGATATATCTGATCTTTAAGTATATATATTATCTTTGAATCAAGAGTATTAAAGGCTGAAAGGTAAACCCTAAAGTATTCGCCAAAAACGTTGCATAATGACCTTGAAAAAATCTGTTAAAACGACCCCATACAAGCCGCGCTGTAAGACGTAATTCTACGTCAAAACTACACAAGTAAGTTTACGACATGCAGCTGTGTCTTGTGGTGCCTTAAAAAACGCACACAAGCAATTTTCCGATTTGTAATTGTGTCACAGTGATACCTTCATTTTTTAAAAGGGTTGAATAAATTTTTAAAGAGAAAAAAACTCCAAAAAGAAAAAAAAGGGCATTTCGCTGATTATACCCTAAACCTGAAAGGTCAGGGTATATTAACTTTGTGCAAACGTTTGTAACGCATAGAACGAAGCGAGTCCGGCATAGAAAGGTATATATATTTTGATCAGCGTCACCACGTGAGTCGAGCTATCCATGTCCGTCCGTCCGTCCGTCCGTCTGTCCGTCTGTGTGTTGTCCGTATACACAGGATAAGAAGAAGGAGTTGAGATAATTGAATGAAACTTGGTACACATAGTCACATGGACCCAAGGATCTGCACTATTGAATATTTTTGGAATCCGCCCACGGACACGCCTACCTCCCATACAACGCAAAAATTAAAAACTGCATAACTCAGCTCATAATTAACCTACAACAATAAAATTTGGTATGTATGTGTTTTGTATCAACACAAAAATGTTTTTGAAAAATGGGTGTCATCCACTCACGGACACGCCCACCTCCCATACAACCCAAAAATTGAAAACGCAATAAATAAGGCTTTGTTTAATCTACAGAGCTAAAATTTGGCACATATATTTTTTATAACAAAATAAAGATGGTTTTGAAAAATGGACATCATCCGCCAACGGGCACGCCTACCTCCCATACAAAGCGAAAATTGAAAACTGCATAACTCAGCTCATATTTAGTCTACAACAATAAAATTTGATATGTATGTGTTTTATACAAACACAAAGATGTCTTCGAAAAATGGACGTCATCCGTTTACGGACACGCCCACCTCCCATACAACCCAAAAATTGAAAACGCAATAAATAAGGCTTTGTTTAATCTACAGAGCTAAAATTTGGCACATATATTTTTTATAACAAAATAAAGATGTTTTCGAAAAATGGACGTAATCCGTTTACGGACACGCCTACCTCCCATACAACGCAAAAATTAAAAACTGCATAACTCAGCTCATAAATAACCTACAACAATAAAATTTAGTATGTATGTGTTTTATAAAAAAAAAAACATGGTTTTGAAAAATGGACATCATCCGCCCAGGGACACGCCTACCTCCCATACAACGCGAAAATTGAAAACTGCATAACTCAGCTCATATTTATCCTACAACAATAAAATTTGGTACGTATGTGTTTTATACAAACACAAAGATGTCTGCGAAAAATGGACGTCATTCGTTTACGGACACGCCCACCTCCCATACAACCCAGAAATTGAAAACGCAATAAATAAGCCTCTGTTTAACCTACAGAGCTAAAATTTGACACGAATGTTTTTTATGACAAGACAAAGATATTTTTGAAAAATGGACGTCATCCGCATACGGACACGCCTACCTCCCATACAACCCAAAAAGTTTAAAACTCAATAAATTAGGTTATGTTTGTCATAGAGAAATTAAATTTGGTATGTATGTACCCAACCAGCAAGAAACGCTCTAAATTTGGCTTATACAGCGAATTCTCTAAGCTGCTTTGCAGTGTAAGCAGCCCAAAATTTAAGTAATTTTTCGTACTTTGAGGTATCAACAAGAACGTTGCATAGACTGCTAAGCAGCTTTCTAATCGAACTTCGAAAACTTTTTTTAAAAAAAAATATTTTCCTTGTTTTATTTCTGATTTTAATTTTTTTATTTTTTATATTTTTGTATTTTCTTCTTTTTACCTTCTTTACCGCTTTTGTTCTCAACTTGTACCATCTGATTCGCAGTGAAAACACTTTTTTATTAAAATGTTGCCTTTGCCAGGGTTCGATCCCGTGTCTCCCGATTTGAAGTCCGACGCCTTAGCCATTCTGCCATGTAGCTTTATATCGAAACGCTGATTTTTTATTTATACAGCTTATTCTGTCGTAGGTACCCATAAGCAGCGTTAAGGTGCAAAATAAGGTTCAATCGAACCATTAAGCAGCTTTAAGTTCAAAATAAATGTAAAGAAGACGCACAAGCGGCACTTCAGAACTCCTTTCGAACTTAATTATCTTAAACCTGCACAGAAGTATAGCTTGTAACTTTTGGAACTACAAGATCTATTGCCTGAAATTGACACCATAAAGCAGCTTTAGGTGTGGCAAGTTCCACAACGTACCTTTTAGCAGCTTTAGGTGTGTCGAGTTCTACAACGGACCATAAATTTTGGACTCGATTGGATCACTCTAAATGGGTCAAAGTGGGATTTTTCAAAATTTGCCCCTAACCCAAAAGTTCCACCCAAATTGGGGTACATCAGAATTCGTTTTACAGGTATGGTTCCTTCGGCAAAGTTTCTTATTTTGATCCCTAGAATACGATTTTCACAGAGCAATGGGCGATTTTTTTGGCTCCCCACAAATCGACCCGGCCTAGTAGACATGCTACTCGAAGAGTAGCAGAGATGAAGAGGAGGAAGAAACCATAACCTTGCCTTTGCCCCGCACTAGCCAATATACGTCGTAGCAATTTCGATTTCTACTTCTGCGATGAGCTTAATGACTTGTCAAAGACAAGTGTCAGACTCCTACACTCAGAAAAAAGCTTATCGGAATATGATAAAAAAGGCATCATATTAAGAGAAAAATGGTATAGCCTTTGCTTCAGAGAATTCTATTCTCTAATTTCGATACTAAAAATTCTCTAAAAATGATAAAAAGATTCCATGAAGAAGAAAAATATATCGTTTTTTGAGAAAAAACTTTTTATTTTTGAGAAAAGATTTGTTTTTATTGAAGAAAATACTTCTCATAGTGAATTTTTTATCAAAATATAAAAAAAGTTTTTCATTTTCAATAAATTTTTCTCTATAAATGAGAAATTTTTGTGCGAGAAAAATACTTATCATTATTAGAGACATTGAAATATTTCCATTTCCTAGAAGTAAAGAAATATTTCTTCGAAAATGTGAAAATTTATTCTAATTTAAGAAAATTTTATTTGAAAAAGAGAAAATTTCTATATCGAAAATAGAGAAATTTTTTACCGGAGCAAGGTATGTGTTTTTTTTCTCAGTGTAGTAAGCTTCATAAAATGTAAAATGTGGTTCCATAGAGATTGAAGGTCAAGTGTGCTACGGTATCACAATGGACTAAACTGGTTTAGTCCAGTTCTTTGATATGCAAATCCAGTTTTGTGTTTCTTTTAGCTTAAACCAACGCTCGGGGGATGCCCCCTATAAATGCGTAAGCATTGTGTTGATTCGGAGGACGGGTAAAAGGTTAGTTGGAGGGTGGAAAATTGGAACGATGTTCAACAGATGGTGAACATTTGATTTAAACTTACACAGATCAAAACTGTCGGGGAACAGGTTCGCAGGGAGATTATTCCACAATTTTATTGTGCGACTGAAGTACGAATTCTCTCTGTAATACGAGGTTTTCTTGGGCATCAAGGCAATATTATAGGGATGAGCCAGGTGTATCGCTTGAGTTGACCTGGGAAATATGGGAAATACACGAGTTAATGGAGTCAGATCGTGTACCATCCGTGAACACTTCCCATGGTAATACCTGTATGGAAGGCTTAAGCACCCAACATTGCGTCGATGCCCAAGAGAATTGAGAGAGGATGAAACATGTGCAATCCCTATCAGATATATCGCACGACGTTGAATTTGATCCAGAAGCTCCAGATAATAACTTGAAGCCCCTGCCCAAATTTGTGAAAAATGTGGCACAATCCGGCCACCTGAAGGACACGATTCAAGAACATGTCAAAGCGAAAAGGTGAGAAGAAAATTTAAAATAAAAGGGGAACTAACATATTAACGTATTTTATACATAGGGAAGTACATATTTTAATTCCATGTTAAATTTAAATTAAGGGGGAACATTTAAAGAGGAATGGGTTGTGATAAGGCTAAAGGCTTAGGGTAGAAAGAGGTGTTTGGATAGGGAACGCTTGAATATGAATTTAGACATTGGTGGTGTGTAGTGCTCACTGATAGTATTAAATATCTTACAACATCTATTTATGGTCTCGTTGCTAGCGTAAGTGGTGTGGTGCTGTGATTCACTCAGAAATCTTGTATGGGTAACTCTTGTTCTCCTTATTGGGTCATTTATTGTTACTTTGTTAGAAATATATTCAATATCAATGTTTTTGATAATGACATCGAATATAAAGCATGAACTGAGCATGAAAGAATGCTACTATTTTTAATGACAACGGCATTATATAATCCCGAGGGTCATACGTGTCTCTCAATGTAAAAAATAAGAATTATTTTTGAATAGATTCTAATATATCATTATGCTTTTCAAAACTTGGATTCCAGACTGTGCAAAAATATTCTAGTATTGGACGCACTAAAGTGCAATATAATGCTTTAGTTACCCACACATTCTTGAATTCTTTTGCACGTCTTTTAATGAATCCGAGTTGCTTGTTAACCCTGGATATGATATTATCGAAATGAAGATGAAAGCGCAGTCTAAAGTCTAGGATTACTCCAAGATCCACAATGTGATTGATCCTATTTAGTCTATTCCATTAAGCTCAAAACGTCTATAAAGTATTTCTTTTTTACAGGAAGAACTTAAAACGTAGCACTTATTTTTAGGGAAACTTTATTTTGAACAGAAGAAGAACTGTAAGAATACTATGTCCACTTCAGATTTAATGACTAATACATTTTTAAGTCATCAGCATATAGAAAATGTGGAATATCATACAGAATTTCAGATATGTCAGCAATAAATATGTTAAAGAGAAGTGGGCAAAGGTGACTACCTTGAGGGACGCCCGATTAGACATAAATCTTTTTAGATAGAATACCTTGAAATTAACGTATTGGGATCTTTCACTAAGATATGAATTCAGCCATTTTTCTAATTTTTTGTTAAGATTACATAATCAACCGATCATATGCTTTGCTTAAATCGATATATACTGCATCTATCTGATGACCATCTGAGAACATGATTGTGAGGTTTGTTGTGGTTGATCGTCCTTTACGGAATCCGTATTGCTGTTCATTTAAATGAGGATTTACTATTTCTGTGAACTTGGAACATATAATTTGTTTCGAAAAGTTTAGGAATAGTTGACAGTAAGGCGATTCCTCTGTAGTTTTTGATGGCTCTTTTATCACCGTTCTTATAAATTGGTGTAAGATGTGATGATTTCCAATAGGATGGAAAAAAGGCCTTATTGCAAGGACTTCGTAAAAATAATATATAACGGAGAAATTATTTCACCTTTGAACTGAGCAAGAAAAGTTGGTGGTATAAGGTCCGGACCGGAAGACTTGTTAAGGTCTAATTCATTTATAGACTTAATTATATCATCTTGTGTTATGTTGTAGTGCTAACCAACGGAGACGAATTCGAATAAAAGGACGGAGTTTGAATTCGTGTTAAAGGTGGACTTCGTCATTTGAATCCTATTAGTCTTTAATTCTTGAAAATATGCCCACATAATTAATTAGGAATTCAGTGAAATTTAATGTGCTTGTGCGATCATCTACACTGAAAAAAAAACATAATCAATTTTGTCTTGGCCCGCTTAGTTGGAACATTTTGTTATTTAAATAATTTTATTACTCAATTTGTGCCTGTAAATTGTAACAAAACTAGAGCATAAGAAAATAAAAATAAAAAAAAACTTCCCTTTACATAAGAAAAAATAAATTTCGAAATTTTACTTAATTTCTTTATTTGGTTTGGCAATAAGACGAAAAACATACAATTTTGCGTATTTAATAATCGATTCTGAGGTTATTTTATTTTTTTTTTATTGTGTATATTACATTTTGTTAACACACACAATCACATGTAATGTACATTTTAAATTTATTATTGAATATATGAAATTCAATCCAGTTGCAGCTTAAAGCCGCTTCCAAATTATTTTATTTAAAACAACAACAATAACAATAACGGTTTTTCCAATTTAAACTGCTAAAAATGGCGTTAAAAAAGAGTTTTACGCTTAAACAGACATTAAAAAGTGCTAAAATTAGGAAATTGTGAAAACCGCACATTGAACTGCTAACATGTGAGTCTGTTAGTGTTGCTCTGGTCTAACGCGCCTAAAAATATGCCAAGCTCAACACACAAACACAAACCGTTGAAAATAAATAATAAATTATGCAATTTCGGTGAATAACGTGTGATTAGCTGCAGTTTTAGTGCAGCCATTCGTGGTAGGCGTTGGTTAATATAGGCGTGGTTCTAATGTCAGTATTGGTGAGATTCACGTATTTTGTATTCAATTTGTGGCTATACGGTTGAAACCAGTTTTTGCGTTTTATGTTTTCGTGCTTAGTTTAAATACTGTCTCGCACACTAATGCATTTTTCCGATTCTACTTCAAATGAAATATGAGCTCACTAATGCAGCTGCCAAGCTCTGTAAGCATAAATGTATGTTTGTGTGTGTGTGTGTGTGTGTGTGTGTGTGTGTTGTATGTTTCATATATGTTCAAAAACACACAAATGCACTGAAAACTATAGTCATTTTCATCATGACAAGAAATTTCACGTTTTTTTAAACATGGAATCGGATATTATTTGAATTTTTTGTTCCATTGGACACAACTTTGGAAACTTCATTTGTATGCCCCCAAAACGTAAGATGTCATTATATATGAGGAGGTCCATAACAAAACGCAATAATTACACTTTTTAAGTTTTTTGATTTTTTTAATGATCCAATTCAACATATTAAAATCTGTGTAGCCATTGTTATTTAACATGCCAAGGGTCAATATTTTTACCGTTATTCAATACCAAAAATGATGGTTCAGATCAAAATGCAACCATTCTCCAATGTATATCCTACCGGCTTTAATTACATTTCGTCGTTTATTCAAAAATGTGTTATTGTGTAATTATTGCGTTTTGTTATAGACCTCCTCATATATTAAGATGCAGTCATGGAAAAAATATTTTATGAAATCTGAAGAGCAACATTTTTTTCTATTTCTTTCTTTGGGTGTATTCGAGTTGAGAATAATATAAAAATGTTCGCATGTTCACATCTATGTCGCATGCATTTACATATGTCATATGATTAAAAATTCAAAATTTATTAGCTCTAAATTATGAACAAAAACATTTTTTTTATTATGCAAAATTGAATTTGAAATTTGATATTTTATTGAAACTTTTAACAAACGCCTGTCATAGCAGCTATACATTCCAGCTTTGTACAGGATGCACAGATATTTTAATTAATATTAATGCATCTATTAGCAAATATATCAACTTCAATATTAATAGCTACATACTCGAAAAAAAAATAATATATTACCAAAAGAATACCATTCATGTGATGAACAGAAACAATGTGGAGTCAAAACAATGGATGTGAAAAATAAATATTGATTTAACAGGGATTATGAGCCATTTAGAGCTAATTTAATGTGATTGTTACATTGTTTTTTTTTTCCATGATTCATCTATTCTATTTTAATATATAAGCTTAAAAATATTTCATTTTATCTAAAAACACAAAATCACTAAAAACTCAAAGGTTATTTTTTAATATTTCTATGTGAATTCATTACAAAATTGTTTCATGTTTGTAAGAATAAAATCCTTTATTCATGTTCGATATCTGGCTGCTATTTTGGCATTTGACAAGTTTGGCAAGTTTATTTAATTTATTAGACAAAACAACCTCTTTTATTTTCGACATTGAAAATATTTGAAGAGAGCCAAAAATTGTTTAACTGATAAACAAAGTTATTTATTTAATTATCAAATTTGATAATTTATTTATATTCATTATTATATTGGAAATCTTATGATATCAGTTATTCTGAATTTGTTTTATTTTTATCATAAATATATTAATTTTTTATGATAATTAAAGCTTGTAGTCAGCGCTAATCATTGACATAAAATAATGATTTTTTTGCCATCCCTACTCTATTTTAGACTTTTTTATTTGTGAATATCCTGCTTAGGTGACGCTGTATTAATTTGTAATCTTAATTTAAAAGTAATTTTTTAAGCTTTCAAATCTTATAAAACAGATATTGAATATGTGGCTATATGTGTGTTGCAGCTGCACAGAAAATCTGATTATATTAGCGCCTACTTCGAAGCTTTTTTTATTAATTCAAATTCAGAATAATTGAAATCATAAGACTTATAATATAATAATGAATATAAATAAATTATCAAATTTGACCAAGAAATAAATCTGTGTCGACAAGGAATAACAGCTAAACTCATTTTCAATATTTCACGAGAGCATTTTTAAAATTAAAATTGCTACGTAATATAAGGGCACCCTGACTTTTGCTGTTTAGATTTGATGGCCGTAAATATTTAATTTTCAAGTTAAAACCATAAAAATTTTGTCCTAACTCGACTTTAGGGGTTATTCCTTGTCGACACAGAAATAGTAAAAGTAATATCGGCACATCCAGAAAAAGTAAACCTAATCTTTAAAAAATAAAAATGCTTTAAGCTCAATAAAAATACATGGAACGTTAAAGATATTGTTTGTACTTTCCTACGGTAAAAGCATTTTGAAAAAAACATATTGTATCCTTAAATTTTAACTAATTTTATTGAATTTATTTTTAATCTGTAGCAAGTTAAAAAAATTGTAGGGTTTTTTATTTTTTGTAATTTGGTATTTCGCGATTTAAATATCAAAGCACCGTTATGTAATATTCACAATACAAACATTTTCTATTGAAAAGTGAATATTAAAATTTTTAAAAAAACTTATTTTCTATCGAAAAATAAAATTTTAAAAAGTGATTCAAGAATGAAACGTGAGTGACAATTTTTATTGATAAGTTGGATTATCTTGGAAAATAATTGGCTGGCATAATTTATGTCACGGATTTACTTTAAATATCAGATTAGTGAATTTTGCATTTTTTTAAATCAAGCAGACGCAATTATTTTTCATTAAAAAAAGCATTTGAAGAAGTGAAACGTGAGTGACATTTAATTTTTTTTTTGTTTATTTTTGTATTAGAAATGAAATAAGATGACGAAAACACCAAGAAAAAATGAAAATCGACCCTTAAAGAACGTATGAAAAAAAAGATAGAGAAAAATTATAGTTAAGTCCGGATTCATATAAGAAAACAAATTTAGCAAAGATTAAAAAATCTAATTAAATCATTGTTTTAAGTCGTTGGCCTCGACGGAATTGCTAATAGGCCAGTCATATAGTCAAATTTGGCACGGTCTTTGGCCTTTAATGAGCGTAAGGATCAACGAATTAGGCTTGTGATATACATACAGATTCGGATGCAGAACCGGAATAAATTTTGTTAAAATGATATATTTCTGAATTAGTTTTTGTGTTGTTATACCCTAAACCTGAAAGGTCAGGGTATATTAACTTTGTGCAAACGTTTGTAACGCATAGAACGAAGCGAGTCCGGTATAGAAAAGTATATATATTCTTGATCAGCGTCACCACGTGAGTCGAGCTATCCATGTCAGTCCGTCCGTCCGTCTGTCCGTCTGTGTGTTGTCCGTATACACAGGATAAGAAGAAGGAGTTGAGATAATTGGATGAAAGTTGACCACGTTCACGTGGTCACATGGACCCAAGGATCTGCACTATTGAATATTTTTGGAATCCGCCCACGGACACGCCTACCTCCCATACAACGCGAAAATTTAAAACTGCATAACTCAGCTCATAATAAGTCTACAACAATAAAATTTGGTGTGTATGTGTTTTATAGAAACACAAAGATATCTTTGAAAAATGGACATCATCTGCCCACGGACACAACCACCTCCCATACAACCCAAAAATTAAAAACGCAATAAATAAGCCTCTGTTTAACCTACAGAGCTAAAATTTGGCACTTATGTTTTTTATAACATAACCAAAATGGTTTTGAAAAATTGACATCATCCGCCCACGGA
This sequence comes from Tetanocera ferruginea, assembly GCA_958299015.1. Lineage (NCBI taxonomy): Eukaryota > Metazoa > Arthropoda > Insecta > Diptera > Sciomyzidae > Tetanocera > Tetanocera ferruginea. The sequence goes on from OY282641.1 coordinate 106,172,129, forward strand.
CACGCCTACCTCCCATACAACGCGAAAATTTAAAACTGCATAACTCAGCTCATAATAAGTCTACAACAATAAAATTTGGTATGTATGTGTTTTATATTAACACAAAGATGTCTTTTAAAAATGGACGTCATCCGCTTACGGACACGCCCACCTCCCATACAACCCAAAAATTGAAAACGCAATAAATAAGCCTCTGTTTAACTTACAGAGCTAAAATTTGACACATATGTTTTTTATAACAAAACCAAGATGGTTTTGAAAAATTGACATCATCCGCCTACGGACACGCCTACCTCCCATACAACACGAAAATTGAAAACTGCGTAACTCAGCTCATAATAAGCCTACAACAATAAAATTTGATATGTATGTGTTTTATATTAACACAAAGATGGTTTTGAAAAATGGACGTCATCCGCCTACGGACACACCTTTTTCCCATACAACCCAAAAAGTTTTAAACTCAATAAATAAGGTTGTGTTTGTCATAGAGAAATTAAATTTGGTATGCATGTATTTTATACCAAAACTAAGGTGTGTTCAAAAATTGAAAGTAATCCGTCCATGAACACGCCCACCTCCCATAGCGAAAGCACAATAAAGGCATTAACTGTGAGCTACAGGAATGAAACTTGGTATGTGTAAATTTTTCATCAACATTTAAATGTTTATAAAATATAGGCTTCATCCGCCCTTGGAGACGCCCATTTACAATAAAAATTTTTTGTTTTTGAAAAGTAGGTTTAGGGTTTTTCATAGTCGGCCTAGACCGACTTTAGACTTTCTTTACTTGTTTTTTTATAATAACAATTGCATTAATAACGCATTTGCATTTGTCTCCGGTTGTATTAGTTGAACTAAAATATTATAATACAACGTTATCGTGGTTTTGTCCATTATATTAGACAGCCTGCCAAATGCAAAGCAGCTCATGTAAAAATGAGAGGGATGTTTTTTATTCTTTTTATTGCTTAAATGATGGGAATATAAGCTCAAAAAAATTGTCCACGATTATTCTAGGCAAGCCATTGAAAGGGAAAAACTCACTCTTTGATCAAAATGCAATTTGGTTAGGATAGAGCTTTTAAATTGATTGAACTTGAGTTTTTTTCAATAGTAAAATGCATTCATCAATTGTCAAATTTATAAAAATTCTACACTCCATGTCAATATTTGGTCGAATTTTAACGGTTTTTCAATTTTTCTAATTATTTCTAAGTTTGTTAAATATTCCTTCAAATGTGTTTAAAGTATTAAAAAATTAAAATTGTATGGTATTGTATGTTTACGGATCGCCACCTCCCCCCTCCTCTTGCTACGCTGCTGTTCCAACTGAATTAGAAAACTGAAATGTATTAAACTTTTTTCAATTTCTTAACCCTTTATTGCTCAAAGAAACGGATGTTTGTTTAGAAGTATAGAACTTTGAAATGAAATAAAATAAAGATGAATATTTAAAATTGACTTTATTCAAAAGATTAACTTTTGTCATGAATGTTGAAATATACAATAAATTTAAAATTTAAACATGATTTGTACCATATGACCGCCACGGCTGGCTCAGACGTAATCTTATCTGGAAGTCTAATTTTCAATCACTTTTTCCAATATTACACACACTAAAAACAAAACAGTCACAACTTAAAATTTTTCATATCGACTTTTTGTTATCAAAAAGTATCATATCATATCATATCAATTCAAAAAACACGTATATCACTATCTTTGTCATTATTTTCTTTATTCATTAGAAGAATGAAGTTTGTGTGCTAAAATGAAAATTGCTTTTCTTCTGCAGTTTCAAGCAAAGAGTTTTATTTTTCAATTCTCCTGAAAAGCAATATTTTTTGATTTGTGACAGTTTTGTATTTTGTGTGCGATTTGTGGCCATATATCGGCAATAACTCGGCGAATGTTATCCTCCAAGTGGTCGATCTTGTCGGGCTTATCGGCGTAGACTAGCGACTGCACATATCTCCATAGAAACTAGTCTAGCGGCGTTAAATCGCACGATCTTGGAGGTCAATTAGCGGGTCGGAACGTGAAATTATGCGGTTATCAAATGTTTCCTGCAGAAAATCAATTTTGGCACGAGCTGTGTTATATGTTGCGTTGCTACCGTCCTTGTCTAACGCCTGTTCCAGTTGGCCTAAAGAAGGCCATCAAAAATAAGTAACTCCACTCTGAGTTTCAATATTCTATAACCATTTTTGCCAAAGCTACTAAATATAAAAATTATCTTTTATGGGCGGAGCCACACACCTTGTCGAATACTCGTTTTAGTTTTCGAGGATTATTTCCAAAGTGATTCAATTTTAAAAAATGTGTCTTATATGGGCGGAGCCACATCGCTTGTACAATGCCCGTTCTAGTTTTCCGGTAGCAGGACACCACCAAAAGTAGCTTCATTCTGAGTTAAAATGCCCTGTGACTTTTACTTCCATAGCTATTCTGCATCGAAAGTTTGAGTTGTATGGGCGGAATACAACGCCATGCCCCGTTTTCTAATGCCCGTGTCTGTTTTATAATTGCAAGACCTGACCAATCAGGTATTTCATACTGACCTTCATTGGTATACGACATTTAGTTACAAATCGATTCGATATCAAAACGCTAAATTGTATGGGTGGTGTCATGCCCACCTTTCCAAAGATCGCTCAAATTTGACAGTCGAAGGGGACGTCTCAATAGTAAGCTCGTACCAAGTTTCACTATATTGACGAAAGTAAAACCGAAAATTTGTGTTCTTAAAAAATGACACGTCCCATGTAGGTAGGAAGGTGAAAATACTTTACGACCTATTCTCATACCTACTATATATAAAAAAGAATTTAGATTTTGAAAAAAAAATAAAAAGTCAATTTTCATTTCTCTTCGTCATCTATGTTCAACCTTGTAGCTACTACATACCCTGCAGAAAAATGGACCAGATTTTGAATAGTTCTGTACTAGTTCCAAAGAGGGATAGTACTGGTTCCACTACAATACAGTTTTGTATTGAACGAACGGTTTTTGAATGACGCTTTTTACGGGTTGATGTCATAAGAAAAGACAATTGTCCCCATAAACATTTGGTTTTTACAATATCTTAAGTAGTTCCACTATGACTAGTTCTAAACTGGTCTATTTTGATACAGTCCAAAAATGGTCAGTTGTAAGCCCTTTTATTCGCCTTATTGAGAACACGGGTACGTACATTATAACAAATTAAATTTTTGTATATTGTCTTCCCTGTATATTTACCATTTACCACTTTAGCATTTTCATCGAAAATGTTTGCGAAAGTTAAAAGAAGTTTCGAATCTAAATGAAAAAAACGAGAAACAACACGTTTTTAGCGTATCTGGTTTCTGATTTCTTGTGTGTCTGCTGACAAGAAAAACCAAGAATATAAAAATAAATTCATACTGTTCTATGCTGAGCGTCTTTTGTACTAGTTTGCAACTAACTCGCATTTCACTAGAAATAAACTAGTTAGTTTTTCCAATTGACTCCCCAAAATAACTGCTGGGTACACTCAGATACAATTATTTCTCTGTTTTTAAAAATAGATATTTTCTCTTTTTCAAATAAAATTAGAACAAATTTTCACATTTGCAAAGAAATATTTCATGTCTTTAATAATGATTACACAGTGCGACACGAAAAAATATTTTCAAATATCTCAATGGTTTCTAGTAGTGCATGGTCTATATATTATTCCTTCAGACTCAGTTTTATCAGATAAGGTCAAATAAGAGAGAAATTCAAGGCCAAATTTCACCTTTAAGTCACAAATTTTTTCTGATAACTCTTAAACTAAATTCAAATCCTGTGTAGTAACTGTCTCTAAGTATTTGCAATGGATGGTTCTTAACATTGTGAGATCATATTTAAGGGGGGTTATTATAAGGGGGTTAATTGTTTCTTCGAAAAAAGGACTTTTTTAAAATAAAAAGAAATTTTCAATAGTTCAGTTACTTTGTATTGGTCTTTAAAAATAATCAGATTTTGCTGAATTTTTGCATACACCTTAAGTAAAGTAAAATAACCCACCTCTGAAAAGATCACAACAATTACATGTGCGCATCCAAAGATATTCGGATTCAAAGATTACCAATCGTTAATCCCTAACCGTCCCTTAATTAATTAATTAATCCCTAATCGTTAACGTAATCCCTAGAGTAAAATCATTCAGATGAAAATTAAAGACCCAACAATTTTCTTCAAAATTGTTCTGAACGTTTTTACCGAAAGAGTTACCGTTTTAAAGATATACGCATAAATATGTAATAACAACATGCATGCTTTTTTTATCATATTCCGAAAAACTTTTATCTGAGTGTAAGCCAGGCGCGGATACAAGGGGGATAAAGGGGGTAATTACCTCCCCCCAAGAACTTTTAAATACTTTACTTTTGAATACTTTATTTGGAAAAAAAAATTGTGCCCACAGCTTAAGGGTACTTTTATGTAAACATATGCGATTCTGAAGGCGTTTTGAAAGAATACTACAAAAAAATGGTCAGAGACATTGTTAAACTCTAGTTGTTTTATTAATGTCAACAATTATTAAAGTATATAAAAATCAATTTTGTTTTTTTTTTTTGTTTTGTGACGTCATTTACGTGTAGGTGACGTTTTTTTGAAAACCACGATCTGAAGTCATCTGTAACAGCTCGAAAATAAAGTAACAGCTCGTTACGTTCTCAAATTTACAGAGAGAACATTTTTAAAACAATCAACAGTCAACGTGTTATTTTCTAACAAATAAAAATTAAAAACAAACTTGAAGTCACTACCTCAGCGTAAGTGTTTCCTTTATAATAATTATATTTTTGCAAAATGTTAACGATTAGTTTAAAAATGCTGTTTATATGAAATCATTGAGCAAGCAACATTGATTTTGATTTGTATGAGCGCAATTAAGATTTTGGCAATGCAGACCAGAGTTGCCACTTAAAATATTTTATTCTTCTAAATTTTTACTGAAAACCTGCCAAACTTTTTGCAACCTATGTGCCAACAAATTTTACCATAAAAAATAATACGTGCATTCTTACTTTCAGTTTTCACTTTATAAATTTAAAAAAAAAAGTTCAAACAATGTAAAAACCAATAGTTTGTTTAATTCAATTATTTCATCATCAGTTAAATTATTTTTTAGAAATATTTCAGCTATAGTCCTTATGAAAATATTACATACATCTGTAATACTTTTTGTCATATATGTTATATAACAAGGCTGTTTTGAAGTGAATTAATGTTAGGTTAATGTTTCTAAAATTGTATCAACTGTACAAATAATTTGTTGCATACAATTATTTTTGTTTGAGTTAATTCTAAATTGTTTGGAATTCTAAAATTTTTCAAGCCTACTTAACTTCATCTTTATATAAATAGGCGTAGGGAAAACAGTTAAAAAACATTTTCTCCCTTGTTTTTCAAACGATTTTACTAATTATTTTTTTAAATGAATAAGAGTGCGGAGAAGGAGTGCACCGACTATTTTATACAACTATAAATAAGCAAACAAAAATTGGTCGATTTTCGACCAGTAATAATACGACTAGTAAGTATAATTGCAACAAACCAACCAAATTACCACAACCGACTTTCATGAAATAAACCTGCCACTTTTAGTGCACTTTAACTAAGGAACTAATTAAAATTCAATTATTTCATGAACTTCAAATTTGGCAGTGTAAATAGGTGAGCGTAACTAAGGTTAATGATATCAACGCCGTTTTTACTCTTTGGAATAATGACATTTTTCCACTAATTTCTATAACGTTTGCTATCTTTGCCACGCTTCCTATCAGTGTAGTAACAGCTGAGCGAAGTTTTTCTACACTGCGACGATTAAAAACATGGTTACGTTCAACTATGCAACAAGAACGATTGAATGGACTCGCATTATTAGATATACTTAGAGATATTAAAATAAATATTTACGAAGTTATTGATAATTTTGCGATGATTTGTCATATAATTTTTCTCTATCTAATGACTACCTAATAACACAGAGTAACAAAATTAAGCTTTATAAAAGGTGCAGAGATCTCGATAAACAATCCCGAATTTTGGCTGCTGATTTTAAATATTGTTCGAGTTTTTGAGTTATAGGCAAAAACATGAAGCTCAGTTCTTTTTCTGATAATTTTCTTATATCTATTATATTGATCTACCGCATATTTTTTTGAAAATATGCAAGATAATAAAAAAAAAACTAAAATATTTATTAAAATTCAGAGATTTTCTACCAAGTAAAAAAAGTTGTTGTAAATTCGTTGAAAAATATCAAAGATGCAGGGTTTCTTCCAAACTGTTGAATATATTGTTATTTAAGGTCTTTTAAACCAAAATTTAAGGGTCTAGTATGTCTTCATTGAAATCAGTCGTAGTAATACAAATTGGTAGATCAATATAATAGATTAAGCAAAATTATCAGAAAAATAACTGACTTTCATGTTTTTGCCTATAACTCAAAAACTCGAGCTGATGGAGAAAAACGGAGACCATATTTGAAATCAGGAAACCCATTTTGTCTTTAATCAGCTGAAAAATCTCCGGCACCAGAACGTCCATCGCGCAGTGTCATCAATATTCATTTTGTATTGTTCATTTATTTTTAAAGTGTACCATATCATAGTCGTAGCGTCAGAACAATAAGTTTCAAATTCCTTTAATTTTTTTACTGAAAAGAACTATGTTTTTTCATTGCACATACTTGAAAATATAATTTTGCAATTTTTTTATAATGGAATAAATGTGAAAAATTTTAATATATCAACCTTAATTCTAAAATAAGTTAAATTTAGAGTTTTTATTTATTTTTCGATAACATATTATTCCAGAAAAAGGGAGAAATAAATAAATACGGAAATGTGCGTGTATGTGTCTGAAAAAAATTCTTATTAACCCATTTTGGTCAGGTACCCGAACGCGTTGGAATTTTCTAATGAAATTTTCAGGCTTTGTTGTTTTTGATCAAATTAAGAAAATTCCAGAGTTTCAGAATTTTCCCATTTTCCGTTTTCCGGCTACAAGGTGGTCGAAAAATCGACCAATGGCCCAATGTGTACACAAAAATTTAAAAATTTAGAATAAATTATTTTAGCTTTAAATTCAGCATAATATGCCTTGAGAGTGTTCCTGTGAAGTTTGGTACCGATAGAACATAGGGGCGTGGCACCTTCCACCTTCCAGAGTGTTCCTTTGAAGTTTGGTACCGATAGAATATGGGGGCGTGGCACCTTCCATGCAACTCTTATTTTCCACATCGAATAGGTTTGGAATTACATGTTTTACAGCCACAAAATTCGGTATTCAAGCTCAATTTACACGTATTGTTTCAATGGCAATATTTTATAGGAGTTAGACAAGGGGCGTGACACTTTTTAAACATTCAAACTTTTCGGTAAAAATTTCGAAATATAAGGTCACACATCAAAGAATTCGAAACGAATAAAAAATTTATTATACAATTCAAATGTTTAACATCGAATAGCTTAGTAAAAATGTCGCATAACATTGAAACTCAGTATAAAGATACTTATTGGGCATATCTTCTACCAGAAAATTGACACGGGCATTAGAAAATAGGATGTGAAGGAGTAGAAATGCGCGCAGGGTATCGCTAGTATGAGATAAATAAGTTTTACTTACATTTATTTATTTATTGAACTACTTTTAATGACTTTGATATTCATATTATGATATTGTCCAAAACATTTTGTGTGCAAATGTAAATTGCATGGTTTGCATATAAGTATATATATATATGGTATGCTTGTGGCATACAACGCATCTTCGAGGCCTATTCTCTAGTTGAGATCAATGACGTGCTCAAGTTTGTTAACTTGAGGCAAACCGGCTGGTCTTTCCTATTCATCTATATCTGAGTCCACTTCTGGATTCGCCACTTATAAGTTTCTTTCGATCTAAACTATAACGGTGATATTGGCTTGTGTTTGTTTATTTTAGCCACAAGACATTGCAATTTCCATGAATTCACTTTCGAATTGCTGATAGCGTTTACCCACAATGACCAACACCATTTCCTACTGCGAATGTCAACGCGATAATTTGTGACCCCATTGAAGTGTAAATTTACTCCACCCATATTGAGATTAAAGTTATATTCGTTTGAGTTATGACGACGTTCTTCTTCTTTGTACGATTATATCAGAGAGCAGACTTTATTGGCACAATGGAATCGTATTACCAGCAATTGTTACTTGGGTGGTGTTGTAACAACGCACGAAGTTGAGTTCATTCGTCAAAATGTTATTCACTTCCCCACGTTTTGCTGGGTTTGTCAACGCAGCGCCTTATACCCGATTGGAATGTTGCCGATTGCAACCGAACGTTTGTACCGGTTACATAAAATTTTCTCTCATTTAGCAAACAGAGCAATTGGTAAGATCTAAAAAAGTTGTCGAAGAAAGCAGTGTATCATTCTGGATGGTCAACGTTGTGAAGAAGTCTCAAAACAACATATGCGCCAAGTCCAATGCCCATGTTGTAAGTTTCAACTGTACCAGTCTTCGGTATAAAGAAAAACATGTACTCATCTCTTGAGCACCAGTATTTGAATCTAAAATGGATGGATTTTTCTATAAACATTTTACATGAATGTTTCCCAAAGTTGGGTACCATTTGTTAGTCAATTGACAATGCGGGCTTAAAAATTCCATTAAATTTATTACAAGCAAAAATGTTTAAATAAAGTATACATATTAGGCCAGTGGTCGAAAAATCGACCACCAATATTCCAACAAAAGTAGCACGTAGGTAAATTAACCTGAGATGTCCAAAACCGACTGATTCTCATAATTTAGTCTTATCGCTGGCTGCTTACGTAAATAGTTTTATTATTCATTTCATTTATTAGATTTTTTTTATTTTTTCAAAAATGGTCCAAAAAAGGTGTTTTTTTTAAAAGCTTACCTGAGTAAGTAAAATGGAAAATTTCTCAATTGTTATTTTTTTTCTAAATTTCCATTTAAACAAATTGTGTTTATGCGGAAAGAGTTCGAAAAAATTTTGAATAATTTTTCCAGAAATAAATTCCAAAGTTAGTGGTCGAAAAATCGACCAGCTGACCAAAATGGGTTAAGCAATTCAATAATTTAAATTGAAAAAAGTACAATTCATTTATTTGTCAAAAGACAAAATTCTCTCAAATCGAAAATGTGTATCTTTGATAATTTATCCCCCCCCCCAAGATTTTTTCCAGATCCGCCCCTGGTGTAAGCTTAATGTTCTATGCTTTCTTCTTCAATAAAATAAATTATAACAAAAGAAAACATCATTTGAAGATATCAGTTTCTATTTGTTTTTCTCTCTTCCGAAAGAATGGTTCAGAATGGTATGATATCAAGTTTTTTTTTTATATTTTGCTGAATAAATGTTCTACGAAGAATAGCTGCTGTTCCAATGTATCAAAAAAGTTTAATAGAAATTCCTAAGCTTTGAATGATCAAATTTTCTGCATTCTGCAAAATTTTTCACGCATATCTTTCAGACATTTAAATTTATTAAGGGATATTAAGCATACAATTATACAAAATACATTTTTTAATTAAAATTTACCCTGCAAACATTTTTATCACCTGAGAATCTCCAGCGAATCGCTTGGAAGATGAAACGATCGCCGGCGAGCTCTTCTGAGAGTCTTCCGGGAATCGCCGGATGTTAGCAGCTGTGGCCATAAAATCGATTCGCCGGAAAGATTCGCCAACGAATCGCCGAAAAGAGTCTTAAGCGATTCACCAGAAAGAGTTGCACACGAATCGGCAGAAGGGGTTTAAAGTGATTCTCCGACAAGAGTGGCAAAGAAATCGCTTCTGGATCGAACCTCTCGAATATGTATTAGAAATAAAACTAGTAAGGTATATCTTCAACTTGGCCGAAGTTAAAATACCCCCACGGCCGATTCTTAAAGGTAAAAGAATCTTAAATTGGAGAGCTTTTTTATGAGATTTTAAGAGATTTTATTATTTTAATTTGTCTAAAATACATACACTGACGGAAAAATGTGTTAAAATTAAATGAAATTGTGTTCATATCTAACGAATTTGTTTTTGAAATAGAGCTTGAAACAAATTCATTAAAATTAAACACAACTGTATTTAAATTTAAATTCAAACCAAAAGTTTTTGTTTTTAAAACAATGTTTTTGTTACGAAAAACAAATTTAAAACAAAAATTTTATAATTTAAAACAAATATTTTAAAGCATATTTCGATGCCATTTTTTTAGCTTTATCGAGTTTTTAGCATCAGATGCACAGACAGCTACCCTCGGGACCTCCGAATGTTAACTCCTTTCGAAGAATTTTGCATTTGATATATTTTAATATTTAATTAATTAGTTTTTATTATATCGTATGTTCGATATTTTTCAAACCAATTCAAAAAATTCAAAAATTTTCTTGTATTAAAATTTTTGTTTGTTTTTTCAAAGAAATAATGAGAGAAAATAAAAAAAAGAAAGTAGTTTATTGGTAGTTGAAAATTAAACACACTTATTTTAATTTTTGTTTTGTAGAAACGCAAAGGCGTTAAATTTCTATTTCAAAATTTTTTGTTTAATTTTAAAGTATGTTTTTTTTCTCAGTGTACATATCAAATTGTTTTCCTACAGCTTAAATATAAGTCATTTTATAACGTTTTCAATTTTGGGGGTGTTAGTTTGTGTATCACGCCCATTTTTCTAACACACCTCAGTTTTGTCATGGAATATACGAATATCGAGTTTCCGTTTGGTACCTTTGATATTAGCCTCTTTATAGGGTTTTCAATTTTGGGGGTGTATGGGAGGGGGGCATGTTAGTAGATGGATGACGCCCATTTTTCTAACACACCTCAGTTTTGTCATGGGACACACGAATATCGAGTTTCCGTTGGTACCTTTAATATTATCCTCTTTATAGGGTTATAAATTTTGGGGTTGTATGGGAGGGGGGCGTGTTAGTAGGTGGCTGACGCCCATTTTTCTAACACACCTAAGTCTTGACATAGAATACTTAAATACCAAGTTTCCGTCTTGTAACTTTAATATTAGTCTCTTTATAGATTTTTCAGTTTTGGGGTTGTATGGGAGGTAGGCGTGTTAGTGGGTGGATGTCACTCATTTTCTTACACACCTTATTTTTAACATAGAACACACAAATACCGAGTTTCAGTATTGTAGCTGTAATATTAGTCTCTTTACAGAGTTTTCAAATTTGGGGTTGTATGGGAGGTAGGCGTGGTTTTCATCCGATTTTGCCCATTCTCAAACTTGATCTTAGTTTTTTTAAAAAAAGCTTAAATATCGAATTTCAGCACGATAGCTTCAAAATTGCGGCTGCAATCGTGTCCACAGACAGACGGACAGACAGACGGACAGACGGACAGACGGACAGACAGACGGACATGGCTAAATCAACTCAGGTGGTGATGCTGATCAAGAATATATTGCTTAAGACTTTTCTATACTTACCACGTCTCCTTTTGGGTGTTACACACGTCGTGACAAAATTAATATACCCCTTACGCAGTACGCGTGGGGGTATAAAAATCAAATATGTAGAAGAAATATAAATAATAAAGCTGAGAGTAAGAATTAAAAAAACACCAATTTTTGAGAGAGAATGTAAGCTTTTGTAGTTACAACCAATTGTTTTTGATACGGAATATTTTTGCATTTTTTATCAGAATTAAATTTTCGTTACTAAAAATTGACTGACAAAAAAATAAAACCTCTGTGAATGGGAGCAATATTTTTGTAATTTTTTTGGAAATGTAGTAAAAGAAGCTTAATTTTTACTTTTTATAAAAAATAAACAAAACACAAATACATACAGAATAAAAGATATTAGCATCTGAAAAGTGGTGAATAAAATTGTATTTTTTATATCACAAAAACGGTCCTTTAGAGTAGAAATAGTTGTACAGAGGTTGTTTCTTAGCTAGAGAAATAAAATTTGATACTAATTTATTGTATTTCAAAGTGCAGATGTACACAAATGGGCTTGATTTGCCTATGACACGCCCCAATCCCATACAACTCTAAAAATTAAAACTCCATAAAGAGGCTTTTATTTGAGCTGCAGGAATAAGATTTATCAAGTGTGAATTTTATTTCAGAATTAAGATGAAAGCAAAAAATGAGCGTCATCCACCCATAAACCCCCCCTCTACTCATACAACCCACAATATTTAAAGCACTATTAAAAGGTTCATATTTGATATAAAAAGATAAAACTTGCTTTTTATATCAAAACTCACTAGAGTTAAAACACTATAAATAGGTTTATAAATGAGCTATAAAGATAAAACTTGGTATGTGAGATTTTTGTATCAAAACTACTTAAGATGTGTACATAAAATCCGCTCACGTGCACGCCCATACGTGCACCTACCATAAAACCCATATTAGTTAAACCTGTATAATTCTTTAAATAATGCATGGATTTTGAACAAGAATAGAAAGTCATTTCTATTTCTTGTTGTATTTAAATAGATGTTTATTTAAATATTATAGAAGGTTTTGGATATTCCATAGTCGGGATATTCCATGAACATTTACATACTGTTTTAACTTCTCTTCTATCAAGCACCTTTACTATGGGTAACTATAACGTCACATAAGTAAGTTATTATTTTTTTAATTTAACTTGGCATATTGATTTTTTCGATAAAAAAAAATGTTTAAAACATTGTATCTTAATTTGTTTCATAAAAGGTTGTAACAACCCAATTTACATATTCCATGATAACTTCAATTCTATACAAAATAATTCAGATAATCATTTTACAAATCCTAATAGTTTACAAAATTTAGCAAAAAATTTAAATTGAAAAAAATCAGAGGGACCCGATATGATTTCAAATTTTGTTATAAAAAAATTTTCAAATTCTGCATATAAATTTCTGTCCATCATTTTTAACAATTGTATAAATAATGGCTATTTTCCGTTAAAATGGAAAATTGCTAAAGTCATTCCTATAAAGAAAAATACAAATTCTTTTGCACTAAACAATTTTAGACCAATTTCGTTACTATCTAATTTAGGTAAACTATTCGAAAGGGTTATTAAATCTAAGATGGATTCTAATATGAACTTTAGCTTTATTCCTGAACATCAATTTGGTTTCAAACCTGGTCACTCAACTGTTCACGCTTTACTAAAATTACATAATGACGTAGTTAGTAATTTGAGAGAAAGATCCTGTACAGTTGCAGTATCACTTGATATAGAGAAAGCATTTGATAGAGCTTTCCATAAAGGACTTATTTACAAATTAATTCAAATTGGATTTGACCCATTCCTTATTAAATTGTTTATAAGTTTTCTTAGTGATAGGATTTTTTACATACAAATAAACAATCTTAATTCAAATGTTGGTTCTATTAAAAGTGGGGTACCACAAGGTGCTGTTTTAGCTCCCCATCTTTATAATATTTTAATCCATGATTTTCCCCACGAAATAAATGGATCAAAAAGCATCCTTTATGCTGATGATTCTCTTATTTACGCTCATGATAAATCTCCTGCTGATGCTCTCCGGATAGTTAGAAATCATCTTAGAGTAATTAATGACTATTATAAATCGTGGGGTATTACTATTAATGCCGTAAAATCACAAGCTATTTGTATGAGAAATGCTTCAGGCAAATGTAACAGGAAAGTAGTTCCAGAAAGCAAAAATCTTAAATTAAATCTAAATGATGCTGATATTCCATTTCAAGACAGTATAAAATACCTTGGAATCACGTTTAATAAACTTTTTAAATTTAATGAACATGCTAGACTAGTCATTAAAAAAATACATAAAGTAAAAGCAATGTTTTCCAGGTTATTTTACTGCAAATCACTTAGTCAAAAAACTAAATTACTTATTTATAAGGTTAGTATTCGCTCTGCGATTTTATATGCTTTTCCTATTTGGTTTTCAATCTCTCCATCAGTAGCCAAGGAATTACAAATTATCGAAAGAAAAATCCTTAGATGTTGTGTTAACAAGAATTTCCAGTCGCCTACTAAAAGGTTTTCCAACTATTACATATATAATGAAGCTCGTGTGATTCCTCTTTGTAACTATGCTTTTGATCTACAAAAAAGATTTGTTGACAGACTTGAATTTCATGAAAATTCTCTTGTTTCTGAAATTTATAATAGAGAAAAGGAATTTAATTGGTCTAGTTCTTGTTACCTTTCTCCGATTGGTATCTTGAATGAGACGCTATCTAATTCCAACTCCCCCACCGCTTTACCTGAATTTTATAGAATTAAACTGCCGAACATGCATAGAGGCTAAATTTTATTATATTCTCATTGATTACTTTTATTGTAAATTAACCATTAATTCATGTTTGTCTTTTATCATGTTACAATACAAACATTTTAAATGTATACTATTTTAATTTTCTGTATTTTTTTATTTAGTTTTAAGTTTCATAGTTGATAATGAGAATAATTCCTCAAAGTCAACATACAAGTTATGAGCAAAACTTGGTCACTCTAATTGTCTTCATTATAAAACCTTATAAGATTTCTGTTATTGTTAACACTCTATCTTAAGCACGTTGCTTCTATATATTATTGCCATTTTGTTTTAGATAATACATTATAGTCTATAATTTAACCTGTTAAACATATTGCAATGTAAATAAAAAAAAAAAATGTTTAAAAGTCTCAATAAAATGAAATTTGAAATTTGAATTGTTTCATAAAAAATTTAAAAAAAAACAAAACTTTATCATAACTTTTAGCTCTTAAGCTCTAAAATACTTACATGTTTCTTTTCAGTTAAACTTGCTGACAATTCAAATTGAAACTCAAACATACATTAAACTCATTTGTGTTTTATTCTACTTTATTTTGGCATTTCAATGATTTGTGAAAAAATGTTTAATTACACAAAAATAATTTTAGGAATAAGTTTACAATTTATTTGGTATAATTTGAAATCCTACCTTCAGTATAGAACAAATATTATATCGCTATTTAAAATTTAATATATCTTATTATGTTTTTGCAACAACATAAATATTCAAATTTAAATGCCCTCAATATAATTCAATGACAAAAGCTCCCTTGAAAGTAGCTTTTTATTTATATACTTTTTGTGCTTGTGCTAGCTTATTGATGCTCTTTCACTTCCTTTTTAATATTTGCTGCATTCTGAAAAAAAAAACAATAAATTTAAACATATTTTTACATTGCTATATTCCGGAAGTATTGTTCACTTCCGCTGTATGTTGGCACTTGGACGCACGCATGCACCGATGCTCGTTTCGCTAGTCTCTGCTACTCCAGCTGCAATTGAATGAATTACAATAAAATATAGCAACCACAATGATGCACCATCAAGCTTTCAACACTTAAAGTGTATAAAAAATGAACAAAATGCTATAAATTAAATAAAAAATAGTGCGAGCTTGTGTGCAGATGGTCAACCGCAGCAATGCATAAAATTAAAAAAAGGAAAAGATAAATAAAATTTGATCTCTTTGTAAGTTGGTAGCACTGAAAAGTGCTGTTTGATGGGTTTGCAGGATTCCACACTCACCCTGGAGGTACTGCAATGTGCGAGTGCGTTAGCCAATTTTATTTTTATACATGGCTGGCTTCCCCAGTAGGCCTATTCACCATGTTTTCAAATATTTTATTTGATTCTGTTAAAATTGTTTAAAGTTTTTAGACTTCTGCTGCGTGGAGCGCCTTGCTCCTTTTATGGCAGGTAGATGGCATCGTGGCATCTGGTGCTTCAACAGAAAACAGTTAGTTTGAAGGATTTTTTATGATGAATAAATATTCTGCAACAAACTTTAAGGATATGATCTTATTTTAAAATATCTTACTTGTGTTACATACCTGCTTTCTGCCATAAGCGCTGATTATGTGACTCTGCCAGTGTGACCTGCTTTGATTTGACTAGCTCGAACATGATGTTCTTGGTCTGACTAGTTGTAGACTGCTTCGTGTCTTGACGCCTTCACTTCTCATGTATGAGGTTCCAGCACGTGCCAAAGTATATCTGAACTCGATCTGCTTTGGTTTACATAGTTTATTATTTATATAGTTTTATTTATAATTGTGAGCAATAGTTTTTTAATTTAATTATTTGTTTGGTTCTATTTTGATTAGCTGCCTGTGTGGTTATCCTTTCTTAAAATTGTAATTTATTGGAAGAAAGTGCTGTTTGATGGGTTTGCAGGTTTCCACACTCACCCTGGAGGTACTGCAATGTGCGAGTGCGTTAGCCAATTTTATTTTTATACATGGCTGGCTTCCCCAGTAGGCCTATTCACCATGTTTTCAAATATTTTATTTGATTCTGTTAAAATTGTTTAAAGTTTTTAGACTTCTGCTGCGTGGAGCGCCTTGCTCCTTTTATGGCAGGTAGATGGCATCGTGGCATCTGGTGCTTCAACAGAAAACAGTTAGTTTGAAGGATTTTTTATGATGAATAAATATTCTGCAACAAACTTTAAGGATATGATCTTATTTTAAAATATCTTACTTGTGTTACATACCTGCTTTCTGCCATAAGCGCTGATTATGTGACTCTGCCAGTGTGACCTGCTTTGATTTGACTAGCTCGAACATGATGTTCTTGGTCTGACTAGTTGTAGACTGCTTCGTGTCTTGACGCCTTCACTTCTCATGTATGAGGTTCCAGCACGTGCCAAAGTATATCTGAACTCGATCTGCTTTGGTTTACATAGTTTATTATTTATATAGTTTTATTTATAATTGTGAGCAATAGTTTTTTAATTTAATTATTTGTTTGGTTCTATTTTGATTAGCTGCCTGTGTGGTTATCCTTTCTTAAAATTGTAATTTATTGGAAGAAAAATCCTTAAACTAAGCATCGTTTAAGTATGATTTCTTAACAATGTCTTTTATTTGATTAGATTTTTGGTAAACGTCGATTTTTCAATTAATTCTAAATTTTTACACGAAAGTTCTGTTTATTTTTTTTTTATTATTATATTTTGATTTAAGTTATTAGTTTTTGATGTAGCCCGTGCACTTTCGACATTAATTCTTTGACTTCGTTTGAAGTCAATGTCATAAAAATGCATTTTTAGGCAGTTTTTACTTTAGTATAGTTGTTGTTTTTCATAGTTGCCATAATCATCATCATCAGCAGCCGGTAATCGTCCTTTGAACTTCAATGCAGCAACTAATATTTGTATTTTTTTTTTTAATATTATATAATTTGAATATGGCTAGACATGAAGTTCCACTGTTGGGCCGTAATTGCCTTGACAGACTCTTTGCTGCTGACGGTAGGGTATTTACTGTTGTTTATTCGTATTCCTTCTTAACTCTGGCAATTAAATTATTGAGAAATTTTTATCCAACATAAATGTTCATGTATAGTTTTTGGTTTTTTGTTTTGCTCTCGAAATTTACTTATTCCCTATTTTATAATACAGCGATATCTTCATCGTTTGGTTCGTTCTTATCGGGCCCATACATAGTAGCTAAGGCGTTGAAACGCGGGCCCCATGATGCTAAATAGTTAAAGTCCTGATTCTCATCATCCGTGCCTGGGATAAAAAAAAGGAAAATAATGAAGTTAATGATACTGAACGATCCTTTTACTTTTATAAAAATTAACTAATAAATTTTTCGTAAATAAATGTTACAACCACACATAGTAAAGTAATAAAAAACAATTAAGGCAACTCTTAAATCGAAATTCTAACCCGACCTGACACTTCAGGTTTAGGGTATAAAAAATTATAGAAGAACTTTAGGTAAGTTTTACATGAATACAGAATTATCGAAAGAAAAATTTCTTTTTTTCCTTCATTAAAAGGCAAAATAATCGTTTCTCATGTGAACTTCACTTTTGAAAGGAATCTTACTCGAAACAATACAAAGCCAACCTATATGAATTTCAGGCTTCATCAAGTGTATATAAACGTTATTACATTCGATTATTTTCAGCTACATCCGCTTTCTTCCTCTTTATGAAAATTTATATTTGAAGTCGCCTCAAAGAACAATTATTAACAGTCACGAAATTCTAATTAAATTTCAAACTCATTAGTGTAATAGGAGCTATTTTATTGACAAGATGCTAAAGAAAGAGTGATTTCTAAATTTGAAATATATGATTTTTTTAAAAGTTTTCGTCTTCGATGTGACAATATAAAAGATGTTGTTGTTGATTTTTGAATTTAAGGTAACGTTATGTAATTCAACGATTTTGAAATTGAAGTCTGCAAAAAAACCACAAGGCTTTAAAATTAACTTCAAATTTTATTCTTCAAATTGGTAAATGTATGACCAAAGTAGATAATTAGATTATTAAGATAAAGATGCTTGCAATGTTTTTTGATATAAAATTTATTATAAAAATATTTTATTTTATTATTTAAAACATTACAACCCAGAAAGTGAAAACTTCTCATTATCATCATTTGTCTTTGTATGATAATGTCATTATGTTGTTTAAGAAAATCACTTGTTAGTTAGTAAGTAACGTGCCCTGAAGAAGGAGTCAAAAAACTCCGAAACGTCAGCGAAAAATAAATAAAGATTTTATATATTGAGTTTTTTTATGTAAATTTCTTTTTATTTTATAAATCTCGGTCGCTATATATCAGCCTTTTAAAATAATAAAATTTTCATAAAAACTTCTCAAAAAAAAACAAATTGGCCATTTCAGCCCTTGAAAGGACTTTGACCGAGCTTCTTATGATCAATTGTGTTGTGTGTGTTATTAAATGTTTGCACACAATTGACCGAGAACTAGACCTACATGTTTTATGCCGACTCCGAACGGCTAAAGTTTATGTTCTCAAGAAGCTTTACATGGCATTGTTTACTCTCTGAGGTTTGCCATTGTCTGCAGAGAGGTGGTGACCGATCAGAAAAATTTTTTATTGAAAAAAACTTTTCGCCGCGGCTGGGGATCGAACCCGGGCTCCGAGCATGCCAGGCCACACACTTAACCTGCATGCCACGGTCACCATAAAAACTTCTCATGTTGTTAAATAATGAACCATGCTTTTAGGGATCTACTTACCAGAGGCTAGTGAACTCAGCGATTCGGCTATGCTTCCACTGCCTTCAAATGTAAAATTTCTCAAATCATCAAATGGTGGTGCATTCGGATCCTTGTCAAAACGCCGCTTACGCTCCTCCATCAAAAAACCAACATTCAATTCCTGGTTCGGTAGCAACGCCATAACAGGATCTGCGTGAACATTTTAAAATTCATAGCATATCAAAAATAAAGCAAAAATTTTAAGGATAAAAGCATATCCGCCATGCATGTCGCGTTAAATCCGACCATTTGCTACGTGTCGCTATTTCACGTGCATCACGTGATTTGTACTTACAAATAATTGGCACCTTACAAGCAGCAATATCCGGTGGCATTGTCCCACCCACGCCAATAGGTATTTGAAGTGGTGTTATGTCGAATGCCGTCATATCATCCTCACCACCACCTTCATCATCATAGCTTATGACTGTCTCTCGCACATCCTTTTCAGGTCCAGTACGTTTTTTTGTTATTTTACGTTTGCGGTTATAGAGGACGAAAACAAGTGCCAGGACTGCAAGAGAATAAATATCTAGTAAGTTAAGTTAGCTTGAGCATGATGTACATGTGACTGTCAGCATGTAAGTAACATGAAATTTAAATTTGCAAAAATTCAAAATATCGGTCAAAATTTGCCCCAATTCACTGAACACCTCATCACTACATATACCTTGCACAGTTTCTGCCCAGCACAAACTTACACAAATTTTCACAAGTTCTCAAAATGAGCACGTTTGAAAGTTATGATGAATTTTTTTCCACTTTACTCAAGTTTTAATATAATTTGGCAACTTCTGCTCGAGTCATGCGAAAGTAATAACTGTCCCCAACTGGCTCTCAAACAACTTATTTCGTACAAAGTTTTTCACTACAACAATGGACAAAACACAAAATTGTACTTTATTAATACTAATTTTGAATAAATGCATGCAACTGTAGCGTTAAAACTAACTCATAACTAGGGACAAAAAGCAGCGCAATGAGTCCGGAAGTTTATAGTTCTTCATGTTGTTTTAGTGAAGTTCTGCTCACTTCTAACTTAGTTGCCAACAATAGCAAAAGACTTTCGCGAAATGTTCGGGATTTTATAAAACTTGTATATGTACTTGAGGAAGGTCGCAAAAGATGAAGAAGAAAATGAAAATAGTAGTACGACTGGAAAAAACGTTGAACGACTAACAAATTGGTAATTGAAAATTTGTGGCAAGATGCGGCAAGTGCAAAGTACGTGTGGAATTAAGTATTTATGTATTTCAGTGGGATAATAGAACGGAAGTGTTAAGCGGCACTTTGAGAGAACAAGTTAAATGGTGCTCTTAAAACTATATTGAATCATTAAAAAACTATTTAGTTTAGAATAAAGTACAAGAATTACAAGAACAAAAGTAGACAGTGGCCTTGAAGTCGAGACTGTTATGTATCGAAGGGGATTCGGATACGCCTTTTGGTAAAGGGGCACATTCACCCCTGTGGTGGTATTAGAACACATCAACACCCAAATTTTATTAAAAATTTACAAGGAATGAATTTTTAATTGGAATTAAAAATTTTAATAGTTCTGGCTTATAAAGTATTTAACAGTTGTCTATTAAATATAATGGCTGCAACAGATAAATTGTATGAAAGAGCGCTTGACAAAGCAAACCATGAGTTGGACAATATTTTCGTAACAGTAATTATAGCATTTAAATTATTATAATTGTAGGGCGTCTTTAAGTGGTAGACCTAAGGTGCCAGCTTTTTTTGGAGTAAAAAATAATTAACGTGAAAGTGATTAATATTTTGTAAGGGCGTAGAACAAGAAATATTACATACACATAGTTAAAATCATTCTCAAAAGTATAAATTTTTTAAATTTTCTAGAAAAAGTTTTGGTAAGAAATATAAGTCAAATATATTATCAAATTATTAAGTGTTTTTTAATACTTCAACTAGTAAGGTATATCTTCGACTTGGCCGAAGTTAAAATACCCCCACGGCCGATTCGTAATGATACAAAATTTTAATTGTAACTCTTTTTGTATAAGATTTAAAAAATTTTACTATTTGGTGACGGCTAAGATGCATTCATATCAAATTGTTTTCCTGCAAAGTAAAGACAAGCGTTTATATAAAGTTTTCAATTTGGGGTTGTTTGAGAGGTGGTCGTGTTCTTGAATGGTTGACGCCAATTTTTTTAACTCGCCTCAGACATGATATAAAACACACAAATACTCAATTTTAGTTCTGTAGCTTAAATATTAGCCTATTTACAGAGTTTTCACTGTTATGAGTTGTATGGGAGTTGTATGGGTGTGTTCGTAGGCGGGTGCCGCCTATTTGTCTTCCACAATTTGGTTTTCATATAAAACAAAAACGCATAAAATTTTTTTCCTGTAGCTGAAAGAGAAGCCTTTTTATAATGTTTTAAATTTTGGCGTTATATGGGAGGTGGGCGTGTTCGTGGGTGAATGACGCCCATTTTTCTAACACGTCTTTATTTTTAAATAAAATGAAAATATATCTAATTTTATTTTGTAGCTTCGACAGAACCCTATTTATATAGTTTTCAACTTTAGGGTTGTATGGGAGTTGGGCGTGTTAGTGGGTGGATGATGCCCAGTTTTCTTGCACACCTTAGTTCTGATATAGGTTACACAAATACCGAATTTAAGTTTTGTAGATCAAATATTTGCTTCTTTATGGATTTTTCATTATTGGGGTTGTATGGGAGGTAGGCTTGGTTTTCATTCGATTTAGCCCATTCTCGAACTTGATCTTTGCTTTTTAGAAAAAGCTTAAATATGAAGTTTCAATACGGTAGCTTGAAAATAACGTCTCTAATCGTGTCAACAGACGGACAGACAGACGGACATGGCTAAATCAACTCAGGTGGTGATGCTGAGCAAGAATATATATACTTTTCTATACCTACCACGCCTCCTTATGGGCGTTACACACGTCGTAACAAAATTAATATACCCCTTACGCAGTACGCGTGGGGGTATAAAAATAAAAAATGTTAATATAAAAAATATTAGGGTATTCACGATGTGGTGTATTTGCCCTTGTATTGTGTATTTTGATAAATTTGATTTTTGAAGTAAAATTACAAAAACAAAATGTACAGTGTTCAAAATACAACCCTTTAGCAAAAATACAATGGCGAAACCCTATTCTTTGTAAATATCGTTGTATATTTGATCAACTGATCACAAAAACTTTTTGACTCAGCGTGGATGAAGTTTGGCTGGGTTGTGTGTTTATTTAATAAAAATTAATTTAATACAGTGCTTCGTTTCAATTCTTTAATTTTCTCGTACTGCTAAATGATGAACTACCCAGACTTTAGTGAAGGTTTGTTCACAATGCGTTGTTAATATTGTAAATTTTGTAAGAATTTATCAAAAATACACCACATCGTGAATACTCCTATTGCTTGTAAATGTTAAAAGTACTTTCTGCTGAAGCTTTTAAAAAAATCAAGGCGCCCAACATATTTCTCTACAACGACAGAGTGGAGACCTGTCGTTCGTCGCCCGTTGTCGTCATTGTGGATGGCCTATAAATTGAACTTTGACTCTTTTGTTTGTAATAGTTTTTGTACAGTATGGAAAAAAATTTTGAAAATGCAAATCGAGTCGTATGCTGTAAAATACCCACAACTGGTTAAACTGTGAGTATAAGAATCTTATAAAATTCCGCCATGATTTACATTTTTTTTTTAATATATCACTTAATTGCAAATCAATACTTTCCGTTCGATGTCCTGAGGCAAGTATTTCTATATTAGTGATATCGAATTTTGGATTATCTGGATCTTGAAAGACGAGCCTCAAAATTTATTTTTAAAACACAGAGAGTTCCAATTATTAAATCAACGGGATATGGAGTCTCAGTTTGCGGCATTAATGATTCACATCTCACGTGTTTCTTAAACGATTTGGATAATTTTTTAAAATGAATCAGACTGCGGGGAAGGAGTGCACGGACTATTTTTAAAAGTGTTTTTTTCAAAATTTTTTATTGAAAAAAACTTTTCGCCGCGACTGGGAATCGAACTCGGGCTCCGAGAATGCTAAGCCACACATTTAACCTGCATGCCACGGTCACCACTCGGAGTTATTAAGTTTTTATATTTTTGATAACATAACTTTTAATGGGGCAGATAGTATTAACTTTCATTCACTCTTTCCAAAATTCAAACTCAGAGTACGTTAAATATCAAAACTAATGTGTGTAATTTATCATCTACAACAATTTCAAGGCAATACTCGATATATTTATTTCAATTTTCAAAGTTGTTATGGAGCATTTAGTAGACATGGGTAACGCAGTAAAAATTGCAGCTCTAACACACTCTACACATTCTAGCGCAGTTAACTGTATCAGCGAAATGCGTTAACGCAATTGCGTCATGCCGTGGTTCAAAATGTTATGGTATCTGTATCAAAAAGACGCTTATCAGGACGGAAAGTCTCCGGCAAAACATTGCATAGTGCGTTGAGCATGTGTTAAAGAGCTCATACATAGAAAGTAAAAAAAACATAAAAATTCTTTTACAATGTCTAATGTTATGGCTATATTCATTAATAAGAATATAATAAATAGTAGCTAGTATAAAATGTAACTAAATAAAGTGCAGATTTCACCATCCACCCAAAATTATAAAAACCCAAAATTCAAGAAAGTACACTGAGAAAAAAACACATACCTTGCTCCGGTAAAAAATTTCTCTATTTTTGATAATAGCAATTTTCTCTTTTTCAAATAAAATTTTCTTCAATTAGAATAAATTTTCACATTTTCGAAGAAATATTTCTTTACTTCTAGGAAATGGAAATATTTCAATGTCTCTAATAATGACAAGTATTTTTCTCGCACAAAAAATTTCTCATTTATAGAGAAATTTTATTGAAAATGAAAAACTTTTCTTACATTTTGATAAAAAATTCACTATGAGAAGTATTTTCTTCAATAAAAACAGATATTTTCTCAAAAAAAAAAGTATTTTTCTCTAAAAACGATATATTTTTCTATTTCATGGAATCTTTTTATCATTTTTAGAGAATTTTTGTATCGCAATTAGAGAATAGCATTCTCTGGAGCAAAGTCTATACCATTTTTCTCTAAATATGATGCGTTTTTTATCATATTCCGAGACACTTTTTTCTGAGTGTAAACAGATGGTTGTGTTTTTTTATCATTAAATCAGTGTTGGGTTTTTCAGTACAAATGTACTTTTTCAGTAGAATTGTATAATAAAAAGAACACATTTTGAGTACATTTTCATACACTTGGTCTTCGTCATATTGAATTTCTTTGCTTTTTTTTGTATTTCATAAAGTTTTCAGTGCCTTTCTTGTGAATTTTTACAACCATATTTACAACATATTCAAACGAACTGCCACTCTGATCAGCTCTACTATTTTATTTTTCTATTACATGGTCGTCTATTTCTAGCACGAAAGCAATAATGTCAAATAAATTGAATTGGTTGAAAACTAAATTTTTGGGCCGGTTCGGGTAACCGCAACTTGATTAAAATTTAAAAACTGAATGTAGAGTATTATATTTATTTAACTATGTATGTATATTGAACTGTTTGTCCATTTCTATTAATTTTGTTGTACTTTAAATAATTTATTAAATACATCAAAAAAAGTTCATTATTCATTTAGAAAAAAAACAAAAATAGTACAATTTGATGCCAAGAAGTACAATTTTTATTTCGATTTGGTAGAATTTCGGAAAAGTCATTTCCCATCCCTGCATTAAATGTTTGAGAAAACAAGTTTGAAGTTTGATTTAAGTTTGCTTATACTTTTTAAATCGAACATGTTGAGTTTGAAATAAACTCACACATGTGTGCTGAAGCATCATCCAATCAGACATGCTCCAAGAATTCATGATTAACAGCATCTTCCCACTATTTTCTATATAATACATCTATATCATATTTTATTTTGTTTTATTCAACTTTCTGTCTTTTTCAACTTTTCTCGATGAACCGTACAACTAGAACATTGGCTTTCAATGTTTTCCTGCCTGTTTGTTCTGCTTTGAGTGTTGCATTTGTATTAATGCGCTATTGCGTTATTTTTGTTAAAAGAAGTGCATCAACCCAGTAACGCATTTAAATGCTTCAACTCAATAGCGCAACGTAACGCTGCGTTACCCATGTCTAGTAATTAGTCTGGCCTTTAGGCTTAAAAGTTTGGAGACCCCTGGCTTAGACTATTTGAGTTTATTCCTCCAATTTCAATTTACAGACTAAAGTGCATTGAGGAAAGTTGAACGGTATCGACATTCACGTTAATATTCAAACAAATTAAACAAGCGCTTGAGTGAATAAAATATAGCTGTGTATTTTGTTACATATTATTATATGTCCTCTAACTGCTATTGCGTTCACTCTGTTCAATATGAAAATTTATCTTCGTTTATTTATTTTTAATTAACTATTCTTAAATATATCTTAACACAAAAACTGAGGTGGGAGCATTTGACATTACTTAGATAAAAATACTACAAATTCGAGGAACGAAACGCTTATCTTCATGACACGTGAGCCCTACTTACTCAATAATGCTTTTTATACCCCCACGCGTACTGCGTAAGGGGTATATTAATTTTGTCACGACGTGTGTAACACCCAAAAGGAGGCGTGGTAGGTATGGAAAAGTATATATATTCTTGCTCAGCATCACCACCTGAGTTGATTTAGCCATGTCCGTCTGTCTGTCCGTCTGTCCGTCTGTCCGTCTGTCTGTCGACACGATTACAGCCGTAATTTTGAAGCTATCGTAATGAAATTCGATATTTAAGCTTTTTTTAAAAAAACTAAGGTCAAGTTCGAGAATGGGCTAAATCGGATGAAAACCACGCCTACCTCCCATACAACCCCAAAATTGAAAACTCTACAAAAAAGCTAATATTAAAGCTACAATACTGAAATTTGATATATGTGTATTCTATGTCAAAACTGATATGTCTTAGAAAAATGGGCGTCATCCACCCACTAACACGCCCACCTCCCATACAACTCCAAAATTGAAAAATCTATAAAGAGGCTAATATTAAAGTTACAAGACGGAAACTCGGTATTTGTGTATTTAATGTCAAAACTGAGGTGTGTTCGAAAAATGGGCGTCATCCACTCATTAACACGCCCACCTCCCATACAACCTCAAAATTGAACAATCTATAAAGAGGCTAATATTAAAGTTACAAGATGGAAACTCGGTATTTGTGTATTTAATGTCAAAACTGAGGTGTGTTATAAAAATGGACTTTCTCCACCCATTAACACGCCCACCTCCCATACAACCCCAAAATTGAAAAATCTATAAAGAGGCTAATATTAAAGTTACAAGACAGAACCTCGGTATTTGTGTATTCTATGTCGAAACTGAGGTATGCTAGAAAAATGGGCGTCATATATTTAGATATTTATTTCGAAAACGAAGTTCGAAAATGTTTTGCTAATGAACCCAATGGCGGGAGAAATGCACATTTCATTCTCGAAACGAGATTTTTTATCATAATCGAATCACTACCGAAGCGAGAATTTCAACATTAGCAAATTGTTTTCGAATAATTTTAGCAATTTTTTTTTTTAATTAAATTTTTTTAATATATTCGTGTCTTACGCGTGTCTTATAAAAGATTATAAGATTATTATTATTAAAAAAAAAACAAAAAAACTATACATATTCAGTATTCGTACCCGCGTCCCCCGGATGCCAGTCTCCTACGTTAGCCACTAGCCTATTGCATTTGTTGTTTTGAAGAGGCGTAATTTGCTTCATAATGAAAACAAACGTTTGAGGAAGTGGGTTCGACTCCCAGCTCAGGCAAAAAAATTTATCATTGTTTTTTTTTTGCTTTTGGTGTTTTTTCTCTATTTTTTAAAAAATTTTAAAACAAAAAATCAATATTGCGATGATTAATTGCAGATATATAAAAATTTATTTATTTTACGAGATTGCGGACTCGTTTCGAACTCGAATCGAATACGAGATATCTAATCCGAGTTCTCGGTTTCATTACTAATTCGAAACTAAACCGATTCCGCTATGTGGTTTATTGGGAAGGCTTATATTTAAGCTGCAGGAAAACAATTTGATATGTATGTATTTTAAACACATAAAAATAATAAAATCTCTCAAAATCACATACAAAAAGCTCATCAATTTAAGATTCTTCCACCCTTAAGAATCGGCCGTGGGGGTATTTTAACTTCGACCAAGTCGAAGATTTACCTTACTAGTTTTAATTACTTTCATAAGCATCAAGAACGTAGTAGTTTTTTTTTACTACTTTTGCTTCTGCTGTTTTTCCACTCATATAACAAAGCATTGCAAGTAAGGTCATTAAGTTTTCCCTTTTTTACTTCGATATTTCTTTTCTGTTAACTTATTCCGGTTGTACAACACGGTTTTTTTCCCGTGCTAAAGTTGTTTAAACTATGCCACGATGAGTTTGAAATATGAGGCAACAAGTGAAAAACGTGATGTTGTATTTATTTTAGTTCTATTCCATGTTTTCTATTCTGTCTTTTACTCCAAACAAACCCAACAATTTTAAGCTTAATTTTCACTTAATAAAACTTGACAGGAAGCATTTTGTTCGTGGTGTCCTTTGATGATATTTTTTTTTTTTCTTTATATAAGTTTTTTCTTTTTTTGTAAAACATGAGTTGTGAGGGTAAAATAATTAAGAAGAGTCCAAATAATTAATTATATGGGACTGGTTCATGATTTGCACCATTTTCATTCTTTGAAGATTAAAAATATAAACAAGGAGGTGTGAGAGAAATGCGAGGAGTGGAACTGCTTTGATTAATGGGAGTATTACAGTGGCAGCCAACTCGGCGGTCGCATTAATGAAAACCAACGCTGAAATAATGTTCTCATGAGAGTTGCCAACTACTGAAAAAAAACAGAGAACCCAACCAACTTGAGAACCTCCTCCTTTTTGAAGTCGGTTAAAAATAGAGCTAGGGCAAAGGATACAAAGTTTATGTTTTCAATTGGAAGATACTTGTGAGATATTTGGTCATAAATTGATTCATAGCTCGGACGAGCTATCGATTTTGTCTTTTTTTTAGATCTTAAGAACCATAAAAAAATTATGAAGAACGAATAGAAGGCAAAAAAAATGCATATCAATGCTATTTAAAAAGTTAACTCGTCGTCTTGAGCCTTCACTTTCAAATCTGAATTGGAGCAGTATATAAAGGGTGATTTTTTAAGAGCTTGATAACTTTTTTTTTAAAAAAAACGCATAAAATTTGCAAAATCTCATCGGTTCTTTATTTGAAACGTTAGATTAGTCCATGACATTTACTTTTTGAAGATAATTTCATTTAAATGTTGACCGCGGCTGCGTCTTAGGTGGTCCATTCGGAAAGTCCAATTTTGGGCAACTTTTTCGAGCATTTCGGCCGGAATAGCCCGAATTTCTTCGGAAATGTTGTCTTCCAAAGCTGGAATAGTTGCTGGCTTATTTCTGTAGACTTTAGACTTGACGTAGCCCCACAAAAAATAGTCTAAAGGCGTCAAATCGCATGATCTTGGTGGCCAACTTACCGGTCCATTTCTTGAGATTAATTGTTCCCCGAAGTTTTCCCTCAAAATGGCCATAGAATCGCGAGCTGTGTGGCATGTAGCGCCATCTTGTTGAAACCACATGTCAACCAAGTTCAGTTCTTCCATTTTTTGCCAAAAAAAAGTTTGTTAGCATCGAACGATAGCGATCGCCATTCACCGTAACGTTGCGTCCAACAGCATCTTTGAAAAAATACGGTCCAATGGTTCCACCAGCGTACAAACCACACCAAACAGTGCATTTTTCGGGATGCATGGCCAGTTATTGGCTTCTGGTTGCTCTTCACTCCAAATGCGGCAATTTTGCTTATTTACGTAGCCATTCAACCAGAAATGAGCCTCATCGCTGAACAAAATTTGTCGATAAAAAAGCGGATTTTCTGCCTACTTTTCTAGGGCCCATTCACTGAAAATTCGACGTTGTGGCAGATCGTTCGGCTTCAGTTCTTGCACGAGCTGTATTTTATACGGTTTTACACCAAGATCTTTGCGTAAAACCTTCCATGTGGTCGAATAACACAAACCCAATTGCTGCGAACGGCGACGAATCGACATTTCACGGTCTTCAGCAACACTCTCAGAAACAGACGCAATATTCTCTTCTGTACGCACTGTACGCATTCGTGTGGTTGGTTTAATGTCCAATAAAGTAAACTGAGTGCAAAACTTGGTCACAATCGCATTAATTGTTTACTCACTTGGTCGATTATGTAGACCATAAATCGGACGTAAAGCGCGAAACACATTTCGAACTGAACACTGATTTTGGTAATAAAATTCAATGATTTGCAAGCGTTGCTCGTTAGTAAGTCTATTCATGAGGAAATGTCAAAGCATACTGAGCATCTTTCTCTTTGACACCATGTCTGAAATCCCACGTGATCTGTCAAATACTAATGCATGAAAATCATAACCTCAAAAAAATCACCCTTTATAGTATATCACCTGATGAGCAAGTTAATTTTTTTCAAAGCAACCTCAGTAATCTTTTTGAGGAGTTCGTCCCACTCAAAAATAAAATATTTAAACCTGTTCAACGCCCATGGTTTAATGACAAAATTAAAAACTTAATTTTGCAACGTGATACTCTATACAATCGATGGAAACGTTTTAAGACACCAGAGAAAAATTCTCTTCTGCAATTGATAGTAAAAAAACATGGCAGGATATAAAAAACATTGGAATTGGTAAATGTGAAGGAAGGGAAAGTGAGGACGTTGACCTAGACAATTTGAATTTAAGTTTTCTAGATCTTCCAACGCCATCAATCTCTCAGGAATCTTTCGGTAGTCCTTACAGCGTGCGAAGTAACAACGATATTATTTTTGAATGCGTTGAGCAAACAGATGTTCTCGAGCTGTTTTTTGGCTATAAAGTTGAATGCTGTTGGTTTTGACAATATTCATCCTGTATTTCTCAAGGCTCTGCTTCCAAAATTACTTCCTTTTCTAACGTACATTTTTAATTCTATTCTCACTACTTCTATCTTTCCTGCCATCTGAAAAGAGGCTAAAATAATACCGATACCAAAAACGAGCAATGAATACCGTCCTATAGCCATCTTGCCGTGTGTATCGAAAGTTTTAGAGCTAACAATTTATAGGCAAATGTGTAAGTTCATTTATAGGAACCATTTAATAACCGAATGTCAGTCTGGATTCCAGTTAAGCAAAGCTGTGTAACAGTACTAGTTGATGTAGTTGAAGACCTTTGAGTAGGTGTTGATGAGAACAAAGTTTACTTTCTAGTGCTTTTAGACCATTCAAAAGCTTTTGATATGGTAAATCATTTTGTGTTGTATATTAAGCTGGTGAATCTTTATCATTTCTCCTCCACTGCTGTTAATTTGATATCATCTTATCTATCAAACAGATCACAAGCAGTTTTATCTAATGGCATTTTATCAAAATTTCTACCAAATGCCAAGATCGGTGTTCCTCAGAGCTTTGTGCTAGGTCCTCTTCTCTTCTCTTTATATATAAATTGCCTACCTAAAGTGTTGAAAAATTGTAATGTTCATATGTATGCCGATGATGTCCAATTGTATGTTAGTTCTTCCCGTGAGTCTATCGTCGCTTGTGTCTCGCACCTAAATGATAATCTTCGACGCGTTAGCCACTGGGCCACCTCAAATAGCCTATGTTTAAATCCCAAAAAATCGAAATGCATTATCATCTCAAAAAAACCAGCAGACTTTTCACTTTTCCCAACAATTAAACTAAACAATTGTGCCATTGAATTTGTTGAGAGTGTTAAAAACCTAGGCATAATATTTAATAGAACATTGTCGTGGAACACTCATATAGGTAGCACTATCGGTAAGGTGTATGGTATGTTGCGTGTTCTATGGACAACTCAATATTTTACGCCTCTTAAAACTCGTTTCTTACTGGCTAAATCATACCTTATACCTACCCTACTCTACGGGTGCGAAATATTTGCTAACTGTGACAGTTTATTTAAACACAAACTCAATATTATCTTCAACAATATACATAGCTCGTTATGTTTATGGCTTAAAACGCAGAGATCATGTCTCCCTGCATGCAAAACGTTTATACAATATGACTCTTGACAATGTACTGAAATTTCTTTCACTTATTTTGCTGCACAAGGTGGTTTATACTGGGGAACCAGTTTATCTGTACAACAGACTCGGGTTTACAAGATTACGAAGATCTAATGCCATTATACAAATGGCATCTGAAAGACAATTTTTTGTGAATTCAATCCGTCCCACAGTGTGTTCAAATCGCGAAAAACTGCTATTAAATAAACCCTTATTTGGATTTAAGCCAAATTTGGTACGGAGCAACTTGTGAGGAAGCTTATTTAAAATTTTTCAAAAAAGTATAAAATTCAAAATGGCGGACCCAATGTGGCGGTGCGTATTTTCCAAAATATAACATATTGCAATGGTATTATTAATTTAGTGTTTAAGCCTTTTTATTGTGCATATACAAGCTTGATTTATTGAGGATAGCATTATAGAATCATGATTTATTTTTTATTTTAAAAATTAACCCTTTAACGACCATAGTTGCTTGTAAGCTTCGTATTGACTTTGACCGAATATTTAATAAAACTAAAGTAAATTCAAAATCAAAATGTGAAGGTACGTAATTTTAGTTTAGCTTTTATTCTTTATAAGCTTATTCTTAAGAAAACATGGGATGTTAATAAATATTTATTATATATTTTTTATTATTATTATTATTATTATTATTATTATTATTATTATTATTATTATTATTATTATTATTATTATTATTATTATTATTATTATTATTATTATTATTATTATTATTATTATTATTATTATTATTATTATTATTATTATTATTATTATCATTAATATTTTTTTTGGACGACCCTTATTTTTTCCCTGAGCGTTAAAGTTTTCAAAACCAATGGAGGCGTGAAGCCAGTTTTTATTATTGTTTATGAATTTCTCTTCAAATCTATTACTTGCTTTCCACTTATTTTGAATTGCGATATAAATTGTCTTATCGTTTTTATCAGATTTTTTTCTTTACCGATAGGGCACCTTGTGCTGTTTATTACTGTTCTTTTTTAACCTTTAATTTTTCTCCGCAGCTTTGAGAAGTATTTTCTTTCAATATTTGAAAAAAGGCCACTCTTGTTAAGAAAATATTGTTTGTACAAGAACCTGCAAAAAAATGTTATTTCAATGAAAAAAAAAAAATGATTTCGGCGAGTTTTACAAACTTATTAAAAGTTTAAAGTATGCAAAAGGGGCAAAATGTGGCAACAAATTTTTCAGAATTATAAAATGTGAATGTTTGCTGAATTTAACTTCATAAAAATATTTGTTTTATCTCAGTTGAAAACAAACTATAAGCTTACTTTTTCAGAAATGCTTTTTTTTTTTTTTTTGTTTTTTAAACATGTATTTTACGCGACTTGTAAAAATTAATCCCTAATTTGTTTTTTAATACAATCTTTTCGAATTAATTAAAAACAGACCTGATACTTGATCCTGCATTTTAGGTTTTTTACATATTCACTGTAGTTTTTATTTTAAAGCTGTTTACAAACACTGCAAGTTTGCTCTTATTGAGACTATTTGGAGCGCACACTTCGTGATCGCGTTAATATCTAATCAGTACAGGGAGATGAAGTAAGTTAGAAGAAAAATAATAACGGTACTTTGTAGCCTCATAATTGTAGTTGAGAATAAGCCACAAACCAATGATCTGTTATGTTTTTGCATTTTTTACTTTTTATCACTCTCTCAGTACAGCGGACACACTGTGCGTCCGTTGGAATGCTCTACCAACCGATCTCAGAACAATTCCCAGAACAATTAATTTTGAACATTATCCGTAATTTATTTGTAATAATTGTAAGTTCTTCTTTGAGATATAATCGTCGGCTTTTGTTCAAGTTTTAACATTTGTAGCTGTAGTAATTTATATTATCATGATTAATTTTAAGCAATTTTTGAGTTAAAATATCAAACAATACTTTAACTTTATTTAAATTCAAACATTATAGCCAATATTAGTTTTAATATTATCTGTTTTTTTTTTTTAGTAACTAGTATAAATATCACTGCTATCAAACCAACTGATGTTTCTAGAAGGTAATGCTTTAGTTATAAGTCTTGTTGCATTAGCATGTCAATTAAATTAAATAAATAAATAAATAGAATAAATAAATATTTAAAAGAGTTTTATTACAAGACTGGAAATTAATATAGATTAAAACAAGTAAAGAAAGTCTAAAGTCGGTCTAGGCCGCCTATGAAATACCCTAAACCCACTTTTCAAAAACAAAAAATTTTTTATTGTAAATGGGCGTGTCCGTGGGATAATGAAGCCTATAATTTATGTGCATTTAAATGTTGATGAAAAATGTACACATACCAAGTTTTATTCCCGTAGCTCACAGTTAATGCCTTTATTGTGCTTTCGCTATGGGAGGTGGGCGAGTTTTTGGACGGACTACTCCCAATTTTTGAACACCCCTTAGTTTTGGTATAAAATACATACATACTAAATTTAATTTCTCTATGACAAACATAACCTTATTTATTGAGTTTTCAACTTTTTGGGCTATATGGGAGGTAGGCGTGTCCGTAGGCGGATGACGTCCATTTTTCAAAACCATCTTTGTCTTGTCATAAAAAACATACATGCCAAATTTTAGCTCTGTAGGTTAAACAGAGGCTTATTTATTGTGTGGGTTGCATGGGAGGTGGGCGTGTCCGTGAGCAAATGACGTCCATTTTTCGAAGACAGCTTGTGTTTGTATAAAACACATACATATCAAATTTTATTGCTGTAGGCTAATTATGAGCTGAGTTATGCAGTTTTCAATTTTTGCGTTGTATGGGAGGTAGGCGTGTCCGTGGGCGGATTCCAAAAATATTCAATAGTGCAGATCCTTGGGTGCATGTGACCATGTGTATAAAGTTTCATCCAATTATCTCTACTGATTGACGCTGATCAAGAATATATATACTTTTCTATAGCGGACTCGCTTCGTTCTATGCGTTACAAACGTTTGCACAAAGTTAATATACCCTGACCTTTCAGGTTAAGGGTATAAAAAGTCTGTACGAAAATCCCAGCTTTAATGAAATTTTTAATTGTTATGGAGTTAAATGGTTTTAGGATGTTTAAAGCTTTCTGATTAGGATGCATTTGAGAAAAAATAGAAAAAACACTTCTCATATAATTGAATGCTTTAAAGCATACCTCCTTAAAATACACTATATATTTACAAATAAGTCTTGTGTTTTTTATTCCAAAAACAAATAATCAAATAAT
Organism: Tetanocera ferruginea; assembly: GCA_958299015.1. NCBI lineage: Eukaryota > Metazoa > Arthropoda > Insecta > Diptera > Sciomyzidae > Tetanocera > Tetanocera ferruginea. The sequence goes on from OY282641.1 coordinate 106,206,557, forward strand.
CAAAATAATCAAAATCTTTAAATAGATTCATTTAAGAAATCAACAGTTTCATGTGACACTTCAACAAGGAACTTCCACTCAAATACAATTTTTGCTTAACACTTGAAATGTAAACTCATTAAAGCCTCTTGATACCGTTAAAAAATCAAAAAGGCAAAAGGTAGACTACATGGCTTAAAAATTCCTAGACCATAACATTATTTCACGCCTACAGCATAAAGAACAGCATAAAGAAACACATTAAATTGTATGGATCTTTACGGTATAACAAAACTTGAATATATGTGTATATCCTTGAGACAATTCTAAATGAGAGGTGCAAATATTGTTCTTCTGGAATTTTCGTAAATAACGGTAATAACAATAACAATTTTAAAGAAAACATTCTTTAAGTTTGCATTTTAATGAACATTATTTCTTTTCTACCATAATCTATTTTTCCAAATATTTTTTTATGATAATTTCTTTGTTTCTGAGCATATTCACCTTCATCTGCAGATACAAGTAATTTAATTTTTAAAGGAAAGCTCTAAAACAGTAAAGTAACAAATTAAAAAAAAACTTTCGGCTTAAGGCTTCATTGGGTTGAAGCTATAAAAATGGCACTCTACTTGAAATTTAGGATTTCGTGCATTTGGTAATGATTTATTGCGTTTTTAACAGTATCAATTTGATTCAAAATATAAGCTTAAGCTTTATCAGTAAAATTAAATACAAAACCAAATGTGCAAAAGCTTTCTAATTGATAATGAATGAATAAAAGCACAACATAAATAACAGCTGGGACCACCACTAAATCACAAATAGGGTTTCCATGTAATCCCATAAAAACACACCCGATAAGCTGCTTAAATTTGCCAAAGCAAACATTTTTTATACGCCAGCTAGAGCGTTTTATGTGCACGTGTGTATGTTCGCTGTATAAGTAAATTTATGTAATATTCTGTACATACGTAGATATATTATTTTTTTTTTTGTTTTTTAAAATAATTGTTTTTTTATACTTACTCAAAATAATAATCAGACAAACAAATATTGCCCCCAAAGCGCCCATACTGAGCTTCAGTCTTTGTCCCTCTTGAATTAACTCGCAGTTTTCACCCCAATAACCTTCGGGGCAGATGCAACGGTATCGTAAACGAGGTTCCAAATTAATGCATGTTGCACCATTTAAACATGGCAAATCAAGGCATTCATTGCGGTCCACACAGCCTTTTGTATCGGGTGACATGACACGCCCTTCACTACAGCTATAGAGAGAGAGAGAGATAAAGAGAAATGCATAAAAACTAATTAGTATCTGAGGCCTGAATGAAGAAAACAAGTATTTAATGAATTAAATTTAATAATAAAATCTATTCTATTAAAAATTTTATAGAGCTAATAAATAATGATTTCCGTTTTATACAAAGGTGTGACAAAAATACCGCTTTATAAATAAGCAAACGTACACAATTTAAATTTCGGTCATCAGTTGATGGAGAAATACTTAAAACTTTTTTGCAAATGGACGTAGTTTAAAAATCAAAAAAATTTTAAAAAAGAATGACAAGATTAGAAAATAATGACAAGATTAGATTTATGACCAAAAATCTCAAACTTTTTCTATTCTAACTTATTACAAATTAATCTTAACATTGTAAAATTCTGTTTATTTTAAACGTAATAATCGATTTTTACGCAACATTTATTTGTGTTACGCAGGCCACACAACTATAGCCTCTAGTTTGTGATTCAGAGCTTAATATGAGAGTTATTTAAAAAACACAATTGAATGAAATTATTATATTCCCTCGTGAAAGTAGCATACTTTGTCTGTGGGCGGAAGAATGTGGGCGTGGCACTCTATAATAACTTCTAAACGCCTGAACCGATTTCCATGAAATTTGGTATGAAAGTTCAACTGCTCAAAAAATAAAACATAGGCTATAAAAATTCCAAAGACTTTCGCACGAGGGCGCTTTAAGTAGTGCGTTTTAATGATATAATAACTCCTAAACACCTGTACCGATTTTAATGCAATTTGGTGTGAAGATTTAACTGCACCCCAGATAAAACATAGGCTATAAAAAAATTGCTTAGACTTCTGCAAGAGGGCGGTTTAAGGAGTGTTTTGTTAAGACTCAATAACTCCTAAATGACTTGACCAATATTACTAAAATTTGGTACATAAAATAACCTGATTCTGCAACAGAATTGAGGTTATTTAAATTTCAGAAAACTTCCGTGAGTGAGCACTTTATTCAATCAACTATGCTTGGCTCATTCACGTCAAAACGGATGAACTGATTTTGATAAAACTTGGTAGGCATTTGTATCTGTTACTGAAATAGATCCTATGCTTTGAAATAGGTCTTTGTCTTTCGACAAAAATAAAGGAATGAGCCGAAGGCAAACGAAGTCAAAAAAATATGAAACTAAAAAAAATTCCAAAATATGAAACTGAAAAAGTTACTCAAAAGCCATGCTTCGTCGTTTCGACGACGATAATTTTTAAAAATCATACTTCTCAACTATTTTTGTGGTTCTACGTCTGCGCATACGTTCAAGCTAGACTTTGACTGGTGCAATAGGAAAAATCAGAAGAAAACAAAATAAAACAAGAAAGAAAAATGATTTAATGTAACCATGCGTCGTCGATTCGACCGAACAGTATCGACCAAAACCGAAGTTGAACAAAGACAATAAAAAAATCGAATCGATGCTTATAGGATTTTTAAAAATTGGAATTTTTTGAGATAAAATTTCATATTAAATGGCGAAATGGCTTTTTCCAAACTGGGTGACCATTTTCCTCAAAAATCGAGACGTTGAAGATGTTAAATTCGTTGAAATTTCAAAAAGTCGAATAAAAAAAGCTTTATCGTCGCTTTTCCTCAAAACCGTTTTCCCGAGCATGACTATGAATTATAGATTTTCGCTTTCAGTCTTGAGAAATTTAAATTTTCAATTTGTCTGTCAATGATAATGTGATTTCAATGTCAATCTTCTTCTTTGCCTCTCTGATTTCACACCGATCGGATATGTTTGGCATTTCACACCGGGTAAGCGGTGTAAATTAACATCGTTCGATGTAAAAAATGTAAATATCCGTTGACCAGTGTGAATTTATTTTGGAAATTTTTTAGTGTGTAAAATAAGTTACAAAAATGCATGGCAGTCATATTTAGATAGGAACATATTTATGGGAAACTACGTGAACTACTTTGTGATTGGGACTGAAATTGATATACTCTATGTACAACAGCAGCAAGAATAATTCATAAAATACTTGAAACTCATTCACTTATGTGAAGTGTGAACTATTTTTTTCATTTAATGCACAAAATTCATACATACTTGTGCATTAGTCCTATTTCTAGGTCGGTATTCTCACAAAAAAACTGATAATCTGGGTTCTAATACTTCTTGGCTCAATTAAGTTTCATTCAATAAACAATTTCAAGATACATTAACCAATGATCATGTTGTGAAAAATTTCACGAACATTTCATAGCTGGCTTTTTTGTAAAGTGTGCTTTTTTAGAGGAACAGAACATTAAGTTGGCAACACTGTTGAGTCACTTAATATGAAAACGTCTAATGGGTGAGCTGCATATTCTCCGATTTTGATAAAAAAAAATTGAGGATGACCTTATGGGTGTCTTATGATATAACCCGTAGTCGTCTATTTTTAGATACCTAACTTCGGATCGGCACCCATTCGAAATTGTAAAATGGGCTATTTTTATAGTGACCTTAAGTATGCTAAAATTTTTATTTCGTTTCAACAAGACGTCGTTACATGTCACACAACTCATGTAACAATTAATTTACTGAAGGAAACGTTTAGTAAGCGCATAATTTCACGTTTCGTATCCGTGAATTGGCCTCCAAGATAGTGCGATTTAACGCGGCTCGACTTTTTTCTTTGGCGATATGTGAAGTCACTAGTCTACGCCAATATCTCGATACGATCGAACAGTTGGAGGACAAAATTCACCGCGTTATATGGCCACAAATATTTAAAAAAGTGATTGAAAATTTAACCTCCAGATTAGATTACAATTGAGCCAGACATGGCGGTTATGTGTCACAAATCATTTTTGTATTATAATACTAAAAGATTATCTATTCAATAAAGTCAATTTCATGTCAATTTTAAAAATATATATTTGTTTAATTTCATTTCAAAGATCTATACCTCTAAAAAACACCCTTTATAAAGATTCGAGTGGAATTTAACATGAAAAAGAACTGAAAACTATGCAGAGTAACTTTTTCTATCTATCTAAAAATATCTTTTAACCTATTTTTGAAAAAGGGTCAAAAACAGTTCCATAAAAAGAGCGCCAAAAGTTTTTGTGGTGACCGTGGCATGTAGGTTAAATGTTTGGCTTAGCATGCTCGGAGCCCAAGATCGATGCCCATTCGCGGCGAAAGTTTAATTTAATAAAAAAAATTGTACTGATCGGTCACTCTCTGCAGGCAATAGCAAAGCTCATAGAGTAAATAAAAACATGTTCCTCTTAAGAACATGAACTTTAGCCGATCGAAGTCGGCATAAAACATGTGGGTCCAGTTCGCGGTCAATTGTGTACAAACATTTAATAACACACACAACAAAATTGATCATAAGAAGCTCGGTTAAAGTCCTTTCAAGGGTTGAAATGGCCAATTTGTGTTTTTTTTTTATTATCGCATATGATAAGAAAGTATCTTCTTAATAACTTGCAATATTTTGTACAAAGTAATACATTTTCGTCATTCGGAAAGCGCAGCTCTTAAATTTGACAGCTGTCACAAATTCATGTCAGTTAAACTGAGTTTTGAATCGTTTAATGTTTTCCGTTTTATAATAGCGATTTATGTAATTGCGATTTATGTTCAATTCCGGGTTCCTCAACTTTTTCCAGTTCCTACAGTCCTTGCGTAATAATGCCTTAATTCTGTGGATTTTCGTAATCCTAGGTTTGCTTTAAAACTTATGTGCTTGTTTGATTTTTTTTTCAACTTTTATAAAAATTTAGATGAAATACATGGGTTAATATAACGGTTTATTTAAAATTATCAAAAGTATTTAAAAATATTGCTTAGAGCGCAGCACTTAGACCTCAGCACTTATACCTCAGCACTATTTTTTCAACTATGGAATAACATTAGGCAATAGCTTTACAGCAACAAACCGAAGTGTCTGTAACGTCCAGTGGAGATAAGATACAATTTTTAATTTTTGAAGTGAAACTTCTTTGGCGGCGAGTGAAATTTCAAGGCCTCTTATTCGTTACGCTAAGCTAACGTTTTGAATTCATATGAAAATTTTAAAAAAATTATCGTCGTCAGCGGGAATAGAACCCAGGCTCCTTATTAAGCATCTCATAAGAGTCAGAAGCTCTATCCCTACGCCATGGCCACATAGGCACATGACAAATAAGCAAACAAAATGTAATTAATATTCAACGAGTTTTAGTCCGTGTCTTGTATTCCACAGACACACACCATGTCTGAAGAACGTACTGTACCATTTGATCCGTACTGTACCATTTGATTTCCATCCTACAAGTATGCACGGAATTTTATTTCTTTATGCTTGGAATGCTGTACATAACGTAACAAAATATAACAATTGTGCATATTTTTTGTTGAATATCGAATCCTAGCTTAAAGCTTAATTTGAAATAGCATATCATAACGTTGATTGTTATCAAAAACTTGAAAGGTTATTGACAACATGCAAAACAGTTAAAACGATATTAAATTAAAAACAAGAAGTGTAGAATGTGAAATAATTAAGACTGCCAAATCGTTTTTGTCATGCCAAAAAATGTCCCGAAGCTAAGAAAAGTACCTTAAGAATGCAACTGCAGCTAATCCACAACTCAGCTCACGGAAGTGCTTTTACGTTTTCGACTGATTCTTTAGAAATTAAAAGCTGTTATTTTTTGCCTTGTATTTTTTTTCGGGGAAAAATAAAGGTTACTTTTTATTTTTATTTTATTGGTCAAAAGTAACAATTATTTTGTGACTTTTAGTTTTTCGGTCAAAAAAATTATGCAATTTGTGTATTTAAAAAGGCCGCTTGACAGATGTTGACACCATCAGTAAAATGTCTCATCGATAAGATGAAAATAATATATCAATACTTTTTTAGTCGGTAAAATGACCTTTCAAAAAATACAAATTGCCTGATATTTTTGACCGCAAAAATAAACGGCAGAAAAAACTGTTATTTTTGACCGATAAAATAAAATTCAAAAGTAACTGTTATTTTTGGCCAAAAAATATAAGGCACAAAATAACTTTTATTTATGTCGGAAAAAATAAAATAAAATAAAAAGATAACAGTGATTATGCGACTTTTTCAATAAAAACCATAAACGGTACATTCCCTGGATATAAATATTGAATAAACAGAATATTATTCCATTTTGTGTTGATTGATTTTCTTTTCAAATACTTTCTCTCTATTTCACACTAAAATCTATCATATTTTTTACTGTTTAAGAAGTTTCACTTCTGCCACATGTACGTTGCTACAAGCGAATTTTTTTATATCTTGTCTCTTTTAATTTTTCAAAACTTTTCTGCTTTAAAATTTGATTATTTGGTTACTTTGTTTGAATTCAAAAAATAAATTATTTCAGTTTGTCCCATTTTTAATGCTGCTCATATATTTCATATATTTTTAATGGCTAAGCAAATCTGAATTATTCAATCTCGAAATATGTGATTTTCATACTAATATTTAAAGTATACAGAAAATAATTTATGCTAGCTTAGAACAACTTACGTGCATTCATATTCATTCCACAAATCAACACAGTCAAACGGATCCGGGCAGATGACATTCGAACAAGGCCGATTCGATGGACAATTTCGTTCTAAATTCCTTGCCATTGTTGCCTGACCCCATTGCGTGCCATTCATAGAGGGTGGTAACGGTAGATGTTTGCCATCCAACCTAAAATGTACAATACAAAAGAAAAGCACAGCTGATGATTCAAATCAAAAACAAAGCAAAAATCGGGGTAACAAGTTTTGGTAACAATGACAAAGAGTCAAGCCTCTGCATTGTAATCACCTTTCAACGACCCTCAACATTTTTGTGGGGTAGCTTACGTCAAAGGCACGAACAGACAAAATTCTGTATCAAACGCTATGACACACAAACACACACTCACCTTATATCGTCCAAACAGCTTCTGTGATAGTCGGACTGCACTTCGAATGTTTTAACGCCCGTATACTCCGCTTTGCCACCGGCGTAAACACCTTCTTGCTTATCAATGGAGAGCCACTGATGACCAACGTAATTAAATGTTTCATTATACCGACGTCCCTCACCGCCATCAAGCTCCAAAATGGCTGCTGAACCAAAGCGGTTGACACGCACCACATGCCACTGGCCATCGTCAACGGTGATGGCATCCAGAGTCAGTTGCTGCTCCTCCAGGCGCAAAGAGTTTAGATTATAGCGCCAATGCAGGCATCCTCCTTTGAGCTCAAGTATGCCGTACTCACGATTGTGTTGGTCACTGACACGAAACAGTTCACCCTGACGTTCACGTGTGCGGAACCTCAGTTGTAGTTGAGTGCTGAAACGATCTGGCTCAAAGCTGAGCGCAAACTTCACATAGCTTTGCTGTTTGAATGTGGTCGGTATGGTTGGAATATGGCAGGCAGGTCCCATCCAGCCGGGTTGGCAATGACACTTAGCTTGTACAAGGCTAGCCACACAGTTGCCATGCTCCCAGCACCGTGCTGTATGTTCGGTTTTAAGGCAAACTTCATCTGTTTGCGGACAGGCAGGGTAGCTATTGCGTGCCATGGCCGGAAAGGCCAGGTCGTAAAGCTGTGAATTGTGCATAAGGTTGCGTATACAACCGTCGAATCCTTTTGATGTGAATGCATATTGCCAGCTGTAAAGGGATTGATCAAAGTGTTGCCGATACAAGCCACCCAACTGCAGCGGCACATTCAGGTTCAGGTGCTCGCTAAATGGTGGAATCTGGCCGCGTGCTTGGCAGGAGTTGTCATCGAATTCAGGTGCGGAACCATCTTCTAGTTCATAAACCTCCGCAGTGCGGCAAAAATCCACAACCATGCGCACATTTTCAGTGTCCCAAAAGATGTCAAGACGATGCCAAACCCCATCGTCAAGTGTCTTCTTAGTCTTAACTCGTAGTTCGAGTGTTCCTGAGCCAAAATCAATCAGTAGCCGAGGGTAGCCTTGTTCCAGCTCAACTGCAAGAAAGTCTCTGAGCAGCATTTCATCTAATTTAGGGGGAACTATTGGTCCGTTATAAACAATTAGTCCATCTGCCTCCGTAGTGATAAATTCTAAACTCAGATGTGATTCATCGCAAACCTGCAAAGGCGGATACCAAGCCCATCCATTGCCACGAAAACTACGAGTGCGTTGCTGGCAACGTGGACCATTATAACCAACTGGACAGGCAACACAGCGTGGTCCATTCCGAGTTTCAACGCAACGACCACCATTGTAGCATTCGAAGTTGCGACAGGTATCGTTTTTGCTGAAGTTGCGTGCTTGACAAACGCAATCGGCTGTAATGTCCATGCGCACGCCTACCAGCGCAGTCTTGTTGGCATTCACCATATAAGGTGACTTGTTGATTTCAACATGGTTGGTACAGGAACCCTCGCAGTGACGTTGTTCGAACAGACACTCATCAATGCTCACCATCGTTATATTGAGGCCCACCTCCTTCTCGATCTCTTCACGATGCATCAACACGATACCATTCAGGCGCACAGACTTGAAATATGGCTGTTGACTGGTCGAACGTGCTGTAAAATGAACATCCGTAGTAGGCGGATTAGTCGATTTTAATTGTACACTAAAAACGTCAACGTTCTCCCGATCAGTGTATAACAATTCCGCCAGCTTATCACGAAATCTATCCAACTTGGAGCGCATCAATTTGAATTCAGCATCATTCCATACACGTATGAAATCCTCATCGCTAATCCCTGACAAACGCATTGAACCCGCCTGCTCTACCGCCTCCTGTATTATATCTCGCACCACAACCGTCACATTAGCCGGCACATCTACCTGGCCGTGTTCTCTATCGTACACTTTAAAGCGTAGCTGATAACGTCCTCGCCGCGTTCCTGCACGCATAGTTAACATGCCTGTGTCGATATCAAGTTTGAAGCGTGCGTGCTCCTGAGCCTCCCAATAGAATTTCTTATCTGGCACATCCCAGTCATCTAAATCGTACACATAAACACGTCCAATTTGTGTGTCCAGCGATTGACCCTGGTAGTTGTAGACGACAATTTCCTTTGTGCCGGGCAACATTTTATTGTCATTCACATCGCCAATGATGACAGTGAGCGTTCTCGTGCCTGTCATTGCCGGAGAGCCATTGTCCTTAATTTCGATGGGAATAAGATATGCTTTCTGCTTTTCACGGTCAAAGGGCCGCAGTGATGATATAACGGCGACACCGTTGCCACTGTCACCTCCTGCCGGTGTGATGCGTCATATAATACGATGGTGGGAGTGTGTTGCCATGATAAACGGTTTTATAAAGTTGCGTGAGCCAAATTAATTCCATTGATTGTCACCCAATGAAGTGGATTGTTATACGTTTATTTTGTTGATTGTTGATGCAAATGAAATGAAAAGAAAATACAAAGAGACACAGAGAAAAGAAAGAAGAAAAAAAAAAAATTAATGCCATATAAGCTAAAAATCGTCGGAATGATGACAGTGCATCCAATTATCATGAATAAAACAAGCGTTCACATGACAAGTGTTGGTCTTAAACAAACGTTTTCTGAATATAAGCACTTCATCAATAGTTGAAGCTGGAAGAGCGAGGCTATTATGTCAATTATTTGAGTGAATTTAAGTGTGAAACGGAAGTAATTAAATTAATTAATATATACATAAAGCTATATGTTAAAAGAAACCTCAGTTTAATACGTTTTGAACAATAAATAACAAAAAACATATAACCTGACTTTTATTACCAAGCAACAATTCAGTTGATATCTCGACATCTCAATTTTAATGAAGTTTGTCTTGACACTAATGAAGCGTTGGTAATGCACACTGTATCACTATCATATATTTTCTTTAAAGAATTAATTACAAAATTTTATCAAATGAGCGCAAATATATATCTTTATACATTTTAAATTGAATTTTTTGTTGTTTTATTGAACATTTTCATTATTAAAGTATATCAAAGAGAATAATTTCTATTGAAAAATGGAAACACAGACATATTAGCTAAAAGCCGGATGAAAAGTATGAAGCAGTGTTTGAGGGTTGTGTTTTTTCTGAAAATAGCACACAAAATACTTCAGATTTGTCGTCTTCCCTATCATAGAACTAAAAATATCTCACATTTTTCCATTCAATGTTAAGGTAGTATTACTAAAATATTAAATATATACCGACATAAATATTATAAGAATGTAAAGCGACTTCAAGAACTCTTCTTTTAACCACATCAAACTTTTGAACCATCTTTAACTGTTGTAAAGACATATTTTAGAATAAGATATTTCTACTTTTTCAACTAAATCATTTTATATTGATAGATAAAAAGTTTATTGCTCAAAATTAACGGTATTGAGATGCTTAATACTTTTTATAAATTTTTAAAGCGTTTTTCGTACGCAATGGAAGTTTTTATTATTTTCTTTTTAATTTTCGGTTTTTAAATTCATTTGGTAAGATATATTATTTTTTTAAATATTGTCCATTAATCTTAAGTTAGTTTTCTAAAAAAATTTTAGTGGAAGTGTGCTAGACTGTCATGCGGAGGTCGTAGGTTCGTATCCTAGCTGTGTAAGTATCAAAAATTTTGGTTTAATAATTGAAATTATAATTTTGTTTCATTAACTGTTTGGTCAAAAGTAACCTTATGTATTTAATTTTTTATGTTAAAAAAATATCAGTCGATTACAAAATGCACCCACGGCTTAACTTGGACTTCCAAAATTGTGATAAAATTTATAATGAGTACTTATACGTGTGGCGAATTCTATAGACCAACAGTCAACCGAATGTTGATATGAATGCTTCATTTGTAGGGTGGTATTTAACAGTTATTTCAACCCATGATTTGTTTGATATAACAGATTTTTTTTCCTGAGACGTGTCACACTTCGGATATGATATAGATAACGAAATTCTTAGGTTGACGTATTTTGTTATAGGTGTGAGTTCAGGAATCAGAATTTTATGTGACGTTCAAAAATTTGCAAAAATATGAAATTTTGCAATCATTTCAATATTATAAGTGTGTGGCTTAGCATGCGGAGAAAAGTTTTTTTCAATAAAAAATTTTTCTGATCGGTCACTCTGCAGACAATGGCAAACCTCAGAGAGTAAATAACGCCATGTAAAGCTTCTTGAGAACATGAACTTAAGCCGTTCGGAGTCGGCATAAAACATGTAGGTCCAGTTCTCGGTCAATTGTGTACAAACATTTAATAACACACACACAACACAATTGATCATAAGAAGCTCGGTCAAAGTCCTTTCAAGGGCTGAAATGGCCAATTTATTTTTGTTTTTACATATTGAAATATACACAAATAAGGCATCATATAAAATTTTCACATTGTTTGTGAAAGAAATTTAATTGATTAGCTTTGAAAAAATTCAGAAAACGTAATTAAATAATATTGCTACAAAAATATTGGAAGATAATATTGGTAACACAAAACTTCAACATTTTTCTCAATTTTTCAGGGCAAACCAAGAAAAAGATGCAACCATCAAAACTAAAATTTTAAATGAGATTTCTTGTAATTATTTTCGAGCCACTGGTTTATTTAATTTGTTGTGATTCGGACATCCAAGGTTCAATTCCCAACCGGAAAATTTTTATTTTTGTTTATTTTTTATTTTTGTTTGTTAAAATTAAAGCATATATTTATATGAAAAATTGCATGCCTTAAACAATTTTTGTGTTTGCTACACAGGGATCGAACGCGCGAACCATCGCATATGAGGCGGACACTCTAACACCTTGCCGTAAGCCTTATGGCTGCTGAGCGAACAAAATGAAAATAAAATACATTTATGTATGTTAGGCTGGGTCGATTTGTATGGAGGTACAAAATCTGATGTTGCCTGGGCGATTTTCGGTTCGGGCATGAAAATTTATTAAACAAAAAACAAAAAAAGGGGACTGGGGTACACTTTACCCCATCGCACCCTTAATTTTGTGAATTTTTACTATAGGAATTTTTTTCAAATTTTATTTTCTTGAGAACGTGCACATCTAGGGCAAAACTAACGCCAAATATGAAATCCTCACACCCGATTCAACCAAAAAACGGTCTAACATGTATACGTTGTCATACAAAAATGTACCGTAACAAATTCCTAAAGAAAAAATTTCACTAAATTCAAAGTATATTCTTATCGTTGATGCGTATGTAATCCACCATTAATACAAAATACATTGTATATATAAAAGCATCACAACTTCGAACAGTTGTAAAACTATTACCGTTGTCAGCGTTTTCTAAGTATGATTGCAAAACACTTACTTAATGCAAGCCTTTCAAAGTATTATAGTAGATGACTTGCTTTTTGTGTTTTACGCAATAGTTATACAAAGCAACTTGGAAATTTATTACCTGGGCAAGTGTTTTTCAAGCGTGCTTGGATAAGGCTTGCTTTTTGTATTACATGTAGGCTTAATCCAAGCACTATTTCTAAATGGCTGATTGGGGAAACAGTTACGTGATCAATACAATACACTCAAAAAATCAGTGTTCTTTTAATCAATTGTGTCAAAAAAAAAAACAATTCTTTGACACAATCTAATAATTCTTAAACTCTTTATGTGTTTTATGGTCTACATGATTGTCTACATGAAATGGCGTTCATGAAATGCAAGCGTGGATGGTGACATTAAATAAATGTTTTCTTACATTATGCCAATGACCAGTGAAGTGAAATTAAATAATATATATTCATTTATCTCAAATTTTAAGAACAACGTACTTACTGACAATGAACGCATTCATTGTGCCTATGTATAAAACATAGATTTAAGTGTGTATACATTGATTTAACATTTTTAAAACTTGATTAATGTATGTTTTTAGTTGAGTTTATGAGTAAAAATTTGTTGTAATCATATACTATAGTAACAACAAAAAATGTATACCTATGACGTGAAATTGCATTTTGATGAAAGACAGTTGATGGCTAATTTGTTTACTGTACAATATTTAAAATCGATGTTATAGAAAAAACAAACTATTTTTCTCAAAATTTTTCTATTTTGGAAATTAATAGTTTTCAATAATTAAAAAATTATTTAAATTTTTGAAAATTAATAGTGTGTCTTAGGCCTCGTGCATAGTAAACGCCGATTCAGGTAGGCAGGCGCGGACTTAGGTGGGGGCTAGGGGGGGCTGCAGCCCCCGGCGCCGAGCAGGCAAGGGCCCCACAGGTGCTTATATATGAAGTGTTTGTTGTAAAAACATGACATGCTATATAAAAAATATTTCGAAATAATCGACCTTAAAGTTTTTAAAAAAATGAATATTTGTAAGAAATCAAGTTTATTCTAAAAATTTCTTTTAAGTATAGGGTCAGAATTGCTTGAAACAGTACCGATGAGTGTTCAGATTTTACTGCGCTTTTTATCAAAATTGAATGTTTTGCTGCGTCACTGCGTTTTTTTTTAAATCTTCTGCGAATTGTTCGTGACAAATATTAGAACTGGTGATTTTTCTATTTCTCTTAAAAACCAACAGAAAACACAATCACTTTCTGAAAATTTGTCAACTTCAAATATATTTTGTATCAGTAAAAAAATATGTTTCTGCAACATGCAAAAATATAGTACACTAGGGCGTTAAAGATGCTACCAGCCTCCAAGTGACGGCACCACACTCTTCAAATGCATGACAATTTTGACGGATGGAAATCTTAATATGAACATACTATGTATGTCAGATCGATTTGACAGCTAAAAATGACGTTACAGTGTTCTAAATTAAATTACTTTTGGTGTTATTATTAAAAAAAAGAAAGAAGAATCTCATGGCTGTATTAAGCGTTAATTTTTGCGTAACAAAAGTACGAAAGAAACAAAAAAAAAAGGTCAATAAATATTATGATGAATCTGTTTCGTCGTATTCAACCGTTAAATATTGGATTGCAGATTTCAAAAGAGGTTGAACCAGAACAAGAGATGAACATGCCGGGGGAGCACCAAACATAGTGACCACTCCAAAATGTTTTGGAAAATCCACGATTACGTATTAGACAGTCATATCAAGTGCGTCGGTGGTTTAAATTATACATGAAAATTTGGGTATGAAAAAGCTGACTGTAAGATGGGTGCCACATACGTTAACAATCAATAAAAAACATGAAAGTGTTCGTACTTCCCAACAATGTTTGGACATGTTTAAACAAAATTTAACTGATTTTTTGTAAAAATAGTGATCATGGATGAAACACGGATCCAACGCTATACACCTGAATAGGAGGAATCAGCAAAAGAGTGGGTAGGTCCCAATAGCGGTGCACCAAAGTAAGCGAAGACTCAACAAACGACCGGAAAGGTGTTGGCGTCTGTTTTTTTTTTGGGATTCAGCGGCATTTTATTCGGCTATTTGAGAAAAGGAAAAGCAGTCAACTTTTTTACTATTGAAGAACGAAATCGTCAACAAGTGGGCTCCAATTATCGAAGAAAAAAATCATCTTTTTGCAAGACAAATCAATCCAGCTCACAAATCGATCGAATTCATTCCTAATTGCACGCTTACGCTTCGAACTGTTCCTTCATTCCTCATATTCTCCAGCTTAAGCCCCCAGCGACTTTTATCTGTTCCCAAACTTAAAAAGGTGGCTCCAGGAGAGGAGTTTTGTTACAAATGAACAATGGTTTTTTCAAACTTTTTTTTTTCGACCCACTCTAATGAACATGTCGAATTGGAAACTGAAGGTTATTTTAGATCTCTTCAGAAATCTTACCATTCAAAGGGCATCGCAATATTAAAAATCGTTGGGATAAGAAAAAACGTGTGTTTTCTTTGTTAAGCCGGCAGAATTTTGAGCGCGCTAGAACAGTAACTTACAGTTTGTATGTTTATTCTGTCAATAGTATAAAATATACGAACGCGCTTGTGAATAAATTAAAAAATAAAAAACTTTTGCGAAAAAGTTCGTTTTACTGCCATTTTTTAATTAAATTTACTGTGATTTACGAATTTTGAAGTCCGAACTCTTGTACCTATAGCAAATTGTGAAGCTGAAAGGTTATTTTTAGTATTTAAAAGAATAAAAAATGTTCATAAACCTTCTATGTTACATGAACGTTTGTCGTCAATAAAGCAACTTTGTATAGAAAGTGATTTGTTGCAAACGATTAACTTTGACGAGTTGATAGAACATTTTGCCACAGTTAAATCGAAAAACAAATTTTAAATAAAAATTGAACAGCTATTGTTTCACTTTAAGACACATGTCAAAATTAATATCTTGATTTTTAAAAGATCCGAGTTAAATGCTCTGAGCTTGAGTAGGCCCCGTGTCGATTTAAGCCCCGTGTCGATTTAACCCCCAGTATGAAAAAGCGAGATAGAGAGCTATTTGTATCTCATTTGGTCACACAGATTTCAGCCTGTCTGTCTGTCTGAATCGGCGTTTACTATGCACGCGGCCTAAGGCTGTATTTATTGGAAAGAAACGTGTGTCTCCTAAAAAAGTCCTGTAAAATTGCCTTTTACATCATGGTGGCAAAATTACCAAAGAAAAAGATTAATTCCATAATCTCCCACGATAAAGTTTGTTAAGTTAAAATCAAACAATAGCCCTGTTTGTTCACTTTGAAAATGCAGACTTAAACTTTTAATTCATGCACTCATAAAATCTCAGCTTAACTTACGTCTATCTTGCTCCACTTTAAAGCTTGATCGTATTATATCGCTTGCCATTGGGTCCATACGATATTGAAATGGTCCCGTATTCCCTCTAGCCCGATCATCAGCATCTTTGGCATGTATTTCGATAATTTTTTGAGGTGAGACATTTTCCGCCAAGACTGGACGATAATCTGTGAAGAACTCCGGTGCATTGTCGTTGACATCTTTCACAATGACCGTCAGTGTAGCGGTGGCAGTTCGCGGAGTTTGCCCATCGTCAATTGCAAGCACTTGCACCATATGTCGATCTGCCGTTTCACGATCCAAAGGACGTTGTATACTCACAGCGCCTTTGGAATTTATAGCGAACTGACGTTGTTTGTTCGAAGATCGCACAATTTTGTAGTTAACTTTGCTTTGACCTCCCTGATCGGCATCGCTTGCTTTGAACTGCTCGAGTACTGTGCCGACTTTTGTGTCTTCATAGATGGAAACTTCGATGTGATCACGCTCAAAGTGTGGCTCATTATCGTTGATGTCACGTAGCTTGACAACAACCCATGAATAGGCGACATGATATTTGTCGCTATCAGTGTCGTCACCCATATCGTTGACTTGAATGCGAAACCGAAAGCCACTGCTTTGCATCTGTTCCTCAAAATCGAGTGGTTGGATTATTTTCAAGGATCCGGTGCCATCGCTATTTCGCACCATGGCAAATTTGTCGGAACCAAAACCACTGTTGGGCACAATTTTGTATTGAAATGTATTCGTCTCGTCCTCGTCTTGCACGGTGACTGTAAGAATGGGCGTTTCTGGTATAACAGTGCCATTTGTTTCATCAACCTCAGTGAACCACTCGTCCTTGGTGAACTGGGGTGGCATGTCGTTTAAGTCTTTAACTCTAATTGAAGCTGTTCCGGTACCTGTAAAATGTGCGTTGTTAGAAATGTAAAAGAAATTAAGAAGTTTTATGACAAAAGTTATGAAAGCTTTAATGTTTTTGCTTTAATTGCGTGTATTTTATTCAAATCAACCTAAATAATAACCATAACTACAAATACCAAAATAATTAGCATAACATTAAAAATATATTGTACATATTGGAAAATGTGCTTAACCCAGAAATGGTGGATTTAAAGTTTGACTTTGATCGACTTTGTAAGAAAATCGAAAGAAAATCAAATTTCTACTTAAATTACACTGTGTGACAATTTTAGGATCAACAAAAGATGACCTAATGTCTTCATCACAAAATGAAAGTAGGTCAATATACTAATAAGAGCTTCGAGCGATTTTTCATTAATAGCTCGCGTTCATTTTTATACCCTAAACCTGAAAGGTCAGGGTATATTAACTTTGTGCAAACGTTTGTAACGCATAGAACGAAGCAAGTCCGGTATAGAAAAGTATATATATTCTTGATCAGCGTCACCACGTGAGTCGAGCTATCCATGTCCGTCCGTCCGTCCGTCCGTCCGTCTGTGTGTTGTCCGTATACACAGGATAAGAAGAAGGAGTTGAGATAATTGGATGAAACTTGGTACACATGGTCACATGAACCCGAGGATCTGCACTATTGAATATTTCTAGAATCCGCCCACGGACACGCCTACCTCCCATACAACGCAAAAATGTAAAACTGCATAACTCAGCTCGTATTTAGCCAACAACAATAAAATTTGGTATGCATGTATTTTATATCAACACAAAGATGTCTTTGAAAAATGGACGTCATCCGCTTACAGACACGCCCACCTCCCATACAACCCAAAAATTGAAAACGCAATAAATAAGCTTGTGTTTAACCTAAAGAGCTAAAATTTGGCTCATATGTTTTTTGTAACAAAACAAAGATGGTTTTGAAAAGTGGACATCATCCGCCCACGGACACGCCTTCCTCCCATACAACGCGAAAATTGAAAACTGCATAACTCAGCTCATAATTAGCCTACAACAATAAAATTTGATATGTATGTGTTTTATACAAACACAAAGATGTCTTCGAAAAATGGACGTCATCCGCTTACGGACACGCCCACCTCCCATACAACCCAAAAATTGAAAACGCAATAAATAAGCCTCTGTTTAAACTACAGAGCTAAAATTTGGAACGTATGTTTTTTATGACAAGACAAAGATGGTTTTGAAAAATGGACGTCATCCACCTACGGACACGCCTATTTCCCATACAGCCCAAAAAGTTTTAAACTCAATAAATAAGGTTATGTTTGTCATAGAGAAATTAAATTTGATATGCATGTATTTTATACCAAAACTAAGGTGTGTTCAAAAATTGGAAGTAAACCGTTCATGAACACGCCCACCTCCAATAGGGAAAGCACAATAAAGGCGTTAACTGTGAGCTACAGGAATTAAACATGGTATGTGTAAAATTTTCATCAACATTTAAATGCATATAAAATATAGGCTTCATCCGCCCTTGGAGACGCCCATTTACAATAAAAATTTTTTGTTTTTGAAAAGTGGGTTTAAGGTATTTCATAGTCGGCCTAGACCGACTTTAGACTTTCTTTACTTGTTTATAGTCTAACTACGTTATCAGCTGATACTCTCGAGTTAAAATAGTAAATAAAACATTCCTTAATTTATTCTTTTAGCTCTAGAACTATTATGTACCCAAATATAAGTTGTCTAGAAGTCTAGAAGTAGTATTATGTAGGTAGTATTATGAAGGTAAGTTGAAATACTAAAAATATTTGCAATATTACTTAATGCAGACTTTAATGTAAACAAATTTAAACTTTTCTGCCCAATAATGGAACAAATATGAAAATTTGATATTAAGACCTTTGAAGTCATTATGAGGACACAGAAGGTTAATTAATGCGTGTAAAATTGTAATTTTAGTTTGAACAAATCTTTTATACGAAAAAAATGGATTTATATATTAGGGTTTTAAGGGTTAAACTATTTGGACATTCACAGTATAATTATTAATTATAATTATTATTAATTAAATCAGCGAAATCGTAAGATTTTTTGTTTCAAAATTCTTTGAAAAGTTCTCAGAAATGAAAAGTTTTTCTTCGAAAAAGTCTTCAACAATAATATGGACTCATCTTGTACAAATTCACCATTGGAAGAAGGATTTCTATTATCAAACGAATAATTGTCATTTTTTCATGGACTATTATGGCATGATAGCAATTTTCATAATAATTTTGGTATCTGAAATTGGAATTTAAAATTTTGATCGACCACCACGTATCAAAAATCTAGGATAAAAACTTTTGTTTTGGAGGTAGTTCTAGGGTGTTTCAATCTGAATTTCATAAAAAATTACGTTTTTTTGCATTTTGCTCAATACGAAGGATGGTAGGTGAGCATGGTGTCAATATATTTTCTCATCAACATTAATTTTTATCTGTCAGTACTCTTATCTCTATTTCCGAAAAAATTGCTATCGACTCACTTTGGTGCAACTAAGCATAGGAAGGACAATTTATACAACACTTTCAACCGTAAGATGGGATGACCTGTACAAGTTAAGACAAAAGTGGTACCTTTTTCGTAAAATGTATTTGTAGTTAAAATACATTCCTCTAACACTTATTCGGGACATTTATCTGGTATAACGTGTCCGGCAAACTGGAATCATGTGGACCCCAACATCAGAAACTGGCATAAAAATAAACTCTAGTATATTTTAAATTGATATTTTTTAAAGCTTCTTAAAAGTGTATGTTTTATTAATATATAAGTTTTATAGGCAATTAATTTGTAAGCCAGCAAGTTAAAAATATATAATAATAAAAGCATACAAATGTATATTTTATGTCACAATACAAAAATATTGTGCCCAATAAGGGTTAGGAGTGTATATATTTACTTAACAAAATTTTTAAATTAATTTCTTTTTGTTGTTGCGATCGCATGAACTGCGCTATAAGGCTAATATACAAACTGCAAACTTTAAAATATTTCCATCTTCTAAAATTATTGTCTATAAGGATTCGAACAATAGTAATAGACTTTACCAATAGCAATAGACAAATAATTTTTTTCAATTACCAAAAAATCCCTGAAGAATCTTGAAAAAAAACTAGCCAAACGTAGAAGGAAAAAATAATATTAATATTTATGTACATAAAAAAATAACTAAACCAAGAAGCCTAAGTAAAAAATGCACAATATCACAATTTTTTTTTTTATACTTACCCTTCAAACCACCACCATCCATGGCCACCACCTGAATTGAATAATCTGGGGTACGTTCACGATCCAAACAGCAAACGGCTGTCTTGATAACTCCTGTCTCTGGTTCAATTTCAAATATCGCTGAACCCGTCTCCTCCTCAATAACATTCTTCTCAATTGAATAAATAAGTTTAGCATTCGTGCCCTCGTTGGGATCATCGTAATCAATGGCAGTCATTGTCATTACCGGCATGCCAGCTGTCCCATTTTCCGTTATGTTTCCGAAATAAATACCCTGCGGAAATTGCGGTGCATTGTCATTGATATCCTTAAGATTAACTTGAATGTCTGCATAGCCGACCAGACCCTCACCGCCCTCATCTTGGGCAAAAACTGTGAATCGCCACTGTGGACGTCCGTTGGGTTGATCACGATCGAGAGGCTGAATATAAGTAAGAAAACATGTGTATAAAATAAGCAAAAGTTGGATTGCTACATATTTAAGTTATGCAGAGGAAACAAAGAACATGTTGTGGTTGATACAATAACTGAATTTTATGAATTATTAAAATGAAATGGTACTCATTTCCAAGCATCTGACATTTAATACATACTTTAAAGCAACAATATGTTGAACACAAGTTTGCAGTTCGACGGGTCTTGTTTTTCATTTGGTTGAAGGAGATTTGATTACCATAAAGCAAAAATGTTTTATTTCCTGCTTTGGATCTCAAAGCTATACAATTGTGTCTTTCTTGCTCTCCTTTTTTGTCTGTATTCTTAATATTATTATAACTAAAGGAATAAGCAAGCAAACCAAGTAAGCCACATAGATGGAACTAGGCCAGAAGGACGATTAGGCGTAAGCAAGGCTGTGATGAAGAGTTGAAATGGTTTGAGTGAATGTCTTTTGTATACAATTGAATGCAAGAGACGTTTACAGGCTTGAAAAAGCAGATTAACATGTTTGGGCAAGTGATTTAGTGTCTACTGGTTTTATTCAAATTCTTGGATATGTACAAAATATAGTTGACAAATTATGTGATTGAGGAAGAGTGGCTGGATTTGGAGGTAAATATATCGATTATAGAAACATTTCTGAACTAGCAGAAAACACAAAAAATATTTTGAATAATAATTTTGCAAGCAATAAAACCTATATCTCAACACTTAATCTTTATATAGAATATAACTTTCAATATAAAATATAATATATTTTATTGAAAATATTCAAAACTACGTTTTATAATACAAAACAAACAAATAAAACAAAATGCTTTAACAAATAATAACACGCTTACCTTAAGTACAAAAATATCCCCTGTAGTGCGGTTTATATCAAATTTGCTATTTGCTGGATTATCTGGGTCGATACCCTGTCCAGTCAGGAAGTAAACAATATTAATTGGTCGGTCGACATCAGCATCAGTGGCAGTGACCTACAATATTAAAGGAAAAATTAAATAAATACATCACAAATCTTAAAGAGTTGTTTTTAACAAGGACAAAACAAATAATAATTAGCATTATTTTTAAAAATATTTTTGTTACTGTTGAAGTTGGCTGAGCACGAAAATGGTATCAGTGTGTAGGTAAATAAGCACTAGTTAGCTTCTATTAATTTATTGAAAGTTCAACCAAAGTTTTTCAAGTATTTCAAGAACAATTTTGTTTTGAAGTATTTGATAAAAGGAATAATAAATACCTTTTACTGATTTTTTTTTTAACAACATAAAATAAATATAATTTTTTCAATAATTCCAAATGAAACATGATATTAATTTTGTTTGCAGCATCAACGTGCCAGGTACCAGCTAGTTCTGTATAATATTTTCCAAAATCAATATTGAAAAAGTATTTCGTGTGGGATCGTGTTGTTCAATTTTGATGCGCAAATTTATAGTTATATCCACAACCGTCTGGGCAAAAACCAATCAAATGTTGAATACTGAATACTTTCCAAAACTTTGCCCACATTAAAACACGGTTTTTTGGTATGAAGAGAAAATTTAACCAACATCACAAAACAGACCAAAAAAAACAAATGACTTAAAAAAACCAACACAGTTGAATTTGAAATTGTTCTCAAAGCTACTGTCTTCAATCATGTGTTGAGATTTTTATTTTGCCTCCGTTAAGGGAAGGGAAAGGTTTCTAACTCTTCTTCTCAACCATTTTTAATGTGAATGTTCAACGTCTCAAGAATATTGTGTCCAAATTTGAAGTCGATTCGAGTAAAACTAAGGAAGATTGGGTTTTTAAGTAAATGTAACTCGAACGTAACAACCTACGTGTACAAAACTTTAAATCGATTTTCCCAAGCATGTAATTTTTAAAGTCAGTGACCAGTCTGCAGAAAAAAACTACTGAACCGATCGTTTTGAATTTTTGTTCACATATTCTACACGTAAATAGCTCTAAGTTGACTTTTTTTTCAATTTCACAATAACAAATAGATCGTTTTTTTCGTAAAAAATAGTCATTTTGGCTTCAAAATAAATTGTGCCAAAAATTGAAAAATTGAAAAATTAAAATAAAGCTAAAGAAAGCGTTTTGATTTTTTGGTTTCGGATGATCCAGTGATGCAGGCGCTTGCGGAGATCTACACTCAGAAAAAAGCTGTCATGTAAAATTAACGTTTTTTAATGTTATTTCCAATGTAAATCAGAAAATGTGGATTTTACGTAAGAAAATGTAAAGTTAACATGTATTGTGTTGAATTGATAAGAAAAATATCAAATTGATAATGTAATGTTTTACGTTGCAATATCAATTCTTAATGTTAAAATAACATTTAAAATGTTTTTAGTTCATCATTTTTTACTGTAAAATTGATAGTATTTCATATCCATTTAACATTATAAATGTAGATGTCAACAACAAGCAGATGTAATGTTTATTTAAGAGCTGAGCCGTTAAAACATACAGGTGACCGTGGCACACAGATTAAGAGTGTGGCTTTGGATGTCCGGAGCCCTGGTTCGAATCCCACTCGTGGCAAATTATTTTTCAATACATTTTTTTTTATCTGCATTAATTTACTGATACTTTTTGATATTTTAAGTGTTAAAATAACATTATTATGTGACAGTTATACATTTTTAAATGTAGGTTTCGTAATGTAAAAAGTACATTAGGATAATATCAATTGTAACATTTTTTAATGTCGGACGACTTTTGTCAACTAAAAATGTTAATTTTACGGTTGTTTAATGTACTTTTTTTTCTGAGTGTACAATAAATCCGTTATTTCTCTCTATTTTTTAACAACATTTTTTTTTTAATATTCTTAAAATGTTGAACTTTTATATGATAATATGTAGGATAAACCTACAGTAATAATTTTTTCTAAAAAACTTCATGAAAAAAGGTCTTTTTTATATTGACTTTAAGTCTCATAGCTTGAACACATTGCACACGACAAGCGACGAGCGCCGAACGCCACTTTGAATTCATGTTTTTCTTATGGGACGAAATTTTGAAAACATTGCGACGATATTGTGGCACAACATCGAATGTCGTTGTCGTCAGCTTCAATTTAATTCTAATTTGACTTGCTACAGAAGGAAATTTCTTCCATTGTTTACATATGTTATTGTTTTTTGTTTCGTGCTTGCTGCTCAAGTGGTTGTTTTTTTGCTCGTTTGTTTATTTAAAATATATTTACAGCTTCAATAAATATATTTTATCAATTAATTATAAATAAATAATAAAAACACTTACTGCTGAAGTTTGCTGCTGTCGTGTTTGTTGTAATAAAGTCGTTTAACGTTTACGCTATAGAGAACGGCATTATTGCCGTTCGTAGCTTGTTGTGTGCAATGTGTTCAAGCTATCATTCTTGATGTCTTAAAAGACTTTTATAGATATTACCACGATTCGTTTTCTATTACTTTGTTATTAAAAACCAAATAAAAGCAAATAAAATGTTGCTCTCGGGTACATTTTTTAAGTTTGTTTGTTGTTTTTAATTAAGTTTTATTATATTAGAAGAAAAGGTAATATATTCTTCAAATGAAGTTATTGGTTTTTATCTTAATTAGATTATTAACTGTCATTTTCATTTGTTTTCATTTTTTTTTTAACTTATCGAACTTCTGATCTAATTAATATTCCTCTTTTTACATGAAGCATTTATTATTGTAATTAAAATATGACAACTTTATTTGTATTGTTTTTTCATTGTTAATAAGCTACAATCAAATGAGGTCAGCAAACAGGTTATCATATTATAATTACAACTGTCTGCAACATCAATTTAAATGATTTTTTTGGTTTGCTTATATTTTTTTAATGAAATGAAATAAAGCTTCCAATTAGTATTTAAATTTAAGCTGAATAAAGGAAAACATTTTTGGGTGGAAACAAATTAGAGGTACATTAAGACGCCTGACAAAAAAAAAATTGTTCGGCACAGTTGCTCAAAATAATTCTTGGTTAATGTTACGATGAGGTTTCCCCAAATATTTTGACTAAGGAATAGCCATCCATGAGCTGGAATGGTTTGAAATATTCTCTAAAAGTCGAGTTTTTTTTTTAATATAGGCTGGTAAGGTAGTTAAAAATGAAAAAAAAACAGTCAGAAATAATTGTAATAAAAAAATTCTTTCAATCTGCATAAAAAAAACATTAAATTTTTTCCGTCGGACCAAAGATAATGCGGGTTTTAATGAATTTTTTTAACTCTTTTTAGATTCACCCCTATCCTTGAACCCGGGTTGAGTAAATGTTGTCGTCGAGAACTCACTTGCACCAGCAGCTCGTCATCGAACAGAATTTCGACGGTTCTCTCAATTTTTTGAGGTTTTTCAAAAAAATAAAAAAAATTTTATTTTTATTATCAAACAAATTGTAAATAAAAACAGTTTGCATGAAACTTAGCCAACAACAAGTCCAGCAAAGCAAATATACCTGGGCTTTCAGTGGCGGTATCTGGTATTGTACGTGTTGCAAGCTTGTAGTTACTTGCAGGGAACAAACTAGGAACAATTACGAAACCAGCGAACAATAAAGGCTCTTGGATAATTATGCGATAGCGCTAAATGGCGTGAATTGTGGCCATCGTTTCTGCATTTTTAAATGTTCACAAACCGGCCGGATATAATTTAACCAACTGTCCAAATCATTCATCTTGTCGATGTTTTTGGTTGGCAGATACAGTGAATCAAAAAATTTTAGGCACAAGTAATGTTTCTGAAACAAGCGTTGCATAAGTATCTAATAATAACGAATTTAATCAACTTTTTAATGTAGTAAGTAGCATTAGAAATAGTATTTTTTTAATATCCAAAAAATGTCCCGTTACTTCAAACACAAACCGAAATTTAAGCGGAAGAAGAAAAAATCCTTATCAAAAAAGTTAAGGCTCACTTTGTGTGTGTCTTATGTTGTTTCTTATTTAATAATATCTCTGGGTTTTTTGTCTTTAGTTTTGCGCTTAAGTTATTTGTTAAAAGTTTTTACTGAGTGTTGGTCTTGGTTTCGGTAAAGATTGAGCAAAATAAACAGTGGAACAGAAATTTTGGTTGACTAAAATAATAATAAATTTTTACGTACAGAAAAAACCGTATCGCGAACCAGTAAAATAGTAAAGGGATCATATTCAAGTGTAAGTAACATCATAAATCATTATATAAATACCGGTAAAGTAAAGCGTAAGAGCCGATCTGGTCGTGCCAAAACATTAACGCTACACCAGGAGTAGATTGTAGTGCCTGCAGTTGCTCAAAACTCTACAATTTAGCTGTTAAATTGTGCCACGAAATACAGCAACGGTTTGAAAAAAATGTTGATGCTCGGCGACTTTGCTGGATATACGGTATAAAGCTGGATATACGGTAAAAGTTTCTCGACGCAAGCTATAAATTTAAGTTTCAAATAAAACTAAGAGGTTGGAGTTCCCAAAACCCTACGTAAATGAGCCGGATTCATTTTGGAATTGTATTATATTAAGTGATAGATCTAAATAAAATTTGTTTGCATCATATGGCGCTCAAAACCGTTTAAGAAAACTGAACAAAGAGCTGTAGGAAAACAGCATAATAAAAGTGAAGTACAGTGAAATACAGTACAGTGAAATACAGTACAGTGAAATACAGTTGCGAAAATCGTATGATTAAGGTCTGTGTGGCGGTGTCTGGAGTTGAAAATCTCATTTTTATTGATGAGAAAATGGATAAACACCTTTGCTTAAATATTTTAAATGAGCATTTGTCATCCAGTGTTGAAAAATTGGGGCTTACTGGGATACAATATTAATTTCAAAAAGATAACGACTAAAAAAATTGGTCTTATCTTTTGTAGGAATGGCTTATCTAGCTCTGAAATCAGCTAAAAACAACTTTGCAATCACCCGATATGAACCCAATTCAGCACATTTGGTACTTACTAGAAAAAAAAACGAAATCCCTTATTACATACTTCCAAAAATACGCTCAAGGAGGTCATACGCACCGAATGGTTAATAATACCACCAGAGACACCAGTAGACATGCAATTTTGTAAGAATGAGAAGACGTTAAGAGGTGATAATTCAGACCAAAGAAGGTTTTATCAAACATTAGAGGACTTGAAATTTACTCACTCTGATAAAAACATAATTACTTGTGCCTTAACTTTTTTGATGATAAAATCATGTTTTTTTTTAGTTTTTTAACATACATATGAATTAAAATTGATTTACATTTTTATTTTGGTATAAATACAAAATAAAATGTTTATTTTTTAAAAACTTATACTTTTCTTTTCTGCAAGTGTACTGGAAACAGTTGTACAAACAAATTTAAACTCATAACTGCTTTGTGCCTAAACTTTTTTGATTCACTGTATGCATTCATCACATCTATCGATCGAACAGTGCCCTTCAAAAGATCAGCTCTAATTGAGGCTTCATGGCCAATAAGTATTTTGAACAGAAGAATAAGAGGTATTCTTCACCAATATCAGTAATTGAACATTGTTGCAGCACGAAGGGCAATCAATAGTTAAAATACCTGCTTCATTTCAGCTCTTTTTTTAAATTTACAATTTTCCGTTAAATAAGTTTATCCTCAAATATCCTGACAACTACAAAATATACGTAGGAAATTAAAATTTAAGCATGTGTTCAACGATTCAGTCACTCGCTGTTAGGAGAAGCTAGTTTCAAATCGAGTCTCAATTCCTCCCACATTCTTTGAATTGATGGAGGAAATCCTTGCAAAAGCGTTTAGTTTTTAATATTTTCTATAAGAATAAAACCGTGCAACATCCATTGCCATAATTTGAACGTCTTCTTGAATTCATACATTTTTAATATGAAATTTTACTTATACCCATGATAGTTGATACAAAACTTGTCATAAAGTTGTACTTGCTCAATGTGAAATGAATCCGCTTTAAAATTTTTGATTACCAAAAAATTGTATTTTTGTTCGATAATTGAGTGAGAAATCACAATCGATAAAACAGTTCGTTCGACGTCGAAAATAAAATTTTCAAAAATAATAAATATTTGTTTCGACGCTGTTTTGAGAGCGAGCTTGGGTTCAATGATAAGGGTGATTATTTTTAATCAAACTAAAATAACTTAATTATTTGTAATTAAAATTTTTTGTTTGTTTTTTATATTTTTCTAATTTTTGTTTGTTGCAATATATAATTTTTTTAAATTATTAGTTTTAGTCGTAGTTAATTATAGCAATTCTGCAAAAGAAACATTCAACATCTTTCTAGCGGTATCTTGATATCGCAAATAGCATTAAAAATAGTTATTTGAAGTTAAGTTAAGTTAAAAGAAGTTATTTGAATTTTAGTGGAAATAATATAAAAAAAAAACCATGAAAATCCGCATAAGCATTGGCTCCACGGAAAAAATTAAATATTTTTTGATGCAGATTGACTTTTGAATTTGTATTGTCTATATTTTACTACAACACCAGCTAATATTTTTACAAAAGTACTCGATTTTTAGAGGTTATTTCAAACCATTTCAGCTCACGTATGGCTATCGCTGGAGTCGAAATATTTGGGGAAACCTTATCATAACATAAACCAAGGATGATTTTGAAAACTGTGCTGAATAACTATTTTTGTTTATATGGAGCGTGAGGCACCTTAATGTGCATAGCTTATGCGATAGCTATATGCGATACTTTGATGTTTAACACTAGGGCGGGGAACTGGGGCTAGCAGGCCCCATTTTGAGTTAAATATGTTGCTTCGATGCTTCGTAAGCACAGAAACCAAAAATGTTGATTTTATAGAACATGCTCAATTTCCAGTTTTCTTACATGGCTCTACTAAGGTCCAATGATTTATGTAACCACTTCCCACACTATTAGGGTTAAAAAAACACGTTTATATTTTGGTCCAAAATTTAGACCAAAATTTTCAATACTAACCTGCAAAACACGCTTTGGTAAATTTCGATCATCCTCTTCTGTGATTTGTGTGCGATATGTTTGACGATCAAATACCGGCGGATGATCGTTCACATCACGTACATTAATGATGACGGTGGTGTAATTCGTTTTACGACTGCGAGCGGCCTCCAAGCGCAGCTCGTACTGAAACAAATATTCAAAATCAATTAAGATACAACAAAATAAATAAAAGCTTTTATTCAATACATAGAGTTGGTAGAAAAAAATGTTACAAAGTCCATTAGGAAAATAAAATTCTTCTTCATTAAATTCACTTCAAACGAAATGCTATTTCGTTAATATATCTGATTCCCTTAAGAATGCATTGAAAATCCGAAAATAATTTTCACAGAAAACAAAAAAAAAAAAAAATTACAATAGAACGCGTTAAAGCGCTTAAGGCAGATGATAATTTGTAGCTATTGTTTCTAGCTTGTATGTGTGGGAAGGAAGTTTGTAACTACTTCCCATTTCCGTTTCCCAACAAAGCTTACAAGTCAACATAAAAATTGCACCAACAAACATTACTCTCTCTACTTTTTTCTACTACACAGCCCAACGACAACATGGCTGACTTGCAATCAGTGCAAATACATGTACACAAAAATGCACACATTTCTTCTCACACACTCACACTTGCTTTGCATCCGCAGCCTGACGTCATGTTGAACATGTTGACTTGTCTGTCGAAAGAAAAGTTGAAAAGTTTTCGTCTTCGATTACATTTTTGCATGTAGTTGTAAGGCAACACTTTCGGATATGCTGTTGTTGTCTTCCGTTAGAGACCAAGCAATAAAAACTGCAAAATGTGACGCAGCAACTACATGAATTATGCATGAAAAAATTCTAGGAAAAAAAATAAAATCTCTGCAAGAAAAGTTCGTATTACCAAGTGTCGAAATTGCACTGAGTTGTGTTGGTGTGAAGCTGTACAAAGATCCTTAGGCAAGCAATGCAATGTTATTGGTTTTGTGGTGCAAGTCATAAGAGTTTGAGAGTGCAGCTAGCAACGTCGAAAGGACATTTTTCAAGAATTCTTTACAGACTTTGATTCTTTGCGGAATTTGCAATTAACACCATTGAAAAGCATGTGACGCATAAATTTGATCACGTCTACGAAAAAAGTTTCTGATGATTTTTAACGTTGAACTATTAATTTGAAAATAAAAACAACAAAATGCAAAATTGTTGACTTAAATTTGGTGACTTGTTCAGATGTTTGCACCATCATCTAAGAGGAAAGTAAACATTTATATAAATGCAAACAATAGATTCCCTCTTTTAACTCATTTTATAGATAATATTTGGAAAAATTGTATTACTAACAATAAGAAATAAATCCTCATAATGAATAAATTTGAAATGTTGGTCTTCTTAGCATTGAAATATATAAAACAGTTTTTTAAAACTTACCCTCGGTCTGCTTTCATAGTCCAGTGGATTCGCAATGTAAATTGCTCCGGTTGTATTGTGAACTCCAAAAGCATGGCCTATGTTACCGCCTGTGATCTGGTATCGAATATTCGAGCCTGGAATAAATCATAAAAAACGCGAAACTTAGACTATTTTCTAGAAAAGAGTTGTTAAAATAATCTTAAAATATCATTGAGTTTTAATTTAAAACCTTTAAAACCCAAAATTAAGCCTAAAAACCCTCACCTTAAATTGGGTGGGTATGGCCCCACGAGTACTTCGTTAGGGGTATATTAATTTTTCTCGACTTATTTCACGGTTATAAGGAAGCGGTAGGATAGAAAAGAAAGTATATTCTTGATCTGAATCGCAATCTGGTTAAATTTAGCAATATCCGTCTATCTTTTTATCCGTCTGTCTGTCAACACGATTACAGCCGTAATTTTAGAGCTATTGTAATGAAATTTGGTCAAGTTCGAAGATGAACCAAATCGGATAGAAAATTAAAAAAAAAAACACGGAGTCTTATTTAAAACAGTAAAATGTCTAGTATATGTAAATTTACTAAGAGTATGAGAGCATATGTTGGGAAAAATGCGGCAACAACCTTCTCTCGAGTGTACTGTGTGAAAGAATGAAATCGCATATAAAAACACTGATTGGACCTTACCGGCATGACTTTTGTTCTGGCAAGTCCAACATAGACCAGCATTTTTATTACGCCAAATCCTGTAAAAAAACCCAAGAAAAAAACCACGACCTGTATGGTATTTATTTTTGAAATTTTAAGAGGATTTTGATAGAATATAAAACGTCAGCCGATATGTCCTAATGAACCGATCCATCTGAAAATAATTCGCTTACGACAACGAATGTTGACTAGATATATTCTACAAGAAAGTCTTCTAGACTCTTATATAAATTGCATAACTCAGCGTGGTCAATTTGATTCTTCTGATGCACGAGCGTCGATCGAACCTGACGACTTGGTGCGCGTGGTTTCTTTGTATTGAGATAACAAATTTTGTGAACGTCCTATATCTTAGATTGACTTGCTGCCAATTAACGATGAACAAGCCGACTAATAACATTCCCTCTTTCATATAGAATCTAGCCAAATGCTGTGAGACGAGCCATAACGTGATCAACCAGCAACCAAACAAAGCACCTCCAACGGACTGGCTTGAATGTTTAACAATAATCGTCGTAAGGAGGGAGTATGTTAAGGAAAATAACTTATTTTTTATAGTTTAGACAGCACTGATAATCAGTGTTGCCAGAAATTTTTGAGGAAAGAAGCTAGATGGTCCTTAAAAAATGGCTAGACGGCTTTAGAAAAAAAGCTAAAAAAGGCTAGATTTCTTTACATTATTTTTTTATTAAACATGATTCTGTGAAAATACAAACGTTTGTATAATATATGAATATGATATAAAAATGAACAAGACCAAAAAATAAATATATTGAAATTGATTTGAGGACCCTTTTATGTTTTTTAGCGACCAAAAGTAAATTTTATTTTTTTTATATTTTTCGAATGCAAGGATCGCTACCAAATTATTTTCACTTGTAAAGTAAATACCATTGCTACTTTTAATCCTTCGATTTTTATCAAAGAGAAATAGTTTTAATTTCATAACCTAAAATCAATGAAGTTTTAAGATTCAAAAATTGGTTTTTCAAGTACCATTATCGTAAAAATATATTAAAAAACTTTCATGGAGCCTTAAATAGAATTTAGTCGTTCACGTTTATGTATATAAGGTAAATGTACGGAATTCCGTAAGTGAACCTTATCCCGTAAATTTTTTTATTTATTTTTTAATGCCGGAAAATAAGATGCTATGGTAAAAATCAAACAATTTTTTTAAGTCACTGTCTTGAGAAAGGTGTCCTTCCCACACTTGCATCACACTGATTTTCGAGATATCGCTAGATCATTCATAGTTTCCGAGTTAGTCGACACACTTAGCCGCATGCGCACTTTGTTCTGTTTCTCTTATCAAAATGGTTAAGCCTTAGAGTATGTTTTCTTAAACTTATAATTTTAAAATTTACTGAAGTTTTATAAAATTTATTTTGAACGAAAAGTAAGCAGTGTTTTTAAAGTGCTTTAATAATATTTGTTGATTTAATAGAGTAAGTATTAAAAAATAGCAGTTATTTTAGTGATTTACGTAATTGAGGACAAACAACTTTTTGAATGAACCTAATGACGTGATAGTAACGGATTTAAGGAAAGTTATTGCTTTTAAAATTTATTAAATTACATATTAATAATTAATACTTGTTATTGATATTAAGTTTTGTTAACTTTAAATATCATTCAAGAACATTTTGAGCCAATTACGTGATATACAATTACCTTCCAAATCCTTAATTCTTAATTCTTAATTCTTCCACACCATTAAAGTTTCTTAGAAAATATCTCTGCAAGATCTGCGTATCAATAATATTGCAGAGCGTTTAAAACGAGAAGAAGTTGTGTCCTTGCTTGAGCAACACATTCAGTCTAGTCTTAATCACGATAGTATCAAAAACCGTTAAAAAACCACACATACCAAAAAGTAGTTTTTAATGGTTTAATCAATGAATTATCTGTTTTGAAAGAGATCATGTTTTAGTAAATATGAAGAAGAGAAGTTTCCATGGCACAAAACCATGGCACTGACACCAAAATAGATCTGCTTTAAAAAGCCCACTAGAACAAATCAACATGCTTGGTGTGTTCTCCATAAATTACTTTCAATAAAAGGTTTTATTTTTATTCTTTTAAATATTTTTTTCAATCCCATGTAATCCATTAAATTTTGACCACTTATTTTTGATTTTTGACATTACCATTCATACCTTATTTTTGTTTCGTTACTAAAATGAATTTTGAAAAAATAAAAATGAATCAAATGTCATCAGATTGCTTTAAAAATAAAAATAGAAACGCTTAAACTTATAGTTTTATGATTTTTTACGGAATTAGAGACTTAAATTTACGGAATTAAGTTCAATCAACAAATTTTATCACGGAATTAGAGACATTTGTGTAAATTTGAAAATGTGCCAAATTTTCTCTTAAAAAACAACTTTTATCCCTACTTAGTATTTTGATATTAAAAAAAAACACATGTCCGAATGTTCCAAAAAAGATTTTATGTCAATATTTCTTTTTATCTCTTGAATATAATTCATTAAGCAAAAAGTTTCCTTAACCTTACGGAATTCCGTACATTTACCTTAAAAGCATAAAAATCTCACAGTTGAAAAATAGCACCAAAAAGCTTTTAAAATAAAAACGATTAACAAAACAAATTCATTATTTCAATCTTAAAAACATGTATTATACATTCAAGTGCTTGACTCGGTTAGTAAAACAACATCACTTTTTAAATCTTCATCTCAATAAATATTTCCTCCTCTTCTGAAGAATTAGAATTTATATTTAAATTGCTACTATTTACAAAACTTATAATATCATCTGTGAATTCAAAATTATGGCAGCATGTGTTATTTCGTTTTAGAGCATATCGTATCGTTAGAAGAGCATTTAGAATGCAAGTTTGAATACGGTTTCTTTGCTTTTTTACAAATTTCATTGTACTAAATATTCTTTCTTCCTCAGCGTTGTTTAGTGGCAAAATTAGAAAACTTAAAACCAAACTGCAACTTCTTAGAACGAATCTTCATTCAGAGAATTTTTATACTCTCTAACTTCTGACTAGAATTCAGTTGTGGAACTTCAGTTATTCCACTTGTGATTTACAATTTTTTGCCATTGTTTTTTAACTATCGTTATTTCTCATGTAGAGTAACTGGATTTTTCTTTCTCTATAACAGAAAATATTTTGGTTTTAACCATTTTAAAAGTATAATAAGAGCAATACACGGCTAACACTTTCAAAATTGCATGCAAAAGTCAGAAAATTTGGATGTGGTAAAGCGTTTTTAAGCAATATAT
Source organism: Tetanocera ferruginea (assembly GCA_958299015.1). NCBI lineage: Eukaryota > Metazoa > Arthropoda > Insecta > Diptera > Sciomyzidae > Tetanocera > Tetanocera ferruginea. The sequence continues at coordinate 106,240,349 of OY282641.1, forward strand.
TAAAAAAGGCTAGGAAAGGCTAGAACATAACAAAAAAAGGCTACAAAAAAAGCTACCTAGAGGCTAGATGATAATTTTCGAGGCTAGACGACAAAAACAAAGGCTAGATCTAGCCTCAAAAAGGCTAGACTGGCAACACTGCTGATAATACTGAATGGAATGTTGACAATTGCTCTGTGCTCTTTTATTATTCGGAACCTCATTTCTGGCAAAACAATACTATTTTGCACAATTTGAATGAACTTTATTCACAGAGTAAGCAAAAAAGCTAAGTTGCTTTAAAACTTACATCAAGAAGACTTACTTACAATAAGCGATCTCGAACTGTACTTAGAGGAATAATATAGACTGCATCATCGCTGCTTTTGGGCGCCATGATGCTGTGTGAAATATGTTCCAAAATTGGTTAGCCAGCAATTCTACAGTTCGTCAGAATTAAATTGATCTCAGGACCTTGTTAATAAAGAAATTGCACCTTTTAGGGTTAAAGTCTTCAAGAACTTGGTAACATCTTCACTACCAACATTTTCTCCAAGAAGATTCATTTTATAATTTAGCATTGTGAGGCAAATGACATTTTGGTTCGATTATTAAAATTATCGACGTAACGTTTGGTGGCATATATATGACGAATATGGAATCTGTTATCAGAAATTTCTGGGATGAATGGCAAGAGGTCATAACGAAGACGGCATTTTTCCTCTAAATATACTGCGAGATCGCTTATTGCAAAACGAATTGATTGAAACAGACAACTTGCAGTGTGTGAAATTTTAATTTCTGATGTAAGTCTATCATCGGCCAACTTATGGTTTTGCGATATTTCACTGACTTGATTATTTTTGAGATAACTTTCTCTACAACAGATATCAATCAATGACATATGATCGATAATGTCATCAATTACTGAAAACGAAAACATACAAATTTATTAAATCGGCACCTCGGCTGCTCCATTATTCTTATGCTCCAAAGCCTGTGTAAGAAAGCAGTGCAAAAATAGGTACAAAATCGCAGATAAGATCCAAGATTAAATTTTTGAAGTAAAATTTCCTTAGCCGCGTTTGCAACAATACGGCGTATTAAACGGGGAGTTAAACCGATGTAACATCCTTGTGAAACGAACCGAAATCATAAGTTATTTGGATTGTTCGGAAGGTTTAGCTTTTTGAAGTGGAAATCCTTTAGCCGCGTTCACAGCAATACGTCAAATAAAACAGAGAAGACTTCGATAGTTGACGAACGAACTAGTTCAATTGAACAATTTGTTCTTTGATTTTCGTTCTTTTCGTTCAACTGCAAAAGCAGAGTCAGTTCAAAATGTACGAGAGAAAAAAACTTATCAAACCATGGTTTGAGTCCAAACTAACAGATATAACAAAGTAAAAGGCCAACTAATCCACAATGGTTTGAGTCCTTAATTTTTTGATGTGAACCTGCTTTAGCTGCATATAGAGCAATACGACGAATTGAAACGGGAGTAAATTTGAACTTAAAGGTTTCAAATCTCAGCAGGTTTAGCTTTTTTGCTTCTATTGCCACTTTAGAATGGTAATTGCATTATATTATTGATAAATGCATTGAATCTACTTTTAGTCATGGGTTTTAAAAGAGATTTTATCTGCTCATACCATTATAAAGGGTGATTTTTTAAGAGCTTGATAACTTTTTTTTTAAAAAAAACGCATAAAATTTGCAAAATCTCATCGATTCTTTATTTGAAACGTTAGATTGGTCCATGACATTTACTTTTTGAAGATAATTTCATTTAAATGTTGACCGCGGCTGCGTCTTAGGTGTTCCATTCGGAAAGTCCAATTTTGGGCAACTTTTTAAATCGACAAATTTTGTTCAGCGATGAGGCTCATTTCTGGTTGAATGGCTACGTAAATAAGCAAAATTGCCGCATTTGGAGTGAAGAGCAACCAGAAGCCGTTCAAGAACTGGCCATGCATCCCGAAAAATGCACTGTTTGGTGTGGTTTGTACGCTGGTGGAATCATTGGACCGTATTTTTTCAAAGATGCTGTTGGACGCAACGTTACGGTGAATGGCAATCGCTATCGTTCGATGCTAACAAACTTTTTGTTGCCAAAAATGGAAGAACTGAACTTGGTTGACATGTGGTTTCAACAAGATGGCGCTACATGCCACACAGCTCGCGATTCTATGGCCATTTTGAGGGAAAACTTCGGAGAACAATTAATCTCAAGAAATGGACCGGTAAGTTGGCCACCAAGATCATGCGATTTGACGCCTTTAGACTATTTTTTGTGGGGCTACGTCAAGTCTAAAGTCTACAGAAATAAGCCAGCAACTATTCCAGCTTTGGAAGACAACATTTCCGAAGAAATTCGGGCTATTCCGGCCGAAATGCTCGAAAAAGTTGCCCAAAATTGGACTTTCCGAATGGACCACCTAAGACCCAGCCGCGGTCAACATTTAAATGAAATTATCTTCAAAAAGTAAATGTCATGGACCAATCTAACGTTTCAAATAAAGAACCGATGAGGTTTTGCAAATTTTATGCGTTTTTTTTAAAAAAAAAGTTATCAAGCTCTTAAAAAATCACCCTTTATGAAATGTAACTTATTTTGTAGTAATACTATATTAGAGATAAAATCAATTAACCACTTAAGACTCTCTACTTTTTTGGGACACAGTTTTGCTTTTACTGTGTATTACTAGGCCCCACACATATTTTTGTTTTTTTTATAACACTAAAAAGAGTTATAAAGATGTAGGGTCGAGTGTCCAGCTGATGGCACTGTCGACCTACTGGCAGGCGCGGATTTAGGTGGGAGCTAGGGGGGCTGCAGACCCCGGCCCCGAGCAGGCAGGGGCCCCTCAGGTGCTTATATATAAAGTGCTTGTTGTAAAAACATGACATGCTATATAAAAAATATTTCGAAGTAATCGACCTTAAAGTTTTTAAAAAAATGAATATTTGTAAGAAATCAAGTTTATTCTAAAAATTTCTTTTAAGTATAGGGTCAGAATTGCTTGAAACAGTACCGATGAGTGTTCGGATTTTACTGCGCTTTTTATCAAAATTGAATGTTTTACTGCGTCACTGCGGTTTTTTTTTAAATCTTCTGCGAATTGTTCGCGACAAATATTAGAACTGGTGATTTTTCTATTTCTCTTAAGGTACTATTACAGTGTGAAGCTATTGAAAACAACACATTTTTTATTAATTTTTTTTACATAGTATTATAAAATTATTCAATTCAAATTTATTTACATTATGTACAGTTAAAGTGGAAGATATAAAAAAAATGTTTTTTTTTGTTTTTGTATTTGTTGTTTATTTTCTAGAGGTCGTTGAAGTTGGCCTGTTTAAAAAAAGGTTGTCAGTTGGTTTCTCGTCTCCAGCATTTCCAAGACATCGGAAAGTAAAAAATCAAAGTGTATTCTTTAGTAAAGGGTTGTAGTTGAGCACTCTACCTACTCAAATAAAAAAATAAGGCAAACAAAAAAAATGGCATGCGTTGAAAAACAAATTTACAAAAAACCCCTCTTTTTGGCAGATATTCTTAGCCGTAAAAAACAAAATATAAAAGTTTCTCTGCTTTTTATAGGTAGAGTGCTTAACAGAGTCTATGAAGATCACAATAAATCAAGTTTCATCGAAATCGATCAAGCAGAACTCGAGATATCTTAGAAACCAATTCGAAAAAACTTGTTTCGAGAAAAACGCGATTAGATTTTCTTCTATGAACGATAAAATATGAATAAATGCGTGACATACGAATATAATGTATACTATATCTTTTTTTTATTTGATATTTTTTTCTAAAATTTTGTATATGCATTCTTAAAACTTTAAGGAACCAGATTCTAAAAAAAAAAAAAATTTTTTTTCATTTTTTACACACTGTAATAGTACCTTAAAAACCAACAGAAAACACAATCACTTTCTGAAAATTTGTTGACTTCAAATATATTTTGTATCAGTAAAAAAATATGTTTCTGCAACATGCAAAAATATAGTACACTAGTTCGTTAAAGATGCTACCAGCCTCCAAGTGACGGCACCACACTTTTCAAATGCATGACAATTTTGACGGATGTAAATCTTAACATGAACATACTATGTATGTCAGATCGATCTGACAATTAAAAATGACGTTACAGTGTTCTAAATTAAATTACTTTTGGTGTTATTATTAAAAAAAAGAAAGAAGAATTCCATGGCTGTATTAAGCGTTAATTTTTGCGTAACAAAAGTACGAAAGAAACAAAAAAAAAAAGGTCAATAAATATTATGATGAATCTGTTTCGTCGTATTCAACCGTTAAATATTGGATTGCAGATTTCAAAAGAGGTTGAACCAGAACAAGAGATGAACATGCCGGGGGAGCACCAAACATAGTGACCACTCCAATATGTTTTGGAAAATCCACGATTACGTATTAGACAGTCATATCAAGTGCGTCGGTGGTTTAAATTATACATGAAAATTTGGGTATGAAAAAGCTGACTGTAAGATGGGTGCCACATACGTTAACAATCAATAAAAAACATGAAAGTGTTAGCACTACCCAACAATGTTTGGACATGTTTAAACAAAATTTAACTGATTTTTTGTAAAAATAGTGATCATGGATGAAACATGGATCCACCGCTATACACCTGAATAGGAGGAATCAGCAAAAGAGTGGGTAGGTCCCAATAGCGTGCACCAAAGTGAGCGAAGACTCAACAAACAACCGGAAAGGTGTTGGCGTCTGTTTTTTTTTGGGATTCAGCGGCATTTTATTCGGCTATTTGAGAAAAGGAAAAGCAGTCAACTTTTCCACGATTGAAGAACGAAATCGTCAACAAGTGGGCTCCAATTATCGAAGAAAAAATCATATTTTTGCAAGACAAATCAATCTAGCTCACAAATCGATCGAATTCATTTTCAATTGCACGCTTACGCTTCGAACTGCTTCTTTATTCCTCATATTCCCCAGCTTAAGCCCCCTGCGACTTTTATCTGTTCCCAAACTTAAAAAGGTGGTTCCAGGAGAAGAGTTTTGTTACGAATTAACAATGGTTTTTTCAAACTTTTTTTTTCGTCCCACTCTAATGAACATGTCGAATTGGAAACTGAAGTTTATTTTAGAGATCTTCAGAAATCTCACCATTCAAAGGGCATCGCAATATTAAAAATCGTTGGGATAAGAAAAAACCGTGTGTTTTCTTTGTTAAGCCGGCAGCATCTTGAACGCGCTAGAACAGTAATTTACAGTTTGTATGTTTATTCTGTCAATAGTATAAAATATACGAACGCGCTTGTGAAGTTTACTGCCATTAATTAAATTTACTGCGATTTACGAATTTTGAAATCCGAATTCTGGTACCTACAGCAAATTGTGAAGCTGAAAGGTTATTTTTAGTATTTAAAAGAATAAAAAATGTTCATCAACCTTCTATGTTACATGAACGTTTGTCGTCAATAAAGCAACTTTGTATAGAAAGTGATTTGTTGCAAACGATTAACTTTGACGAGTTGATAGAACATTTTGCCACAGTTAAATCGAAAAAAAAATTTTAAATAAAAATTGAACAGCTATTGTTTCACTTTAAGACACATGTCAAAATTAATATCTTGATTTTTAAAAGATCCGAGTTAAATGCTCTGAGCTTGAGTAGGCCCGGTATCGATTTAAGCCCCAGGCCCCGCCATGTCTTAATCCGGCACTGCCTACTGGCACCCATTAGTTCCGGCTTTCGTAATGATGACAGTCGAAATGTGCTTGGTGTCAAAGTAAGCATTCACCTTTCGTAAATCATTGATTTGTATGCACGTTTTGCTGTAGTATCACAATCGTCGAATTACAAAAAATCTAGGCTGATCTAAAATCGTTCATGTTTCTTAAAATAACTTTCAAATATTTTTGTATTTTTGAAACTTGGTCAACGAACGGATATTTCTTCAGATCCTTTAAACTGCTGTTCTTTTAAAATGAGCCAACATGTAAAAGGAGTCGAACTGTGATTCTGAATATAAGAAGGAATCACAAGATAGGGAAACACAATTTTCACCATTTTCATAAAATTTTGTTAATTTCTTGCTGTATATTTTGCAAATAGGATCTAATAAATAATTTTTTTGATTGAACTAGTCAGTGCACGCCACTGAAAGAATAAACAACTTATATAAATTAATAAACTAGTGTTTATGCTTCATTTTTGATTTCTTACAGTGAAGTGTAAATGGATGCCAGTAGCTGGGTACTTTTTGTAGAGAATTGATCTTTTTATTGCTACATTGACTGCCAAAATTGTATTTTAAAATTTTCAAGTTCCGTTTGAAATTATTTTGCATTTGAATTAGTATCAATACCAAGACCTCCACGAAATTATGTTTCAAACGAAAGTTATGACCTCAAGATCTTGATTTAAAAAAAATTTGAATCTTGATAATATGAATAATTTGGATTTTCTGAATAGCCAACAACTTTTTGTTGTTGTTACTCTTAAGAGTTTTATTATAAAAAATTACCTAAAGTGAAATTTTAAGAATGTTAATCACATTCATTTGAAGAAATCGAAATGAAAAACTTTTATATTTTATCTCAATTTACTATATTTGTTAAATTTAATAATTTTTATGAACGAGTGCTATTACCTTTACTAAATATAGTTTGTAGTCCGGTTCGGAATTGAATCATAAAGTTGCTTCGAGTACCTCAAGGAAATTTCACTCCAGCCACTTTAATGGAAGAAATGAGTGACTCTTGGTCTTCAAACTGTTTACCGGATTCGTACATATTCAAAAATAACCAATCCAAAATATTTTCAATAATGTTTAGGTCCGAAGGGCTTGGAGTCCATGATATTTATTTAAAAAATACAAAGTTGTACATTAAGATATTAGTTGAATATTTTGTTCACTGATCCAGCTTATAACGGAACGTGCCGTATGAATAGGTGCGTTATTATGTTGGTAAATCCTTTCCAAGGGTCCAAACATATTTTGAAACCTTCGTAAGTCTTAGTCTAGTATAGCTTTATACAAATTTCCCATCATTCTGCAAGTTGGAAACTTAAGTTCAACAGTTTCAAAATATAATATAGGTGGATATAGCAAACCAAACAATTACACCTCTAGTGCTATGGTGATGAATCAAAATCGTCTCTTCTTTCACAAATTATGAAAGTATTAGTTATTCATCCAAATTGAACTTCTTTTCGTCAGAGAAAAGCCTGCCTACTGCCATTCTCTCTTCCAAATGATGTTACAAAAATTCAGCCGATTTTCCAGCCGTTCAGGGTTAAGTTGTTGTTTTTCCTGAATCTTGTGTTTTGTTCGGTGCAGAGCACTATTAATTACCCTTCGCAAGGTTGATTTTTGTAGCCGACAGGAAAGAGATGGAGGCTTCTCAAATAATTGCTCTCTTATCTGCAGCTCATACCGCCGAATAAGTACACCTTTTCATGTTTTTTCCATAGTTCGTTTTATTTCTTAAAAAATTGCATATTTCAAAAGTCTTCTTGCAATTTTGCTAGCAATTTCATGAGTACTTAGATTTTTTTCTTGTACACCTTCGTTTATCTTTTTTCTTCTTATATAAAGCTTTTCTGCGTCCCATTTGGCCACAATATACAAAGCTAAAACACAAAACTAACGATGCCTTTATTAACAATTTCTCTTTCCAAAATTTTTTATAATAAAACACTTAATAAAATGCAACAGCAATAAGTTTTCGTCATGCTCTTTTTGTGAGAAAAAATCATTTTTATCTTATGAAACAGTAAACTTATTCTGAAATGCAATGGAAGCGTTTTCTTTTCCTAAAAAAATTCTGCATTTTTTCTGCCCTCTTTGTGTATTCTTCATTTTTTTCGTTCTTTTCTCAACTAAAATTCTGACCTCTGAAATTGAAACGTGTTCTTTTCACGAGCATGTTGACCTCAAAGTTGGCTTTCTCTACTTCGACGGTTTCAAAAATGTGCACCGCACATGCTACCAACTGAATAAAGAAACAAGTAAAGAAAGTCTAAATTCTGTCTAGCCCGACTATGAAATACCCTAAACCTACTTTTTCAAAATACATATTTTAATATTTTATAATATTTTATATGCATTTCAATTTTGATGAAAAATTTACGAAAACTGGCGGATAACATCTATTTTTCGAAGACACTATTTTATATATGTTATGATATAAAATACATACATTCCAAATGTTATCTCTGTAGATTAAACATGAGCTCATTTATTAAGTTTTAAATTTTTGGATATATGGGAGGTGGGCGTGTCCGTGATCGGATGACACCCATTTTTGATCGAAGACATCTTTGTTTTGATACATACGTTCCTAATTTTATTGTTGTAGGTTAATTATGAACTTATTTATGCAGTTTTAAATTTTTCAATCAGTTCAAAATTCTGCGTAGAGAAAAGAAAATGCTATAAATTTTTGAAATGAAATTTTTGAAAATCATAAAAATGACAAGTTCACATAAATCAGTTCTTTTTTAAAATAAATGTCTTAATTTTAAATCATTGTTGTTCTAAGAATTTTAAATATGTGTAACGACCTGTTAACTCCATATGTTTAATTGCGTGTCGAACATCAGACAAAATCGTCGCATAATTTTTTTGATACCCATGGTAACAAAGCCTCTAATTGATGTATATGTGTCTGTGTATATTCGCTGTTACATAAATTTAAATCAGGGGTGCGCAAACTAATACATTCAAAGTTTTGTGTTTGTATTGCAAAGCTTTTGTTTTTCAAGTTAACACTGAACGAAAAGCACGAGTTAGTTCATTGTTACAATCACAAGTAACAAGTAACAAGTTCAGTCGCTGTTTGAACTTCATGCTTAAAGGTTGCGGTCGCTTGCTACTGCGTTGACATATTCAATACTACAAGCTTCGTTTAAAAATTAAGTTAAATTCTACGAATTAATTAAATCCCTATTATTTAAAAATTATTACAGACAAACAAATACAATAAACAAACGCATATTCATGCGTATGAATGGTAGTTTGTCGATTTTAGTACGGCAGCGCAGGAGCAAGCGACCGCAACCTCACAGCATGAAGTTCACATAGCGACTGATCGTGTGTTGTGATAGCACGAATGTGAATAAATATTCAGTGTAACAGTTCGAGTCTCGACTGCAAAGCTTTTTTGACTGAAAGCTATCGTATGCATGTGAAAGCTATCCGCCCATGGGCGGCCTTTTGCGCATGCCTGATTTAAATATATCCTTTAAGTTAATTTTGTGTTGTTTACCTTTTAAGAGTTTGAAAATAAACATTCAACATGCAGATAAATGCTAAAAATGAATATCGGTGAAAAGCTCAAATAAGCTCATATAAGCTTATGGAGAAGTTTATAATACAAGCTAAAGGTAAGAGCTTCAACGCAACTGAAGCTTATAGCCAGCAATAAAGAGGAGAAAGTGGAATTTGAGACTAAACCGCATCAATTTACCTGAGATAAGTGTTAATTGATGTCGTTGTAAATATTTTCAAAATGTTCCCTTTATGAATATCGAATAAATCTTTTCTAACTAATTCAAACCTCATAAAAATGTTATGCTATTTGATTAATTCCAATTTTAATTTTGTCTATCAGATTAATAAAGGATTCTACTTAAATTTTATATAATTTAATTAATCTTTAAGAACATTCCAGACCAAATCAATGACAAGAAACTCGCAATTAACAGCGGCCAAGTTAAGTGCAAAGCTCGCAGGATCAATATACATTCCTCCATATGAAACGTGAAGACTCTCAGGATTTCTTAAAAGGAGTGTCAGATAGATGTCAAAGTAAGCTATTAAGCTCGTTAAGAACATTCACGCACACTTAGACACAGGCAAAGTCAGCCGCCACATAGACAACCGTATTTAATTTGCCTATTTAACTTATTCAAAAGGAAGAATTGCCCCACGGTACTAAACTGCCAAGAGTATGTAAGAGTTTGTGTGCAAATTTTGTATGCATGTGTTTTTGTTTGTGTTTGTCTCAACAGCAAATGTCTTAATTTATGGAATGCTTAACGTATTTTTGCTGCTTCTAAAAGGGTTCTTAAGTAGATAAACAAAAATGAAAAAATTGCCATCCTTTGCATTCGTTGCTTTTGTACTTAATTAAAATGCTAAAAGGTTAAAATACTTCGCGTGTCTCTCCTGCCACCACAAATTATTATTTATTTTTATTTCTTCTTAATGCTGTTTTACCTTGATGTCGTTTTCTTTGTTTTTCATGAAGTGTACTTTTAAGGAATTCTAATGATTTTAAAACTTTCAGTCACATATTCTCTCATATTGTCATAAATTTGATAAACCCATCATAAATTTTAACGTAAAAACATTTAATGTGCTTTTCCAGCATGTAAAGTCAAGATTTTTACTGCTTGAGCCCGGACTTTGTTCCTGTATCTCGGAATTTTCTACCCTCTCCATTCTACTAACTGTTTTTAGAGACAAATTTAAAAATTACTCCTCTACATATGCCCCATACATATATTTATGCCCCATAGTTGCAATAATCCATGCGCATGTGGTTGTGCCTGCCATTTGTTACATCCAAAAGCAAACATACCAACTCGTATATTACAGCACAGACATTAAGGATATTTAAAGATCCGGGCCATAAATAATTTTTCGCTCATAAATTCCTAACGTTACAGAATTGTTACAAACATAAAACTGTTTGTTTTCTTTTTGCGATTTTTGTTTCGCTTCGTCTTTGTCTCTGTAGATTTTCCTTTCGGGTTAATGTCTGGAGCTTGGATTAGGTTTTAGAAGGCAGACCTTGTGTCGCCGTCGCGTCATGTTGTTTTCATGAACAACTTTTTAAATATTGCGAATATTTTTATATATTCTAATATTGAGTATTTGAATATATTTGAAAATATGTCATGAAATTAATAAATCGAATAAATATAAATAGTTGCTATGCAAATAGATGTTACGGACTAGAAAAAGCTTTCAGCACTGCTTGAATTTGAATAAAGGAAAATGTTTGTACTAGATTTTTATGGGCAATAAGAGCTGTATCTAAACACATTTTAATAAATCTGCTTTTAGAGTAATACCGAACTCACCAAAACAGAAAATTAGAATGTTTTGATTATTCTCTTATCTGTTTATTGGAAAATTTTATATTAAGATTCAAAGTAGGAATCGTACCTGTTATTGAACGATTTAATAACACTGTGCGACAATTTAAGGCCCAATTGGAATAACCTCAAATATCGCAATGGTTTATAATAGTGCATGGTCTATAGATTATGCCCTCATACTCAGTTTTATCGGATTAAGTCAAATAAGAGAGAAATTCAAGGTCAAATTTCACCTTTAAGTCACAAATTTTTTCTTATAACTCTTAAACTAAATTCAAATCCTGTGTAGTAACTGTCTCTAAGTATTTGCAATGGATGTTTATTTACATTTTGAGACCATTTTTTGCTCAAAGAGTTAAGTAAGGGGGTATTATTTCTTCGAAAACAGGCCTTTTTTTAATAAAAAACAAAATTTTCAATAGTTCAGTTACTTTGTATTTGTCTTCAAAAACAATCAGATTTTCCTGAATTTTTGCACACACCTTACGTAAAATAAAATAAACCACCTCTGAAAAGATCAGAACAATTACATGTGCGCATCCAAAGATATTCGGATTCAAAGATTACTGAAGATGGTAACTTCGTTAACCGTTTCGGGACGAGAACTTTTGTGGCCATCAATCTTAAAAAAGAGTTTAGATATATAGCTTCATTCTGTATCCCTATCCGAACAATCGCCTCGTTCAAAATATTGCTCGTTCGTTGTTTTCAAATATGCTATTCGAACAGAATGAACTAACGAGAACAGCTGATTACCTGGCGAACGATGACGTAGAACACTGAAAAATATGAAAATTTGTATTTCTATAAGTCAATCAAATAACGAGGAGAAACTTCAAATTCAAACGAACACTTTTATGTTATCGTTGTGCAGCGCTCGTTGATAAACATTTTGTTGAAAATGGATAATATCACGAGAGCTGCACTCTGAATATGTAGTATTGGTTTGATAAGGATTAAGCGTCTGTTGCAGTGCTTAAAAGCAGTGAAGCTCTTTAAAATAAATGTTATAAAAAACTTACTACGCGTCTGCTGGGTTCAAAATATTTGCGCTATATTCGCCTTTTCACCATGAATGGCCTTCAGTGAGCCTTGTCTACATTACAGCTGCAATCGCTACAAACATTTCATTATAGCACTATTTTTTTATAAACACAACACAATTTTTGAAAATAAATTTATTGTTTGTCAAACGAAAATAAACATAAACAAGAACAGGTGTCTATAAATATAAACAAACTGAACAAAGGGATTGCCAACAAACAAGAAACAAAGCCAAAAGTTTAAAAAATCTTTAAGAAAATAGAAAAATTTCAGAAAACTTTGGAAATGTTTGATCTTGCAATGCTGAATTTGAGAACTGCTTGTGTATAACAGTTTCAAAAAACGTAAGAAGCATAAGCTTGCTGTAAGGGTTGGCGAGCAAGTTCGTTAGAGATACAGATTTCAATTGAATCACAACATCGTTCGCCTAGCACTCGTTCGTTGAGTCGCTCGTTAGGAATAGAAAATGATGCTAATAGTCTCCTAATGTTGTTTTATATAAGAAAAGTAATTTCATGAAAAGCAAAATTTGAATAATAAAATCAGAATATATTTTACTTTATTTCAATTTATTTTATTCTTTTATAATATAGATTGTAGCATAAAATTATTTTAATTAGTTTCTATGGCAAGGTGTGAAACATTTTTTACAAAACGCCAAGTTGCAGGCAATGCAAAGCTGATTTGTGCGACTTTCTTTTCCGTTTTTAGTACAATTTACGCACCGTTGTCGCTTGAAGGCAGCAGCTTGAAAAATATTTCCACAGGCTTCAATCCTCGAGGTATTCCTCCATGGCTAACGGTGCGATCTTCACTAACTGTAAATCGTGGTGTGAATGTTGGTAAGGGGTTTGACCAAATTATAACATTGTTTGGCCAATCAGAAACAATTTCTTCATTCAGACGTTCCACTTCAAATATTTCTTCGTCAGAGTCATCGGAAATATCATTTGCAGTTTCATTCGCATCAACAATTTCCATTCCTTCATTACTATGATCCGTGTCTTCTTCCTCTTCTAAAGCACTACTGCCTTTCTGACTGGGACTATAAGAAGAATCACTAGCAGCAAATGGATCATCCTCAGCATTGCTTGAATTATTAAGAAAATCCTCAATTTCTGGAGTCGCCAGTTTACATTTTCCGTCCATATCTTTCTAAGAAAAATAATGTGAATGAGTACGGTTGGGATGTTAACGTCCCACAAATAAACAGTTTTGGGATGATTTTATCCCACGAAACTTACCTTAGCCGGAAATTCAGAAAAATATCTTTTTATTGGTTTTCGATTATATTTTCTATGAAATAACAACTGTTTGAGTAAAACTTTACTAAATGACACTTTTTTCCACACTTAAAACACTTGTTTTTTGAGCTTTTGTCGATGGTCTTATTAGCAACTCAAACCGCGCGAACTGATTTATGACTTTTAAAATAAGCTTGATGTGTTATATTGACAGCTATATTAAATTTTTTGTAGAGAAGAATATAAATAATGATTTGGGACGGTTTTCAACCAAATCGTGTGAGAATTTTCAGAGATATGATTTTTCAAATTTTTCTGGGATAAAAACATCCCTGTCGTCCCGAAACGGTTAATGTCATACCTAGAGTAAAATCATTCAGATGAAAATTATAGAGCCAACAATTTTCTACAAAACTGTTCTTAACATCTTTACCGAAAGAGTTACCGTTTTAAAGATATGAGCGTAAATATGTAATTTCAACATACATGACATTTGGTAATCTTTGAATCCGAATATCTTTGGATGCGCACATGTAACTGTTGTGATCTTTTCAGAGATGGATAACTTTATTTTACTTTAGGTGTATGCATAAATGCAGCAAAATCTGATTGTTTTTGAAGACAAATACAAAGTAACTGAACTATTGAACATTTTTTTTATTTTAAAAAAGCCCTATTGAACATTTTTTTTATTTTAAAAAAGCCCTGTTTTTGAAGAAAAAATTAACCCCCTTACGAAACCTTTTGAGTAAAAAATGGTCTCAAAATGTTAAGAACCATCCATTGAAAATATTTAGACGCAGTTACCACACAGGATTTGAATTTAGTTTAAGAGTTATAAGAAAAAATTTGTGACTTAAAGGTGAAATTTGACCTTGAATTTCTCTCTTATTTGACCTAATCCGATAAAACTGAGTATGAGGGCATACTATATAGACCATGCACTACTAGAAACCATTGAGATATTTGAAGTTATTTTTTCGTGTCGCACTGTGTAATCATTTATTTTCTTTTTCAAAAATTTGTATACCCCAAACCTGAAAGGTCAGGGTATATTGACTTTGCGCAAACGTTTGTAACGCATTGGACGAAGCGAGTCCGGTATAGAAAAGTATAAATATTCTTGATCAGCGTCACCACGTGAGTCGAGCTTTTCATGTCCGTCCGTCCGTCTGTATGTTGTCCGTAAACACAGGATAAGAAGAAGGAGTTGAGATAATTGGATGAAACTTGGTAAGCATGGTCACATGAACCCAAGGATCTGCACTATAGAATATTTTTGGAATCCACCCACGAACACGCCTACCTCCCATACAACGCAAAAATTTAAAACTGCATAACTCAGCTCATAATTAGATTACAACAATAAAATTTGGTATGTATGTGTTTTGTATCAACACAAAGATGTTTTCAAAGATGTTTTGTATGTTTTCCATACAACCCAAAAATTGAAAACACTATAAATAAGCCTCTGTTTAACCTATTTTTCATCAACAATTTAATGCATGTTAAGTATGGGCTTCATCTGGCCACGTCCATTTTCAATAGTATTACTTTTTTTGGAAAAGTAGGTTTAGGGTATTTCATAGTCGGCCTGGACCGACTTTAGACTTTTAGACTTTAGACTTTATTTAATTTTATTTAATTCCATTTCATTTTATTAAAACTTATTTCATTTTATTTAATTTGATTTAATTTATTTTTATTTGATTTAAGTTAATTTAATTTAATTTAATTTATTTAATTAAATGCATTTTAATGTAATTTTAATTAATGCAATTTAATTTAATTAAATGAAAATAAAGATAGGATAATGTCATTTAATGTAATTAAATGTTATTAAATGTTTTTAATCTAATTTTATATATTTTTATTAAGTGCAATTTTATTCATTTAATTTTATTAAATTTAATTTAATTTCATTTCATTAAATTTTATTTAATTTAATTTAATTTCATTGAATTTAATTTAATTTAATTAATTTAATTAATTTAATTAATTTAATTAATTTAATTAATTTAATTAATTTAATTAATTTAATTAATTTAATTAATTTAATTAATTTAATTAATTTAATTAATTTAATTAATTTAATTAATTTAATTAATTTAATTAATTTAATTAATTTAATTAATTTAATTAATTTAATTAATTTAATTAATTTAATTAATTTAATTAATTTAATTAATTTAATTAATTTAATTAATTTAATTAATTTAATTAATTTAATTAATTTAATTAATTTAATTAATTAATTAATTAATTAATTAATAATTAAAACTGCGATTTCATCATTTTTTCGTTTTTGTGATTATGATCTTTTCAATTATAATTTTAAAATATATATTTAAATTAAATTGAATTCAATTAAATTAATTAAATTAATTAAATTAATTAAAACAACTAAGCTTAAGCAACAACTAAGCGCATGCGTCGTAGCACTGGTAGCCACAACAACACATAAACTGACAATCATTTGAAAGTTCACGACAATGTGGTAGCTGCGGCAATGGAAACACGAAGTTACGTTCGTTTGAACGCATGCACGATGGGAGCGTAAATGACAGTGTGGGAGCCATTGCATACAATTTCGATAGAAGCATATTTTTATGCGATTTTAGTCCTCTATCTATTATATGCTCAGTGGTTTAAGTTGCTTTTAAATGTCTCCTCAACTCTGTCACTTTTTGAATGCTAGATTGCATTTGCGTCCTGTTTCCTGGTTCTTTGCAGATTCTCATTATTAAGCACGCTTTAATTGCTCAGTTTTAGTGAATCTATTATGCACCAATCCAAAGAAAACACACTGATACTTCTTAAAAATGCAGTTTGGAACTCAGTCATCATCTCAACAAAATTTTCTCAACAGATTTAGGCTATTTTAATTTCAGAAAACTTCCGTTAGAGGGTGTTTTTTTTCCAAATAACTATGTTTGGCTCATTCATGTCAAAACGGATGAACCCATTTTGATGAAATTTGGTAAGAATTTGTATCTGTTACTGAAATAGGTCCCATGCTTTTAAAAGTTCTTTCGACAAAAATCAAGGAATGAGCCGAAGGCAAACAAAGTCAAGAACCAAAGACTAACGAATAAAAATAAGTCAAACGAATATGCAGTTTTGAAAATCGTCCTCTTTCTATGTTCGAGGCACAACCCCGAGTAACACTGGATTGTATCCGCTAATTTTTAATAAAAAGAACACACCTCAATGACTGCGGTTTAATGTTTTGAATATCAAGTGGGTGCAAAAGTGAATGCAAATATTTTTTCCATCACCAGGACTTCGGTTTTATTGAAACAAACTTTAAATTTATATTAAATTTTGTTCATTATTAACGCTCATACCAAAAAACCCAAGTCAATCCAATAAAACATTTCTTTTATATTCCATAAACTTTTATAAAAAAGCACCTTTTTACTTCTTATATTCAGGTTAAGAAGTGTTCACACTGGCTAGCATTGTAGACATAGTATGAATTGCAGATAATGATGAATGCACACGTCAGTTGTTTTGTAAGCAATACATTTCTCCAGAACTTTATGATTATATTTGAGAACATTATATTTTATGATTTTATAATTACTAAGTTCTGAGACTATACATCATGAAACAATCCTTATTAACAGTTTTTAATATTATAGAAAATCATTGTGAATAGTAATATGTTTTGGGTATACTGTTACATGAAACTACTAATTTAAAAATTAATCAACTTTTTACTTGCTTAAAAAATTTTTAAAAAAATTCAATTGATTTTAATTCATTAAATATTTATTTAAATTAAATAAATGACGTTTCATGACAATATTATGGCGTTCTGAAGTTTTGTTTTATTTATTTATTTATGAAGATGTCTATTAAAAACTCTAAGATTGTTTTCTGACTCTTTTATTTTAATGAAATAATTATTATTCTGTTCAAATTAACCAACAAAAACTGTAAAAAATACAGTTTTTATGAGAAGATAAGATGCACAGTTCCATAAAAATTATTCTAATTAATAAAATTAAATTTTGTTCACAATCAACGAATGTGAAGAATCAACAGATTTCTTGGAATTGTCAGCACTTTTTGAGCCATTCATGAGTATTAAACAAATTTCTGATATCAATTTGGTATCACTGTGAGATTGAGATACTGTGATATTTTTAGTAAAGTATAAAGAAATTGATAAAAAGTATGAAAAATGTTTGCAAATGAATTTTAATATATTATTTTAATTTTACATTTAAATTTTATGTAGAAGACGTGGATTGATTTCGAAAAAAAATTTATATTAATAGTTATTCAGGGTCACTGAGGAAAAATGTTTCCACGTTATGCTTCCAGGTCCTATTTTTTCTTTAATTGTGCAAAATTTTTGGTAAATTTTTCAAAGTTTTCGTAATTAAACTAACTTAAGATTTTATAACTTCAATTATTTAAAACTGATATTGTGTGGTTTACTGATAGTAAATTGAAAGTTTCTGAAAAATTTAGATTCTTACTTCTTTTATTAAATATCTATGGATGGCATGGTTTTGTTTGTTTTTTAAATCTCATCTAAAATATCATTTTTGTAGAGGATGATTCGAAAATATGTAGTAAGATTCATCGACTTATTTTTTAAAAAAAAAAACCTTCTAAAAAGGTGCACAATTTAGTTTCCGCTTCGGTTGCCACCAACCTAACGCCACTGTTCATTACCTAGATGACACAATAAGTGTTTTATATAAAGTACTTTTTACGTACTTTAATGCTCTAGCTTTAAAAACATACTCTAAGTTTCAATTTAGAAAAATTTTATTAAAACTATGCAAATCCACCCACATACAAGCTGACGTCATAAAAATACTAAAACTTAAATAACTTTAACTTAATATACTTCAACTGCTGCTATAAGGAAATTTAATTTAGGCCAAACCGAAAATAATTCTTTACTAGTTTTTTTAATATCTTTCATAAAAGTGTGCATACAGAGCAATACACATTATTTTTTTTATTATATGTGAACATTTTTTTATGCATTGTTGCCTTTGCAAAATATTCACAAGACAAAATTACTCTTTCTTTAATCACAAACTTTATTTAATTATTTTCTTCCGTTTATGAAAAAAAACCAAAAAAATCAACTTTTGAACAATCATTCCCGCAATGACTTTTTTTGCTGCTACTCTAGGCTAGCAACAATGCTGTAACTTTTATGTTTAAAGAACAATTTTCCCTTTAAACAATATCTACTTTAAGTTTTAACTCTGTTTCATGCCAAGTTATTGAACTAAATATATTTTTTTCACCCACACATTTTTTTGCTTGACTCCTTAAATACATAGAAATAGAAAAAAAAAATATGTATCCAGCTAGTTACATCCAGCTGCATCTAGCTGAAGTACTGTGCATGGTATTAAATTTTCACAATTCAACTCACCCTCATCGTGGTCCTTGGCGTTGACCGTGAGGACTGTTGTTTGCAGCTCTGCGTTTTCATCGATTTCGGTCTCATAAAGAAATCTATCAAAGAATGGAGGCGAATCATTTTTATCCGCGATTCCAATGCGTACAAATTTTGTAACTGCAATGAAAAAGAAGAAGAAAAATAATATTGAAAATAAAGCTAATACCAAAAAAAACAACATGAAAATATTTATGCAAAATCAGTAATTAAAATATAATATAAATTCGCGATGTTTGCTACGAAAACGTGGTGTTAATTTTAATGGTTGTTTAAAAAGCACAGTAAAAAGATTATTAATTTACTCTGAAATTAATTAACTTTAAACTTTTAATTGATGAAGTTTTTTATGGCATAAATTAATAAAAAATTGTTCATTAAAAATAATTCCTTTAATATTAAGCAAATACAAATATTATGCATGGAATGCATTAAATCCAATTAAATCAATATGGATGACTGGCTGCCAGTAAAGTGTGTCGGTTGTCAATATTTTGCATGCAATAGTGTTTGTTGCTAGTTCTCATATCAAAAGAATTAATTGAAAATTATGCAAAAATTTCGATTAGCTAGATCTGATACTTTTCTCTCAAACTTTATGTACAAAATTAAAACACGGAACAAGCTAAGCCCACCCACCAAAATTTCTTCAAAATTGACTTTCTATCGTTCAGTCTTCTTAACTGCATCAAGTAAACAGGAAACATAAAAAAACAGTTACAATTCTAGGATTTCTTGAGCCATGCAGCAATTCTAAGAACTGTTTTCAATCTTATGCATTTCATTTCACGCACACATTCTCGCACGAATATAATTCAAGTAAATAACATTAAAGAAATAAAATATGAAAGTTGCATTGTTGTTTTTGTCGTTATTATTGTGTTGATATTGCTTGATCCGTTTCTGTATAAAACCCTTCCAGTATAGCATCTACTGCACTGTGTAAATATTTTCCAGGCACTGTTTAGCCAAGCATAAAGAATCTCATGACTGGAAACCAACACAACAACTGCTGAAACACTTTCAAATAGTTTTTTTATTGAAAAATATTTATTATTTTTTATTTACTTCTTCTTCTTCTTCTACTTGGCAGTAAAAAACTTCGGAAATGTAAGTTTTATAAACTTTGTTTATATAATTTTTTTTCTTTAAACATACAAAACACATGCACACATACGCACACATTTGTGCAAAAGTTTGCACATTGTCAGCTTCGGAGTCACGAGTCAGTCAATCCGTCAGCAGCGCAAAGTTCTCATGTGAAAATAAACTATACAAACAACCATTCTTAAGAATGGTTCTTTTTAAATCTTTTTGATTGCTTTGCATCTTGCAGTTTGTTCCTGCAGCTGTTTACTTGATGCATATTTGTTGTTGTATCAAAAGTTTTTCTATGATTTTAATATGTTTGTTTTGTTTGTATGCGATTTGTGAACTGTTGCCTAGATCTACTTAATTTTTTGTATTAAAATATATTCTTACTATACCGATATATTTATAATAAATCATCTGTCAGTTTTATTGTAACAAAACAGCTAAAATAAATATTGGAAGGACTTGAAGCATATGATTGAACGTTTTTGGCTTAAGATTATATTATTGCTTTTATTTTCGAATTGTTGTTTTTGTTATATCATCTATTTAAGGATTTTCCGCGAAACTCTAGAGGCAGTTTTCGATATATTAAACATTTCTAAGAAATTGTCAAGTACTTAAAAATTTCTATAAACTTGTGTCGTTATTGTATGTGTGGCTATATTGAATAACATTGCCCTGGGGCATTTTTTGGCATAAAATTAATCTCAATTTTTTTGTGAACCTCTTTACTCTTCGCCTTCTCAAATATAGTATGTAAATATGAAGAAAATATTGTGCAAATATAATTTGAAATATTTTTTTTAAACATACTTTATATGAAAAGATCTCGTACTAATAAAAACGACGAAAAAGTAAACAAAGTTTGGCAGTTTTTTGTGAGACAATTCAATCATAAACGTGGGCTTTCTTTGAAGATTATGATTAAATAAATTTACGATCAAAATAAAATTGAGGATTCGAAATATGCGGTACCTTGCAAATTTGAAACCGTATCGACTGGCAGAGCCTGAGTTCAATGATGAGTTCAGATCATTACAACCTAAGAGTAAACATGAAAATTAGCTATTCGGTGTCGTCATAAGACATGTGGTCAAATTCTTGGTCATGTACAAGCATTTAAAAATACAAACCGCACTATTGTTCATAAGAATCTCGGTAAAAGTACTTTTAAGGGCTGCAATGGCCAGTTATTTTTCTTATTAACCCTTATTTGGCTCACTGGGTCATGTGCACCTCACTATTTTTGTATTATGCTACAAAATACACATTCATTAGGCTTAACTATAACTTACTTAATTACATTTTTGCCTATGAAGCTTTTTTTTTATTTCTTTATCTTTCAAATATAATTTTGAGAAGCTTATTTTTTAAGACGGTTTTTTGTCTCTAGGATGCAAATGATCCCAGAGAAGAGTGCCGAATTTTTAAATCTTAAAAATGTGAGTTTTTTATTAAAAAAGGGTCTTGCAAACAGAGTATCGAATTCAAATTAAAATAAATCAGTTTCGAAAAATAGTATTTCATTTTGCTCAATTTGTACCTACCAAAATGTCAACAAGGGTTACCGTTTACATTTTGGGATAAAAGAAAGAAAACCAAATATTTATTATCAAATTTAGATTTAGTTTTTTTACAAAATGTTGCCCATTTAGATTGTTAACTTGTTAACCCTCTGTGATTGACTTATGACTAACACCACTTTTTTTGGGTGTAAAAAATTTCCAGATAGCGTTCATAAAAAAAAAGTGTGCGTGGCAGTTATGACGCGCTAGTGGAGTTCACTCCTTACGATCGATTATTTGGAGTTTGAAATAATCATAAACAATTACTGAAAGGATTATATATATTAACTTATATTTTATTCATATTGAAAAAAAAATATTACAGATTGTCCATTCCAAGACTATTGCAAGGTTCTTTTCAAAAATGTACCTCTGCTTTTCGATTTTTTTGAAATTTTGGTTATTTTGAAAAAAGTTTTGTGTTTTTGACGTAGAATTACGTCATAAGGCTTAACAAAAATAGACAAAGCGAAACGTAACGAGTTTTACCCTAGACACATTGATGACGGCTGCAACATTGCGTCAAATCTCAAATTTTTGCAACGACAATGAGTCATTGCAGCAATGTTGCTGTTGTCGATTTATAACTTTTTCTATTTTAACATGCGACAAAATTAAGAACATCGACATATTTTCGTTTAATATCGTACTTCTTTTGTGTTTTTTATTGTTGGTTCTCATTGTGTTTGTGTTAAGATGATACTTAATATTTAAAATATATGAAAATACGGCTTATCGTGTTGCATCCAAAATAATCAAGTCGTAGACAACATGCCAACATTTTAGTTTTCACTTCGTGTTGTTATGTTGCAGCTGTCGTCAATGTGTCTAGGCTATAAGTTTACGTACGAAACATTGCGACCAGACGATTTGTTCTATAAGAACCGAACTTTAAACCTCTCAACTCGTCAGCAACAACTGTGCAGAGTATATCGAGCCATAACCGCGAAAAAGATGTAACCAGCAATTTGCAAAAATTTGTTTTCTTGTCAAAACTTATAATTTATTTCATTATCAACAATATATAATTATAAAATAATAGTAAATATAATAATTTTAATATTTATTTGTTAAGATTATGTTAAAACATTGTCGTTAATAAAAATCTTAAGTCGAAAATAATTCAAAGAAATCTGCTTGATGGTTACATCTTTTTCGCGGTTATGGCTCGATATTTACATCAAGTTTTGTTGCATTTTTATCATTAAGTGCAAGTTGACATATTTTTAGTATTTAATTGTCTCTGTTGGGGATGAAAAAGACATTTATCTATATTTATTTCGATTGTCAGTTAATCTGGGTCTATTGCACCAACAGCTTATCACTTTTCGCTTTGCAACTTTTCGTTATATTTGATAATTTTTTGTTGCACGAAACACACATTTGATAATTTATTTTCTGAATTTTGAAAAGTACTCAAATTGAAAATTTTTGTTGCATGAAATTGGAAAGTGAAAAGTGAAAATTTTTATTTTGAAAAGTGATAAATTTGTCAAAATTGTATAGAAACGAAAAGTTTTTAATGCACCAACCAATTATTGAAAATTTTTCAAATAAAATTTTCATAAGTTTTCATTATATTTGCTAAAAAAAAATGCAATTTTCAATAAAGTGTTCCTAACAAAAAAGACCTTAAAAAGTGATTTTATTCATCATAATTAATATTAGCTACATGGATTATCTAATATCTTGATTGGAAATGTTTTTTTGAAGATGAGGGTTAGACCGGATCGAAATTTAGATTCCGCCGGTCGGTGTCTCAAAGGTTAGAGGAACTCATTAAAATGATTTCTGCATACTTTTTTTTCAAATCGGAGAAAAACCGCCGAAGCAATTTTGATTCTCCTGAAGGTCCTTTTTGGTAAAAAAAACATGTTTTTTGCTTGTAACTTTTTATTTTTCACAAAACGCATACCTAAATCTTCTTAAATGTTAAACTTTTTACTCATACTAACATTTTGACATAAAAAAATTGTTAAAATTTTGTTTCATTATAACTCTTATTGACCATCAAAAATTGAATTTTTTGCTATTTTTAAAAAGGCATTTTTTTTTTAGCAAGTTTCTCGCAAATTTAATTAAAAGGTGTTTTATTTGATTATACTACTTGTTTTTTGTGTGTTCGAGCCTGTTTTCTGAGCTGTTGAAAAACAATGTGATTAAATATTTTTGACTGTTAAATTTTCTTGCAATTTCGAATCGAACTGGTCTGTCTCACTTATGCCTTTGAATACCTCAATCTAATGTATTACTTGACCATCTTGAAACATCAGTTTATGCAGAGCTTCAAATCATCTGTCGGAACGATAACCGATTTGGGATAGTCTTCACTTCATTCGAGTTAATCCACTTCAAAAGTTCCAAAAAATTATCACTTAAAACTGTTAACAATTAAATCCATTTTACAACTGAAATAAAACGTTGATTTCACTTTACGAACTAAAACATCAGCAGTAGAAATAACGCTCTGAGTAAATATACTGTTAAAAATTTAAAACTTTACGATAGAGACGTCAGCTTTCAGATGAAAGCAGACGAAGCAACGAATTGGCCATTTCAGTCCTTGAAAGGATTTTTACGAAGCTTTTTATGATCAAATTGTAATGTGTGTGAATTGTAAATATGTGTGTGAATATTAAATGTTTTCTCTTCGTTGATCGTTCGTTGAACTGGACCTACATGTCTTACGTGGACTCCGAACGGCTAGTGCTCATGTTCTCAGGAATAACTTTCTGTCAGTTGTAATAATTGAACTCGGGCTAATTCGGTTTCTTAACCCATTTTGAACCGGTACACGATTCCATGGACCAAATTTGAACAAATTTGAAACGATTACCATTACCACTGATCACGATTTTGGTGTAAAAAAAAATTCTAGATGTCTTGGGCTACCTGTAATGGACGGTGTCGAAAACGACACGTTGGCCAGTTAGGTGTTAATAATAGAGTGTTTAAGAAAAATAATAGAACTATGGTGTTTTTTTAAAGAATGCATAGAAAAAATTCATTAATTGAATACATTATGATTGTACAAAAAACAGTTACACAAAAAGCAGTTAATTAAATTGTAATTAAATTAATTATAATAATTTATGATGATAATCATCGAAACATTTTGGATGAAGTGCAATATTGCACTTTTTGCACTGATGTACTGTTGCCAAATGGCATCATTTATCACATCTTTTCTGATGATTTGGTGGTCTCCAAATCACATCTTCCCGAACAGCTAGACATGGCAATGTTTTGGGTCTTCCTGCTTCTTTAATATGAAATTCCGATTCCATTTCTTCAATTGGACTATCTTTATATAATAACAAACCACGGGCAATTTCACTTTTAAATTTAATTTGAGACAAAACGCGATTTCCTTAAACTTTTGCAACCATACAATGAATCTTCCAGGCGTTTACAGTAGTTATAAGTAGTAACTTTACAATTAGTAGAATTGATGCAATTAACAGCGGCCACCACCACTTTTGTCCACGAATAGCAATACGATAGTTGGCAACACCATTGTCATGTAAGTCAACGCCTCCCATGTGTTTGTTTTATTCACTTACAATGTTTGGCTGTCGAACTGACACCTTCTTCTTCTCTTCTTTTGAATACCGTGATGTTAGAATCTCCAGTTAGCAGAGACAAAGTTTGAAATTAGTATAACTTTATTATTGTCATGCCAACGACTTACAAAAAAACTGTTTGTTGTATCAAAAACGGAATCGAATTCATATTTTTTTAGTTGCTTCGGCTTAGGCTGTTGTTGTTTAGTCTTCTTAGCCGAAGAAAATTACTGTCAGCACAAGCCAAGTCCAAACTAGCACCTCTCAATCGATAAGATCTTACAGTTCTGACTGCTCCAAACTTTCTTTCATTCAACAAGCAAAATAGGTAATAAGAGCAGAAAAACTTGTCAAAGTAGACTGCGTGGTGTTCTGGATTTAAAACAGATTCAAGTAACTTCAATACCACAGATGCTCTAAGCCAACTTGTTTATCGTATGGTGTTGAAATACCAGCATACGGCATAGCTTCATACAAATAGCCTGTATCGGAACACAAACACCAGTTCTTGAAACCAAAGCGAATTGGTTTTCCTCTGATGAACATTTTGCAGTTATGTCTGCCAAACTATGGTATCATCTGGTCATCGACAGACAGGTAAGCAGTAAAAAACTGCTTATATTTTATATTCAATAGATCAATTAGAGGACGAACTTTGGCAAAGCGATCAGTGGTGTCAATATCGTTGTTGTCCATCAAATAGAATGTACCTTATATTGCTTTGAAAGTATTTCGAGACATCGCTTGCTTGACGATAGGTATTCTAAGATCAGGTTGAGTAGACCAGTTCATACTGAGATGAGGAGCTGTGTGATATCCAGACAAGATCATTATTCCAATGAAACGACACAAAAGCTGATTCGCAATGTTTATAACAATATTATGTTGCTGAGCATACAGGTTGCTATTTCATAACTTCATCATCAAAATATTGAGAAAAGATTTCCAATGGCCAACTCTTATGATATGATATAATGAATTTATAATGATATGAAATCGCGTTACGACATATAATTTGTTTACAAAAAATAGTATTTGATTCGAGAACCGTTTAATTTAAAAATCATGTAGAAGACGACTCTGTAAAAGAAGAGAGTTGTATGTACCTAACTGACCAGCGTGTCGTTTTCGACACAACAGTTCTTAGCGGTACAATTGGAAAGGGTAAAATCGTTTTTTCGAAATAAAAGAAATTTCTTTTTTTTATTTCATTTTTTGACAATACGATCCAAGACATATGAAAAAAAAGATTATATTAATAATGAAATCGGCCATTTTAAAAAGGCTCTGTAATTATGACTTTTTATTTTCAAAATAAGTATATAGATAAAAATGTAAAAAATATCGTAATTGACAGAATCGTAAAACCAAAAGTCCCAACTATCATTTAAAATAAAAAAGCTGTTGTTTTACCTGAGTAACATAGGCTCGAAATAGATGTGTCGAAAATGACACAGTGGTCCGAAATGGGTTAAGCTAGTACACCATACACTTATCACACACGGACACCACTAACGATGAAAGCAATACGGTTTCCAAATCCCGAAGTACAAAAGACTGCCTTCGTATATCTTTTAAGATTTTTGTGGTCACTTAAACCTTTCACAGCATTAGTCTAAACAAGATGCATTTCTAAAAATTCACGTTAAACATTTGAGTTTTTTGAAAGATGAATCTTTAGATGAATCTTTCCTAAAAAACAATTCTGCAACAACTATATATATAAATTTATTTTCTTAAGCATTTATTTAAAGATGGATGCAATAAGTTTGGTAGAGGTATTAAATTAAGTAAATTTTGATAGTTTCATAGAAGTAATATAACTACTCGTTATCATATGACAAGAGCGTTTTTGCTGTTAGCATTCATTCTACGTTTAAGTCATAAGTCATGCTCTGTTTCTTGTCATTTTATGATAATGTTTATTGTTAGCTATGTTATTTGTTGTTAGTGGAAGAAGTCAACGCGGGCAGAACTTTCAATTATCTCGTCCAATGAATGTTTAATTCCAAGATGGAATAACTATAAAGTTATAATTAAGTTGGTTCTTTCCGTTATTGCCAGAATGGTTTTCTTTTTATTACGCAATATTTAATGATTGTTTATGAATTTTATGCAAATTAAAGTAACATATTATTTTTTTAACGCTTTGATGGCGTTCACTACTAAAAGGAACGCATTAGCATCAGCATCAGCTAGAAATGCACATGCACAGTAAGTGAGTGGCACTCACACATTTGCAAAACGCATAAGTAGTGCGTTAATTCGTTGCTGTTGTTGTTGTTGTTGCTTTGTTTGTTGTGCTTATTTGCAGATTTAAAATGCATTAGTAACGTTGTTGTTGTTGTAGTTGTTGTTGTTGTTGTTGAAGCTGGTGTTCCTGCTTAAATGAGTTCGCATTTGAATGTCCTTGGGAGAGCTCTTAAAAGCTTGCTCAAATTAAAATTCAAATTTAAATGCAGAGTATAGTAGCGCTGGAAAAAGAATGTAGAGTGGTATCGCAGCAATTAGCAGGATTTGCAAATTAAAAGTTTTTAAAAAAGAAAATAAAAATCCAATCCTGCTA
The DNA here is from genome assembly GCA_958299015.1 of Tetanocera ferruginea. Taxonomy (NCBI): domain Eukaryota; kingdom Metazoa; phylum Arthropoda; class Insecta; order Diptera; family Sciomyzidae; genus Tetanocera; species Tetanocera ferruginea. The sequence continues at coordinate 106,267,938 of OY282641.1, forward strand.
ACTACAAAAATTGTTCAAAATTTATTACTCAAGTGTTGTTTCATCAAGGTTGAATAACTCAAGGATATGTCCTAGATGTTGAAATCGCCAAAACTTTTTTCCTTTTAGCATTAATACTTTAAGAACACAAATTTAAAATTTTCCTCAAAGCTATTTGGTTCATTTGTTTTCTCTGCGATGCGATGTTGTGATAAACAATTTTGTAACATGGGCTCATATTTTGTAATACCCAAAATTGGCTTATGTTAAGTTTGTTTATAGTAAGAAATGGAAATGTGTATGGGTATCTGCATCTTTTTTTTATTCCTCCTTTCAACAAGGATTATCACATGAATAGCAAAGGATAACACATGAATTTACACCCTTTCAATGAACTTTGCCATCATCTGAAAGGTGTTGATAATTTGATTTGGAGTGAGGAAGAGCCACTTATATCGACAGATGGAAGTTGTTACAATTTGTGGCATGATTGAGAATGATAGATGCAATGAATCATTGGGTTAGGCCTATGACATAAATAATTTTAAACTATTTACTTTATCACTTCAGAACTTCTCTGCAAATATTAACTAGTTATTTTTAACACATAATGCTTAAATTAGTAATGCTTAAGTAAAAAAGAAGAAAATCTACAATGATAAAACTTGGTATGTGCGTGTATTACATCCAAAATAATATGAGAACAAAAATATTTAAATACCTATATTTGGATATATATATAATATTTTAATACAATAAAACTAACAATAATTAAACTTGCGAAACCTCTAATACAGGAATTCCTGTATTTTTAAGAAATGTACAATTTATTTTTATTAACATTATTTGTTCTATAGTTTTTTTGTTTAGTAAACATATATTTAAATATTAAAGTACGTTGAGCGTATTCCACATTCAAGCTACAACGTCTTTAGAGTTTCCTGACTTGTTTTCATACTATTGTTCTTTGCACGCTCAAGCACAGAAAAATAGAAAAACACACTCCTGCAAAATTTTGGTTTTTGGCACAAACAATTATTTCGTGCAAACCGGTCGATATGTTGCTACTTTATTAAACCTTAACAAATTTGACGATTTTCTTTGATTACATGTCAATGAGAAAAACTGGGAGAATTGTTTCTCAAAGTTTATTTATATAATTTGTGCTAAGTTGATTGCAGTATTTAATTCTTCTTAATATTTTCATTCTTTGAAGCATCAAGCTATTTAATTACTTGTCAGATTGTAATTAACGTGAAAACAGTTTGTTATTATTTTGTGAAATAAGAGGATGCAAACATGTCTTGTTTCAACGAAACTTTATGTGAAGTTGCAATTGCCTAAATTATTGCTTGCTTAAATAAGAGCAAGTTTTGTATACAGTTCACTGACTGTGCCAAGATAATGACAAGCAAGAAGAAGAGCAATAAATACTTGCTTATGATGAAATACACCTACACTTGCACCTGTAATTCTTATGTTCAAAAACATCTCAATATAGTACAGAGCATCCCAATTAAATTCTCCACTAAATAAATGGGTGTCAATTGAAAATGTATGACATTTCTTAAAGAAATAATTGACAATTGTGTAAGAAAAAAGTTATTTTACTGAAGCAAAGCAAAATTCTGGGGACTATTTAATTAAATTCATTTGAAAAAATCAAGATCATCAGGAGTCAAAATATAATTTTCTTAATCTTAAAAAATATAATCGACAACTGTGCTGGCAGGTACCTTTAGCAAAATGTCACTCAAATTCTTTTGAGACAAAACAATTCTTTTTCACTTAGCGAACTTAGTTCACTCAACCGTGACTTCTACCACACAACACGGACAGGTTAGCGATGAGGTGATGGGTCCAGCGTCTCTTACCCAATTTATCCCACTTTGTCATACATCTCTCTCGAGCCAGTTTTTTTTTACGAGAGGATGCGCTCTCGCTACTAGCGTCTGGTTGGGCCTTTTCGGTCAGGAGGTCAATGGGAATCGAGCTAGCAAGCACCAGAGCTGAATTCTCAGACGCTGTTCTAAAAGCGCAGCACACTCTTAGTGCTCCTAGTCTTTACACCAACTCTACTCCTCGACTTAACCTTATCGCTTCGGCCCAGACCGTTGATGCGTAGATCAAAATAGAACGCACGACTTTAAGGAGAGGAGTCCTGCGAGCTTGCTTTAGTCCTCGTGTGTTTGGCAACATTCTTGCTAGCGTCTGGCATGAATTGGTTGCTTTCCTGTGGGCATACTCTAGGTGCTGTTCGAAGCAGAGTCGAGAGTCGATCAGCACGCCGATGTACTAAATAAATAATTTTGAGTATACCTCCGTCACGCGTACGTTTAAAACTGCTATTTCGGACTTTTTACGGCTACTGATAACCGCCTCTGCCTTGTGTTCGGCTAAACTAAGCCCAGCTGACTTTAACGATTCGTAGATAGTGATAATAGCAACACTACTAAGGGCCTCCACTTCTTCTATATGCTAAGCTGTTACCACAACCGCTACATCATCAGCAAATCCGACGATCTTCACACCTTAGGTACTTCGAGCCTTAGAACACCATCACCGAATAACTTCAAATCTTTCGGTACCTCATGAGTGGTAATATATTCTCTGCGTGCTTCTGCGATTTTCAATTCTACCGTGCGTGCGTCAAACACATATTTTATATTTTTTTGTAATAAATTTATTATTGTTTTATTTTTCATTTTATATAAAATGTTTCAGATCCACTAAGCAGGTGCTATAGTGCGCCATTTTGTGTTGTTAAAAATGCCAAAAAATAAATCCCAACGTTTGAAAACTCTAGCTCTATTCTTTCTAGAGTTTTCTAATCTAAAGATCTGGAAAAAAAATGCAAGAAAAATCCCAAAACAAACGTTGTACATGACCTACCTCCCTTTAAGTTTAGATAAATTGTTTCCTTTATATATTTGACAATATTTTAACAATTTCTATGGCTTAAGCAAATAATATTCTTGCTACCAGAAGTCCAAAAATGAGCACTCAGGTTTGTAAACCAACATAACTCGACAACCTCGCCATATGTCCTTTAGTAATAAAGTATTTTGAGTAACATAAATTTAGCCTCAATTCGGTGTTCGTATTTTAAAATATTTTAATATTATTTGTTCATGATTCTTTGTTTTTTTTTTGTTTTCTTTTTACTCTTGGCTGTCTGGTATTATTTCATTATGCCGAAACTTTTTTCTCAAACAATTCTTTGTAGGATGCAGAGCAGCTCAGAGGCATGCAAAGTATGGTAACCTGAATTTTACGAATGACATGGCAAACATTTTCAACGTCTTTTGTCCTTGTTTTTCCTGCGTTTGTTGTCACTGTTTGCGCTTGTTGGTACTTCCTTTTCTTGTTGTTATTGTAGTTGTTGTAATTGTTGTTGTTGTTTGTTGTTGTTGTTGCTGTTGTTACGTTTTTTGACATTTACAGCAGAAGTTTTCCTTTGCATAAAATAGAAACAAAAAAAGGCTGCTACTAAAAGGACTCGAGTTGCCTGGCAAGCAAACCTAAGGATAATAAATATATAAAGCAAGAGACAGAAAAAAAAAGCAACAAAAGAAGAGAAAGCAACGACGACAGCAGAGCGTAAATAACCCAAATAAAGCATCCTCGTGGCGCCCTTAAATAGTTCAGCTATTCGTTGTTTTAGTTTTGAGCTGCGCTGCTTGGTATTCCATTTTATCTTATTTTGTTTGTTTTTAAGAAATTAAATGTCAGACGCGTCGTCATTTGATTTGTAGTAAAACAATAAAAGCTGCCATGCATTTCCTTCGTTTTTCTTTTTTACCTGTCAACCTATGAACGGTATTATCTTTGATTTCGAATTATCTAGCTTTTCTTTGTTTTATTAATGCTGGTTTTGTATCTTGGACATACATCACATTACATATATATATATATATATATGTATGTATTTAGAGTTGTGATCTTAATTGAATATCTGGCAGTTAGAAATTCTGCTAAACGAATAGTTAAGGAGTGAGCCATTTGTGCTTTGACGGTTTTTCTTTTCAAAGCTGCCTTTTGAATAGACAAATTAATTGCTATTTTAATCGTCACTGTTCACATTGTTATTTTTTTTTTTTTTATCTAAATTTTGTGTAGGTTTGTTTGTCATAAATTGAGAGAATGAAGTAAGTTATATGATTTCTAAGAGATGTTGGCCGCTACACATAATAAATTCTAATTGAAGATTCTGTATCATCCTTATTATTTTTCGAAAAAGACAAAATAAACTATGTTTTTTAAAAATCCTCTTATTTATATACTTATTCAACAATTAAATCAAGATTTTTTATTTTGCTAAAACCTTATTGCCTTAATATAGCATATCAAGAAATAAATTTACTTTCTTTTAAATAATTTTGAGAAGAATTTGTCCAGGGTAAAAACTGGTATGAGGAGCATTCCACGGTAACGTCAAATGTAAATTTTTAAGCATACATAACAGTATTTAAAATTTAATGCATAACGAGTAACAAAGGTTACAAAATCATGGTCAATATATATGTAACTATTATAACTCATTGAAAAATCTGACTATCTGACAAATATAGTAGTGTTTTTGAAATTTAGTCAAACTAGAATTCATAAGTTCTAAAGGATGATCCAATAAGAGGTCCATTTTTTTTAAATGGCTTGTCTAAATGACGTTTGTGTCCGGTATTCAATACGACTCAATCATGAGTAGACTTACTCCTGGACAAATTTTGTTAATTGTGGAAATTTACTACCAAAATCAGTCATAATTTATTTTAATGTTATAGAGTTCTTCAGCATCATTTTTGTCATTAGGAACTTTAAATTTTATACTATTGGACATTCATCATTCAACCAGATTGCATAGAGCACGTTGTTTTGAGAATATTGCTGCAGTAGCCCAATCAGACATTTAGAAATAGTTCTTGGATTAAAGTTGCATGCAATACAAAAAGCAAGCCTTATCCAAGCACGCTTGAAAAACAGTTGCCTAGGTAATAAATTTCCAAATTGCTTTGTATAACTATTGCGTAAAACACAAAAAGCAAGTGATGTACAATAAAAATTGGAAAGGCTTGCATTAAGTAAGTGTTTTGCAATCATACTTTGAAAACGCTGACAGCGGTAATAGTTTTGCAACTGTTCGAAATTGGGATGAACTCATTTATATATTTTTTGCATATATTACATATATTATATATATATTATTTAACATATATGTATTTTATTTTCATTTTGTTCGCTCAGGAACCATAAGGCTTACGGCGGCGTGTTAGAGTATCCGAATCGTATGCGATGGTTCCCGCGATAGTTCCCTTGCGATGGCAAACACAAAAATTTTTGATGGCATGCAATTTTTCATATCAATATTTGCTCAAATTTTAACAAACGAAAAAAAAAATAAATTAAAATAAAAATGTTGTGTTTGGAAATTGAACCTTGGATGTCCAAATCACAAAAAATCAAAAAACAGGTGGAGTTGGTAAGGCAGTATAATAATTTTTCGCGAGTTCATTTAAAAGCTAGTCGTGGGCAACATTTGAAGGAAATAATTTATAAACATTGATTTGAAGGAACCAACCTTTCATGCCAAATAAATATTAACATCAGAACATTGATTTTTATGTATTTTATTTGGAAAACAAAGTAGTGAGTTTTTATTGGATCACCTTTTAGTATAGAATTATCTTCGATTTGGCCCAAGTTACAGAATATATGAATTTATGTAGGTATAACTATTCTGATTTTGTTACTTTGTCTGTGAGATAGGCGTAGTTTTCATCCAATTTTTCTAAATTTCAAACTTTTAATATCAAGACCAATGAAGAAATGAACTAGTCAATATATTAATTTTTTTGCAATTCATGACGGTTTTAATATTTTCCTGTTACACTTTCAATAGGTGGAAGGGAAAGTATTGGAACTCAGCGGACGTGTTACTAAAGCTTATGTTACAGAATTCAAGCTTTAAGTTTGATTTGAATGAAATGTTACGAGAATTTCAGATTTTTAACGTCACATTGTGAAGGAGGTAGGGTTGGGTGGTTGGCATCCGATTTGTCTCATTTCAAAATTCTTATATAACGTATGTGAAAATTTGGAAAAAAAAAACGACTAATAGTAATTTGGGTAGATTAATCAAAACTTTATCTAGATTAATAGGTAGAACATTTCAAACAATACATAATAGTATGAATATCATAGAAATCATAAATAGTTGTTTTCGCCTCCTCAACGTACGTAAGATAATTTTGATTTAAGTCTTATTAGAACTAGGTCGACGATATGTATTTGAGATCAAAGGTTATGAGCAAAATTTAAAGTAATTGTGGAATTGAAAGAGACTTAACCGTTGAGATAAACTTATTTAAATAAACTTATTAGATAAAGTCATTAGATTTAATCTTTTTTCAAACTTAATATAAATTTTTTATGAAAAAATATGTCATTTAATATGTTATGACATTAAACTGTACATTAAAATCAATAAAAAATACGTTTCATAAGGTTTTTATTGAATATTTAAATGTTTGTCGAGTGTTACACAATTTGTGATGGGTGGTGCTTCAAGAGACAAATCGCTATGTATTTAAAGTCTTTTGCGTCCTTGACACATGACACGGTACAACGGTCAAAAAAGCTCAAGAGGTTTGAGAGTCAGTCTAACAAAATTCAAGGATGATAAGCAAGATGGCGCACTCAGTTTTTTACATCACGTCTAAATTACGCGTAAAACTACTTTGAATGCGTAAAAATAACATAAATTTTTTTACAACAAGGTTTTATTATCCTAACTACTCAAAAAATGTAAACACGGTTTCCATATGACAAGACTACGCTTAACAATGTGGTGTACTTCGCTTTTCCATATCACGTCAAAACTTTCTGCCTTGCCCAAAATAAATTATTTATATTCTAAAAAGATGCAAAATATTTTTTATACAAAAATTTAAAATGATTTTCATGAAATGAAAACGTTATGGAAAAAAATCTGAGAACGTCATCTTGTTTATCAACCTTGAGTTATGTAAGATCGGTTATCAAACTTCTGTAGCTTTTTTAAGCGTGGATTTCGTTGTAAGTATTATTCTATTTAAAAATATAAAATATTCTTCAATTCCCGAATTTTTTTCTTTCAGAAAATTTTTGTACATCATCTCAAAAATGTGATCAGAAATTTTTAAGTAAAAATATTGAATATTTTATAAATTAAAGGATTTCACAGCGAGATGCCGCATATTTAAAAAAAAATCAAGCGCTGTCATATGCGCAGCCACAATCATAAATGAATTATCCTATTTTGAAGAAAAATATGTCGATATTCTTTTAATTTTTGGTTGGGGAGCATCCTTTATTTTGCGTTCCAGTTCAATATTGTGACCCTTGAAAAATAAAATTATATAAGCAACTAGCGAATGTAACCCGGTGTTACTCGGGGTTGTGCCTCGAGCACAGAAAATATGACGATTTTCAAAACTGCTCTCATTTTAACCTTTTTTAAATTATCAATCAAATTTTTAAATTATCGTTTGTTGGGGTTTTGCCCCCTCCCTCCGTCGAAAGTGCTTAGTCAAATTTATCTTAAACTGTACCTGCCGGACATGATTATAAAAAAATTACATCTTCAACGTCTCGATCTGACGTCTGGTGTCAGAGGGAGATTTCAAGAAAAATGTGTTTAAAGTTTTTCTTAGCATGCATTTAATATGCAATTTTATTTCAAAAAATTTAAATTCTAAAAAAACTTTTCGCATCGATTCGATTTTTGGATTTTTTCGGTTTCGGTTGATTATGTTCGCTTAATTTTTGTTCATCTTTATATAGCTTCTGCTCGTATTCATTAAATTTCTTTTTTATTCATTAGTCTTTGGTTCTTGACTTCGTTTGTCTTCGGCTCATTCCTTAATTTTTGTCGAAAGAACTTTTAAAAGCATGGGATTTATTTCAGTAACATATACAAATGCTAACCAAGTTCATACGTTCATACGTTTTAACATTAATGAGCCAAATATAGTATATACATAGAATAAAGTACAATCTCATGGAAGTTTTCTGAAATTTAAATAGCCTCATTCTGTTGCAGGGTCAAGTTATTTCACGTACCAAATTTTAGTAAAATCGGTGAAGTCATTTTGGAGTTATTGAGTCTTAACAATACACTACTTAAAGCGCCCTCTTGCGGAAGTCTTTGGAATTTTGTATGACCTATGTTACCTTGGACGCAGTCGAACCTTCATACCAAATTTATTTGAAATCGGTCCAGGTGTTTAGGAGTTATTATGGATTGCCACGCCCACAGACTTGCATTCACTTTTTTACACCCTCTTTGTTCTTTCTCTTTATCAAACGTACTCGGTGTCCAAATTTCAGCTCAATCGGATAGATGGTGCGCGAGCCTATACGGAACAGACGGACAGACAAACATTTGATTTTATATATTAGAAGAGAGAGTGTATCGAAAATCTGACCCCCAATTCCAATACCAAAATTAAATAGTACAAGCAAAATCCTTTCCAGTGGTGTACTCCTATTTTTCTTGAACCAATTTTGGCGTCCCCCGAACTGCATTTTTGTGCATTTTCTATAAACTTTTCTACTGGAGACCCACGTATGGTTCATTTAAAAAGAAAATCAGTTTTTTTCAAAGTGAATCTACTTGTTATTTAATATTTGACTCATTTTTATGTTTTGTATGAAAGTTTTTTTAATCCTTTTTTTTTGTTTGCTTAATACAAAAGTAACGTATTTTTTGAAACTACAACAATTAACCAAATAAGAACAAACATTCTTTTTAGATCCTGTTTGGAATAAAAATTGTTTTTTGTTGCGAATTTCGGCCTTTTTGAACGGCCATCAACCATATTATATTTGTATGAGAAGAATGAAAATTGCTCAGTTTATAATTTCGAATGATGCCCCTGCGAAATTAGGTAAATAAAAAATAAATTACACATTCTTATATAGAATGATCCTATATTTTGCGAAATTTACCAAAATTTATCGAAAATGGGTATTTAGTAGTGTTGCCGGATCTCTCGTGTACAGAACTGTTTTTATACCTAAATTGTTAATTACAACAAATGTATCAAAGAACAACCTATAATGAAAGCCTTTTTAAGACTTCAATCAAAGAAAACTCAGACGTTCTGGATTATAACTTTGCTCTGGAAAACAGTTCTGCATGTCGTTCCTACTATCATAGAAAAAGCTAAAGCTGTTCTTTTTCAATTAAAATATGTTTATTTATTAGACGGGATGAGCTCAAATTTAAATTAAAAAATTACATGAAATCATATTATTTTATCATACTCGTAGCATTCATGAAGATTGCAATTTTTTAGACAGCTCATACAATAAATGGCCAGAACAGTTTAATTAAGTTATTTATTTTTTTTTAATTTGTTCTGGCAACTTTTAACTCAATTATAATTGAGTAAACTTTACAGACATCAAAGAAATTATTTTCCAATTAATGCCTATCAATAAATGTGCTCTGCATTAGCCTTATGTCTGTGTTCTTTATAACTTACAATATTGTCTGTAATATTAAGAAAATAAATTTTCTTCCGCTCCATCTGTTTCCTTATTCTCCATTAATTCGATTAAAAACTTTTGCAATAATTTTGGGGATATTTTAAATTTTCTATTTTAAAGCATTGTCATAATTTTTTAGTCTTCCCATTGTTGTTAAAATTGAAAATGGATATTAAAATTTTATTAAATTTTTATTGCTCAATAAAAATGTGAAATATTTTGAACTGTATTATTTGGCTTGCGTTTTATGTTTTCTGCAAATTAAAATGAATGTAAAATTTAAATTTTTCGTAATTTATTCCCTTTGCTTGCATTGGACCGTGTTTCGAGTCCCGCCCACCCACTTCAATATGGCGAAAATGTTAAAATGTTAATTAAGCTTAAAAGCTTTCGGCCCGGGCCACTCAAACACGTTCGAGCACATAAAAAAATGAGATGTTTTCTTGTAATTAAAAAGTAACGCGAATGGACAACAACTCCAACAACAAGGAAAACAACACCAACTCCAACAACAACAAAAACAATAGTATCGCATAAAAATGTTGCTGATGACTTGACAAATATTTTTCATTCTTGATATTTGGTCTTTTTCATTATGTTGAGCTTTTTGCCTTTTTTAAAATAATTAAAATAAAATAAATGCAAATTACAACAAAAAAAAAAAAAGAAAACAATAAAATTCAACTTCGCCAAAAACAATGTAAAACAATGTACTTTAAACGCCATGGAATATGGCGTACCTTTGTTCATTACCGTATCTGGGAAAATGAAAACCGCAATTAAAATTTGAGGAAGGTTTAAATTCAGGCTGGCTTTCGATGATATATATTGACAAGCGAGAAACTTTTCCGCATAACATTAACAACAAAAAGTTGAAATCGTTATTTTTAATCCGTATTGTGGGTCGCATGGTCAACGCGGTAGCGGGTGAAATATTTCAGCATTTGTAAAAGTTACTTCACAATACTTAATTTATACAAAAAAAAAATCCAAGAGCCAAGGTCGTCACGTGCTGTTTTCTCCAACAACTCTGACTCTTGATTGGCAGGAAAATAAGTTGAAGTAACGAAATTCTTGGACAATTTTTTTTTTTTTTTTTTTTTTCTTTCTTTTTAATTATGAGGTGAGGAAAGTGGTCAGAAAAATGAATTTAAACAGATGCAAATGTGTAGCTTTTACCTTAATAAGTGATGATACTGTTATTCCTGTTAATAAATTTTAGAGTTCCACTTAAAAGAAAAAATTCAGTGTTTTATGATCCCTGGAGAACTTCAGTGTTTACACTTGAGTCTATTTCGGCAACAAGATAATATAAAAAATAAATTTAATATTTTTATATTCTTTCTTTTGAAGTTGCAGCAGAACTTGTCAGTTTGAGTAAGAGAAATATAAGGAGCGTTAAGAAAATGTTGAAACTTCAAGATTATCATTTCGATATAATATTATTTTAATTCAAGGTTATTGTAATAACTTACTTGATTTGCTGATAGTCAAAGATAAGGTTTTAAAGAGAAAACAATTTTTTTCGATCAATATCGCAAATGATAACACTTATTGTTTACCATATTTTTAATTTTATTCATACTCCTGTACCTACAACAATTAGTAAAATCAAATAAAAAAACTTCAAACTAAATATATTGATTTTATTACGAAGAAAATGAGACGAAAAGCATTAGAAATAATGTTGTAAATAAGTAACAGCTGACCCTTCAATACCTTTTACTACTTGTGGACCCAACCCTATCGTTGTTAGTTGCTAGGTTTGCCGAGACCGGAAGTATAAACAACGCACGCCAAGGAAGATCTGTGTGATTTGCAGAATCAATAATTTTTAAAATTTTGTTTTATTTTTAAGTGACAGAGAATTTCTGGCTTCGAACAAAGAAAAAGGACGATTTTTAAAACTGATCTCATTTTAAAATTTTTAAAATTTTCAATTAAATTTTTAAGTTTTTTAAATTATCGTTTTTTTGGGGTTTTTCCCTCTCCCTCCGTCGATGTATTTAGTCAAATTTCCGTAAAACTGTACCTGCCGGACATAATTACTAACAAAATTACATCTTCAACGTCTCGATCTGACGTCTGGTTTCTGAGTTAAATGGTCACCCAGTTTAAAAGATATAATTTCGAGAAAAATTTCAAGTTTTTCTTACCATGCATTTATTATGCATTTTTATCTCAAACAAATTTTAAAAAAATCCTTTTGGCATTGATTCGATTTTTGGATTGTCTTCGTTCAACTTCGGTTTGGTCGATACTGTTCGGTTGATTTTTGTTCATCTTTATATAGTTTCTGCTCGTATTCGTTAATCTTATTTTTTTTTTTCATTAGTCTTTGATTCTTGACTTCGTTTGCCTTCGGCTCATTCCTTGATTTTTGTTGAAAGAACTTTTAAAAGCATAGGATCTATTTCAGTAACAGATACAAATGCTAACCAAGTTTCATCAAAATAGGTTCATACGTTTTAACATTAATGAGCCAAATATAGTATATAGATAGATCGGTTCATCCATTTTGACGTGAATGACGTTGAGTGAATAAAGTACAATCTCATGGAAGTTTTCTAAAATTTAAATAGCCTCATTCTGTTACAGGGTCAAGTTATTTCACGTTCCAAATTTTAGTAAAATCGATCAAGTCATGTAGAAGTTATTGAGTCTTAACAATGCACTACTTAAAGCGCCCTCTTGCGGAAGTGTTTGGAATTTTTTATACTTATGTTTATCTGGGGTGTAGTTGAACTTTTTTACAAAATTTCATTGAAATCGGTCCAGGCGTTTTGGAGTTATTTAGTCTTTAAAACGCACTACTAAGAGCGCCTTCTCAGAGAAGTCTTTGGAATTTTGTATAGCCTATGCTATCTTGGGCGCAGTTGCACCCTCATGCCAAATTTAACAGAAATCGGTTCAGATACTTAATTATTGCACAATTCACACAAATTTCCATACAAAAATCAATAGCTGTGAAATATGTGTGAACATTTTCACAACATGTTCGTCAAAGTTGTACTTTGTTTTGCTGTGAAAAATACTCGCAACATCCCTCCAGTTCGACTGAACAGTGACGAATGAGTGAGTTCACTAGCTATCGGTTATCACCACTGGTTACCCACCAGATTACCTACAATGCAATTCACTCATGAGTTAGTTCACTCAAAAGTTAGAGGAACTCATTGCAATGATTTCTGTATACTTTTTTTTCAAATCGGAGAAAATCTGCCGAAGCAATTTTGATTCTCCTGAAGGTAATTTTTATTAAAGAATTCATGTTTTTTGCTTGTAACTTTTTATTTTTCACAGAACGCATACCCACATCTTCTTAAATGTTAAATTTCTTACTCATACCAACATTTTGGCATAAAAAAGTTCTTAAAATTTTGTTTCATTATAACTCTTATTGATCACCAAAAATTGAATTTTTAGCTATTTTTAAAAAGACATTTTTTTAAAACCCCTGTAAAAGACTCATTTTTATTAGATTAACTTGGAATTGTTATTGTTAGAAAGATATTAAGTCCTTTTTTCTTTCTGTGTATCGTTTCAATCAAAGCGATGTGATTGAAAAAAAAACCCAAAACTGGACGAAAACAATGAACAAATGAAATTAATTGTTTGTATGTATAAGAAATGTATCATTTTATCAGATTTCTAAAGTCGATTTCTCACATTCGATTTCTCAAAAAAATCTATTTTTGATGGCCAATAAGAGTTATAATAAAACATAATTTTTGAATTTTTTCATGTCAAAATATTGGTATAAGTAGGAAATTTAAAATTTAAGCATCAAAATTGCTTCGGCGGTTTTTCTCCGATTTGAATAAAAAGTATGCAGCAATTATTTTAATGTGTTTCTCTAACTTTTGAGACCCCGACCGGCGGAATTTAAATTTCGATCCGGTCTAATGTTCATCTGTGAAATGTACTCGCAACATTTCTCTTGCAACATTTTTTCAAGACATTTTAATTGAACTGCCTATTTATTTTGGTGTAAAACGTGACAGTTGGCTAAATTTTTTGTTTTTATGTATTTATTTTTTTTTCTATTTCGAAGGTAATGCATGGCTTTCTCAAATTTTAGAATTATTACTCAACATAGTATTTGTCAGAGTTTTCACGCAACAAAAAATTAATGTTGCCAGCAAAATGTCACGCAAACGAACAGAGTACTAGGCTTTAAAATATTTACGCTTGTTTCACAGCCGCAATTTTTTGTATGGAGATTTGAGTAGAATTTCACCTGAGGCCGAACAGAGAGCTTTAACGTTTATTTTTATTTAAAAAACGAACATAAAGAGAGCTTCTAAGACGTTAATTTGATTTTTTTGCAATAAACATTTTAAAATGAGCTACTAAGCGTTTGTTGGATTTTCTAAAGAAACATTTTCAAATAAGCTTTTAAAACGTTATTTTGATATTTTAAAATGAAAATTTTAAAAAGAGCTTTTAACTAACTCGATTGTCTACACGTACTTAATGAAATTTAATCATCTTTTATAAAGTTCATGTTTAGCTGAGATTGCTAGCGGTCGAGTTTAATACTTTACCGTCCAGGGTTCAATTCCTGACGAAACGTGCAAGAATTTTTTTTTATTAAAAACACATTTCTTTTTGATATATTTTCATAGTTTGTTTTTAACCCTCACTTTGGTACTATTTACATATGGGCATCTCCCAAAAAAGGTCCACCAAAAGTGAAGAAAAACATTAAAATAAAGCACTCTAACTGCTTTTAACTTTATTTTTTTATTTTGATTAGTATTTCTGCTATGTAACTTGAATTTAACTTATTATGATGTATTTTTATCAAAATTTATAATAAACATCTTTACTGACTTTTACTACTGTGGAAAAATTTAAAAAAAGATAAGAGATAATTCTTATGTTTCATAACTCTACGAAGAATAGTTATCCTTTGACCTCCATTAACATGTATATTATATATAAAAAAAAGTTCTCAAAATTAGCTAAATATTGCATATTTCTATACGAGCTTAAAAAACTACTATTTTTTGTCGCGCCCGTTCCATTGAATGATTGCTTATTACTTTGTACTTGTTTCTACTAAATCTCGCCAATATTTATACCCTAAACCTGAAAGGTCAGGGTATATTAACTTTGTGCAAACGTTTGTAACGCATAGAACGAAGCGAGTCCGGTATAGAAAAGTATATATATTCTTGATCAGCGTCACCACGTGAGTCGAGCTATCTATGTCCGTCCGTCCGTTTGTCCGTCTGTGTGTTGTCCGTATACACAGGATAAGAAGAAGGAGTTGAGATAATTAGATGAAACTTGGTACACATGGTCACATGTACCCCAGGATCTGCACTATTGAATATTTTTGGAATCCGCCCACGGACACGCCTACCTCCCGTACAACGCGAAAATTGAAAACTGCATAACTCAGCTCATAATTAGCCTACAACAATAAAATTTGGTATGTATGTGTTTTATACAAACACAAAGATGTCTTCGAAAAATGGACGTCATCCCCTCACGGACACGCCCACCTCCCATACAGCCCAAAAATTGAAAATGCAATAAATAAGCCTCTGTTTAACCTACAGAGCTAAAATTTGGCACGAATATTTTTTATAACAAAAAAAATATGGTTTTGAAAAATGGACATCGTCCGCCCACGGACACGCCTACTTCCCATACAACGCGAAAATTGAAAACTGCATAGCTCACCTCATAATTAGCCTACAACAATAAAATTTGATATGTATGTGTTTCATACCAACACAAATATGTCTTCGGAAAATGGACGTCATCTGATCACGGACACGCCTACCTCCCATACAACCCAAAAATTGAAAACGCAATAAGTAAGCATGTGTTTAACCTACAGAGCTAAAATTTGGCTCAGAGCACGTATGTCTTTTATGACAAGACAAAGATGGTTTGGAAAAATGGACTTCATCCGCCCACGGACACGCCCATTTACAATTAATTTTTTTTTTTTTTTAAAAGTGGGTTTAGGGTATTTCATAGTCGGCCTAGACCGACTTTAGACTTTCTTTACTTGTTTTATAGTAGCACTGTTTCGTCGCGTTAGAACACTTAAATACATAACGGCTCATTTTGTTTCTATCTTGTTTTTCGAGCAATTAAAACAGTGCGAATGTCGCGTCCGTGCCACTGGGAGTTGCCCATATGAAAATATCCCAATTTTAAATTTGCCATAACTCCATTCTTTTTTACACGATTTGAATATGACTTGGCCTCTGTGGCTATTTTTTGGTTTTCTTTCTGAAAATTCAAAAGTTGTTTTTAATTTAAGAATTTTCTGATACTTTTTGAAAATTTTTCATTTTTATAACGTAGTTATAATAGTTTTATAGGTGGCACTATTTACATATGTAAATAATTTGAATTTTTAAGACTTTTATGGTGTTTTAACGTATTTTTTGTATTAATTATAGAAAAAAATTATAAGGAAAAACTCTTCTTATATTTTTTATATATACATATGTCATATTTGATAGCTTTTATTAGAAATATATTAATGAACCGAATTGTTTACCGGGCCACAAGCCAATATTTTAAATTTACGGTTTTTATCTGTTATTATTACTGTGTTTATCAAAACAAATTCTTTTCTTTACTAAGTTTACACTACGATGTTTCACAATTGATCAATAGAAACTCTTTTCTAACTATAACACTTCAATTCTTTACAACTAAGTGGAACACACGCTTCATTTTAATTCTGCTTTTCGGGAGAAAAATAAAGGTACGCAGAAATGAAACCGTGAACAAATAGTTGTCAACGCATTGTGCTTTTCAAATGCAAAAAATACGCAAAGTTCAAAAACCCCCTTATAGAATATATGAAAAAATGGAAAACTTGAAGTTGTGTGGAAACAGCGCCATTTTTTATAACAATATGTCATGTTTTGATATTTAAGCTGGAAGTGCTAATTTAATGAAAAAAAGTTCATTTTTTGTTGAAATTTGTTTTGTTTATTCATTGGCACTATACATTTTTTTTAATTTGATTTTCATAATTATATTTTGGTTATTTCGTAAAGGGCTGGATCGTCAAGTGTTCATAATATGTAAAACGCTTTATCGAAAGAAGTAATGCATGGAATTCAATGGTTAGTAATTTTTTGAATAGGGTACAGAATAACCTTTCTTTTGATACCCATAATGCTAGATTTTGTAAGAAATTTAAAAAAAACACGACTTTCCAGGCCCATTTTCTCAACTTGCGAACCCTATAACTTCTAAACCACTTGGGAACGGGCTGAAATTTTTCCGGAATTAGACTTAAAAGGTGTTAGTTCATATATTCCAACTAAAAAAATAATGGAAATGTTGAGTTTCTGTTTATCTTTAATAATGCCAAAAAAAAATTTACAAATGTAAATAGTAGTAAAAGATTGGTGCCAAAGTGAGGGTTAAGATTGTAAGTGCGAACTTATTTCAAGGGTTTCTTCTGAATAATGAGTTAATGAAACAATTAGAATTAGAATATTTATTATATGAGTCTTAAAATTGTGGCAATTTAATTTGTTAAATTTATTTTATAATTCTTAAAGAACGTCTTCTTTAAGAATTATATTTTGATCTTAATGCCAAAAAATTCATGAAGAAACAGGTTGCTACAACAACAAAATCTTCCTCAGAAAAACCGAGCAGACTAGACCATGGTTTCGTCGGACGCTACTCCGACTCATCAGTAGTCTCTGTGGTTCATGCAGTCCACTAACTTTGAGAAGCTAATAAGTGCAACTATCGCAAAACCACATTTGGCTTTGAGTTCATTTGGCTAATTAATACAAAAACTACAAAAAAAAACCCAAAATATGTAAATGAAAAAGTTACTCAAAAGCCATGCTTCGTCGTTTCGACGACGATAATTCTTAAAAACCATAGTTCTCAACTATTTTTCAGAAAAATCAGAAGAAAACAAAATAAAACAAGGAAGAAAAACGATTTAATGTAATTATGAGTCGTCGATTCGACAAAGCAAGTCCTTCCAGGGTTAAAATAAAGATTTTACTTACCATTTTTTAAATGTGCGTTTTACTTTTTTTTTGTTTTCTCAGTGTATATTAATTTAATAAATAACCACCTGAGTTGATTTAGATACGTCCGCTTGTCTGTCCGTCTGTCTGTCTGTCTGTGGGCACGATTACAGCCCTAATTTTGAAGCTTTCGTGTTGAAATTAGATATTGAGGCTTTTTTCTTAGTTCGAGAACGGTCTAAATCGGATGAAAACTACGCCTACTTCCCATACAACCTCAATAATTAAAACTCCATGAAGAAGCAAATATTTAAGCTACGAAACTTAAATTCGATATTTGTGTAATCTATGCCAAAACTGAGGTGTGTTAGAAAAATGGGCTTCATCCATCCACGTATACGCCCATCACCCATACAACTCCAAAATTGAAAACTATATAAATAGGCTTCTGTCGAAGCTACAGAAGTAAAGTTAGAGATTTATTATTTTTATATCAAAATAAAGAACCATTATAAAAATGGACGTCATCTGCCCATGAACACGCCCACCTCCAATACATCCCTAATATTAAAGACTATATATAGAGGCTTGTGTCAACGCTACAAAAATAAAATTGGATATTTATTAAAATTAAGACGCGATAGCAAAATGGGCATCATCCACGCACGAACACGCCCACCTCCCATACAACCCCAAAATTTAAATAGGCTACATTAATAGGCTTTAAATAGGCTATCGAAGCTACAAAAATAAAATTAGATGTTTGCTCTTTTTATATAAAAATAAAGACGTGTTATAAAAATAGCCGATATCCAAACACGAACACGCCCACCTCCCATACAATCACAAAATTTTAAACTATATAAAAAGGTTTCTCTTTAAGCTACAGGAAAACAATTTGATATTTGATTGGTTTATAGATGCCATATATATAAAAATCTCGTGTCACGGTGTTAGTGTACAAACTCCTCCGAAACGGCTGGACCGATTTGAATGAAATTTTTTTCATGCATTTGGTAGGTATGAGAATAGGTTTTAAAGTATTTTTCACCCTCCTATCTGCGAGGGGCGTGGCACTTTTTAAAAAACAAAAATTTTCGTTTATACTTTCGTCTTTGAATCACACATCAACTAAATTTAGTACGAAATTATTATTGAGACGTGCCCTTTGATTGTCAAAATTTAGCGATCTTTGGAAAGGGGGCATGGCACCGCCCATACAATTCAATTTTTTCATATCGAATAGCTTTGGAACTAAATGTCGTATAACAATGAAACTCAGTATAAAACAGGCGATTGGCCAGGTTGTTAAATTAAAATACAGGCATGGGCATTCGAATACGGGGCGTGGCTCCACCCATACAATTCAAAATTTTCGATACAGAAAAGCTATGCAAGTAAAAGTCACAGAACATTTTAACTCAGAATGGAGTTACTGTTTTATGGTGTCCTACTACTGGAAAACTTGATGGAGCATTGTACAAGGGGTGTGGCTCCGCCCATAATAGACACATTTTTTAAATTTAATCGCTTTGGAAATAATAGTCACAGGTCAAAGAAACTCGACTTGGAGTAACTATTTGGATATACACTACTCGGAAATACTCGCAAACTGAAACGGTTATTGGGCAAAGGGTGTGGCCTATAAAAGACAATATTTTATATTTAATAGCTTTGGAAATAATGGTCAAAGAACATTGAAACTCAAAGTGGAGTTACTATTTATTGATGGCATTCAATTGGCAAATTGGAACAGACATTGGGCAAGGACGGGAGCAACGCACCGGGTACCAGCTAGTATTATGAATAAAAATCAAATTGAGATGAAATTTTTAAAGGCATTCTACAACACAGCAATAAACATTTATTATTTTATTCCAAACGTAAGTATGTTTCACAAGATGGTTTCTGATGCAAAATCTTTCGTAAAATGTGTGTAGCTGCTTGTAAGAGTGGAGTTACTATTTGTTGATGGCCTTCTATTGGCAAACTGCGCAGGCATTGGACTAGGACGGCAGTAACGCGCCGGGTATCAGCTAGTGGTATTTGTGTATTTTATATCAAAACTTAATTGTGAAAGAAAAGTGGGCTTTATACCTCTACGAACATAACCACCTCCCATACAGCCCATAATAATGAAAACTCTATAGTCTTATATTTAAGCTACATACTTGAAATGGAGTATTTGTGTATATTATATCAAAACTGAGGCATGTTAGAAAAATTGGCATCAACCACTCAAGAGCACGCCCACCTCCCACACAATCCCTAATTGAAAATTTTATAATAAAGAGGCTTGTCTTTACTTTGCAGGAAAATAATTTGATATGAAAATATTTTAGACGTATAGTAAAGTAGTAAAATTTTTTAAATCGGCCGTGGGGGTATTTTAACTTCGGCCAAGTCGAAGATATACCTTACTTGTTTAGTCTTTACTCTTCAACAGCTATTAATCTATTGTTTACCTCCTGCATTAATCTTATTTCTGATTATGTGCAAATACAACATTGTAACATCTTAATAACCTTCTTACAACTGTTTTTGGAAACAATCAAAAGAATTATTTTTTCTCAAGAGAATGCCTTTTGCTTACTTACACATATTTTCAGAAAACTACGTCTTTTAAAAATCGGCAAATAATAATAAATACTTGTGCGTTTTCCCAGCTAATAACAAGAAAACCAGAGTGCTTTCGTCAACAGGAACCTTTTTACAGTTAAACACAAAAAAAAAAAGAAAATAAGAAACAAAAATCTTGTTCACGCAATAAACGCATTTAATGCTGTCTGTATAAATGTATATGTTTGCATGTATAAATGTTAATTTTGTGTGTGCCCACAGAGTGCAATTATTTATTTCATTACATACCACTTTTTAATGGATGAAAGTGCAAAAACTGTACTAAATATGTTCGTGTTAATTAATAAATAAACATGACTGAGTTGACTTCCAGCATAGCAAACATCATAAAATATTCCAAAAATCATAAAAAACATTTACAACACCCTTGAGTAATGTAGGCCATAAAATAAAGGCAAAATAAAAGCTTTGAGGATTGCGAACCCAGCGGTAAAAAACACGACTTTCATTGCTGCCAACATCAAGTACTCAAGACATCTGAAAAAAAAAAACAATACCATTCTTGCTGTTAAAAGTACTTTGTGGGTAATAATTCAATGAGGAATTAAGTCAGAGAAAATTATTTACAAATTCAGTTAAATTTCTTAGCAATCTGTAAATGTTGAAGATATTACGGTAATATTGGACTGTTCATGCTAAAGTAAAGTAATAAAACAATGGGTTTATATTAGATTTCTATTAAGATTTCAGCTAATCATTGCTGTGATTGTGTAACGACCGATTCAACGATTGATACATATCAGTTCATTTCCATTGTATGACCTCGGGTAGATAAAAGACCCATTATTATAGAAATCAAGTGAATGAAAATATTCCATAGCAACCGAATATATAACAGACTCGCATATGAATATGTCTGTTTTTATTGTTGTTGCTTTTGTTATTGTGGTTATAAAAACAGTGAATATATTAAATTTGCTAGCACACATGCATGCCCAGCAACGCACAATTCAATGGTTCTTTATCCAACGCTTTGCCTTACTTCAAAAGGATTTGATATTGTTCTGCTAATAAAACCCCGAATACACGCACAAAAGCGCACGTCTCTGTACTCAATATCGTTTTGTTTACATTATCTTATATAATTTTATACGAAGCTATTTTATATTCTTATTAATATTTATTTTATATATTCACATCCTGCTGACAAAAATATGACAAAAATATCAAATATTTTATGGAAGGCAAGCATACACATATATTTTTGATTCCGTCAACCATCATAACTTCATTTATTATTCTTACACTTACTTATTTCCCAAATGGGTGATAATTTTAGTCAATCAAAAAAATAGATCATTTAATAACAATATTATTTTTTTATTTTTAAAGCAGTGTTAAGTTTGAATGTTGTTTGTATGATTTCATATTTTTATACCTTAAAATATTAATTTAATTTTATTTTATAGAAATATTAATTTTTATGTTGTTATGCTATTTGGTTTATTTTACCCAATAGGCTTTGTATGCTTTTTGTAATTTTGTTTGTTGTTTTGTTATGCAAACCTGCAACCTACAAATGTGTTTTTTTTTTTTTTCAGATAACAAATAACACCATACCCTAGAGGCTTATTTGAAATATGTGAAGGTGGCTGAATTTGGAAGCCAACTTAAGTGAATAAGATGGCATGAACCAAAGGTATTTTGGTTACATATATCCATAGGAACACTGTGTTGGTAAATAAATACTCACTTGGATTATGCTACCTTTTTTATTTTGTAATGTATTTGTCACTTGACTTAAGATATTAGAAAAGAGTCAAAACAATGGACTACTTCTGACTTCATTAGCTTTAACTGATCACAAGGGATTACTATTAGCTACCTCAGCCCAAAAACCTTAAGGTAAAAAACATATATAATCGAAAAATATTGGCATATAGCTAAGAGCTACATATGTACGACAAGGCTCACATATATGATAAGTGAACTTTTACTGGCATTCTACATTTTGAAAATTGTTTAAGTTATGGAATCTCTTAACAAAAACCTACGATTGTTTTATTCAATTATTTTTTTTTAACCCTAACTTTGGCACTATTTACATATGTAAATATCCCAATTTAAACTACTTTCTTTTTTATTCTATTTGATATGGCTTGAATTCTGTGGCTATTTTTTGGTGTTCTTTCTGAAAATTCCAAAGTTGTTTTTAATATAAGAATTTTCTGATACTATCTGAAAATTTTTCATTTTTATAACGTATTTTAAAGGCTTTTATGGTGTTTTCACTCATTTTTTGTATTAATTATGGAAAAATATGATAACGAAAAACTCTTCTTATATTTTTTATATATACATATGTCATATTTGATAGCTTTTATTGGAAATATATTAATGAACCGAATTGCTTACCGGGCCACCAGTCAATATTTTAAATTTACGGTGTTTATCTGTCATTATTACTGTGTTAATCAATACAAATTCTTTTCTTTACTAAGTTTACACTACGATGTTTCACAACTGATCAATAGAAACTCTTTTCTTACTATAACACTTCAACTCTTTACAATTTACATAAAATGAATAAATATCAATTTGACGTTTTGTAACTTCAACAAAAGCCTATTTATATAGTTTTCAATTTTGGGGTTCTATGGGAGATGGGCGTGTTAGTAAGTGGATAACGCCCATTTTCCTTACACACCTAAGTTCTGACATAGGTTACACAAATACTGAATTTTAGTTTTGTAGCTTAAAGATTTGCTTATTCATGAAGTTTTCATTATTGTAGTTGTATGGGAGATAGGCGTGGTTTTTATCCGATTTATTTCATTCTCGAACTTGATCTGAATTTTTTAGATGAAAGCTTAAATATCGAATTTTAGTACGATAGCTTGAAAATTACGGCTGTATTCGTGTCACAGATAGATAGACAGACAGACGAACATGGCTAAATCAACTCAGCTGGTGATGCTGGCCAAGAATTTATACACTTTTCTATACCTACCCCGCCTATTTATGGGCGTTACACACGTCGTGACAAAATTAATACACTCCTTACGCAGTACGCGTGGAGGAAAAAAATAGTGGGATACCGTATACAACAGTGCAATTCACAATAATTTCGCTATATTCTATGGAAGCATATTTGGTACCAAACGTAAGTCCTCAAAAAGCCAAATTAGAAAATTTTGTTGAAATTTTGTTCTTGTAATTTAAAGCTCGGTACCACAAGCTTCTGGAAAGGTCACAAGTTGCGGATAGTGGATGGCCTCTAGATATAGTGGTAAGGCGCTTTTTGCGGTCCCGGACAAGTAGCGGGTGACCGTCTAGGATGTGGAATGGCGTATTGTTGGACAGGTACTGCGTTTTGATCGAAAAAAACCACATAGCCCGTAAATGACACTGCCAAGACGAGTCGAGGCCTACCCAAACAAAAGCTGTTTTTCTTAAACTCTGTCCACTTAAGGGTGTCCATTATAATTGCCCAATGAAAACCAAAACAGTCTCGAATATGAACCATAAGCCATGAATATGAACGTTGACGACCATCGCAAAAAAAAAAACGGACAACTAACCCGGAATGTCTGGGCCCTTTTAAGGGAAGGTGCCTCTGTCTATTTGACGGAAGCCCTCGTAAAAATAAAGGCTGATATCACCGCCATCCAAGAGATGCGATGAAAAGAACAAGGCTGCTCTAAGAGGGCAGACTGCGATATTTACTACAGTTGCCATGCGGAGAAGTGTGACTTTGGATGCGGATTCGTAGTAAGCCGGAAACTACGCCACGTTGTTTCCCGATTCACACTCGATAGACTGGCCACAATCCGCATCAAGGCGAAATTCTTCCACATAAGCTATTTAATTTACGTGGACGCTTACATCCCACTCAATACGCACTTCTGCTGAGGAAGTTATTAGTTTCCGGAGCCAGCAACCTCGAAACCAATGCTACTACCAGAAGTCACGTGATGCAACTGCAGCAAAATACGCCGCAGTAAAAAAGATGCTGCAGTCAGCTGTAACGCGAGCCATGTGCGAAACTATCGCGAAAAGAGGAAGTAAGAGAGATGCCTTTTCAGGCAAAAAAAAGGAGCAGGAAAAGCGTGAGCGTCAGAAAAATTAAGAATGATCGACAGTTCTGCCAACAGGTTAAGCGTCTTACCCATGGTTCCAAGCCCGGAGCATCCACTTGCAGAGATGAAAATGGTAATCTAGTTACAAAAACGCAGTGCGCATTGAGATTATGGAGGCAGCATTTTTCAAATCTACTTGCCGGCGACGATCCCAATAGTTTCGCCCTTGGAGACTGCGGTCCGACACCACCAATCGACGATGAAAGAGTTGAAATCCTACGGCGGCAATGAATTGATAAGGTCAGCCATCAGCAAAATATTGCTGGCCGAAAAAATGCCCGACGATTGGAATCTCAGTGTTCTTTGTCCTTTACTTACTCCTTAAAAAAGAAGACCCGACAATCTGTGCTAACTACCATCGCGCCAACTACCATTTCCATCGCATACAAGATTCTTTCGAGCGTATTGTTTGAAAGATTGAAGCCGCATACCAAAACACTGATTGGACCTTATAAGTGTGGCTTTCGTCCTGGCAAGTCCACCATAGACCAGATTTTTACGTTACGCCAAATCCTGGAGAAAACCCACGAAAACCAAATCGACACCCATCATCTCTCTGTTGATTACAAAGCTGCGTTCGATTGCCTGTACGCAACAATGTCTGACCTCGGTATACCTGCAAAGTTGATAAGGCTCTGCAAGATGACGTTGAGCAATACATACAGCTCAGTCAAGGTAGGAAATGACCTTTCCAAACCTTTAATACCGAACGAGGTTTCAGACAAGGTGACTCGCTATCTTGCGCTCATTTCAATTCGTAGTGGGTATCCTACGAAAGGCAGGTGCACATTGCAATGATATAAATTCCTTAAAGCTGTTCAGCTCCTTGCTTACGCTGATGATATCGACAATATCGGCCGTAACTGCTGCTTTTGCCGCTATCGAAAAGTAATCAGCCAAAGTGGGTATGACGGAAAAAATGACGGGAAATACAAAGTATATGCCGTCTGCAAATAGGGAAGTGCGGGGTTCCCATGTTACAGAAAGCAAATATTACTTTGCATTTGTCAATGAGTGTGGCACCACCGTAAACACCAATATTATTGTCAGCATGTAGATTAAGTGAAGAACAATAATTGCAAATAGGTTCTACTACGGGCTAAGTTACCAATTATTGTTAGAGCCATCTCCCGATTCACAAAACTAACACTCTACAAGACGCTCATCATACCTGTGCGTCTCTATTGAGCTGAGGCATGGGTGGTATTGCAAACAGATGCAGTCACTCTTAGGGTGTTCGGGCGGAAAGTTGTTCGCAAAATCTTTGGTTTTATTCGAGTTGGCAATGACTCAAATTAATGCATTCAAATGAACCACGAACTGTACGTGCTGTACTAGACATTGACTTAGTTCATCGTATAACGATGAAGAAACTCTATCGAACAAGGTATTTGAGGCGAAAGCGAAGGAACGACGAAGAAGAGAAAGACTAGGCATCCGATGGATTGACCGAAGGAAATCTGAGGAAGGAAATTGGAGACTGCACGCGCAAAGCAGAGGCATGAACAATTTTTCCCTCGGAATTGACTGGAGTACTCAGGATGAGAGAGCTCTGGCGCCAATAATGCTTAGTGTGAAACCAACGCAGCTTAACTATTTAAAGAGCTGCAAAACCTCGGCGGATGCTTGACAGAAGTTGCGAGAAGTCTACCGACCAAGTGGACCTGTACGTAAGGTGTCTCTTTAGAAACAATTGCTGAATCCTCGTATGACAGATAAAATGAAAATGTCAGAATATCTGAATGCTTTTGTTGCTGCTGTGGAAAAATTGGTAGAGATGGAGATTGGGCTAAAGAATGAGTTATTGGTAATAATGTTAATGTTGAGTTTACTTAAAGAATACGAGAACTTCATCGCTGCCATAGAGACAATAGATTACTTGTCTACCTTTGATGTTCTTAAAGTAAAATTTTTAGAAGAAGGTGAGCGAAGAAACAGTTTGATTGTTGCCGAATCGAGCAGAGGAGAATCTGGGAGAGAGTGGAACTTCAAATTAGATGCAGTTCTTAAAAATATTGGCTTTTCACCGTGCGATAGCGAACCGTGTCTGTACAAGCAAATTAAAAATTTTAATATTTGTTTAATCGCTATTTATGTTGACTTTTAACTTCTAGCATGCCAGTCAGCAGCGATGTTGATGGAAATCAAATTCGAAATATCGAGCAACTTCGATTGCGTTGACAAGGGCCAGTGTGAATTATTTGTAGGAGTGCGTATCGAGTGCGTTGGAAAATGTGATGACATTTCAACTGACCAATCACAATACATTCAAGATCTCTTGAAACAACACGCCACGGAAAATTGTCGTCCTGCCGTTAGATGTCGGATTTAAAATTGGGAGCGATGACAACAAGTGTAAGAAGGTTGATACTAAAGCTTATCAGTCGTCGATTGGATCACTTATCTACCTCGCTCTTATGACCAGACTTGCCATTCTTCATTCCGTCTCCAAGCTAGCTCAACGAATCATGGATCCACATAGCGAGCACGACGCCGGGATCAAGCACGTTCTGTGCTACTTGGCATCCTTGGCTACCGAAGAGGCAATATATTTGCAAAAAATATTAAGCGAAGTAGGGTTGAGCATAGAAGAAGTTCCAACAGTACTTTTTGGTGACAACTCAAGCGCACAGCAGAATAGCAAAAAACCCGGTGTATCACAACAGAAGCAAGCCTATTGATATTAGATATCATTTTATTAGGGATGTCATAAAAACAAATATATTGAATTGAAATATGTATCGACAGACAACATGATTGCAGATATTTTAACAAAAAATGTATTAAAAAAAAAGCACTCTAAATTCACTGAATTATTAGGATTGAAATAAGTTTTTTTTTCAATTGAATTTGAGCACATTCGAATTGAGGTAGAGTGTTGAAAAAGTAGCTTGAATAGGAATTAGAATATGCGTGCATTTAAATTTCTTCTCTTCTTTCTCTTTTGATTGTGTTACCAATTATCTCTTTTATAATTACTACTTATGTTAGCATTAATATTTTTCTTGAGTTTATAATTTAAGCAAAAGGATCGAATTTTTTTTATTTTTCATATCAACAACAATTCCAATAACGAATATTGACGTTTGATGAACAAATTTGCATTAAAAATTTTTAAAAAGTTCTTCTGCTTTATATTAAAAACAGAAACTTTCTGTTCCAATTCCGAGGGAAAGATTTCTCATGATTGGGCTGTGTATGTTTTTTTTTGAAAATTTTGGAGGTGGATTATGATTGACTGTATCTATTGGTGAAAAAGTATAAAAAGTGTTTTGGGAATTTTCAAAAATGGGAATCTCAAAATGTATTGAAAATGATTTGGTTAAAAAATGATTGGAAATTATATTGGCGTGCAAATTCAAATTTTATTTTAATCATATTATTTACCTTTATCTTTTAAATAAGTATTGAAATTGTAATGCAGAATTAAATGTGCTTAGTTATATCAACAATGAGGTAATAGAGTACAGCCCAAATTTAAAACCCATGATATACCCACAAAGTCAACAAGTACTTGAGGGATGATCCTTAGAAGTCAGCAAATTTTTCGGTTATTTGCTGTGTATTATAATATCTGCTTCCTTTTAATTTCAATGATTGTTTAAAAATATCCTTCAAACACAAAGACCACTGGAATAACATTCAAAAAGTTGCGGTAACACATTTTGTGCTATACTTAGAATAACAAACAAATTGAAAAGAAGCACAAAATATCAGCTGAAAATCAATTTAAAGTGCAATCAACTTATAGCATATCCTTAGAATTACTTACCTAAGTAGGTGCTGTTTGTTAAAACCCAAAAGATTTTTAATGGATCCACCATTACTGCTCCTACGCTCGTGCAAACACACAGGCTTTGCTTAACCTTTGCAAAAGTCCTGGCACCACAAAAAGTAGCAGCTGCAGCAGCGGCAGCAGTAAGGACTATGACGAAGCAGCAGCCAAAGGAAGTGGCAGGATCTGTTTGCCAAAACCAGATGGAATACACAATGAATTCAATTAATTGCCAAATGATGCCGAAGTAAACATTGAAGTGCTTCGTTATCCTTTGCTATTTACGCAGTCCTTTTTATACTACTTCTGTATTGGTACTGTTGATGGTGATGGTGTTGGTGTTGGTGATGATGTTTTTGCTTAAATTTCTGTTGCAGTGATTTTTGGTATCGACAAAATTTTGCAAATGATGGCTTTTGTTTTTGTTTTTTTAACTTTTGTTTATTTTTAAAAGCTCTACAGAAATCACTGCGGTGAATAGTGTTCATGGTCAAACTGCGTACTTTTTAGTCTATGACCCACACTTCACTTCAGCATTCTACACAATTCACACATATTGTTTACAAATTTAATTTTATTGCATATCCTGCAGCGTTTAATTTGCTTCCGCTATTTTTACCTATTGTTTTAGCCGGTTAGTTTAATATAACAATTGTATATCCATTGTTACCTTCTACTAAATATTAATTATATACTTCACAATAGTTTCTAGCTTCTTGCCAATTGTATATAAATGCTTTTCAAAAGCATGAGCAAATAAATGTTTCTAGCAACTAACTAATCGCATTCATGAGAAAATTCTAAAAAGTTTTTTTTTTTTTTATTTAATATATTTATTTGAAATTCCAAGCAAATTGAATTCATCACAAATTCATTGAATTGTGGATAGAAATAATTTCTTATTTTACTTCAATCGGTTTGTGTAACCAATGCTTGTGCACAAATGCTGGCCAACTGTCACTCCTTTCAAATGGCCAAGATTTTTTATGTACCTAAAGTTTGTTGGTTATCGTTCGTTTCTTGTAATGGTTTTCATTGAATTCAATTTAATTAGAAAATTTTTAATTCTTAGAATAGCAAATGCTTGAATATGTAAAATGAGCTTTTATTAAGACTATAAAACGAAGACTATAAATATTTAAGCTACAAAAACTCATAAAAAAACTTTGAATCTGCAGTCAGAATTTTGAATAATTGCAATTTGCAAATAACAGTAAAATTCATTTATGACTAATATAAAAGTATGTTTGTAATTGAAATTAAAATATTGAAATACTTGCTATAAGAATAACAATCCAACCACAAAATGTTATCCACATCTAAAGAAATTGTTATATCAATAAAGTTGGAATGTTTTTAATTGAATTCAAATAAACACTTAAAAATATTTATTCAAAATTCTTAATTTAGTATACAAACATTCATTAAATTTTTGATACTTGATGAAAACTTCGTAAATGTTATAAGTTAAACTCTTTGTTTTGTTTTATTAGCAACACACCTTTGCAAATTCTACGTTAGAGCTGATAAGAGTTCTTGCAAGAATATTCAAGATTCAAGAACATTTTTGTTGGTGTTAAGAATACACAAGAATGGAATAAAATGTTAAAAGAGCAATAAAATGTTTGCATTTATTAACGTTCCATTTGAAAATCTTCTTCACGTGAAATAGTTTGCAAAATAAATTCTGACAAAAAAAAACAGAAGAAATTCTTATGTCTAAGAGCTATCTATAGATATATATAATCAACTATACAAAAACTCACTATATAAAAAACAATAAAACAATCAAAAATTTGAAGAACATTTTTGTTCCTTAGTGTAGTTTCATTAAGATTTCTTTGCCATTAATAATATTTTTGTTCTTTCAATAGTTCCTTTGAAATTTCTTTAAAGTTTCCTTACAGTGCAAAACCACTTCAGGCGTAATAATATTCTCACATTAATTCTGTGTTTGAAAAAACCATTTGTCCAAGCATTCAACGAATGTTCAGTACACTATTTTCTTTGTTTATTTAGGCTTTGTGTCAAAGGAATTTAAAAAGAAATATCGATGGTTAAGCGGACTTAAGTGATAAGTGAACTTTTGACGCAAATAGGTTTACTGCATTTTCAATCCATCAATATAATATCTACGTTATATAAATTTATTGAAAATGCATATCTTGTGAATGCGTGTCAGTTCACAGTCAAAATTAGTACTTTATATTGAAATTTAAAAACAAAATCGACGTTCGTGAACATTTGAAATTTTTCATTTATCACTTTAGTGGGCGTAACCATAGATATATTTTAAAAAACTAAGCTAGATTTTGTTGCGTTTTGAAGGAAACATATGGTGATGTTTAACACAAACATAAATTAAAGCGATAATTTGTTTAGATTCATTTTAAAATTCATATAAATTACGGTAAATTTACGACTTGGCCCTATTAAATTAATAATTATTTTTTATTTATTTATTACCAACCGATTGACCACAATCGATAGCAGACCACAATCGGTACTATTCTCCAACACATTTTACACGCAAAGAAAAAAAAACGCTTATCGCCAGTTTGCTGCAAACGAAATTCGTTTGTCATGCATTGAAGTAATTTTTTGCAAACGTTTGAACAGTTGTCATAATAATAGTCAGTTGCGGAAAACGCGATATTTAGTCGCAAGAAATCAATTTCGTGTGACACTAACGTTAATTATTTTTAAATTGCAGCAACCAAAAAATTGTTGCTTTTCAGTTTGTTAAACTGAAAACTTAATTTGTAGTAGAGCTCGCAAACTATCGATGGCACTATCGATAGTATCACACTATCGTGACTATCGATAGTTTTGGACGGACTATCGATGGTTTTTGATTTTCATACTCAATGTCCGATAGACCGCAGTTTTTGCTGTGACCCATACTACATGTCATACGACATGCAATGTCATTCGGACATGTAGCATAGTTTGAAAGGGCCTATTGATATTCATATTTCATTGACAACACTGTTTAAGTCATTGCCCTTGCTGTGAAATCTTGACAATATGGCTCAGCAAAGCAAAAATATATAAAAATTTAAATAAAGTGAAATACTTTTATGAAAAATGTGAAATTGAAATCCTGTTTCGTTTAACTTATATTAATTTTGAAAATAAAAAATATTTTCAAATGAAACGGCCATGTATTCATAACACATAACTACTTTCGAAAACTATCGATAGTCTATCAATAGCTAGTAAAAAACTATCGCACACTATCGATTGCCACGACTATCGATAGTTTGCGAGCTCTAATTTGTAGAAAAAATATCCATTTCTTATGACATAAAAATTTGTAATCTAAAAAAATTCATTCTACACAATATCTCAAAATAGCTCAATGGAAGCGTGCTAGACTGTCATGCGGAAGACGTGGGTTCGAATCCTGGCTGTGGAAGTAACAAAAATTTTAATGTAATTATTAAAATTCTAGTTCTGTTTCATTATCTAAAAACAAAGAAAAGACAACAAATTGGCCATTTAAACCCTTGAAATGACTTTGACCGAGTTTTTTATGATCAATTGGGTGTGTTATTAAATGTTTGCCCACAATTGACCGAGAGCTGGACCTATATGTTGTAAATATTCTTACAACCACTAGAAATATAGAGCTAAATTCTTAAATGTATGTTTTCACTGCGAAACCACTAGGAGTCAAAGGGATAAGGAAACTATTGTATATCGGTTCATACTGTTACTAGGGAACTGAAATTTGGTACAGGGTTAGGTTGAATTCTTATAAAGTATGATCAATTAAGTAAGTGGGATCCGAAAAAGGGCGTTGAAAATTGAAAATAACCAACAAACTTAAAATTTACAAGAAATTAACAAGAAAGGAATATTTGTAATTTTCCTCAAGAATATTTTAACATAAAATGAATTCTTGCAAATATATTAAAAAAATCCAAAAGAGTACAGAATAAGAAATGAGAGAAAGCATTTTCTAAATTATAATCAAATTTTTCTAAAATGTATCGTTTTCTCTAAAAAGGAAGAAATAAAAACTTTTTAACAAAAAAAAAAAAAACCTACTTCACAATAACTATAAAGTAAAAAATAATTTTATATGACTTTTTCTATTTATTTCTTGGTCAAATTTGATAATTTATTTATATATGTTATTATATTCGAAATCCTATGATATCAATTATTCTTTATTTGTTTTATTTTTATCATAAACATATTAGTTTTTTATGATAATTAAAACTTCGTCCTGTTGGGCGCTTTACACATCGTGATAAAATATTATACGCAGTACGCGTGGGGGGTATATTTGAAGTACTTTTTGTATAAAAACAGTATTTACTTAGCTATATATATTATTTATTGTTTTTTTACTAAGCAACAAGCCAGTCTTTGTTGGGGTGGCACACAACGTAAAACCTCCTGTTTGTTATACAAAAGGATACGTTACACTCAATCGTAAATAATAATAATTTTCTACCTTAACATTTCTAATCGCCCCAAGGTTGTTTAATGGTTTACGAAATAATATTCGTCATCATGCATGCAATAAACATGGTATCCTTAATGAAGTGGAATTGTTAAGCAAGTTAATTTGTGACGAATAAGATTAAATTCTGCGTTAACAAAATTGATTTTAAAGTTAAGAATATTTTCTTACCATTTTTAACCTTTGCTGGTAATTTCAACTTTTCTTTTTTATAAAAACAAAAGATATAGCAAATTTAAAATTTTAAATGATTTTAAGTTCCCATGAAATACATTGTGCATAAATTAATTTATATAAGTAGTAAATACTATGCATTAATCACTAGTTGAGCTGCAGAAGTAATTTTATACTCTAGTCAGTTACGTTTATGGTAAATATTTCTATAGGAGGATCGGGCAAAAAATATTTATACCCCCACGCGTACTGCGTAAGGGGTATATTAATTTTGTCACGACGTGTGTAACACCCAAAAGGAGGCGTGGTAGGTATGGAAAAGTATATATATTCTTGATCAGCATCACCACCTGAGTTGATTTAGCCATGTCCGTCTGTCTGTCCGTCTGTCTGTCCGTCTGTCCGTCTGTCCGTCTGTCTGTCGACACGATTACAGCCGTAATTTTGAAGATATCGTAATGAAATTCGATATTTAAGCTTTTTTTAAAAACTAAGGTCAAGTTCGAGAATGGGCTAAATCGGATGAAAACCACGCTTACCTCCCATGCAACCCCAAAATTGAAAACTCTGCAAATAAGCTAATATTAAAGCTACTATACTGAAATTTGGTATATGTATATTCTATGTTAAAACTAAGATGTCATAGCAAAATGGGCGTTATCCACCCACTAACACGCCCACCTCCCATACAACCCCAAAATTGAAATATCTATAAAGAGGCTAATATTAAAGTTACAAGACGGAAACTCGGTATTTATGTTTTCAATGTCAAAAATGCGGTGTGTTAGAAAAATGGGCGTCATCCACCCACTAACACGCCCAGCTCCCATAAAACCCCAAAATTGAAAAATCTATAAATCTATAATTCTATATCGAAACTGAGGTATGCTAGAAAAATGGGCGTCATACACAATCTAACACGCCCACCTCCCATACAACACCAAAATTTAAAACTTTATAAAAAGGCCAAAAAGCTCTCCAATTTAAGATTCTTCCAACCTTAAGAATCGGCCGTGGGGGTATTTTTACTTCGGCCAAGTCGAAGATATAGCTTACTAGTTTTTAATTAATTTCGGTCAATTTCGAAACATAAATTTATAAAATATGTTAAGATCACTTGTATCTCGCACGGAATAATTTCAAATCGCAACAAAAACGTATGAACGTGAAACGTTAAAGACCACATATTTTGGTTCCTAGAAGTGCAAGACAACATTTTGTTTTCATTATTTCGATTTTATGTTTCATTTTCGTCAAACCTAGAAACTCGTATCCCAAAAATGTTTCAACTACACCTGTACACTTTCATGTACAAATACAAATTTTTTTTAGTTTCATAAAATATTTTCGATATATTTGAAGAAATATGCATTCGAGTGTAACGTTAAAGAGAAGAAAATTCTTCTTACACATTTCATAGTTAAGCCAAAACAATATTTAAACAATTTTTTTAAATTGCTTATAAATTGAAAGATACTGCACCTAAGAATGTTAAACGTTTGATGAAAATAATATCCCTTATATAAATACAACGGAAATTATATGTCGACGACAATATATGCATGGAATCCAATAAAAATAACCAAAAGGTTGTAAAAAGGATATACAAAGAAAAATAATGCTATATTATATGCATAAAAATGCAACTATTATTTGAAATATATACTTACACCCACTCACTCATACCAGGGCACACAAGACAAGACACACACACACACACACACACCCTACATTTATGGTCTAGTTTAAAAGCTTCAAGTAAGAAACTCACATCGTAATATTTAGTTTCTTCGAATAAGAAAAGTGGAACAACGCAGCAAAAACAAAACAAAAGAAAAATAGATAAGATATAAATATTGGAAGTAAAAAGAGCCATAAGAAGAATGTGAAAAGAGATAAAAGTTCGCTCATAAGACTAATTATGTTATGCAAATGTGTAAAAGTTGAGGAAGAAACAATGCGATGCCAAATTCAATTGTGTAGCACACACACACCCATCATTTCCACACCCACATATGGTAGATAAGCATGTGTGCACATCGTAGTCAGCGAGTTTGTGCAAATATTTTACCGTTGCTAGTTAAAAGCATTCCACTTTATATATTTTCTGGAGCAGTAAAGTAGATTTATCATTTGAGCATTTAATGCACTGTTGCCACAATAGAAATAAGACAAACAGTCAAGAAAATAAACAAGATTTTTCCCAATTTCTTCTTTATTCGAAGATATTTTAGGTGGCACTTTTGTAATTAGTACTTCATTAAAAGCAACACATCAATTTAAGTTTTTCTAACTCAATAAAATACTTATATTATATTTTTCGCATGAGAAAAAATTCAATCGTATGCGATAAAAATTTTGTATTTAGATCAGGGCCGAATTGTACCGTGAACTAGGTACTATAGCATAATAGTTTAATTTATATATTTTTTCCATAGGCTGCGTTCAAAAATCCTAGTTGAAGAACGCCCTGAGCTTTTCACTTATTCGATTTTTCTTGCTCGACCGTTTTTGACTTCTTACTTCTTACTTTTTACTTCTTACTTCATTCTTATTACTTCTTACTTACTTACTTCTTACTTCTTACTTCTTACTTCTTACTTCTTACTTCTTACTTCTTACTTCTTACTTCTTACTTCTTACTTCTTACTTCTTACTTCTTACTTCTTACTTCTTACTTCTTACTTCTTACTTCTTACTTCTTACTTCTTACTTCTTACTTCTTACTTCTTACTTCTTACTTCTTACTTCTTACTTCTTACTTCTTACTTCTTACTTCTTACTTCTTACTTCTTACTTCTTACTTCTTACTTCTTACTTCTTACTGCTTACTTCATGCTTTTTATCACTTTTTCTGATTGATTTGTATCTTTGAAGCTTCTTCAAGTGTATTGTAATAAAATGAAAAAAAAGTTTGGGACAAAAATTTAATTTTAGTAAGTTACAAAAATTATTTTAACAAGGTTTTAGTTAAATGCATCATAATATAATAATCCCAATTTGCCAAACAAGGGTGAACATCATAATTATAGAATACAGTAATTCAATAAAAACAATATTTGAAAACTTTAAGAAAATTATGGGCTCACATTTGGAATTACTTTTCTATTCTAAGTACTATTATTTCTATCGTAAGTATTATTTATATCTATCGTTATTTCTAAAATGTATTAATATTTATTCCAAATTCTTTAACCATTTTTTTGCTTTGAGAAACACGCAATGTCTGTCCGAAGGAAAATTTGGTTAGCTTTGCTATTTTGTTTTTTTCTTTTTACAGTATATAATATATATAGTATATAGTATATATTATATGGGGAGACCTCAAAGATTGATTCAGATATAGTCTAACGACAATGAAAGTAAGCGATGAAAATAGCTTAGTTTAAGTTCGAAAATATAATTAAACAGTTATTGTAGATACGAACAGGTAACGATAACAAAAATTAAATATCAAATTTCTAAGAATTTCAGGTTCATACTTTCAATTCTGAAGTTAAAATTAGGACACACGAAACAAAGTTTTCCCGCTATGAATAGTTATGACTAAATGTTATTTTTTAAAGGATCGGTATTTTATTTTTGTTTGAACTTTTGGATGGGGTCACGGACGATGACATGTGAGTTCTAATTTCAAAAGAATGAATGAATTAAGATTTAAGGTTCTGACCAAATTATAGGTTTATCGGATTTGAAATTCAGAATAAATTGCAAAATTCACATTTTCTGTATTGGATCTTCACTCGGAAGATGAAAAACTATTGGATTGTGCAAATTTCATATAAATTAGGGTCAAAACGTGGATTTTCAAGAATGCTTGTCTTAGACGGTTGACTTCCGTTTTTATTTTATTTTATTTTGTAGTTTTAAGAAATCAGGTTGGGTCGATACCTGCGATAAATAATATTAGTTCAACCTAAGTTGAGGGGCTCAATGCTGAAAAATGTATGTGTGTATTATGGGGATGTGAAATTTTAATCGGAACATGGTGATTTTTTTCAAGTTTTAAAGTGGAATATGTATTAAAAAGTTTGAGAAGTATTAGCTTAAGGTTTAAAACAAATTTGCTTATCAAGTTTTTTTGAAAACTTTAAAATCACAAGATTATCAAAGGTATAAAAGCAGCATTAAATTTTCTCGCCTGTCTAGTAATCTTTTACTTTGTTTAAATAACTATAATAAGTTTTTATAATAAATACTAGCTAGTACCCGGCGCGTTGCTGCCGTCCTTGTTCAATGTCTGTCCAGTTTGCCAATAGAAGGCCATCAGCAAATAGTAATTTTACTCCGAGTTTCAATATTTTCTGATTAATATTTCCAAAGCTATTCAAAATAAAAAATTGTCTTTTATGGGCGGAGCCACACCCCATTGTTCAGCATCCGTTTTAGTTGGTGATTTCTTCCGAGCAGTAGGATATCATCAAATAGTTACTTCAAGTCGAGTTTCTTTAATTTGTGACTATTATTTCCCAAGCGATTCAATTTAAAACTAGTAAAGTATATCTTCGACTCAGCCGAAGTAAAAATACCCCCACGGCCGATTCGTAATGGTACAAAATCTTAAATTGTAGCTTTTGTTGTATGAGATTTTAAAAAATTTTACTATTTTGATGACGTCTAAAATACATTCATATCAAATTTTTTTCATGGAAAGTTTTCAATTAGGGGTTGCATGGGAGGTGGGCGTGTTCTTGAGTGGTTTATACCAATTTTTCTAACAAGCCTCAGTTTTGATATAAAATACACAAATACCCAATTTCAGGTCTGTAGCTTAAATATTAGCCTATTTATAGAGTTTTCACTTTAATAAGTTTGAAGGGGAGGTGGGTAAGTTCGTATGCGGATGACGCCCACTTTTCTTCCACTATTTAGTTTTGACATAAAATACAAACGTATCAAATTTTTTGACGTAGAATTACGTCTTACAGCGCGGTTTGTAAGGGGTCGTTTTAACAGATTTTTTCAAGGTCATTAGGCAACTTTTTTGGCGAATACTTTAGGGTATACCTATAGCCTTTAATACTCTTCGTTCAAAGCTAATATATGTACTAAAATATCAGATATATCCTGCGCTGAATGAATATCTAATTTTGGATTTTGTCACTATTATATTAAAGTCACAAAATAGTAAAATATAAGAAGAAAAATGCATGTTTTTATATAAGAAAATCAATCATCAGCTGATTATGTAACTGCTGCTTTCTTTGTTTTTCTTTCGTTGTTTATGCTTGTATGCTTTGGTTTTGCACGAGCTGATTGGTTCGCTTTGGCAGCATTGTAAGCATTAGTTCGCATTGGGTTTATGTATGCACTACTGTTCTAGTATACTATTTTGAAACCAGAGGTCATGAACCTCTTTTCAACTCAGTCAATGACCTCAATCTGTCAAATTTAACGAAATGGGTCTGTGATCCGGTTAGCTTTAACTCTTATGAAAAAAACGAGTTGCAACATATTTCTTTTTATGTTTTTACCCAATAGATGGCGTAAAATTTTAATTTTTGTTTTTAATGCAAATTCATTTGGATTCCACATCCCACTAGCACTAGCGAGTGTAGTTCGCAAACTATACATCGAACAGAGACGAAAGTGTAGCTCACAAACTAAATATCAGACAGAGACGAGAGGAAAGGACATGTGCTCAGCGTGAAATATAGTAACCATACGATTTTTTAAAAATCGGGGTCTTAATTTTAATTTGAAATTAGTAGCTTAACTGACTGTAGCTCGCAAACTATATATCGGGCAGAGACGAAAGTGGCACCAATGTAGGGTTCATTTGCTTCGCCTTCTTTTCAACTTAGTCAATGAACTCAACCTATCAAACTTAACAAAATGATCGCAAAAATTTGAAATTTTGCTTGTTTCTTTTGCTTGCTCATTTAATTTTACTTACTTTTTAACTTTTTCTCTGTTTTAGCCTCGATAAGTAGTCCATAATTGAGTGTTATTCATTTATTTGTTAATTTTCGGAAGATCAATAAAAATACGTGCAAAATGGCCAAAACAATCGGACCAAAGAGACAAAGTAGAAGAGGTTACAACTTAAACGGAATTCTACGTCTACACTTACGATACTATCGAAACTGTTTCTTTTTTCCTGTAGCTTAAAGTGAAGCCTTTTTATAGAGTTTAAAGTTTTGGGGTTATATGGGAGGTAGGCGTGTTCGTTGCTGGATGACGCCCATTTTTCTAACACGTCTCTAACACGTCTTTATACAAAAATAATAAATATCTAATTTGAATTTTGTAGCTTCGACAGACGCCTATTTATATAGTTTTCAATATAGAGTTGTATGGGAGGTGAGCGTGTTAGTAAGTGGATCACGCCCATTTTTCGAACACACCTCAGTTTTGACATAGATTATACAAATACCGAAATTAAGTTTTGTAGCTTAAATATTTACTTCTTTATGAAGTTTTCATTATTGGGGTTGTATTGGAGGTAGGCGTGGTTTTCATCCGATTTAGCCCATTCTCGAACTTGATCTTAGTTTTTAAGAAAAAAGCTTGAATATCGAATTTAAACGCGATAGCTTCAAAATTACGGCTGTAATCGTGTCCACAGACAGACAGACAGATGGACAGACAGACAGACGGACAGACAGACGGACATGGCTAAGTCAACTCAGATGGTGATGCTGAGCAAGAATATATATACTTTTCTATACCTACCATGCCTCTTTATGGGCGTTACACACAAAACAAAAAAACAAAAAAAAACAAATTGGCCATTTCAGCCCTTGAAAGGACTTTGACAGAGCTTCTTATGATCAATTGTGTTGTGTGTGTTATTAAATGTTTGCACACAATTGACCGAGAACTGGACCTACATGTTTTATGCCGACTCCGAACGGCTCATGTTCTCTAGAAGCTTTGCATGGCATTATTTACTCTCTGAGGTTTGCCATTGTCTACAGAGAGGTGGTGACCGATCAGAAAAATTGTTTATTGAAAAAAAAAAAAAATAAATTTTTCGCCGCGGCTGGGGATCGAACCCGGGCTCCGAGCATGCTAAGCCACACACTTAACCTGCATGCCACGGTCACCACGTTACACACGTCGTGACAAAATTAATATACTCCTTACGGAGTACGCGTGGGGGTATAAAAATATGTCTTATATTGGAGAATACACTCCCATTGCCTAATGCCCGTTCCAGTAGCAGGACACCACCAAATAGTAACTCTATTTTGATTTTAAATGTTCTGCGACTTTTATATCCGTAGCTTTCCTGTATCAAAAACACTAATTGTGTGGTTGGAGCCACGCACCGTTCTCCATTGCTCGTGTCTGTTTTATAATTGAAAGACCTGGCCAACCAGTAACTACATTGTGACACGAAATTTTTATATGCTAGATTGTTATTGGAATATGAATAAAAAAAGTTGAAGATTTAGAAGAAATTATTTAATAACAGTTTTTTTAAAATTTTGAAATCACAGATGTTATTAAAGGCAGAAAATCTGCGTTAAATTTGCTTGTCTGTCTGGAAGTTTCTTACTTTGTATGTATTAGCAATTACCAGTGCTTTTCGCCAGAATACATGTAAAATTCATTCAAGTGAATTAATTCAGCTGCATGTATTTCATAGTTCTCACAGGCAGCAGCGTACGCTATGAAATAATATTTCTATTGCTTTCTGGCCAAATTCAAATTGGGTCCGATATATGGCTTATGTTGTTCCAACAGATGAAAGAAATCTTTTTGTTACTAAGTGTTCTTTATGCAGCCATATTTTTTGATTTTTTTCAGCAAATAACGTTATTGTTATTCTTATCGATTGAAAATTAATTATTTTTATAAAACAAAAATGTATGCAAAGTTTTTAAGCCCAATCAAAGTGAATAAATACTTCCGAACAAGTGGGTGGGGAGCCGATAGTGGGAGATGATTGTTGTGTTGTCTGTTAAAACACAGATACTATTGCTTCGCTTTGAGAGTGTGCATGTGTTTAAGTATGAATATTGTGAGCTTGTAGTTTTTTTTTAAAATCTTTTTTATGTTGCTTTCAAAGATGTGGCATACGAGAGCAAAGCGGAAGAATACGAAGAAGCTTTTTAAGCAAATTGCAGCCAAGAAAATGCTCTGAAGCTTGCAGCTTTTGTCTTCTTCCTTCACCAACAATTTAGACAAAGTTGATGCCAAAGAAGCTGTAAATGAAGAAATGAAAAAGCAAAAAGTTTTAAGTGAAGAAATTAACTAAAGAAGCAGTGGCAGAAGCAGAAACAGAACAAGTAACAGCAGCAGTTAAGACAGAGTTTTTCGTCGTACTCGCTTGTTGTTGTTTGTTGTGGCTTAAATTGTCATCAGCTACAAAGAATTTGCATGAAATTCATTTTAAATTTTATTCTTATATTTGGGTCAGCAAATGCGTTATTATCTTGCCATAATTTCATTCTCTTGCTATTGTTTTATGCTGACATTCGATGTGTCCGTCTGGTATTTGTTGTTGTTGTTATTGTTTTGGTCAGCATAAAATGAACCAGGCAAGCTGAAGTTACATCAAGCAGCAGCGTCCTTTTAGCTCAGATTCTGTTTCTGATTTAAAGTCTTATGAAACTAACTTTTTTAAAATTGTCCAACTTTGGGTTAGGATTTCTTTCAAGTTATAAAAAGGAATGTTTTAGTCGAGTAAGATATTTAAAACTGTCCTTTGGCAGACAATTTTAACCCATTTCTGAACGAAGATGTTGACGTGCATAAACAATGTACGACATCTGTTATAAATTACATTGAGAATCGGAGCTTAAATCTGGTGAGTCATGAACATTTTAAGCTACATACTGACAGAAAAGAGAAATATATACAAGAATGTCGGTAAATGAACATTGTGTGTGCAATTAAAATGAAAGTTTTTGGTTTTGAAATATTTTACAAAGCTGCTTGCTACTCGGCTTGAATTGACAAAAGTACTAACTGTAGACGTCATAGAATTTAAAGGGACACTTTGTTGCTGTTTGAAACATTAATGAATAATCAAATCAGATTTCGAGTTTACCTCAAATTATTTGAATTATAAAAAAGTTAAAATGTACAGTTTCAGAACTTTAATTTATTCATTTTGTTGATAATAAATTATTATTAATTATCTTAAGTACTGTGTATGAAAAAAAGATGAAGAGGTAATTCACCTTCAAGTTTTTTGAACACAAGGTCAAAAAGAAAGCTGGTTAAACGGCGTTCAAGGAGCAAAAAGTTATTTTGGTCAGGTCTTGTTTTGGACATTACAGTAAAGCGGTTAGTATGTGATACTAAAAGTTAATGCAATTTTATGTGCTGTGAATTCAATGATACTCGGCTTTGGTAAAAAGGAATAACTAAGTGGCAAAGAAATAGGCCAAATAAATATACTACAAATTATTCATAAAATAAGTTTTCAGTGAAACTTATAATTTTGTTGGTTTGATTAAAACACTATGAAAAAACTTATTAACTTTAAGGCCTCAAAATGTTCTGAAAAGCTTCTCAAAAGTTTAATATTCTTTGCATCAAGTTTTATAACCAGAGTTAAAATTTTAACATCTTAATATATAAAAGACAAGCGTCCTGCTCCGTGCCCTATATCATAAAACATGTTCAGCCTGGACCAGAACCTGTTGTAAAATTATCCATTTGAAATTTTTGTGCTTACTAAGCCTTTTGCTCTATATCGTAAAACCTGTTCAGCCTGGACCAAAATCTGTTGTAAAATTATCTATTTGAAATTTTTGTACGTACTACACTTTTTAAAACCTGTTCAGCCTGGACCAGAACCTGTTGTAAAATTATCCATTTGAAATTTTTGTACTTACTAAACCTTTTAAAACCTGTTCAGAATGGACCAGCACCTATTCTTAAATTATGTATTGAAAATCTTTGTACTTGAAGACTATCGTCATTTTCCTCAACTACTATACATCAAACATCATGTCTTGCTATTACAGTGCTTCTTAATTAACAGAACCGCAACCTATTCGGTCTGCATAAACTGAACAGCAATTATTACATTCAGTGACGTGGGTGTCAATTGGAATTGCTAGAATTAAATCACAATGTTCGGTCTTCTGATCCAAGTTTTAGCGATTGGCTACTCAAGTTAGGAAATGGAGATGAAGATATCATAGAAATTCCAGATTATTTTGTTTGTTAAGGTTCGCTTATTAACCCTTTCAATGGCTTGCCTAGAATAATCGTGGACAATTTTTTTGAGCTTATATTCCCATCATTTAAGCAATAAAAAGATTAAAAAACATCCCTCTGATTTTTACATGAGCTACTTTGCTTTTGGCAGGCTGTCTAATATAATGGACAAAACCACGATAACGTTGTATTTAATATTTTAGTTCAACTAAAACAACCGGAGACAAATGCAAATGCGTTTTTTATGTAAATGTTATTATAATAAAAACATTTTAACAAAAAGAAAACCTACTTCAAAATCACTACAAAGTAAAAAATAATTTTAAATTACTTTTACTATTTATTTCTTGCTCAAATTTGATAATTTATTTATATTAATTATTATATTGGAAATCTTATGATATCAATTATTCTGATTTGTTTTTATTTTTATCATAAATATATGAAGTTTTTATGAATTTCTTTCTTTTTAGAGAAAGTGATATATTTTAAAAAAGTGATTTAAAAAATTAATTAAACACCAATTATTTATGCTCATAATATGGAATATGCTTTTCTGTCGTTTCTTATTCTGTTCTTTGTCAGTATCTTTATCAGTTCCTACTCTTGTGTTTTTATCAGTACCCCAATGTCAATATTGACTGAAATATAGTGTGTTTATAAAAGTGACACACCTCTTAGTCGAGAATATCACACTCTTTGTCATAGTGTTTTCAATAGTTCTACCCATTCAAACAATGGATTTTATCACCCTTAAGTCAATATTATACAGTTTTGTTACACACTGCCACACCCCTTAGTCGAATAACGCCCAATTCCTCGGTAGTAATTTATAATAATTGTGCCTACGTCTGTTTATTTTCAGTTAGAAGTGTCAATATTCGATTTAGTGTTTTCTAATTGCCACACCCCTTTGTCGAATGACGCCCACTTTATTGACAATAACTTGTTATAAGTGTGCCTACCTCTATACTAAATATCGGTACTCTAGTGTCAATATTATTCGGGAGTGTGTTTCATTTATTGACACAACCCTTTATCAAACAACGCCCACTTTATTGAAATGAATTTTTTTATAACTGTGGCTACCCCTGTAGTTAACTTTAGTACTCAAGTGTCAATATTATTCGAGATACAGAGTTTTTCTAATATTTCCACACCTCTTTGTCGACTAATGCCCACTTAATTGACCGTTATTTTTTATAATTGTACCTACCCTTGCATGTTTGCTGTGAATTTTATTAACTCTAGTACTCTGGTGTCAATATTTACTGAGATACAGTTTTTTTTATATGGTGACACGCCCCTTTATCGAATACCGCCCACATTACTGGCAGTAATTTGTTATAGTTGTACCTACCTTTGTACTAAATTTTAGTATCGTAGTGTCTACAGTAATCGAGATACAGTGTTTTTTTTAATATTGCCACTCCCTTCTCAAATAACGCCCATTATTTTTTTTACAAAAATTTGTAGTAATTCTCTTATATTGCCACACCTCTTTGTCGAATAACGCCCACTTCTTTGATAGTAATTTTAAATAATTGTGCCTACCT
The DNA here is from genome assembly GCA_958299015.1 of Tetanocera ferruginea. NCBI lineage: Eukaryota > Metazoa > Arthropoda > Insecta > Diptera > Sciomyzidae > Tetanocera > Tetanocera ferruginea. Next base: position 106,312,244 of record OY282641.1, read on the forward strand.
CTGTATTTAATTTCAGTACTCTAGTGTCAATTTTCTTCGAGATACAGAGTTTTTACAATATTGCCACACCCTTTTTTAGAATTACGCCCACTTAAGTGATCGTCATTTTTAATATTTGTGCTTGCCCTTGTAATTTTACTGTGAAGTGTATTACCCTAGTGTCAATATTTACTGAGATACAGAATTTTTCTTATAGAGACACGCCCCTTTGCCGAATACCACCCACTTTCATAGACAGGCACCTCCGCGTTGATGGTCTCTATATGCTGACAAAAAATTACGGCAATCGGGCAAGAACTTTAGGAGTAATCGATGTACATACATTCACAAAAAAAAAAAAAAAAAAAAAAAAACAGAGAAACCAACCAATTTGAGAACCTCCTCCTTTTTGAAGTCGGTTAAAAATAAAAAATTATACTTTGCACACCAATCACAATAATCACTTCTTTTTTGCAAAATTTATTTACACGCGATATAAAAAAATTGAAGGCTTCTGTTGGGCAAAAAATCGAAAATCTAACTAAGTTAAATCTCCCTAAAATTATTTATGTCATGTTGGCACAACTTCACTTCATAGCACCGACCTATTTTATTTTAGAAAAAAACTTTGGAAAATGAAAAAAAAAAATTTTCCAAAGTGTCCAATATAATGGACAAGTCCATTGAAAGGGTTAAATAGATTTTTGGAGATACTTTGAGTCCGAATAACATCAACCGGTATTCCAAAATTGCTATCCTGTACCCAAAAAATTCCGATGTGAACAAAGTCAACGAGCAAGTTGTAAATATTTTAGTTGGTGACACAGTGACAGATCTGAGCACGGATTAAATTGAAGTCAGTGATGATAACGATAAACAAAATTACCCTGCCGAGTTTTTGAATGAATTTTATTCTTCAGGAATGCCACTGCATAAGTTAAACCTCAAAATTGGAAGTATTATAATACTTCTTCGAAATTTCAATACCAAAAGAGATATCTGGAATGGAAGGTGGTTAGTTTTGAAAAACCTAAAAACTTAATTAATCATCGCACAGGTATTGACAGGCGCACTGGCGAACATTAAATAGTTTTCATACCTACAATTGATTTGGCCCCGACAAACACAGATTTGCCTTTCACTCTCCGGATGCGACAATTTCCAGTTAAACTGACATTTTCAATGACCATAAATAAATTGCATGGTTAAATAATGCAAAAAGTAGGAGTTTTTCTAAAAGAACTGGTATTTAGTCATGGGCAGTTTTAGCGGGCTTATGATGTAAAACAAAGCATTATAGATGGCAAGGGACAAGGTTAATTGGTTAAAATTTTAAGAATTTTTTTACTAGAAATGTTGTATATAAGAAAGTTTTATAAAAATAATTAAATAAACATGTTTTCAAATAAAAACCTTTGTATATAAATCCAATAAGTTTTTTGTCGCATTTTGTACTCTAAATGGTTCCTTCCCGTCGTAGGACGGGCTTTTACACTAGTATATATTATATGTATGAAGTTTATACTCGTACTATAAAGTATTATTTTAAACGTTCTATAGCCATTTTTTTCATACAAACGTTTAAAACTAAATAAAGGCATAATTGTCGTTTTGTTGAATCATTCCAAATTGCTAAAAACCATTATTTTCAAAATGTTGACTTACGTCGTATTAAAATTAGGCAGATACATAATTTTTGAATGCATAGATAAAAAATAAGATTCCTTCATTGGATATTTGTGAATGAATCCAGACAATTTAAGCAGTTTCTTAGAAGTAACAAAGCCTTTACATGAACTCTTTAATCCAATTCTATCTTCAACTTACTTGAGTGAGTACTAGAATCAATAAAATTGTTACTAAGACATTTTTTGGTGGACTCACTTTAATTGAAAGCGGATTTTGAAGTATTCTATTATCTATTCGAAGGCGTAGAAGCTCTGATGGGTGCAACTAATGTTCCAGAAAATAATAAAAAATTCCTTAATTCTTCAAAAGTTACAGTTGCAGGAAATGAGAAATTTGGATTATTTTTAATTTAAATATCTAAGAGAAAAAGAGTTACATAATTAAGAGTAAAGCTCTTTGTATTTTTCGCACATATGCAGAATTATTGCGATGGCTATAACTATTAGTTGATAGCTATAACTGGCGTCAAAAAATATATGCCTTGAGTATATTATGGCACGGACAGTTTATTACATTCACCTTTAATGCTTTATTGACTTTGAAAGAAAATTAAAAATGCAAATTTGAGTTTTTCTCCTGTTACAGCAAAAATCATTTTAGCTTATATTTTGAGAAATATTAAATTTTGTGGTCTCTTTCAAAAGGGTATTATATAAATATAAACAAAAAATTAACGAAAAAACTATTATAAATTTTTTAAAGCTAACTAATCAGCCTTAAATAAAAAAAAAAAAATAAATAAAATATATTAATAGATGGCATAGATATTTGCTTCCTAATTTAGAACATTCAATTTGAGAGAGTTTTCGTAGCATTTCTTTAAAATACACTCTAAATAACTTACAATATTAAGAAAATTTATTAAAAATACTATTGGTTAAATTCAATTTAAAGGAAAATTTAACAAACTTTTAGAAATAATTAGAAAAATTGAAAAACCGTTAAAATTCGACCAAGATATTGACATGGAGAGTAGAATTTTTACAATTGATGAATGCATATGACTATTTTTTTTTAAGAAAATTTTTACTATTGAAAAAACTCAAATTCAACCATTTTCAAAGCTCTATCCTAACCAAATTCCATTTTGATCAAAGAATGAGGTTTTTCTTAAAAAGTTAATTTCTTTCTCAGAAGGTTGGGAGAAGGAGGTTGATTTCTTATTCATACTAAAAAAGCGTACGACAAACTACAATGTTCACATACATATACTACTATATAAAATTTATCGAACGAATGAGTAATTTCGGTTTATTTAACTATTTTGTTTTAAAAAAGTCGGGACTTAAGGGTATTCAATCGGCAAAAATACCATTATACCCTCCCAACACACATGGTCTCGGTACGCCCCTGGTTGGGCCCAGCATAAAACGATAAGTGTATTTTGTTTCATTTTTCAAAAATACTGACAGACTCTTATTTTTAGTTTATAATATTAAGTTATTTATCTTTAAATACTAAAATGTTCTTCAAAGTGGTATTAAAATTATCTTTATTTAAAATGATTATTTATTATTTTAAAGTTGAACTTTATTATTCAAAGAATATTTATTGTGTATATAGGTTATAATAATCGGTTTGAATTGTTGATTTTGTAAGCTTTTAACAAAAAAATTAATAAAACTAAAATGTTTTTAAAAAATTTTCATGTAGAAATTCAGTTTCAGTTTCGGTTTCGATTTCGGCTGAATATAACAAAAATTGCCGAATTCCGATTTCGGCTAATATTTTGATTTCGGTCGAACACTACTCATATCACTTTTCCTACTTGTATATGATGGACGAATTCAAAGAGACGCATCCAACTATGAAGTGTACTGATTCCATATTTTAAGCTGTCCTTTTTGGCTGCAACTTTTCCAATCTGAAGACCTTGATTTTCAAAAACTCTTTTTTCATAACGCCGCGAATGAAACAAAGCTGAGTTGATTTTGTTTCGATTAGAAAGTTTAATACCTTGCCATCGATTAATGTTAGGTTTAACTTGCAAAACACCCGAAGAAGTTTTTCTGCATCCACTTGTACTTCAAAAATACCTGAACCGACTAATTTTTCTTCAACATATAACTTTTTTCTTAAAATATTTTTTTTGTTTTTGTGTTTTGTGCATTCCAATTGCAAAGGCCAACCGATTTTATAGACTGCGGTGTTTGATTATTCCATAAAATATTTCTTGTTGTTTCCCAAAACATAATGATTCAACTGTAGTAGGCAGAAGTGATGAAACGGAAGTTTGAAATTTACTTGGGTCTTGAAACTGTTGTTTGTAATTTGTGTTGCCAGTTCTACTGTCAAAGCCGTAGCTTTGGAATTTAAAAAGGTTTATTTCACGTGTATCCATTAATGTAGTTACAATATCTTTCTGCAGTTCAATAAGTGTTGTTTATGTTTGTTCCAAAAACTTTCTTAAAGGAACTTTTACAAGACTCTCAGTTACCAATATTCTTTTAGGTCTATATTTATAATTACTAGCCCTAACGTCTTTATACAGAGGATATATATCACGATTTCTTTGCTTACTTTCCTGTTAATAGCTATTGCAGTTTTGTTCCTAAGTCAAATTACTTTCCATAATTTCCATAATAAACTCTTCGGAGAACAGTGGAATCGGAGATGTTTTACTTGTAATTAATTTTTTCATCTTAGAAACTCTTTTTGGAGTTTGTGCCGTTTTTTCTAAAACAAAAGTTAAATCAAGCTGGCCGATTTTACGAGCTGCTGTGGCTGCTGCACAAACTATCAAATCAGTTCCATAAAATTGTCCAAGCTTTGTTCACTAGAAAATATTTTTCTGAAAAAATCGTTCAAGAGCTGAAATGGTCAATTCGCCTTTTTGTTGTTTTTTATGACTTCAATTTAAAAAATTTCTCTGTTAGTCTCAACTTCCTCGTTACATGAAAAAAATGGAAGCTTCAAGCACTTGTTTATGCCTCAGTCATAAAATTTTCGATCGTTGGGTGTGGCATTCTATTTAAATCTCATTTTATTTTTTTAATATTTGTCTTTTATTGCGAATGATTTCGAATTTTGGAGTATTTTTTGTGTAAATGTTTTGGGCACTTAATCTAATTATCAAAATAATTTATGATGGTACAAAGTTTCTTCATAACACTTGAGGGCTTTGCATGGAAGTGTCCTACAAGGAAAACTTTATATTTTTTTTTTTGTTTTTTGGTAAAGTTGCTGTGACTTTTTCAGTATTGCTTTAATTCTTTTTTATATTCTTTCAAGTTTTTGCTAGCTTAATTTTGCTCATTTTTTGTTTTAAGCCAAGTTTGATGCAGCAAGCTTTGTTGTGTGCATTTTGAATGAGGCTGGCTGCAAGCGACCTACTTTGGTCATGATGGCACTACAAATATGTTCATGAGCAAAGTTTTTCAACTGATGTTTTTGTCTTCATTGTTGTTGTTGTTGGTGTTGCTGGTGCTGCTATTGTTGCTTTTGTAGTTTTTTGTGGCCGTAAAAAAAAAACAACACAGCAAACTACCAACCCTCTACAAAGCATTGAAAAAACAAAAGTTGTAACATTAGTTTCAAACGCGGTAAAAAATTTGCTCACGCATCCTGACATGGTTTCACCAACCGGATGTTGTTGTTGTCATCCGGTTTGTACTCCCAAAACAATTTGAGTTTTCATCTTTGGAATACAAATTGCACTTTTTGCTGTGCATTTTTTTCCACTGTTAAAATTCAATTATTGCTCAGATTTTTGCACTGTTCCAGCTTCGAGATCCTGAAAGCCATTAAGTGTTCAAATTTTATAATTCTTATGGCTATTAAAAAAATTGCTCATAATAGGCGAAAGAATGTGGATCTAGTATAGGATGTCACAGGATTGCATTTAATAAATTGTACTTATATAAAAAAGTTAAAGTTTGGCATGCTTGGCAGCTTTAATCTCATTTCCGATTACTTTTATACGTATATCCTTTGTCCATCCTGTTAAAGCCAGTTGGAGAAAAACCTAATGAATCAAATTTATTTTATGTTCAAGTATGTCACGCATGGTTAACGCATTAGCAGAATACAACCATTTATAAAAATGTTAGCTATGTATGTGCGTGTGTGGTTATTGTTCTTTTATCGCTATCTTCTTATGAAAAAGGCCGAACTAGCTAGTTGTGAGTAAAAGACAATAAATCAAATAAATCAAATGGTCGTTAGTAAATTGGTCGAATTAATTTTATTCGAAACAAATCGAATCGAAACCAAGTGGTTAATGACCAAGAAAATATGACTATAATAGGCAAAGCAACCGTGCAACAAAAATTGTTTCATACTCGACTTTGTGGAAAATTTTTAGTAGAATATTAATTTATTGAGGCAGAAAAAAGGTTGAAAATTTTGCGTTTTTTAAGAGCAGATAAATCTGTTGAGAAGTGATTTTTTAACATATTTTACTTGGTAAGAAATCATGAAATTTGATTTCCTTATCCTTTCAAATATCTGTCGGTTTTCTTGCATCAGTTGAAACTATTATCATATCTATTTGTATTTTGAAATATATGTTGAAAACACTGCTGAATTTCAATAAAAGCTCAATCGAAATTACTTTAACCTTTAAGTTAAACTTTTAGTTACTCCATTGAACAGGCATTTTATTATAATTTATGACTTAAAACTTACACTGTAAGCAAAGGTAACAAAAGCAAAAAAAGTTTTATATGTAAGTATATAATTTAAATCTTATTTGAATAACAACCATCTAATTTGAGTGTCTAACTCACTTACTTACTTTTGTGGTACTTATTTTTCCTACTGGGTTGAACTGTGTCATGGTTAAAAAACCACACAAAACCCCCGCACACAGACTAAATAACACAAAAACTAGTTGTTGACAAGGAAATTGATGCGGTTTTTGCTGAAAATGTATACAAAGTTATATAAAAGCACATCAGAGTCACACACACACACACACATCCAAACATATACAATAACATAACAAGCAAAGAAATAAAATTTAAGCAAATTGCAGATCACGATATGTCTAAGTATGCATGAAAAAAAACATATATCTTTGTAAGTGAATACCGTTACATATACTGTTTGCCACCTTATTACCTTTGCTATCAACCGGAACGAATCCGAATCGTCCAATATTTGAGTTTAACCTTTTTAAGGTTTATTAACCTTTAAACAATATCTAAACATTTTAAATGGTTTTCCATCCCTTCAGTTACCAGCCTACAAAAGTCATCCTTAAAGCATACCTGATGAGCTCAACACATAACTAACTAGCTTAAACTGCCCATAAATATGGCCCACATATCTAGTGACTGCATACTTCTTAATTTTAAACACTAAAACGTAAGTTGAAAAAAAATAATCCAATGATTTGATTTTACTTCTTTATTTTTTGTATTTTAAATAAAGGCTTACAAGGGTCTATTTTTGGGCAGCTGGGGGTTAATTTACATAGTTAGATTTTTGAGAAGAATACAAAACTGAAGTGAGTATTGGTCCATCACGTTCGAGTTTTAAGGCACTTGAAGTATATAATTGAAAATGATTTATTTTAAATAGTTTTTGAGTACTTTATAGAAGGCAAGTAGTATTTTCTTGATATTTTCTACTATTTGCATCAATTGAATCTTCTTTTCCCTCTTTTAAATAAGTATTTAAGTGTTTGTCTAATAAATTTCTAACTCTTATTAACCCTCTTATTAACCCTGATTCGACTAATTCTGGCCAATTAACAAATTGTTAAACAGTATTTTTATATTTCTATGTTTTTGTTGTAATTCTTTGATTTCAAAACAAAATTTAAAGCTCAAAAAACAAAATTTGTTAATGAAATTGTTAATATCTGAAAAGCAATTGAAAATTTCTATCAAAATTTTTTATTTTTGAGCTTAAAATTTTGTTTAGGAATCAAAAAATTACAGCAAACACTTAGAAATATAAAAATACTGGTTTATAATTTGCCAAAATAGCGCCCTTTAAGCTATGATCACAAATTCGCTCTCTGAGTTATTAATTTGAAAAAATCAAATGAAAACCATGCTTACCTCACATACAACGTCATCAAATTACCTTAAACTCGACTTTAAGGATCTTTGAACTTCGACAAAGTCGAATATAATATCTTACTGATTAAGCTTGACCTTGTCAGTGGCTTAACTAGATGATCAAGGCCCCTTTGTGCAAAATTTAAAAGGGCCCTTACCAGAAAAATAAAAATAAACATCTTCAAAACAAAACAAGTTAATCTAATTCAGAGTCCTGTTTGTTCTCAATTGAAATCAATGGTAAATCCGACAACCTGAATTGGCTTGTCCTATTTCTTAAAAAATTTTTAATAATTTTCAATTTACTAAATGACCGATGTGCTCTTGCGGAGATCACTGGGATTCAGGACCGGCCCTAGAGCCGAACCAGTACGGCCCAGGCTCGTGGTGCATGCAGATAGGGGCGCAATACATATATAAAAACATATATATCAATCTTTCATAAGTGATAAGGACCTATGAGACTTACATGTATTTACCAGTGAATTCAAAGTATGATACGTTTTTTTATATACGGTTAACAACAGAAGTTGTTAACAACCTCAGTAGAATTATTTTGGTTGAAACAAAAAATTCTTCTTTTTGTGTTACTTAATGCATGCAAAAAAAAATTGGCCATTTCAGCCTTTGAAAGGACTTTGACCGAGCTTCTTATGATCAATTGTGTTGTGTGTGTTATTAAAATGTTTGCACACAATTGAACGAGAACTGGACCTACATATTTTATGCCGACTCCGAACGGCTTAAGTTCATGTTCTCAAGAAGTTTTACATGGCATTTTTTACTCACTGAGGTTTGCCATTGCCTGCAGAGGGGTGGTGACCGATCAGAAAAATTTTTTATTGAAAAACCTTTTCGCCGCGGCTGGGGAACAAACTCGGGCTCCAAGTATGCTAAGCCACACACTTAACCTGCATACCACAGTCACCACACTTAATGCAAGCAAAGCTTATTTGTTTATTGAGAAATAAATGCGAAATGGTAGGATCGAAAAATCGGTTTTTTACGAAAATAAGCTGCTCTGAGTAAAATACAATGTTGGGTGGAAGTAAAGGAAATTTTCAAAAGAAAAAAACTACGTTAAAAAACTGCATTATTGTCCCCTAGGTCTGGGACACCCTGTATATCAATAAAAATAATATTTTAGAAATTATCAATTCTTCGTATTTTTGGTTAATAAGGATAGTGTTAAGAATTATTCGGGACCAACTTTTATTTGAATTTTTCAACTTATAGAAATAAAGCTTACAGTTGAATTTATCAATTTTTAGGGTTCAAAAAGTCAACTTTTATTTCAAAATTTTTCATTTGAAGAAGTGGACTTCTAGTTGAATTGTTTAGCTACAAGCGTTGAGAAAGCCTTTTTGTTAAATTTTTAAACTTGTTGATTTGAATAAGTCCACTTTTAGTTAAATTTTTCAACTTTTCGGTTGAAAAGTCAGTCTTTTAATTGTATTGCTTACTACTTGGGTTGAGAAAGTCAAACTTTTTGTTTTTTCTGTTAAAATTTTGGTTTTTGAACTTGGCAGTTGAAATTTTCAACCCTTTAGTTACATAATTTTATCAAAAATTTGAATTATTCTACTTAAATAGTTGAGAATTTCATATTTTTTTTTCATTTTTTTTACTTTTAGGTCTAAATTTTCAACATTAAGTTTATCCAACTTATAAAGATGACATTTTCGTTACAAAAAGTTGAAAATTCTTTATAAACTTACTTGTTTAATCTAAATAAAGTAAAAATTTCACCTTTTTTGGAAAGACTGCGCATTGCAATGAACAAATTTGAAAAAGTGAACCTTAATTTCAAACCGGTTATGTTGCGACCACGGCATGCGTGTTAATGTGTGGCTTGTATGCCGAGAGCGCGTTAAAAAAATATGGGTTGCAATTTAAACACTTGGCCTAGGGCGGCACAAATTCTCGGGCCGGCCCTGCTGAGCTTGTGAAAAACAACAGCATAGCTATGCAAACTTTTGTAATGTTGCATTCATTTGGTTCAAAATATGTTATGATTTTTTGACACAATTGATTAAGGGTGTCCAATTCAACACCTTTTAAATACTGATGAATTGGTGAGTAAAATTTTGGGCTACTATTTCACAGTGTTTTTTTTTTAAATTATCGCAGTTTTTACTATGGTTTCTGGCTCCATTAGACAAACTACTCTATTAACATCATAAAAAATTTCTCATCTACAAGTTAACTAAGTTCTGTCAAAAACAGCTGTTCGTTGTTATATGCGTTGGTCACATTCAGCAGTGTCATTTATTGTGATAGCGACACAGCGAGAAGCGATGTTATTGCTACGGAAGTGGCAGAAGAAATGTCAAGCTTTATATCAAAAACCAATAGAAACTTAACCGACAAATAAAAATATTTCTATTTTTATATGCATTGTTATGCAAAAAATAAATAAAAATAAAAATTTTTTTATTTTTATATTGATTTTTATGCGCAACTTCATATTTATTTGTTTTGATTTAACATTTGCCAACTGTTGAGTATGCTTAAAGTGACCATTGCAAATTTATTGTATTCAATGGCGGATTGTGAGCGTTCTTTTCTTTGTTATATTTTTTGACAGATGACCGTTTCCAATAGAAACGTCAATATTATCTTGTAATCATTATAACATGCTCGCGACCACATCGACAGAGCAAATACAGAGAGAAATATTTAAGTAGAACTGTAGTAGAACGAGCAACAAAACCGTAAAAAATATTTTTGCTATTTTATGAAATAACTCCCAGAGTTCCTTTAGCTTTCTTCCAAGGGATTTCCTACTATAGTGAGGCAATCAAAGATGACGCAAATGTGATTGAGGTATATCGCACTGCATCTTAAAAAGAGACAGAACTCAAAATTTTAAAATTTTCAGGAGAGTTAATAAAATATTTTGTGTTTTAAGCAACTCCATACAAAAGTAGGATACAAAATTCATTATTAAAAATGAGAAAGAATTCTCTTCTTCTCTTCAAAAGAGACAGAAGAGATCTTCAAAAAAGAAAAAACTCAAAATTTTAAAATTTTCAGGAGAGTTAATAAACTATTTTGTGTTTTAAGCAACTCCATACAAAAGTAGGATACAAAATTCTTTATTAAAAATGAAAGACCAACCAAATTAAAAACAAACAGTTGACAGTCGATGAAGATGTGCGTTACGAATTGATTTGTATAAAAAGTCAAAATTTAAAAATTTAGAGTTGTGCCTTTTTTGTAGATGGGGTGTGATATGTTGCTGGTCGTTGCAAGTCCTATTTTTCAAACAAAAAATGGGTTTCCGGTTTCACAATTATTGACATGGGCATTTCCATAGTTGCGCACGTAACGTTCGTATGCCTTTTCTGTTGGTAAAAATTAAAAAATTAGAATTCATTCAAATTAATTCATTTAAACGATGGAAACGATCGATTTGTCCAAAGATATAAGCAAACAAACAGAACGTGTTACGTAACAAAAAATAGAAGTGGTTGAAAATAGACGAACAAAGTTTTATTTTTCACTTTTTTTTAAGCAATAAAAGTTTTTTTAGAAAAAACCTGGAATAATATAGCTTTATATTAATTGTCGTTTCGTGAAAATATCTTTTTTAAAATGGTTTTTACAAACCATAACAGGATACGTTACGATACACACGTTACGTTACATATGGGCATCTCCCAAAAAATGTCCACCAAAAGTGAAGAAAAACATTAAAATATAGCACTCTAACAGCTTTAAACTTTATTTTTTTTTTTATTTTGATTAGTATTTCTGCTATGTATTTTGAATTCAACTTATTATGATGCATTGTTATTAAAATTTATAATGAACATCTTTACTGTATTTTACTACTATGGAAAAATTTGTCGCGTCCATTATGTCGCGTCCGTATTCGTGCTATATCTATTTAAAAAAAGATAAAAGATAATTCTTATATGTCATAAGTCTATTAAATCTCGCAAATATTTTTATAAAATGTAGCACTCTTTCGTAGCGTTAGAACACTTGAATACATATCGGCTCATTTTGTTTCTTTCTTGTTTTTCGAGTAATTAAAACCATGCGAATGTCGCGTCCATGCCATATTGATCATATAATCATAATTGATCATAAAAGTTAAATTTATTTGTTTGAGGGTTATTTAGTAGTTGAGAAAAAAATTTAATTAATTTTTTTTTTCTATTATTAATGTTTTAAGAGGGATTTTGTGAAACAGTCATTATTTAAAAGTGTCTCTTAATGAAGAATTGTAGCAAAAAATACATAGAATAAAAATTACTTACACGAAAATCTACAGTTTTGCAACCCTATAGTCGATGTGATCATCTTTGTAAATGAAGTTATGCATAAATTGCTTCACTAAGTAATATTGAAATTTTTCTCTCAAAATACTATAAACTATCAATTTTAAATATTTTTTTATTTTTTTGGTCACGGTGGACCTTTCGGCGGAAATGGCCAGATTCTAAATATTGATATATTTTCAACATTTCTTTCTCCCACGTTGAAGTTGAAATTTTCTTTTTCCAACTTTTCGTAAGTAAATGTTGAACTCGTTCCAATAAAATGGTACACATTTATATTATTTCTACACCAGCAAGTAAACAGACTAAAATGTAAACACATGCTTAAGGGTCAGAAATAGTCAGCAAAATTAGACCAGATGAAAGTTATGAACTTTGTCATAAGATAATTCAGACACTTGAACGTTAGAATAAACTTTTTGGGTGCTCTTTTCTTTGATCATCCTCAAAAATCATCTTACCTCAAAGCTTTCTACTTAACTCGAATTTGTGCTAACTGCAAAACATGTAAAAAGGACAATAAAATCCTTAACTAAGAGTCTATCATTAACATGACACTAAATGGGAGTTTTCAAAAAGGGATCAGAATAAAAAGTGTTGGCAAACTTACAAATACACAAAAATTTTACAACACATAAAAACCTTGCATTATAGCTATCAGCTTTTTATGCTTGAAGGTGAAGTAAAAAACCTCAAAAGTTTTCCAGGGTTGGTCGGCGTTAAGCCTGAAGAGTGTCTGAGATAATTAAGCTGCATCTTCTTCGATTATCCATTAATAATCCAATAAACATAATTTCATCATTTAAATCACTCTTCAACTTTTAAGCACTTTGAAGAACTTTACTGCTCACTTTACTTTTAAAACTTGACACACACAAACACACACACACTCTTGTCTCTTTTTCGAAATCGTTTTTATGCAACAAGCAGCAGTTTTAATTTTATTTAACTTCCCTTCTCTTCGTTGTTTGTTCTAACAAAGTTTTACTTTATGCCATTAAAAATTGATGTCTTCACACAAAACACTCATTCAACAAATCGATTGAAAGTTAATTCTAGCTCAAACCGAACTCTCATTGTGTCAATATTAAAAATGACAAAATAATCACGCAAAAAGTTTGATTGAATTTAAAAAAAAAAAAACAGCAGAAACAAGGAAAATGAAAAAGAAGGAATCATTGTTTCATGTTATCGACAGTTGATTTTCCGCTTTTCTCTTTTCTCTTAGAATGTGACGCAATGGCATGAATAACCATGTGAAAAGTTTGAGCTGAATAAAATGTCAGTATTTGATTGATGACCGTTAAACTTGAATAGGTTCGTAGGGTTCATTTTGCACATGTTGCACGTTTGCATTCAAAATTAAAGTCGGTAACTGAATTCAACAAAAAAATTAAATATATTTTTACGCTAGATGACATTATTACTATTTAATTGTTCAAAAACCAAGACTGTGTGTAACGGTTTTATTTGGCCATAAAAAAGCAACACTACTTAATGTGTTCATATCAAAAAAAACCATCACCACTTCATTAGCACTAACAACTTTCCGAACTGTATCCATTATTTCTCAAAGGCGTAACTAAACCAATACCAACAATAATCAGAGTTGTACTAACAATAAAGTTGTCATGTTTTTTTGTTTTTATACGGCTAACTTCTTCCTTCAAATAAAAACAGAGCAAACTTAACAAAACGAAGCAAGTTGAAAAGTTGTGCCAGGAGGGGAGAGAATTATTACAATTTATATGATATAAATACTAAGATATGCGACACACGCTTATGAATTCTTAGCGTTTCATTCAAGTCAAGCGATAAGTTAAGTCGGGCTGATGTCTAGCTTACCCCAAACCTCCAACTCCTTATCAGTAAGACTCTGACTGGGATTCGTGCTTTTTTGCACTTTTATTATATTAAAAAAAATACAAAAAAAACTTTGTTCTCAGTTTTCTTTGGTTTTCTCTATAGAGATTTTTGCTTCGTGGACACTGAAACATATACATAAGTAACACATCAAGTGTTCCTGGTGGAATGGGACGTGCGACATGTTATACAGTAGCTGTCGAGAAAAGAAGCAAGTTTTTTTCCAAAACATTACTTTTTATGTTTATTATTACGAGCATTATGCATGTATGTATACGCAATGATCTGTGTGTGCGTCTTCGAGTGAGTGTGAGCATGTACACAGATATATCTAATATATATATATATATACATATATTTTTGTGAACTTTAGAATTTAACGCCTACTAAAAACGTTTTTATTCTCATAAAAAAAAAAATAAACTGAAACTATCCAGGCATGAAGTTGAGTATTTGGAATTTATTGACCAAATTTGCAAAAAGTAAAGAGCAACTTTTAGGGCCAACAATATTTATGAAATAGAAAACATTTTAAATAAATTCGATTTCAAATTAACATAAACATACTTGAACGATTTTAAATGTAAAGAATGGAATGAATAAAAGGGAAAGAACAAACATACACTTACGACTTAGTTCTGCCAGAAGAGTTGGGCGTGGTTATTGACAGAAGACGCCAAATTATTAAGAGAATTTATTTAAAGTACGAGCATTAAAATCAGTGTTCCGAAAAATTCGCGACTTTTAACAACAGACGACAGACTTCGAATCACAACAGAAAAGATATATAAAAGACACACATCTTTAGCTTTAACAAGAATAGAAATAAGGAAATCAAATAAGGTTCGAACTTTTAAAATATTTGGGTGTGGTCTAACCCCGATAGACACTTATAATAGGCATGAGACTTCTTGCTTTGAGAGCGCACATAAAAGTCAATGTTTTGAAAAATTTGTAAATATGTATAAGTAATGAAAGCAAGTTTCTTGCATATTTGCAGATATATTATTTTTCATCTCTTTGTTTGTGTGAAAATATTTTTTAAATAAAACACTATTGCTTAAAAGAGAACAAAAAAAAAATTTTTTTAAATATAAGTTTAATGCCAATATCTAAAGTCACTATTGAAAACAAAATATAGATACTTTTTGTATAACTTTAAACACAAATTATAACTAATTTTATTTAATATAACTAATTATTATAACTAATAATAATTTTACTAATATAACTAACTTATAACTAATTTTATTTAATATTTTTTCAAAATATTATTTAAAAAAATAAAACAAAATTGTCAAAATTGTTAACGATATTATCAGTATGAAGGAAATGGATCAAAAGAATAGAAGGGGAGTATTCCCACCTGCTGAACAGGCACAACTACTGAACACTGCCAGTTCTTAACAGTGGCGTAGATAGCGTTTGGCTCTGGGAGGGGTTCTCAAAAAAGTAATGACCTGGTAAGGCTAGAATAATCGTAATAGACAAAACCACAAAAGGCTGTATGAAAATATATAAGTTCAACTAAAACAACCGGAGACCAATGCAAATGCATTATTTATGATTTTATTATCATAAAAAAAATTATGTCGTGCACGCCAATCATAATAACTACCTTTATTTTTTTTTTTGCAACACATGTTTACACTCGAAATAAAAAGATTTGAGGCTTCTGTTTGGCACAAAATCGAAAATCCAAGTAAGTAGAACGTTATATACCTCTCTTAATTTATGTTTGTCATGTTGGTACAACTTTCTATCATAGTACCAACCTATTTAATTTAAAAAAGACGACGGAAAATAATAAAAAAAAATTATTTTCTGATATGTCCAATTTAAAGGACAAATCAATTGAAAGGGTTAATACATTATTGTTAGAGTAGCCAAACAATTTGCACAAATGACGCCTTAAAAATGAATAAAAATTTTCTTAAAAAACCAGAGATGCATAATGAAATCAACAAAATTTTTTCGTGTCGTTGAAGCACAAAAATAAATTATCAAAATTATTTCGTTTTTTAAATAACGTTTAAAATTTATCAAATCCAATTTCGTTTCGTTGAAAAACGAGAAATGTTCTATTATTTTCTCCAATGCTAAAAAAAAATTTCTTCTGATAACGTTGTTTTTGATTTCTTTCCAACGAAACAAAAAAAAATATTTTGGTTATCGTTAAAATTATCAATAAAAAAAAAATTATCGAACCTAATCAAAAAAAGTGCATATCAATTTAATAAATTTTTGAGTGTTTTTTTAACGAAAAAAATATGAGTATGAATGGAATACACACTTTAATATCTATATTACACAATTCGATGAACTATCGAACGGTAGTGCAATGGAAAAATAATATTTCGCGTCATGTCATGATGGACTCACGTCCCACCTACTAAACAATTTCAGCATGGCGTTGGACTCACGTCCCACCTACTAAACAATTTCAGCATGGCGTTGTCAAAAAAGTGAATGGTACGAAAATGGGCTTATCAACATTATGAGAAAGTTGCTGAAGACATCAAAGACTAATTTTCATTGAATTTAACTTAATTTTGTTGACTGGAATAAAAGTCCTTTTAAAATTTAAATTTATTGTCTTCTGTGTTAATTTTAGTAAATCTCTACAAACCACTGAAAGACTAAATTATTTATATACGCTAGAAACTAATGGTTTAACCATATTTTTTTTAATTTTTACACCGATGTGGTTAAGGTAACTGTGCCGATTTTTTTGGGAGTCGATTTTTGAGACTTTTGCCAGATCGACCGCCATACTTGTAAATTTTGAAAATTTAAAATTCAATTTGAATTTATTGTTAGCTATTAAACTATGTATACAAACGGAACTAACACCTCCGAAAAATTATGTTTCAAACCAAAGCTATGACCTCTAAATGAAACGTGTTCAGCAGGTGGGCATCCTCCCCTAATTTTGTATGTCAAAAATTTTGATAGTATGTCTTAAAAGTTTCATCATATTCTACATAGAATTTAAGAGAAAACGATTTGAAGCAGTTTTTTTTCTTAAACTTTTTGATTCCGAGAAAAAATACCGTATTTATAACCTAAACCTGAAAGGTGAGGGTATATTAACTTTGTGCAAACGTTTGTAAGGAGTTGAGATAATTGGATGAAACTTGATACACATGATCACATGGACCCACGGATCTGCACTATTGAATATTTTTGGAATCCGCTTACGGACACGCCTACCTCCCTTACAACGCAAAAATTGAAAACTGCATAACTCAGTTCATAATTAGCCTACAACAACAAAATATGGTATGTATGTGTTTTTTATTAACACAAAGATGTCTTACACAAATAGAGATCATCCGCTCACGGACACGCCCACCTTCCATACAACGCGAAAATTGAAAGCAAATAATTAGCCTAAAACAATAAAATTTGGTGTGTATGTGTTTTGTATCAACAAAAAGATGTCTTAGAAAAATGGGTGTCATCCGCCCACAACACGCCTACCTCCCATACAACTCAAAAAGTTTAAAACTTAATAATTAAGGTTATGTTTGTCATACACTAAGGGAAAAAGTTATGTAGTCAGTACAGAGACAGCTATGTAAAATCTATGCACTTCAACTTGTATGAGAACGCAACAAGAGCAGTATTTACTGAGTAAAGGGAGCGTGTACTGACTACATATCAATTTATTCACTTTTTAAAATGAATAAAAAATGTATTCAATACATCATGTTATGTGTTGAATACATAGCAGACTTCAATAGATACAAGCAACGTGTACTCAATCAACGTGTTATGTAATTTTTTACAAAAACTTTACTCAATACATAAAATATAGACTCAGTACACGTCCCCCTTATACGATTGAAGTGACACATTTATTCAGTACATAACATATGGACTCAGTACACGTATCTCTTGCACATCGGAACACGATTTTGCTGTTTTATGTCATTCGTTTCTTGATTTTCAAATAAGCAACACCTCTAAAGCCTCTAGAAAATCAGAGCGGGAATGAGTTCATCCACTGTACTCTAGAACAAAAGCGATGATTGGATAAGAATTAAATGGCTGGGTTTCTATAAGTAATTGCCAATTATTTTGTGAAATCTAGTCATTTCTTTATAAAATTATTTATTGCATTTGTTGAGAAGGTGCTTTAGGCACAGGCATGAATTGTGTATATATTCAATACATGGAATTATGAACAAAAAATATATAATGAATACATTATGCATGTACTCATTGCATAAAATTATGTTTTTAACATATGTTATGAGTAAATGATGTATGTACTCATTATATAAATGTATGCACTAAAAATATGTAATGAGTAAATTATGTATGTACTCATTACATAAAATTATGCATTTATAATATGTAATGAGTAAATAATGTATGTACTCATTGCATAAAATTATGTACTCCAAATATGTAATGAGTAAATTATGTATGTACTGAGTCAATAATTTATGTAATACGTACATAAGATCTTTACTCATTACATAAAATTATTTGTAACAGTTTGCGTTGAGTACATAAAATTCTTTATTGACTACATAACCGCTTGAAAGCATTATGTAGTCAATAAAGATTTCAACATGTACTCAATACATGAAAAATGTAAAATTTTTGTGTGCAGAAAACTATGCGATGAGTACATAAATTTATGTATTGAGTCCATAGGTTTTTCCCTCTGTGTAGAGAGATGAAATTTGGTATGTATGTATTTTATACCCAGAACTAAGGTGTGTTAAAAAATTGGGACTTATCCCTCCATGAACACGCCTGCCTCCCAAAGCTAAAGCATAATAAAGACATTACCTGTAAGCTACAGAAATAAAACTATGTATGTGTAAATTTTTTATTAACATTCAAAATATAGGTCTTATCCGCCCACGGACACGTCCATTTTCAATATTTATTTTTTTTTTTTAAAAGTAGGTTTAGGGTATTTCATAGTCGGTCTAGACCGACTTTAGACTTTCTTTTCTTGTTTTATATATACGAAATTACGAAAGATTTATCTGTATTCCATTTCCGGGTCAAAGGATTGGAGCACTTCAGAATTTAAATTATTCGCTGTTTAAAGTTTTCGATAGTCGAGTTTATGAATCTAAAGGCAGGCCTTAATCATTTAGATAACGAAAAATAGACAATGATTTACGGATATGTACCCGGACAGGGAATGTACCTGTGTTATTGGCTGATGCTCTCGTGAAAATAAAGCCTGACATCACCGCCATCCAGGAGATTCGTTGGAAAGGACAAGGCTGCTCTTAGACAGCAGATTGCGATATCTACTACAGCTGCCATACGAAGAATTCGCGAATTTGAATGCGGACTCGTCGTAAGCCCGAAAGTATGACTTCTCGTTTCCCGGTTCACATCTGTGAACGAAAGGCTGGCAACAATCCGCATCAAAGAAAAATTCTTTCACATAAGCCGAATTTGGACGCTTTTTACGCTAGCCTAGAAGACGTGTATGATCACTGCCTGGCCCATGACGTGAAAGTAGTCCTCGGTGATTTCAACGCGAAGGTCGGAAAATAATGCATTTTTGGCTCCGCTGTCGGTCAGTCCAATATCCACGAGACAACTTCGCAAAACGGCCTAAGACTGATCGAATGGCGAACTTTTGGGACATATATCTCACTCCATGCGCACTGCTGCTAAGTAACCAATGATGTGACCAGGAGTGGTTTTGACGCAACGAGTTGGCAAAAAGCGTCGCATATCAAAACACGCTGCCTTCAGCCGCAACGCGAGCTATGCGCGAAAACTATAGCGAAGAAGATAGGAAGAGAGATGTCTTTTCAAACGAAAAAAAGGGGAGCACGAAAAGCGTGAGCGTGAAAAATTGAGCTGTGTCAGGGGAATAAGGATACTCGAAGCGTCTAGCCCAAGGTTCTAAGCCCGGTGCATCCAATTGAAGAGGTCGTGATCTGGTTAAAGATACGCAGTGTGCATTAAAATTGTGGAGGCAGCATTTTTACTAATTTACTTGCAGCGACGATCTTAATAATTCCACTCTTGGAGAATGCAAACCGACACTTCCAATTGACGATGATGGAGTGGAAATTCCACCATCTAGCCATGACGAGGTTAAAGTTCCTATCCAGCGACTCAAAAGCAACAAAGCAGCAGGTGCTGGTGGCCTGGCTGCAGAATTGTTTAAAACCGCCGGCGGTAAATTGATAAGGTGCATGCATCAATTCATCAGCAAAATATAGCTGGCGGAAAGGATGCCTGATGGTAGGCATCTCAGTGTGATTTGTCCTATACTTAAGGATGAAGACCAGACAGTCTGCTCCAATTACCAAGTTACGTTTCGAAGGAGTTCAAACACTAACACCGTGATACGAGATTTTTATATATAAGATAATGGAAAAAAATTATTTAATTTCTATAAAATACTATTTAAAAACAAGTAAAGAAAGTCTAAAGTCGATCTAGGCCGACTATGAAATACCCTAAACCCACTTTTCAAAAACAAAACTTTTTTATTGTAAATGATCGTCTCCGTGGCCGGATGAAGCTTATACTTTATAAGCATTTAAATGTTGATGAAAAATTTACACATACCAAGTTTAATTCCTGTAGCTCACAGTTAGTGCCTTTATTGTGCTTTCGCTATGGGAGGTGGGCGTGTTCATGGACGGATTACTCCCAATTTTGGAACACACCTTAGTTTTGGTATAAAATACATACATACCAAATATAATTTCTCTATGACAAACATAACCTTATTTATTGAGTTTAAAACTTTTTGGGTTGTATTCGAGGTAAGCGTGTTCGTTGGTGGATGACGTCCATTGTTCAAAATCATCTTTGTCTTGTCATAAAAAACATACGTGCCAAATTTTAGCTCTGTAGGTTAAACAGACGCTTATTTATTGCGTTTTCAATTTTTGGGTTGTATGGGAGGTGGGCGTGTCCTTGAGAGGATGACGTCCATTTTTCAAAAACATCTTTGTGTTGATACAAAACACACACATACCAAATTTTATTGTTGTAGTGTAATTATAAGCTGAGTTATGCAATTTTCGATTTTCGCGTTGTATGGGAGGTAGGCGTGACCGTAGGCGGATGACGTCCATTTTTCGAAACCATCTTTGTCTTGTCATAAAAAACATACGTGCCAAATAAAAATAATATTCTGCACTTTTATTTTGTGCTTTTTACCTTATTAAAAACTAAGTTGAGCTTACAATTGTAAATCTTTATACGTTTTTTTAGTTATGACATTATTCAATCAAAAGAGCGATATGTACCTCACATTATTGTTCGGGTGGGTAACGCGGGTGATTCGAGTGACGGGTTCTTTACAACAATTGCATTTTTTATCTTTTTCTTATTATTTTTGATTTTACAAAAGCTGACTAAAAAAAAGAGAAATACTGTTTTAAATGTTTAAATGCTTCAAAGATGCCTTAGTGGCTTAGTAATAAATAAGTTATCATAACTTTCGACCAAAAAATTTAAAATTCATGGAGGTATTTGCAATCTCTCAGGGGTTAAAAAAAAAGTTCCTCCATTGTTGCAAAGAGCTACCTTCAAAGCACCTGAAAGAAAACAAGAAAACAAAAGATTTATTAAACTACAAAATTTTGCCCAAACCATGAACTCAATTAACAAAATAAAATAATGCAACAAAATGGTAATTCTCAATAAAAATTTCAAATTTCACACAAAAAATTGAGGATTTTTGATCTGTCAAAACTAAATTTTTTTTATTCGATCGGAAAACTGGAGTTTCATAGGATGAAGACAGATATTAGAAGCTGAAATTAGAATAAGACGATTTGTCTTCGAGTGATTACTGCGGTTAATTTGAAAAACGTTGTTTCGAAAAAATGCGTTTAAATTTCAAGTAACTGATAAGAAGCGATGAGCGTCTGCTCTTCAGATATCTGTAACTCAAAATCTTTCTAAGAAATACACTTAAAATGTTATTTATCTATACTATTATATAAAATTGAAGTGGAAATATTAAGTGCACCAATGACTCCAAAACTACTGGACCGATTTTTATGAAAAAAATTTTAAAATATCATATTTGTGCTACAGAATGCCATAAGCAGGGTTTATTTAAGAAAATTTAACAATAAATATATTTAATTAAGTTGTTAAGTTTTTTAGGAAATTACCACCTATGCTAAGCATTGCTTGGTCGTTTGCTTTTCACGCGTTTGTGTTACGAGAGTTTCAACTACATGTTGCCATCAGTGTGGCCATTTTAGCCTTTTCGAGGCTAGATTTAGCCTTTTTATTTGTGGTTTAGCCTCGAAATTTACGATTTAGCTTCGTGATTTTTTAGCCTTTTTTTACTTTGAAAACAGCCTTTTTTAGATTTATCTACAATTTAAAAATTTGCCTATTAAATGGACACTGTAAGGCAAAAATAAGTACAAACTAAAAAATTTCCTAAATAAATTTACACCGGTGAGCGAATATTTACATTTTTTACACCGAACGGTGTTTATTTACACCGCTTACCCGGTGTGATATGACAAACTTATCCGATCGGTGTAAAATAAGAAAGGCATAGAAGAAAAACAACATGGAAATCACGTAAGCATTGACAAACAAATTGAAAATTGAAATTTCACAAGACTGAAAATAAAAGTCCAGAATTATAAGTCATGTTCGTGAAATCAGTTCTGGCCAAAATTGACATTAAAGTTATAAAATAAAATAAACGGTTTAAATAGAATTAAATAAAATCGAAATTTCGAGCATGAATGCCATTATATTTGGTATAACATTATTTTAAGCATTTTGAATGAATAAATTAAAATTCTAAAAACACATATTTCCGAATAGTAAAAATTACATCTTTCGGTGTTGAAAAAAATCATAATTTTGCGTATTCTTAATAAACACCTGACAGGGTTTGACACAAACATCCTTCGTATATTAAGATATTAACACCGATCGGTGTGAAAAAATGTCCCCTTTCGGATATAAAATTCTAGCATTTTGACCGAACGGTGTAGGACTCCCTGGAACACCCTGGATCGGTGTAAAAATTTTATACAAATTTTTTAGTGTGAAGTCATGAAAATTTGCATCTGGCAGCTACGCCTGGCCCTCAAGAGCTCTCTCGTTTCACATGTAGATAAATGTTAGATCGATTTTTTTTCTATTGCAAATTCTCATAACATTATTAAGCCAAATATATTATCTCATTTTGCAAATGAAAAGTCCAAATATTCCGCATACGAAGTTACCTCGATTGAGCTTCAATGGCGAAAACTATTGACATGTAAATGATCAAGTCTGTCCTCTACAATTGAGTTTTGGGTAGAAGTAAAGCACTTTAAAAACTAGTTACCTGAAAATCCTTTTTCTGAGTTCGTCAATTTGGTTTTCAGTTTCTTAGTTTTACCACTTAGTAACGCTGAAGGTGGAAGAATTTTTAGTGCAATGAAAATTTTAAAAACTAAGCAAAGAAATAGATTTAAAATTAAAATGCCTAACTCGTTGCTTAATATTCGGTGTTCACTGAAAAGATTACAAAAATGTTGTCATGTCTTTGAGGTAACTGATGATCTCATACGTCTGTTAGATTCACGTAGTGCTTATGCAAGCTGCAGTTCCTCCGATTTATCTGATGAAGAGGGAATAATTATATCTGAGATATAAACCATGTTGAAAAAATATAAGTTCCTAGCACGACAGTGATAAATTTTTCAAACCTTCAATTTCATTTCAAATTTCTCCCGAGAATTGGAAAAAGGAGATTCCCATTTTTAAGGCTCAAGAGATTTTGGAAAATTATAAACAAATTTGTTCATCAACCGTGAATATTCATGAGTGTTTTAAGTAAAAACTTTAACATAATATGTGATGTCTATATCCTGCTGTCTTAAAAATGAGAACTCCCTTTTACAATTCCCTTGAGCAAATTATTCTTAATATGACTCAATATACATATACATCAATATACATCAATTCAATATACATATTATTTTCATTTATATTTAAATGATGAAATGAAAGTTAATGCAATGAAAAATTGGTTTAGTTAAAGAAAAGTAAGTCATTCTGAATTAAAAAGGCTGGTAATATTTTGCTTCATAAATATATACCATATGATTTTTTGCTTTTTACAAATTTGTACCTATGATACTGATGTACCTATATTAAAAATGAATGTTATGTTAAAACGAAAATAAAACTTAAAGTTGTATGAAAAATCTGGATTTTTTTTAGCTTCTTTTTTCAAAATTTTTAGCTTTTTTTGACTTCTTTTTTTGGCCAATTTAGCTTCTTTTTTTTCAGGTCGTGGCCACACTGGTTGCCATCAACCCTTCTCTTTAAAGTTTATTGATCTCGCTCTCCACACTCATTCGAAGAGTAACCAAAAGCAGTTGGCGCTCTTTAACGTAATGGGAATACAAGTTAAATAAAGCTTGCTGTGTTGTTGTTGCTGTAGAATGATGAGCTGCAAACCAATGTGTGCATATTTGTTTCGCCGCATGCAATTTCTTTACACATATTATTATTGTAGTTTTCCAATTTTTTAATATTTCAAAATGTGCATTCACAAGTGTGATAGCATATTTTGTATAGATTAAAGATAAATTAAAAGTTTGAAAAATTAAGTGTTAGTATTTCCCTTAAACTACAAACACAGCTACAAATAAATGCCTCGACGTAAAACAAGTTTGACAAGTTTAACAGAAAATGCAAGAGCGATGCTCCGCGCTAGGAGAGCAAGAGCAGCGACTCAAAGAGAAAATTGTTGGTAAATTATGCATGTAATTATTTGCTTTCACGACTGCAATTGGAGTGAGGCAGTGGCGTAGCTAGGGTTGCTGGCACCCGGGACCAAAACTAAATTGTTAAGTAAGCCCTTTTAGAAGGTTATACTTAACCTCATAAAAGCAATGCTTAAAAAGTAGTACGAAATTAATATAATTCTTTTGACTAATAGTTAACTCTTGTGGTTATTTTGTTAAAGTGCAAATGAGTAAACATAAATATTTTAATTCATTGTATTATATATAAAAGTCGGTAACAATATACAAAATTAATCTCATCGATAGTAATATATTAGATATCATTTGAAAGATAAATTGGTAACTTATACAAAACTGAAAAATTTTCCGCAATCAAGGAATTTTTCAAAAATGTTTTGTTTACGCAAAATTTTGACTAGCAATAGTGAGTAAATCCCCAAAGATCTACTTTGAATAATTTTGCATAATTGAGGAAAAAATAGGACCGGGAAGTAAAACGTTAACAAATTTTCCCTCAGTGACCCTGAATAACTATCAATTTAAATATTTTTTCGAGATCAATCCATGTCTTCTATATAAAAGTTAAGTGAAAATTAGAAAAAAATATTAAAATTAATTTAAAAACTTTTTTCTAATTTTTATAAATTTCTTTATAGTACTCTTTATACATTTTAGCTTCGACTTAAATAGACAAGACTGAGGACTGTAACATTTGACTGCCTTATTCTCGACCATAAATATCACAATATCACAGTGATAACAAATTGATATCAGAAATTTGTTTCATAGTCATTATCTACATAATTCCCAAAGCAAACTTGCCCTGGGAGAACAAGGCCAAGAGTCATGAAAATTAGAATAGTTTTTTCTTAAAAAGTGTATTTTTGACAGTTTTTGTTAGTTGATTTGAACAGAATAATAATTATGTATTTTAGTAAATTAAAGGAGTTAGGAAACCATCTTAGAGTTTTAAATAGACATTTTCAAAATAGATTAAAAAAACATCAGAACGCCAAAAAATTGTTATAAAACGCCATTTCTTCAATTTAAATAAAAAATGTTATGAATTTTAATTAATTTTTTTTTTTTTAGAAATTTTGAAGTAAGTAATAAAAAAACATCAGAACGCCATAAAATTGTTATAAAACGCCATTTATTGAATTTAAATAAAAAATGTAATGAATTTTAATCCTTTTTAAATTTTTTTAGAAATTTTGAAGTAAGTAATAAATTGAGCTTTTAAATTGTTTTATGTAACAGGACACCCAAAAACATATTAGTATTAAAAATTATGTTCTAGCAGGTTAAGAGCTGAAAATAAGGTTTGTTTGTCGATGTATAGTCTCAGAACTTAGTAATCACAAAATTATAAAGTATATTTTTTAACCTAACATTTATGACACGAGGACGTTTTTATAAAAAGCTCTGGAGAAATGTATTGCTGGAGAACATCCCAGCAAAATCTTCGCTTACATATAATCGAAAAAGTAATCCAGAAAATTTCATTCATCGCTTACCCTCTCGCTTACTGAACCCATTATTTTTTTGCCTTTTTAAAAAACATTATAGGAATGTATTGACATAATCTTGGATTTTTCATTTGGAGTGTGAACAGATTTTAACCAGCAGCTTTCTAAACATTTAATAATAATAATTAATAATACCTAAAACAAGTTCAAAAATTCAACATTATTGGAGTGCATAGTTAAAACAAAAAATGTAAGGATATTTGTTTCAAGTTGACAAATTTATTAGCTTTGTTATATGGTAAAAAAACTCGAAAATAGTATTACCGATTTAATGAACTTTTCGATTTACCGAACGACCTTGGACTTTATATCTTTCGTTAAACTGGAGCACCATTGTATGACAAATCTCAAATCATGAAAATTATTTCATTATGGACTTTAAAGAGATTTGCAATAAAGACACGGCTGTAATCGTATGGACAAACTAATGAACAGATAGACAGACGAACATGGCTTAATCGACTCATGGTCGTGAAAAAAATTTCGTGACAAAATTATTGTGCCCGCTACGCTTTGAGGATGGAGTATAATAAATATTTAATACAAAACTTTGAAAAACGTAGAAGTAGATTATGGTAAACGAGTCGGTACAGCAGATAATCAGATTTTTCTTATTCCTGGTAATGCCAATGAATCAAAAAACTTTGTTAATACTGAAGTATTAAATAATTAAAATGGAAATATCTTCACTTTATTATAGTTAAACTATTTAATATAATTTGCTTCCAAATACAAATAATATGCTAATATTTTAACGTTTTTTATTATTGAAATTTTTCAAATATACAAAGGTATTATTGATAAAGAGAAAATGTCCGTGGCGAAGCCTCGGACGACTGTGGCCTGCTAGTATCTATGTAACACAATTCGATGAACTATCGAACGATATTGTGCAATGGAAAAATAATATTGAATAAATAATAATAATGGAATAAATAATAATAATATCAAAAAAAGTGAACGGTACGAGAATGGGCTTATCAACATTATGAGAAAGTTAATGAAGACATCAAAGTCTATACTTCATTTAATTTAACTTAATTTTGTTGGATAATTTTTATTCTTTTTCAAATCTAAATTAATTTTCTTCTGTGTTAATTTTAGTACATATCTGCAAACCACTGAAAGACTAAATTATTTATATACGCTAGAAACTAATGGTTAAACCATAATTTTTTTAATTTTTACACCGATGTGGTTAAGGTAACTGTGCCGATTTTTTTGGGAGTCGATTTTTGGGACTTTTGCCAGATCGACCGCCACACTTGTAAATTTTGAAAATTTAAAATTAAATTTGAATTTATTGTTAGCTATTAAACTATGTATACAAACGGAACTAACAGCTCCGCAAAATTATGTTTCAAACCAAAGCTATAACCTCTAAATGAAACGTGTTTAGCAGGTGGGCATCCTCCCCTAATTTTGTATGTCAAAAATTTTGATAGTATGTCTTAAAAGTTTCACTTTTAGATTCCGAGAAAAAATATCGTATTTATAACCTAAACCTGAAAGGTGAGGGTATATTAACTTTGTGCAAACGTTTTTAAGGAGTTGAGATAATTGGATGAAACTTGATACACATGATCACATGGACCCACGGATCTGCACTATTGAATATTTTTGGAATCCGCTTACGGACACGCCTACCTCCCTTACAACGCAAAAATTGAAAACTGCATAATTCAGTTCATAATTAGCCTACAACAACAAAATATGGTATGTTTATGTTTTTTATTAACACAAAGATGTCTTCGACAAATAGAGATCATCCGCTTACGGACACGCCCACCTCCCATTCAAACTAAAAACTGATAACTAGTGTCCGACCGAATGTGAATTTTTGCCGAAGCCGAAGCCGAAGCCGATTCTTCGGCAAAATGTTAATAATCGGCCGAAGGCCGAAGCCGATGCCGAATAACAAACAAATGTTTTAAAGTCAAAATAATTATAAAAATTTATTCTTTGCTTTTGTTATATATTCATTTACAATTTCAGTACAAAAAAACGTAATGAAATCATTCAAATCGAATTAAATGTAAGAGTTTTTCTACAAAATTCGGATGTTTCTGTAATTGATTTATTGGCGTCAGGACAACGTAGAAGAAAAATGTTATCAGTTCTCGACCAAGTCGAGAAAAGCTACTAACTGATACTAACTGGGCCATTCTGCCGAGATTGATCACAAAATAGCAAATTCAGTCGGTCAACCATTTTAAAAAAATTTTTTTTTTACCATTAATTTCGTTATGTTTTGGCACCTTAGAACTGCTTTAAAAAAACTTTTTTGTTGTATTTACAAAATGGCGACCATGTTTTTCATGCAACCACAAGCGATTTTCGTATTTTATAGAGTTTGCGGTAATGATCATATCTCAGCTCCTATTAAACATACAGTAATAAATGAATAAACATAATATTAATTATACTTTAGCCTATTATCTTGCATATCAGCAAAATTAATTGGGATATTACTTAATTTAATAAAAAACGTTAAAGTTTCCGAAAATAATTGTAATTTTTGGTAACTTTGAAAAAAAATTTTAATATAAAGAAGTTAGTGGCAGACCTATTTTTTTGGTATTAGGTACGTCTAAGCAAAAACTTAATAAATAAATTTTTAAAAGTGACTAGATCATAAAATTTTGAAAAATAAGAAATCTAAAATTTGCCCCAACTTTGGGGTCAAATGTTTCCAATTTGAAAAAAATTGGAAAAAATTTGAAATTAATGTTAAATAGGCAACGTAATAAGAGGATTCTAATGATATAAAAATTAAAGTGATTTTTGTGATTAAAAAGATATAGCATTTTAAAATTCGTGCATTTTATTACATGAGGTATGAGTATTAAGGTGGGTCACCGCATATGGTGAAAAAAAAGTTTGCATTTACCGCCCCTTATATGAAAGCTTATGTTGAGAGGATTTTAGAACAATACAAATTTTTTTTGTGAACCCGAAATCTGCCCCAAATGGTATTTTTTGTATAACTTCACCAGTTTTAGCCCGATCGTGAAAAGAAGTATATCTTTGGATAGGTCCCAATTAGTACACAAGCACCCCCAAAACTTTAAATTTTTTTTTATATAACAAAAGTTCGTATAAAAACCATTAAAATTTTGTGAAGAAACTATTCAATTTCATTCGTAGGAAAAGAAGTTACAGCGAATCAAAATTTTAGTGAAGTTTGTTTTCGTTTTTGGACTTAAGCCTTCGGTTCATCTTCGTTTGGGTTCGTTTTTCATACCAAATTTCTTTACATTCGGGCCAGTCGTTCAGGCGTTATTGAGCCATATATATTTTATTACTTTAAGCGCCCTCTATCGAAATTTTATAATATGAAAGTTTTCTTTGCTTGGCGACACTTTCGGTACCTTCATGCTGAAAAACGAACCAATTCATAAGAAATGATCTATCATTTGAATTAAATTTTCAACGAGTGCACAACAACTCATGAAAGAACAGAAAAGAAGAGAAAAACAAAACAAACAACAAAATTCCAAATGTGGAATTATGAACGGAGTTCACTGAATAATTAAAAAAAATTCTAAAAACTCATAAAAAAAACTGTTTAGCAAAGCAAAAACATTCGGCAAAAATAATCGGCTATCTCGGCCGAAGCCGAAGCCAATGCCGAAGGTTCAAATAACGGCCGATTATGCCGATTACCGAAGCCGAAGCCGAATAATCGGTCGGACACTACTGAAAACGCAATAAATAAGCGTTTGTTTAACCTTCAGAGCTAAAATTTGCCAAATATGTTTTTTATAAAAAAATAAAGATTGGTTTGGAAATGGACATCATCCGCCCACAGACACGCCTACCTCCCATACATCGCGAAAATTGAAAACTGCAGAACTCAGCTCATAATAAGTCTACAACAATAAAATTTGGTGTGTATGTGTTTTATAGAAACACAAAGATATCTTTGAAAAATGGACATCATCTGCCCACGGACACAACCACCTCCCATACAACCCAATAATTAAAAACGCAATAAATAAGCCTCTGTTTAACCTACAGAGCTAAAATTTGGCACTTATGTTTTTTATGGCAAGACAAAGATGGTTTTGAAAAATGGACGTCATCCGCCTACGGACACGCCTACTTCCCATACAACACAAAAATATTAAAACTCAATAAATAAGGTTTTGTTTGTCATAGAGAGATGAAATTTGGTATGTATGTATTTTATTCCAAAACTAAGGTGTGTTCAAAAATTGGAAGTTATCCGTCCATGAACACGCCCACCTTCCATAGCGAAAGCACAATAAAGGCATTAACTGTGAGCTACAAGAATAAAACTTGGTATATGTAAATTTTAAATCAACATTTAAATGCATATAAAATATAGTCTACATCCGCCCACGGACACGCCCGTTTACAATAAATTTTTTTTTTTTTTTTTTTAAAAGTGGGTTAAGGGTATTTCATAGTCGGCCTAGACCGACTTTAGACTTTCTTTACTTGTTTTGTTTTTCAGTTGAACCTGTAATGAAGAATCGTGTTCACCGCAGATCACCTATTTTCGAAGGCGTCTACTTGAATCTACTACCAGAGGTCCATTTATGAATATTTTTTGATAAAATTTTATCTAAATATTCCTTAAAAAAATACTCCATTGCTTATGTTTAAAATTTTCGATATTAATTGTTAGCGTTAATTATGAATTTTTTACCTGAAAAATCTAAACGCCCTTAAAAATCTTGTTCACTTGGTTTGACAAACATACTTTTGATTAGAAAGTCTAAATTTACCACTAATTCAAATACCTCTCTATTCAACCTGACAATCATGATCGAGTTCAGTGACGCTTAGCATTTTGATTTTGTCAAAGTTGTCATCAAAGTCGTTAATAAAAATGAAAGTGTATTTCTTATATAAGTCTGACTTAACAAAAAAAAAAAAAAAAAACAAAAAAAAAAAAATTAAAATAAAACCGTTAACTTGTGTTGATCAGAGCCAAATCAAATCAAAACCAAAAAGTTAACAGTAGCGGTTTATTTTTAGAACTATGTAGTCGGATAACGAATATACAGTTTGAATTTGTAAACAAAGCATACAAAATCCTAAATAATACAAGCTGGATTACGTTAGAGGAAAAGAAAGCATTACTTCATTATGCAATACATCAAAGTTTTGAAACTTTTTTTATTTGATTTGTTTGTGTTTTTAATTTTTTTTTTTGTTTTGTTTATATTTTGGCGAAACGTTTTTAATGAGGATATCATAAAAAGCTTCGTTAATGTTTTAAGGAGTATGAGTGTCCTTGCCGTACTTGTGATTATGACTGTGACTGCGAAAACGATTTACGTAGCTAAACGTTACGCAAAGCAACAACGTAGGACGATGCCATGCAACATAATGGAATACAAACTAATAAATGTGCTTCTAAAAGGCAAACGAAGTAGCAAAAAGGAAATAAATAGAAAAAAAAATAATAGTAGAATGTTTTGTTAAGAGCAGCGTAGGATTACAAAACTCTAAATGCGCGCTCAGCTGACCCGTTTTTTTTTATTATGTTGTTGGTTTTTTTTATTAATTTTAACCTCATTTTTTGCACTTGTTCGCCATTGCATTCGCTCTTGCACTGAAATTAAAAACTAACGACCAACGTCGACGTAACCAAACGGTATGCAATACAACATAACGTTACCTTACATACATACACATAAGTCTAACAACGAATGTGACGACTAAAACGCATACAAACACATAAATGCAGGCAGATTATTAAGCATTATATAAGCACAAGCGTGTGAGTGCAAAAAAAAAAAGAGGGATTTCCACTGATGTGAGCATTCGTTCGTCCTTGTGCTCAAAACACGCCTTGACGCGACGCGACGCAACGTCACATTGCTGATGCGTTGCAATTCTTTACGCTTTGTTGCTTAACATTATAGTACAAAAAGCATGTTGGCAGCACTGGTAAGACGAAAAAGCATTAAAACAAAATAGCTGCAGGTCCGACTATATAAAACCAGAGCTCATAATTGAATTCATAAGGATTAATTTGCCAACTTATTTTATTTTTATATATTTTTTGTGACATGCCGCCACGTTATCAAAGCGATGATGAGTCGGAAGCATAACAAAACTAAAAAAAAAAAAAAAAATGACACACCAAGTGAGTACCAACGAACTGAGGAAACAAGGAAGCAGCACTTAATTAAACGAATCGAGATAAAGATTCTAGATTGAGATACCGATAGGGCGGAAGTGGGTTTCCTTAATGTGCAGACATTAGGAGGATCTTTTATGTTCGCACTGTGGTTTTTATTATTTAAGGGCAGGATGATGGTAATGAGTGAACATTTTAATGATGACAAGTGCTGGTTGGCCTAATTGGCGAGGTTAAATGCTTTGAAATTAGCAAGGACATTATTCGACAGGCTTTGTTATGTGGTTCCGCAAGGATATATCATTAAGAAGAGGATAACAAATGATGTCATTGCTATTGTGGAAGGATATCATCTTATTTGGTTAGTCAATAACTTAAGTTAATCCTGTTTTGAGTATGATATTGAATATTTTTTGTGCCTTTTAGTGTAGAATTCATGGAACATTGAATGCACACATGTTGAGAGGGTCGTCTGGTTGTTAATTTTATTGCAATGAATGATAAAGAGCTGCCACGTTTTAAGTCAGCGAATGACTACAAAATAACATACCACATTAACGTCTTATTTAAAAGAAGCTTATATATCAAAACCAACATGAGCGAAAACAAAATAGCAAAATTTTTGAAGACTCTATCTAATAGTTTACAGCAATGTCTCATTTTGATATTAAATCCTTTGAGTTTTTTTGAATAAACAACAACCGAAATTATCTTACCAATAAATTATAACACCAACACTATATATCTCAAAAAAATATTTAAAAAATTCATTTGGTTTTCAAAAACTTTGACTAGCCATACCAAAAAATTTTTAGGTAACTTCATCAAACCTTGTTGATTTGGAATACCTGCCTATGTCTTTTTTAACTGAGTGCTTAAATCATTTCATCCTGAACTAGTAAGGTATATCTTCGACTTAGTCGAAATTAAAATACTCCCACGGCCAATTCGTAATGGTACAAAATCTTAAATTGTAGCTCTTTTTGTATGAGATTTCAAAATATTTTAATAATTTGATGACGTCTCAAATACATTCATATCAAATTGTTTTCCTGCAAAGTAAAGACAAGCCTTTGTATAAAGTTTTCAAATAGGGGTTGTACGGGAGGTGGGCGTGTTCTTGAGTGGTTGATCCCATTTTTTCTAACACGCCTCAGTTGTGATATAATATATACAAATACCTAATTTCAGGTCTTTAGCTTTAATATAAGCCTATTTATAGAGTTTTCACTATTATGGGTTGTATGGGAGGTGGCTGAGTTCGTAAGCAAATGACACCCACTTTTCTTCCACAATATAATTTTGACATAAAATACAAACGTATCAAATTTTTTCCTGTAGCTTAAAGAGAAGCCATTTTATAGAGTTTTCAATTTTGGGGTTTTATGGGAGGTGGCCGCGTTCGTGGGTGGATGACGCCCATTTATCTAACCCGTCTTAATTTTTACATAAAAAGAATAAATATTTAATTTTATTTTTGTAACTTCGATAGAAGCCTATTTATAAAGTATTCCATTTTTGGGTGGTATGGAAGGTAGGCGCGTTCGTAGGTGGATGACGCGCAATTTTCTAACATACCTCAGTTTTGTTATAGATTGCACAAATACCGAATTTAAGTTTTGTAGCTTAAATATTTGCTTATTTATGGAGTTTTAATTATTTTGGTTGTCTGGGAGTATGGCGTGGTTTTCATCCGACTTATCCCATTCTCTAACTTGATCCTAAATTTCTAGAAAAAAGTTTAATTATTGAATTGCTATTTAACCGTTGTGTCAACAGCTGTTGGGTTTTATCCACATCGACAGTAGATGTACCCGGGTACTTCATACGTTTTGTATGGCAGATAGTTGCTTTTGATATACAAATATTAACTACTACCTGGATTCTTGTAATTTTCTGTTTTTTTTTTTTTTAATTGGAAATATTGTCTAGTTAACAAAACTTTTATCATAATTTGGGAAAAAAAAAATTTGGTACCTAAATAATCCATTTTTACCAAAAATGGGAATTGCCAAAATCCATAAAAATTTAACAATTTCCAAATTCTTTTTTAATCCTTGTAATTTGATCCCTTTTTACCAAGAAAAATAATTAACATTGAATTTTCATTCGCAAAATTCCGTTATATTTGAACTGAAAATCAACCCCTCTTGCTCATAGTGCTATTTTTAGTACCTGCGCAGAATAATTATAACTCATAAAATATTTGTTCAATGTAAACATTTTTTTTTTGGAATGTGTAGGAAAACACGTCTACTAACAGGAACAAAAGGGTATTTGGGAATATCTTGCCTACCTACCCTTGCACAACCAGTTTTGCAGGCAGAAACATGATTTTTTGCGCAGGTTTCGTTTTGAGTAGTTTTGTATGCATAAGTCAGTTTATGTGCGATTTTTGAAGTGTAAAGACCTAAAAATTTATTTTGTGCGGCAAATATATAAAAAGTGAAAATAAAATGGCAGATGGTGAGTGGCTAGCTCCGCGTCGATTGAATGCACTACCGTATGAGGAGCAGCGTGACTATATACGCAAATTTGTTGAGGCTTCTGACTCTGAAGAGAGTGACCACGAACAAGCGGTAGATCAAGAAGACTTAGAAGGAAATATTGATGACATTGGTGGTGAATCATCTGACGCTGAACAAGTCCAGGAAATTGTGTATCACCTAGAGGACGAGAGGGATTCAGACGAGGAGTATGAAGAACCGCCACTTGAAACTGGTGATTATTATACGGCAAGAGATGGCAATGTATGGTCGTCAATACCACCAATACCTGGACGAATACGTGCGCACAACGTTCTAAGAAGTCGCAATCCTGGACCAGTGCCATCGACAAATGGCTTGACAATGGCAGAAACCTTCAATCTTATGATGTCAAATGAAATATGTGATGTAATTATTCGAGAATCAAATAGAAAGGCAAGGCAAACTTTTAATGCGTACAATGAGCAGCATCCAGATGCGGAACCACGAATATGGGTGCCTATAACTGAAGTAGAATTTCGTGCATATTTGGGTGTGCTTTTGATGGCTGGCGTATGTCATTCCGGTTATGTTCATACCACTGACCTGTGGAAAACAACTTCACATCCATTATTTCGTGCATCAATGAGCTTACGCAGATTTTGGGCAATCAGCCGCTTCATACGCTTTGATAATGGAAACACTCGGAATGCACGCAAACAAAATGATAAGGCAGCTGCAATTACAGACGTATTCCTGATGCTAAATGCCACTCTGCGCAAGTATTATATATGTGGCACAAACGTTACCGTAGATGAGCAATTATACCCATATCGTGGTGGAACTGGCTTCACACAGTACATTCCATCCAAACCATCCAAATATGGAATAAAAGTGTGGTGGGTCTGCGACGCCATTTCATCATATCCCGTGCAGGTAAATCAGTGTTCATACATTAATTTTATTATATCAACTTGTTGCAAATAAACTAAATGACTAATTCAAATTTCATTTTTCAATTTTTATTTTTTCAATACAGGGTAAAATTTATACTGGAATGGCAGCGTCCGGCGAACGTGAAAGAAACGTTGGTGAGCGTGTTGTGAAGGACTTAGTTGTCAACAATTTTGGTGGAAGTGGGCGAACAGTGGTATGCGACAATTTCTTTACAACATATAACTTAGCAAAAACTTTGATGGTGGACAACAGTTTGGCTTTGATGGGCACTTGCAACAAAAGGCGTATGTTCGTGCCAGCATCATTTGCCAATCCTAAAGGACGCCATATATGGTATGCCCTTGAAGATGAATGTTGGTGCACAAGAGGAAGAGGAACGTGACAGTTCTGGCCGCATAAAAAGAAAAGGAAACTGCTATATTTGCATTGCAAAACGCCAAACGAGAAAAGTATGTGCAATTTGTAATAAGCCTGTGTGCGCAGAGCACTCGAAGGATCATCCACAATGCCTCAGATGCTGCTAAAATTCATAAAATATATTTTTTACTTTCATTATAATGATTTTCTATAAATAAATAAACAAATTTCCATAAAATAAACTAAATATTTCCATTTATTTCTATATATTTGTATGAATTTTCATAGAAGTACCTGGGTACATCAGCTGTTGACGCTAGGTCATTTTCTAGTAACTGGGTTATATTTTCCAAACGGTTGGTCCAATTGACCTGAAATTCAATATCACACCAATATCAATTACATATTTCCAAGCTATGATACGAAGTTTCATCAAGATTGGACCAGCCGCTTGGAAGATATAGCAATATAAAGTGAACTTTGCCATTTATTTCTATATATTTGTATGAATTTTCATACAAGTACCCGGGTACATCAGCAGTCGACGCCATTCCACTAACTTGAATTTGGGCTGTATCGACTGAACTGCTGCTCCAATCTTGATGAAACTCCACATGATGCAAAAGTGTATGGTTGAGGATATCATGAAATTTCAGGTCAATCGGACTAACCGTTTGGAAGATACAGGAAAATTAAAGTTGCAAATGTACCCGTGGGCTCTACGATCGACACAACGGTTAAGATGTGTTTGGCAGATTTAACATCCTTGTTATTTAAACAAGGCAATTTTGGCAACTTTAGGTTGGACTCAAACCATTTCACCATGGCTTATGGTGAGTTATTAAATAAACTTAAAAATATGCTTCGTTTCACTAAAGTGTTACATCGTTACATGTTACTCCCCGTTTAGTTCGCTGTATGTTGTATACGAGGCTTAAACAGTTTCACTTCAAAAGAAAAACAAAGAAGAGTTTTGGCAGAAAATCAAGCAATCGTGGTATTCCTTTATACTAGCGGTTACTTGTACCAATGTGATTAATTCTATGGAGTAGAGATATCATCAAGCTATTTAATCTTTAAGTGAAATTGTGAAATACTTACTCCATAACTTCCCAACTCAGGATAAACAAAATTTTTTAAAAATATACAGAAACATTACCAAAGCAGAGCTTTGTTTCTATTATGTTTTTTCTACGAAGAATTTATGAAAGGATTGAATTTAACTTATCAACATACTTTATTTAAAATAATTTATGACAACAAAATTTTTGTTCAACAAATTGTTGAAGAAAATTAACGTTTCTATTATTTTTTTCCACCTCTGTATATTTAAATATTATATTAAGCTAAGGGTATTTCATATTGGAGCTTAACTGACTTTAAAGTATGTTTACTTGTTATACCCTAAACCTGAAAGGTGAGGGTATATTAACTTTGTGCAAACGTTTGTAACGCATAGAACGAAACGAGTCCGGTATAGAAAAGTATATATATTCTTGATCAACGTCACCTCGTGAGTCGAGCTACTCATGTCCGTCTGTCCGTCCGTCCGTCCGTCCGTCCGTCCGTCTGTCCGTCCATCTGTCCGTCTGTGTGTTGTCCGTATACACAGGATAAAAAAAAAGAAGGAGTTGAGATAATTGGATGAAACTTGGTACACATGGTCACATGCACACAAGGATCTGCACTTGGGTGCATGTCTTCACACAAAGATGTCTTCGAAAAATGGACGTCATCCGCTCATGGGCACGCCCACCTCCCATACAACCCAAAATTTGAAAACGCAATAAATGAGCCTCTGTTAAACCAAAAGAGCTAAAATCTGGCACGTTTGTTTTTTATAACAAAGCAAAGATGATTTAAAAAAATTAACATCATCCGTTCATAATTAGCCTACAACAATAAAATTTGATATGTATGTGTTTTATACAAACTCAAAGATGTCTTCGAAAAACCCAATAGGCAATTAAGCCAGCGCTCTTCAAACGAAGGCCTGCATTGACTGCTACTTTTGAAGACCAAACACATCCTTTCCTCGCTGCTCTTATGAGCCCTTCTTGATGGCCTTCTTTTTCTGCACAAAAGGCAGCACAACAAACTTTTTTCCCTTCAAAGACTAACTTTTCATATACTTCAGGGCAACTTTTTCGTTTAAAGTCAAAGTATATATCAGTTTAAAAATATGACATAATAATGCCCCTCTTACTGCTGTATCAAACTTAATAGATTGAAATTAATCTGACATAAAACATAGGAGAGAAGATAAAATAATAGAATTTATAAAATAAAGAAAAAGCTTTAAAAGAAAAAAAATATTTTTTTCAATACTGTTTGTTGACCCCTTCTTTCAGCCGTTCTTAAGAAGTGCTTCTATCAGGTCTCTTTTAAGCTATCGTAGCGGAAGGCCTGCGAAATTTTCCCACTTCATATAAAAAAGAAAGTGTAATTGTATATGAGTGCGGCAGTACTACAAAATCCACAGAAAGGTCTGCGAGCAGCGCTGTCATTGTCTACTGGGAATGAACGTCATCCGCTCACGGACACGCCCACCTCCAATACAACCCAAAAATTTAAAACGCAATAAATAAGCCTCTGTTTAACCTACAGAGCTAAAATTTGGCACGTATGTTTTTTATGACAAAACAAAGATGATTTTGAAAAATGGACGTCATCCGCCTGCGGTCACGCCTACCTCCCATACAACCCAAAAAGTTTAAAACTCAATAAATAAGGTTATGATTGTCATAGAGAAATTATCTTTGGTATGTATGTATCTTATGCCAAAACTAAGGTGTGTTTAAAAATTGGGAGTAATCCATCCATGAACTCGCTCACCTCCCATAGCGAAAGCACAATAAAGGCATTAACTGTGAGCTACAGGAATAAAACTTGGTATGTGTAAATTTTTCATCAACATTTAAATGCATATAAAATATTGGCTTCATCCGCCCACGGAGACGACCGTTTACAATAAAAATTTTTTTGTTTTAGAAAAGTGGTTTTATAGTATTTCATAGTCGGCCTAGACCTAGACTTTAGACTTTTTTACTTGTTTTTGTTTAAGTTTTGATATAAAATTGATATATACGGTAGGATGTCCACCTGCTAAGCAGGCCGACCTATTGAAAACCGTCACTTCTAAAGTTTGTATTGATAATAGCGCCAATTATTATCTCATTGAATGTTCACTTTAGACAAATCATTAATTTGCATGCGGGTCTTGCTTTAACCCTTTGAGGACGAAAAACAATCCGCAGTGAATTTTTAAAAATTTCTTGTGGAATTGTCATCAGCGATGGCATATATCTATACAAAAGTGAAATTAAAAAAATTTTTTTTACTGTAAGTATTGAAAAAATGCCTGGGTTATTTTTCACACAATCGTCCTCAAAAGTAACTTTTTCTTAGTGGGTTATCTTACTTTCAATATTCAATATTGACTGAAGCAGCTGATTTTTATTATTTTACGTCCCAAGACATGCAAATAGTAAACATAATTGTGGAAAATTCAGTTTTAAATGAAATTGTGTTATTCAAGTTTTCGAAAATCACATCCTGATTGAAAAAGCAAAGATTGAATTCATTTCAGCCTTAAATCATTAGGATTTAATTCAGAATGCATTCATTGGTGATTGCTTTAAGTTTATATTGAATTCATTTCGGGGCAATCATATTGATTGAAATTTCAAATACAATCATTTGATTTAAATCAGAAGAGATTTCAATCATATTAATTAAATCCAAAAGATTGCAATTATCTGATTTAAATCAGAAAAGCTTTAAATTGTTTGATTTAAATCAAAAATTATTTCAATCATTTGATTTAAATCACAAAACAAATTAACTCTCTTATACGAATTATTGATTTTCTTATAAAAAAATATAAATTTTTCAGCTTAGATTTTGCTATTTTGTGACTTTAATGAATTTGTGATAGAATTTAAAATTAGATATACGTTAAGCGCACGATATATCTGATATAAAAGTTTATATATCAGCTTTGAACGATGACTTTTAAGGCTGTAGGTATACCCTAAATTATTACTCAAAAACGTTTCATGGCCTTGAAAAATTTGTTTAAACTACCTACATAAAAAATTTTTGAACATTAACCCACATATGTCTGCGCACAACTTTTAAGCATTAAAAAGTTTTAATCATAAAAATGACATCAAACTAAAAATCATATATTTCTTATAGTTTTCACTGCTAACTCAAGTCTTAAGTATTTATAAATCTGAAAAGATTTAACTGAAATTAATTCTTACTTATTTCATAACTGTTAATTCATTTTGATATTAAACTCAAATGATTGAAATCATTTTTGAATGAAATCAAATCTTTTTTAATAAAATTAAATAATTGCAATCATTTTGGATTTAACTCAAATGATTGAAATCTCTTCTAATTTAAATCAAATAAATGTATTTGAAATTTAAATCAATATGATTGCTCCGAAATGAATTCAATATCCACTTCAATAATGATAAGATTTCAGCTAAAATGATTTCAGTCAAATGGTTAATAAATATGTTTCGAAAAACACTGCCTAATGTGGAGTGTTTGTATAAAAATAAACATGCTAATGAATTTTTCCTCCGTGTCCCACGTCATGAAGAAATTTTAAGTCGTCATTATATAAGTATACATATTTTGCATTAATGACTCTTTAAGTACAGAATGTAAATGATTTTAATAAAAAAGTTTGACTAACGTTAAAAATTTATTAAAATTATATTCTGCGTTGATGTTTATGTTTATAGCTCTGCAATTTCTCATCAATAATCATTGCAGTACTCTCAAGCATATCCAAGATTCTTCATTGCACAATAAATGCTGAAACTACAAATTTTGCGGATATTTAAGATTCTTTGAACTATAAAATACTGGCAAATAAAGCTAAAAGCATAAAACTGGGTCATAAATTTAACGAAAACTAAATTTAAATTCTATTGGCCATCTTTAAATCAAAACAGAATAACAGAAGCTGCAAGCATGTCAGCCGCAGAAAGAGTGGGAGTAGCAAGAAATGCAAGTATCTACTTAAGCGTTCAGTTCATTATCATACAGAAAGTGTTGCTAACGTGACATGCTTGAAAAGCTGTGGGCTGTTGGCTGTTGTCCTTGCTGAAGACATCTACTTGAACCAGATTCATGAATAAATTTCCTTTATTACGTTTGACAACCTTTTGTGCTGCTACTTCTGCTTCTGCTGCTGCTTCTGCTTCTGCTTCTGCTGCTGCTGCTTATCTTTGCCCTCTATTCTTATGTGTCATCTTCCGCTGCCTTAATATACTCCCTTTTGCGCGCAGGGTCGAACCACATTGCCAGTCTCTGAATCCGCTTATTACGCTTAACTGAAATACACTTAGGATTTACCTCTGTACAAATAGGATTTCAATATCCTACATAAGCAAAGCCATGAAAGCAAAGGCGGCAGAACAAGAGGAAACCGAGAACGCACAAAGACTGCCAACTGCCAAGTAAACAAGAAAACCGAGTTAATATCGCTTCCTAAGCTTCAGTGTAAATTGGGTGCGTGTCCAGTGTCGGCAAAAGTTTATGATTTCGAAATAAAGCTTAAACTAAGTTGACCATGAAGGATTGACTTATATTTGAGAAAATTTCTACACTCCAATTATAATCCTTAAGATTTTCTTTCTCTATTATTCTTAAAATCGAGTATTAGCTGCATAACAAGCAGGCATCAGTGAAAATATTTCAATTATATGATGATTTAATATAAAAAGGTCACTTTGGGTGAATTAATTTAAAGTAAAAAGAAAATAATCATTGTTCTCTTCGAAAAGGTCAGTTTTATAAAGAAAAACTTTCGAATATTAGTCGCAAGGAAATGTTTATCGATAAAGCTTTTATTAGGTTCCATTATGTAATGAAATGAAATTGCCAACTCATTTTCCGGCTAACAGTTTGTGATTGAATTTTGAGCATAAGGAAAATGGCGAAAAAAAATTTGAAGGGGTGCTAAAAGTTGTTGCTAAAAGAAAATTGAAAATTTCGATTTGCATGTGATTTAATTTTAAAAGAGATTTCACTGCTTTACCGTTTAGTTAAATAGACGTAAGAAAAATTTATGCTAAAAATATGTAAAGAAGTTATTCAACATATTTTATACGAAGCATAAAGTAACGTTGAATTTTGTAAATATTGCACAAATAATAAGCTTTAAATATAATATTTCACTAAATTCAAGAAAATATAGCTAATACGATATGGAATGATATATTTGCTCATGTATCAACAATAATCTTAAGGATATTTTGATAAAAGTAAACAAAGTTTCATTTCAGCAACTAGTTGAATTGTGTTATGCAATGCAATTTTTGGAGCTGATTATTTGCATTCTGAGTTAACAATTATAATCGTAATTTTGATAAAATAAGAATCTATGAGAAGAGATTTTTGAAAGAATTCAACCTTGATAAAGTGCCATTACGTGTTAAGCACTCTCTTCAAAAATAGTTCTGACGCAGAAATAATTCTGTGTTGACAAGGAATAACAGCTAAACTCATTTTCAAAATTTCATGAGAACATTTTTAAAATTAAAATTGCTACCTACTATCAGAGTACCCTGACTTTTACTGGTAACATATGATCTCCTCAAACATTTAATATTTAAGGTACAACCATAAAAATTTGCGTACAAGTGTATTTCGTTGCAAAAAAACGCAATGAAAGTATGACCTCACTCTGTCCTATCTTGACTTTAGCGGTTATTCCTTGCCGAAACAGAATCGCTCTTCATAAATATGTGTCGAAAAGAATAACCGTTAAAATTTTTTAGGATAAAAATTAAATCGTGATGATCAGTGTAGCATTTTCCAGGCTCGAAAAAGAGTCGACAAACAATCTTGTGTCAACAAACAAGCAGTCCCAGCGTCTTGGAAACCACGTCACTGTTGACAACACCTCCTTTGAGGTAGTGAAGGACTTTGTTTACCTGGGATCCAGTATTAACTCTTCCAACGATATCAGTATTGAGATAAAACGAAGAATAACTCTTGCCAACAGGTGTTACTTTGCGCCCAGTAGGCAATTGAGAAGCAGAGCTCTATCTCGACGAACAAAACTGACGCTCTATAAGTCAATAATCATGCCCCTCCTACTATACGCATCACAAACCTGGACATTGAGCAGCTTTGATGAAATGACTTTGAGCGAGTTCGATCCTTCGTAAGATCTATGGTCCAATCTGCGTCAATGGCGAGTACCGATTACGATGGAATCACGAGCTATATGAGCTTCATATGTGCCGACATCGATATAGTCAAGCGTATTAAAATTGAGCGGCATCGCTGGCTAGGTCAAGTCGAGAGAATGAACTACGACGCTCCAGCGAAATAATTATTTGATTCGGTACTCAGCAGTGGCCAATGCAGACGAGGAAGAACACATATCCATTGGAAAGACCAGGCATAGGATAACATGACGACTTTTGGTGTTTCGAACTGACGCCAGCAGGCGCACGACAGAAGAGGCTGGCGCAAATTCTTTGACGAGGCCAAAACCGACTGACAAGCGGTTGTAAGCATAATAGATAATGTAAAATTTTTGAATGAAACTGTCAAAATTCGTCTCACCGCGCTTAGTGTTGCCTAGAAAATAAATATAAATAGCAACCTATTTATAAAAAATATTATGTGTATTTTTCTCAAACCTCTGCAATGTCATGCATTACACCATTTAAAATTTCTATATTCACGTAATTTTTTCACTTCATTGTAAAATTATGTTATATCAAAACTTTTTTAGTGCTTATCTAAAAACAACAAAAACAACAGTCAGTGTCCAAGAAAACACTGCGTCTCTAAGAAAGTGGTTAACCGAAGCTCTGGTTATTTTATTAGTTGAATTGTTTTCGCTGATGATATCAATAAAAACTAGAAAGGAATTATCTTCGACTTGGCCGAAGTTCAAAATATTTTATTACTTTTATGACGTCAGTAGTTTTTTCGTAATTCTTATCGTTGTTTACATCCAAATTTCAAACTCAGAATACATTTTCAACTTAAAGCTAATGTGTGCAAAAACAAGCATTCAATACATTCATTTTTGTGGAATTATGAGGGTTTTAATATTTTGATGACGTTACTTTGGATGGGAGGCAGGTAAATTTTTCATACGATTTCTACAAATATCACAACCATGGTGTTTATTTGAAATCGAAGCAAAGTTATTGAATTGGTTATTGATAAATTTTAAATTTTCTTGGTCTTTATTTTTGAGATAAAAGCTTTTATATTGAATTCCATTGCGATAGCTCCAAAATAATGTCTGAAATCGTGTCCAGAGACACCTAAATCAACTCAGATTGTGATTCTTATCAAGAATATATTCTTGTCTATGCACG
This sequence comes from Tetanocera ferruginea, assembly GCA_958299015.1. NCBI lineage: Eukaryota > Metazoa > Arthropoda > Insecta > Diptera > Sciomyzidae > Tetanocera > Tetanocera ferruginea. The sequence goes on from OY282641.1 coordinate 106,356,600, forward strand.
ACACACTAAACGTGGAGCCCGTGATCGTGCGTGCTATGTGTGTTGAGTGCGAGCCAACAAATATTCTTTAAATAGAAATACATTTTTCAAGTGCTGAAATGGCCAATTTGTTTTTGTTTTTATACAAGATACACCACCTTATGTTTTCAGTGCGGGTTGATTAAGTGACTTTAGTGACTTAGCTTAAATGACTTAAGCATCCTTATGATTTTATTTAGGTTTTAAAAACCTTTGAAATACATTTCTCAGACGATATATGACAATTGCCCTTAAAATATATTTACATATATCCATTGCACAAATTCCTTACACTTAAACAAATTACTTTTATAACTGAGTATGTAATATGACGTTTTATTTATAAGTACTAGTATCCCCTGGGTCGAAATTTTATAAATTTTTTCTTTGCCTATTTAAAATTATTATAAGTAGAATAAGTGAGATGGTTCACATAACTTGTGATTGAGGCTATACATTTTAATTGTTTGGAGATATAAAGTAATTTAATTCAAATACATTGTTCTTGAATTTTATAATTTTTTCAAAAAAATACAAAATAATAAAATTGTAATAAAATTGAATTTTGTAAATCAAATCATAGGGGATGGTAGTCTTGTGTTTTGAAAACACGAACAGTTCAATTTCATAGAGTATCAAGAGAAAATTTATTCCATTCTTTGAAAGAAAATAATAAATGCAAATTTGAGTTTTTCTTTTTTTGCAACAAAAATCATTTCTACCCCATATTTTGAGAAGATATCAAATTTTGTGGTCTCTTTTTCAAAGAAATAATTTAATTAAAAACAAAAAAGTAACGGCAAAATTTATATAAAGTTTTTGTAAGTTACCTGATAAAACTTAAATACAAAAAAGAAATAAATGAAATCCATTTAAGTATGACAAATATATTCAGCTTTAAGCATAATATTCTGTTCGGCTTCACGTGAAATTCCACTCAAATCTCCATACAAAAAATAGCAGTTGTGAAACAACCGTGAACATTTCACAACTTTTTCGTCAAAGCTGTACTATGCTTCGCTGCGGAAATCTAGTACTATATTCCGCAACATGCACCAAACAACATTATTTTCATGGCAATTTAATTGAACCAACCATTTATTTTGCCGTGAAAAGTGATAATTGCCATTTCATTTAAGAAAAAAGTGCAAGCAAAAGAACAATGTTTCTAATTAAAATGATATCTTTGTACTATTTCTAAAGTTTTGAAATTTATAATTGCAGTTGTTGGAAATTGTAAATACGGATGCACCTTTCCACGGTGTTGGCGGTCGCAAAACTTCGCAGCTTGCAGACTGCCATAAACTAATGACTTGTTCTGCTCCACAACAAATGACATGCATACTGAAATAAATATTTATTTTGTATTTATATAATCATAAATATGAAAATTAAAGAACTTAAATGATTTTCTGCTTTTCCTCTAATAAATTGTGGTTGTTTATTTACATCTTATCGAAGTTTGCAAATTTTCACGCAACAAATAAATGGCTGCTGCCAGTGAAATTTCACGCAATCGAGCATAGTACTAGGCTTAAATGAAATGACAACTGTCACTTTTCACGGCAAAATAAATGGTTAAGCATAGTACTATGTTCGGCTTCACGTGAAATTCCATTCAAATCTCCATACAAAAAATGACAGCTGTGAAACAAGCGTGAACATTTCACAACTTTTTCATCAAAGCTGTACTATGCTTCGCTGCGGAAAATCTAGTACTATATTCCGCAACATGCATCTAGCAACATTTTTTTCACCGCAATTTAATTGAACCGACCATTTATTTTGCCGTGAAAAAAGACAGTTGCCATTTCATTTAAGAAAAACAGCAATGTTTCTTATTGAAATTATATTTTTGTACTATTTCTAAAGTTTTGCAATTAATAACTGCAGTTGTTGGAAATTGTAAACACGGGTGCACCTTTTCGCGGTGTTGGCGGTCGCAAAACTTTGCAGCTTGCAGACTGCCATAAACTAATGACTTGTTCTGCTCCACAACAAAGGACATGCATACTTGTATAAAGATTTATTTTGCATTTATATAATCATAAATATGAAAATTAAAGATTTTCTGCTTTTCCTCTAATAAATTGTGGCTGTTTATTTACATTTTGTCGAAATTTGTAAGCTGATCATCAGCTGTTCGTTCGCAACAAAATATCTGTCAAAATTTTCACGCAACAAATAAATGGCTGTTGCCAGTGGAATTTCACGCAATCGAGCATAGTACTAGGCTTTAGTTCAATTAAATTGCCATGAAAATAATGTTGCTAGGTGCATGTTGCGGAATATAGTACTAGATTTCCGCAGCGAAGCATAGTACAGCTTTGACGAAAAAGTTGTGAAATGTTCACGGTTGTTTCACAACTGCTATTTTTTGTATGGAGATTTGAGTGGAATTTCACGTGAAGCCGAACAGAGTACTATGCTTTACCAATAAATCACAACTTTCTGAGAAAAAGTCTGTATTTTCAGAAAAACTTTATTTAAATGAAACCAATAAAAAATAAATTTTTGGCTTTTTCACAATTTAAAGTTTTTGAGCAAATTTTTACTTTCAAGTTAAACTCAAATTCAAGTTTTTGTAACAAAAATATTTCTTTCTAGAAGGTTGGGAGTTTTCCCTCTATGAGGTATATAATTTATATTTATATTCTTCACATCTGTGTAACAGTACCTTTCGAATAATATAAGTTTTATTTCCCTAAAGTAAACATTACAAATCATCATGAACAAATGACATTTGCAATTGATTAAATTAAATAAATAATAATTATTTTAATTAAAATAATAATTAATTAATAATTTATTATTTACTTATTTATCTCATGTTCAACATTTGAAAAATAGAATTTTTTAGAATTTTATTAGATTCTCTGATTTCTTCGAAAAATATAACAAAATAGATTTATTGAATTTGTTCGTACTATAACACGCCGCGGCGAAAAGTTTTTTCAATAAAAATTTTTTCTGATCGGTCACCACCTCTCTGCAGACAATGGCAAACCTCAGAGAGTAAACAATGCCATGTAAAGCTTCTTGAGAACATGAACTTTAGGCGTTCGGAGTCGGCATTAAACATGTAGGTCCAGTTCTCGGTCAATTGTGTGCAAATATTTAATAACACACACAACACAATTGATCATAAGAAGCTCGGTCAAAGTCCTTTAAAGGGCTGAAATGGCCAATTTTTGTTTGTGTTTGTATAACACATGGCAACACTGATTCTGCGGCATGGGATTTGGTAGTCAATTTTTATAATTAAGGAGATTTCATCAGAGATTTTAACATAACTTCAGAACAGTTAGTTTAATTTGGTAAAATTAAAAATTCGAAAATCCGCAAAATTGCCTCTAAGTTACATCTACACTGTTTTTTAATAAGCTGAATAGTTTCGAAATATTCATAAAGCTCTTCGGAAAAAAACCTATTTTTTTAACAAAATTTAAGCTTTTTTGATATTTCATAATTCATAAAAAATCCAAAAACGTCAAAATAGCTCTTTTTTAACATAAAGTTATAAAAACACATATGTTACAAAGAAAATAAGCCATATGTCATTTAAATCCATTGGCATGTTTTGGTTTAATTCACATTCAATGAGGTTATCACATTTTGATAAAAAAATACTACAAAAATTTCTAAACAAATACACAAGGGAACAACAAGATTTTTTTCTGCGGCATATATTTTTGCAAAAAATTCAGATTCACTTACTATTAGGCCACCAGAGAATTAATGGTTACGAGAGGGCGGATTTTCGAATTTTTAATTTTACCAAATCAGACTAACTGTTCTGAAGTTATGTTAAAATCTCTGATGAAACCTCCTTAATTTTTAAAATAGCGGTTTATGGCGAGAACTAGAGTTAATTCAAACAATGTGAATAAAAGGATTAAAACTTCATTAACCCATGTATCTTAATTGACACCAAAAACTTAAGCCGCAAAAAAAATTTCTGTTTTGTTAACCTGGTAATCAGTTCATTTAATTTGTAGTGGTACTGATTTCCTCAGTAAAACAGCATTGACAAAGAAAAGACGTTTAGATTGTAAATTATGAAATTTCCGTATTACTGATTCACTTCTTATTTTTGTTATATAATTTATAATTTAACAAAAATGCAATTTCTCAAAACTAAGGAACATTTAAGCTTGAAAACTGAACTTGTCAATTAATTATGCAACGGTTTTCTTGTAATTTAAGGTACTATTACAGTGTGAAGCTATTAAAAACAACACCTTTTTTATTAATTTTTTTTACATAGTATTAATAAATTATTCAATTCAAATTTATTTACATTATGTACAGTTAAAGTCGAAGATATAAAAAAAATGTTTTTGTTTGTTTTTGTATTTGTTGTTTCTTTTCTAGAGGTCGTTGAAGTTGGCGTCTTTAAAAAAAGGTTGTCAGTTGGTTTCTCGTCTCCAGCATTTTCAAGGCGTCTGAAAGTAAAAAATCAAAGTGCATTCTTCAGTAAAAGGTTGTAGTTGAGCACTCTACCTACGCAAATAAAAAAAAAAAAACACACAAAAAAATGGCATGCGTTGAAAAACAAATTTACAAAAAACCCCTGTTTTTGGCAGAATTTCTTAGCCATAAAAAACAAAATATAAAAGTTTCTCTGCTTTTTATAGGTAGAGTGCTTAACAGGGTCTATGAAGATCACAATGAATCAAGATTCATCGAAATCGATCAAGCAGAACTCGAGATATCTTAGAAACCAATTCGAAAAAACTTGTTTCGAAAAAAACGCGATTAGATTTTCTTCTATGAACGATAATATATGAAAAATGCGCGACATACGAATATAATGTATGTTATATCTTTTTTTTTATTTGATATTTTTTTCTAAAATTTCGTACACGCATTCTAAAGACCTTAAGGAACCATATTCTAAAGAAAACAAAAAAATTATTTTTCATATTTTACACACTGTAATAGTACCTTAACTCTTTTAATTTATTCAAGTAACCTTAACAAGTAGCCTTAGTATGGCCACATGATTTTATTTCAGTCGTAATCAACTCTATGTGTTACAAAAATAATATCTCGAAATGCCAACCTATAGCAATAAATTTATTGACATGAACGACTAAAGAACTTGATAATTTATAACCAAGACTTTCCTAAATTTACAACTGCACACAGACGATATGCAAATTAATGATGATGTCCTTTTTGATTTTGGTTGAATTCATATTTTCTAGGTTTATTCAAAAAGTTTCATGAATCGATTACAGTGTACAAATAAAATCTGCATAATTCCAATTTAAGCTTATTTTAAATTTATTTGCACAAATAATAAGCTCGACACTGCAGAGGTAAATTTAAACTGCCAAGGATAAACAAGATGTTTGTTGATTTTATTTATTTGTTGCTTTTTTTATGCTTTGCCTAAAATAGTTTTAATCCAAAGCATATTTATTTGCTTTCTTTGAGGTTATTCTTATTGATGTATCATATATTATAATGCCTGCTGTACTGTATCATTTGTCTGAGATTCAAGTTAATTTAGATTAAATTCTAATTTTAAGGGGACGTGACACCTTCAAAAAAGTTTCTTTTAATGTTTTAAAATGCCTATAAGTTGAATAAAAAACAAAAAATCATTTTGAAGAATTATATATATATTTTTTAGAAAAATTTTGAATACTTTATTTACATACATGGCTACTCGCATTATTTTAAAAAAACATCAAAAAACCATGGCGGGCGTGATTAAAACTCACTGGAACATCGGAAAACAAAACAAAGAACGTGGTTTTTATCAGCAAAAAATGGCGGCGTTATTTCGAAAATTGCCAAGTTTTTTCAGACAATATTGGCCAAAAAATCAAAAACTAAAGAACTGATTTCTCACTCCGAGATTCATTCCATGCATCGACAAGTGTTAAACAACATATTTTAATTTCAGTACGATCGGTCGAGTAGTTTTTGTTTTATCACGCCCGCCAAGATTTTTTTAATGATTTTTTAAAAAAATTCCTGTAGCAATATATGTGATGAAAATAATAAAAAAAATTTGTTTGCGAAGTTTTTTTACAAAAAAATATATATTCAATTTTTAAAATGATATCTTATTTTCTATTCAACTTATACGCATTTTAAAACATTAAAATAAAAAAATGTTTGAAGGTGTCACGTCCCCTTAAATCAAAGATATTTCCCAAAAGCCACACAATCGTCAAACTTTATGTTTTGCACTATTAAATCATTGCATGCAAACCATAAAAGATACCTAAAACAGGTTTGCAAGGTATGAATTGACTCATGATGGTTGATAAATTTTTAAAGTATGTCGAGTATGTGAAAAAAAAAATTAAATGTCAAAAATTAATTATGTTTAAAACATTTCATTGCATTTTTGAGCTCAATAACCCACATTTTGGTTAACCAAACAATAATAACCGGTTATCGGATAAAATTATTATGCGCCATTTTGAATTAACCATCGAATGCTGTTAGCCATTTTAACTGCTTCATTAGTTAACTGAAAACGAATTGACAATTCTAGTGCTTGGAATTTTACTAGATACTTTTTATATTGGCTATAGTTGAGTCCATCGGACTGAAATTGGCTGAGCTACTTATTAGACAGCATGGAAAAAACATTTTCGAGGAAAATTAATTTTTAAAATAATAATATGATAAAAATCTGTTTAAAGTTATTACGTCTAAATAATTATTAACGGTATTAAAATCAGTTACAATATATGTTTTCTATCGAGCATAACAAGCAAAAATATAATTATCACAAGTATAAAATGAATTCTAGAGTTAACTGGATAAGTGCTAACGGAGTTTTAGTTGAATACATTTTAAACTTTAAAATTTGGTGCAGTTAAAATTTGGAAAATCTTACAAAGAAGCAAAAGGGAACGAGACACGAAGACATAACATAGACTTTTGAAGACTTTTGCCGCTTCAACAGTTACTGTTGAAAATTATTTAACATATTTACTGACAGATTACCAATTCCTGTGAATCTACTGATTTAGTTCATTTTGAACTGAAGCACTTAGGATTGTATTATTTCCGGTGCTTTGATCAATAGAAGCGGTGGTATTTTTTATTGAATAAGATATTAAACAAACTTCAAAAATTATTGCGTTGGTGTAGTTGTTGTTTTTATAGGTCATGTCAAATAAGACTATAACAAAAAAGGTATGCCGCTGATTGTAATCAAAAAATGTTTGTGCATCATTTCAAAATAAAAAACAAAACGGGAATTTGTCAAGATTTATGCCGTTATCGTCGGTACTATTTAGAATTAGAGGGTCGTTCAACAAAATGTGGAACTACAGCATTCAAAATTCAATATTGACAGAAGCAAGTATTTTTTATGGCTTAAAATCAGTCTAACTCTGTTGTTTTTGATGCTATCCTAATATTTCTAGTACCAACAAGAATAACTGCTGTTTAAATTATGTGGAGCAAAAATCATTCAAATCAGACAATTTGTTTTTTTTTTATTTTTTTATTACAACCAATCTTGAAAAAGTGGTTTCGACATAATCGCATTTAAAGTTACGCTAAGTGTGCAAATTCCATCATTTTGAACCTAACTCAAAGAAAAAAATTATCTATTAGATTTGCTTGAAACTTAAACTGTATGTTTCCATACTGTGTTAATTCATATAAGTATAAAATTGAGATTTCAAAAATAAAAAATTCAAAGGTAAAATTCTTACATAAATAAGTAAAATGTAAGCATGATAGTCATCTAATGTGATGATTATTACAGTCGATTATTGGAGTAAGTGCTCTTGAAGTTGTGAGTTTCGATAGTGACTTTTATTAATTTGATAAAAATGAAAATTTTGACTGATGTCTTAACTTTGCCAGATTATAAAAAATTAAGCATATTGCAACTAAATGTCAATATTCAAAAAACATTTGTTATCGTTATGTTCATCCATCTGACACATGTAAATAATATTGCACACAATTAAATAAAAGAAAACAAGAAAACAAATATGAAATAAGGGAATAAGGAATAACTTTCAAAACTTAGCATATAAATCATAAATCAGCAAATAAGCTCCAAAGATGTTTTAGTTTGGGGTAGTTAATAAATCAATCTTTTTAAAGTAAAAATTCTGCTGACCTTAAAAAAACAAAAAAGACATGAATTCCATGAAACCTTCCAGTCAGCATTCTATAGTTCAAATTATTTCAATTTTTTTCACACCACTATTGCACTTCCTCTGTCCAGAATACTTTCATAGACCAGAAATGGTGCAATAAACACACAGCCACATATTATAAATTCAACGATCAGTTTTAATATAATCCACAGACTGTCAATAATTTAATGTTCGCCATAATGTTAGTAATATTATTGATTGTTATAAGAAGTCATCTAAATGGATTGTTGTAACCTAGTCATCACCCACCGTGTGGCAACAATTTTATGAATAATATAATAATATTGGCCGCATTATTGATCGTTATAAAGGTTATTACGAATGACTTGTCGTAACAACAACAGCTGGCAACCATATTTTTATAGTCAGTATAATCTAGAAGAATGTCAAAGAGATTTGTACGTTGCAAAAAAGTTTAGAAAAGTGCTGAAAGTAAATCGTAACATCCGAGTTATCGTCAGCAGCACATCCTATTTTAGTGCGCTATTAATCAAATAAGTCGATAAATTTAAAAACCATCCAGCGAATACATAAAGCTCTGAAGTGTCAAAAGGGAAAAGTATTGATTTTGTTATCAACAACATTGAACCATTCAAAACAATTGAAGAATTCGCAAGAGATTTCAAAGTACATATTATATAGACTTCACTTCACATGAATAGGTGCAGTAAAAATGCAATAAAAGTTTATTTAAAATTATCTATGAGATTTCTATATTACCCCGTTTATGCGATGCTTCAAATAGATTAAATGCAAATAGGATTGTTTTAAGTCTGTGCATAATCTAAATTTCAACTTTAATACTCGCATCAGCCGGCATTAATTTTCAAAACCTTTAGAAAATCAATAAGTTAGTTTAATTTAACTAAGTTTAAATCTTTTGAGAATATAAAAATATTTTTATGCAAATAATTGTGTTACCAATAAGCATCGATCGTTTTACCACGAATTTATTTTATTCACAAAAAACCTGCCACGAATTCGTATGACTTTTTTTTTTGCATGTTTTGATATATATATATTGAATATATTCAATACCTTTAATACCCTAATACCTTTATAATAACATAAATAACATTTTAAGTGTATTTCTTAGAAAGATTTTGAGTTACAGATATCTGAAGAGCAGACGCTCATCGTTTCTTATCAGTTACTTGAAATTTAAACGCATTTTTTCGAAACAACGTTTTTCAAATTAACCGCAGGAATCACTCAAAGACAAATCGTCTTATTCTAATTTCAGCTTCTAATATCTGTCTTCATCCTATGAAACTCCAGTTTTCCGATGGAATAAAAAAATTAAGTTTTGAGAGACCAAAAATCCTCAATTTTTTGTGTGAAATTTGAAATTTTTATTGAGAAGTAACATTTTGTTAAATTATTTTATTTTGCTTATTGAGTTCATGGTTCGGGCAAAATTTTTTAGTTTAACAAACCTTTTGTTTTCTTGTTTTCTTTCAGGTGCTTTGAAGATCGCTCTTTGCAACAGTGGAAGAACTTTTTTGTACTTTGAGGAACTTTGAATTGTTTTAAAGAGCCCATCCACTTATTTCTCTTTCACTTTTTTTCCGCCACTCGAACCACCCGCGTTACCCACCCGAACAATAATGTGAGGTACATATCGCTCTTTTGCTTGAATAACATCATAATTAAAAAAACGTATAAAGATTTACAATTGTAAGCTCAACTTAGTTTTTAATAAGGTAAAAAGCACAAAATATTTAATATAAATACTGAAACAAATATTTAAATGTTTTTTATCAAATTAATAGTTTAGCTTACAAGAGTTTTTGCTAAATTTGTTTCCAAATGAAAAAAGGTCATGGTTCAGTATTCTATATATTAATACGGAAAAGTTTTGGGTACACTTTTAATTGTGTGAATGTCAATAAATTTACATAATACTTATATCGATGGAAAGGAATTTTTGAGGAAAAGTGCAGAATATTATTTTTATTCGAATAGGATGTCATTACGAAAGGTAAATTGAAGGAAACCTAAAAACACCTTTTTCCCAATGGGTGTTTTCAATAAAAACATCAAAATAAATGCCGACATAGCTCTGTTAAACATTGCTGTTGTAGCCAACAGAGATTGTCGAATTTGCAAAAAATTGGTCGAATTTCGACCACAAGTGATACTGTGTAGTTATAAGAAGGCAAACAAAAAATTGGTCGAATTTCGACCACAGGCGATACTAGTATATATAAAAACATAAATCAAATCAGATTTTAATCTATTGACGGTATATAAAATTCTAAAACGGATGCTTTTTTTTACTTAATTTGTATTTAAATAATTGTATTATCTTTTACTAGAACTAGAACAATTAATATAATATAACAAAAAAAAAAAAAAATTTATATTGTTTAAAAATTTTATTTGCCACACTCCTAGCACTTATTTTTAATAAGTGCTTTATTTGGCACATTCCTGCACTGTGTAAAATAATAAATTAAAAAAAATGCAAGACTGTACAGCCTACAGGTTTCGTGTTTCATATTTTGACAAAAACAAAATTTATTTTCTTTTGTATTTAATTTACATATGAGTATTTTTGAAATAGATTCCCGAGTTCAAGAAGATAAATACTATTTTTCTTATATATTTAAAATGCTTGCGGGCATTTGCGTTGTTATTCTTAGGAATTTTAATGAAAATATTTATTTTATTATGCTTTCCATTATTTTGTTCTATTTCAGAAAACATGACAACACAAGGCTTGAATATTAAAACGATGAGAAGTTTCATGAATTCAGGAACTGATGTAAGCATCAACTAATTTACTCAATTCCATAGAAATTCGACATAAATTTAAGAAATTCTAAGAAAAATTAATTCAAAATAAACATCAAGTGAATCCGGTTTCTATCAACACTACAGCTCGCGATTACATTATTTCAAGTTGAAATAAATTTTTTTTTAAAGATAAATGCTGCCTATAATACGACAAATTAACAAATCGAAAAAGAAACATGTAAGAGAAGTTATTGCATGAAAGAGATAAAGCTACATTCTCATTAATTAGCTCCATATTTTTGTTTTAGAAAATTTAAATTAATTTGAAGCTAAACAAAAAAAAGACTTGAAGGTGGGACATAACATTCGCGGCAGAGAAAAAAAATATTTTTTAAAAATTCATAACTCAGTCAAAAACAAACATTTTTCCAAAATTTTTTTAAAATTATTGTAGAGAATTAAGCAAATTACAAGAAAAAAATTCAAAACAATATATTTTTTACTCCAAAATGGTTTTTTAGAGCTCCAAACTGGCGGCAGCGCTGGGAGTCGCAAAAATTGCCCGATCTGGAAAAAAAAATACTTTTTTTAAATCCAAACAAAATTGGTTATCGTATGACAGAAGATTTTTTTTACAATTTTTTTCGAAAAAAAATATTGACTTTAAAAATTTATAAAAAGTCGAAAAAAAATTTTAAAAAAAGCTCGTGTCATACGATAGCGAATCAAGTTTAAAAAATACAAAAAAAAAAAAAATTCGTCAAAAAACGAACCCGCTAGTGCCGCAACCAGAACGAAAAACATGATTTCGAGACAAACGCGTTCAAAGTTTTGTGAACAAAGAAAGAAAAGCGCGAAAATTAAAAATTCGCTGTCACTAATCCGGCTGTAACTTTTGAAATCGTAAGAATTTTTCCATGAAATTCGATCGGTTTCAAAAAAACGGCCTATCTCATGACCACCTTTAACAAAAAAATTATTTAAAAATTAAGAAAATTCAACTTAAAGGTTAAAGTGTACCAAAAAAAAACCTTATTTAAATTCGAAAGCTAGATATCAAGTAAAATTATAACGACAGCTGATAGCCAGCTAAGTTCACTCACTAAGAAGTGACTGAAAATCAACCGCCAGGAGACAAAAGTACTTCAAAGTCCCGTGCATTAAATTGAGAAATACCTTTTGACTTGATTTTATTTTCTGATCACTTGCTTAACTGGCCTGTCTGAAAATTTGTTAGTTAAATGTTGAGTCAACTATTCAGTGATCCCACCATTTTTTTCAACTGTAAAAATTACTTTAAATTAATATTCAAATGCCACATTTTAAGCTCTTGCATGCATTCAAACATGACATGCATTCTTAGATACACTGCTTCCAGAAGACATTCTAAAAATCCAATTGTGCTTCTCTTCAGCATTATCGAAAAGTGTTATCAGGAGGCATTCTCATAAACTTTTAAAAACTTCGAAAAGTTCTCCTTAAAACCGACTTCCTAGAATGAATGCTTCCATGGCATGGCTTATGCAAGGTAATGGTTAAATATTTTCCAAAAAGCATTTTGTCTTATGTTTCTGAAAAGAGTTGTTACATATTACTTTGGAAAGTAAAAATTCAACAAAAAGAAAAACACAAAATAATAGTAAAATTTTACACAACATTTATTTTATTTCTTGTATGACAGTGTTGGTCTCCTTAAGAATAGTGTTCGAGTGCCCCCCAGCGGTTAAAATATACCTGCATAAATACATTCTCTCAGGCCTGAGAGGTAATGGTAAGGCCTGAGTATTCAACACACCTCTTGATTTCTTTTTCCCATATAAATGTCATACTTACGTAATACCTGCTAAAGTATAGCGTTAACTCAGGCCTGAATATCCCTAAGAATATTTCTCAGAAAATTCAGGCCTGAGTGAATGCTTAAATATCAGGCCTTCTATCAGGTCATCCCAAGCCTGAAAATTGAAATGAGAAAGCGAATAGCATATATATCATGTTGTTTTGCGAATGAAAAATGACGCGTCGATTACTTTGCATTTTTGTATTTTTATTTTGAAAAAATTTCCCAAACTTGTTTGATGGCATTACGACTTCGCTTCTAATCTCAGCCGTTGCTCAGGCGCGAACATGAAACAAAATCAAAAATACTTTTGAGGGATATTTGGGTTAACTGAAAATACTAATAAACGTTTGATAGCTTACGCCTTCGCTTCTAAACTCAAGGATATTTTCCGGTCTGAGATCAAAACAAAACAAAATATTCAGAGGTTAGACAATTTTAGGGAAGTTTTTAGAAAGCTTAAATGCAAATGCTTATTCTGAAATCAGCTATGAACTCATCCCCGAATTTTCGAAGCAAAATAGAACTGATTTCATACCAGATTTTATCAGGTATGGCAACCGCTGGCCGCTGGGCCGGTGAAAGTGAGATTCACACACAGGCGAAACAAAATAAAATTTGAATACCGTAAGGTGTTCATTAGGCCGTATCGAAAAATTTAGATTGTCTTCTTAGAGGTCTCAAAAGTTGCATAGGCTTGTTAAGATCACACAAAAAAAATTTTATAAAAAATAAAGGACATCTTCCTGCCCCGCAAGGACTAAGTTGTTTTTTTGAGAAAAACAATAAAAAATAACGATCTTAAAATGCTTTGATTTTTTTAAGAAAATCCACACATGTCTTAAAGCAAAAGTAATAATGCAGTTTAACAAACAATTTCTTGCCGGTGCTACTCATGATTTTTACCAACAGTATCCTGTATGAAGGATATTCGAAGCGAAAGTTGTACTTGGGATAGCACAAGACTTTTGATTGTAAGCATTGGTTATACATTTTGGTTTAACTGTTTATAATGTTGATGTATTCCATAAATATCATGAATTAATAATTTGCATAGTTTTTGCATTTGTTTTCTGTTGTTTTAGAGAAATGTATACTATAACGCAATTTTTTAACTTTTTCAAAAAAATTAATATAAGATTTTATCTCAAGTGATTCAGAAGTGGTGTCGAAGATAATTTTCTTAATTTGAGTTTTTTGAAAATTTCTGAACATGATACTGCCTAAAAATATTTATTTAATATATCAGCTTTAGACCACGATTTTTTTTTCTTTTTCGATATTTTAAAAAAAGTTATTTCCTAGCATCAAATTTCTCAATTTGAGTTATGTTGTTGTTATATATGTTGTTGTTGTTGTTATAATTTCAATAAAACACATTTTTAAAACAATTGTTAAGTCTTTTGAGACCAACTGAATGGCATAAAATATATTTTAGCGATATTATAATCATAAAGAAGATATCACTCAAATTGAGAAATTTGATGTTACGAAGTAAAATTTTTTAAGTATTAAAATATAAAAAAAAATCGTGGTCTAAGCCTGGCATATTAAATACATATTTTAAGGTAGGGTCATGTACAGAAATATTTGAAAAATCGAAATTGAGAAAATTTTCTTCGACACCACTTCTTATGCCCGTGATATAAAATTCAATATTAATTTTTTTGAAAAAGTTAAAAAATTGCGTTCTAGTATACATTTCTCTAAAACAAGAAAATTGATATGCAAAAACTATCCATATTATTAATTCATCATATTGAAGAAATACGCAGACACTATAATCAATGCCATCAAAATTTAGACTCAATGGTTACAATCAAAAGTTATGTGCCATCTCGAGTAAAACTTTCGCTTCGAATATCCTTCAAACAGGATACTGTGGGTAATAATCGTGAGTATCATCGTCTTCAGTAAGAAATTGCTAGTTAAACTGTAAATAAATTTTTTCCTTTAGACATATGTATGTAGTTTTTTTTTACAAAAATCAAAGCATTTTAAGATCTTTATTTTTTACTGTTTTTCTCAAAAAACAACTTTGTCCTTGCGGGGCAGGAAGATGTCCTTTTATTTTCATAAAATTTTTTTGGCAGATCTTGATGACTACATGAAACTGTTGAGACCTCTTAGAATGTGAAATTCGAAAAAAAAATGTAATTCGATACGCCCTAGTGTTCATTAATTGCAAAAGAAAAATTTAAGATTTAATTGATTTTTTTTAAAATGGGGTTTTTCACAGTATTATGTAATAAATAACTAACAAAAAAGTTTTCCTGGAAAACAACTACTAGAATCTTTTCATGAAGGCCTCAAAGAAATCTTCCATTGAAAAATTCTAGAAGCACTTTAAGAGAAAACTAAGGTAAACAATGATGTGCATATGTCAAAAGAATACCTTCTGGGTATGAAAGTAGAAGGAATGGAACATAGGACTTTCCCTTCCACTTTACATTCTTTTGGAAGCACTTTTTATGCTGAGTAATAGAAAAAATCTGCCTTTTTTCTTTATGAAAGTTTGGTTAGAAAAATAATTGTTAGTCTATAAAAAATAATTATTTGCTTTTTAAAAATATTTTTAAAGTTTTTTATAAATCTTGAATAAATTTCTGTAAAAATTAAATTTCAACTAAAGTGATAATAATCAATTGAATTTAGTTTTTCTCTACCCAAAGTTTTGAATTTGATTTTTTTTGTTATACAAAATTTGCCAAAAAGCATTATTTAGCTTAAGTATTGCACAAATTTTTATTTAATAGTAGAGAATTAGAAAAGAGTTTCTTTTCATGAAACTAATTTTATCCATAAAAATTGAGCGTTCTGAAAATATCTGGTTTGGTTTTAATAAATAAATCTTAATTGATGCTAATGTAACCTGAAATATTGTTGTTTATTGTTTGCATTTTGTTAATTAATAATCCAGTAGAAGTACGTCACGAAGTTAGACTATTCGTCTCTTATGCGATGGGTCCTTGGTTTAATTGGCCACCCAAACCAAAAAGAAAAATTAAGTTATAAACGAAAATAATAAAGAATAAAATCTATAGAAAAAATGTTATTTTCATTTCATAAAATGTTTTAACCACTCCGAGATAATTGTTTGGTAACGATTTTTAATGTACTATTTAATTTTGGTACCGGAATTGGGGGTCAGATTTTTCCCATACAAGTCGATACACTCTAACGTATACTATTATTTTTAAGAATTCTAAAGAAATTTTTTTTTAATAATTCTAAAACTCTTTAAGAGAACCGAACTCTTTTGTGATTCACCGGAGACAGCCTGTTCTAGCTAAATCTAACTGGATTTCTGCCAACCAAGATTTGATTATAGGTTACAAACGGCATATATATTTGTCTATGGCGAAATAAATATTTTTGTTTATAAATAATAATTAAAAATAAATTATTTATTTATGGTGTTTGGTTGAGACCAATTTTTATTAACAACTTTTGTTGTTTTTTTTATTGCTTACTGCAAAAGTAGCGTATTTTTAACTATTACAGTTAACCAAATAATAACAACAATTTTTTTAGATCCTGTAAAGGACTCAAAATCCCTTTTTGTTTCGAACTTCAGTCTTTTTGAACAGCCCTCCAACACAGAAAACATTATTCCTTTTATTCGTTCTGCAGAAGCAACAGCCACTGACGTCTTTGTGAAGAGCTTAATATGCTATAACTTGCTAAAAGTTTAAAAATACTTCCATACAAAAAATAAAAACATATCAAATATTAAATAACAAGTAGATTCACGTTGAAAAAAACTGTTTTATCTCGTCAGAGCATTTGTCAACAGGGATGAAAATTTGCAGTTCTGTGTTTATACCCTAAACCTGAAAGGTCAGGGTATATTAACTTTGTGCAAACGTTTGTAACGCATAGAACGAAGCGAGTCCGGTATAGAAAAGTATATATATTCTTGATCAGCGTCACCACGTGAGTCGAGCTATCCATGTCCGTCCGTCCGTCCGTCCGTCCGTCTGTCCGTCTGTGTGTTGTCCGTATACACAGGATAAGAAGAAGGAGTTGAGATAATTGAATTTAACTTGGTACACATAGTCACATGGACCCAAGGATCTGCACTATTGAATATTTTTGGAATCCGCCCACGGACACGCCTACCTCCCATACAACGCAAAAATTGAAAACTGCATAACTCAGCTCATAATTAATCTACAACAATAAAATTTGGTATGTATGTGTTTTATACAAACACAAAGATGTTTTCGAAAAATGGACGTCATCTGTTCACGGACACGCCCACCTCCCATACAACCCAAAAATTGAAAACGCAATAAATAAGCCTCTGTTTAACCTACAGAGCTAAAATTTGGCACATATGTTTTTTATGACAAGACAAAGATATTTTTGAAAAATGGACGTCATCCGCATACGGACACGCCTACCTCCCATACAACCCAAAAAGTTTAAAACTCAAGAAATAAGGTTATGTTTGTCATAGAGAGATTAAATTTGGTATGTATGTATTTTATACCAAAACTGATGTGTGTTCAAAAATTGGGAGTAATCCGTCCATGAACACGCCCACCTCCCATAGCGAAAGCACAATAAAGGCATTAACTGTGAGCTACAGGAATAAAACTTGGTATGTGTAAATTTTTCATCACCATTTAAATGCAATTAAAATATAGGCTTCATCCGCCCACGGAGACGCCCATTTGCAATAAAAATTTTTTTGTTTTTGAAAAGTGGGTTTAGGGTATTTCATAGTCGGCCTAGACCGACTTTAGACTTTCTTTACTTGTTTTATATTAAAGGAATTGATTGATGAGCTTGATTTTCTTTTTAAATCAACCATTAATGGGTCTCCAGTACGAAAGTTGATAAAAAATGCACAAAAATGCATTTCGGGGGACGCCAAAATTGGTTCAAATAAAAAAAAAGTACACCAATCGAAAGGATTTTGCATGTACTATTTTATTTTGGTACCGGAATTGGGGGTCAGATTTTCGATACACTCTAGTATACGTATCGTTCGATATTCAACATAAATAAGCAATTTTATCTCAATTTAAAAAATACCACTTTTTTAAATTTTTTCTTGAACTCTATAAATATGTAAGCTTTTGAAAGTTTAATGAAGAAATATGCTCTTTCTTTACAAAAACATATTAGGATATTTCGATGTAAATGTGGACACGGTATACAACAAATTTTTCATTGCTAAATGTACACAAATTTATGTCCAATACAAAAAAAAAAAGGTCCATCAAGTGTCAAATTTAAGAATTGACATTACAATACGTTTTTAGCGACAATTTTTGTATATGTGCCAAAGAAGAATACTGCTATTGGGAAGAAGTATAAGATTTTGGATATGATAGTTGTAGTTTTTATAACAATATACCATTATCCTTATTAAAACGTCAACTTATTGCAAGCGAGTTTTATTAAATATTAGTTATGTAGTTATTTGAATTTTTGTTCATTATAGCCTGAAGTTGATCCTTATTATAGTAAAATTTTTGATTAAATAATGTGGTTCGTTACAAACTTTAATTTTTGAGCATTAGAGCTGGAAAAAGTGCAGTAGAGGTAATTAATTATATATGAAAACTGAAAGTAGTGCGAGTTATCAATTATATGTAACGCGAGTTACCGCATAGTTTTTGGATTCTTTTAAAAACTATGATTTAATATTGCTGTTTTTATAAAAATAAACTAATTGAAAATTGGTACCACTGAATTTTTGAATCCGTTTCTAACATACAAAACCCATTCTTTTCAAAAAGAGTGCATTTGTATTTATTAATTTAAATAAAACAAATTTAAAGCTTAATTTAACTCCATAAATTTTTCTGAATGTTGCGCGAGTTATCATGGAATGACCAACTTTCTTCAAATTACTAACTTCCTTCGAACTTCTAACTAGCTTCCTTCCAATTTGCAAAAAGTTACACATGATGTGAAGCGAGTAATTTAAAAGATTAAAAAAGCTAGAGCTTTAACAAATCTAAATAATCTTGCAAGCTCAAGAAGAGCCTTCGAGACTTATCTGATTTATGTTAAAAAGTTTGTCATGAGCTTCATCTCCAGTTTATTTATACTGTTATGTGGCTGAAATACTTCTAGCGTTTCACTTCTTGAGCAGATCTCCCACGATCGATCTCTGAGAAAAATCAGATTCTTATACATAAGACCCAAAGTCTGTAAATAAGCTTTACTCGTGAACAATAACTTAATTTAATCTTAAATCGACTTATGCTATTATTGTTGATGAGCGCAAAATTTGTTTAATACATTTAAGTTTAATTGTTTGCTTCCGAAATTAGCTGCGTTTTATAAGATAATTAATTAATTTATTCATTGTTGTGATTATATCGCTTTCTTGTTTTCAAATACTCAATACTATTAAATGGTTGACTTCATTGTGAAAATCTGTCCATTGTTTACCAACTGGTGCAAGAGCTGAGAACCTAGTGGTTAATGTAATTATTATCTTTAAACTTAACATAACTATGAGCTAACTGCTTTTAAGTACAACCATATGTAACATGCATAAGAATTAATTAAATTTTATAAAATTATTTCAAATTACTTAAACTAACAACTAACAATTATTTGATCTATTCATTCATTTCTGGTGAAGTTATATCTTTGGTTTGCATGAAAGTGATGAGCCAGAACAAAGAAAATAGTTGAAAAAAAAAAACATTTTTTATACAAGCAGACAAGGACTTGTTTCTCAGAATTTTTTCACAAAAACATTTTGTTTTGGTTTGCTCATTCTTTGGAACGAATAAATTAAATTTTAGAATTTCTGGCATCAATGCCAAAACAAACAAAACCAATGAAGCAAAAGAAAAAAAAAACAGAACCAAGAATAACCTTTTAAACGGTGTCAAACAAGTTATAATAATTTCCTCATAATTTCGTTTATATGAAATAAAAGAATATTCCACGTTTCTGATTTATTTTTTTTTTGTTTAAAGTTTAAGGCTTGGCTTTTAATTTAAAACTGAACAGCTGGCATGTTGCACAAGTTGTTACCTTAGTTTTGCTCACAAATGTAACAGATAATTCAAAGTAATTTTGTTCTACTTTCCTTAAAATCTGCAGGATATTAAACACACATCCTGTGTTATAAAAAAAAAATTATAATATGCAAATCTTAGCGGAATAAGCAGCATAAAAGCGTGCCGCAACGCATACTTTGTACGTAAATGTTGGTATAAAATTTTGGTTCTGAAACTGTAGATGTGTGTGCGTGTGTGTGTTTGCCGGTATGTGTTGGAAGCTATCATTAATTAATTATAATTGTTAGGAAGACGACTTGTTTGCGCTTTGCTTGCTCTTGACTAATTAATTAATTAATAGCCACTTTTGGCTTTTGAGTTACACCTAACGAATGTTGTTGGTTCTAATTAAGATGGTGACGCTGTAGTTGTTGTTATTGTTATTGTTATTGTTTTTGTTATTGTTGTTGTTGTTACAGTTCACGCTTATTAACATTTGTGGAAAATCATTCCGTTGATAATTAACCAAAAACTTTCAATCATCACCACACATAATTATAATTTTCTATTTGACAGTTCATATTAGCTACAATGACATTTATGAATGGTTGTTATAGTTGTTGTTGTTGTTATGCTATTTAGTTTTTGTACCACAAACAACATTACAGCTCATCAATCATGTCACAACTTTTAATGATATCGTGTTTTCAAATGCTGCGTTGAGGCAAGAGTCAAAATTTAAATAAAATTACATCAAAGCATCTGTCACCACTCAAGAGGGCGTGGCAGAGGCTTTGCTTCTTGACTGATTTCGTACAAAGCTGTATTTATTGTGTGTTGAAGTTTTCACATTAAACTTTGTTATCTTTTTGTCAGAATTTTCGCAACGCGGCATCCTTCAAGAGATTTGGTGGTTGTTTATTTTTTTAATTTTTCTTTCTTTTGTTTATAATAAACCACAGCAATAAAAAATAATACTTTTTTATATCACAATTTTTATGTTTTTTGTTTATTAAATTTAAGTAAATTTTTTTTTTAAACTTGGTTTTTTTGCTTGACCCACTCAGAAAATAAATTTGTTGTCAAAAATCACTGGGTAAATATTTTTGCAAATTCACTGTTAAAAATTTTTTTTTTTATAATTATTATTTAGATTTTAATTTTTTTTTTATTTTTCCACTTGTTTTTTTTTTCTTTACATTACAATTTATGCCGCTGAACAGCTCTTTTTTGTAAACATTGAGTATAACTCATGATAAACACAATTTTTGAATGCGTTTCGAACTTTAAACACGCGCGTTCACATCGAGATAAAGCATAGAACTGATGCTTGGTCCTTTTTCATCAGTTGCTGTTTTGTCAAGGATGCTGCTACTGACTGGTAGCAGCAGGTCCTGCTCAGTTTTGGTCGTGAGTAGAGCGAATAAAATCTATTTTTTGCTTCTGTTGAATCTCTTAAATTTTTTCGTAGCAGCTATTTTATATTTTTGCAAAAAATATGCGTGCGTCTCTTCATGAAGTCTGTAAAAGTACCGTTAGAGTTACTGTTATTCATTGCTTTTTGAGTTGCTCTTTCAACGGAAGCTGTAGAGAGTTTAGAGAGGAAATGGCGCATGTTAATTTAAAGAAGAAATAAATGCTTTGCAGACCAAGAGTGTCTCACAAGATGTCAACTTGTTTCTCTTTGGATGAATTTTAATGGCAATATTTACAGTTGGTTCAGAGTATTGTTAACAGAAACCTGAAAGTGCCAAGAGCTAAATCAACAAGTATTTTGCAATCTCTTAAAAACGAAACTGCGGATTAAAATTTGTTTTAAGTGAATCCAAAGGATGGTTTGTTATTATAAAGATGTTGTTTCTATAAAAAAAAGAACTTTAATTGTCAATTTTCCTCTTGCACCGCTACAGTATTTATATAATAACTTTTTTTAATTATATTTATTGTGTATACTTTTCTATCCATGTATTAACATTAATTGCTGCATTGTTATTGTAAACTCAGCTCAAATAGTCCGCAGCTTCAACCAAACGTTTTAAGATCTGAATCAGGTCTGAATATTGGTCAGAACTCTTCGAAAAGTTTGAGTTTTCAACAAAAACTTGACCTAATTTCGCACAAAACAGATTCTACACTTTATCAAAATCCAAAGATGTAGCTTATATAATTTTTAATATATATATAAGTTGCATTTGAACATTTAAATAATTCTGCATTATAATTTTTAAAATAAATAAGTCTGATGTTAATATTCTTCACTCCAGTCTTAAAACTACATGATTGAAGAACGAAATGATTGGTTTTTGATCCTAACTCATTTCTTTTGACCATAAAAAAGAAAGAAAAGAGATTGGTTGGGCAAAAAAAAAAAATGTACATGTCTATGTCTATGACTGACATTTCTAAACCTTTGGGTTGTAGGTTGAAATCAATGATAAAAAAAATAAACCAACATTTCTTGTATGGTATGAGTTGATGTGAAATTTTTATTCGAATTTTGAATTCACACATTCTAAATTTGTTGTTTTTTTTCAAATTAAGTAATTGACTTTCGAAGCTTTCTTCAAATCATCCTTCGTTTTTATCGAAGAACAATATTTTTTAACGTTTAATAGATCGGCCTTTATTAGAAGATTGTCTTTCTAACGAGAAAACTTAGAGATACTGTCGGTTTCTATTTTTATGATTATGATTTTTTATGTTTCCAAACTTCTCATATGTTATAGTTTCAAGAAAATATTGATATAAATAAAATTTATCCTGAAAAATTGAATACTGTTTTAGGTTTTTCATATAAAATGCTGTTTTGTTCCATCTGTACTAATTTTGGTCATTCTTTTACTAGTCTTGGCGCAAAAACTTCTAAATTGGTTTGCAAATATGTTCTCTTACGTTATGTTAACATAACATAAATTGTTAACATAAATTACAGAATAGCTTAAATTTAATTTGAAAGTATCTTTTGCGAGTACTGCTTAAGGTAGGCTCGAATCAAATAATAAATTCTAGAAAAATTTAAAAACAATGATATAAATATTTTGTTTTTTAATATGCAAAACTCTGAATCAGCATTTATAAAGACCATCCAGTTATAATTTACAAAATATTCAAGAAAATATATTATAGATCAAATATTCTCACGATTAATTTTGTTTCTTTAAAAAAATCGAACAGCTTCACTTAATATTAGTAGTCATATTTATCTGTTATTTATATTTCAAATATCCCCGCGAGTCTATCATAAATTTTAAGAGAGCCTGTTTACATAGATCTGTTAACTGTTAGTATTCTCATTACACATACTTTTCTCTTAGCTACGCACCGTTAACATTTGTGCAGACCTTGAAAACAAGCTCTTCACTTGTGTTCTAGAGCTCTCCAAATATAGGTCATGACCTCTGGAGAGTCATATATTCACACCCATGGATGCTGTAAGGCTCTTGACTTAAAATATTTGTTTTTGCTCTTTAAATTTTATTCTAACAATACTCATTTCAGTTCTGTTATTAATAAAATCTGCTACAGTAGAATGCTTACTTATAAAGAGAACTCTCTGTTGTTTTTCTGCTACCAAACAAACTTTCTGCTTTTGAAATGCTGCTGCAGAACGAGTGCATGAATTCTGAATGAGAGTGCGCACGAAAAAATGTGGTTAGAGAACGCAGGCAGAGTTGGTTTCCGGTTTGCTTCTGTGGCAGAATTGTCAACATGGGCATCAAAAATTATAACCCACATAAAGGCATGTGTTGTTGCCTTTATTGTGTATTTAGATATTTTTTTTTTTTTTTTTTCAAATACGTTGGAAACACTGTTCGGATTCTTATCAATTCTTTTTATTTCTTGTTTTTTATATTGACGATGAAAATCTGCATAGAAATAAAATTTTTTTGTCTTTTTCATGTTTTGCTTCTTTTGTAATTTTATTGCATTTTATTTTTTTGATTTTTTTTTTTTGCTTTTTTGTTTTAATTTTGATAGTAGAACAAAAGAATTTTTTGTAATTTTAAAATTGCAGTTTTTCATTATGGTTCTGTCAAATGGTGAGAAGGGTGTTGAAAGGGGGGAATGCAGAGTTTTTGTATTAAACTGCTTTTGATTATTTTTGTCGTGTAACTGCTTTTGGGTTTGATCTGAGTGGTTGCTGTTTTTTTTTCTGATGCTCTTAGTTGAGTTCTTTCGTCCGCGATAAAGTTTTTGAATTGTTGCTGTGAATTCATATTTAATTACACATGCAAATGTATATGTTGAAGCGAAAAATATGATTAGCTTACGCTGAATAGCGGTTTGTTGACAATTTATTTATAAAATCGCACAAATAGGCTCTATGAAGTGACATTGATTTTATAGCTTATTTTTTCAAGTTGGAGAGATAAGAAACAAATAAAAGTACTTTCAAATAAATTAATGATCGATAACTATTTTAAAGGTGCTTAACATGGCATTTTTTACTCTTTACGTTTTACAATTGTTGACGAGTTGAAAAGAGCGAAAATTTATTTATATAAATTTTTTAATTCTTAGAAATATATTTTGTTAGAATTATACTTGAAGAAAATATTCTTGCATCAGATGGGATTTGCGAATCCATGTCTCCCCTGATTTGTTGGCGCGCCTGTCACTTGCGCTAGCGATTATGACAACGGCCGCGAACTCGAATTGACACCCTATTAACAGGCATTTGAAAATTTAATCTATACTTAAATCTACTCAACTCGAAATTACTTAAAATATCCTTAAGCAAAATATATGATATCAACATTACAAAAAGCACGCTTTCTTTTGAATAAGAAACCTTCTTAAATTTCGTAGTTTAAATTTTGAGGTTGAGATTTTCTGAGTTGGGTTATTTTACACTTAAAAGTAAGTGAATTAAATAAGAAACAGTTATAAAGATATTTTTGGTATTTTTGTATGTACACATATAGCCCCTTTTTTTGTAAACTTCAAGCAAGTAAAAACGTGAGATACACATGCAACGTTGCGATGGAAAAGAAAAAAAATAAAACAAACGAATACATTTTTTTTTTGGTTTGCTTGACGTGTTTTTTCTTAATTGGATTCACTGACCAACTTCAACGTTTACAGAGTGACGTTGTCTCAAAATAGACAACATTTCGATATACGCATGGCTGTGGGCCCACGAAAAAATGCTTCAAATCTCAAACTCGGAATATAGTATTCAGAACAATAACTTATTTACTAGAGATCGGCGATGTGATTTCGTCTAGTAACATACGATCACGATTAAAAATCATTTGTTGGATCTTGATCACGCACGATCACGATGTGATTTATTCTAATCACGCACGCTCACGCACGATCACGATGACATATTTTACTCAAGAGTTCTCACGAATACGTTTTATTTAAAGAAGAGTACACATAAGTTTTTATTAAATGTGTATTATGTGTTTTTAGAGTACCTCTGGTAAAACCAGCATACAGGAAGGAGCAGAATCAACAGAGAGGTAGATACTGCAATATAAAAAGAAGATTGTAAAAATTTCTCAGCTTATTATTTGAATTTAAAATTACCAAAATTGCTTCAAGTTGTCGCTGACGTTTCGCATAATAAGTAAAGATAACGAAGTTAGTTGTTGCCGCTTCTTTAGAAGTTGTCAGTGTTGTATTTTGTATGCAATTGCTAGCAAAAGTGTAAGAAAACATCATTACGAAATTTGGCACAGGTTTGAAAAATTTTGGCACACAACTCGTGACACGAATAAATTTAAGTCACGCACGCTCACAAAAACAAACAAACAAACTCCTGCTCACGCAGGAGAAAAATTTATTCACAAATTTTTCGTGACTTTTTTTATTGCTTCGCTCACGATCACGATGTGAATCGTCGTGAGACGTCGTGTCACTTAAAAATTCGTGACACGCACCCATATCTAATGTCAATATCATTAGCATACGCCAGCAGCATAACACTCTTATAAAAAATTGTGCCGCTGCGTCTGAGATCAGCAACTCGGATGATCTTCTTCATGACTATATTAAAGAAGTCGCACGATAAGGAATTCCTTCCAGAATTTCACTGCGCTGATAGTGTTGTTCAGTGACATCCTGCAAAGACGTATTAGCTTCGCAGGAATACCAAATTCAGACATGATGGTGTAGAGGTGACTCCTTATTGCATTGTCGAAGACGGTTTTGAAATCGACGAAAAGATGGTGTGTGTCGATTTGTTTTGCTAGGGTCTTTTCCAAGATTTGTCGGAGCGTAAAAATCTGATCAATGGTGGACTTTCCAGGTCTGAAGCCACACTGATAAGGTCTAATTAGTTGGTTTACGATGGGCTTCAAGCCTTCATACCATACGCTCGACAGGATCTTATATGCGATATTATGAAAGCTAATCTCACGGTAGTTGGCGCAAATGGTGGGATGCCCAATCCACCTTTCTTGTGGATTGGGCAGAGCACACTGAGGTTCCAAACATCTGGAATGCATTCTTCCGACCATATTCTGCATAGAAGACTGTGAATGCATTTAAACAGAGCTTCGCCAACGGTCTTAAACAGCTCAGACGGTAGGCCATCGGCTCCTGCGGCTTTGTTGTTTTTAAGCCGAGCTATAACTGTTAAGACCTCGTTATAGTCGGGCAGCGGAACTTCAACGCTGTCATCCATAGTTGGGGTTTACGGGATATCATCTCCACTGGCGGGATTGTTGTCAGCATCGCCATTTAAAAGACTAGAGAAGTGTTCCCTCCATAGCATCAGTGTACTCTGGATATCTGTCACTAGATTCCCATTCTCATCCTTGCAGGAAGAGGCTCCGGTCTTAAAACCCTCGGCCATTCGTCTTATCTTTTCGAAAAATTTTTGAGTCTCATTCCTGTCGCCATGTATCTCTATTTTCTCGCACTCACGCATTTCCGCCTCTCATTTTTTTTTTCGCCTGAAAATGCGTGTCTCTTTCCTCCTCTTCTCTCAGTATCGCTCCATAACAGCACGCGTTACAATCGACTGTTGCTTTGTAGGCGGTGTCCTTCTCAGCAGTGGCGTCGCGACATTCCTGGTCGTGCTACTGGTTTCGGCGATGTCGGTGGTAGCCTATCACCTCTTCGAAAGCCGTACGCATAGAGTGGCATATGTGCGTCCACTGTGCGCATATGTCGTCGATCGGAGGAGTGATTTCTTGAAGCAGGAGTGAGAGTCGAGTAGCGAAGGGTTCGGCTGTACATTTGACTGCATCTTGTCGACGTTTAGCTTTCTTTGCGTAGAATTACGAGCATTCTTAGCTGCACACAGACGTGTGTGGATCTTGGTTGCGACAAGAAAATAATCCCAGTCTATGTTAGCACCATGGATCGTGCGTTCTTCTAGTACACTGGAAGAGTACCTTCCGTCAAGCAAAACGTGATCAGCCAGGTGGCCTTTTGAATATTAAGACGCTTGAATCTAGTGTTACTAACGACCATGTTTCGTGCGGCGGCGAAGTCAATCAATCTCATTCCGTTAACGAATAGTTGTCGTGGAGGCTGAACTTTCCGACTGTTGGACCAAATATGTTTTCTTTGCCCAGCTTGGCGTTGAAGTCACCAAGTACGATTTTTATGTCATATGGAGGACAGCGCTCGTATGCGTCTTCAAGGCGCTCATAGCAACTTTCTTTGGTCTCGTCATCTTTTTCTTCTATCGAAGCGTGCACATATATTAGGCTAATGTTAAATGTTTAGCCTTGAAGCGGATTATGTCAAGTCGTTTGACATAGTTTCGCGTTTCACAGGATTGAATTGCACGACATGATGCCATAATCCGGTTACAACTTCAAAACCGCATTCAAACGCGTGCTTCTCCGCATGGCCGCTGTATTAGATATCACGGAATGCATGCCGTTAGCAACCCCGTCCCTTCCATCGCATTTCTTGGATTCCTGTGATACCAGAATTATAGCTTGCCAAGATATCAATCAATCAGTTGCATAGAGGTACCATCCCAATTTAGTGTCCGGACATTCCAGGTGTATATCCGTAAATCATTATCAGTTTTTCGTTTTCGGTAGTCATCATCAGATTTGGGGATCATCTTTCTTATTATTTTTAGTTGTTTAATTGAAATGGTTTTTAAGTGGTGCGCTTCAAACCCAACGTACAGCCTTTGCTTGAAGGTCAAAAGTGCCCGACGCTCAAATTAGCCGTTAAAGTCTATCGGCCGCTAGTTTTGCCGTTTCCAGGAGACACCACCACTTGAGACGATTTCAACATGGATAATGCTTGCCTCGCCAAGTTGAGGCAGTCAGACACTTTGCCATGTGAAGATCGCCTCCTTATCTCCAAAAAAAAAATAGATTGCTTCAATTTGAACTCGGTGAATAATTAAAAACATTCAGTTACAATATAAGAATAATTTTATGCACTATTTAGAGTTACTTAAGAGTTTATTTTATATTTTTTGGAATCATCACACCCAAATCAACTATCACACCTACTTTAATTCAAGTTCCTGCCCTTTAACCAGTAAACTATTTTATTTTTGTAATCTCTTGTTAAGATTTAATAGCGAAATAATGATTAATTGGCGTCTGTAACCGAATGTGTCGGAGTATGTGACGCTCTTCTGACAACGAACAGCGGGAGACGCAGGGCTCAATACCAACCTCACAAAATTTATAAAATATACATAATCTTAACGGACCTCATGCCTTTACAAATATTAGCAAACAATGGAAAACCTCAGAGAATCAATAATATAATGTAATAGTTCTTGAAAACATGGACATTAGTCGTTCGGAGAGCTCGTATGATGGACTTAGAGCTCCAGATTTTGATTATTTGTTAATAAACATATTGTAAAATATTTAACTCAATTGACTAATAGAAGCTCGGCTATGTTGCTTTAAAGAAATAGTCACCTTCTTTCAAGTATTTATTGTATTCATCACAGCAA
Source organism: Tetanocera ferruginea (assembly GCA_958299015.1). Classification (NCBI taxonomy): domain Eukaryota; kingdom Metazoa; phylum Arthropoda; class Insecta; order Diptera; family Sciomyzidae; genus Tetanocera; species Tetanocera ferruginea. The sequence continues at coordinate 106,385,217 of OY282641.1, forward strand.
AAAATAAAAAGAATTTACTTCAACACATTTAATATTGAGAAAAACCCACACAAATAAGTTTTCTTAGAATATTACATTTGTTGTCGTTTGTCAAAACAGCATAACTGAATTCTGATGATAACCTTATTACGATTTGCAAATATTTTTGCATTCAATATGTTCTACCAATAAAACGGAAACGGTTCTGCGCCTTCCGACATGCACACACTCTCGCTTATACTCAAACACAAACATACACGCCCACCGAGAAATCTGTCACTAAGGCATTTCTAATGCATCACATTTATGCGCTTAAGCATCTTCGGCAGTTATTTTATTTTTGCTACCTCGACCGGCATAAAAGATTTATGCTTACAAGCACTTTTGTGTGGCTACACCCCGAAACCATCACCATTCAAAGCCAACCCCTTAACAGAAGCTTGAAAATGCATTTCTAAAATTTACTGCTTCATGTGAGCTGCCTGCGTTTCACCATCCATCTGCTCGTCCTTCCGAGCAACGACAACAACAGCAAGCTATGCGCCGTGCAACGAAACGGATGGGGAAGCTACAATTTGGGTCATCGGAAATACAACTAATTTTCTTTCCAGAATCTTTAGCTGAACATTGCTTCCGTATGTCTGCAGGCTTGCATAGCATGCAATATAGTCCACCCCGTCACCATCCTTATCAACAGCAGCCGAAGCAGTCATTGTTGTTGCTTGTTCGACTCCTGCTGCTGTCGTTGTTTCTGTTGCATGTTTTGTCGGGTTCGTCCCTCTAAATTTCCTTTTTGGACTCGACTTGGTCTCTAAATTGTATTCATTTCCGGTGATTTATATGCTTTCGTTAGCCTTAGTTTTGGCTGTCGTGTGCATCGAGTGTCGTTTACGACCATTTTAATGGGTAATTTTTGTGGTCCAACAACTATGAAAACAACATCTTAAAATGTTGCACTTTAGTCCAAAATGCACTGTCGGCATGTTTTTAGTAAAAAAAAACAACAAACAAAAATAAAAATCGGCTTCTTGTTTGTTTTATTAATTTTAAGAAAATTAAATATCATGTAGTATCAAAGTATTAAGGTCCTTCAATACATTACTTTCAATTCAATCCTAGCTTTCGTGGAAATAAAAAAGAAAAAATTAAACTAAACTAAACACGCTCAAATAATTCCAGATGAGAAAATCAGATGCAATTCATTTAAAATATTATTTTTTTATACTATATACAATTCTTCTAAGGGTTAATAAAAAAGTTCAAGTGAATTTCTTTCACTTCGATTACATTTTTTTTGTCATCAAAGTTGATCAATAACTCAAGCTTTAAATATAAAAATGCCTTTCATTTATTTGCCTTTAGTGCTTTGAACTAGATATATTGAAGATATTTATAAAATTCATATAAATTATAATATAAGAAAAACAAAACAAAACAGTTCGTTTATTTTAACTTAGAACTTTGTAGACTTAAGAAATGTTGAAACTTTCTAATCGAATTTAATGTTTTCTCAGTATTGAAAAATATTGCCAACCACATTTCCAATATTATAGAATTTCTGATAAATTAAATTCTTTAATTTTTCGTGTAGGTAGGTAGCAACATATGTTCAAGTAACAGATTTTATTTAGCCCGTTACTGTCTGAATGAGAAGAAAATTTGACTCTTTATTCTAATATGAATTCATTAATATCATGAGTAAAAACCCATTTTAGCCACTTTTTCTAATCCTTACTTTAAAATCTCCCAAAATTTCGCGAAATGTCCTGTAATGGGTTAATATTATGTTCGTGTTAAGCCCATATATGTAAATGTTAGGCATGACATAAATTTCATTGGAAATTAGTTTCCTAACACGGCAAGTTTACATGAAATTCATTAATTGAAAAGTTAATCTAGCTTGTTTAGATAAAAACTTTTGTGCAACGCTGAGTAAAAAATTATGTAAACATCCTTTTCGATAACACGACAACCTTGATATCTGTTATGTCAGATCAAATTGTATTGAAAGTAATGTTTTAGTTTAAGAAAAAAAATCGACAATATGCTTAACTAACTTCAGAGATATACTTTAATGAAACATTGGGTTCTTCGCAAAAACAAAACAGAAGCACCAGTTTTGTATTTCTCAACTAAACATAAGTTAAAACAGAATTTAAAAATGGGATCAAAGATCGCATTTTATAAGGGCTTAAAGAATTGTATACATATCTTACTTATTATTTATTAAACATTGAATTAGTTAGTTTTAGAGATTGAAACATTGAATGGGAAAAATTTCTCTAAGTAATTATTACATAATATTTAAGTATATAATAAGTATACATTTAAACCAAAACCAAGACCATGAAAACGTTTAATCAGTCATTTGAAAGCTCAGCAAAAATAAATAACAAAACGGTGCATTCGACTTTTTGCCACATGCTGCACACACCAGTACCGTCAACGTGGCACCAATTGATAAATGACATATGAACTGCAACTACTTGCCGTTACTTTGTATTGGCGCTGACAGTTCAATGCGAGCGATGATGCGAAAACTTCAGATATATTGTCGAGGATTTGTGGTGAACCAAGAAAGGCAAAAAGTTCCAAAAAACCACTACGAATGAACAGTCGTCCAAGGCTAGAGCCAATCCAGTAGTAAGACAATCGAATAACGCGTGCAGGCAAGAACGGTTCCAAGGATAACGAAATCAATTCAACTGAGAAAATTAAATAATTTTTATGCTTTTTTTATTATTTTTGGATATTAAGACGATGCAGTGCAGCAAATAAGCGCCTGAAGTTGAATTAAAACGAAGCACAAACACAATTGAAAATGAAGGGATTGTTTACAACAACAACAACAACAACAATAAAGAGGGAAGTCATTTCATATATGTATTGAAATCATAGAAAGATGCTGACAAAAGCGCACAAGAGTACAGTGGGCAATTAATACTAAAAATATATATCCTTCAGGATGAATTGCGCTAAAAATAAGCAATAAAAGTTCCAATCTTGTTGATCGCATGTAAACCTTTGGGAATCTAAGATAAAAAACTATAAGGGTTTTGTTTACCACAAACACCTAAAAACAATGTCTTCTGTATAAAAGCTCTTATATAGCTATATAAATTAAATTTATATAAAAGGATCAACAAACACTCATTATCGAAATATTTTTAAGCATTTGCACGGCATAAATTCATTCGTAAATCGAAGAAGAATCGTTTTCAAGGTAAATTAAAAGGCGGTAAAGAATAAAATAAACAATCCGAAAAACATAGTCCAACCAAGCCTAGAACGATATTGCAAAATTAACACTCCATCGGTTTTTCCTCTTTGGACCAAATAACAACCTTATCAAGTAGCCATTTCAACAAAACCCGTTCTAAGTGGTAGCTATGTACTACTTTCGTCACGTTGCATGTTGCATGTTGCATGATGAATTTCAAATAAAAGTTCTTGCTAGAAACGTGATACCTACCATAGTGCATCGTGTCGATTAAAGACTGGATTCAACTCGATAAGCTGAGATGTGAGCAAAAAGCCAGCACGAAGCATGAAAGAAGAAAATAATACAAAAATATTGAATATAAGAAAAAGCTCATAAATTGTGGTGACCAATTTTTTATTTAATTTTATTTTTCTGCTATTTTGCAGGAATGTGCTGGACTATAGCTTAAGGGAATTGTTTCACGTATATCCGTTGGTGGGTCAGTCTGTATGTTTGTCGGTCATTTATACTGCTTTACTGTATGTGCTTCCAGCTTTCATTCTGCTTAGCTGCATGCGCTTCCTACATGACCCCAGACAGTTGCGGCTCCTTTGCTCGGTGCTCATAACGTCACAGCGAATAATGCTCAAATTCGTATTCAATGAATATGAATATAAATATAAAAATTTCTGACTTGGCTATCAAAAGAGTTTTGAGATTGAAACTTTAAGCTTCATTGAAGTTGAAATTTTGTTCTTATATGATATTATTTTATTTTCATACATGTTTGCAATTTCCAACAAAAACATTATGAAAATTTGAAATGCAAATGTGTCAACTTATCACTAGTATTAATGATATGCTTGTGTGTGAAGAGCATATTTTCAACGATGAGTAGGATTCATATTTTATTTGAAATAAAAAAAAAACAATGGTATTTTGCAAAATTTTCAATTTTTTACTGACTTTGTTATTGATTTCTTGTTGTAAGTTATTTCTAAGGTAGCTTAAAATAGACAAAAGTATTTTAAACTATTCTTGGTTTACAAAATCAGAGCGGATTAAAGGATTGTAAAAATCTGAAGAGATTGCTTGAAAAGCTTCTATGGATAAAATAAATATCAACACAAAATCCACGTTAACTCAGTATTGTTGACTTAAGTTTAGATTAAGAAAAATATAATCCTGAACATGATTCTATTATTACTATTACAAGAAAAGAAATCATGTTTCTACTTGATCTGCAAAACTTTAACTTTTTGAAGAGATATGTAGGATGCGTGTAGATGCACCGGTGTAGATAAATTATATTTCTAGCTTCAAACATTGGTAAGTGACGACCAAGTCAGTTTTTACTGAAAACAGATATATGATCGAAATTTTTAAGACCTTGAACATAGCGAGGAGTTTCATTATTAAAAGCAGCCATTAGTTTAATGTGAGGACAGAAAGTCAGGCTTAAAGCACACGACTTTAGAATATGTAATAATCGGCATTATCAGCTGCAATACTAATTTTCTTTTCATTCGTAGATAACAAAGAATTTGTTGAATCCCTTGTTGAGTTTGTCAATACAGGTGCGTGTACCAATATTGACCTAAGGGATTAATGTAGAATTGCACAGGCACTTGAACCTTGTACAATTATTGCTACAGATGAATGTAAATAAAAACGGTGTTTTATTTTGATTTGAGTTATTACTACTGATCTTTATTGCTTAGTATAAGAGCTTATATACAATTTTTACTTATAATACGTTTACAACAGTAACAAGAATAAAACGAAATATTAACTAAGTTGTTGTTGTTGTTATTCAGCGTCAGCACAAATATGGTTTAGTTGTTACCGATATTGAAATTAATGAGTGGTTGTTGGTGTAATTTTGCATCAGCAAAATATAAATATGGTTCAAGTACTAATAATAACATCGATATTCAACAATATGCAAATACAGCACAACTGTGTAGTAAAACAAAAGTGTGTCATCGCGACCTACGTCTACACCTGGAAGCAACTTTTAAGTGTTGACACACATTTGTGGATTATTTTGGTTGCGCGTTGAGTTGAATTAAGGTGGTCAGATGTATGCATCTGAACATATTCCCCGGCGTTGAGCGATGTCGATCAACCTTTATTTTAGTAAACGGTGATGAATTCTGTGCCATCTTGTAGACTTGTATCAGGTGTATTGACGTGAATTCTCGGGGCGGGCTGTGGTGCAGAAATACCGATGCTACGTGACTTTTGGCATCGTTTCCAAGCAACCCAGGAGAGGATACATATGATGAAAATAACGCAGGAATAACTTATTGTATAATGATGAATGTCATGAGGTCGAATTTTGTTGGGTAAATCAACTCGAAGACTTGAGAGTTCATGCTGTATTGCTGATAACTGCGTTATCTGCGGGATATAATGTAGGGAAATGTTGTTGACTGTTGTTGTCGGTTTTGAAGGGAAACTTAAGTCAGCTGTGAGCACATTTGGAATGTATGATTTGAGGCTGGTTGATTTAAGCGTTTTGTGACCTTGAATGGTGATTAGCGGTTGTTTAATGATGCAATTTTCATTCATTGATAAAAGTCCAGACCGTTGAATAGTGACTGGTGTTAAAATTGCGTCACATACTGCGTTTACCACCACCTTGTCTTTGACGGAATAGATCCATGAGTTGAGGTTATGTAATTGAAGCCAGTGGGGCCCAGCTTCTGTGTGTTCAATAGAACATGATGTATTTGTTGTAATGTGGTTTAGTAAGTTTAATTCACACACTGCGATGGCGGATCCTTTTTTATACAGCGGGTGATTTTGTTGACATAAGTAGTGGTCTCTTTCAGTTGATGTGCATATTCTTAAGTCGGCTTCCTTTAATGGGAAATATTGATCTCGATGCAAGTTGACAATCAAGTATGGGAACGGTGAATGAATTTTGACAAATGAATTGTTAAGTTGCCATGGCACCGGAATAAGATGTAGTAGTTCAAAGTCTTCAGTGGATATTAATGGTAGCTTCAGTTTAAAAATCACATAATTTGTAGTGACACGTCCTTCGATTGACATCAGATTGTACAATTGTATTAATTCCTCGGTGGGTAGCTTAAGATGGCTCGGAAGATTTGCTTTAATGTTGATAAGCTCACGTTGTAACTGCACAGGTGAGAGGAGCTCTGGGCTTAGCTTTCCATGGTGAGTATCTGTCAATATGTCGAGAAGTGAGTCTTGAATGCGTTGGACATATAGTATCTCCACTGTGGTTTGAAGAGCCAGTTCAAGAACTAATTGAGAAATACTTTGGTTGCCTAGTTCTTGCTGGACGTTGTCAAACCGATTATTTAAGTTGGTCATTAATTTTTCAACCTTTAGAAATTCTCCTTCAATATCTTGTTGATTCTTTTTCATTATATTTATCGTGCTGTCCAAAAACGAGGTCTGATTTTGAAATAGACCTTCAAGATGATCTTCATTTTGACGAATTTTTTCTATCGTGTTGGCGGCTTCTTCTGCGTACTGTGAATCAAGAATTCCGAATAGTGAATGAGCCACATTGCCGACGACGTTGAACGCACCTCTTCGTGATCGAGATGTATCGTGAATTTTGAGAAGCTGATTTTTCTGAATGATTTCATCCATTAAGCGTTTAAGTAACATTACTATTATAGGGCAATGTTTCGATGTTTGTATAGCCGTACAATATTTTTTCAAGACGCTTGGGTAGTTTTTCATTATGTCCAATTCTTTCCAGTATGTTTGCATGTTAATATATGTGACCAGGTTCCATTCGCTGGTAATGATTCCAGCAGAGCCGAGTTTTTCGAAGTAAATGCCAGGATCGGATGCAAATGGATGAACCTCTATTGGGGATGGAATAGCAGACGGCAAGAATAAACAAGTCAATAAGACGGTCATGAGTGCTGAACTTGTGCTGACTCGTGTTCGTTTTGGTTGTTGGGGACCGTCGTTGGGATTTGAGTGCTTGATCTTCTTTTGCGTGTTTGTTATTTCAGTATGCCTGACCTCAGAGTTGATTTGTCGAGAATCACTACGGTGTTCTTCCTGGTCAGGTGTCTGAATTGGCAACGGCGCAAGCCTGTGTATCGGACGTTTCAGTATGCCAGTTGCTGTCCTTATGTCAGCTACTCTAACAGCATTGTCGTGCCCGGTGTATGTCTTGACGATTCTGCCCAATGCCCACTGTAGCGGTGGCAGATTGTCTTCTTGAATTATCACCATCATACCTGGTTTAACGTTTTCTGATTGTTCCTTCCACTTGTTCCTGTGTTGTAGCTCATGCAGGTACTCTCGTGACCACCGCCTCCAGAATTCGTGTTTTAGATGAGACACTAACTTCCACCTTGTTAGTAGAGAGATATTGTTCTGTGTGGCATATGAATCGACTGATGATGTCAGCGGTTCACCAATCAGGAAGTGTCCTGGCGTTAGTGCGGTTATATCTTCTGGGTTGGTAGACACAGGCGTTAATGGTCTAGAGTTAAGTATTGCTTCTATTTCAACCATTACTGTTTCCAGTTCTTCGTATGTTAACGAAGCGTTGGCCACCCCCTTGACGAATAGTGTTTTGGCAGATTTCACTGCTGCTTCCCATAGTCCGCCGAAATGAGGAGCTTTTGGTGGTATGAAATTAAATTTGATTCCCTTATTGCTGCAATTTCTCGTTATGGCTTCTTGGGCTTTTTGTGTATGAATCACTTCCTTTAACGCTGATAGTTGGTTATTGGCACCTACAAAATTTGTTGCGTTGTCACAGTAAATATTCTGGCAGCGTCCTCGTCGGCCGATAAACCTTTTTAAGCATCCGACAAAGGCATCTGTGGTGAGATCGCTGACAATTTCTAAGTGTATCGCCTTTGTTGCAAAGCAGCAGAATACTGCCACGTAGGTTTTTTGTGGTCTTTTTCCTCGAATTTTGAAATGAGTCCAGAATGGACCGCAGAAGTCTACTCCTGAATTCATAAAAGGTCGAGTAGGCTGTACCCTTGCCGCAGGCAAATCTCCCATGATCTGTTGGCATAACCTGGGCCTTATCTTCGTGCAGCGAATGCAGTTGTGCACAATCGTCCGGGCCATAGACTTTGACTTGATGATCCAGAACTGTTGCTGAAGTTGTTCCACTAGTGTCTTAACTCCACAGTGAAAATGCTCTTCGTGAAACCATTTTATGAGCAATTTTGTTAATGGATTATTGTATGGAATGATCATTGGATGTTTGGCATCGTAAGAAATGTTGGATGCCTCGAGACGTCCTCTTACTCGGAGCACCCCTTCGTCGTCCAAGAATGGATGGAGGCTGCTTAGCTGACTGTTTTTGTTGAGCTGGAAATTCTTCTTTATTAGCGTGACTTCCTCCTTAAAATCTGACCACTGCATGGCACGAACTATCACTGAAAGCGCCCTTTTGAGTTCTATGGGTGTGAGAAAAATTTCGGTTTCGCGTTCTTGAACACTCTGTTTGGCATGCCGCTTGAACCTAATCATGTATGCAACAATTCTTGTTAACACTTTGAATGAATTTTTGTTATTGATATTGTATATGATATCATCTGGCTTGTTCTCGACAGTGGCAGCTGCGGATACTGCCACCTGTCTTCTTTCTAAGTTGTTATCTGACTCTGGTTTGTTTGAATATTTCTTGGGCCATCCTTCTACCTTTCCATGCAAAAAGATTGGTCCGTATAACCATAGATTGCAACTGGGTAATTCAGACGGAAATAGGCCTCTCGATAGAACGTCAGCTGGATTTTGCTTGGAAGCAACGTGCCGCCATTGTGCTGGCGAAGAAAGCTCTTGAATCCTTGCGGTTCTGTTAGCGACAAATGTTTTTAGGGTTGATGAACTGGAATTTATCCATGAAAGAACAATTTCTGAATCGGTCCAGAAATAAACCGGAGCATCTGCCAACTTCAAGTCTTGCTTTACCCTTGTTACTAGCTGTGCACTGAGGAGTGCAGCGCAGAGTTCTAATCTTGGTATGGTTTGTGTTTTTAGAGGGGCCACACGAGATTTTGAGCATAATAGACGTACAATGATTGTTCCGTTCTTGTCAATGGATCTGACATAAACGGCGGCTCCGTATGCCTTTTCTGAGGCATCAGCAAAAGAATGTATCTGCGAGGAACTTCTTGTTCCTTGTTGAAAGATGTGCCTTGGAAGATGCGTGTTGGCTACTTGTTTCAACTCTTCGCAGAATCTTGTCCATTTGAGGCGTAATTCTGGGGTTAACTCGTCATCCCATTTTAAATTTGTTTGCCACAGTTGCTGAATGAGGATTTTGGCAGTGACAACTACTGGAGATAGTAATCCTAATGGGTCAAAAATTTTTGCAACATCTGATACAACCGTTCGCTTGGTAATTCTTGTGGCCGGTACGATGTTGACCTTTACGCAAAATTTGTCGGTTTTTGGTAACCATGTCAATCCTAATGTTTTAACTGCGCTGTTGATGTCATCGTCAAAATCAAGATTGACTTCTTGGTCTTCGGCTGGAACTGACTGCAGTAATTTTGGGTGATTAGCGCACCATTTGCGCAACCGTAGTCCACCTTGTTGTAATATTTTTGTAAGTTGTTCTTGTGTTTCCAATGCTGTGGCTAAACTGTCGGATCCTGTGAGACAATCATCAACATAGAAATCATTTAACAGCGCGTCAGATCCGAGTGGATATTGAGAACTGTTTTCCTTGCCTAGCTGCTGGAGGCATTTTGTTGATAAATAAGGTGCTGACCGAGTGCCGTATGTTACCGTGTTAAGCTGGTAGTATTGTAGCACTTTTGTGGCGTCCTTCCTCCAAACTATGAGTTGATATTTCCGGTCTTCAGGATGGACCAGGATTTGTCTATACATCTTTTGTATATCTGAGGTGAAGACAAATCGTGGACATCGGAATCGTAGTAGCAATGTAAAGAGTTCACTTTGAATAGTTGGTCCTGTGTACATTAAGTCATTGAGTGCTAACCCTGTAGATGTTTTTGATGAGGCATCGAACACTACTCTTAATTTTGTGGTAGAACTCTCAGGTCTTACCACGCAATGGTGTGGGATAAAGTAACATGATTGTAATATGCTTGCTTTGTCGATCCTTGTCATATGACCCAATGATTCATATTCATCCATGAACTCAGTATATTGTATTTTTAGGTTGGGGTCCTTTGCAAGACGTCGTTCTAGTGCGTAAAACCGATTGACTGCAATTTGCTTTGATTCACCTAGCAAAAACGGGCTATCTGCAAAGGGGAGTTTTACTACGAACCTTCCTTGGCTGTTTCGTATTGTGTTTAGCGCAAAATGTGATTCACAGAGTTTTTCAGCTGTTGTAAGCACTTTGTGATCCGTCGGAGTTTCTTCCAATTGCCAAAATCTTTCCACCTTTCGGGTTAAGTCATTGTCATCTTCGGTACATATTCCGCATGTTGCAAATAACGATTTGCTGTCGCTTACCTTCCCGGCCAGAATCCATCCGAATACTGTGTTCTGTAAGGTGGGAAGTCCTTTTGTAAGAGAGATGCGCCCATCTACCAGCAAATCATGATAAAACTCTGCTCCAATGAGGACGTCAATCTTTGCAGGGAAGTTGAAATGTGGATCTGCTAATCCAATATTGTTTGGTATGGGCCAATTTGAAGTATCCAATCGCTGTGTTGGATGTTCAGGAATAATGCGCGATAGAACAAAGGCTTCTAGTCGAGTTGAATACTTGCTGATGCGTGATTGTAATTTGACGTTCACGCGTGTTCGGGCTTCTCTCTTTCCATTGCCTATGCCTTCAATCAACATTGCTGCTGGTTTGAGCTGCAACCCTAGTTGCTTTGCAACTCTTTCCGTGATGAGATTGACTTGTGATCCTGAATCCAAGATGGCCTTACATTCTATTGCCTGTCCATTACTAGCGATGAGTTTGATGACTGCAGTACTGAGGAGAACATAACCGTTATTCTTGGATTCCTTTGTTGTTGCCAGGGTGGTGGCCTGTTGATTGCTTTTAGTTTGTGGTGCGTGACTGGGGGTTAATGACGAATGTCCTGATTGTTCGACATGTAGTAGTGTATTGTGTTTTTTAGCACACCTTGTGCAATTCCGTGATTTGCATTCCAACGCGCGATGATCCGCCTTGAAGCAGTTTGTGCAGAGGTTGTGAGTTTTGACCCAATTCCACCTTTGATGAATGTTCGCATTTAAAAATGTTTTGCATGCATAGATTTTATGATCTTTTTGCTTACAAATCACGCACCTTTCTTCGTTGCTTGAAGGGATTGTGGCTGTTGCACTTGTCCGAGTTGACGATGATTCTCCTCTTCCACGAGCTTCGAATGATTGGAATCTACGCTCTAGGAACTTGAATATTTCATCTATGGTGAGTAAACGCTTGTTGTCGTCCAAGCTCTGCTCAAATGCTGTTTGAGAGTCTTGATCCATTTTTTGTAGTAGTATGTGACTCAGGATGACGTCCCAATGTTGAACCGGAATACCTTGAGCCTTAAGTCCATGAATGCATTCTTTCGTGATATCGTGAAGAGCCTTCAATGCAGATGATGACTCTTTTTTAAGTGACGATTGTGACATCAGTTTGTTTAGTAATGTCGTCACCAGAAGTCTTTTGTTATCATAACGACTAGTGATGATTGACCAAGCATGTGTGTAGTTACTTCCGGTTGATGGAAGGTGCTTGATTAAATTTCGTGGTTCGCTCTCTAAGGAAGTTGTCAAGTAATGCATTTTTTTTGCATCACTCATGTCCACCTTATGAATCAATTCGGTGTACAAATCCTTAAAGGTAACCCATTGCATGTAGTTGCCATTGAATTTAGGCAACGTTATCCTTGGTAATGGAACATCTATGTCTGTCTGTGGTACTCTCTGCGAATGTAGTGATTGCTCCACTGATATGTGCTGATGAAGCTGAATCAGTACCTCTTCTGCCTTCGCCTCGAGCTCGTAATAGGCCTGCGGCGTGTATTCTTCGATGACATCTTCATCAGTTGACTCCCACAGCGCCGTGTTGTTTTTTGCTAAATCCATCATATGCTTTTCTATTACTGCTGCCTTGATGGTGTAGTATGATGGAGGGTGGTCTGTTTCACGCTGCCCCATCACTTCATTCAAGTTTTGTGTCAATGCTTGAATTAAAGCACGCTGATTCCTCAGCAGCTTTCGTCTTTCAATACTATGTTCCATGTTGTTTGTTAATTGTCCATCAGCATTCCGTGAAGCAGCTTGCGGTGTTCTCAGCTGACCCTTGGCTTGACTGGGTCTAGCGTAATTCGACCTATAGAGTTCCATTTCGTCTCGGAATTCTCGGTATCTTACACTGATGGCTGCATGCATGTCCTTAGTGAAGTACGGATGATCATCTTTGCTGCCGTGGAGACTACGAATGATGTTATCGACTTTATTGAATTGAGCCCACAACTCATCGAGTTCCTTAACCTTTGCGTCGATGAACTCTAGCGTCCGTCGCTCATATGGCGCTTTCTTGCAGTTGGCTATAAGTTTTTGCAGAGCCACTGCGGTTTCATCTTGTTGCGTTACTAAATCTTCTATGTTCATTGTGGATGCGGTGTGGTGCACAAGATGTTTAATTAAAGCCTTCGAGTTCTCTTGAACGAATTTTATTCGCGGCGAACTATTTGCGGTTACACAGCTTACGAATTTAAATTTCCACGGTTAAATAATGGATGTATTATATATTTTTTTTGTTGTTTTTATGATCCTATCGCTTTCATCAAAAGGATGTGGATCACGTCGGGGTCACCAATGTTGAATCCCTTGTTGAGTTTGTCAATACAGGTGCGTGTACCAATATTGACCTAAGGGATTAATGTAGAATTGCACAGGCACTTGAACCTTGTACAATTATTGCTACAGATGAATGTAAATAAAAACGGTGTTTTATTTTGATTTGAGTTATTACTACTGATCTTTATTGCTTAGTATAAGAGCTTATATACAATTTTTACTTATAATACGTTTACAACAGTAACAAGAATAAAACGAAATATTAACTAAGTTGTTGTTGTTGTTATTCAGCGTCAGCACAAATATGGTTTAGTTGTTACCGATATTGAAATTAATGAGTGGTTGTTGGTGTAATTTTGCATCAGCAAAATATAAATATGGTTCAAGTACTAATAATAACATCGATATTCAACAATATGCAAATACAGCACAACTGTGTAGTAAAACAAAAGTGTGTCATCGCGACCTACGTCTACACCTGGAAGCAACTTTTAAGTGTTGACACACATTTGTGGATTATTTTGGTTGCGCGTTGAGTTGAATTAAGGTGGTCAGATGTATGCATCTGAACAGAATTAATTTAACTTTTTTTACGCATGAGTTTTTAGGATCATCAAAGGCAAGGAACGAAATTATTTGAAAACAAGAACAGAAAGTCTAAAGTCGATCTAGGCCGACTATGAAATACCCTAAACCCACTTTTCAAAAACAAAAAATTTTTATTGTAAATGGGCGTGTCCGCGGGCGCATGAAGCCTTTATTTTATATGCATTTAAATGTTGAAGAAAAATTTACACATACCAAGTTTTATTCCTGTAGCTCACAGTTAATGCCTTTATTATGCTTTCGCTATGGGAGGTGGGCGTGTTCATGGACGGATTACTCCCAATTTTTGAACACACCTTAGTTTTGGTATAAAATACATTCATACCAAATTTAATTTCTCTATGACAAACATAACCTTATTTATTGAGTTTTAAACTTTTTGGGTTGTATGGGAGGTAGGCGTATCCGTAGGCGGATGACGTCCATTTTTCAAAAACGTCTTTGTCTTGTCATAAAAAACATATGTGCCAAATTTTAGCTCTGTAGGTTAAACACAGGCTTATTTATTGCGTTTTCAATTTTTGGGTTGAATGGGAGGTAGGCGTGTCCATAGGCGGATGACGTCCGTTTTTTAAAACATCTTTGTCTTGTCATAAAAAACATAAATGCCAAATTTTAGCTCTTTAGGTTAAACACAGGCTTATTTATTGCGTTTTCAATTTTTGGGTTGTATGGGCGGTGGGCGTGTCCGTGAGCAGATGACGCCCATTTTTCGAAAACATCTTTGTGTTGATATAAAACACATACATATCGAATTTAATTGTTGTAGGTTAACTGTGAGCTGAGTTATGCAGTTTTCAATTTTCGCGTTGTATGGGAGGTAGGCGTGTCCGTGGGCAGATTCCAAAAATATTCAATAGTGCAGATCCTTGGGTGCTTGTGACCATGTGTACTAAGTTTCATCCAATTTTCTCGACTCCTTCTTCTTATCCTGTGTATACGGACAACACACAGACGGACAGACGGACAGACGGACAGACGGACGGACGGACGGACGGACGGACATGGATAACTCGACTAATGTGGTGACGCTGATCAAGAATATATATACTTTTCTATACCGGACTCGCTTCGTTCTATGCTTTACAAACGTTTGCACAAAGTTAATATACCCTGACCTTTCAGGTTTAGGGTATAATTAAGATTCATGATCTTAGTAACAAGTTTCAGTTTAATATTACTTAGTAGAATTCTAGATAAGACTTCATGATAATCTGGATTTCAGGGGTTAGCGTAAGCAAAATTTGATCAGCCCATTTGGATACAAACTCGTGGTGGCAAGTGCGGAAAATGTTGCTAATAAACATTGTAAATAAGAATGGTCCAAGTAAGGAGCCTTGAGGTATTATACTTGTAGTATTTTTTAACATAGCCCAATTTTTACCCACACGAACTCTTCGAAACCTACCTTCTAAATAGTTACTTAGGAAACGGAGCACATATTTTGAAAATTAGAAATTTAGAACCAGTTTTTTGCGTAATTCAGAGCGGCAGACGATGTCGAACGATTAGGAGAAATCCACGAGCAAAGTCAAGAAATTCAGTCAGCATTTCCAAAAGGTTCTCTTACGGCATCTTGTATATTGACCACATCAGTGGTACAGCTGTGTCCTTGCCGGAAACCAGACTGGGGATGAGAAATTAGGCCAAGCTTGTTAGGATCAATTGTGTTGTGTGTGTATTAAATTTTTGCACATAATTGACCGAGAACTGGACCCACATGTTTTATGTCGACTCCAAACGGCTAAAGTTCATGTTCTCAGGAAGCGTTACATGGCATTATTTACTCTCTGAGGTTGCCATGGTCTACAGAGGTGTTGGTTATTGAAAAACCTTTGTAATTTATTTTAATTGAAAAACCTTTTCCCCGAGTTGAGGTTTGAACTCGGGATTCGATAGTTCGTACGCGACACACTTAGCACGCACGAACATGGCCACCATCGAGACATGAGGTTAAAAGGACTTAAATTATGGAGTATCTGCTCCACTATGAGTGATTCTCATATTTAATAATTTCTACTTTCTTTGGTACAGAACGAGGCAGTAAAGCTGTGATTTATTATATGAGCAAGTGGACTACAAACAAGCGGTAAAATGAGCTAAATAAGCATAATGGAGATTAGTTAGGTTTAATTTACTTACTCTATTAATTCGAAAGGCATTCGGAGACTCAGAATAATAATCGTTATCATCATCATTGGCGGAATGAATTTTATTCAATGCAGAATTACCGACAAAATAATCATTCAACTGATTGGGATCTAGCTCGAAAGCTTCGAAGACTTTATTGCATAAACCGATCCCTTTTAAATTTGTACATAACTGCTTGGGAGTAGCTTAGGGTTCAGTTGCTTACCAATTTATTTAAGCTAAATTCAGATACAAGATCAGTAGCCCGTAGCCAGGATTAAATTTCTACCAGTTTCTACCATTGCAATAATGTTTATGCAATAATTCTGGGCCAAAGCTGTGTATCATTGCAATGACCTTTAACACATCAAGACTTTTATCAAAAAGATCATGCGTTGAAGTAAAAATGGCGATCGAGGCCATGTTGAGAATTCAACTCCTTCTGTCAAGCTTGTTATACAAAACACAAAACTAGAGTTTCATATCCAGAATTCACAACATGGATAACAAAAACTGGATTCTTTCAATTGGATTTGCAATCCAACAAAATCTTAACCAATCGAACTAAAATTACTGCATACAAAATTTTTTAGGATATACAGTTGTAGGTAATATACTTCCACATTGCGGACTTTTTTCATTAGTGCTTTTTGAGATGTCTGACGGAATAAGGTTAGCAGATTTCGAGAAGTCTTCAAACTGTACGGAATCGAGTAAATCGGTAGGTAGAACTTTTTTAGGAAATGGAAAAGTGCTTTTAGCATCTTCCAAAAAAGAAACAAAAAAATGTTAAGTTAAAAATTAATATACCCTGACCTTACAGATTAAGGGTATAATTACTTTCCGTTGCTGTATAGATGCGTTTGTTAGCAAATCAATTTTTTAGAAAATCTAGTTTAACGCCTAATTTGACATAATTGTAAATGCTTAACTACAATTTTGTAGAAAGAAGAAGCATATTTGTGCCTGTTGGGATCAGACGTAATCTATTTCATTTTTCGAAAAACCCAAATTTCGATTGATCCGATTACATCTTCGAAATTCTTACGATGACAATTTTCCATGTATTACTTAACTTTTATGGTAACCGTGGTGTGCAGGTTAAGTGTGTGGCTTAGCACGCTCGGAGCCCGAATTCGATCCCCAGTTGCGGCGAAAAGTTTTTCAATAACAAAATTTTTCTGATCGGTCACTGGCAAACCTCAGAGAGTAAATAATGCCATGTAAGGCTTCTTGAGAACATGAGCCGTTCGGAGTCGGCATAAAACATGTAGGTCCAGTTATCGTTCAATTGTGTGCAAACATTTAATAACACACACAACACAATTGATCATTAGAAGCTCGGTCAAAGTCCTTTCAAGGGCTGAAATGGCCAATTTGTGTTTTTTTTTTTTTTTACGTAACTTTTTAGTAAAAATATATAAATAAATTTCGAGTTTGAGCTAAAATTCATATATAATATTTATTCTAAAAGACACATTTAAAAACATATTGCCTTAAACTTAATCAACAGATTTGGATACAGAGTTAACACTTAACAACTCAACTCAACGGTAGACTCAAGAAGGGTTTATATATATCAGGTACACTCAGAAAAATATCAACTTTAATATAAACAGTCGGCTGCTGTTATTTCAAAACACTGTTTGATTGAATGATTTGCGTTTAAGTAAACAATTTTCTTTGTTGAAGTATTTTTGTGCTGTTAATATCATCTGTTGAAATATTTTTGTGCTTATATTGAAATATCAATTTTTTCTAAGCAATAGTTTTTATATGTGTTTTGCTATATTTATATTATCGTTGCCAGTAGCTTAGTGGATGTGCACTAGACTGTCATGCGGGAGACGTGGGTAATTTAATAATTGAAATAATAATAATTCTGTTTCATTAATTGTGTGGTCAAAAATAACCTTCAAAATAAAATGCTTACAATCTTGCAAAAAAAAAAAATTGCAAATTTCATTTTTTATTTAAAAAAAAAATATTTTAAATAAAAAAAAAAAATTGTTTAGTGGCCTTGCCGGATTTGAACCGTGGACACTCGAGTATTTGACGCACACGTTAGCACACTCGGCCATACATGAACTTTCAAACCAGTGATCAAATTTCAATAAATAAGTTTTTATAAGGGTTTCGTGTTCCTAGACCAACAGTCAACCGACTGTTGACTTGAAAGTTTCATTTGTTGAATGGTATTTAACAGTGAAATCTGTTATTTCAACCCATGATTTGTTTGATAAAACAGCATTATTTCCCTGAGTGTAGTTTCATACCGGATGTATGAAATGTCGAATTTTAAAGGGTTAAAAAAAAACAAATAGTTATATTCAAACGAAATGTGTTTATTCCTGAAAATATTCACTGTTAACATCTGTAGTGCGTTGTCAAAGTGCGCCCAAAAAATTGTTCAAAGGACGCAATTACAACAAATTGGTGGGAGTAGCGCTGTTCTTGTAAGTAGACTACGATAAAGATGACAGTCTCCTGGAGCCAGATCTAGAGAATATGGAGGTTCAAACAAATCTTCATACTGCAACTGCTGTATAGTGTAAACTATAGTTTTTAATGGTCAAACGGGATGCATGTGATCGTACGTTCTCGTGTAACAGAATTGGAAATTGAACATGCATATTCACCAGAGAGGGCAGTTTTAAAGACATTTTATTGTCTATTTCGTCCAATTGTGTACATTAAGTCGGCGTTGTTATTGTTTCACCAAGATTCACTAAAGAATACTAAACGACGTCTTCAGGAAACCATCAAACAATTAACATGGCCTTCTTTGGATGCAGTCCCGCTTATGACTGGTGGCTGGGAGCTTTCCCGCGATTCAACCATTGATCTGAACGTTTTCTAGTACCATAAATGTTTAATTTTTCAACATAAGTGACTATCATCTTCATAAACAGTTCTTCCTTATGTCGCATCAGTAATGAAGAGGCTACCTGAAGTCTGATGATTCTGTTTCTTTCTGTTAGCTCATGAGCACCTATCGATTTGATGTTTTCACTTTTCCAATTGCTTTAGCATGGCAACTTATGGTTGGTTTTGATACATTCAAGGTCTCAACAAGGAATTTTAAGGTTGTCGAGAAATTCCGCTCAATTTCTGCTCGTAGTTCGTCGTCATGAAAAAAGCCAAAATTTCCTTCTGTGAAATTATCAACAAAAAATTTCTTTCACCTCCACGCCATTAAATTTTATCCTTTCTTTACTTAAACAATCTGTAACATAGGTGCATTTTTTCTGATTTGTAAAACTTCATGGTGTAAGGAAAAAAAAAATGTTCAATATAAGTTCAAATTTCCTGTGATTATTAATTTTTCTATATTGAATTAACTTTATTTTGAATCCAAAAATATAAATTTTTTCCATAAAAAGATAAGGTATTTGAAGTCGACATATACTTAGTAGGTACTGTTGCAGTTATTTGTGTACAGAAATTTAATACACAGTCAATTACGAATGATTATAAGAAGCTGTCTCAAAGTCCTTACACGAGATAATTTAGCCAATTCGGAAAGATATGGATTCATATCTTGAAAACGAATCCATATTATTATTTGTAGCTTTGATCTAAAGATTTTAAGTGTTACAACTATTTGATTAACACTGCTTTGGTTAAAAAAATTGGCTGGTATATAAGTGGAAAAGTAAAATAAATCATGTTAAACAAGTACTGGATGTTCTTTGAGTTGCTAAAAACTGTATTAATATGAGAACTTCAATCTGAGGTGAGTAGCATACCTCAGTCAGGTATTTAAAATTATAAGCAATCCCATCCGTGAACTTCTTTTACACCAACTAAAATTTTTTAAGAAGAAATCTTCAGAAAATCTCTTAACTAGATTATGAAATGGCGAAGCAGCTCAAACTTCTTTGGACACAAGCATTTTCCAGGCAGATAAGTTTGGTATAACTACTCTACATAAAAGTCGTTCTGTCGATTTCTTTCGAATTGTGAACTTTTTGTATGGTTATAGTTTAAGGAATATAAAAATATATTTTGCAAGAAAACAACAAAAAACCTATTTTATAAATTCGTGTTTTGATTTTAACATGGTCTTAAAAAAAAAAAATAAAATTTATAATGAAAAGTTAACAAAAAATTTACTTCAAAGATAAATAAGCTATTAAAAAAATATTTTATAATTTTTCTATGAATACAATAAATTGGCAAAATTTAGCAAAAAAAAGGTTAAAATTGGCAAATCAAAAGCATTTAAGCTGGGTAAGCAAGACAGATTAAAGTGATAAGCTTCGCTAGACTTTCTTTAAAGCAGAGCTCACAAATTATTTTTTTGTGAGAAAACACAAAACAACAAAAATACTTTAGCTTCAAACGCAGTGAGGTCAAAAATATACACATGCCGATAAATTTTCTTTGTATTGACAGAGACAAATGTGTGCGAAATAAATTCGTAACCACAAAAATACAAAAAATAAATAAAAAAAAAAAACACACAAAATAGAAAAGATTAAGATACGCAAGAAACAGAATTAAGACGACCAAAGATGTCATGTGTTGCTAGAGACAAACATGCGTTAGTGTTAGGCTACATTAAAAGAACTAGCAACAACATACAGCAAAGATACGATTACCTTATCCTGCGTACAAAACAAAAAAAAGAAGCTTTAATTTTAGCTGCTTAACAGAAAACTTTTTTAATTTCTTACAAACTTGGCTTTAAAGAAAATTGACTATGTATAACATGTAGCTCGAACCTTTAAAGTATCTAGAAATTAGTTCTGCAAACCGTTTGTGTTAAGTAAAAACCATTATTTGTTGTAGTTTATTTGCTATTATTTATGAATACACCAGTTTTAAAAACGTCTTTTTTTTCTTCTTTGTATCAACAAAATTTCAATTACTTTTTCAAACTCGAATGTGTGAGAATAAATGCTACAAGGCTATGCCAAAAGTTGCTTGTTTAAACCGATATGAGTTGAAAGGACTTCCTGCCTTTTGCTTCACTTACAAGTATATAAAATATTTTATGGCACTTTTTATGGCCACCTTGTTGACTCAACTGCTTGAACACTGCAACACTTTAAATTCAATGTACATTAAAAATTCAAAACTTCGCATTATGCTGAGCGCTCTTCTTTGTAATTGTAAGTTATTCCGCAAGCGAGTTGGTCGATAATAGGATATCCTTTTGTGACCCACAAAGAGCTTATAGAAAAGCATTCTGCTTGACAACATTGCTAACAACATAACACTAGGTAGAACCTTAAAGAATCCTTTGGTCTGTTGGTATTTTGCAAATGTTCAAAGAAGAAAGAAATAAGAAAATAAAAATAGAAAAAAAAGAGGGAAAAAGTTGCAGGATCAGCCAGTAAAAGGGTAAATTATGTGTAAACCCTTATTTATAATATTTAAATGTATGCCTGATGCGGTCGAGCACGTATGTGGACAAACATTGCTATTAATTTCCAGATGACAGCGTCGGTCAGATCTAGAATGCGTAGCTTTTTGCCCATTGAAAATGCTTTGAACAAACCTTCTGTTTCTAGTGTAGATTTGTTATGGATGATGGTCTCTAATTTTAATTAATGACATTAAAAACATAAATGCTCAAAGGAATGCCTATAGATTTAATTAATTGTGGCATATTTTATGAAATATTTTATGGTTGCCTGAAATTCGCTGAACCGCATGAGATATGCCCCAATATTAATAAACGGAATAAATGTCACTCATACGTCACCTAGGCAAACCAACTGAGTTGAACTGTACTAAACTCGAGCAACAGTAGCAGCGCGCACGTGACGTCAAACTTTTAATCACTTTCGCTGCATAGAATGCAAAATAATGACATATAAAAATATATAAAAACAGTTTATATGAAAGAGTGGAAATAATTCTACTTCAATTTAGTCATAAATTCATGGCTACAACAGATATAAAAATACAATGTGATGCATTTGTTTGCGCTTATTTTGAGGTGCCATGGAATTAAGAAAAAAATGTTAAAATGTTCTAGACAGTGGCTTAAAAATATAATGCGTTATAGTGAAATACAAGTTTAAAACTGCACTTTATACCAAACATACATACGTATGAGTAAGCTTGGTGTGAAGAAAGTTCTAAAGTTATGCTTTATAAAAAAGTATAGTTTATGAAAGTCATATACAAAAAAATGCACTTTATCCCATAAAGTATAATTTTAATATTAGCATAAAAAAGCTGACGCTTTTGCAACATTGTGCGCTTACTTTAGAGAAAAACTGGAAGCAGTGAGAACATTTTTACAATTGGAATACAAGTTGATTGAAAAGCAAAAATGAAAGAATGTGTGTTTTTAAAATACATTTTTTATTCAATATACTGTGCCTCAACTTCAATGCAGTTATTCTAATCAGTGGCGTTTCTAGGCTTGGTGACACACCGGCCGGATACTAATGGTATCACCCCTATAAAAAATTTATAAATGGAAATAGCAACTAATTTGTTGAGATTTTGTGTTTTTATTATCTTAGTTTTTTAAAAAAAAAACATAACAGATGACAAACAACAACAGATAATGAAATTTTGTATGGTTGGTCAGGTTAAGATAACTAAGAGAATTTCGTCAGAAGGCTACATAATTAGAGAAATAATAGTTCACTGAACATGTTTTGATAACAATGGACACCTCTATTGGACTTTTATTAAATTTTTACATATGTTTGTATGGGAGGTACATCTAAGCCGATCCTAACGAAACTCAATAAGATGTGAACTAAGAATAACTAGTGTACTAGTGTACTAGTGTACTAGTGTACTAGTGTACTAGTGTACTAGTGTACTAGTGTACTAGTGTACTAGTGTACTAGTGTACTAGTGTACTAGTGTACACAGAATCGTTTTTTTTAATAACCTTTTCAACTTTGATATATTTGGAATATTATTTTCCTTAGAAAAATTAAAGTTTTTTGAAAAATGCCACTTTCTAACCGCCCTATTCTGCTTGTTAACCCTTTGATGCGTGAACAGGTCCCTAGTGAACCTATACGCGTGAACCTATTGCGTTTTCAAACGCAATTTACTCCTATTTCGGCCAGGACAACACCCCCCAAAATTACCATGTATTCCAAGAGAATTTAGTGGAGAATCGTTTAAAAAAAAATCAAGGCAATCCGACCAATGGTTTAGGTGCTACACCCATTTAAATCAAATACATGCGCGGATGCGTGAACAGGTCCCTAGGGAGCTTGTACTGAAAATGCAATAAAACACTTATAAATGCATTTGTTCTTCGCTTTATTATAATTTTTTATTGTTTCATCATATCACAGATGTGTTCCGTGAATTTTTGGTAATTTTTGGATAATTGTTATTGTGTCCTTGAAAGCATAATAATGTGGTAGTTTATTTTTGTACTATTTATATTACGTCCTTCCTTCAAAACATAATAAAGTGGTAGTTTATTTTGGTAATTGCTTTTCGTTGGAAACATAATAATCTGGCGTAGATGTGATGGACCAAATGCTGGGCAATTACTCGTGCAAACGCTCTACTCAACGCTGGCCATTAGCAATGTTTTACAATATGGTAGACGTTGCTGCACTTGCTGAATTCACCATATACAACGAAATGCAGCCTGACCAACGAAGTGATCGACGACGGGCGTTTCTCCAGCTCCTCACCAGGCAGTTGGCAATGCTAAACATTGAGAATCGGGCCCTAAACAACCAAATCACGAAGCATCCAAGGATACGCAATGCGATGGAGACATTTGATGTCAGGGTAAGAAAAAACTGCTCCAATTTCACAACCAGACTACTAATTTTGTTTTTTTTTATTTTTTTTTTATCTTTTCAGATAAGACCAAGACCGGTAGAAGTCAATTCACCAGCATTTGCGCCAAGGACGAACACGCCGTCATGCCGTCTATGCCGTTCTGAGTACGGACGGCAGCGGAAAACGAGGGCCTACTGCTTCAATTGCAACAATGCTGTTTGCTGAGAGCATTCTACAGTCCTCCACCGCTGTCATACTTGCGAACAGGCCACGATGGACCAACAGCAGCAACAACAACAATAGAAAATAAGATGTTTTATATGTAAATTTTATTCACTTTCATATGACCCATGTGAAAAAAAAAATCTAAATATACAGTTTTGTTCTCAATTTTGTTCAATTGATCATTAGAAGCTCGGTCAAAGTCCTTTCAAGGGCTGAAATGGCCAATTTGTTTTTTTTTTTTTTTGTTCTTTAGACAATAATAAACATAAAAAAAAAATTAAAAAATTTTTGCAATTTTTTTTCATAGTAAAATATAGAAGGGTAAAAAAATGTTCACGCATCGAAGGGTTAACTTAACACGGCGTTGTTAAGAATCTATTGTTAATGTTTTTGTTATGTTATGTAAATATTCATATTCTAACAAATGATTAACAACTTGAAAGCTTTAAAAAGCTCTTAAAGTTCACCACGCATGGTGAAAATGCAAATGGCATACATATCAAGCGTCAGCTTTTGTTTCTTACTTTTTTCAGAGTTATTATTTCTGCAAGAAGAATAATAAATGTTATGAAGTAAGAAATTTAAAGATTGCTTTAAATTTGATGTTTAAAGAGATACATTTAAATGTTAAGATTTAAAATCTAGTTTGAAAGGCGTTTGAAGTTTTTTTTCGTTCACATTGTTCACAGTGTGGTCAATTCAAAGAAGTAAAACTAATTCCATTCTTCAATATTGTTACATTACTTTACTATTATTCAATATTATATTGATATTTTAACGTATGCACATTAGGCTGGGTCGATTTTTAAACCGATGTTGCCTGGGTGATTTTCGGTTCGGGCCTGAAAAGTTATTAAACTTAAAGAGGTTTAACCTATTCTGACGGTTGGAAGAATAGGAAAGGAATATCAACTGTTGCATCTACTTCTACTACTAATGACTTGGAATATCCAAAAGATCCGAACGAAGAATTGATTTTGAATTCTGAACTCAGGTTGCCAGACGTTCCCTGCCCCTGAAAAAAGTTCAAACAGAGGTACAAAGAATCTCATAACACCTTAACTTTTCGAAGCTTAAGATCGATTCCAGGTAAGCATGAGACTACGTTAACATTCTTTCAGCGATCGTAAAAGCTCTTGGCTTGAGCAGCGATGGTTTCCCCATTAACAAATCCTTGATTCAGTGAATTCATACTCGAAACAACCCAGGGCAGAAGCAATAAAAGCTTACTTTCAGAACAATGTTCATGACGTAGTCAAAGTCCATTGGAATGGAAAAATACTACCCGAATTGGGTAGTTCAAAAGAAGAACGTTGCCAATTTTTGTAACATTTGACTATAGATAACCGCTTCTTGTAGTACCAAAACTTCAGAGTTCTTCTGCATCTAGCTAAGGCCGTCTCAACTGCTCTTTTTGACAAAAGCATTCATAATGCAGTACAAATTATGTGCTGCGACACAACAGCTTCGAATACTGGTCGTAATGGGTTGTAATGGGGCTTGTGCTGTTTTAGAGCAAACATACTTTACACAGAGAATTGTTGCTTCTTCCACGTGGTCATCATGTTTATGAATTGGTTCTTAAAATTGTCTTCAAAACCTTCGAAGCCTTCGAATTTGCTTAAAATTGGTAGTAGGCCAGATATTCCGATTTTTAAAAAGTTCAGAGACAATTGGGAAAACATCAATTCCAGTGACATTGAAATCTTGATTTCGTAAAAGAACATGTTCCTGAGGCAAACATTAAATCTTTGTTAATGTTTTGAAAGGGAGAACTGGACAAGAGTTTTTAAGAGACGATTACTACGACTTTGTTTAACTATGCTTAGTGTATTTGGTAGGAGATATAGAGAAAAATTAAAACTCGGGCCCCCCGTCTCTACTCTTTAAAATTATGTTTCCTTAAGCCACAATTCAGACTGATGCCCAAGGAAAAAAAATGCTCCACAAGATCTTGACTTACTTAGCGACATTTTGTACGTATTACCTGGTGACCAAAGCACCTAACCAAGATTTGTGCTTTTTCAAGGCCTATCGGAAAAGAGCAACGAATTCCTATCTCGACTGCAGATTGACGGCAGTTTTCTTGAAGAAGTTAACTCTTTTTGGACTGATAATGCTGTTTTTCTAGAAACTAAAAAAAGAATAAGTCGTTCGAAAGTTGTAAATGTCAAATTAATTGAAGATTTCAACGGATTTATCACATTTGCAGAAGAGCAGAAACAATTTTTGTTGCGCTGTGTCCAGGAGCAGAGAAATCTGTATCCGGACTGTAAAAACACCACTTTAAAGAGAAGTTACCCTGGCTTATTATGTTTCTTAATAAAGATAAATATTGATTTTATTTTATTTTAATAACTTTTATTCACTTAATTTGTTTCATTTATATACATTATAAGATCGAAATATCAGGATGAAATACAATTTTTAATGAACTATGCTGCTCAGTCGGCACGGGTAACGATCCTGCTAGAAAGAGGAAATTTCATATTTGAGTACGTTTTAACATTTATAAAAAAAGTAGAGGGTATGCATTTCGAATTTGCAAAAAAAAAAAAAATTGGTCATATAACTGACACCCTAATGTACATTAAGGCGCCTCAACTTGTATGGAGGAAAAAAAAGTTGTCCGGGTCACCTCCTGAAAACAAACTTTGGCTTATTTTATGATGATTCCCAAAATATTGCAACTCTAGCTTTAGCCGTTCGTGAGCTGGAATGGTTTGAAATAACCTCTAAAAATCGCGTTTTTGATTAATACTATTTATACCACACTACCTTCGGTCAAAAAAATTGTCACAAATAGTGTAAATCGATGAATTACATAGTTTTGTTTTTTATTTTGTTTTAAATCTGCCCACACACTTAGTTATTTAGTTATTTGCAGTGATTTTTTCAATTTTTTTTAATGCAGTTTTTATAAAAATATATATAACTTCCCCATTTATAGCCTGATTTACCATTCCGTGGTATCATTGGAAAGGTACTGAATGCTGCTTTTCATTTCTGTCGTTAATTAACCCTTATAAGCACTTTTATAAAAATGCATTTTTTATCAACATGATAAAAAATTTGTGGTTATTTATTAAGTCGCTAATTAAAAGATAAAAAAAAAACAATTTAGAGTTTTATCAAAGAAATAATTTTTTTTTTATTCCAAATCTTTTCGTGATTCAATTTTACAGTAACGCTTGCGCGATTGAATCTTGTTTGCAATATGTGCAGGTCTGTTCTTATCAATTACCGAAACGCAGGATTGGCTTACCACATGTACAAAACGTTCCGTATTTTGTGAATGACATGGAAATTCTGAAAATTGTTTGTTAAGAAAAGCATAACAATTATTTTAAAAACTTTTCATTACCAGGAATTTTTACAATTCATTGGAGTCGTGTAGTTCTAATAAGTATTGTTGAGTAAAGAACTGGATGAGTGATTGAGTGACTACTTATAAGAACTGTGGTAAAATTTACTCTTAGCTGTTTTGTCTAAGTACAATAAAGTATTTTCCTATACTTTATTCCAAAGTCCATTTAAAAAATACATTCTTTATCTATATGATTTAATTTTATTTCTCTTATATTTGAACAAATTCAGGAATTGAGGCAAAGGCCATCACAAAAAAATAAAAATAAAATAAAATGCATTTTTATAAAAGTGCTTATAAGGGTTAATTAACGACAGAAATGGAAAGCAGCATTCAGTACCTTTCCAATGATACCACGGAATGGTAAATCAGGCTATAAATGGGGAAGTTATATATATTTTTATAAAAACTGCATTAAAAAAAATTTAAAAAATCACTGCAAATAACTCAATAACTAAGTGTGTGGGCAGATTTAAAACAAAATAAAAAACAAAACTATGTAATTCATCGATTTACACTATTTGTGACAATTTTTTTGACCGAAGGTAGTGTGGTATAAATAGTATTAATCATAAACGCGATTTTTAGAGGTTATTTCAAACCATTCCAGCTCACGAACGGCTAAAGCTAGAGTTGCAATATTTTGGGAATCATCATAAAATAAACCAAAGTTTGTTTTCAGGAGGTGACCCGGACCACTTTTTTTTTTGAGGCGCCTTAATGTACAATGTACATGTATATAAAAAAATGGATTGATTTTTTATACACATTGTAATCAAGCATGCAAATAATTCTTGATATTTCAATACAGAGAACAAGAAATTTCTCTCTCTTTAAATGGCGATATGAAAGTTTTGATTTTACTAGCTCTTACTTGCTTTCACACAAATTTTTTATTTCAAGACTCTAGGGAAGTCTTCATCACGTAAGTTTCTTCACGTAATGAATACAAGCAAAATTGGCTGTTGCGTTAGTCAAAATATTTAAAGTTTTTTCAGGTAGCACAACGCGACGCGTGGTTGATCGTTGTTAAAGTTTATCCAACTTATTGTAAAGAAAAAAGTTTTCAGAATTTTAATTCGATCCACATCAGCAAGTTTTTTCCTTGCTTGAATACACAATGTACACGCCTGCAAAGATCTCAAAACTTTATCGTAGTAATAATTTAAAATAAGCCAAACATCGAATATGCCAAGCATCAACAAGGATGACGAACAGTTTTGTATAATTTAATATAAAGTATGCTATGAAAAAAAGCCATAATAGCTCAACAGGACAATATTTGCTGTTATTGAAGCTTGCTTTGAACAACATCACTTGGAGAAAAACTGTAGTATTTAGCCTAAGTTTAAAGTAAGGAAAGGACTTGTTAAGTAAAAAAACTTATTTCAAAGTTTAAGCTTTCGCAATAAAAAATGTTAGATCTATTTTATTTTATTTTATATATTTTTTTTTAACAAGTTTCGCTCAGTGCAGTATTAGAGCAAAATTTATCACGTCGCCCAACGTCATTAAATAAAGTAAAACAGTAAAAATACCAGTCATCATCATAATTTTTAAGCCAAAAGCTGAACATCCGTCCCATAAAAACGCAAAAACAAAATTATAAAAATTCAAGTCAACCAAAAAACCAGCGCGGGGAAAAAATTGGCAAATGACTAAACGTCATTAATATCACTTTTGAATATGTCAGAAAAACCAAAAAAAAAGAAACAAACGCACACTTACAACAAAACAACACCAACAATTTGTGGCTTAAAGTTATAACTAGAAATCATCAGGCGCGCTGACAACAATTCAACATACATGCATGAATGCACATACATGAACACACACACACACTGACGCACAATTACCATGGCATGAGTTGTTGGCAAGACACCGACTGACACATGCATAGAAATAGTTTGTGCTCGATTGGTTAAGCAAAGAAGAAGCAACAGAATATAAAATGTGCTTGTTTTTGTGGCTATGTTTAATACACAACAGCAACTACAAAAATAAAAGCAACAACAACAACAGCAAAGTTAAGAACAACAGCAACTAAAGCAGCAGCAGCAGCAACAGCAACAAACAGCAAAGTCAGTAGCTTCAATAACATGTACAACAACACAAACAACAATAACGAAAATAGCTATCAACCCAGCAACGAAGATGAATGAAACGACTAAATTACCAGACAAGTAATGAATCGTTATGTCATCAGGATCAGGACGTGAGGCGACAAGCGCCGCAGTCCATCCACCATCCACAAAGCACTGAAGTTATCTATGTCTGTGCATGTATGCATGACTGTGTTTCATGTGTTTGTATTTGTGCTTTGTCTATGTGTATGTGTTTGGGTGTGAGCAGAGTGCGTAGAGTAGACAATAACATCGAATAACTGCGATGGATCGACTTAGCAGCAGTCGTCAATATCTTGAATTAAACAGTAGAGCTTCAAAGTTTGCTAAATTAATTTCAACAAGAATGATGAAAGCTTGACTGAGAAGCAAGTCCAACATTTATTTGACACAATAACAACCTGCATAAACAGCGTGTTATTCACAAAGTGTCACATTCTGCAAATCAAAGAAATGTTTTATTTTCGGCCGTATGTTATTCTCTTTCATACATTTTTTTCTGCTTATCCTAGCATAAAAAAAATGGAAAAATAGCTGATTAACTTATAAGACATACATCTCTGCATTTATCAGAATTATTGTTATTTTAATGACTTCGGACAGTTTTAGATTTTCTGCAAAATCAGCAGAATGATTTAGCTTCTGAAAATGAAATATAATCACAGATTTGGGAAAATTAAATTGACAAAAGAAGATCGATCACAAAAGCTCTAGGTATAATTTCTTTAGTTTTGAAGAGATTTTCAAAAATATCTATTCTATGAAAACAATAAATAAATAAGTTTTTGTTAAAGCATTTAACATCATTTAACAGCATGTAAAAAACATCTTTCATCCTATCTATAAAATCAAATTTAAATTTATTGATTTATTTTTCAAAAAACATAGAATATTTTTGAGGTGAAGAAGAAGACTAGCAAGATATCCCAGTATGACTATTTCGCTACCAAGATTTCTCTTCCTTGTATGGAGAAGAGCTAGCCATTCAGCGACAATATGTCAGTAGGTTTCTAAATTCTCAAGGCATAGTCTATACAGAGAAACAGTTGAGAGATTATTTTTTGGAAGATAATTCTTTAGTTTATAACATCCACTTAAAATTCCGCTCATTGTCCTTAAGTCGTATTTCCTTTTGTTAATAAGGAACATCGATTTGTAAGGTGATAGTTCTGGGAATATTAGCTTTTTGCAAAACTGGAAAATTTGATGTTTGAATCATGGGGCGTATCGTGTTTGACTGCAAACCCAGAGGTTTCGGGTTTGAATCCCGGTCTAGCGATGATCCTACGCTTTTACCTTTCTTTAATTCTTTCCTCATTTCTAATCAACTGAAATTAAAAATTCATCAATACATACGACTTTGAAAGTTTTAATTGGTGGTAGAGATGTTTGTGGTATGCGATTGCTTAATAACTCAAATTGACTGGGCAAAGGCATAACACTTGCCTCAGATTCAAATTCGCTTGTTGATATAGCATTCCGCCACACATACACCATTCTATACTTGTTTCTCTTGATTTCACTTTCTCTCCTACTCATCTATATCCCAATTTTCCGAACCAAGGCAGACTTGACTAAATAGGTTTGACACCTGAAATCCTTGGTTCAAAGCTAAAAACAAGAAAAGTTTCTCGTTCCCGTCAAAGCCACAGTGGACAAGAATCCACTGTAGAGTATTTTTGTTATTTTGTGCAGTCAGATCATTGAAGGCGGTGACTGTCTCTAACACTAGCTTAGATTTGATAATGGGGATTTCAGAGCAGGTATGGCAGCTTGTCTATTAGAGAAGAAGAAAATTGTTTTACACCTAAGATTATTCAGACTGTTTAATCTGATATATCTGAAAATGGCAAGAACTTCTGCTTGAAAGATTCTGATATACTGACCAAAGCGATAAGAGTGGCTGTCATGGGAGTGTCCTCCAAATTGTACAGCTAAAGTACCTTCCTTCATTTTGGAGCGTCCATATGCCACACAAGGTCGTGTTTGGAAAGGGTTAGTTTTTACCAGTTAGATCTAGGGGGATAACTACGATGAAGTTTTTGATGAAGTAACTTTTGGAAGGCATGTCATCTTTAAGTATGCAAAACCCTTCCCACTTTATGGTTATACGTAAGGAAAAGTGTTCTTTTAGGGGATGGTTTGGGAAAATGTTTCCATCAAATGTTAATGATAGAAATGTCCATCAGGCTAAGCTTCCCCTCCATCTGGATGTCTATGTGAATTGGTGACAGCTCTAAGATGACATTAACGACCGCTGTTGGGGTGGGCCTGATAAAGCCTGTCATACATATCCCAACACATCTTTGGTGAATGTAATTTATTAATAACGGATATCCTATCCCATAAAGAATTTCCGTGAATGAGTTCCATTTTAAACCTGAAAAACTCTGCTTGTCATTTAGTTATAATTCGATAAATTTCAACGATTTGTAAGTTTTTCCGATTTAGTTTTTTTCGTTATTCATGGCGATCTTCGTTCTTTTAGTTTTTTTTTTAATATCATTGATAGTATGTAAATTTTGTATTATAAATTATCAAAATTTCAATACTTCAGATATATTAAGAAATTAATATGCTAATCAAATTTCATTCTTCTTTTTAAAAAAAATATATTCAAAATTTTTACAAAATGTTTTTTTTTTTCAAAATTCGTTTTTAATTTTTAACTTGGAGAGACTTTTTTAGCTTTTTATTAAATTTTTTTAAAGTATTAAATCATTTGTCCTAAATTGGGGCAGACATTTTTTTCTTCTTAACTTTTTTGTTGGTTTTGTTATGTCATCTTTGTTGTTTCACAAAAATTTTTTTTTTTTTTTAATTTTTTTTACTTAAGTTAAGAATTAAAAAATTTGTGCATATTAATTTATTTACTTTTTATACCCTAAACCTGAAAGGTCAGGGTATATTAACTTTGTGCAAACGTTTGTAACGCATAGAACGAAGCGAGTCCGGTATAGAAAAGTATATATATTCTTGATCAGCGTCACCACGTGAGTCGAGCTATCCATGTCCGTCCGTCCGTCCGTCCGTCCGTCTGTGTGTTGTCCGCATACACAAGATAAGAAGAAGGAGTTGAGATAATTGAATGAAATTTGGTACACATGATCACATGGACCCAAGGATCTGCAATATTTTCGGAATCCGCCCACGGACACGCCTACCTCCCGTACAACGCGAAAATTGAAAACTGCATAACTCAGCTCATAATAAGCCTACTACAATAAAATTTGGTATGTATGTGTTTTTTATCAACACAAAGATGTTTTTGAAAAAAAAGACGTCATCCGCTTACAGACACACCCACCTCCCATACAACCCAAAAATTGTAAACGCAATAAATAAGACTCTGTTTAACCTACAGAGCTAAAATTTGGCACATATGTTTTTTGTAACAAAACAAAGACAGTTTTGAAAAGTGGACATCATCCGCCCACGGACACGCCTACCTCCCATACAACGCGAAAATTGAAAACTGCATAACTCAGCTCATAATTAGCCAACTA
The DNA here is from genome assembly GCA_958299015.1 of Tetanocera ferruginea. Taxonomy (NCBI): domain Eukaryota; kingdom Metazoa; phylum Arthropoda; class Insecta; order Diptera; family Sciomyzidae; genus Tetanocera; species Tetanocera ferruginea. The sequence continues at coordinate 106,417,830 of OY282641.1, forward strand.
CAATAATATTTGATTTGTATGTGTTTTATACAAACACAAAGATGTCTTCGAAAACTGGACGTCATCCGCTAACGGACACGCCCACCTCCCATACAACCCAAAAATTGAAAACGCTATAAACAAGCCCCTTTTTAACCTACAGAGCTAAAATTTAGCACGTATGTTTTTTATGACAAGACAAAGATGTTTTTGAAAAATGGACGTAATCCGTCTACGGACACGCCTACCTCCCATACAACCCAAAAAGTTTTAAACTCAATAAATAAGGTTATGTTTGTCATAGAGAAATTGAATTTGGTATGCATGTATTTTATACCAAAACTAAGGTGTGTTCAAAAATTGGAAGTAATCCGCCATGAATACGCCCATCTCCCATAGCGAAAGCACAATAAAGGCATTAACTGTGAGCTACAGGAATAAAATTTGGTATGTGTAAATTTTTCATCAACATTTAAATGCATATTAAATATACGCTTCATCCGCCCTTGGAGACACCCATTTACAATAAAAATTTTTTGTTTTTGAAAAGTGGGTTTAGGGTATTTCATAGTCGACCTAGACCGACTTTAGACTTTCTTTACTTGTTATTATTAATATTAACTTTAATATAAAAAAAAAATTAATATATTCAATCCATTAACTTTCAATTAATATTGTTCAATCGCAATATGGACACGTTTTAGCGCCGTTTAGTAACCGTTGTCGAAACATGGTTTCACTCACCAGAGACCAAGCAGTAGTCAAATAGAAATGGCGGGTGCTGCGCTTTAATCAATAGCGCTACTATCAATGGCGAAGAATAATCAATGGCGAATACTATGCGAATACTATGCCAACTTATTCAACCAATTTAATGACGATTTGAAAAAAAAGCGATCGCATTTTGGCATTTTGGCATTGGTGTTCACATGTTCAGTCTCCATGGAAAAATTGAATGATCGGGAAATCATTCATCCGCTCTTTTATCCAGATTTAGCCCCAAGTGGCTATTTCTAAGTTCCAAACTTAAAGCAATGGATCGACGGAAAAGAATTTCAAAACTCCAATGAAGAAATCGTCTCACAAACAAATACCTTTTCTGAAGACCTCCAAAAAACTTATTTTTTGAAAGGGATAAAAAATTGGAGAAATGTTGAATGAAGTGTATAAAGCGCAAAGGGGAGTATGTTGGAAAACAAAAGATTTTTCGTCAAAAAACCTGTGTTGCACTCAAAAAGTTACGGACTTGTTCACTCGCCCTCGGTAAGAATTGTATTTGAAGGTGAATGTTTATGCTTGTTTCTAATTTAATGCACACTTAAAAACTGGTCCTAACAGTTTCTAAGTCGTACCGTGATGGCTGAACAAAAAAACTACCAATGGGTTAATTTCACAGTGATTAATTTCAAAATTAAAATTTTTAATCAACGTCATTCTGTGCATTAAATTAGTGATAAGCATGCTAATGCACCTTCAAATACAATTTTTGCCCGAAAAAAAACAATTTATTCATCACCTTCAAAAAATTCTTCTACAAAAAAAAATTCATAAAAAAATATACACCAGATGGAGCTAAACGAAGGATACAAAACATTACTTTTCCCCAAATTTACATTTTCATTTGGTCTGGTTCATGTAAGGGAAGAAGTGTTGCACATGTTATAAATTAAATCGCAAAACATCTGCTATGTTCTTAAAATTTTCATCTAATTTATCATGGTCTTCTCTTCGTTCTAACGTAAACATAGACTTCCAATATATTTTTGTTTAATTTTTTTTTTAATTCATCCACTTCACTACTTTGGCACATGTAATGAGAGTCAGCCATAAAAGTCATATAAATATAGATATATTTTTTTTTTCCAATTCAATAAAAGCTTAACTGTCTTTGAATGCTATACGAGTTACTTTGACATCCATGATAAATGCCTTGGTTTAACAGTTAGAACACAATAAACTGAAAGCCGGACAAACGGCGAACTGTCTTCTCAGCGCACCAACTATCTATCTAGTCGTCGTCGTCGTCGTCGTCGTCGTCGTCATCGTTGAATGAACGTTCATTCATGGCCGACACATCCGAAGGAACTTGAATTGTTGCAGCTGATTTTGGAGGGCTCACGAGCGGAGTGAAATTAATGGGCACAGCTACACAAGGCCATACCATACCAACGCTTGCATAAAGATGCAGTGGGCGGCGGCAGTCTTGGCGTGTGAGTGTGAGTGAAAGTAATATTTATACGCTTTCTTCATTGACGACTTTTGAATGTGGGTCACTAGGCTGCCATAAAGCATCCTCCCACAAGTGACATACCGGAAAACATTCGTGCTCACACACTAACGCAAAAATTGTGTATGCCACAAATTTAGTGCATATCTGGATTAGTGTGCGTGTTGGACTGACAGCTGATGTATGTGTGTGTGCGGTGACACTTTTCATAATTTCATGTTGCTCAGTCACACTCACACATAAAATAATTTTAAATAATATGAATTTTTTTTTCTTCTTTCCTCATGCATATCTCACTCACGCAAACTCACACACTCACTCACACTTTTGAGTCAAAGTTAAATGCAAATGTGTTGTGATGATGATGATGCTGCTGCTGATGACGGCGTTTGTATGTTTGTGGCTTTGTGTATGAATTGTTTGCCTGTGTTAGTGCCACTCAACTCAGCGAATTTGCATCTGGTGGAAACATTTCAAAATGAATGTCGTGCAATAAATTTTTTCGTAATACTAGACAAATGCTGATATTCATCCTTTTTTCTGCTTGAGGTCCTGCTGCAACTCAAAATGTTAAGCATTTGCTTTAGTTTTATTTCTTGCGCTTCTCTTTTGCAGGATGTTGCTGTCACAAAAAAAAATCCATTTTTCAATATTAACAAACAATTATTTAGCTTTTCGTGCAGCTTCATAAAGCAGAACACACACATACTCATACAAAACATTCACGTGCGAAGCTAACGAGACTTAAACTTTCATTTCGTTCCATTGAAGCATCTTCAATGACAATGCTTAAAAATTCTTTGAATCATTGGTTAAAAAGCCAAACATATTTCACTTTAACCAGTTATGCGGTGAAAGTTAAAGATAGAGGTAATCTCTAAGGACTACCTTTAAATAAACATTTTGCTATGAAGTTTAATAAAGATCTTAAGAGCGGTTTTATAAAATTACATTTCTTTAGATTTACTTTCGAATTTTCAAGCGATACAAAACCAATTTCACCAACACCTACAGTAATGCTATTTAAATTCCAGCACTTATATTTTAAGGACAAAGTGTTGAGGAATTTTGCAAGTTGCTTATTCGAAATGCCGTTATATTTGTATTAAAATTTTATCAACTTTCGCCTCTGGCAATGCTTATTTTCTAACTTCGTGTCACTCGCTAAAACTTTTGCATTTGCCTCAATCTGCTCAAGGAAAGCTCTTAAAATCTGTGGAATTCTACATGAACTTTGATACTGGGTGAGAAAATTTGCATAGCTTAGCTTTAAATAAATTTTTAATCCTTGCTGTAGAAGTTGGTTGCGTGCGGCCAAAAGAATGCGACAGACTTCGCATTAAAGTAAAAAGTCAACTTTTGTGTGAACTTTCTCTTTAAGAACGAGTGTATCTATTTTGGGTATTAAAAAATATAAAATTAAAATTCTTTGGTTAAAGTCGAATATAAAAGTTAAAGAATTTGAGGACAAACTCAAACAACTCAACAAATAGCATATCTGGCACGTACAGACATTATTTTTCACTTAGATATGGACAGCAGACTAACTTAAAGTGCATTTCATGCTAGAGTAAAAAAAAATGAAAAAAAAATGCAAACAAGACAAGAAAACCACATAAAGAAGTTTGTGAAAAATAACAAAACTATCGAGAGATGGACGATAGAAGAATGTCGAAAAATAAAAAACTTTTCATACTATTTATTTTAGTACAGTTAGTTTGTAAAGATTGATGAACCAACGGCAATTGATATTTTTTAAAACTCACTTTATTGCAAACAACATTTCGGAGAAAAAAATTGAAGAGCATATATCTGGCAAAATTCAGAGTGGAAATTATGGTTAGCCAAAGTTCAAAAAACAATTGTGGGGAAAAGTTGAATAAATACCAGACTGTTCTATTGTCTTACATTGTCCTGGAAGCTTCTTCAAAAATAAAGCAAACAAAAAGAAAAAAACTAACAGTTTCAATTAAAGTACTTAAGTGCATCCGTTACTTTTTCTAATGTTTCCTTTGGCAACATTTTGTATACTTCTAAACTCCACCTGTGCACGTCCTCACGGGTTTGATCACAAGTATCTTTGAAAAAACCTAAAATGCATGTTTGATGCGTTCTCTTCAACGTATAAATTACATTTTTGATGAGTTCAGATGAAAAGTTTTTTCACCCTTGTATATATACGATACACCCAGGGAAAGAGGAGATGTATTTTGTAAAAAGAAATCTTCTTGTTTTTCAACAAAAATCTTCTTAAATTTATTTAATAAGATATCTTCTTAATTTCTTCTAAAATCCATATTTTAAAGACTTTTCAAAAACAAATGTCATGAAAGACGATGGAGGAAAGGTATTTTTCAAGAAAAAATATTTTTGTTATTCAGCAAAATACTTTTCAGCTTCTTAAATTTATTTAATCATCTTAATTAGTTCTAAAATCCATATCTTCTAGAATCCATTTTTTTTGAAAAAAATCAAAAAGAAAACCTAATGGCTTCATTAGATTTTTTCTTAAACAAAATTAAAAAAGAAAACCTAATAGATGTATGAGATTCCTTCTGAAATTAATTTAAGAAGACTTAGCCAATAACTTAAGAAGAACATCTTCTTGGGTAAAAACCATAGAGTAATCTTCTTAACTTTGTTCTACTTTAATACGTTTTTATGTTACGATTTTTTTGGTATATATTCCAAATAAGTTGAAATTTTCAGTAGCTTACTGAATTAATAAAAGTTTACGTACTTACTAAGGTGGCCATAACAACCCGTGGTCGGATTACGATCGACTTCACTTGCTCTCGCCAGGTGCCTCTACTTCCCACACGCTGTCTCCAATCTTTTTCACCAAGTACGGTAAAGGCTTCCTCGGGCTGGTAAACCGATCGTAGGCATGGTCTACCTTTTCGTCGTCGAACCTCGAAGTTCGCCTCAAACCCTTTTAGTTTAAATACTTCTACCCAATACGTACATATCCGGGTATGTTTACATTTATTACAAAAAATTTGCTAGGCGCAAAAACAGAAAAAGGTTTGAAATTACTTTAAGAACTTACAGTTAACGATTATGTGTTATCAGAAAAAGATGGTGATTTGAGATAGTCAAATTATGATCACCCCTACGAACTTTAAACCATTTTTTCGGACACTAAAGTTAAAAAATCACACACAGAGGTTTGACTTGGAATGAAGAATTAATTGGAATCATTGAAACCTTCCACTAGTTGAAAAAGTGCTTTAGAAAACCTACAGGTAGCCATTACTGACAGGAATATTATCGACTTTAAGACAGTTCAAGTTAATAAAATTTTCAATGGCAAAATTCAAAGAGAAATAAAATGCTCTGTAAGCAAAAATATAATGATTTTAAAGTATTCCCTTTTCCAAATCCGCGTGAAAAATTATTCACGTGCTGATAATGTTATCTAAAAAAAAAAATAAAAAATATATATATAATAAAATAATTTTTTTTGCCCGCCGTGGTGATCGAACTCAGGTCTCCTTAGCCGACCAACAATGCAGTTTACTTGTAAGCTAAAATTATTGCTTTCGGTTTTTTAAAGATTTAAGAAAAATATAACAAAAAAGAAACAAAAAAATAGCAAAAAAAGGAAAATTAAAATAAAAAAATTGAGACAACATAGCTCTGTCAACTTAAATTCGATTTTTGTAAATTTAATTTTTTAATTTTTTAAAATTTTTTATTTAAAAGCTTAATGCCATGCCAGCATCAGACGCTATATTTTTTTTAACTTTCATAATTGAAGCTTTTTTAACGTTTCATTACCTTTCATTACCTCAAAATGAAAATAAACTTTATAAACTTTTTAAAATGAACTTCTAAATCGTACGTATGATTTTCTATAATAAACATTTTAAATTGAGCTTTTAAAACGTTCGTTTTAAAAACTCATATATAAATGTTTTTAAATATGAGTTATTTGTATATAAAGTAAAGAACAACTCTAAAGTTGGTCTAGTCCGATTACCCTAAAACCTCCTTCTCCGAAGACGAACACAATCATATTTATTGAAGTTTGGACAGGACAACGTCTGTCGGGTCTGCTAGTATTTAATAAATTTGGTTTGGTATATATGACTTAGTTCGTCAAAATACCATCTTGCCGAGCTAGGAATTAACAGGCTATAGTAAGACAGAACGATTTGTAATATAAACATAAATGTGGAGTTTTGGTTAACGAATTCTAATATACGCCCAGATTTGCCTACAACCCTTCTCACGTGTCACCGTAATATAACTTACTTCACTTGAAGTTCTATGGTATATTTCAAAAAGCATGTAGTATTTTGCTTTTCTTCTACCCTCGAAACCGGATAAACATATCGTTCTGTTCAGCAAACAGACCTGCTACATCACTTTGTATAACTTTTCCGCCTTCCCTTTATCAGGGAACTATAATTTTTTTCTGATTGCTAAGCTGCCTGAATCTCGCTTTTATTAGCCTATCCAGTAACAGAAATGTAGTTAGTCATTTTTTTTTATTTGGCTTTACGAAAGTCCTGCTAAGCAGTCTTAACTATAGCTTCTTTCGCAGAACCGTTTTTTTATCTTTTTAAGAAACGTCACCACCCAATTTTCCAAAATTACCGAATACTGTCATTACCGGATAATATAACTGCATACCTGCTATACCAATTTCACCAAAATATAACTGAGTACCGTCATTAAAATAAGATCTCTCAATACCGTCATTGCTGAAAAATATCATCGAATACTGTCATTTGCAAATATTATAATTACACACCAACTTCACCGAATACCAAGATGATCGAAATCAATAATGAACACCGACTTGAAATACCCTCGAACGTCACCGACTGTTTACTACGTACGCTTTTACTACGCATTGCTTTATTTTGTAATTTATTTTAATAAACCATAAAGATTGAAAATATATTAATCATATTCAATTGTTACTTGATTGCAGAAAGTTCAATAAAAAGATTTCTCAGGGAACCTGGGAGCGGCTGAGCCTTAACACACCTATAAAATTCTAGCTAAATATTTTATGAAGTAACAGCTTTGCTACAACAACAAGGTTCTTTGCAGAACAACCAAGCAGACTAGAACATGGTTTCGTCGGGACGCTACTCTGACTCCTCAGTAGTCTCTGTCGTTCATGAAGTCCACTAAGTTTGAAAAACTTATGAGTGCAAAACCAAAAACCAAAATGGAATTACCGAGGCACTTTTCACTTTGTCAGAGCAGTGTTCAGACTTCAATTCCATCTCTGCTACCATTTTTCTCTCCTACTAAAACAAACATAATTCGTTTTTAATACTAGTCCAGTAACCACCATTAGAGTGGACGTTATTTCCACTTTGCTCGAAATAATTTGAAATTTGTTCAAATATATCTCTTACTATGCTTCGTGTCCATCGCTTACTTTAACTACTCTACTGCAATTTAACTTCATCAAATTGACGCTTCTGAGATTTTCAGCAACTGTGAGAGGAGTTTAACAAAATATCGAGCATGAGACAAAGTTTCAACCTTTTTGGCAACTCACCAACATCTTAGCTGCCATCGGTTTCACACATGAGTCCAAGTGAAAAACGTTTTTTAACTAAACAAAAAACAAAAAAAAAAAACATTTAAAAGTCTAGTTCAGGAAGTTGTTCTTTTTGTCCTGTACTGTCCAGTCGTATCCGCTGCTTCGAAATTTTCGTACCTGTTGTGCAAATCCACCTGGCGTTTAAACCTCTATCAATTCATGTACACTTCTAAGCAACTGACGTTGTCTTCCATAGAAAGCGCTTCAATGACTCCAAACGTTGCAGAGCTAATCTAAGAGAGTGACTTGAATTGTCCCACGCAAAGCAAGGAAATTCTTTTCATAAACATTAAAAAGAAACTAAGTTAAAGTTCCTGTGTGCTGCAAGCTAAGATAAGCAAACTTTTAAACAGTGTGAATGAAAAGATGCCAACAATATTCAAATAAAATAAGAAAAATAGAGGAAAATATTTGAAGCGACTTTATAAGTTTATCTGCTTCTGATGCTGCCTAGCGAACAATAAAACAGACAAAAGCCACAAATAGTGCGCTTAAGTGAAGTGTTTTTAAAACCAAAGATTTTTTAAGTTTGGAGTTTTATATATATTGCTTTTAAAAGGGTTTCGAATCGACTTAGCCATGCTTGATTGCTACCTTGTATGTTTGGTAAGCAGTTGAATGCATTACCTTAACAATCGCCCCAGCTACTCAGCACCACTTCTGTGATCTAATTTCCCTTAATTCATTATTCCGTTTTCTCTTGTCTCGAAATGATTTCCATCAGAGTTCGTGGAATAAAATGAAGCAATTGATTTACTTTGCTGCTCAAGCTCACCCACTTGTGTTGTTGTTGTGTTTCTTGTATGTAATAAGGAGTACGTTGCATCCTGCTGCCATCACTACTTCGTAGTTCATACTTTATGCTTGGAAGCTTGTTTTCTTCCACTCACAGTGAATTATTTTGTATTGTTTGTACACTCCCTTGCGTCCCATCTTAAAACTTTAATTAACTTTCAACTCGTACCACAACTTCAACAACTCACCGCTAAAGCTGTTAATTCTGCGGATTGAGGTGCTGTGGTTGCTACTTGCATTCAGCCGCATGGTTAAGAAGCCGAAGCGTTCAGCTTTCATTTGCGGTGGCTACCATAAAATGAATACTCAACTCCACTCAACTCGGGTATTTTTATTATTGTATCTAGCCGGTGAATGTGTGTGTCTAGGGAAGTTTGCAATTTTGCAAGAAGTAGTTAATTCCTTTTGAAATCTGCTGTGGAAAGTTGATCGGATTTTGTATTGAAATGTTTAAGTTATAGAAGTTAAATTTTCTGCATAAATTAACTCTCATCAATAGAATGATGTGAGTAAGGTTGACAGCAAGGAGTTCATCGTCAGGTCATTATTAAGATATTTAGCAGTATCTTAGTTGAAGCCTTGGGGCATAGAATATTTAAGAGACAAATTCACTTCAGAAAGTTACTCGTGAAGATTAGATATTTTACATGATATATGAAAGAGTAGTAGTTCTTATCAAAACTAAGAGGTGAATGTAGGAAAGAGTAACAAAAAATTTCACGAGTGTGTTAGGGTGCATTCTGATTACCTTTTTTGTGGTCCTGAAAATAAATGGAGTATGTACCTAAGTGAGTTGCAAAAAGGCTGGTGCTCCATATAAATTTATATAGTAAAACGCTAACACAAAACTTGAACCCGCCCTTTTTCTCAATTAACAGATGACACATTTAAATGAAACTTATATCATTTGAAAAGAACTGTAACATAGATGTACATAATGTATATATAAATGATATATCTGATGGAAGCTTATCCCAACCTCTTAAGAGAGAAATACAATTTTAATAAAAAAAAATATGTGTGTTGCCACCACGCACGATATAAGTGAAACTTTAACCCAAAAAAGTAGAGAGTTTTTAATTTAGTCTTACTAAAAAAGTCTCATTTCATATAAAATCATTAGAAGATTAAGGTTAGTTTAAAAGAGCGAAATTGTCTATCCTCAATTTCATGCGTCATCAAAAAAAGCAAATAGTAGGGGTAAAACTTCCCATTCAGGCGTTTCAAGTGTGTTTTGACCGGCTGCGTAACATGAGCCCGAGCGTTGTCATGTTGCAAAATTACATTGTTGTGCCTTTGATTACACTCTGGACGTTTTCAAGGACCATGAAATCGGCAATAACCCGTCTATGACATCAGGTAATCTTATTACTTCCGATTGGCCATTGAATCATACAAATTGAAAATTCCGTATATAGTACGGATAACGTATATAGTTGAACGTATATAGTTGAAAATTCCACCTTCAAAAAGTACAGTCTAAAACTTTGTTGATTAATTCGTCTGTTAGCTCGGGCTCAAACCATTGTTTGATAATGTTTTTCCTTCGAATTTATAGGGTGTTTCAAAGACTTACATTCAAAAAAATTTACCTAAATTGACCTAAATTCACCTAAATTCGCCGCAGTTTCATTCGTTTCATCGGTTTTACTACCCAATTCGTTCGCCGTATGTTGTATACGCGGCTAAAGAAGTTTCACTTCAAAAAATCTATTGATCTCTTTTTGACCAATATGAAATTTGGTTGGGAGTAACATAAGCTTTTGAAGTAACCCCAAGCTTTTGAGTTGGTCGAGTTTGAGTTTTTATCAAAAGTAAACATTCTTTCAAAAAATTTAGTTTTATTCATTCATCAATTTTCAAAATTGTATAAAAAGGAGTTTTGAGTTGAATATTTTGATTCTCATGTTAATATCTTTGTCAAATTTAAACGATTTTCCGATATTTCTAATTATTTCAAAAAGTTTGATACATTTTCTTTCAAATCTGATTGCAATCGCTGTGAAATAGAAACCACAAAACGTGATCTTTCCTCAAAATAGTTGATAAAAATGATTTTTGTTGTAAAAAGAGAAAAACTTAAATTTAAATTTTTAATTGTCTTCAAAAAGGTATATAGCATTTAAGGCCAATTTATTTTGTCTTGAATGTAAACTAAAAAAATGTAAGTGCCATCCAAAAATCAAGGCTATCTCCCCCTATGATTTTTTTTATACCCCTACGCGCACTGCGTAAGGGATATGTTAATTTTTTCACGGTGTATGTAATGCTCTTAAAGAGACGTTATAGATATAGAAAAGTAGCCATTATCCGCCAAAGTTCAAACCCACCTCCGATACAACTCACAATAGAGAAAACTTCATAAAGAGCCAATATTTATTTATTTATTTGCCAAACAAGGCAATTACTTATTTTTACATAAATTATGTTAATTTTTATACTTTTTTTTTAATTTTTTTTTATTTAAAATGTAATATTTGGTATTCATGTATATTTTTAACCCACTTACAAACAGCCGAAATGGTATTTTTCTCTTGTGCATTTAATATCCGATCTTAGCAAATGATGTACTTTTCAAAAAGGCTTTGCTAGTACTATATTTTTCTTTCAAGGCTTTTGGACTTCCTAAATTATATTTGACTTCGTTTAATGACCTCTTGAATCTCTCTTTGTTCATAAAATTAAACATCTTAAACAATTTCTGAACTTATTTGAAAGATAGTTGTATAGTAGATTGGACTATTCAAGTTTTTTTAAAACCCATTTTAACAGTTTTTAATGGGGTGTAAAACAAGAGCCCTGTCTTGTTCTTTTTATGACTCGGTGACTTAAGGGGGTGCACTATTATATTTATTTTACATATTACTCGAGTGCAACTGAAATTTTTCTTAGTCTATTTCAAAACCTATTCAATTATGATTATCCATAAATATTTTTGCATGTGAAACATGATTTTTTTTCTGGTTCATTTTAAATATTTTGCCATAAAAAATAAATATAGCCAAAAATTGGATTTAAGCTATCATTTGGCGATATCCCTTATAAATTCATGTGAAGCTACAAGCTGATTTAGATAATTCTGAAATGTATTTAAATATTGGAACATATGAAAATAAAATTTCATAAAATGTTTTGGTGACTTTTTTAAAAATTAACATTTTTTATATACAAATGCGTCCAACCTCATATTCTCCGGTTTTAAACCTGTTTTCGCGTTTTTCCCGTTTAAACTTTCAGGTCGGAAATATTCGTAAAACGGTGTAAAATTTCTTTTCTGGTAACACTGACAAGAACCCTTATAAGGATGCGCGTTTCAGTTTTACTCATGTAGTAATGTAAAGAATGTTTTATTTGTATGCAGTGTTTAGGACGAAGGTTATCTTTATTCGAGAAGAGAACAACAAGATACTTTTCTTGTCCACCTAATCTGCAGTGTTCTCCTCTATTTCTGATCTGAGAATTGATAAATCTACGTTTTTGCATTAAAACAGTCCATTTCGTTATATTTTTCCTGCATTAAGATTTTAGCAAAAGCAGCACTAATAGAGCCAACTCTATTGTGGCAATGCTTAAATAACTTTGTAGAACTAGTTTTTGTAGTTAACTAAAAGTTAAATTTAAAAATTAAGATGTCACGTCTTACTGTTGCTCTTTGTATTTGTATAATCATCACTACCATCATCTACATTTCAAACGATTTTGAAATATTCAGGGTTGATTTACAACGTCACATTACCTAAATAACATAGTCTATAAGCTATATCTTTCAATGCCGATTCTCATGAAATAAAAATTATATAGAAGGGCCAAAGTGCTTAATTTTCAAGTTCCCTAAAACTTAGAAAATTGAAAAAAAATCCTTCTCTAACAATATATATCTATCTCAAACTAACATTTACTCATTCGAGGACATTCAATAGACAAATGACGAAACTGTTGGGATGTGCAATAATATATTTCTCACCACTTGTGAAGTCAACAGCGCTTTATTCACTACTGCTGTCCATTTCTCAACGAGATGATGATAGATGTGTGCAACAAGAATTTGTGGGGCGCCACTGCCGGTGCAATAAAAACAGCACAACTGTTGAAAAATAACATGTACAAGAGGAAAGTGGCATGGCAACAGTCAGACAAGCAAATGGACAGAAAATACAAATAGCCACCTTCTCATCAGACCAATGCCATTGATTGAGTGTGCGTGGCTGTGTATATATGTGTGTGTTGAGAAGGGAACCACTACCTTAGCCGGGCAAATAAATTAAATAGCATGAGAGTATATGTATTTGTGTTTGCGTGTGTGATTGCCTTGAAGCTCGTACCCGCGCCAAAACTCAACAATAACGACAGCAATAAAGTCCAAACAATTTTGTGGTAACGCTTCTGACCAAATCACAAGAACCTGGCTGGCCGCCCACATGCTATTAAAAACATGTATACATGTTTGTAGGTTTGTGACTCGTTTTGTAAGAATATTGCACATAAAAAAAATATATATATTAATAAGCGACTCATATGACTTGAAAGCTTGTAGTCCCATGCGAGCCAACACGTGTATTTGTGTGTGTCTGTGTGAGCAGGAGTTTAAAGTCTATGGCCTTGTGTGACTTTATTTCTTTGTTTATTTGTATATTTAGTCATTTAAGTGTTTGTGTGTGTAAGTGACTTTTCTGCTATAACTTATCTGATATTTTTCATTTTAGATGTTGTTGGGCCAAATATTTTAGATGTTGTTCGTGATTTTGTTATGCTGCATTGTAAATGAAGCAACAGTCGTAAAATTATTACTATTGTCAACAGAAGAGCAACCAGCAGGAGATTTGAAGGTTTAGATACACCCTATATTGCTATTTTGCTATGTTTGTTTTGTTAGTTTTTTTTTTAATAGAACGAATGGCTTTATGCATGCCTTCAAATTGAAATGGAATTCATCAAATTGTGAAGAATCTTAACTTGAAAATAAATCGAAAGTTGAATCTTTATATCAAACACATACCTACACTGTACAAGAGAAAATTGCCTTCTGTTACAAGAGTTATTCTTGGCGCAGCAAAGCTTATTGTAGCAGTTGAAATTGTTGCTGTCGTGTAAATTAAGCTTTGTTATTACTGGGGTCGTATTTCACAAGGATGTCATAATAAGAATTCGCTTGCGTGGCTTGAAAATACATATGTGTTTGACTAAAATTCCAAAAAGAAAAAACTTGATAAATAGAGGCAGCTAAAAATGTTTGGCAATTTTTTTTTTTTTGTGTAGAAATAAATCTTCTACTTTTATATGCGGTTTGTTGTGTAAAAAAAAATTGTAGAGGTATTTCAGTAACCACCGAAAAAGGAAGCTCCTGAATAGAAAAGACGCGTATATGCTGGTAAAGCTCTGAATTAAATGAAAAAGCTGAGCAATTTGAAAACTCGCTGGTGTCAAATTTTCAACAACTTTGTATCAACTGTGTTTTTTCTTCTGCTTTGTAAACTCACGCTAATATGTCGGAATTTATTGAGTTTGCAGTGATATTTATTTAGCTAAAGGCTTAGATTTGAAGTTATTTGCAGTTAAAAGAAAGAACTTAAAAACTATTAATATTGAATAATTTACCCTTTTGTCTTAGTGAAAGTTTTAAAATCTGAAGTGATTTATATCCTAAAAATAATTACAAGTATAGTCTTAAAGATGATTCCTAATTGAAAAGTTTCACAAATTAAGGTACTAAAAGATAATCATATATAATTTTTGCCGGACGCCATCCAGCACTTTCTGAGAATTTATCCTTCATAATATTAGCCTCGGTTTTTTAAAGTATTTCACAAAATTTGGTATGAGTGAATGAAGCATCATCCAATTAAAATAAAACGAAGTCGCCAATGCGTAATAAATTTCGTCATGAACTCAGATGAACAAAATTATAATAACTGGTACAGGGTATACAAAGGATATAAAAGGGTATAGAAAGGTATAAGAGGGTTTCCACTTAAAAGTAATGAGCCAATGGAAACTGTCGATTTTTTCTTAAACTGTCAATAATTTATATGAAATATATTAAAAAAGTTCTTAAAGTTCAGTAAAAAATATAAGTGCGACTAACACCCAATTATGTAATTCTTATCGAGACCAAAACGCAGAAAAAATTAAAAGTAAGCATGATAAAATGAGCAACCAAAAAGAAAGAAGCTTAATGTCAAATTCTTTCGATCATTTTGTTAAGTTTGACAGGTGCATTGAACAAAAATTGCGAAGCAAATGCTCTTTCTATTGGTGCCACTTTTGTTTCTGCCCAATATATAGTTCGCGAGCTATAGTCGGTTTAACTACTGATTTCAAAATAAAATTCAGACCCAGATTTAAAAAAAAAAAATACAAGCTAGTTATACCTCACGCTGAGCAAATGTCCTCTCGTCTCTGTCCGATAATAAAATAAAAATTGATCCAGAATGAAACCGGAATCATTTATTAAATCCAAAATATATGTGTTAATCTCACATATTTAGTTCTGCTACTTTCTACTAGACTTAGAAATCAACGCTTGCTATTAACCAAACAGGCAGCGCCATCTTTTGGGTAAAAGCATAAAACAAAATATGATCCATGACGTTTTTTCATAAGAGTTAAATCTAAACGGATCACAGTCCCATTTTGTTAAGTTTGACAGTTTGAGTTCATTGACTGAGTTAAAAAGCGGTTGTGATAGATCTCTTGTGTTAACCCTCAAACAGCTGACTGTTTACTATGTCCTATTCCAGCTGACTGGTTTACATTTGTAAACCCATATATATTTCTCATTCTTAGCCTGCGGTGAACGCTATGAGCAACATACATCCTTTCTATCGTAACGCGACAACAGCTGCAGACTTACCGAAGCTTACGGTTATTCGCAGCGTTGCCAGATTTATTACAAATAAGATTAATTGACGTAAACAGCTGAAAACAAAAAAAAAAAATCAAAAACCAATTTTTGCTTTCAAATCCGATACAGTTTCAAAAAAAACTTTAATTTACAGTTTAAACTGTTAATATGGCAATGCTGTTTCACGAAAAAATCAAGTACTAGAAAAGTTTTGGGCACCACATGCACCTCCTATTTATCGCACATCGATGAGCCGGGATCGCTTCAAAGCAATATTGCGGACCATTTGCTTTGATGATGCAAATACGCAAGCTGTTCGTCAAGCGATAGATAAAGGTGCTCCCATTTCCGAATTGTGGATGCTGCTCAATTCATCTGTGAAAGCCAAGAATAAGCCGCATGCTTGCATTACAATAGACGAGCAATTGTTTAGAGGCCGAGTATCTTTCAAGCAGTACATACCCTCGAAGCCATCAAAATATGGAATAGAAGTTTGGTGGGCTGCCGATGCTACCGCTCATTATCCTCTAAGAGGAGACATATACTACGGTCGCTAGCCTCGTCAACCGATGGCCACAAATATTGGCACTAATGTAGAGCAAGAACTCGTCAAAGCTTATTGGAGCTTAGGTTGAAATATCACTATGAACAATTTTTTTCCCGGATTAGATTTGACCCATCAGTTGGTAGATTAAAAGTTGAGTGTCGACGGTACGATGCGCAAAAACAAGCGCTGCATTCCAGAAAAATTGCATTGGGCACGTGACAAAAATGTGGGCGAATCTGTGTTCACTTTTCGCCAAAACCTCACATTGGTCGCTTACTACCCAAGCCCAAAAAAATGGTCTATGTTTTGTACTCGATGCATATCACTCGATGCCATTGATGCCAAAACTGGGAAACCAGAAATAATAATGGAGTATAACCGCAGAAAAGCTGTGCCAAAGCTGAAACGCATGGAACCAGCAATTCTCGTCGCAGCTTCCTAATTGCACTGGCAAACGATTTGCCCACTCCGAACATCAGGCGTCGAGCGCAGATTAGCCACATTAATCGTTAACCTCATGTTCGCAATGCGGTACAGGGCATGTTGGGTACCAGGAGTCTTCCATTAGATACAACACCGACATGATTGCAACCGAATAGAAAGCACGTGTTTTGTGCAATAGAGAAAAGGCAACGCGGCACCGAAAAATGCTGCTCTCTTTGCAACAAGAAGGTGTGTGATGCGCACTGTGTCACTATTACAAAGTGCCTGGAATGCAAATACATTTTTACATCTTTCCTCTTATTTAAAATAAGTATTGTATTTCAAATAAAATTTGAATTAAAACATAAACAAATGTGTTTTGGCTACTTTATACGTATTTCCATACATAATACATACGTTTACAAATGTAAACTAGTCAGCCGTTTAGCAAGTAGTCTTAAAAAAAAGGTAAAATGAGTTATAAAAAAAATGTTTGTAAACTGTTTTTCTTTTTTATTCAATTAAGAAATGAATTTGTAGTTCTCTTATGAAGTTTCAAGAAATTCGAACAATTCAAACATGAAAAAAAACGCTTCAAATTCGGAAAGTTTACATTTGTAAACTGTCAGCTGTTTGAGGGTTAAAATAGAGCACTCAGTACACTAACGAAGTAGTACATACAAGAACCCAATGAGCCCTTTTAACGTGGAGTAGAAAATCAATGCTGCCTATCAATTCGTATAAAACAAAAACAATGCAAGCAAAAACTACGAAACAAAAGCAAAGAAAGCAGCAGGCACAACATAAGCAGCTGATGATTAATTATCTTATATAAACACAAGTATTTTTATTTTAAGATTTTGCTATTTTGTGACTTTCATATAATAGTGACAAAATCCAAAATTAGATATTCATTCAGCGCAGGATATATCTGATATTTTAATTTATATATTATGTTTGAACGATGAGCATTAGAGGCTGTAGGTATACCCTAATGTATTGGTCAAAAACGTTTCATGGACTTGAAAAAATTTTTTAAGACGACTTCATACAAACCACGCTATAAGACGTAATTCTACGTCAAAACGGCAGCTGTTTTACAGTTTCATAGATTTGGAAAATGTAATGCATTATATTTTTTTTTTCTGCATATATTTTAATTGTTTAGTTAATTATAATTTTGCTATCTCTATCCAATTTTTTATAAAAAATAAAACTTTAATTAGTATTTGTTAAAATAAAGTTTGTCCATCTAGATTTTTCTAGGGCATCATCTATTTAATTCTTTGATCACTGTTGAGATGAAACTATTTGAGAAGGTCGTTATTATTTTTTTTTTTTGATGTAATAAAAAAATTAAAAACAATAAAATTTTCTTTTAAAAATATTGACTGCGAAAGAAGAGAATTTTTTGAGTCAGTTACGAAGATGGTTTGTCGAGGTGCGAGTATATTAAATAATTAATTAATAAATTTAAAAATTAAAAATATAAAATGATACAAATAAAATTAATAGCTGAGAGTATTGCAAAAAAAATACTTTTTCCTATTTGGATAATGGTATAACTGGCATAATGTAGAATTGTGAATTGTTTCGAGATTTTTGAATAATTGTTGCCTGTAAGTTAACGCATTTGGTTGTAAGGAATGGTTTTTTATTTCGTCCTGCTGTTTATGTCTCTCTTTGTCTTTATTTGGAAAATAAGACAAACATAAAAGACATTCATGATTATTATTTGGAAAGTACTAGATGTCTGACAAAAATAAACATCTATTGAACACTCGTCTAGAATCTTAGGTTAAAAGAAAACCAAATAAAGAAGATACAAGTATAAAAGCTTACAATTTTTAAAACAAATAAAACTTGTTAAGAGATTGAAAGAGCAACAAGAGTTTGTAAGAGAACTTATATGGCCAAGCTAAGATGGAATCAAAACTAAACTCACCAAAAACTTAAGCTTTTTAGAACTGTAACATGTAATGTCGAAAATTTCTCAGTACTTACAACAGTGCGTAAGCTTTCACAAAACTGTACAATACTTAGCTTTTTATCACGTATCCTTATGTTAAGGCAAATATTAAGCTTTTTCCTTACTGTAACATGCAATGTTAGGATATCTCAGAGCTTAACAGCTGTGAGCTTT
The DNA here is from genome assembly GCA_958299015.1 of Tetanocera ferruginea. Taxonomy (NCBI): domain Eukaryota; kingdom Metazoa; phylum Arthropoda; class Insecta; order Diptera; family Sciomyzidae; genus Tetanocera; species Tetanocera ferruginea. The sequence goes on from OY282641.1 coordinate 106,436,354, forward strand.
TGTATCCATTCTCTTTTAGACATATGTTATGTTAAGTTCGTCACAGTGTTTTAAAAGCTCAAAAAGCACTTAAATAGATAGCGCTATAAAAATTGTAATAACGTACAATGCAATAAGTTGTTCAACTTAAAGAAAGTTTTATTCAAGCTATTTTAGTACTTGTTAGTTAATGCTGTGACTGAAAATGAAAAGTGCAAGTAGTAAGTAGTAAAACAGACAATTTTAAACTTTTAGTACGTTTTTGTAGATGCTTATAATTTTCAATAATTTTATAGCTGAATGATATAATCTTAAATATGTGTTATTATGAATTAGAGATAGGGGTTCGATTATTCTTTCTAATGGTAGCATTAGAGAATACGCTCAAGTTTCAGTACTAAATGCTATAATTTAGATTTTATAGTAAATTTTATTTTACAATTTTTTAGCTAAGAGAAATAGACTGGTCGATATTTTTTGCTGTTATAACACGTTTTACGCTATAACTCAAATATTATAAAGTGTTTTACCTATAAAGAAAAGACCAGTTGTAGACCTGTTATCATTTTATACTGCGACAGTTTTTTTTTATATTACACTGGTTTACAAATAACGAAAAGTTGTTTGTACTTTGAATGCCACTATTCTTTTCTCATGTAAAATCGGTCGCTAATTCCGAAAAAAAAAATTATTTTTTTTTCTGTCATTCCGTTTTCGAGATATTGCCCACTGTAGGGTTTTCAACAAAAAAAAAAAGTTGGTTCCACTTAATTGCATATATCTCCAGAACCAACACCAGTAATCAAACAAATGATATATCAAATAAAAGCTAATAAACAATGCAAACAAAATTTTTTGGTCGAGTTGTTAGTTTTGGCGGAATAAATTCAAATTTCGGGGATTTTTTGTATTTTTCAGAAAAATTTCCAAAAAAAGACAAAATAGTTGCAAATTTCGTTAAGAAATAAAAATATTTTATTATTTTTGATATTTTTTACTAAAAGCCTTTATTTTTCCAAAAAAAATAAGCTATTGTTGAAGAAAATCTATTGAGAAATGAAAAAGTTGTGTTTAATGGAACGAAATCACCCACATTTTATTGCCATAAAAAAAAATGAGAACTAAAGGTTGTTGTAATAAAATCATATATTCTTCATTTTTATTGTTCTTTTAATAATTTACATTATTTTTACATTATTTAAATTGTATATAATTATTATTAATAATTTTTATTGTTGCATTAAATCATTTATATTGTTATTTACATTGTAAATAATTTTTATATATCATTCAGAAATTCAAAATGATTAGAATTCTTGTTTTGTCGTTAATTTAATTCGGGATCGGTTTCTCTGATGAGAAACCAACAATAGTCGCCCATCATTCCTTCGTCCCAAAATCCTTGGTACCGATTCTGAATTGCTTTCATCTGTTGGTGGAATCTTCTCGTATGCAACTCAACTTTTTGAGACCCAATGTTAAGGTGACATACTTCAGAAATCGTGAAAAACCGTTTGCTATACACTTTACTAAGAATGACAATATCTGCTATTGCGTAGTCATTCCTGGCTTATTTAATACCTTCGGTCAGCCGTACATTCCCAAAGAGTGGCGTTTGTTAATTGATGGCAGTATTAAATATGAATAACACGACTGGAAAATATGTTCTGATATCAAAGTCGTTGGTACACCACGTCGTTGGTAAACCACTATTACAAAAAGGACTGGGCAGAAAGAATTGAGTCGAAAGTTGGAGAGAGCAACGTCAAAAACGTTCCACTCGTCAAAAAGAAAACATAATTCTCCCACCGCTGCGCATCAAACTTGGACTTATGAAAAACTTTGTCAAGGCGTTAGACAAAGAAAGCGAAGCATTCACATATTTGAAAACGATTTTTCCAAATCTTTCTGATGCCAAGATAAAAGAAGGTGTCTTCGTTGGATCGCAAATAAAAAGGTGTTAAACGATCTTCGATTCGCAGAACTATTGTCACCAGTTGAGGCAGCGGCGTGGGATTCTTTTAGGACGACTGTTTCTAGCTTCCTCGGGAACAATTAAAGTGAATCTTATGAGAAAATAGTCAACGAGTTGCTCAAGAACTATAAAAAAATGGGCGTAAATATGTCTCCGAAAATTCACTTTCTGCACTGCCATTTGAATTTTTTTCCGAAGAATCTCGGTGACGAGAGCGACGAGCATGGGGAAAGATTCCACCAACAGATGAAAGCAATTGAGAATCGGTACCAAGGATTTTGGGACAAAAGAATGATGGGCGACTAATGTTGGTTAGAAAAGAAAAGTGGAATTCAAAGTACATATTGGCTGTAAACCAGTGTTATCCATTCTAACAAAAGGAAAACACAACACAACACAAGCAAAACTGAAACTAATGCAACAATCTTTACGACTGCATGACAAAATGCAATCAGTGGAATCCAAAAAAAAAAAAAAAAAAACCCATAGACAAAAATTTGGTTGGAAAATGGTCTGTTAATCTAGAATTCGTAAGTTTTTTTTAAAAAACAGCAGGGTTAAACCGCAACATTCTGTTGGTAAGGAACTGAATATTATATTCAACATTTTTCCTCAACATTATTTCGCAAACAAGCTAAACATGAAGACTGTTTGTCTTCTCTGAAGTTTGAAATCTCTGAAGTTCGAAGACTGATGCAGAGATGGCGTTACTAAAATTAAATTCACATTGTTTGCAGTTAATACCAACCTACAAATGACACGTGTCGTTGAAAATTCATATCGTGTTTTAATGAACCATTGTTTTATGGTGGTGACCGTGGCATGCAGGTTTAGTGTGTGGCTTAGCATGCTTGGAGCCCGGGTTCGATCCCCAGCCGCGGCGAAAAGTTTTTTTCAATAAAAAATTTTTCTGATCGGTCACCACCTCTCTGCAGACAATGGCAAACCTCAGAGAGTAAGAATGCCTTGTAAAGCTTATTAAGAACATTAAATTTAGCCGTTCGGAGTCGGCATAAAACATGTAGGTCTAGTTCTCGGTCAATTGTGTGCAAACATTTAATAACACACACAACACAATTGATCATAAGAAGCTCGGTCAAAGTCCTTTCAAGGGCTGAAATGGCCAATTTGTTTTTGTTTTTTTTTTTTTTTTTTGTTTTATGGTGAAAAAATACTGCTGAAGACAAACTTGATAACATTATTTGAAATGTAATGCGATAAGACCACCAAAGACGATGCGGCCGCCCGAACGAAGCTGTTACGGACGAAAATACGCAAAAATGCACAATTAATTATGAAGGAAAGTGATATTGATCGAGATAGCTGAGACTCTGAAGATATCAAAAGAGCTTGACATATCGTGCATGAATATTTAGAAATGCGAAAAGCTACAACGTATCGTTAATTCGGTTTTTCAAGATATTTAACTGTAATAATATGTTTTTCCTTCGATATGAGACAATGGATGAATCATGGGTACATTACGATACCTTCAAGTCCAATCGACAGTCAACCGAGTAGAGTGCATCTGAATTCTGAGATGATCATGGTATAATATATATCAATTACATTGAAAAGGCACAAGGGAGGAAGTTATCGCTGAAACTGAGGCCTATTTATATGCGAAACAGAAAATCTTACAATTAAATTTATGTCAAAAACTTGCATGACCTCTATAATCGTTGTATAGCCCTCAAAGGCAATTTTGTTGAATAATATAATAGAATTTCACCAAAAAACTATGGTACACTATATTAAACTAAGTACTTTTCGGTCCAATTGTTAATCCTTATAAATTATTTAATTCTTCTGCACGTGTAAATGTTACCAAACTCATCCTTTACGACAGGACCAATTTTGATGAAATTTAATTGAGTGTGTGACTGGGTCCATGGATGGTTAAGATTCCAAAATTCATTATTGGAATCAGTAAGTGGAGCTGCGATTGGATTGCAGGAACACTTTTTTAAAAAATCTATGAAATGTCTATGAAGGAATCAAGAATTATGAACAGAAACTGTTATGGTTTAATCGCTGTTACATACGGGGAGCGCTATCTACCGTAAACTTGGCCGTTTTGTTAAAAAAGTGATAGCTGTCTTTCTAACCACACAGCATACCCTAAGACATAAATTCGGTTACTATCATGGTTTTGAACCAATATGCTTGTGTTGCTCAATGCACACAATGGTTTTGTTTGATGATGGTTGGGATGTTTTTTTTTTGCCCCGGTTTTTCCTCGCATTCTTTCATCTAATTTTTGATTCGAGACAGACCAAGCAGCTTATACAGCTAGGTATTGTATTTGCTTAAAGAATACAGAAATTCCTTAGAACTAGATATTTGGACCTGTAACGCTATGTATGAAAACTAATATTCAAAGGATTTCCCTTTACTTTTCGAAGATTTTAAAAAAAACACGAAACGTTGTTTCTTTATTTCAGAAGATAATCTCTAGGAGTCAAAAGGATGATGAAACCTTAAATGTCTCTGTTAATGGACAATTTTTGTCAATATCTAAGAAGATGGTCACGTCCAGTTTTTAAGTAAAAAGTTTCAAGTTGCAATAAGAGTGTAATCATGTTCGATCGGTAATATATCAACAATGGCATTGATTATGACCTGAATATGATAAGACAACTTTTATACGGTATGCCAGATACGGTATGTTTGATATTATGCAAGAATTGAGCAACCAATGATTATAATGTAACTACTGAGAGAAACTTTCTGCGATCGTTCATTGACGAGCGCTCTTTACCATCAATCTGGCTAAAAAAATATTTGGTTTATTTGGGCTTTTATCTGTGCTTTATAAGACTTTATATGGGCATTACGACTGTTTTTTTGAGTCAAGATAATTAAATACTACATTTTAGTATGGACAGGTTAAACTGCAATATTTCCAATACAATTTTGAAAAGATTTAGAATTTGTATTTTTTTTTTTTTTGTTTTAAGAACGGTTTCTTTAAAAGCATTTATTTCTTATCAACAAAACAAACGTCGATTTCGATCAAAAGGTTTTTATATTTTCTAATTAAAGTTAAACATTACATATCATTTTTATCGAAACAAATTTGATTTGATTTTTCGACAAATCAAAGAATGTTTAATTAAGATAAAAAATTATTTTAGTTAAGAGATTATGATTGAATTAACTCATCAGATTATTAAGGATTATGTCTAATCACGCTGTGCTATATGGAGTTTTATTTATACTCGTCACAAGAATGCAAAAATTATCTAAGTGCTTCGGGATTAGAGGTCTTAAGACATAGCAATGTACATTAACTTTGAGCTGCAATGAATTCTGGACGGGCAAGATAACTCACACACATCCGTCATCATCCTATCCAGCACAATATTTAGACACATTCAATGTGCCCGACCGTCCAGCAACAACAATAAATAATAATTGCAGACGCAGCGTGTGTGTGTGTGTGTGTGTGTGTGTGTGTTTATTTTTTAAATGAGTGTGTTTAGAGTGAGCTGGTATGTTTTATGCTTATCTGTTAGAATGCCAGAATGGGATGCCTCAGCCATTGCTTGTATTAAGTTTGTTTATGTTTGTCAGTTAAAGTTAAAGCTTAAAAGGTTCAACATACTTACTAACCGTTTTGATGTATAAAACGTCTATATTTAGAGTTAGAAAAGATGCATGTGCAAAATATTTAAGGTAAAATAAAATGAAGGTTGAAAGAATTAAAAAATAAGTACATGAATAAAGAATAACAATTATAATAAGAGATATATTAAGAGAAGAGATTCAAAAAATTATTTACCAACGTAAATTCTATAAATGTGTTAGTGAAATTTTTGACATACTCACCAGTTACCTTATTCAACACATAATTCAACAGTTTCCTTAAATTTAATTTAATTTGAGTCTGGTGGAAAACTCACTGGCCACGTCCAGCACTCTCAATAAGTCATTCTTTCTGAATAGTTTGCTATTTGAAACGTTAAAATAGTTCTCAAATTGATAAAATGCAAAACAGTTTAGCGAATAAATTGGTAGCCTTACCAGGAAATTGTAATTTTTGTCTCCTTTAAGTTTATTTATTAAGTATAAATTTTAAAAATATGCTCTTAAACTACAAGAACATGCGCATTTATTGTTTTTTGTCAACATTTTTGTTGCACGACCCTGCATTTTAACTACTTGACAATATTTTTGATGTCTGACTTAGCAACTCGTCATAGAAAAACAGCGCTAATTAGGTTTTGTACTGGAACAGTTGTATCGCTTGAAAGCGCTCACTGCTTTAATCATGTCTGAAACCCACCATGGCATGAAAGCTAACAGCAGAGTTGCATAAAACGTAGTTTTGTATTATTTGAAGAAGGTGTTATTCACTACGAGTTATAAGTGTTATAAGTACGCTATTATAGTAGAATTGAACTAGTACTATTTTATTTGGAATTAATTTTATACAGGTCGGTTTGTGTTACAGAACATCTCCACTAGGAATAAAATCAAGGTACAGAATAAATTTTTAGTATTTTGGCCCTCCTTTAGAATTTTGCAGTTGTTGGTTTTCTTCTCAAACAAATTCTTACCTTTAAAATGGAAATGTGTTTTTTTTCACGAAAATTTTGATCTCAAAAGTAAGATAAATTGCAGTTCACTCTCAAAATTGATGATTTTAAAATTCTGCCCTCAAATGCTGTCAACTGGGGGACATGAAAAATGACATTTTAAGAAAATATTGAACTAAAGCCCAACAAAATCCTGCTTACATGTAGTCGAGAAAGTAGTCCAGATTATTTAAATCACTGAAACCTTCTCGCTTACGGAAACCATTATTTCTTTATTTTATCAATGAAGCTTTCGCTTGACATAGAAGAACTTATGTATAAGCTTATAAATTGTATTAAATAACTATTTACCGCTCACCAATTATTTGTTAACAAGTTTAAAGTTGGTGAATAAGATATTGCTTTGCGCAAATAAAGAAAGCGATTGAAATATTGAATAGAGATTATTGTTTAACTCTGGGTAAACAGGGCGAAAGTGTAAGACCACAAATTTTAAAAGTTTATAGATTTTTTCTTTAGAATGAAAAATACTTTTGAATAACATGAAATAAGCCTAAGCTTAAATATTTCATTAGTTAAAAACTAGATTTGAAACTTTTTCATATTGTTTTGTTGGTAAATATATGTGCTTCCATCGTTCCTCTTTCTTCTTTCAAAGCTGTTTCTACTAAAAAGAGAAAAAATATTATTTGTTGTTTAAACTTGTTCTTGAATCTTGAAAAAATAAATAAAAATGACAAATTTTTATAAGCTTTTTTCGACCTTTGATGAATTTTATCTCCTATACCAAAAAAAAAAAAGTCCTTTTATTTGAACGCTATCGGGCTTAGCAAGCCCAAATACATATAATCTAACGAGCTAATCCAACTCGAAAAAAACTAAAAGGACAAAATTTGTTTTTTTTTCTTTTTATCAACTTAGAACAGGGCAAAGTTTTTGGGTTAAATAAAAAATGTAATATATTCTGCACTCTTTGCATAGAGGGTGCAGAAAAATTGAATATTTTCTTGATTTATTTTATCGGGAAAAGAAAATACCATTAGTCTACTGCAAACAGCACTTAAGTTCAAAGCAACTTTGACTTAATAGTACATTTTTATTTTTTTTTTTGCAAATCAACCCTATTAATAGAATCTGACAATAATACTTAACAACTATGAGGTGAATCATGACAACCATGAGGTGACAATTATACTTGACAACTATGAGGTGAATCATGTAAACAATATATAAGTCTCGCACAAGTACCCAAAAAATTAAAGAAGAAGCATGAATATGGAGGGAAACGTGAAAAAACATCATTAAAGAGAAGTTGCTCATCTCTTTATCTCTGCTTAGCAGGGCCACCCAAGCACAATTGCTATCTTTAGTTTATCCTTAAGACTTTCTGAAGAAAAATTATTAAGAATTACGATTATCTCTAAACGATTTCTGTAAGATACTTGTAAAACTCTTTTAAGCTCATTTTGGCACTATATAAGTGGGAGTTGTTATTTTAAGAGCGCCCTCATATCGACCTCTTAGACCACTGAAACAAGATCTACGTTCTTAGAAACACTGTCTTAGACAAGACTTACAGATCTATTGCAGATATATACTCTTAACCCTTTCGGGACTACTGGGATTATACGTCCCATTAAATTTCAAACTGTTTTAATTTTTTTTATTTTATGTGCGAGAGCAACGCAATTTGTCCCAAATACATCTTTTATCAATGATCTTTGATATGAAAACATTGACGTGTCGATGCATACAAAACTTTTTGCGCGTAAAGTCGATGAAGATCGCGTCAGCTGTAAAATTTCGTCAGTTGTCATAGCAAAATTGCAGAAGGCACACGCAGTTGGGTCTTGAGAAGCGAGAAAAGTGAAAGTTTTCAAAGAAGAATATTTGTTCTATCAAACAAAATATTGAAGTGGTGATTTGAACTGGTAAAGCGTAAGGTATGATATTTTCTTTTTAATTGGGACATATAATCCCAATATGGTTCTATCGTGGGACTATATATCCCAAATCTTATTTTAGATGTCAAAAAGAACATACTCTGTGGCAGACATGGAGGGAGTTCTCGATGGAGAGTCAGATTCAGAAGTCGATTTTGAGGAATCTGACAGCGAGTACATGGAGGAAAGTGACAACGGCTCCAGTTTTGATTCAGAATGCAACGATATACCCTCAAAATAAATTGTCGAAGCTGACGAAAGTGATGTCGAAAACGAATCTGCAAAAGAATGTGATGAAATACCATTTGTACAAGCAGAAGAAGTTATTGAAGAAGCCGCCACTGTCAAATGGACAAACGTTACAGCACGGTGTCAATCAAACTTCGAGGCAAGATTCAAAATGCCAAACGAACGTGCCTGCAAAACCCTTCTGCATTTGAGTGAAAACTATACTCCGTTCGAGGTTTTCAGTAAGCTTTTTTCATACAGTTTGTTCATACGAATCGCTGAGTGCACAAACAAAAGACTGGCTGTTTTGAATCGTCGTAAGCAGTCAAATCGTAACAAGGCAGACCCATTCGAGATCCAAGTGTTTATGGGAGTTTCGCTCATTATGCATTATAACCAAGTGCCATCGTTGAAGGATTATTGGAGCAAAAATCCATCAATGGGTAATTCAGTCATAAAAAGTTGTATATCACGGGACCGCGTCAAAGCTGTATATGAACGATTGCAAAAAGCCCACTGATGCTTCCAAAGACTACTACATATCTGAAGTTGTCGATTGTCTAAAACAAACATTTGCAGCAGCTCTTGAAGAGAGTCTTTTCCAGTCAATCGATGAGTGTATGGTTAAGTTCAAAGGCCGATCCAGCATGAAGCTATATATGCCTATGAAGCCGGTAAAACGAGGCATAAAAGTATGGCTGCGTTGTGATTCGAAAACTGGGTACACTTATGATTTCAACGTTTACACTGGAAAGGCAGCATTTCAACAATCTGGTACTCTTGGTGAGAGAGTAGTTCTGAAATTGGCATCAACGATCCGAGAGACAAATATTTGCTTGACATTTGATCGCTTTTTTACGTCAATCAATTTATTGCAGTCAATCAATTTTCCTGCACTTGGTACATATATGACTAACAGAAAAAATACACCAAAATTTGTTGGAAAATTGACATGAGGTGAAAGCCAATTTCAAGTAAACTCAAGCGGCATTTTAGCAGCTTGATGGATGGATTCAAAAGAAGTCTTCTAAGCGTCGAATTGCCATGAGCCATCCTTGGCTGAAATTGACAGAAAACAAAAAGACGGCTCCAAAAAGAAAACAAACTGTCCTACAAGTATAAGAGACTATAATGCTATTATGGGAGGTGTGGATTTGGTCGACCAGAAGACAGCAGTTTATTATTTGAACCAAAAGTCACAAACATGGTGGAAGAAAGTATTTTTAAAGCTTTTGATGGTCAGCGTGGTCAATTCTTGGATTATTTTCAATGAAAACACGAATAAGAAGTTGTCGCTGAAGGATTTTCTCGTTCCCCTAGCTGTAGCAATAATATATGAAGGCAATAAGAAACAAAAAACGCTGCCTCGTAGCACTGGTGGTAGAAGCAGCGAGGCTTCAAAAGTTCAACAGTTAAATATTGGAACACACACGCCTGTTGAACAAGAAAAGCGTCGTCGATGCGTTCGATGCGTTCGATGCACTTCACTTAGAACTGAGTCTCGCACTAAAATGGTGTGTTCTGGCTGTAACAATCCCTTGTGCTTCAAATGCTTTGGGCCATATCACTCCCTGAATGGTTGATAAAACCATAATGTCTTGTATACACTTATGTTAAAAAAGTTTCCACATACAAATAAAGCTTGAAATTATAAATTGATTGAGTGTAAAGTTATTTTAGGAAATTTTTTAGGTAACGAAAAACATGTTTTGGTATTTTATGTCCCACCGGAAATGTTTATTGGAATTATATATCCCACCGAAAATGCTTATTGGGATATTATGTCCCAGGACAAAATAGGGATTTCGGGATATCCTGGTATGCAGAACATATTTTTTTAGCGCTTTCTTTCAGATTATGCAAAATATTTTTTTAGAAGGTATTCTGGTTTTTTAAATAAAACTCCGTCCCGAAAGGGTTAAGAGAATTATAACATAAATACGTAAATATGAATACAATCAAATATTTTTTGTTAGGATTTTGTATACACACAATACTTCCCAAATTATTATATCTATAATATTGTATATGCGTGGTGTAATTTTATCATATAAAATTTCATTGCGATGGAAGCTTTACCGTATGAATATTATATTGCTCCTCGGTTAGAAGCTGTCCCTTTTCGCAAAAATCAACATTAACAGTTTTATTTAATTAACAAATTATACTATACTCTCAATAAATGCACTGTAAGGCAGTTTTAAGAGCTGATGCTCCATACAAGAGTACAGCTCTTACTTCAAAAATAATATTCTTAAGTAAGTCACATATAAGAGTTGTATACTCTTATGATGGTTTAAAGGCGAAATTTGTAGGGCCACCATTTTGAAAAAGCATTCACTAGTCAGACCATTGCTTTTATAATCAAAGTGATACTATTGTGGTCAGACCGTTGCTCTCATAAACAGAGTAATACTCTTCTAGTCAGACCACTACTCTTATAATCAGAGTGATACTCTTCTAGTCAGACCGTTGCTCTTACAATCAGCATGGTACCGGCTCTAGCCAGACCGATACTCTTAAAATCTGAGTAGTACTCTTCTTGTCAGACCGTTGTTCTTATAAAAAGTCTTCTACTCTGACAAATGTCATTTTACGATATAATATACTCTTTATTGACACTTACAGGGCCCTTGATATTACAGTATACCAGATCAGATCAGAACTCTTTCAATATAAACCTTGGAAATGTCTATAAGACTTGATCTATAAAGCTTAAACTCTTCAGAGTTTGACTCTGATAGCTGAAGTCTTGTAGAAGTCTGTAAGAAATGGCTTGTAAGATACAGAATTTTCGCAGGAATGCTCTTATAACACAACTCTTTTAAACTACTATGAGATAATGTGAAATAGAACAGAACACTTATAGACAACTAGCTTTGCTGTAATTAATCTGTAAGCGTATTACTTTTGCTGAAGATAGCTTTAGGACCTAATTCAAAAACGAAAATTTTTGTCCAGTGCTCAACTCTTAAGAATTGTTGCTTAGACATGGCATGGCGGTGATGGCTGTCTTATGGTACCTCAGTGATCCACCTCTGCGCTGCTTGGCTTGTTTATGTCAATGTTAATTTATTGAGTATTATTTTATAGTGTCAAACTTCTTAAAATAGCATTTCTAAATTTTTCAATGATTTTTTCTCAATTGTGAGTGTTTACTTTTTTTATGAGTTTAACTAATGTCACGGGCATCAATGAAGCGGCAAACCAAGCAACTTACTTAGCTTAAATACGTCAATTACGACATTTAGCGTACTCAACTGTTATGCAAGCGTTACCTAGTGAGCGATGTTTTTCGCTGGATGGGTTGCTATGTAAAGAGCCAGAAAAACATTCAAGTTGAAGACTTGTAAGGCCGTGTTCCAAAAAGCTTGGCAAACTAAAATAAAATTAATATTTTTTCTCTTTTTTAAGTGCATAAATCTTTGAAAAAGCAAATGTAAAAGACTTTTACAATTGGCACAGATCCTAAGATGATAATTACATTTCTCAACAGTTGAGCCGAAATTGCATAAATTTTTTCGCCCGACAAAATGGCGACCGCAACCTAATTAATTTTACTGAACGATACCAAAATCGTACCATTCATCGAATTTTTGCTAAACACTTGCAACAGATGAGTACTTTGATGCACAAATTTTATATAAATTAACATATTTTACGTTTCATGTTTTTGAAATATACAATTTTTTACGAGTATTCGAGTTACGAGTTGAAGAAGTTATATAAACAAAATATTAAAAACATAAGGTTATTTGCTAAATCATTCGATACTTGCTTTTATTTTCATTCTGTTAAGTTGTCTTGTGTACAATTTCTTTTGTAGACATAACTTACACTTTTGTTCGCCGAACTTATCAAAAAGCTATTAAAACTCTGGGAAAATAAAATCGATGCTATAAACCAGCTAGCTTCTAATCAGATAATCCAAAGCGGTCGAAAGAGCTGTGCGTGTACAAAAAGGACGAAGAAAAACAAAAATGTCGTTGTTCTCAATGACATTGAAAGTGTTCTAGTGACCTTAAACTATCGATTTTATGTCGTTCATATGAACGAATATTTTTTGGAACAACAACTTGGCACATTCGGCGTGAAGATTTTCTTTTATCGCTGCAACATTTAACGCTCACAACAACTGAGGCCAAAGGATTATTTGATGTGTCATAGCTTCGCTGATTTCGCAGTTTAGAAGTGGATATTCTATATCTTTCATCAAATCTTGTAGAGTGACAAAGCGATTTTATGGATGAGTGGCTTTGTTAGTTGGCAAAATGACAGAATTTGGTTTGAAAAAAGTTTCTTAGAGGCACTTAACATGAAAGGAACATTAAATTTTCTTTGCATCTAGATTGAAATACTTTGTTATATTCATGCTCTTGTCGATATCAAACATAAATTGTTTCAACGACATTTAAGTTCAACGATTAATGTTCAGCATCTTGCAATTAAAAGATGTCTTCTAATCCTTGCACGTGGAATTTGAGAAGATAAATCTTCATTTACCTTTTCTTAGTTATCAAGGCTGTTTTTTAAAATGATGCCACTGAAAGATATATAAAAATGTTAGATGGCGTTTTCTTACCGCGAAAATATCTGCAAGTTCCGCACCTTTTTGACAATTTTACTTGCGCCCTTATTTTTATAGTTCAATTCTCAAAAACCTCAAAAAATGAATCATGTTTTTCTTGAAAACTTTTACCTCAAAAGTACAAAAATTAAACATATCACTGTTAACAGCAAAAAAATCCTTAAATTTCTATAAATTTGTAAAGTTTTTCAAAAACACACACACACAGCTTATAGACAGACACACACTCATTTAAGTTTTTTACTGGATTAGCCGTCGTTCATGTGGCTATCAGAATGCTGCTAACACAAGCTCTCATCCGACACAGACGCAAAGAATTGCTGTTATGGTTAGCCCTTTTCACCCCTTGAGTGGCATAAGGCACTTGTATGGCAAAGTATTAATTGTTTGTAGCATGGTGGAAAAAGGAAATCGCTCGAAACTCGATGCAAAACAAAACAAGGAGAGCCAAAAAATTCAAGATTGACCATAACAACTTGATTGCGTTCTTATGTTTGCTGTTCCTATAGATTTGTATGGAAGTATTTGCAAGTGTGGGACTGGCATCAACAATTCCAACAGTGGATAGAATTCGCTTAGCTTGTGCATAACACAACATTAAAAGACAAGCTCATATAAGATCAAATGCTGAAATTTGTGTATTCTCACCATCTCTTGAAGTTTCGATCAAATCGCTTAATGTTGACAAGAACTAATTTTATTATAATCCTTAGATACTGTAAAACTTTAAATAAGTAAAATTCTTTACATATTTTTTTTTGTTGATGAATAACAATAAACATGCTTTATATATCTTTTAAACCAAATATTTAAGTTTAATTGATCTTGATTTAAAACAAAACAAACAAATTGATTATTTGAGCCCTTGAAAGAACTTTGATCGAGTTTCTTATGATCAATTGTGCTTGTGTGTTATTAAATGTTTGCACAACATTGACCTAGAACTGGACCTACATGATTTATGCCGATTCCGAACGTTCATGTTCGGCATTATTTACTCTGAGGTTTTCTTTACATGGCATTATTTAATATCGGATGCTTGCCATTGACTGCAGAGAAGTGACGGCCGAACAGAAAAATGTGTGTAACAAATTTGTTGCCCGAGGTGAGATTTGAACTCGGGATCTGTTAGTTCGCACGCCAAGTACTTGTACGCACGACCACTTCCGACACTTTATCTAATTCTATACGAAAAATATATGTGTTTTAAATATGATAACCTGTAGTGAAGCCATCTAGTTAAAATAGCATTACACTAACAAGTTCAAAAGGTACCTTTACTAGTTCAGCCAAAATAATTTTTGTAGTTCTTGAGCAAAATGGTTAGATTCTCTACTAAATGTCGAATGAAAGACATAGTTCCACCTTCGATATGGTTTGAACTATTAATTTCAGTAACTGGTAACCAGTTTTTAATGTCGATATATTCAAGTTTAATGGGATACAGTTATTTTACTGCGAACAAGTAAATTAAATTTGAACAATTTAATTATCATAATTTTAGCCAATTATCTGTTAAAATAACCCTGAACTTATAGAGGAAAAACATACACTTCTCGTCAGCATAATCGCTGTTTCATTGATATACAAAAGATTTTTTCTCCAAAAATGAGCATAGCAGAAGACTTTTTGTTGTTGTTTTCTCTTTAGTGTTTTATTATAAAAAAATTGGAACAGTGAAATTTTAAATGAAGTAACCGTTAATGTTCTGTTGTTGTTTATGCTCATTACACTAATAACATTAATTTGATGAAATCGTAATAAAAACCTTTTCTTTTTTATCTCTTTTTTTTTTTTTGTTAAATTTATTAATATTATATAATGAGTGCTGATATTTTATAATCCAGTTTGAGATGGAATTATAAAGTTGCTCCAAGTAGTTTAAGAAAATTTCATTCCAAGCAACTTTAATAGTATAAATGAGTGACTCTTGGTCTTCAAACTCACTGCCCGATTCGTACACATTCCGAAATAACCAACACAAAACATTTTCAATAATATTTAGGTTCATGATAATAGTAGAATATTTTGTACAATAATTCAGCTCGTAACAAAAAATATGTGCGGAATGAATAGGAGCGTTATTATGTAAGTAAATCCTTTCCAAGGGTCAAAAAATATTTTGAAACCTTGACATAGCTTATTCTAGTATCGCTTTTTACAAATTGCCCGTCATATAGCGACTTGAAAAATCCTGCTCAATTGTAACAAAATATGATATAGCCCTTCATATCATTTCATTACGCATGGTTACATTATATCGTTTTTCTTCCTTGTTTGTTGTTTGTTTTGTTCTGATTTTTCCTATAGCACCAGTCAAAGTCTAGCTTGAACGTATACGCAGACGTAGACTGCAAAGTTCAAAGGTCGATTAAAAAAAAATTCGAGCTAACATAAACAAACGCCGCGATACGGGTCTTCTAATCTAGACTCTATTTTCACCCCTCACTCTCAGAATCGACCTAACTTTTGCTAACCAGAATTTGTTCCATAGTGTTATCGTCGTCGAAACGACGCACATTGGGAGAAATATAGGCAAAACCCTCGCATTCAGGGTTATTCCAAAGTAACGGGGTTTACTTAGTTTTTCTACGTTTTGTAATCTAGACATATCCAACATGTGAAAAACAAACTTTGCAAGTAATATGATCCCAAGTATTGGTCTCTATGGTCATCGAAAGTTGATCTTCTAAAAACGTTTTTTCTTTATTCCCACAATTTTGTTTACACTACTGTGTACGACTGATTGTAGAATTTTTAATTGCAAATGGAATTAGCTCAAACTTATTTTGTAGAATAAAGACACTTTAGACGTGCTTTAAAAAAATTTTTTTTTTCCAATTGTAATTTTTTGGCAATTCACAGGTTCCTTAATTTACGCTTTTTTCAAGTTTTTTTTTTTTATTTTTTTTATTTTTATTAAGCTATATTAACTTTCGTGATTCCTCCTGATTCCTCGAAATACTTCGGATCTGATAACTTCAAACTTTCACCTTTAAGATGACACAAAATTTATTTGCAGAGTGCTGAGAGATTTAGAGAATTTTCAACGCAAAGCGAGAGAGCTGCGAAAGTTAGAGAATTTTGTAATGAACATCTCCCTGACCCTGTTAAATTTGAAAAAGAAATACAAAAATAAATAATATAAAAATATAATAATTAGTTGCTTTCAACTTCATGAAATTTAAAACTCCTAAAATATTTATTAGATATTGAATATATTCTAACTAAAAAATTTAACCCTTGTGAATTACCCCCTATACGCAAACCTAACATGCAGACTTCTCATAGTTTAGTACCAACTGTTAAAAGCAAAATTCACATGCCTGTACTAAAAAAAAAAAAAAAAAAAAAAAACAAAGCCAAAACTATAGCCATGCTCACAGATAGGAAGTCAAACTCTTTCTTTTCTATAGGAGATCACGGCAAGAAACATACTTCTTAATAGTCAAACAAAAAAAAAATCCAATTTTCTTTAAATCCTTCATTATATCTGCTGCTAAAGCATTAATTTAATTGAAATTTATCATTTCAAAATAAAGTTTAACTATGAAAAGGTAAACAGAAATTAAATAAAAATTCTAATTAAAATAATAAATTATAAAAAAAAAAAATTTCAGAATTCTAACTTAGTTAATTCGTATCAACAATTAAATGATCTCCCCAATACACTTTGATATAAAGGTAATATTATAAATACATTTAAAACATAAAGGTTAGCAACATTTGGTTTTCTCTTTTCTCTATTAAGAAAACCGCATCATCTCCTCGCTATTTTCCTTTACATTACCAAGATTGGCAAAGTCAGCTCCCGCAGCTTAGAAACCAGTTTGGTCTCGCAGTTTCAAAAAACGCGTGGTTTGGTACAGTAAAATTCTACCAAAATTGAGTCGTTTAGGAACCAAAACATCAAGAACATAAAAACATAAAATACAGAAACTATTTAACATACAAAAAGCCAGTAGAAAATCTTATAAAAAAAAAAAACTTAAAAAAAAAAAAACATAACTATATCAGTGTTATGGTTAAAGTTAATAAGTGCATTTAAGAAAAAAAAAAAAAAAACAATAACAAAGAAAACAAAAATTTTCTTGCTTGTCTTAAATTCAAATTAAAAATTTTATTGAAAATAAGTTAAACATAATACTAAACAAAAAAAAAAAAAAAAAAAAAAAAAAAAGAGAGAAAAGTAGTTAAAAAGAATCTAGATATATATATTAAAATAAAAAAACAACATTATTTTAAGCAAATCATCGAATCCTCATCTGCTCCAGAAAAGCCTTTCTTCGATCAGTTCGGATTTCGGTAAGAACCCTGTATTTCATGCTATAAAGAAAAAAAAAAAAAAAAAAAAACGACAGAAGCAAAGTTAATGCATACATATTTTTTGCTTTTCTTTTGTGTAAACTCAGTGAGTGGAGATCAATTGAAGTTGGCTAAAACGCAAGCTTCGGCTAATCCGAAAGCTTTACTTTGAGCGAAACTCTTCGCTTTTACAGCCAACAACTTTAATTGATCTCCCACACAAAATTTCTTTGTATTTGTTTTTTCTCTCTGCGCTCACAATTTTGACATTTGTCTTGGTCGACTAGAACCAAAACAAAAGCAAAAGCTTTTATTTGTTTTTTTTTTTTTGAATAGTTGGCAAAAATGAAACAAAAAACGAAACATGATCTTTCTTAAAATCTTTTAAAAAAAATATTTTTTAATCAAATTTATTATGAATTAATTTAATACCTAATAATCTAAATCAAAAAAATGTTATCATAAAACTAATTAATTACATGAATTTACAACAATTTTTTTTTTCTTTTCATGCACACACACAAAGAACAAAATAATTAAAAAAAAAAAAAAAAAACAAAAAAAAAACTACTTCTCGCTATAATAAACGCATTCTTTAGATAAGTTAAAACATTATTTTCTGTCTTTATTAAAACAAATAATCATGTTAAATAACAATACTTAATTAATTTTTTTTTATTATCAATAAATTGTTTTTATTTTTTATAATGAATACTAAAAAATATATTTCTAATTTCATTCTTTATTTATATTTTGCTAGTAATAGTTATGCTTTATTTTGATAAAATTAAATAAAAATGGGATTTCTAAACAGGCATCTGTAAATTAATCTGCTTTATCCTTGGTGTGATTGAGGGATGAAATAATTATGATTTAGGGACCTATTATAGAGTTTGGAATGGGTCAAAGGATGGGTGGGTATAGACGAGGTATTGTGACCGTCATCAAAACAATATCTCATGTATATTTAGAGATTAATTGCTATTGCTAATACAAGTTTTATTTTTCAGTACATTTTTTTTTTTTTTGGTTTTCACCTATAAATAAGGGACTCTATATAATTAATTTTTGTAGTGTTGCTGGGATACGAAATGACAACGAACCTCCCCATAGACCGTTGTGTAGCCATATTGATGGGTCCCAAACCAGTCATTTTTTTGTTCCAGAAGATTTTTCCGGTGTTTTTTTTTATATTTTTTTATTTTAAAAAACCTGACAATATCACAACCATGCATTACAATTTTCAACGCAAAGCTGTACATTAGACCGTATCGAAAAAATAAATTTCACCGCTCACCAGCTAATCTGAAGCATTATTGAATTCAAGTTTCAAAAAAACATTTTTTTTTACCGAACTAGGGGTCGCGCATCGACATATTTCTCTATAACTTCATTATTTATCGTCCGATCTTAATGAATGTTGTGTTTTTGTTTTTGTCTCAGGGAGACCTATTTTTTTTGTTTCTAGAACTCATTGACCTCAGTTGATTCCTTATAGTACTGACTCACAGGACCACAGTTTTTATCATCTTAACGTACCATTTTGATTTCAGAAATGGAAAGCCCGTAAAAAATCATGAAATTTTTACTTAAGAAATTTTTTCACAGAAAAGAGACAAAAATCTATTTCATGAAGGATTTCTTATGAAATACCCAGAATTCAAGTTTCTAGCATTAATAATATAGATGCTAGCGTTGAAAAGGGGCGATGCGAGCGTATTTGCTATGTTTTTCCCAATGTGCGACGTAGCATGGCTTTTGAGTTACTTTTTGAGTTTCGTATTTTGGGTTTTTTGTTTGTAGTTTTTGTATTTATAATCGATTTGTATTGCTGGAATGCAAAATATGCAGCCAAAAATATATATAAATGTTAAGAAAATTTAAGAATTTTTATCGATGTGAGACCATCACAACGAATCCAGTGATGAACTTTATTGTTTTAGCGCTCGCTTTAGTACAGTGAAGGCTAAAAAAAACCGAACTACGACATGAACTGTGTAAAGACAATGAAATAGTGAACCTATTCTGCTGTCGCGGAGTGTATTTAGTGTAGAGTTTATCTAGCACGAACTGAGGAAGTCAAACCGGTAAGGACTAGATTACAAATCTATTTCAAAATATTTTTAGACCTTATAAGTTAACCTTAAAACCTCATATGTAAGTTTTATAAGCAAATATTTTGCATTATAAAAATGTATGATAATTTTGTAATTAATGTGAACTATACTTATACTAGTTTTTTTTTAATTAATAAAAGTATTTTTTTAACTATTGTGCTTGAAGCTAGTAAATTAACTGATAAATTTAATAGGTAGTATATTATATACTAGTAAAAAATTAGTAATACTTAACTAGTATAGATATAACTAGTATATTTACTATATATTTATATTATACTAGCAGGCCACAGTCGTCCGAGGCTTCGCCACGGACATTTTCTCTTTATCAATAATACCTTTGCATATTTGAAAAATTTCAATAATAAAAAACGTTAAAATATTAGCATATTATTTGTATTTGGAAGCAAATTATATTAAATAGTTTAACTATAATAAAGTGAAGATATTTCCATTTTAATTATTTAATACTTCAGTATTAACAAAGTTTTTTGATTCATTGGCATTACCAGGAATAAGAAAAATCTGATTATCTGCTGTACCGACTCGTTTACCATAATCTACTTCTACGTTTTTCAAAGTTTTGTATTAAATATTTATTATACTCCATCCGCAAAGCGTAGCGGGCACAATAATTTTGTCACGAAATTTTTTTCACGACCATGAGTCGATTAAGCCATGTTCGTCTGTCTATCTGCTCATTAGTTTGTCCACACGATTACAGCCGTGTCTTTATTGCAAATCTCTTTAAAGTCCATAATGAAATAATTTTCATGATTTGAGATTTGTCATACAGTGGTGCTCCAGTTTAACGAAAGATATAAAGTCCAAGGTCGTTCGGTAAATCGAAAAGTTCATTAAATCGGTAATACTATTTTCGAGTTTTTTTACCATATAACAAAGCTAATAAATTTGTCAACTTGAAACAAATATCCTTACATTTTTTGTTTCAACTATGCACTCCAATAATGTTGAATTTTTGAACTTGTTTTAGGTATTATTAATTATTATTATTAAATGTTTAGAAAGCTGCTGGTTAAAATCTGTTCACACTCCAAATGAAAAATCCAAGATTATGTCAATACATTCCTATAATGTTTTTTAAAAAGGAAACCCTACAATATGTATATTAACCCGAGGGGACTATTTGAGAATTAGATAAGTAAATACATATTAATGTTATAACAAATTCAAAAACAAACGAAGCGAGCTCAGAGAAGCAAATGTTGTTAAATAGAATACCTACAATTTCAAATGTTCGGAATATAGAGTCAACAACATTAAATAAGTGTTCCTTATATTGGGAGTTTGTTAAATCGGTGTTCGCTAAATTGGAGCACCACTATAATGCTTAAATTTGAAACATATACCCTGCACTTCCATAGAAAGTGATGTCACGAAAATATCAAAACCTTCATAATTTATACAAAAATTAATGTGTTTAATTGAAAGATCATACATAAGTCTTGTTTTCTTGATAAATAAAACGTAATCTGAGTTTGAAATATGAAAAGTTGGAAAAAATATAACCTAAATAAATCCGAATAAGCTTCAACCTGAGTATTTTGACTTCGGGCAAGTCGAAGATAATTTTTTAATGGTTTTATTTTTTATTTGTCTTTTATTCATCATTAAAGTGATGAATTAAAGTATATTTCTATGTATATATTCCTAACTTTATATTCCATAAAGTTTTTAAAAAAGCTTTTGTACTTCAAATATTCATCTTAAGAAGTGCTCAAACATGCTAGTATAGTAGACATTTCATCCAATATCCCAGCAAAATTTTTCGTTGGGTCTTGTTTTTTAATCGATTCTAAAATGCATAACATAAATGCTAATGCAAGAACTTAAATTTAATCCGTAATAAATTCACGGCAATGCATTCACATCAACTTGAAAGTTGTTATTCAAGTATTAATTTCGTGAAATCAATTATAAACTAACCGTTTTAAGCGCTTAATCTTTTCAAGTGACAGCGCTTTCGATTACCTCTAATGACATGGATATATAAAAATAATGGGTTCAGTAAGCGAGAGGGTAAGCGATGAATGAAATTTTCTGGATTACTTTTTCGATTATATGTAAGCGAAGATTTTGCTGGGATGTTCTCCAGCAATACATTTCTTCAGAGCTTTTTATAAAAACGTCCTCGTGTCATGTAAGGTTAAAAATATACTTTATAATTTTGTGATTACTAAGTTCTGAGACTATACATCGACAAACAAACCTTATTTGCAGCTCTTAACCTGCTAGAACATAATTTTTAATACTAATATGTTTTTGAGTCCTGTTACATAAAACAATTTAAAAGCTCAATTTATTACTTACTTCAAAATTTCTAAAAAAATTTAAAAAGGATTAAAATTCATTACATTTTTTATTTAAATTCAATAAATGGCGTTTTATAACAATTTTATGGCGTTCTGATGTTTTTTTATTACTTACTTCAAAATTTCTAAAAAAAAAAAAAATTAATTAAAATTCATAACAATTTTTTATTTAAATTGAAGAAATGGCGTTTTATAACAATTTTTTGGCGTTCTGATGTTTTTTTAATCTATTTTAAAAATGTCTATTTAAAACTCTAAGATGGTTTCCTAACTCCTTTAATTTACTAAAATACATAATTATTATTCTGTTCAAATCAACTAACAAAAACTGTCAAAAATACACTTTTTAAGAAAAAACTATTCTAATTTTCATGACTCTTGGCCTTGTTCTCCCAGGGCAAGTTTGCTTTGGGAATTATGTAGATAATGACTATGAAACAAATTTCTGATATCAATTTGGTATCACTGTGATATTGTGATATTTATGGTCAAGAATAAGGCAGACAAATGTTACAGACCTCAGTCTTGTCTATTTAAGTCGAAGCTAAAATGTCGAAATGTATAAAGAGTACTATAAAGAAATTTATAAAAATTAGAAAAAAAGTTTTTTAAATTAATTTTAATATTTTTTTCTAATTTTCACTTAACTTTTATATAGAAGACGTGGATTGATCTCGAAAAAATATTTAAATTGATAGTTATTCAGGGTCACTGAGGGAAAATTTGTTGACGTTTTACTTCCCGGTCCTATTTTTTCCTCAATTATGCAAAATTATTCAAAATGGATCTTTTGGGATAACTCACTATTGCTAGCCAAAATTTTGCGTAAACAAAACATTTTTGAAAAATTCCTTGATTGCGGAAAATTTTTCAGTTTTGTATAAGTTACCAATTTATCTTTCAAATGATATCTAATATATTACTATCGATGAGATTAATTTTGTATATTGTTACCGACTTTTATAAATAATACAATGAATTAAAATATTTATGTTTACTCATTTGCACTTTAACAAAATAATCATAACAGTAAACTATTATTTAAAAGAATTATATTAATTTCGTAGTACTTTTTAAGCATTGCTTTTATGAGGTTAAGTATAACCTTCTAAAAGGGCTTACTTAACAATTTAGTTTTGGTCCCGGGTGCCAGAAACCCTAGCTACGCCACTGCCTCACTCCAATTGCAGTCGTGAAAGCAAATAATTACATGCATAATTTACCAACAATTTTCTCTTTGAGTTGCTGCTCTTGCTCTCTTAGCGCGGAGCATCGCTCTTGCATTTTCTGTTAAACTTGTCAAACTTGTTTTACGTCGAGGTATTTATTTGTAGCTGTATTTGTAGTTTAAGGGAAATACGAACACTTAATATTTCAAACTTTTAATTTATCTTTAATCTATACAAAATATGCTTTCACACTTGTGAATGCACATTTTGAAATATTAAAATATCTTTCTTTCTCAAGTGTAAATTAAAAATTTGGAGAACTACAATAAAAATATGTGTAAAAAATTGTATGCGGCGAAACAAATATGCACCAGGGTTGCCACAGCCTAAAATTTTCTTTTACCAAAATTCCCAAAAATATTTCACATTTAAGAAAAAAATTTCACATCCACAAAAAAAAATATCAAATATGTGTGATCAATCAAAAAAACGAAATATTTTTACTTTTTTGACATCCAATAAAATTGTAATAACAAAAGCTATGTTTGATGACTCCTCTAGATTTAGATTCCTTACTACAGATCAGTAAAAACTGTTTATTGAGATTATTTTTCTCTTTTTTTATCTCCTCTTACTTGATATTGCTCTTTGTTTTTTGAAGCTGCTCTAAGTTACGTTTTCAGCTCTTTTGTACGCTTATATTTTTTGTGGTGTAAGTAAGAGTAACATTTAAATAAATCAAGTATTTTGGTTTTTGTTGAAAAATTCGAAAAATTGAAAGAGCATTGAATAGTTTCTTTCCTTACCTATTTCAACAGTTTAATGAAAACTAGTAGTTTTTCTGGCTTATTTCTTAATTTGTTTGCTTTTGGCACTGAGTATTTGTCATCGAACACAACTAATATTGTTGTATACCAGTATTCATGTATTCAGGTTTCAAATATTTTAAAACATGTAGCAGATATTATGGTAAGCCGAGAAATTTCCAATTACTTTTCTTAACAGTGTTTGGAACTTAAAATTCAACTTCTGAAATGCGCTTTATTTTTGTTGCGATGATATTGAAGAAAACGAGATATATTGAGTTTGAGTTTTACGGTCTTTGGTACTCCCCCATTTGTATATTTTAAATACCTGTTTTCAGTGTCACTGTCTGAAGAATTTGAATCTTGTTTTTGCGCATGACACGTAACCGCGACTCTAATCCTTTAACCCTAAAATGTAATTAAATTATTAAGTATTACGATGTTACAAATTTAAAAACGTTCTTTTCAATATGATGAAGGCCAATAATTTGAATACGTTTGAAAACTAATTTAAGTTAGATAGTGCCCGAAATTCGACCTTTTCACTTTCATTCTCTCGATACAAAATTAATGTGAAAAACAAATTTTCTTCATAAAATTTGGCAAAAAAATTTTTTCAAAATATAGTCGGTGCACTCGTTCTCCACACTTTGATTCATTTAAAAGAAATTAATCAAAATCGGTAAGAAACAAGTGAGAAAATGGTTTTTTACTATTTTGCCTACGCCTATTTTTTATATATAGATAAAAAAAAGAGACGATAATTTAAGGGCGGTAAGTTTTTTAACAATTTTTTATATGAATGCTCAACATCTCTAGAATATTGTGTCCAAATTTGAAGTCAATCCGAGTTAAACTAACGGAGGTACAAATTTTTAAGTAAGTGTACCTCGAACGTAGAAACGTACGTGTACAAAACTTTAAAGCAGTTTTCCCACAAGTTGTGTTTTCAAAGTCCGTGTTCACTGCCAGTCTTTTAGAAACTACTTGACCGATTCATTTCGAACTTGGTACACATATTTTACATACAAAATACTTTCCTCCAACGTTGACTAAATTTTAATGGTTTTTGATTTCAAATAATTTCCGACCGAGACATAGTGAACACCGCAAATTGCTATTTTTCCAAGACGCTCTGGGAAAAGCTCTGTCACCAGCTTATTTTTCAATATTTCTGGAAGAAAAAGAGTATTGTTAAAAGTACACTCAATAATGTACAAAAGATTTTAATAAATTTGCTCAATCCATACTCTTAAAAGAATTCACAAAAAAGGTGTTTTTTACGCTGAAACCCTTACTTCGCCCATAAGCTTTTGGGAAATTTTCATAAAAATGTTTTTCGTTTTCACCAGAAATTTTACCAAAATGAAACTTAATTTCACATTTTCACATCGAAAAAAAAATTTACCAGTTTTGGTAAATTTTTCACATTCTGGCAACGCTGATATGCACACATTGGTTTGCAGCTCATCATTCCACAGCAACAACAACACAGCAAGCTTTATTTAACTTGTATTCCCATTACGTTAAAGAGCGCCAACTGCTTTTGGTTACTCTTCGAATGAGTGTGGAGAGCAAGATCAATAAACTTTAAAGAGAAGGGTTGATAGCAACATGTAGTTGAAACTCTCGTAACACAAACGCGTGAAAAGCAAACGACCAAGCAATGCTTAGCATAGGTGGTAATTTCCTAAAAAACTTAACAACTTAATTAAATATATTTATTGTTAAATTTTCTTAAATAAACCCCACCTATGGCATTCTGTAGCACAAATATGATATTTTAAAATTTTTTTCATAAAAATCGGTCCAGTAGTTTTGGAGTTATTGACGTACTTAATATTTCCACTTCAATTTTATATAATAGTATAGATATATAACTAGTATATTAGTATCATGGAGCATTACTTTTGAATTGCTCCATGAGGAAATGGCCTAACATTCATTGAAACTGAATGACGCGGAATAACAAGACGTTTTGTTCCGTAAGTATCGAACTTTTAACGGCTCAACTCCTCAGCAACAACTGTACAGATTATTTTTGCAACAAGTTTTGCTGTATTTTAATCAATTTGTACAAGAAATATATTTTTATTATTTAGTTGTCATTGTTAGAGATAAACAACGCATTTATATTGATTTAACTCAGTCGACAGTTGATCACCTAAGATGAGCTCCACAACTTTTTATTTTGGGGTTAAATGTCAGAACAGTCATAATGAGTGTTGAATAATATTTAATAATATTTTTCAAAGCAATTTTTCTTCAACGATGAAACCCATTTTTTTGAGCTAGGCGGATATGTGAAAAAGCAAACATGCCATATAAAGGGCTGTGAAAACCCTCAACCTCTTGTATCAATTTTGGAATTTTGGCGTTTGTGACTTTCTTTCTTAGAACGGCAGTATAGTGGAGCAGCCATTGCATTCGTCTGCAAAAGAACAAAGGACAGTCTGTTGTACATAATCGTCTGATAGTATCATTGGTCCATAGTTAAAAATGATCAAGAAATAACCATTACAGTCAATACTGAGCGCTATTGTATCGTATGGATAAATATTCTATCGAAACAAGCATATCATATCAAATAAGTTAAGCAATGATATGTAATTTTTAGTTGTAGGCTAGTTGTTTTACAACCTGCACAATGTGAGTCAGTGAGGTCAAATGAATAAGTAATAAATATTGGATTGTTATGCAAAGTGCTTTTTACATTAAAAGAAATATTATTTATTGTCCACGTGGGTATTTTTTGTTCCATATAACACAGGAAGTATGGCAACCGTTTTGTTTTTTGGGCTAAAATTGTGATATGGAGCTTAAGGTTTCAACAAGAAGGGGCCATAACCACACAACAGCACCAATTAGGATTTGTTGCAACATAAATTTTCAGGAGTATTTATTTCGAGATTTGGCGATGTCAATTGGCTTCAAAACTTATTCTTAAGAATTGTTTTTTACCATTTTAAATTTGATATTTATATATGAAATTTGATAAAAGAGCAATCTTTTCTTAGAACTAAGTCGTTTTCAAACTATACATAGCTATACATATTATTTCACATTAAAATAGTAACAAAAAGAAAGAGAACGTATGACTACATCCTTTTATTAAGATTCCAAGATACACACGTTGAACATTTTGGTCTCGGATTCGTTTAAATTATATAATAAATTCACACACATAAACATATATTGGTCGCTCCCAAGAAAATTATGTTTGTGGGAATCGCATTTTTGTGTGAATGAAACTATAGATTACATTTATTTGCAATATGATAAGAACTAAATGTTCAGATAATTTAATTGAATGAAAAATATGTTCTGTTTTTTTTTTAACGAACACATTATTTGAATGAACATACTTTTTTGTGCTAATTTTACTTTGATGTTAAAAATTGTAAGCTTAAATTTCTAACTTATTGATGAAAACAGCCAAATAGCTCACTTCGAAATAGCCCACAATAGCTGAAATATTACGATTGTAATGTCTCTGTAAGCTCTTTCATACAATTCTACAAATATAATATTCTTGGAAATCGAAAAATAAAATATTGAGATAAGCTCTTATTTTATGAGGCCAGCTAAGAAAATGTTTTATAGATTTTATTTGGTATCGAAGTCGTGTCAGTTCATCATGAGTAAAGTATGCAATTATATTCAGCACGGTCGGTACTTCTATTAATATTGTCAATAGAATATTAAGATGTTGTTCTTTTTTTCCCCTCTATTGTGGAGTGCCTCATTTTAGCTTAGCAGCATCCTCATCTGTTTCTACTCAGCCTTACATATGTTGGAAAAGGGTTGACGGAATAATAATTAAAATGTTCAGTTTGTTGGGGTTGACGGTTATGGGTTAGTGAATTTCTTATACATACTTTATTATTTATCGAGGCTAAAATTCTCACGCCTAACCTTGTACGCATAAATTCCTTCAGCTCACGTCTTCGAAATTCTTTACATATTTAATTTATCTATGAATTTGTCACTAATTATGATATGTGAGCAATTTGAGCATCGCCTTAATTAATCCGATTTAATGTACGTGCTTATTATGAGAGTTTCGGGGCATAATGTTTGGATATCCAGCTATGTGTCTGTTTATTTGTTTAAGTTGAAATGGATGTTAATGAGTTTCAGTATAATTTAAAAAGTAAGAAATAATATTTAAGACGTCATCTTCGGAATAATCGCTAGAGGCGTTAATAATGAATTAAGGCTGTCAGTTTCTATATTTATGTCATTATTTTCGTTAGTTTTGGTTATGTTATTGTTATTTTTATAAGAAAGTGTGGTTTCGTGACAACAAACTCGAAGTTTTTATTTTCCTTCGAGTTAAGCTGTGTAAGGAAGATAAAAGTATGTAATAAACAACCGTTTCGTATTTTTCAGCTTCAAACACAATTTGTGGTCAACCACAGAGAAATTGTGCTTCCTGAATTTGTCAAGCTTGTTAAGTTTATTATCAATTGCAATTATATAAGCGTTGAATTTCAAAAAAGTCAAGGAAATCTTAACCCTTTGGCGTGTGGTGTACACTATACTGTACAACGATTTGTAAAGCCTGTTGCTAACTCTGTTTTGCATAAAATCGACTGATTTAAAGTTTATCCCGTTATTTATTTCATGGTCAACCAACGTATGCATATTTTTGTTGTTTTGTTGTCAACAAAGTTGATCACTTTCATACATTCTTTAGAGGCGTCAACAATGTAAACAAAGTATTCCATTAATTTTAAATTGCTTCTAGAAATGCTTATGAAAACAAGTGTTTAAATGAATTATAAAAGTATCTAAATTCCATCACCCAGAACATTTTTTCTACAAAAAAACTTTAAAAATGGGTAGTTAAAAAATGGGTTTTAACTAAATAAAGTCGTTCCCATATTTTTCTTTCCGCTAGCTTTCATTCCCGTGTCAAAGGGTGTAGTCCTCAGAAGAGTATAGAAACTATGGAAAAACGTGAATTTTTAAGAGTAATGCAGTTAGCCTTTAACTGTCCCGTTTTATGATTTGACAATAGATCCGTGAACTGAAAAACACTTCATTAACGGTGTTATCGTTTTAAAGAAATAGCTTTACGTTTACCCGTTGAATATCGGCAACTGACACAAAACTCTTGTCAATATAATATTGACCTAAAAATATAATGTCTTTTTAAAATATGCATTTAATTAAGTTTAAGCAATTCAGAGTCTACAAAATTTCT
This sequence comes from Tetanocera ferruginea, assembly GCA_958299015.1. Taxonomy (NCBI): domain Eukaryota; kingdom Metazoa; phylum Arthropoda; class Insecta; order Diptera; family Sciomyzidae; genus Tetanocera; species Tetanocera ferruginea. The sequence continues at coordinate 106,465,547 of OY282641.1, forward strand.
TTCTATATTTGTTTTGTGTAATTTTTCAACAACTGTTTCTAGTTCCTTAATGAAATTTTCACTTTTGACCACTTTTTAATTTATGAGAGCAAACAATACTTCCAACTTAAACTCTTTCGCAACTATCGTGGCATAAATTTTCAAGTACCATAAAAACGAGACATAAAATAAACACAGAACGATGCATCTCATAACCCTTTCAGGATTTTTCTTAGTTCTAAGTTAAAGGATGAAATTTTCTTTTCTCTTTTGACCTCTTAGTTTTAATAATTTTTTTTTTGTTGTTTTGTTTTTTGTTTTCTTTTTTGCTTTGTAGCGAAAGGTGGCAGCAGCATGCTTGTCCACTTACCAATTAAAAGAAGTTTCCAAATATGCATTTGAAGCTGAAGTCGCGCAGAGTCCATTCAAACTTGAAATAACCGGGAGGAGCAGCTGTGCAAGGTTTGTGCGTAGTCGAGAAACATCAGCGGGTATTCATTAACATCGTTGTTCTAGGTAATGGTTGACTAAGTACTGATTGAACTGGCAAAGTTTTGAGTGGAAGGATAAAGTTCCAAGTGCGTACTGCTTCTTGTTGCATCAATTATTATATGTTGCTCTTATATTTTGTTGTTGTTAGTTATGACTTTAAGATACTTGGCACTGCAGACGATGATGTTTTGTGCAGTTATTTTTCTAAGGAACTCTTAATTGTAGTTTTTATAGTAAACAGATTCTCGAGCGAGTATAATTTTTTTGCTGCCAGAAGAAAAACTGAAAATAAAAATGAAATTAAATTTTTAAATTGAAGGTCAATTTGTTAATTAAATTTTTATAAATATAACTTATATATTTTTTAAAAAATACAAAACTCTGATTTATTTAATATAAAGAGAATTTTTATTAAAATACAAACACAATTCAAACAAGTCTTGTGTTCAAATTGAAGGTATGAAGTTTTTGGGATGCCATTCAAAATAAATGTTTGAACTAAAAATCGCTCATTTGGTCGAATCGAATAAAGCAGAATTATTTATTATATCATGCTATATATTGTATTAAATTTTGAAGATATAAGCACTGAAAATCCGCGTGTGATGCGTGTGAAGAGTCATTACATCCTCTCAAAACCATTGTGTTGTGGGATGTTCACGTGGGAAGAGTGATTGGGTCCATTTTTTTTTGAGGACGACATCGACAACACAGCCACTGTTACTGACTACAGGGTTATGATAAACGGCACTTTTTACTGTCGGAATGGTATGAGCGGAACTTGGTAAGCATGTGGTTTCAACAGGACGGTGTAATCGTACACACAGCAGAAGCCACAATGAATTTGGCATCGCCAGCAAGACTTTTCTCTTTAGGATACTACTTGAAGTCGCGGGTTTTTTGCCAAACAAGACTCAGACAATCGCAAACCTTAAGAAGAATATTCGACAGATCTGCGAACAATTATCATCGGAAATCTTTCAGAAAGTCATGGAAAATGCGATAAAACGGCCACAAATGTATATCAACACTTGCGGCAGCACGTAACGGATACCATTTTTTCCACATAACACAAAAAATTGCTGTGTTATGATTCAAATAAAGATTTCCGTCACTTAAAATCATTTTTTTTATTCAGTACAAAAATTTATACAACAACAAAATTGAATGATTAATTGTTGGCCTACTTGTACGTCACACATTTCATTGCTGGCTAAGGACTCATCTGGATTTAACAATTGTATGTTTGGACTCATCTGGTATGTATTTCTTCAGAAACACTTTTTGAACTAGGTCTTAGATTTAGGTATTTCAGAACAGAAACTTCAAAAATTGAAATTTTTTGTTTTAGCTAAAAATTTTCAACATACGAATTTGAATCTGAGGCAAGTGTTATGCCTTTACCTCAGTCAATTCTAGTTATTAAGCAATCTTATTCCTTAAACATTTCTACCACCAACTACAACTTGCATAGTCGTTTATATTGACGAATATTTAATTTCAGTTGATAAGAAATGAGGAAAGAATTAAAGAAAGATAAAAGCGTAGAACTGTGGCTAGACCGGGATTCGAACCCGGAACCTCTGGGTTGGCAGTGAAGCACGCTAGCCACTCGGCTACCAAGGCCCCTACTTCTTCTTTTCTGGCTTTTAAAAATGTTAGTTTACACATATTTATTTTGTAAAATAATTAATTTAGCTTCAGTGCCGCCCCTAAAATAATACCGCCTGGGGTGTACTCCGGGTCATGCAATTTCCAAAAAATATACAAAAATTTAGCGTTATTGGACTAGTGGGAGTGGTACCTGCAATGTAACTTAAACATATTTTGCGTTTTATCTTAGAATTTAAACAAGCTTCAATAACGAAGTCAAAGACATTAAAAAAATGCGTTAATAAATGCGGCGTCTTTAAAAAAAAATGTTTGCATGCGGCAACAAATTGTTCTGCTGTTATTCAGCAGTACTGACATTCGCTAACATTCTCTACATACGGTTTTTTGATCATGATCCAAAAAGCATAACAAAGCAAATAATGTTTTTTGATCAAACAGAACAATCCCTAATATTTTATTCCGCTCTCTTTCTTATGCGTGGTAGTGATTGTGCTTGTGTTTAAGTCAGGTATACGAAAGAGGCCGCCCATGGGCAGATAGCTTTCACATGTATACGACAGCTTTTATTCAAAAAAGCTTTGCAGTCGAGACTCGGACTGTTACACTGAATATTTATTAGCATTCGTGCTATCACAGCAAGAAAGATGGACAACAAGATAGCGGCAAGACAGCATGAAAAAGTTGCACTGATCTGCGCATCTCGTCACGAAATACCAAGAGCTGCCTGTTTCATATGGGTGTGATTGTGTGTTTGCTTGATTGTGTGAGGAAAGGAGAGTTCGAAAATACAGCTGAATTGTACATTAGATCTGTTGTGACGTAGGCAACTCATGCGAATTTCCCAATCTGTTATTTATCATTCTTGCTTTCACAGCACACGATCAGTCGCTGTGCGAACTTCATGCTGTAAGGTTGTGGTCGCTTGCTCCAGCGTTGTCTTATTATATACGACAGGCTTTCATTCTTGGGTTTGCTCATTTTATTTGTTTGTCTCTTATAATTTGTTTGTTTTTAAATTTAAAGGGATTCAATTAAATCGTAGAATTTTACTTTATTTTAAAACGATGCTTGTTGTGTTCAATACTCAACGCAGTTTCAAGCGACCGTAACCTTTCAGCATGAAGTTCAAACAGCGACTGAGCGCATGCTGTGATTGTTACAATGAACAAGCTCGTGCTTTTCGTTCAGTGTAAACTTGAAAAACAAAAGCTTTACAAAACAAACACAAAACTTTGTATGTTTTATTGGAGCGAGCGAGCGAAGCTCCCATGGAACAGGTTGTTTGAAGCTGTTTAGAGACCTTAAACTCTCCAACGGATTGACCGATCTTGAAATTTCTTTTTCTGTACTGTTCTACGCTTCCTAACGAAGGTTGTTTTCTTAGAAAGTTTTTTCCAATTCCATTTAGTTTACAAGTTAATTGAAAATTATATTTCCGTGAGTTTTGTTGTTGTTATTCGCTGAAATAGTTTTCTTCTAACATGCTTGTGTATGTATGTATCAGTCAATGAAAAAACCGAACGACAAGAAACGACAGCAAAAATCTTGCGATGAATGTTTTTCGCTGCAACAGCTATTTATCAATAAATAGTAAAATAGTAAAAAATAAGAGTACGAATTTTATTTTTGAAGGAAAATAGTTAGAAAATAAAACACAAAACATGAAATCCGTTTATATTTGCATATGTAGGTGGACCCTGTTAAATAAAATAAATTTGCAGTTTTAATTCTTATTTTAGGGTTATTTTCTTTCATAAACAACATTTGTTGTTGTTTGACGGACATTTGTAGTTTCATAAATTTCAGCTCAGCGCTGCTGTTTTGCTGCTAAAGAAACTTGCAGCGCATGCAAATCAATTTTTGTTCTTTACTGTTACAACTATAAAATATTAAAAAATTCTAAATGGGCAAGCAACAATGAGCGCGTAATTTTCGTAGAGTATGTTAAGAGAAACAGAGCAGTGTTGCCAGAGAGACAAACCGAAATTTACCACTATTTGGAAAAAAAATTACCACTTTCGGAGAAAATTTACCTTTTTTCTAAAGAACAATTACAAAATTTTTAAATGATTAACAGCCATCATAATTCATGTCCCTTCTAGCACAATAAAGCACTTCTTTGCTAACCATGAACAATTGTTTTTTTCAAATTACCATCAACATTTTCAATCGAAGATATGTATGATATGCAAGGGACTTCTTCTGTCCACTTTTTCATCAACTTCTTTATTATAAGAACTGATCATGGCTTTCTTCGAACGATATTCTTTAAAGCATATCACTGGTTGTAATGAAACTGCATTTTCTTTTAGTTGGCCCAGCTTTTTGTGATTTCGAACTTTGTGTTTTTAAAACTTTGATCCTGTTTTTATGTTCTGAAATACAAACTACTTAAGGCAGAGCAAAGAGAAAAACTATCTGATATAAAAATAAACAAAACTTTTAGTGGGGTATTTTTTAATTAATTTTTTATTTTTTAATTTTTCTGTGTCAGCGAGATATTCAGGTTCAAAGAAAAATTTTTGATTTTTTGTTACAAGAATTTTAACTTTTACAAGATTTTTTTTTTATTTTAAGCCATATTTAAAAACAGTACATTTATCGTATTCCATATTTACTCCCTTAATTATACCCTAAACCTGAAAGGTCAGGGTATATTAACTTTGTGCAAACGTTTGTAACGCATAGAACGAAGCGAGTCCGGTATAGAAAAGTATATATATTCTTGATCAGCGTCACCACGTGAGTCGAGCTATCTATGTCCGTCCGTCCGTCCGTCCGTCCGTCTGTGTGTTGTCCGTATACACAGGATAAGAAGAAGGAGTTGAGATAATTGGATGAAACTTGGTACACATGGTCACATATACCCAAGGATCTGCACTATTGAATATTTTTGGAATCCGCCCACGGACACGCCTACCTCCCGTACAACGCGAAAATTGAAAACTGCATAACTCAGCTCATAATTAGCCTACAACAATAAAATTTGGTATGTATGTGTTCTATATTAACACAAAGATGTCTTTGAAAAATTGACGTCATCCGCTTACGGACACGCCCACCTCCCATACAACCCAAAAATTGAAAACGCAATAAATAAGCCTCTGTTTTACCTACAGAGCTAAAATTTGGCACATATGTTTTTTTTAACAAAACAAAGACGGTTTTGAAAAATGGACATCATCCGCCCACGGACACGCCTACCTCCCATACAACGCGAAAATTTAAAACTGCATAACTCAGCTCATAATAAGTCTACAACAACAAAATTTGGTATGTGTGTGTTTCATACCAACACAAATATGTCTTCGGAAAATGGACGTCATCTGATCACGGACACGCCTACCTCCCATACAACCCAAAAATTGAAAACGCAATAAATAAGCATGTGTTTAACCTACAGAGCTAAAATTTGGCACGTATGTTTTTTATGACAAGACAAAGATGGTTTGGAAAAATGGACTTCATCCGCCCACGGACACGCCCATTTACAATTAATTTTTTTTTTTTTTTTGAAAAGTGGGTTTAGGGTATTTCATAGTCGGCCTAGACCGACTTTAGACTTTCTTTACTTGTTTTGATACCAAAAACAATCGTTTTCGGAGAAAAAAAAATAAAAATAATTGAAAAGCCATATAGGTTGTTACAATTTTGTTTTTACAAAAGGAGATTAAAATAATAATAAACGACTGCGTGTGAGTACGTTCAGTGAGGTTACAGTGCTACTAATAACACAAATTATTTTGATATCTAAAAAAAATTGTTTTGTAAAAATTACCACTTTTAGTCAAAAATTACCTCATTTAGAGAAATTTACCTAAATTTTAAACAAAATTAAATATAAATTAATTTAAATTTTAAATTTTAGGGCAACAGTGAAACAGAGTGTTATTTTGTGTTTATCAGCAAGCCATTTGATAATGAAAAGATATTATTTTAATTTAGTATAATATTATATTATTAAAGATATATAAAGATACAGAGTTTAAATTTTAAACTCAGTTAAAATTATTTTCGTAACTTATCTAATTTTTATCGTCAGTTTACTGAAACTCTGTTTAAAAATTTTAACTGAGATTAAAAAACATATTTGACCGGCACTGTAGTAAAAATTCTACAACTTTGACGAAGAACATCAAAACATTTCAAAAATTTTTGCAAATTGTCAGTTCATTCGAATATTTTTTTTTTCAAAACTTGAAATATGCTTTTTTATTGTTTTGAATTTTTTAAATATGATTTTTTTATTTTTTGTTTATTATTGAAAATATTTCCAATGTTCTCAGAGAATTTTTGACAAACTCTAAGCTTAAATTTTTTAAACCTAGAATTTCTGTGTTTAAATTTAAACTTGCCTTACCAAGTTAAACTTAGATTTTTGAGATGAGGTATCGGCGTTAAAATTTAAACTGAGGTTAAGGAATTTTAAACTTTGTTTAAGCTAAACTTTGTTTAAAATTGAGACCAGTTAACAGGCCTAAGTTATGTGTTTTTTTATAGCAATTTTTTCAAAAACTATGGAGATACCAATTTTTTATTAAAGAAACAATCTTAAAAATCATTTGAAAATCAGTCATTTCCGATAAATCATATCTCCGTCATCTGTAACCTTATTTTCGTAAATGAACAAACATTAGAAAGCTATAGCGATTTAGAAAAAAATTTAAAAATTTTGAAATTTGTATGCTAGATGGTTTCGTCGGACGCTACTCCGACTCATCTGCATAAACCACAGAGACTACTGATGAGTCGGAGTAGCGTCCAACAAAACCATGGTCTAGTCTGCTCGGTTTGTTCTGCAAAGAACATTGTTGTTGTAGCAACCTGTTTGGCTTCAATAAATTATTTGGCATCAAGCTCTTAAAATAATTCTTAAAAAATATATTTTTTAAGAATTATAAAACTAATATAAACAATTGAAATGCCACAATTTTTTTTGTATGTTTAAGTTTGCGCACCCCTGGTTTAAGTCGAAGAGCCAAATCAGGAATAAAGAGAAAAAAGTGTTTAAGTGCGCGCGATTTTTATTGGGTACGTTTGAAGTACGGTTTTTTTCATTCTCTGGTTGAAACCTCGATTTTTTGAATTTATTACTTTAGAATCGGTTTGTATGAAACGAAATTATGTTAATTATGAACTTTCAACCATGACACATTATGCTTCAATTTTCAACCGTGACACGTTACGCTTTTAGTTTCAACCTGTTTGATTCTATGGCCAATCGGATGTAAAGGGATTATTTGAGGTTATAGGCGGGTCCTTGGAACTTTTATGGATTCCACTAACCATTTGGATGATTCTATTGGCCAGTCGAATGCAATGAAGTTATGTGAGGCCACAGGTGGATCATAGGCACTTTTATGAATTCTATGGAACATTTGGACAAAAATGAATTCTTCTATGGCCAATCGCATGCAATGGGATTTTTTAGGTCATTCACAGGCTGGTCATTGAAAATTGTATGGATTCCATTTTAAAGTATATAAAAGACGTACAAAATTTATATTAATGATAAATGGGTTCATTAGAGCAAATCCAAATACTGCCTAAATAAACGCAAAGGCACAATATTCACAGCCATGCTCTATATTTGGTGGGAATAATTGGGCGTGATGTACTGTAAGCTCTTACAACTGGGTGATCACAGGGCAACACTACCGAACTCAATTGATGCGTTTGAGGCGAGTATTGAAGCAGACCCGGCAAGAATACGATCAAAAGCACGACTAGGTTATTTTGTAACATTACAACGCTTGGCCACATGTTGTGCAGCCGGTCAAAATATACAGAAATTGCTTCTTACAACTATTATTTGTTTTCGCTTGATACCAGCATTTTCGCTCTTTTGAATAACTCCAACATTGGATCGATTTGTGGATCGCATCAAAAGACGTATCGTTTTGGCAAGACGGTGTGCAAAAATTTACAGAAAGATGGGTAAATAAAAGTGGCTAACGATGGCCAATACTTTTATAGGAATTTGTAACAATTTTTTCACAATAAAGCGTCAACAACACTTCAACAAAAATCCTTTAAAAATTTTTTGTAGAACAAATACATGTTGATGCAATATATATGAATAAAATACGATTTAAATTAGATAATTCTTTCAGTTATGTAAAAGATGCCTTTATTCACTACCTTTGCTTATTGTATATGATTATTACGGTGCGGATTTCCAAGCACGTAAAACTCACAAATATGTGCAAACTATGCTTACTTGAAACTCAAAAGTATGCAACAAAAATACCCTACACTCACTTAAATATGCAATAAAAATATCTCATTTATATATTTTACTTTAAGTTAAAATATGCAATAAATCGAGCCATATTCGCGAAAAAGATGTAACCATCAAAACTAAAATTTTAAAGGTTTTTAAGATTTCTTTTAATTATTTTCGACTTAAGATTTTAAGTTACGTCAATGTTTTTACACAATCCGAACATGTGAATAATTTTATTATTATACCTACTATTATTTTATAGTTATAGATTACTGATAATGAAATAAATTTTAAGTTTCGATAAGAAAACAAATTTTCGTCAATTGCTGGTTACATCTTTTTCGCGGTTGTGGCTTGAAATAATTCATGGAATTCAAATAATAAAGTAATGAAACTAAACAACTTTGTGAACATACAATAACTATAAAAAAAAACTCGCGTGTAGCAACGTACACGTGCCAGAAGTGAAACTTCTTTAACAGTACGAAATAAGTGAGATTTTAGTGTGAAATAGAGAGTGAGAAAGTATCTGAAAAGAAATTCAATCAATACGAAATGGAATAATAATCTGTTGATTCAATATTTGCATCCAGGGGCCGTATCGGCTATGGTTTTTATTGAAAGTGTCACATATTAACTTTTATCTCTTAGTGTTTTTTTCCCAACAAAAATAAAAGTTATTTTGAGCCTTATAGTTTTTCGGGCAAAAATAACAGTTACTTTTGACTTTTATTTTATCGGTCGAAAATAACAGTTATTTTCTGCCGTTTATTTTTTCGGTCAAAAATATCAGGTAGTTTATATTTGTTCGAGTCATTTTTCCGACTAAAAAAATGTTGATACCATTATTTTCATCTCATCGGTGAGATATTTTACACATGGTGCCAACAGTTTAATCTGTCAAGCGGCCTTTAAAAAAACACAAATTGCTTGATAATTTTGACCGAAAAAATTAGAGATAAAATAACAGTCAAAAGAATCTTTATTTTTCCTCGAAAAATACAAGGCAAAAAATAACACTTAAATTTTAACTTTTAAAGAATCAGTCTTAAATTTAAAAGGAACTTAATATTCATGAGGCTGAGGACATTTGTAACATAATGGTATATTTGGAAAAGTCTTTCAACAATTTTTTTCATTTGAAAATTGTAAAATAACAGTTATTTTCGTTCCTTGTTTTAGTTCAGTTGGTGTTTTAGTTGCTTTCGAATGTCTTTTCAACATTGTCACTTTTTGAATGTTAGATTGCATTTGCATAGTACTCGTTGAAGGAGCCTCCGAAAGCAGAGACAAATCTTGTTGATTATTGTGTTTTGCTTCCTGATCATAATAATTGCTATGAAGAGTGAGGGCCTCGTAAAGCAGCGAACGTTGATTGTTGAGTGTATGGTTGGCTATAAAATTTTGTTGAGATGATGGCCAAAATACATTTTAACAAAGCATCAGTGTGTTTTTTGGGGATTGGTTCTTTGTAGATTCACCAAAATACACTGATGTTTCGTAAAAATGCATTTTGGAACTCAGCCGATGTTGCAATCACCTAACCTTCATCATTAGTTGCAGACCCAGCTGCGGCTGCATTCTTAAGAGCTCTAATTCGCTCTCTATATTCACGAACGCGTTGTTGATACCTCCGGTTTTAGCTATTTTTTTTTTCCGTGCATACTTGTAGGATGAAAATTAATGTTACGGTTATGTTAATAATGTAATGTTAATGTTAATGTAATGTTAATGTCAATTATGCTATTTTCAGTAAGTTATGCGTTCAGTTTTAATTACATTTTGTTTGGCGGTTTATCATGTGCCTACGTGGCGTAACGATTTAGATTCCGACTCTTAAGCAACGATGTTCGGGGTTCAATTCTCGGCAGCGGCAATAATTTTTTTAAATTTTCATATGAATTGAAAACGTTAGCCTAGCGTCACGAATAAGAGACCTTTAAATTTCACTCACCGCCATAGAAGTTTCAATTCAAAAACATATCCAAAGCTCATTCAAATCTTGAATTGACTTGAGAGTGACTTCTGGAGACCTTTCCTTGTAAGTCAGGAGTTGCATATAATATGCGGCTAAGTTCAACATTTCATCTGATTTATTTAAATTCCACCAAGGTTTTCTTTTATAAATCTCTTATATTATGTATCATACAGATATATTGAAACTAAATTAACATTTTTCAACGAAAATAATGCATTAATTTTGCGAAAAGTAAAAACTTCAATGTCACACAAACGTGTTATGTAAGACTTGGGTGACTTAGAAAAGTATTGTCTTACATGAGAAAATAACAATTTTGTCGAAATTCAGAGTAAATAGTTGCACATGATGCTACAGAAGAAAATTAAGCAGGAAATTTCACAAGTTATTACCACCAATATATGTTGTATCAAATATTAAAGAGCAATTGTAAAATTTTAAATGGATTTGAAAATGGAAGATCAAAAGTTTACGAAATTTTTTAGTATACATGGAACTTGAAAACAATTTTTAAAATATGTAGACTATGCATTTTGTAAATAATGTCAAAATATGCAAAAATTAATGAATGTCATTTTAAAGAAAATTTCAAGTATACAGGAAAGGCGTTTGCAGGACAAAATTTAAAATTAATTCGGGTTGAGGTCAGCCTTGTACAAAATGTACTAAAACAGAGAAAAATGTACAAATGTACCAATTGAAATAAAATGTAACAAATTTGATACAATGGTACCAAAGTGCCAACCGTGTTCTTCAGTCAGCAATTATGTTATGCGCAAATAGTTTCATTGAATATTTGTTTGTACACACATAAATTGTGTTACATATTTGGCATGGATTTATATATACAAAATGTATCTTCATATTTTGTAATGTGAAGAATAGCTCATTTTAATTTTATTTATTATATATTTTCTTCAGATAAACCATAATACTTTTCAAATCTTCCAATTGTTTTCTACAATACAGTCAATCTTATGCAAAAGCAAAAACTCCACCTGACTACTATATTTCTCTCACCAAGCAACATCATATACACTGCCAGAACAGGCTCAGGTGAAGTTTTTTGAGAAAGGTTTCCAAAGGCAAAATCAACTTTTATAATATTTAAACAAACACTGTCATTCAAATTAATTATGCAGAAATCTAGCAAACATTTTCTTATGTCAACCAAAAAGGTGAACATTTTTACGGGCACTGAAATCTATGCCGCAGTAATTTTCAAGATGAGATGATTTAGCAAAACCATTAACCCAAATCCTAAATAATAACTTAAGTAAGATAAATTAATATTTTGGAACTTATGTCATGTTTGCAGATACGGACATCCATCTGATTTAGGTCAAGGTACCGAACAAGCTGCTCGTTTCTTTAATTTATATTGCATGTTATTGAGTGTGAACTTGATGGGAATTATTTTTATTAATGACTCAAACTAACAGCAGCAGCAGTAGCAGCAGCAAGAACAAAAGCAACAACAGCAACGACATTTATGAAATCTAATGTTTAATGGCAACGGATGGAGTGTGTGAGTTCGTGTGTGTGTTACATAAACCCAGATAAAATAAGTAAAAATAATGGCGCCAAAGCGCTGTGGGTGTCCTTACCAGCTTCTGCTAATTAATTAGCCCTAAACAGAACTGTAACGCACTAGAAAAACTTTTATATGTACAAAATCACCAGCTAAACGAGTTTAGGCACTGACACAAACACAAAGAGTGCGTGAGAGAGAGAGAGAGAGATAGATTCACACACAGTTGTAACAATAATAAATTCGGGCTCAACACGTTGCTTAGAAGTTATTAATTAAGTGTACTTAATACAAAAACAACAGCAAAAATAATAAACATTAAACCACTTTATAAAATATTTTGCAATCTAAGTTAGGCAGCAATGTTATATGTGTGTGTGTGTGTGTGTGTGTGAGTCAGACTCCTGGTGAGCACGTGCTAGTTTGCTGGTTTTTATAGATGTTGCACCGCCTCCCGCCTCACAAAAGTCAACAATTACTTTACAAAAACATCCCAGCTTAAGCACGAGATTCTCTGTTCAAATTAATTTCGACCGAGAACACCATAGGATGGCTACTACATCCCCGCAGGACGCGCTCTATTCATCGACACCATTGTTACAATGGATCAAGCGATAAGACATTCGCAGCAGGACCTCTTCGAGCAGAAAGAAGTTAAAAGCCAAAAAAATTCGCTAGGTCATTATAACTAACAAACATACAGACAAACCTTGTATATATATCTATCATGCATGCGTGTGTGAGTGTTTGTCTGTGTGAGTGAACGATGAATCAGCAATTTTTTTACATTTTTATGCATGTATCTCGTTGACGCGGTGAACCATAGCATTCCAGCTAAGAAAATATGACTTTGGCGCTAAATTAACCCCGGATTTAGCCAGGCAACAAGGAAAATGTTGTTAGCAATTTCTTCGAAATCTTATTTATGCAATTCAGACTCGTTTATGTACACCTGCTCTACACCTGAATACAAGCTCTTAAAGCTTCAGATTTCCTTTCGCTGGTATTCAATTCAATTCTAGAGTTGCCAGTTTAAGCAATGTTTTGTTATAAATTATATTAAATTTCCTTGTTCCTACAAATCTTATTAAAACTTCTTCCATAGCTCTCTTGAACTATATTCTTGGAATGTGTTTACCTAAAGCAGTAAATCCAGGAAGCACACAATAGAAACTTGAACTCCAATAACACGCATTACGAGAATTATGTCCGTCAGCTAGCTCATAGCTGAGGCCATGTTGGTTTAAGCCCAATACTAATTCAGGCAAAACGCCTTCTTATCATAGCTGCAAAAACCAGTTTATTTTTGCAGGCGGCTTTTCGTGTGATGCTGCTAGAGAGCAGGAAATAAATTAGTTTATGCGCGGACGGCATTCGCTATTCGACGGCGATTACGTAATTATTACTTTGCTTGTTTTGGCGTATTCATCAACATGTGTTTGCAAGTGTATGCGTGTGTTGTCTGTAAAAGTATGAGGATGTGTGTGAAAAGTTGCTTCTGTTGTCGCTGTTTGGCTTTTCCGCGCTACTGTCGCTGTCGATTTAATGATGTTCATGTCAATGAAGCTTCCGAGCGTAAAACTATTTGCATTCCAGACTTAACAACATTTACATAATTTGAAGTGGTGTTTGTGTGTGTGTTTGTGTGTGTGATGTTGATAAATTTGTTGTCCACGAAATCCGCAGCCCACATTAAAAATTATCGTTAATTGAAGCGATGACAGAAACATCTGCACTGACATAAAATGACAGCGTTGTGGTTTTAGCCCAACTTCATTCACAATCCCAAAATATTATCCATTAAAATGTATGCACAAAGTATTCAATGAATTTTTTGACAAAAGTAATATATATTTATATTGGAATTTATAGAATTTACAGCAATAAATTGATAAAATTAAGTCAGAAAATGTAGGTGTTCGAATCATTATGCAGATTCAAAAGTTTCAATACATTAGCAATTCTGTTAGAAAACCGCAATTATTGGCTTGCCATATTTATTTTGTGGTAATTACACACATGGTATTATTTATCTTTATAAAGCCAATCACAATAGCCGGTGAGAAATCCAAAAGCGGTGTAATTAAAATTGTTCTTGATTAACTACATCGAATTTTGACAGCAATTCAATGAAATAGTTTTATAGTTGATGTATCATTGTGAATTATTTTTTTTTTTTTAACCTTTTCCCGTCTATTCTACTTTACAACGTACAGTTGAGTTGTCGTTACATGAAGCCTTTTTCTATTTAACATTATCTATGTTATCAGCACTGGGATGATTTACTGTGACGGTTTCAGATATTTATTCTAAAGAATAGACTATGTTTTAGTAACAGTGAGTAAGTGGGCTTATGTATATGTATAGTTGCTCCAGAGTTTCTTAATTTAAATGCAAATAAAAAATTTTTAATCAGCAGTAAATAATGAAACTATAAGCTAAAAGGAAATATATTAATATATTTTATGACTTGGTACTAAACTAAAAGTTTGTGTGTGTAAAACTAATTCCTTTGGACTATTTTGGAGTACTGAAAATGTTGCCATAGAAAATTTTAAAAGTTTCCAAGTCTTTAGGCGGCTACCAACATACTGTGCTGATAAAGCCAACATTGCGTAGTGAACAAAATGTATAACATAATATCACTCATGTTGAAACTTAAGAATTCTTGTAAAAACCAAGTAAAGTAAGTTTAAAGTCGGTCTAGGCCGACTATGAAATACCCTAAACCTACTTTTACAAAAAAAAAAAGATATTATTGAAAATGGGTGTGTACGTAGGCGGATGAAGCCTATATTTTATATGCATTTAAATGTTGATGAAAAATGTACTCATACCAAGTTTTATTCCTGTAGCTCACAGTTAATGTCTTTATTGTGCTTTCACTATGTGAGGTGGGCGTGTTCATGGACGGATTACTCCCAATTTTTGAAAACACCTTAGTTTTGGTATAAAATACATACAAACATAACCTTATTTATTGAGTTTTAATCTTTTTGGGTTGTATGGGAAGTAGGCTTGTCCGTAGGCAGATGACGTCCATTTTTCAAAACCATCTTTTTCTTGTCATAAAAAACATATGTGTCAAATTTTAGCTCTGTAGATTAAACAGAGGCTTATTTATTGAGTTTTCAATTTTTGGGTTGTATGGGAGGTGGGCGTGTTCGTGGGCAGATGATGTTAATTTTTCAAAATATATCTTTGTGTTTGTATAAAACCAAATTTTATTGTTGTAGACTAATTATGAGCTGAGTTATGCAGTTTTCAATTTTCGCGTTGTATGGGAGGTAGGCATGTCCGTGGGCGGATGATGTCCATTTTTCAAACCAATCTTTGTTTTGTTATAAAAAATGTATGTGTCAAATTTTAGTTCTGTAGGTCAAACAGAGGTTTATTTATTGCTTTTCAAATTTTTGGGTTGTATGGGAGTTGGCGAGTCCGTGAGAGGATGACGTCCATTTTCCTAAGACATCTTTTTGTTGATATAAAACATATACACACCAAATTTTATTGTTGTAGGCTTATTATGAGCTGAGTTATGCAGTTTTCAATTTTTGCGTTGTATGGGAGGTAGACGTGTCCGTTGGCGAATTCCAAAAATATTCAATAGTGCAGATCCTTGGGTGCATGTGACCATGTGTACCAAGTTTCATCCAATTATCTCAACTCCTTCTTCTTATCCTCTGTTTACGGACAACACACAGACGGACGAACGGACGGACGAACGGACAGACATGAATAGCTCGACTCACGAGGTGACACTGATCAAGAATATATATACTTTTCTATACCGGACTCGCATCGTTCTATGCGTTACAAACGTTTGCACAAAGTTAATATACCCTCACCTTTCAGGTTTAGGGTATAATTAAAAGGAATTCCTTTATTATTTGGGTATTCGGTTTGAATGCTGATACGATTTTTTGAGTATTACTATGACTTTGAAACTGACTGTATATTATAAGCATAGCAAAAAAGATTGATAGATTTCGCTCAGTGCGCAGGTTACTTTAGACTTTATAAAAAATTATGTATACTATAAATACGTTGCAACTCATAGCTTTATAAGAGTACTAGCAACCCTCCGCGGCCTTGCTCGTGATATGTTTTAATATAAGAAACAATGTCTTATGTAATTTGTTGGTTTATTGTTTAAGTATTGTCTTATGTATTCAAAATTAAAATTATTTTAAATTTTATATTAGTTCATTATATTCGGTTGTTTTCTGATATTAGGAAGAATAAATTGATTGGATGGATTTCATATCCTAAAAAGGCCAAATATTACGGTAAAACAGTTCTGCATTAGATAATCACGGACATTTAAAAGGATGGACCTTGTGCTTGGTTTTTTGTCAAAGTAAAACTCGTTGGTATAGAATTATAAACTTATATCCCCTTAAATGTGAGGGAATCAAAGGGATTCGAGGCATTAAAATGTTTTCGCCTCTGTTGGACCAGTCAGAATAATACATTTAACACGTAACCGAACTCCATTGCATACAAATTCGAAAGTAAGTCATCTTTTGTTTTCAGTGCATAGCTCAAACAGTAAACTTTATGCCAGTATCCAACTGTCAGAACTGTTGAAGCAAAGGTACTAATTTTTAGTTACCGCGAAGTTGCACTCGAATATTCGTGCATAATTGTACAACTTGCTCTCTATGCCAAAATAATGACTTTTAAAGAAGCTTCTTTAAAATCGCCTGAAATCACCGGAAAAAACAAAATGATCCGAGCTTCATGAAATGAACGAATATCTCTTTCGTTAAGGACATAAATTCGTTCTTATTATTCTCGATTTACATATGTAAGTTACTGTAGAAACCTTAAAAATAACCTACATAGCTTTTTAAAATAACTATTGCCGACCCTGTGAAAAAAAAGTTATTGTGTGTTTGCGATTAGAAATTTGCTTATAAAACCCGCATGTCTTTGATTTATGTGGTGACGTGGCATGCAGGTTAAGTATGTGGCTTAGCATGCTTGGAGCCCGGGTTCGATCCCCAACCGCGGCGAAAAGTTTTTTCAATAAAAAAATTTTTCTGATCGGTCACCACCTCTCTGCAGACATGGGCACACCTCAGAGAGTAAATAATGCCATGTAAAGCTTTTTGAGAACATGAACTTTAGCCGTTCGGAGTCGGCATAAAACATGTAGGTCCAGTTCTCGGTCAATTGTGTGCAAACATTTAATAAAACACACAACACAATTGATCATAAGAAGCTCGGTCAAAGTGCTTTCAACGGCTGGAATGGCCAATTTGTTTTTTTTTTTTTTTGTCTTTGATTTATTATAACATTTTTTACTTTTCTAACCCCACTTCTATGAAAAAATTTTTTATTTTATCACGAAATAGCCGCGAAAAATTTAAGGAACTCTGTTTTATTTTTAAATATTACTGAAAACCAAATAGAGCAACTTTGAAAAACTTTACTCTTTTTTATTTTATACCTCAGCCTTTGAAATAAAACTCGTTGTGGTGGTTTTTTACAAAATGAATGACAATATCGATAATTTACTTCTTTCAATAATAATTATTACTTAATCGTTTCTGATTTAGCAAAAACCGTACAAAATTTTAACCGTTAGACTAAGTCGACTTTGATAAGTATCAAATCATTTATTTAAGAAGTATGACTTTATTTCTGACTTATTTTTGTAGTACGAAAAGATCTTCAGTTTGTTCATATATATTGTATTGACAACCTATATATCAATTCAAATAAAGAGAATCCTAATAAAATATAAAGCAATTTATGAGATATCATGTTAAATGTTCAACTATTGTTTAAAATCGTAGATAGAATATATTTTCACTTTTTAATAATTTAAAATTCAAAGTGAAAATTTTATTTAAATCAATGATATAGTTCATGAGTTATTAAACAAACAAAAAAAGAACGAATCCTTGAGATTAATTTTTATGTAATTCCATAGATATATTCAAGCTCTTTTATACTGCCAGTTGAAACCATTTTTATACCATAAAAATATAAGGTGATGTGAGTAAGTTTCTGCAAACGCTTGTAACGCATAGAAATAAAATATATAAATATATATAGTTTAAGAATTCATTCAAGAATATATTCAAGAATATATAAATTATATATATTCTTGATCAGGTGTCATCTCATGAGTCGATTTATCTATGTCTGTTTATCCGTACGTCTGTGTGTTGTCAATAAGCATAGGATAAGACGCAGTTGAGATAACTCCATTTTGGTAGACATATTTAAATGGAACCAAGATCTGCACTTTTGAACAGTTTTATAATTCACTCATGTACATGCTTACCTCCCCTACAACCCAAATATATAAAACTCCATATATAAGCTTATGTTTGGCCAAAAGAGACACAATTTGGTTTATATTTTATATCAAAACTAAGATGTGTTTAAAATAATGTGTGTAATACGAATTAACTCATAGCTTTTTAAAATATTAAACTTTTGGGAAATGAATACAATAATTACTGAAAATGCTTACAAATAAACATATAAAAAACCCATGATATGATTGTAAGTATACATAATTCTTTGTATTGTATCTTTTTAAGACAAATGGTCTTCAAAACGTCATGCTCTTTAATTTTAGCTTTAAATTTTAACAAAAATTTCGATTCCCATTCTTCTGTAGCTTTACTGTTCTGCACACAGTAGAGAACGAGTAACAATTCTACTGTTTTTTTTGTACAGAAAAAAATTCTCATTGCAAATAATGATTACGTTGAGACAGCAACAAACGAAAAACTCATAAGAATTTCTAAAATAAGAAATTCCAATTGAAAAAATAAAGCAAAGACACAATTGCAAATATGTAAATAAAGCAAATATTAATGTTTAACACATAACCATGTTGCTCTATTTATTTTTAAAACAGCGCGCAGCCACAAATCAACACAACATAACCAATCGATTTCGCAGTCGCAACTAAATTGTCTCCTTCTCGTTCATCGACTTGTCTTAAATTTCTGCACGAAGCATTTTGCAGCGAAAACAACAATGTGTGCGCTGCAAACAACGATAGCCTTCGAAGCTATCAACAATCGACATGATTGCAAGAAATTTGTAGGAAAATTAATAAATTTTTAACTAAAATATCAATTTTACGGAAAAACTATTGATCTGAGATACATGTCACCACTGAGTTGTTTGTTGTAAACGGCAAGATCTTTCATTTGCTCATACATCATACCCACCTAACTGTTAAGGTGAAGGCAGCATATGGAAAAAAAGCGATTAATTTGATGGAAATATATTGACTTAAGTAAGATTATTGGCCAAAAAATTCTTAGCTTCTTCATAACTTAAAATTCTGAGTATACAAAGACAGTCTAGAATAATTTATTGTTCGATTAGTGAAAATTTCATTCAAATCAGTACAGTGGTTCCGGAGATCCTGAACTACATACATAAAAAAGCGAATCTTGGAGTTTCATTTTTATGAAATAGTATAGATTTAAACATATGAATACACGCGCAGCTGAAACTTTAAGCGAAAATAGAATAGATATGTGCCGAAAAAAGTTAATTTTTTTATTGAAACGAGAAAGTGTACTGTACAATTTGTTTTTATTTATTTATTTATTATAAGCTAAGCCTTTGAGGCTTTAAAGCTTTTAAAATTGAGCCATTCACAAATAATTTATTATAATTATATATAACAAATGAAATGATATTTTAACATTTACGTAATATGAAATTAGATGTTTGAAAATAATACAGGTTAACATTGTGGAACCAAGGCAAACATGGTTGTGTATGTTACGGCCAAGAACGGTGGGAGGTAACAAGACAAACAAGGTCCGTACGTCACACTGATAAGTATAATCATATATAAAAAACATATTGTTCACAGCAAGGTGGTATTTCGACAAACAAGGTCATATTTACCAAACCAATTTCCTTAGAAACAAAAAAATGGTTGTGAATGCTGGCACTGAGACAACTAGGTCTCATTGGTCTGTCGTATTATTATATGTCATACAAATTGTTCTCGCATGGTTGTAGGACAAAGTCCTAAAAATACAACCAGCACAGCACGAACCGAAAAAATGAGTTTACAAAACTTTACATTCACCAGGCATAATCGTTTATAAATATAAATTTAGAAGGTCCAAAACATGTTGAGGTCATGTCCATTCAGATGTATATGTTGTTTTATGTATGTCCATAACCAGTTGAAAATGATGTGTCATTGGAATAGCATGATCAGAATCACTGTCGGTACAGAATCAATTGAGTACATGGATTCATTTAAAGATATAACATTTGAAACAGAATTAAAGTCTCCGCAAGCGCTGCTTAATTGTTCATTTTGCAAGTAATATTTTTACAAAAGTTCCTAAAAAGTAGCTCAAAAGATCTTCTATGACGAATTAAAATATTAAAGTAAATTTTTCTCAATACATATGGACTGTCTACATATCCATGAGAAAGCTTAACAATCCAACTAACATTAAGCATAACTCTCCTTTTTTTTTAAAGTAGGAAGATTTTATAGCTGTAGCCGATATTCATAAGTTGGTAGATTAAAATTAATATTGCAATAAAGATAGTTCAGGCAGAACAAAAGAAATTTTTTCCGTGGTAACTCTAAGATCATGGAAACTATCTAAAGATTCCAATGTCTAGTCACATATTTTGAAATTACATTTTAAGAATGGTTTTCGCGAGAAGGTCATGTGCTTACATTTTTTCATATTAAGATTTATTAGATTAATTCTGCACCAGCTATAAAGATTGTTGATGTCAATTTGAAAGAAGAAACCATCATATTCATTCTTTAAAGACAGAAATAGTTTGACGTCGTCAGCATACATCAAGATGTTAGAATGCTTTATGACCGATGGCAAATCATTTATATAAAGTAGAAATAAAAGTGGCCCAAGATGACTTCCTTGGGGTACTCCAGAGATAACAGGAAACTCGTATGATTTCACGAGTTTAAATATTTAGAACAGATTGTGCTCTATACTTAAATACGATTCGATCCATCTCACCATTTTTGTGGGAAATCTAACCAAAGATAATTTTAGAATCAAGAGCTTGTTATTTACAACATCAAAAGCTTTGCTAAAGTGCGTGTAGATAACATCTGTATGTAAACCTTTTCCAAAATTTTCTATTGTTTTAGATGTAAATTCAAGGAGGTTAGTGACCGTAGATTTTCCCGAGAGGAATTGATATGAAGTCATCAAAGACTTAACACTATGTGATAATTGTGAAATAATACTTGCCTCAAGATCTATTATGAAACTTGATGAAAGATCTATTAACAGATTTATGCAATGGGATAATGAATGAGGACTAGCAGATAGTTTGAAAATAGCAAGCCTTTAAAGAAAATGTAAAAAGCAAAGTGACTGGAGTTACTAGTTCTTCACAGCAATATTTCCAAATGCAAGATCGTATGTTGTCGGGACCACTTTTATACGAAGTTTTAAGATCTTTTAGATAAGATAAAACTGTATTCTTGTCAACTATTGGGACGCAAATATCTTCAGAATGAACATTAAAAGGATATATACCATTATCAAAATATGACGATGAGTAACTCGACTTGAAGAAGTCAGCAAAAAGGTTACAAATGCTATAATCATTATCAGATTCCACATTTTTCTATTTCATAAAAGAAGGGGATAGGAATCAATCTTACGTTTTGTATTTACAAAGCTCCAGAGTGATTTTGCATTAGACTTAAGGCCAGTTTTTCAATGCGGGTTTAAGCTCTAGTCAAATTAAACCGAGGTAACACTAAAATTGGATGTTTAAGCTCGGTTTAAGCTAAAACATTACATCATATGATAATTTAAAGACTGTCTTAGAAACAACTGTCCTTTTGTTTTCAGGTTATGTATAAAAAAGTGTTACCTCTATAGCAACATATTTGGTACCTAAATAAAGTATAAATATTGCAGACTCAAAAAAAAAATACTCATTACGAAAATAAAGGAGCTACTGACAAGATGTCGTCTCAACAAGAAGAAAAGCGGAAAGCAATTATTTGCAAATACCTGGAAAATCCAAACACCACGTACAAAAAGATCGCTAAGGAAGTTGGCGTGTGCGTAAAAACTGTCGGATGGGCCATAAAACGATACAAACAGCTTATCCAAGGCCAAAAACGCCAGGCTTAGAATGAAAAAGTGTTCCAGCGAACCAAGCGATGGCTCAGAACGTTAAGCGGCTCAGAATCCAGGCACTTCGGTTCGTGATATGGCAGCAAAAGCGGGAACATCGAAGTCAAGTGTTCAACGGATTAAAAAATTGTACAATCTAAGGAGCTATAAAGTACAAAAAGTTTCTGATAGGTAAGAAGAAAAAAGGACGCTGAAACCAAGAGGAGGGCTCGAAAACTGTATCGCGATTGCCTGCCCAAATTTGATTGCGTGATCATGGACGATGTAACATACTGCAAAGCGGATTTCAAGCAGTGACTTGGACACGGATATTAAACTGCGGTTAGAAAGGCTGGAGAATCTTTTAAATTTACCACCAAAAAACATACCAAATTTCCAAAGAAATACATGGTGTGGCAGGCCATTTGCAAATGTCGCCTTCGAAGTAAGCACAGTCAACACCGAAATTTACAACAGAGAGTGTCTGGAGTGGCGTTTGCTGCCTTTGATACGTCAGCACCAAGGTTCAGTACTATTTTGGTCTGACCTAGCAACATGTCACTACGCCCAGAGAACGATGGATTGGTACCAAGCCAATAATGTCACTGTGGTACCAAGAGAAGCCAATCCTCCGAATTGCCCCGAACTTCATCCAATCGAAAGATATTGGGCTTTAATGAAAATAAATCTTAAGAAGACCAAACAAACTGCGAAAAACATCGTCGGGCAAACACTAAGGTCAACGAAAGGTCGGTAAAAAACCTAATGGAGGACCTTAATCAAAAAGTGCAGAGTTTATTTTAAGGGGTTTTTTTTTCAGAGTAAATAAAATTTTCATTTATTTTGTAATGTTTATTTAAAAAAAACATCTTTGGTTTTTTTGCAATAAAAAAACAGAAGGAAGGTTATTTCTCGGACAGTCTTTAAGTCAATTCAACTTACACGAATGCTACAATATCAAGTAAAACAGAGTTTTAACGTCCCATTTTTAGTGAGTTTAGCTCAGTTTAATTTGACAGTTTAATTTGACTCTAGTTTAATTTTAAACCCGCACTGAAAAACTGGCCCTTAATGTATAATTTTACCTTTGTTAGCTGGTAACTATATTTAGTCGAAGTATAACGGCAGAAATCAATGAAGCTATGTGTTCTTTGATTTTTTTTATAATATTTAGATTTTAAGTTTCTCAATTTTCTAACTTCATTCGTATACCACACAGGGCCTGAAAATATAGAAGCTTTTCTTTGCGGAATAGATCTAGTGAAGCAGTCAATGAGCGTTGAATTAAACGCACAGACCGCAGCATCCAGTTTCTGTGAAGATAAAATTTTTTTATTAAGTTGCAGTATAGATGACCAATGTAAACTGGAAAAACTATTTTTTAACTTAAAACAGTTAGTTTTTTTAAAGTTAAGTTTCATGAATGGTTTACTAGCACGATTCTGTATAGATGGTTTAGGAAAATTAAGATTAATTTAAATGCTTGGATGGTGAGAATCTTCAGGAGTGACCAGAGGATCGGACCTTGACACTGAAGCAATGTTGCTTTTATCAAAAAATACCAGATCGAGTGAAAGGTTATTCTTATTCAAGTGATAGTTTAGTTGGAAAAGACCTTGACTTGAAAGCTCATTTAAAAAGAAATTATCAGGTGAAGTTTCAGACGATGGTAAAATATTCATACCAAAGTGCTTAGGCAAAAAAGTCTCTGAACGCAATTTCTCTTTTAAAAGCTACGAATAGTCACGAAAAACTGTGTTAAGTTAATGAAAAAAAAAAAATATGTAAAAATAAATTAAATATTAATATTAGACCAAACTCAAACGAGCTTTACCGAAGAAGACCAGACAAAAATTCATATATTTTACCGAAAATAGTATCGTAACTGGGAAGTAACATTTGACAAATTATGCCCTAGAAATAATTTTTTCATTAAATTTTGAGTTGTGTCTACATTAGTGTTAAGATGCGATAAGTTTTGCTTAAAAGAGTTTTTGCTTTTGTGTCAATATCAGAACAGCTAGTTAATTTTATTTTTGAAATCCTCCTACACGATCTGAACATCACAAAACGTTTAATGTTACGATATTTTAATGTACCCAAGTGTCCTCACCATATTTGTTTGACATTTTTCAAATGTTCACACCATCATAATCATCATCAAGGTATAGATGCGTCTTAACTGTTCATTTTTGTCACAGATATAGTTTTATATGAATCCCAATTCAATTTTTCCCTATTTGCAATATTTACACAGTTTTTTTTTTGTAAGCATTCAGTTGTCCATGGCACATGTTGCAGTTGTGTGTATGTGTGAATGTAACTGTAATTTTATTGTCATATTAAGTCCATACGTGTGGAAATCCCAAAAAGAATACGAAAATGTTTTGCTTCCCACAACTGTTCGAACAATTTGGCAGTAAATAGAATACAGAATGATGTTTGCGCGAACATTTGGGTCTTTTCTACATTTTCTACAGACCACACATACTTACTGACCATAAAAAACTATGCGTACCAACTCAAATGCTGTGTATGTGACAATTGAAAGAAATACTGCAGAAGTTGCTAACTGTGAAGTTTCTGCACTTGATTGCACTTGAAGAAAGCATGCAGTAGCTTTGTACTTTGTTTTGTCGTTTCTTTTAACATGAAAATTGAGCGTTTAACCCATCTATGCCATATAAGACAAATACCTATAATAAGAGCTATATTAGAAATAGTTGAGTTAAAATACAGCTAAGGCCTGGTGAATAAAACTGAAAACTGATTCAATATTTTTGGAATCAATCTATCAAAGTTGATAGACATATTGAAGTCTACTTCGCACAATGATACTTAATGATCATATTCTTTTAAGTTAATTTTGCATTTAGTATCAATATTCTGATATCAGTTAACACTATTTTGTAATAAATTTGAAAAAAAAAGAATGCAACACACATGTTTCACTAGTCGTTGACAATTATAATTTATATTAACCCATTAGAAGTCATTGTACTCAACTGAGTACAGTTGATCTCTTACCAGTTGCCAAGCAAAAACAAAGAATTTACAATCATTGTGCCGTTATTTATTTTCACAAAAACAAAATAAACAATTTGGTTTTTATTTTGCGTGCAAAATTATCAATTTGCACAAAATCAAAACAAAAAACAAACAAATTGGCCATTTCAGCCTTTGAAAGTATATTGACCGAGCTTCTTATGATCAATTGTGTTCTGTGTGTTATTAAATGTTTGCACACAATTGACCGAGAACTGGACCTACATGTTTTATGCCGACTCCAAACGGCTAAAGTTCATGTTCTCAAGAAGCTTTACATGTCATTATTTACTCTCTGAGGTTTGCAATTGTCTGCAGAGAGGTTGTGACCGATCTGAACATTTTTTTATTGAAAAAAATGTTTGCCGCGACTGGGGATCGAACTCGAGCATTGAGCATGCTAAGCCACACACTTAACCTGCATGCCACGGTCACCACTGGTAATAAAACAAACAATTCAAATTTCAATGTGATTTATATGAATGGAACAGAAATCAGTAGAGAGCGATATGATAAGCAATGTTTTTCGATTTTTTTTCTATTGCAAAAAAAAAACAACGAAGAAGGTTTGCCAATACCTGAACAGGCAACGTACAGCTGGCTGTGCGAAAAACATTCAAAGATGAATCCCACAGACATCTAACGACTGGCCTTGCGTTTATTGATTGTCATTACAAAAGCCAATCAAAGAGGGATCTAAATCCGCTTGAATTGGAATGGAAAACCAGTTGGAATAATCGAAATTAGTGGGTTAAAAACTTCCTCTCCTTTGAATTTGCCTATGATGATCGTAGCTTGAATCATACCGAAGCATGAGAATGAAGATGATACAATGAATATCCGTCAACTCAACTGATTATGTCAGCCACCAAAAGACGGGGAAAACGCTTTGTGCAATTTCCGTTTTCCATGCACGGTGAGTCTGGGTAGAAGACTCCATAAGGGCCATCAATCATGTTCTTTTTCACAACGGATCGATTTGCTCGCAGCTCGCGATCGATTTCTGGATTGGTGTTTCAGCAGAAATAATCGAATCTATATGATCTGGTCGCATCTTGTCGAGCATCAAAAGCATAATGTGTGTGTATTTCAACCAAATACATTCAGCAACGGCGTGCACTTCGCTAAGGCTTCTCAACGAAGTTTTCACCGTTACATCGTCCAAAATCATCAAATCACGCTATACAATTAAAATTTTTAGAGTTTTTACGTAATTTTTCGAGCTACGAATTTTCTATATTTCCACTTGAAAAGCCATTCCGGAACAATTGCACACAAAATTCCATACAAAAAATCAATTTTAATTTTTAAATTTCCTGACAGTTTCTGAAAAATGATGAAAAATCTACTTTTTGGGGTCTCAAAAGAGTTTGTGAGGACAACAACTTTCAAAATTTTTTTTAACCAATATACATATGTGTACTATCACAATCTTTACTTTTTTACTTATCTTGGGTATGCATTCTGAAGAAAAAAAAAAGTTATAGGCAAAAAACTTGTTTTTTTGGCCAAAAAAGGGTTCAGGAGAACCAAAACCGCTCCATGGGGATTTCTCCGATCCAAAAAAAAAAAAATTATGCAGAAATAGTTTTTAAAAGTCCCTCTAACTTTTGAGTCGGTGTCCGGGGATATCTTAATTTCGATCCGGCTTACCATGTATGAGCCTCTTATAAAGTCTTCTCAGAAAAATGCGATAAGCAATATTCATAAACTTTCAAAAACGAAAAAAACCTCTAAGAAAGGCTTCATATATGAGAAACCTTCAATAAACCCTTGATAAAGAAATTTTAAAATTATTACTCTCATCTGGGCGCACAAATATTGTCAAAAATACTTCAAGTTATTTAAAAAAATATGAAAACATGGCTTGTGCGAGGGCGGATGAAGCCCATATTTCATATGCATTTCAATTTTGATGAAAAATTTGCACATACCAAGTTTTATTCCTGTAGCTGACATGTTAAGGGGACGTGACGAATTCAAAAATGTTTTTATTTTAATGTTTTAAAATGCGTATAAGTCGAATAAAAAATAAGGTACTTATCATTTTGAAAAATTACAAAAATATTTTTCGAAAAAAAAATTACGCAAACAATTTTTTTTTTATTATTTTCATCACATATGTTGCTACTGGAATTTTCTTAAAAATTCATGGCGGACGTAATAAAACAAAAACTACTCTACCAATCGTACTGAAATTTTAATATGTTGTTTTGCGCTTGTTTTCCTCTTGCTTTGCGGACAGAAAATCGGTTTTATAGTTTTTGAGTTTTGACTTTTTGGCCGAAAAACTTGACAATTTTCGAAAAACGCCGCCATTCTGTTTTTTTTAAACCAAAATTGTTTCTTCTAGTTGATTATATGGTTTTTTTAATGCTGAAAGCCCCGTTTTTTGTTTTTTTCCGATTCAGTTATTTTTTCTTTTTTTGTTTTATTACAATTTTGTATTTACGTTGCTCAATGAAATTGAAAAGACTCATATATCATGTTTTTGCCGAAATAGTTGCTTTGAATTATACCAGTAATTTTCATGAGAGAAAGACGTAAGAAACATAAACAATAAGCAATACGAGCTTGAAGTTGATTCAACTGACCCGTCTATGCATTACCTTGGGTCAGAAAGTAGCTAGTAAGTAGAAACTCAATAAAAAAGCTTATGTTTAATCTACAGAGATAACATTTGGTACACATGTTTTTTATAACAAACCAAAGATGATTTTGAAAATGGAAATGGAAAAGCCCACTTCTCATGCAACCAAAAAATTTAAAACACAATTAATAAGATTTTGCTTAACGTACAGGGATAAAATTTGATACATTATTATTTTATAACAAAACGAAGATGGTTTTGAAAAGTGGATGTCATCCAACTACGGACACGCCCACCTCCCATAAAACCCTAAAATTAAAAACTCAATGAATAAGCTTTGGTTTTATCTACAGAGAAAAATTCAGTATGTATGTATTTTATACCACATATAAGATGCATTTAAAATTTGGACTTAGTCCATCCACGAACACGTCCACCTCCCATACAACCTACAATAGCGAAAAGACTATAAAGGCATTAACATGTGAACTTCAGGAATCAAACTTGAAATTTTTATAAGTTTTTGTAAATTTTTCATCAAAATTGAAATGCATATAAAATATTGGTTTCATCCGCTCACGGACATGCCCATTTTCAATTCTATTATTGTATTTTGAAAAAGTAGGTTATGAGTATTGCATAATCGGGCTGGACCGACTTTAGATTTTCTTTGCGTTACAAAAAAAAACTAACGTTTGCACAAAGTTAATATACCCTGACCTTTCAGGTTTAGGGTATAAAAATATCAGCATTTGTGTTTATTAGTTCAAGTTTCCTTGTCTGTGGGCCTTCCTTAGGTTAATCCATATCTTAAGGAGTTATTAGTTGGAAGGCCAGGAGTGTTAAAAAAGAAAGAACATTTTACAGATTTATTTGTCAGTAAAAATATTAGGGATGTGATGTGATAAGTCTTCGAATCCACGTCCGCGTCCTCGAAGCATCCGCAAAAATTTGCCATCCTACCAAACTCACCTATTTCAGAAAACCTTGAAGATAGCAGAAAAAGTGTGGATTTAAGCATAACATTACATGATAATGCTAAAAAATAAAATATTAATATTACCCCAGCCAAAATAGTAGACACCTAAATAGATAACTAATGAAGCCATTTCTGTTTCACTTTAAAAGATTTTGATTTAAAAAATTTTGGAAATGTATGAGAGAGAAATAAAAACTAGAAGCCATAATTAATTACTATCGTGGAATATAAAAGATAAGTGTATGTTTGATGCTGTACAGCGATATTTAGCTGCACAGCCAGGAAAGGATGCCAGAAATTTGTTTTAAAATAAGAGATACCGTTATATTTTATTTATGTTACATTTACTTTGCCTTTTTCAAATCAAACGGAATAATTTGATTTATAAATTTTCTTATTGTAACTTTATAAGTTTTTTGTTTAGAAAGCAAAAGAAATTTACAATTCTAAAAAGTCCGCATTCGCAGAAGTGAAAATTAATTTCTATGGTTTTTAAAATTATCAACATCCACATCCGCAAAACGACATCCGTCACATCCCTAATTAATTTCTCAAAAATTTTGAGTGTCAATTTTTGTGTAAATTGGATTAAGGACGTCAGTGATCTACCGTGAGTGCGTTAAGTTTTTTGATTACAATAGACTATGAAAGAAAACATATTTTTACAGAAATTCATATAAAAGGAGTTGGGATGAGATTGAAATAGTTGGAATATCTAAACTTACATTCCTCCAGTAGTGTGCCTTAAAAGAAAATCGTTAGTACCCAAAAAAAACAATTATTAGAAAAAGTTATTAATTTTTGAAGCTCTTGTCAGAGCAACTGGCTTCTATGGTACACATCCGTCCATCCTTCATACGTCAAATGATGACAATCCGATTATATAAAATGAAAATATGTTCGCACAGTGGACGACTATGGATTTTTGAGATATACAACCACGTACGGTGGTGGGCTTGAGAGTGCCGAATGCCTGCCTAATGTATGCCATTGTGAATTGTGGTCGGCCATTCTTTGTTGTAATACGAAAATAAATGGATTATTGTGATTATTATGGAAGTGGAAATTGAGGGAAACGTTATTGTTTTTATGGCTGGTGGTTGTCAATCGACAGGCGGACTTGATTCGCATGGTACATTGAGCACATGTCCTGAAAATGATTTTAAATTAATGCTTTGCAGAGTCTGCTGCGTAGACAACCATTGTTTGAATTAAATCGAATTAATTGAAGCTGCTTCCAAAAATAAAAAAAACAACAACAAAGAAGAAGGAATATAACAACTAACACAAAATGAATGCGTGAGGTTTTGTTCAGCTAAACTTTATGGACAGATCAAAGCTTGGATGACACCCTTTTCTTAGTATTTCCTATTGTTTTGTTGACACTTCAACGCCATCCAACAAAATCCATGTCTTTATCTATGTCAGAAATAGTTCTGTAGAACTTCCAGCTGGTTGGATGCTGTCTCTAGCGATTTCTACTGACAATGGCGTAGCATGATTATGACTTGGAGTCCTTTGCTGCGGTATTATAGCTTTCCATCTCCCCGCAGAGCAACCAACATGTTTTCATTTAATTCGTTTAGTAGAGCGCAAAAATGTTCTTTATTGTTGTACAATAACATAAAAATGTTGCTGATAAAGACGTTTTTGCCAGCCACTCAGCCACGGAATGTTCACAAATACATATATATACATATATATATAAATATACATACACAATAGTCTCGTAAACAATTGCCACTCACTCACGGTGGGGACATAAATTTGTCTATGAATGTGCAGGTAAAAGGCCTATTTTGTGTTCTTTTGTATGGTGTACACAACATTTTCTTAGCCATTTCTGGTTACTTCTTGTATACTCTGCAGTATTGTGTGAGCACAAAGCTTTGAGACAAATCTAAATACTGGCTATTAGAGCATTTGTCTTAAACAACACAAGTTGTTTTGCACACATAAATTTTTACAATATAGAATAAAAGAACATATACATATATTTACAGAATGAATAAATTCTTTGTATTAAACAAAAAGCATAAATTTATGTTGCTTAGTGAATTTTTTTGTCTTTTTTTTAGTTCTTTCTATTACTTATCAACCCCAAACTAGCAACCTGCATATTCACAACTTTACTGATGATCTCTTGGAACTTATGTCAATAATAAAACATGTCGTAAAATGTTGACAGCTAGTCTGAAAGATGATAGACAGATAGATGTCTCCAATGAACAGGCTTATATGTTACACTCGTAAAAGATTTACTACAAAAGAATCCGAAATATTTTTTAAATTTATTCGTTTTTCCGGCTGATTCATGAGGTATCCGGCAACAAATTTGTATGACTAATATAATGAATATTTCACTTAACAGTTCTTCTGTGTTGAGGCTGACATCGTTCTAATGTGCATAAAAATATTGTAATATACTTGTCATATGCGAAACTTAAAAAAAAACATGGAGAAATATTCAACATGCAATGTATTTAGAAAGGAAGAATATTGCATAACGAAAGATTAAAAACAGCGTTATATCCTGGGTTGAAGTCTTGTCTGACACAGAAGAGTTTTTCAATAGAAATTAAATTTTTCAAATCCTCGATCAAGTCTCTAATTAAGGGAAATATCAGGTAATATCAGAAAGTAAATTATGTTATATTAATTTTCTTGAAAATTTGAAAGTCTAGTTCTCAATCAATTGTTTAGTTACATAAAAAGTCACGAACAACATAATTACAAATAAGAAGTTCGGTATAAGTTCTTTAAAAGATCTTATTTAGAGACGGCCCCGGGTGCACGCCAAAATGGGGTGCAAAATTTGGCAAAATAAATTTTTACCACATAATTTTTGATTTTTTTTAATAAAAAGAACACACCTCAATAACTTGGGTTTCATATTTGAATATCAAGAGGGTGCAAAAGTAAATGAAAATATTTTTTACCATCACCAGGACTTCGTTTTTATTGAAACAAACTTTAACTTTATATTAACCCTTTATCGCTTTTTGTAACAGATCTGCAACAAACCGGTTTTATGCTCACAAATACCTTTTTAAATTTTAAACATCACTAAATACCAATGCAACAGAACCAGTACATACCGTTATATATTTTTGTTGTTTTACTTATTCTAAGAAGCGTTGTTATCAGATGATCAAGAGTTTTAAATTGAAGATTGTGACCACCTCTGTCCCAGCCCCAAAAATTATCTAAAAGAAAAAAGTGTATAGACCATTTGAAAGGGCTTAATTTGCACCTTCAGAATATGTAAATTTTATAATTTGCACCCTTATAGTTTTTGAAATAAATTAGATTGAAAATGGAGTATATGATGCAATTTTTAAACTGTCATATCTCGCTTAAAAATGCATATTTCAAAGTGCGCTTTGGCCCAAAAATTTGCAATTTTGTTATTCTAATTTGCACCTTCGTAAAAATAGTAGAAAATCAATTGGTTCTTCGTAAAAAAATGTAAAAATACGTAAATCAATACTGCGCATGCGCTGTCCAGAAAACATATACATAGTTATACGACTCTCGTGCACGGTGCGCGCTAGGACAATTTTTTTGTGGCAATGTCTAGCTGATCTAGATATGACTACATCAAAATCAGTATATATAATGTACATATAAAATTCATCACTGATGCATTTACTAAAGTTGATATTGGAGGCCAAATGATCACAGTAAGACTTGTTATTGTACTGTATTGATTTGTCACAATATTTTTTTTTTATCATAAGATTAATACTATTATAGTCTTTACTTTTTTATCAATACTTAAAAACAGAGATAGTATTATAAACTATAAATAGATAAACCCCATCACAACAAAGTCCCTAGTGGAATGCGCGGCGCGCGCGTGTTACTGATACGACGCGTGCGCAGAACGAGCTATCAAATTAAAACATTTTTTTTGCATTTTCAGAAAAATTCGATGTATTTTTCGATTTTGCTCAATGGTGCAAATTAGAGGAGTAAAGTTGCAAATTATTGACGCAAGGTGCACATCGAAATATCAATTAATTACCGAGATATGAGCATTTGAATATTGCAAACTTTGACATTTTTTTTTGGAAAAAGTACGAGGGTGTAAGTTGAACCCTTTCGAATGGTATATAAACTTTTTTTTTTGGATAATTTTTGGGGCTGGGACAGAGGTGGTAAGATTGTGTTAATCGTGTCAAGACGATTGCTTGCTAGTTTTGAAAAAAATAAAATATATATTTTAAAGTGGAAATTGAAACCTATTTTTGCAAAAATATACAGGTAAGTTTATTGTCTTGCAATATGTTAGCTTTAATAAGCAAAACTTTTACTAGTTTTGGCATGTGAAGTGAATAATGCTTTGTGACATTTCTGCAACATTACTCTATATCATATTTTTTTATAAGGATGGCTTTGACAGGTGATACAATTGAAAGTTTTTTAATGGACTGCGAAGATAGTGAAGATGGCCCCGATTTTGATGACGACAGTATTGCAGACCCAGACTTTGATCCTAAAAGCTTGGAAGATTCGTTTGGTGTCGATTTAGATGACATGGGCTTGGCAAATATAATCGAAGAATATAACACAATGTGAAGTCTTCATCCATACTCATAAGTAATGAGCAATGTACACCAGGATCATCAGGACGTTCGAGCAAAAGCAAGCCTAAAATATGCTAGAAGAAAAAAAACCTAAGCTTGAATGAAAATCAGCTTCGATTTACAGGAGAGACGAGCTTGCCTAGAAGTAGCACCAAAGCATTTCGCGTGTCAGAAACTGACAAACAGCAATTCATATGATTGGTTTATGTTATGTCGTTAATTCGTCTACCAAGTGTAAAGAAGCATTGGAACAGCTGTATAGGAACATCTTTGGTACAAGAAACCATGCCATCGCATTCTTTTGAAAAAATAAGGCAATTAATTCATTTCAATGACAATTCCCAAATGTTGCCGCGCTCCCACCCTGATGCTGATCGTTTATATAAAATTCGACCAGTCATTCAAAAGATGAATGAGAGTTTTCAGAATATTACATTATACTATTTTCACACTGAGTTCAAATTAGGTGATTTCGAGCTTTTATGTAATTTCGACTGAAAGTATCTAAAACCTATGGTAATTTCCCATACAATTTGTTGATTTGGAAATTACCAAAAAACAAGTTAATTTCGTTTAAATTACTCACGAAATTAGGCAAAAATGCACTGCAACCCTGAAATCTGAATATAGTGTGAATTAAACACACCCTTTTTTTTTGAAGCATTAACAATCTTGCTATCCATTCCAGCTGAGCCGTCTAAATTAAACATACATGACACATGATAATGGCCACATTCAGATACTTTACTTTTTTGACCCTTCGGTAGCAACCCATTCAGTGAAACTTGGGTGAGCAATGTTTTCAATGAATTAAGGTTGTGCAATTGATAAGATTTACAGTTATGTGCGAAATAGTTTTGCAAACTTACTTTGAGTAAGAATTTTCTATTTTTAATTCAACATTTAAGTTGTCAACTGTTGAGTATGCTGAATGTGGCCAATAATGAATTGACAAAAAAATAAATCAAACGTCAAACGAAATTATCTAAGCCCAGTGTGAACACTTTTGCACAATTTCGAAATTATCTCACGAAATTACCTAATTTGATCTCAGTGTGAACATAGTATTAGAAACAAATCTTTGTGTTGATGAACAACATATGTTCCACTAAGGCTAGACAAAATTTAAAGAGATATAATCCTAAAAAGCCAAACAAATGGGTGTATAAAGTTTATGCTCTTTGCGGTGAAAGTGGATTCGCGTACAATTTTGAGGTTGATTCAGGTGCAGAAAATGTTTTGAGGCCTGGTGAACCGGACTTAGGTGCTGCGTCCAACATTGTCATGTCCAGATTGTCCCGGATTATTCCACGTCAAAAGAATTAAGAGTCTACTTTGACAACTTTGAACGATTAAAGCTTCGCTAAAACAAAAGATACAAAATTTGGCGATACTTCGTTTGATGATCTCTCATATCGAAATTATATTGGGTTTTCCGGATCCTACTTTTTTAGACTAGTATTATTTATTCAAGCATGTCTGAATTTTAGAGCACTGCTATTATTTTGACCACAGCTGTATATAGTTCATTGTTCCATCGAATTTGGTACTCGCCATTGACGCAGATTGCACCAAAAAGCTTAAGAAATGTTTTCCTTTCGAACGCTTCCAAATTCCTTTCATCAGAGCTACTCAAAGTTCAAGTTTGTGATGCGTGTAGTAAGGCGGGCATGATTATTTGTTCTCTCGTTGAGAAGCTCTGATTCTCAACTGCCTACCAGAGACTTGCAAAAAGTAACTTGAAAATCAAGTTAATTAAAGTTAATCGTAAGTCTGACTTGATTTTATTTCGTTCCACCCTTCATAAGTTGGTAGAAAGAGAAAGAAGAAAGTTTACTACATTTTGTCACCTGAAAATAAGTATCCTATGTTACATTTTATCTGTTTTGAGTTAGAATTGTTTTATTGTATTTTAAGGTTTCTCTTTAATTTGACGTGGCCAGTTTTTCAATATCTAAAGTTATTACAAAATACATGCGCATCTTGTTCAAATGTGAAGAAAATCGGTCCGCTGTAAACAAAGCTATTAGCCATTAAACTTGATTTAATCAAAACCATCGTAAGCTACACACAACACTTAATTTCTCAGGTTGTTGACAGAGAAACAACTAGTTCGTCTGCCTCAACTTGAGCCCAAAGAAACACCTGTTGTCAAAAGTTATACTCCGTCTGATTTAAATGCTAGTATCGTTGGAGAAATTTAAGCTGGATTAGAGGTAAATTAAATCCACAATTTGTCAATAGTGACGAGATTTCCAAGACGCTAGGACGATTCGTTTGTTGACACAAGGTTATTTGTTTTCTCTGCGTTCAGTACGAGACCCATTCGAGTGACTCTTTTTCATGCCTGGAGAATGCTGAGCTGGTTTCATGCGTATTATGGTCAATGATAGCGATATTACCAGCATACGCCTAATGGATAAAAGTCTCACTATAAGAAATCAACTTATCTGAAACCTCATTTTACCTCATTGACGATTTTCACTGCGCTGTGGGTGTTGCTCAGTTTGATCTTGAAGTGACGAACTAGCCTTGAAGGAGTACCAAATTTAGACATGATGGTGTACAGGTGACTACTTATTAGACTCCCTAAGGTGTCTTTGTAATAGACAAAAATATGGTTAGTGTTGAGATGTTTCTCTATAGTTAGAAAAAACAACTATCTTTCGGTGATACATTGTTTTTTGCAATAAAAGAAAAGATTTATTAAAATTAAATAAATATGCTCTGTTTTCGGGAAAAATTGATACAATTGAGAAAATGGTTGAATCTGTCATAAAGAAATATTTTTCTGTTAAGGTGAAGGTGCACATTTATTGGTATATATATAAATATATAATATTTGTTGGAAACAAATATTTCTCGTTGTCATGGAATCTTTCAACCGGAATTTTTTGGATCACATTTATAGATCACATTCTCTGGAGCAACGTCTATACCATTTTTCTCTAAATATGATACCTTTTTTTATTATATTTCGAGAAACATTTTTCTAAGTGAGGAGTCTTCTCCAAGATTTGTCTCAACAGGACTTTATTTGCGATATTAAAAAGGTTCTGGACTTAGAACTATATTCCCATTTACATTCTTGCAGGAAGGGATTTTAAAATCATTCTCCAGGCATATTATTTTTTAAAAGTTTTCGAGCTCCGTGCCTGTCAAATTGTTCACACTCACGCAGTAGTCTCGCTTCACTCCTCTTCTTTTCTCCATAGTAGCACGCATTACAACCCACTGCAGGGTGGCTTTGTAGGCGGCGTCCTCATCCGCAGTGGTGTCGCGATGGTAGCATATCACCTCTTCGGCAGCTGTACGATGTCCGTTTTGACTGCAGCTTGTCGACGTCTAGTTTTCTCTGTGAAGGAGTACGAGCATTCTTAGCTGCGCACAGCTGTGTGCGGATCTTGGCTGCGACAAGATAATGATCCGAGTCGATGTTTGCACCGCGGATCGTGCTTACATCTAGTACACTGGAAGAGTGACTTCCGTCAATTAAAACGAGATTAATTTGATTGTGTTTTTTGATCAGGGAACTACCGGTTGTTCTTATGAATATTGAGATGCTTGAATCTAGTGCTGCTAACGACCATATTTCGTGGTGCGGCGAAGTCAATCAACCTCATTCCGTTATCGGATGTTTTGTCGTTGAGGCTGAACTTTCCGACTTTTCGACTGTTCACTGAGAGAAATTTGAGCTGAAAACAATTGCAAATCAATTTATTTTGGGAGTGGTTGTGAACTTAGGCATAATATTCTTGATATTCTTGATATCATATATCATATTAATATAATGCGATGGTTTGTCAAAAAAATTACCACGCTCATTTGTGCTTAATGTATGTGATTTTTGGATTGTTCGTTAAAAAACTAATATGATCACTTGGGCCCAATTTCTTACATTATGGTACTGATTATAAAAAAAACTTGCAATTTGTCATTTGTGGATTGTCAATAAAACAAGATGGTCTCATATCTCTAATCTAAGAAATTTTGGGATGTGACATTTTATGAATTTTAATAATACAAAGAAAAAGATGACAAATTCAAAATAATATTTTCATTGTCCAAATCAGATATTTGATCCATGTTCTGCACTTTTATACACTTTTAAACTATACTAACAGCAACAAAAACTTAACAAAATTTCAAGAGCAAAAGACGTACTTGCTCAGCAATATATTGCGTCGCCCAAGTTGTGCGTAAGCAATTTTTCGTTCAGTTTCTCAATTTTCGTTTACTTTTCAAAACTTAAAGGCTCAACCATAATAGGCTCGAGCTGGCTGCAGCTAACATCAAAACTTTACGAAAAGCCAACTTGAGAACTGTCAAATCGTTAATTTAACAATAACGACTTGAGCTAGCTCGGGCTTATATCAATAACATTTCTCTATTATTTAACAGACCTGCCTCATTTCTTCTTAATATTGTTTTATAAGAACACAAAATAAACACAATATTTCTAATGTTTTCCCATTTTTGTTACGAAATATTCACAAACAAAATGCTATTCATTGTAGTTTGACATAAACTCAAGCAACATGCGCTTTGAATCGCTCTCTCTGCAGCCAGCTCAAGTTAACGAAACTTGACGAAAAAGCTGGCTGGAGCTATTATGGCTGCTACTTACAATTTCTATGCATTCGTAGAAAATTTGAGAGTGGCTGCAGCCAGCTCGAGCCTATTATGGTTGAGCCTTAAGAGTGAGCGCTCGACATCGTATATTGTTAAGCAGAAAAGGGTTGCAACATGTTTAATAAATTTTTTACATTTTGATTTTAACCGCTTATGTATGGAAATTTTATTTATAAATATTAACAGTAAAAAATATTTGTTTTAGATAGGTTTAATTTATTAAGTGAGGTTCGTATTGAAATTGTCCGCTTTTTTCAATCATAAAGCATGAATGAATTTACAAAGTTCAAGAAAATATTTTTTTATAATTTTAGTTGGCAATCTTTTTCGGCAAAAACCAATTATTTTTTATTTGTCATTTCATTCGATCGATTTAGATTGAAATTATTTTCATGCTTTCTTTGTTTTTAATTAAGTATGGAAAAGTGTGTTTTTGAATTTTTGTATACTTTTTGTTGACTACTCTCTGAAATTTTTTAAGCTTACGCATAACTTGTTTGAGCCTTTACTCTTTTTTTTATGAGCAAAAACAACAACAACAAAAATTAATTTTTGTGATCAAGTCCAAGATGACACTTATTAAGCACAAATTGACATGTTTATCAAAAAAAATTTCAAGCCCAATTTCTGGCATAAACTGCGTACGTGAATAGCATGTTTGGAGATCGTTTTGAGCTCTTTTGAGCTGATTTCAGTTATAAAAGCTTTGAGCTTGATTTTAGCTCACCTTGGCCAACCTTGGGCCACCTTATTTTCCTTACCCACCTTGGCATTAAAGGCACAAAGCACAGTTTTTATGTTATGTCAGGAGCAGCGCTTGCATGTGTCTTCAAGGCGGTCCTAAAAACTTTCTTTTGTACCGTCGTTGTTTTCTTCTGTCGGAACGTGTGCACATATTAGGCTGATGTTAAGAAATGAAGCTAAAATTAAAATTACAGATGTGCATCGAAGGATATGATGTGTTATTCTCTTGCCAACTGCAAATACGTAGCCAATGTGTATTACATGTCCGCTGTAGTAGATATCATAGGATGCTTGCTGTGAGGAAATATGTATCCGTAAAACATTATATTTTTCTTTTGCAGTAGTCTTCATTAGGATTGGGGTTTGTTTTATTTTTCTTCTTAGATGGCCATGGTAGTCGAGTGGTAAGCGTGCTTGACTACCTACTCAGAGGTTACGGGTTCGAATCCCGATCAGGCCATGATCCTACGTTGTAACCTTTCAATAATTTTTTACTTACTTCTTATCAACTGAGATTGAAAATTCATCAATATATACAACGTTGGAAATTGTAGTTATAGATGTTTGTGAAAGGAGATTGCTTAATAGGTAAAGGCATAACACTTGCCTCAGACTCAAATTCACATATTGATATACGAATTATATTATCGCAACACATACAACATTCTACACTTGTTTCTCTGAATTTCTCTTTCTCTCCTACTTCTATCTCTCAATTTTGGAACCAAGGCAAACTTGACTGAATAGGTTTAACACCTGAATCCTTGGTTCAAAGCTAAAGAAAGGGGCTCGCCGCTCAAATAAGGCGTAAAACTAGCTGTTTCTAGTTTGTCGTTTTGAAAAGACATCACGTGGAGGTTTGAGTCAATTTGAGACAATTTCGACATTGATAATGCTGGCCTCGCAAGCTGAGGCAGTCAGACATAATGCCATGTGTTGAAGAAGATCGCACTATTGTCGCTATATGTGTTAGTACTACACTAGACTAGACACTGGGACTGTAATAAATTCCAGTCCTAAATCTCAATTAAATTTATGACAGTTTTATAGAATCTCTAAATTTAATTATTTGAATTATTTTCCTACCTAACAAAAGTGGTTCTGGTATAGCCTTTTATTGAAGAAACTGATTTTGCTTCCTTATAGTATATAACACATAAGTAACATAGCTTTTTCGTAAATGTGTAAATAATAAAAAATAAAGGATATTAAATCTGATAATAATAAAAGCATATTTACAAATATTGTATACATGAAATGTTATTGTTAAATATCATAAAAAATAAAATAATTCACATTTTTGACTAATTTTTCGGAGATAAATATAAATTTTTTACACATAAATTAACTTTAGAAATACATTTTCATTAATAAGAGCACCTTAAATAAACAACTATTTTGAATACTGTCTTCAACCACCCTTCCAACGGAAGGATATTATATTTGTTTTCTCTTTGATTATAATTACCACAGCAAATATGAGCAGTGAATAAGAAAATCCATAGAATAAACCTGAAACCATCTAACCATCGCATTCATCTTAACCCTTTGTATAAATATTCAAATTAAGATTAAGACTAAAAGCAAATTTAAGCAAATAAAAGCAAATAGATACAAAATATGTGAGTAAATGTGTAGACAAATAAATATGTATGCGAGCATATAAACATGATTTGTGAAGCAATCGTTAATGGTCAATATTTACCTTATGCCTTTGAATTTATTGGCTAAATTATCCTTGAGAACGGTTCTTGTTTTAATTAAATTATCTGAAAGGAGAATAAAAGAATGGGTTAATTTATGGAATAAATTATATTTCTTGTATATTAATATGTTAAGGTATGACACATGGAATGTGCTTTGAAAAGAATAAATATATTTCATACATTTCATATCGTTAGATGATGTTCTATTAAAAATTAAAAAAAAATTATTGATTTATTTTTGCAACATAGCAGTATGTTCTCTTTGAATAAGGAGTTGTTGTTTTAGCAGTAACTGTTTGAATTTTTATTTTTAATTTATTAGAAAACTGGTGTGTTACTGTTATTTTAAGAGTTTTTCATAGACTTAAACATCTGTCTGCTGGACAGAATAATAAAGTATTGTATGTTCTTTTGAATTCACAAACAGTTTTTATTATTTTTAAATACTGGTGTTCTTATTATTCAATATTAACTTATATATCTCTTACCACCTTAGCATATTAATCAAATCTATTGAAGCAAATTTGTATATTCCAACCCATTCACTCAGTTTAACCGAGTTATAACCCATCGATTCATTTAGAGCACATATTCTAAAGAATTTTCATGCTCGTGGCTACACAAAACTCACTTCGTAATTTCAATTGGCATAATGAGTGCTCGACATAAATTCCTCAACTTCATTTTACGTGACAGAAATTGATTTTTGCCTTTGAATCGAAGATAAATTGATAGGAATCGCAACAGTTTTAGAAACTTTGTTAAGTGTTTTCCTTCGTACAAAGTTCAACTGGTATTCACTGATAAATTGATGCAATTCTTATCAACTTGCATGTGCAATAATAATTTCCAAGTTGAGGCAAAAGTTCTGCAATTGCTGACGTCCGTCAAATAACGTTTAAGCCAAAATAGCTCAGTAGACACTCATGTCTGTCGGTTGTTTTGCGAAAATCAACAATATTTTAAGATGTTGACTAACCCACAGTTATGAAAATAGTTATGAAAATTAATATATTCCGCCTATTTTTGAAAAAAATATAGTATTTTACTGCTTCAGCGTGAGCAATAAAGTAACTTAAAAAAAAAATTATTTCAAAGTTTTTATTTAATGGACGGAGTTAACCAAACTGCTCAACCAGATAAAAATTACAAGCCACAAAACAGGGGATATAACTTGAAAGATCTTCCTTTGATGGAAAAAATGTAAAGGATTTTAAGAAATAAAATAAGAAAAATGCAGTTGTGTAAGTGGAGAATGTAAGCACAGCTGTACAACGAATGCTAGATGTTGCTAAGCTACAATCACATCGCACCAACCAACTTTACTCTTGACTCGATTATGCTGGCATATTTAGGGTATATATATATATCGCAATCAATTCGCACTGCTGCTGAGGACATTGAAATCAATGGTACGATCAGGAGTGTTGCAAAGCGATGGCAGCAAAAAATGCCGCATATTAAAAGACTGCACTGCAGTCAGCTGCAACGCTAGTCCACTTTTGCCAGATTGAGGTAAATTTCCCTAAATGAGGTAATTTTTGAGTAATTTTTTGGGCACAGCTAAAAAAGGTAATTTTTGACTAAAAGTGGTAAATTTTGCATTATAATTATTGCTTAGATTTCCAAATATGTGTAGTTTCTTTTCAGTTTTATTACCTCTCTGAACGTACACTAAGGAAAAAAGTTATGTAGTCAGTACAGAGACAGCTATGTAAAATCTATACACTGCAACTTGTATGAGAACGCAACAAGAGCAGTATTTACTGAGTAAAAGGAGCGTGTACTGACTACATATCAATTTATTCACTTTTTAAAATGAATAAAAAATGTATTCAATACATCATGTTATGCGTTGAATACATAGCAGACTTCAATAGATACAAGCATCGTGTACTCAATCAACGCGTTATGTAATTTTTTACAAAAACTTTACTCAATACATAAAATATAGACTCAGTACACGTCCCCCTTATACGATTGAAGTGACACATTTATTCAGTACATAAAATATGGACTCAGTACACGTATCTGTTGCACATCGGCACACGATTTTGCTGTTTTATGTCATTCGTTTCTAGATTTTC
The DNA here is from genome assembly GCA_958299015.1 of Tetanocera ferruginea. NCBI lineage: Eukaryota > Metazoa > Arthropoda > Insecta > Diptera > Sciomyzidae > Tetanocera > Tetanocera ferruginea. The sequence continues at coordinate 106,507,863 of OY282641.1, forward strand.
AAATAACCAACACCTCTAAAGCCTCTAGAAAATCAGAGCGGGAATGAGTTTATCCACTGTACTCTAGAACAAAAGCGATGATTGGATAAGAATTAAATGGCTGGGTTTCTATAAGTAATTGCCAATTATTTTGTAAAATCTAGTCATTTCTTTATAAAATTATTTATTGCATTTGTTGAGAGGGTGCTTTAGGCACACGCATGAATTGTGTATATATTCAATACATGGAAATATGAACAAAAAATATATAATGAATACATTATGCATGTACTCATTGCATAAAATTATGTTTTTAACATATGTAATGAGTAAATTATGTATGTACTCATTATATAAATGTATGCACTAAAAATATGTAATGAGTAAATTATGTATGTACTCATTACATAAAATTATGCATTTAAAATATGTAATGAGTAAATAATGTATGTACTCATTGCATAAAATTATGTACTCCAAATATGTAATGAGTAAATTATGTATGTACTGAGTCAATAATTTATGTAATACGTACATAAGATCTTTACTCATTACATAAAATTATTTGTAACAGTTTGCGATGAGTACAGTGAGCATGTACTCACCACATACATGCATGAATTCACGACACATATTTATGCGTTGAGTACATAAAATTCTTTATTGACTACATAACCGCTTAAAAGCATTATGTAGTCAATAAAGATTTCAACATGTACTCAATACATGAAAAATGTAAAATTTTTGTGTGCAGAAAACTATGCGATGAGTACATAAATTTATGTATTGAGTCCATAGGTTTTTCCCTCTGTGTTGTTAGTTTCATTGTTTTGTGACTTTTACTTCTATAAATATTCTTTATCGAAGATTTGGCCCGATTTATCGTTTTTCTACAGCTCGTGTCAATTTTTCAGTAGAGAGACACGCTCAATTGGTATTTGGTACTAATTGGTACTGGGTTTCATTGTTATGCGGCATGTAGTTCCAAAGCTTTCGATATCAAAGATTTAAATTCGATGGGTAGTGCCAGCCCCTTGTCTAAAGTTACCGCAATTTTTGCAGTGGAAGGATATGGCAAGTTAATTTGAAGCGAGTTTTATTGATGTGTGACATCTATTGATGTGTGACATCTAGAAAAATTTAGATTTTTATATAAGACTAGGTCGTAGCAATCGCTTAGCAAATGCATAAGCTGGCCACATAAATAGGTACGTTGAGGATACAAATTAGTTGGGTCGCTCGCGCTGAAAAATTTTTAATCAAAACTATAAAAGAAAATATATTAGGGGTATTCACACTGCCTTGGGTTGTTGGGTAGATTGGCAAATGCCATACATTTTGTTTTTGTAAAAGTGCCATTCTACCCAAGTAACCATCTACCAATCTACTCTAGCTGACCCCCCGACTTGTTTGGGTAGATTGATTGAGTACTTTTTTTATGGTTTACCACCTTTTCCAAAAGTAGGCAATAATTGAATTGACAAAAAACTAAAACAATGTAAACAAATTATAAGTGAATAAAATAGGCAACTGTGTTGAAATGAGTTATTTTAAAATTTTTGACATAAAAATTATTAAATGCCGCAAATTTCACGTTAAAAATTACTTCTATATAAAATAACTTTTTTAAGGCCCGTACAATGGCCTAAATTTTGCGCTCATAAAATGACATAAATAATATGGTGGCAACTCTTTTCTAAATATCACTCATCTCTCATCAGCTGTTATTCTACAAAGTACTCAATTGCAGTTAAGGGTGCTCGTAGTAATCAAAAATACTCAATATACCCGTACCCAACTACCCAAGTCAGTGTGAATACCCCTATTATCTCTTCCGATTATCTTAAACGAAAAAATTAAATTTTTTTAATTTTTTCCAGTTGTTTTCCAATATTATGGGCACGTGTGAGGTCATTACTAAATATAAAACAAGTATATATATTTTGTATAAATATCTCAAACTGTACAAAAGTTATGAACGATAAAGTGAAATGTGTGTCAGAAAGAGATTGCAAAAAACGTGTAATTTGGGCATCGTAATTCTATGTTGGTGAAAAGTTTATTTTGTTTTTAAAATTAAAACAAAAATAATCACTTTTTGAGTTATAACCAAATTAAAGTTTTTTCAAAAAGTTGGCAACTCTAGCATACAAATTTCATAAATATTAAATTTTTTCTAAATCGCTATAGCTTTCTAATGTTACTTCATTTACGAAAATAAGGTAACAGATGACGGAGACATGATTTATCGGAAATGACTGATTTTCAAATGATTTTGAAGATTGTTTCTTTTATAAAAAATTGGTAAAAATTGGTATCGGTATCTAAAAATAAAAATAACTTATATTCTTATAAGTAGAAAAGGTACCTTTAGACAAAATTTCAAGAAAACAAGCCTAAGAGTATGTGATCAATTTTTGGAAAAAACTTTCATTAGACATGGAATGGCCGTATATTTTTTTGCAGCAATGAATATGATAATTTAAAATAAAAACACTTACAATTTCATAATATCACGTTTTCACAAGTTGACAGACTAACACTACTATAACTTTTTTTTTTCAACTAAATCTAAAAAAACAATTATTTTATTTATTTTATTTTTGAACTGCTCAAAGCTTCATAAATATGTTATTTAAGTGAATTAAGTGAACACTCAAACTTTAAGTGTTTAAAAAACACTTAAAAGGCATTAAAAATCCAATTGGATTATTTCGATTTTTTCACACAATTAAAATAAAAACAACGAATGTTCGTTTGTTATCAATTATTCAAAATGAGCGTTTGAATAAATAATTTAGGAACTTTCTTCATGACCGGCACTTAATTATTTAAATGTTTCTTCCTAACAGATTTCTTTACTTTTCTTTCTTATTTCTTATTAGAGGTATTCACGCTATGGTGTATTTTTGATAAATTCTTACAAAATTTACAATATTTACAACGCATTGTGAACAAACCTTCACTAAAGTCTGGGAAGTTAATCATTTGGCAGTACGAGAAAATAAGAGAATTGAAACGAAGCACTGAATTAAATGAACTTTTATTAAATAAACACACAACCCAGCCAGTACCTTCATCCACGCTGAGTCAAAAAGTTTTTGTGATCAGTTGATCAAATATACAACGAAATTTACAAAGAATATAATAGGGTTTCGCCATTGTATTTTTGCTACAGGGTTGTATTTTGAACACTGTACATTTTGTTTTTATAATTTTACTTCAAATATCAAATTTATCAAAAATACACAATATAAAGGAAAATACACCACATCGTGAATACCCCTATTGTTTTCAATTCTCCATGATAACGCAAAACGAAAACATGTAGAACAACAACTATGCAAAACGAACCGATGACATGCACAACAAAAAAAAATCACTTGACGATGCTGATGCTGATAGTCGAGCGCTGCATACAAAGGTTTTTTTCAGAACGGACGATCTATTCAAACGTTACTTTTTAATGAACTGTTAAAAACAACGAGAAAATACGAAGCAGATAAAGTTTCAGTTATAAAAAAAATGCGTTTCTCTTTCCATTGGAAACGAAATAAATCTGCTTTTAAATATGTATCTTTAAAAATCATTTCAGAAATGTATTATCAAATATCTTAAATGGCTTGCTGATGACAACAAAATAACACTCTGTTTCTCTTAAAATACTCTGCGACAATTACGCGCTCACTGAATATTTTAATATTTTATAGTTGGAACAGTAAAGAACAAAAATTGATTTGCATGCGCTGCAATTTTCTTTAGCAGCAAAACAGCAGCGCTGAGCTGAAATTTATGAAGCTACAAATGTCTATCAAACAACAACAAATGTTGTTTATTAAAGAAAATAAGCCTAAAATAAGAATTCAAACTGCAAATTTATTTTATTTAACAGGGTGCACCTACATATGCAAATATAAACGGATTTCATGTTTTGTGTTTTATTTTCTAAATATTTTCCTTCAAAAATAAAATTCGTACTCTAATATTTTACTATTTTACTATTTATTGATAAATAGCTGTTGCAGCGAAAAACATTCGCCACAAGATTTTCGCTGTCGTTTCGTGTCGTTCGGTTTGTTCATTGACTGATACATACACAAGCATATTAGAAGAAAACTATTTCAGCGAATAACAACAACAAAACTCATGGAAATATTATTTTCAATTAACTTTTAAACTAAATGGAATTTGAAAAAAACTTCCTAAGAAAACAAACTTCGTTAGGAAGCGTAGAACAGTACAGAAAAATAAATTTTAAGATCGGTCAATTCGTTCGAGAGTTTAAGGTCTCTAAACAGCTTCAAACAACCTGTTCCATGGGAGCTTCGCTCGCTCGCTCCAAAAAATCAATCAATAGCTGCTTGCATGTTGTGCCTGCTATTTCCTTTGTTTTTGTTTCGTTGTTTTTGCTTGTGTTGGTTTTATTTTGTACAAAACGGTTCTCTACTACACGGCATTGGCAGCATTGGTTCTCTACTCCATGTAAAGAGGGTGATTCGATTAGAGTTAACTTTTATAAAAAAAAGACTTTTATCATATATCGTTTTATGCTATTATCCAATAGATGGTGCCATCTGTTCGGCTGACATGATGTTTGCATCTAACAATCGTTGTTGATTTCGTCTACTATAAAGTAGCAGAACTACCCAATAGACAATTAAATCAGCGCTCTTCAAACGAAGGCCTGCCTCGCTGCTCTTATGACCCCTTCTTGAAGGGCTTCTTTTCTGCACAAAAGGCAGCACAACAAACTTTTTTCCCTTCAAAGACTAACTTTTCATATACTTTGGGGCAACTTTTTCGTTTAAAATCAAAATATATATCAGTTTAAAATTATGACATAATAATGGTTCTTTTTACTGCTGTATCAAAGTTTATAGATTGAAATAAAACTAACATAAAAAAACATAGGATAGAAGATAAACTCATAGAATTTAAAAAAAAAAGGAAAAAGTTTAAAAGAATAAAATATTTTTTTCAATATTTTTTATTTACTTCTTCTTTTAAGAATGGCTCTTAAGAAGTGCTTCTATCAGGCCTCTTTTGAGCTATCAGAGCGGAAGGCCTACAAAATTTTCCCATTTCATATAAAAAAGAAAGAAAGTATACTTGGATATGAGTGTGGAAGCACTTCGAAATTCATATGAAGGCCTGCTAGTAGCGCTTCGAAGTGCTGCCATTGCCGACTGGGTAGTAGCAGAACTATTTATCGTTCTGGATAAATTATTGCTTTTGTTTTCAATGCAAATTAATTTGGATGATCTACCATACTCATACACTACACTACTCATTTTAGTGTAGCTCGTAAACTATACATCAGACAGAGACAAAGGTCACACCTGTGGAAAGGCCATTTGCTCAACTTGAGATATAGTCACCACTCGATTATTTGAAAAATCGGGGCTTTCACTTTATTTTAAAATTAAATTGGAGTGAAATTGAGTGTAACTGGCAAACGATACATCCGACAGAGACGATAGTGACTCCAATGAAAAGAAAACTTGCGTAGCCTTCTTTTCAACTAAGTCAATGAACTCAACCTGTCAAACTTATAAACTTATAAATGTCAAACAATATGATTGAAAGAATTTGACATTTTGCTTGTATCTTTTGCTTGCTCCATTTATCATGCTTACTATGAACTTTTTCTGTGTTCTGGTACGATAAGAAGTCCATAACTTGAGTGTTATTGATTTATTTGTTAGTTATCGGAAGAAAAATAAAAAATATCTAAAAAATAAACAAACAAATTGGTCTTAAGAAACAAATCAGAAAAGGTTACTACTTAAACGAAATACACTTACGCTACACTTACGATACTATCGAAACTGTTTATTTTTTTGTGTTTAATGTTCACGTTGTAGAAAATATATTGAAATTTCGTGAAATATTTTTTTGCCTAGTCATCGTAATTTTGTAACAAGCTGGCACTTTGGTGCCTTAGACGACCCCCACGTCAATCATTCTTTAAAAAATGAGGCTTCTGAAGTACTTAGAGCTGTATGAATTTATACTTTGTATTAACTGTTTTCATTGATATATTTAACTATTTTCAAAGTTTTAAAAAATGTATTAAAGTCATTGATAAATACAAAAAAAAAAAAACAAATTGGCCATTTCAGCCCTTGAAAACACTTTGACCGAGCTTCTAATGATCAATTGTGTTGTGTGTGTTATTAAATGTTTGCACACAATTGACCGAGAACTGGACCTACATGTTTTATGCCGACTCCGAACGGCTAAAGTTCATGTTCTCAAGAAGCTTAACATGGCATTGTTTACTCTCTGAGGTTTGCCATTGTCTGCAGAGAGGTGGTGACCGATCAGAAAAATTTTTAATTGAAAAAAACTTTTCGCCGCGGCTGGGGATCGATTCCGTGCTGCGAGTATGCTAAGCCACACACTTAACTTGCATGCCACGGTCACCACATTGATAAATAATGATGATAAATAATAAATGTAGATAAAACATATTTTTTAATTCAACATCAAATGCACTCAAATAAGTTCATGACTCATAAGATTAAGTCCTTTTAAGAAAACAATAATACGGAAGCATTTGTTTTAAAAAGACTATTTATTTTGAAAAAAGTTAAGTACAAAATTTTATATTCTATGCTTAGTATTCTTGTGTATATTGCATATAATTCTATGCAAATATTGCTTTATGTGCATTTTAGAGAGCGTTTGAATGTTTAACATGCTTAAGTGCAGGAGTTGCAAGACACCTCAAAGATGACTACTTTTCTAAATGAACAACAAAAATCCAACTTTGTTTAACCCATTTTGGTCAGCTGGTCGATTTTTCGACCACTAACTTTAAAATTTATTTCTGGAAAAAATATTCAAAATTTTTTCGAACTCCTTCCGCATAAACACAATTTGGTTAATTGGAAATTCAGAAAAAAAATAACAATTTACAAATTTTTCATTTTACCTACTCAGGTAAACTTTTAAAAAAACACATTTTTTGGACCATTTTTGAAAAAATAAAACAAATCTAATAAATGAAATGAATAATAAAACTTTTTATGTAAGCAGACAGCGATAAGACTATATTATGAGAATCAGTCGGTTTTGGACATCTCAGGTTAATTTACCTACGTGCTACTTTTGTTGGAATATTGGTGGTCGAATTTTAGACCACTGACCTAATATGTATACTTTATTTAAACATTTTCACATGTAATAAATTTAATGGAGTTTTTGAGCCCGCATTGTCAATTGACTAACAAATGGTACCCAACTTTGGGAAACAATCATGTAAAATGTTTATAGAAAAATCAATCCATTTTAGATTCAAATACTGGTGCTCAAGTGATGGGTGCATGTTTTTCTTTATACCGTAGACTATTACAGTTGAAGCTTACAACATGGGCATTGGACTTGGCGCATATGTTGTTTTGAGACTTCTTCACAACGTTGACCATCCGGAAAGAAACACTGTTTTCTTCGACAATTCTTTTACCTCTTACCAATGTTCTGTTTGATAAATGAGAAAAAAATTTATGCAACCGGTACAGTACGTTCAAATCGGGTTTAAGGCGCTGCATTGACAAACCCAGCAAAACGTGGGGAAATGAATAACATTTATTTTTGACAAGAGGAATGAACTCAACTTCGTACGTTGTTACAACACCACCCAAGTAACAAGTGCTAGTAACTACGATTCGATATAATCGTACAAAAAAGAAGTACGTCGTCATAACTCAAACGAATATAACTATAATATCAATATGGGTGGAGTCGATTTACACTTCAATGGGGTTGCAAATTATCGCGTTGACATTCGCAGTAGGAAATGGTGTTGTTCTGTAGGTAAACGCTATCAGCAATTCGAAAGTGAATGCATGGAGATTGCAATGTTTTGTGGCTAAAATAAACAAACACAAGCCAATATCACAGTTACAGTTTAAATCGAAAGAAACTTATAAGTGGCGAATCCAGAAGTGGACTCAGATAGAGATGAATGGGAAAGACCGGCCGGTTTGCCTCAAGTTAACAAAATGGAGCACGTCATTGAAATCAACTAGAGAAAAAGCCTCGGAGATGTGTTGTTTGCCATAAGCATACCATTTAGATATACTTTATATACAAAACATGCAATTTACATTTGCACACAAAATGTTTTGGACAATATCATAAAATGAATATCAATGTCATAAAAAGTATGTCCAATAAATAAATAAATGTAAATAATAACTTATTTATTTTATACTAGCGATACCACACGCGCGTTACTACTCCTTCACATCCTTTTTTCTAATGCCAGTGTCAATTTTCTGGTAGAAGATATGACCAATCTTTATACTGAGTTTCAATGTTATGCGACATTTGTACTAAGCTATTCGATGTTAAACATTTGAATTGTATAATAAATTTTATATTCGTTTCAACTTCTTCGATGAGTGACCTTATATTTCGAAATTTTTACCGAAAAGTTTGAATGTTTGAAAAGTGTCACGCCCCTTGTCTAACGCCTATAAAATATTGCCATTGAAACAATACGTGTAAATTGAGCTTGAATTCCGAATTTTGTGGCTGTAAAACATGTAATTCCAAAGCTATTCGATGTCGAAAATAAGAGTTGCATGGAAGGTGCCACGCCCCAATGTTCTATTGGTACCAAACTTCACAGGAACACTCTCAAAGCATATTATGCTGAATTTAAAGCTAAAATAATTTATTCAAAATTTTTAAATTTTTGTGTACACATTGGGCCATTGGTCGATTTTTCGACCACCTTGTAGCCAGTAAACGGAAAATGGGAAAATTCTGAAACTCTTGAATTTTCTTAATTTGATCAAAAACAACAAAGCCTGAAAATTTCATTAGAAAATTCCGACGCGTTCGGGTACCTGACCAAAATGGGTTAACTAATTTATCGGTGTCGACTGATTAAGGTATCGAATGAAAATTATGAAAAAAATAATTTTTGATAATTTTTGTAGATGAGTCCTTTTGAAAATTACCGATTCAATTAGTATATGCAAAATCTCATTGCTCTATGCCTTCAGTAAGTTACATTGTACTAAATTGGGTACAATTTATTAAGTGTATCTATGATCATCTAGTATGTCAAAGATTTGCTCAAAGCTGATTTGCTCAATAATTTCCCATTTCATTCAAGATTTCCTCTACTCAGAAAAAAATAAAATTCAATAGAAAAACTTAAAAAATTTTCCAACATTTGTTGCAATTTTATATGACATAAAAATAATAATTCAAAAATAGTTTTACAACCGAATTTACAGCCATTCAAACAGCCTCAGATATACTTGCAGCCACAACTAGTCAATTGCTGTAGAAGCTGCCAGAATGCAATGAATGCGCACTTCAAAAATAAAACCCGAAAATCTATTCGTTGAAGTGGGCAAAAGAGCAACAAGAAAACTTGTGCTGCCACCTAGTTGATAAGGAGCGAACGGAAACGAAATTCGATGAGATTTCAAAGCGGAAAAAGTTGAGCAAAGTTACTGCATGATGTTCGAGTAGCGTTATGGTGTGGGTACCACTTGCATGTATGTGCTGGTAGCACCGAGTATGCAGAAACTTTCTGCTCTTGGCAGGTACATTATTAACCCGCATACACACATTTATACTCACATACATACATACGAAAATATTTATACTCGCTAGCCCACAACATACATGAGCACCTACAAACAGCACATGCACACAATGCAATTTAGCATATGAGTGCTTGTGTATGCGTAAAATTTGCAAAAAAATATGTTGATGGCAAAAGTTATGGCAAACTTTCGCCTTCAGAAATTCCATTTTTAATGTAATATATGAAAAAGACAGGACAAGCAAGCAAGCAAGTAAGCAGTCGATGCCTGAGTACAGCGTGACCAGAAAAACTTTTCTATTACTGAATATTGCATAAATGTGCTCGTTCATGTGAAGTGATAGTATTTTTGAGGGATCAAAACGGCATGTCACTCATAAAAATAAGTTCTTTCATAGCATTACAAGAATTTGTTTTACGTTATATTCAAATGACCTACCTTAAATAGTGCAACCACAACTGATATGGCAAGCTTGAATGTCATAAACAGGGATGCCCTGTAGTGCCAAGTCATTTGTTCTTTTTTTTTCTTATAAAAAAAATATTTTACCCTAAGTTTGGCCCAATTTTATAGCAACATTTTTTTTACTAAACTGTGTGCAAAGAAGTTTCACTAACAAGCTTCGTAAACTCCATGTTGACAAGACGAAAAATTGTTCTCAAGAAGTAAGCTGAAAAATTCTTTTAACTTTTAACATGTATTCAAAGCGGAAAATGACATTAGTCGGAAAAGATTTTAAATTAAGTTTCACAACTAAGTTCCGAACATAATGGTGACGCGTTGAATTTTGGAAACTAGTTGGTTAAAATTTTAAGAATTTTTTTACTAGAAATATTATATATAAGGAAGTTTTATAAAAATAATTTAATAAACATGTTTTCAAAAAAAAACTTTTGTATATAAATCCAATAAATTTTTTGTTGCATTTTGTACTCTAAATGGTTCCTTCCCGACGTCGGACGGGCTTTTACACTAGTACTTTTATATAAAAGGAAACTCACGGATTTGGTCCGACCGCTGAATCGATTTTTATAATTTTTTCACTATTCAATTGCTATGATGAGCGAAATTAAAATAGAGTACTACGTTTTTTACAAAACTTTTTCTTTAATTATTAAAGAATTCATGTATTTTAATTCATACTTATGCTGTACAGGCAGCACAACAAGCAGCAGAAAACCAATGCTTAAGCTCTGGCTGTGAGAGTAACTCACCACACAGCACGGCTGCCATGTTTGCTAACCTCCCCATACAAGCTACATTTTGGATCGAATAGGTTTTGAAGTCACAGATGAAGTACATGTGTTTGTCTGAGGCTGCGTGCATTTTAAACGCCGATTCAGATAGACAGGCAGGCTGAAATCTGTGTGAAAGCCTGTATAAGCCTGAAATCTGTATAAGCCTCTATTAATTGGTTTGAATATAAAGGTTGTATGGGAGGTGGGCGTGTTAGTGGGTGGATGGCACCCATTTTCCTAATACACCTAAGTTTTGTCATAGACTGTACAAATACCAAATTTAAGTTTTGAATTGTATTACAATTAAATTGAAAAAAAAAAATCGATGAATCGACTTATGTAATAAAAGCTAAATATCAAAACAAATTTTTTAGTTTGTGGTTTTTAACTGTAATAAAGTACACAAATATTCATGTATGTTCAACATATGATATACATATGTAGGAGTATTAAAAAGAATTAATAAATATCTATTTTTTCATCCCTGAATTTAAAAGCAAAAATTTTTAAAGTAGTTTCGTTGTAAGCCGATTTCGTTTTTAGTTGCTGTTAGTCCGGCTTTTGAGAAAAGAAGTTATGTAGAACAGAAGTCGCTACCAAAAAACAATAGTATTTTAAAGGATATACAATATCTTAAAATTTGTTTGAGTGATTTGTCCCTTAACTCGAAAATGGTATGATTTCTTGGTAGGAAATGTTTGGAAAATTATTGTTTAACGCCTTAATCCCAATATTAGACACGTGAGAGCCCAAAAACTGATGCTTTAAGTTACAATGAAATCCAATGCTTACCCAAATTCAACATGTCAAAAAAAAAAATATATGTTCCGTGCATAAGTTTTCAAAACCCTGCTAGGGTTTAGTATTTAACGATAGTAATAATATTTGTTTTTTGGAGTTGACTCTTTTTCGTTATGGATAAATTTTCAACTTTTTTCGTTACGCTTGAATTTTCAACTTTGATTCTATGATTCTATTCTATGATTCCAATCGAATGCAATAGAATTATCTAAGGTCGCAGGCAGATCATTGGCACTTTAAAGGACACCATGGAGGTGACAGGCGGATCATTGGAATTTTTATGGGTTACATTGAACATTTGGACCAAAATATATGATTCTATGGCCAATCGGATGCAATGGGATTATCTGAGTTCACAGGCGGGTCATTGGAACTTTTATGAATTCCATGAAAAATTTAGACCAAATTGGATAATTCTATGGTCAATCGGATGCAATTGGATTTCCTGGAGTCATTGTCATTTTTATGAATTTTACGAAGCATTTAGACATAAATGGATGATTCTGTGGTCAAGCAGATGTATCAGGACTAAGTGCGGGCTAGGGTGAATCATTGAAGATTTAATGGATTTCATATTTAAATCTTAATTTAGATTTAATTTTTGGAAGAACACTGGGGACGTCTAGATTTGGTTTAGTCTTCACGATTTGTAAAAAATTTTACATGATAACTTTATATATTTACCCACTTTGCCTATCTCAGTCCGAAAATAAATTTCCCCCTTATAGTCTGGAACACTCTGGTCTACGTTCATACATAAACTTAAAGGCAAAATTTTTTATTTTTCTGTTTTCTACACATCTAAAAAATGTTGGCTGATTTAAAGGCATTGAATAGTAAGAAGCAAACTTTATTTCAATTACTCAGTAAACTCCTTTAATTCTTCAAATAAAAACATAATCTTTATATGTCATACTTAAAAAACCTTCAGTTAGTGATGACCTCTTAAAGACTCTTTAACTATTAACATAACGTGTGAAGCAATTATTTCTAAATGCTTTTTTTCAATAAAAATTCTCTGCATTACACGAAATATATTTTTCCTACATTGTTGTAGTTAAAAACCCGTTTTTGCTTGGCAAAGAAATGACAAGAATATTTCTTGACTTTTTATTTTTTTTTTTTTAAATTTGTCCTTTAATAAGCTGCTGTTTTGGAAAAAAAATGCTCATATCCGGCGTATTAACTTCTGACAAGCAAGATTTGGATGATTGATTACTTAAGCAGTAATTTTTTCTATGCTCATGAAAAGAACACTACAACAAAAAAAAAAAAATGTGGAATGAAAGAGCAAAAGATAAAAGCTTAATTCTGCATAGCCAAAAGACACGCACACACACACACACACACAAACACATGTTCACTCAAACTTACATTTAAAAAGCAATGAATAGATGGATGAGTCGTGATGTGTTGTACTGTAACGTGATGTGGATGTGATGCGACGCGTAACGTGACAGCTGTTGCAAACTGTTGAAGTTGCAGCAGCGTCAGCTGCTTAAATATAACAGAAATGTTTTGTTTTTAATTTATGCGATATTAAAAATCCTTGCCGGCTGTTTCGTTCTCACTGTGTTCAAAAACGGAACTGAAAGCCAAACAACCTTTTATGCTCTTATTATGAATCTCCTTTGTATTTTCTCCTTTTTCTGGTTTTTATTCTGTTGTGTTATGACACTTTTTTGCCGCATATTTCTATCAAGTCGAGCATAAAGCTTGTTTTTCATTAATAAAATTTTGCGTAAAAACCGTAGAGCGTTTTCGCTAACGACTGGCATAGCATATGTTGCCATATTTAATAATATAAAAATAAATATGATATGACAAAGCTGCTGTTGAAATTTTCGGAGAATTATTATATTATAAATAAAAATGTAAATTTGGTGTATTTAACAGAAGGAAAAGCAGTTCTGTTGATGGAAGATGGTTGAATAACCTAGACACAGATTGGATAATTGAGGTTTTTCAGATAAGACTTGATTATAATTGCCTATTTTTAATGCAAGAGAAGCTTTTCATTTGATAAAAACATTAGCGTATTTTTAAAATAATTCATCATATCCTTTGAAATTTAATTATTTCATTAAGTGCTTTGGTTGTGTTAGCTTCAGTGAAGTGAGGCAAAAGTCGTTAATTACCCACAAGAGATTCTTTGAAGTGCCTGGGCTAAAAGTCTGTGTAGGGTAAGTAACCCATTTTGTAGTCTAAAGAATTTATTAAATCTTGTGCAAATCCTGTTTGTCTCGACATTTAAGTGTCTTGAACCTACAATAAGTGCTATTTTTTCATCCTCATTTTCTGTTTTTTGTACTGTTTAGTGAATAGATTTCAGAGTACGATTCATGATAGTCCAATTATCAGTAGAGCAAATATTGAATAAAAAAAAAGACATTCATTGCTTTAAGTCCTTAAGCCTGTTAAGATTATCAGTGGGTTAAAATTTAAGTAATACGCGAAGTAGAAAATTGAGGTCTCCAATGTTGGCACATAATAATATTTATTTGCATTGCCACATAAACATTAACCTACTCACCCCAACAATTTAGCCTAAGCCACACATTAGTTTTTGGTTTATCCTCCTACATAAAGACCCACACATATACACACACACGCACTTTCCGTGGTGTTTTCACCATGGCGACAAGAACATTAATTAAATTTTGTGGGGATTGGGTTGAAACGAGTTTCGGGAATTTTTGTTTAATACTTAATTTCACATTCATGCACACACACACACACACACACATACATATACAAGTTATGGTGGAACAAACACACACTTACCTCATATATGTAAGCATAATATACACGTGCGCTAAGGTGAGCAAAAACACGCATCACGTAATGGAAACATGCGAAGCTGGGCTGAATCATTATCATGTGTGCTCAAAAGTAATTCTATTGAAGCTTTAGTATTCGGTCTCGTGTTACGTTTCGACCATTTATTACAGAACATCATTGGCACTTCTTTGTAGTTGCTCAGTTTTAGCCAAAATTATGGAGTGCGGCAACGCCCCACAAATATGTTTACGTAGGCTTGTTTTTCTCTAAGATTTTAACAAAGAAATTCACTGAAAATGTATATTTAAAGTTCTTAAATGTTGAAAATAAAGGGCACTCATAAACAAAAAGACCCCTGTTTGCTGTTTAGTTTTGTTCATTCATACAAAAGATTTCCTATGAAATAATCGGTCTGTTCCATTAACTCAAATTGTGTTTACTTCCAATACAATATGTAACGGTCACATAGTCTCTTATTTTTATATTCGCTATCAGTCTTACAAGCTTATTAGTTTTGCTTCAATAACTTAAATATTATGGCTTTTGATGCTTATTAAACCGATATTTATTGCAAGTCCAAGAGATTCTCTCATTCAACATAGATATTCAAGTTTAAACACATATAAGTGACAAATTTTCTCTGTAATGTTTTCTTATCTGTTCTCACAACAGACATTTAAACTGAATCGTTTGATATTTAACGTTTGAACTGCCTGAGGTAATTTGATGATTCATATTTATTTGAACTTGGTATGGGTTAACAGATATTGTAGTTTTGTGCTTTTGAGTTTTTGTGTTTTTTTTTTTATTATATCAAATTAAATCGGCTTGCAGCACAATTTAAAACAAAAAGATATAATTAAAAAATAACATTATCTTTAAAATAGAATTTTTGGGTATTCTTTCTAATAAAATAAACTTTTGCTTACACCCACTCACTGAAAAAATATCTTTAGTTTGTCCTTATTTTTAGATGATAGAGAAATTAAGTTTGTGTAAAAGCGTTATTTAGTTCAGGCTATGCGGCTTTAAGTGGACAGATTTTTCTTTAACGAGGAGTAAAGCATCGAAAACTTTAGTCAGCGCGAGACTTTAACTCGCTTAATGTCTTTCCAGCCACACGGTTGAATCCTCCAGGCTTTTCCATTTTTTCTAAATCAGGGATAAGAGCCAAGGTCCATCTCTCCTTTTGTGAGTGCTACCATCAACGCTGTCAAGACTCGATACTGCGCCGTTTCTCAGCCTTTGAGAGATTTTTGCCAGCTTGATCGGAGCAGTGGAGTTCGTACGCCATTATGTCTATCGGTGACATTACCGCAATCACTCCGATTGTCTCGTCCGAAACCATGCGGAACGCTCTAGTAATCCTCAGTGCGCTGAGCTGATATGTTGCCCGAATATCAGATTTGTGCGATGCTTTCTGTGTTACATCCGCCTACACTGGTGCTGCGTAGGGAATGATGAAGCTCGTTACTCTTGCTAAGAGTTTACGCCTGCTGGGACTTTGTCCGCCGATGATTGCTATGATGTGCGATGGCGCATCGTTAAGTCTCGACGCTTTGTCTTTTTAGGTAATCTTAGAATGACATACGATTGTCAATGAGTATACCGAGATAACGTATGTACGACTCTTGCTCTTCCACTCTGAGGGTAATGTTTTCGTGCTCTTCCACTCTGAGGGTAATGTTTTCGCGTACTTTACGATAACAAAACGAACCACCTCCGTTTTTTGCGCTGCCAACTCGAGTTCAACACTTCGCAGCTACGTCGTTATATTCGCTGTTGCTTCTCTGCAGGATGCTTCCAGCAAGTGAAGATGTTTTGCAATAGATACTAAGGCATTGTCGTCTGCGTAGCCAATCAAAGTGGTACCAGCAGGCAGATCAATGCCAAAAACGTCGTCACATGGATTCTAACCGAAAAAGGCTACACCAATCGCAGTTGTATTTGAGTTGCTAAATGCAAGTCTGCAGAAGCAGTTTTAGTAATGAGCAGCTGTATCTCTACTGGGGAAGTACAAAACTTATCTTGTTCATACTGTTTAGGCCAGGATTGCTGCGAAGTGTCAAAAAAACGTAAGAGTGTGGTGGAATTGCAACTGCAAAACTTTCTACTGCTTTCTCGGAGAAACAGGAAAACAACCAGGACAGCAATGTAAGACAATTCTAGTCGAAGGAGTAGTTTGCCAGCTATTAGACCGCGATATAGTGCTGATCGGACAATTGTTGTGTATAATTTCTTTCCTTCGTTGCCATTGGCAAAGAAACTTATGCGATTGAACCTTGGAATAGTTGATACTTTGGTTACTATTAAAATGTCACAAACTATAAAATGCGACGTCATTGATAGATATATTTCACTTTTATAATTTGAACAAATAATATTAATTATAATATTTTTTTATAACAAAACTAGTGGATGTTGCTTTCAGTGAAAGAAATGAATCGTAAATGTGAACGTTAAAAACAAAAAGACAACTGTGTTATAGCTATGCAGGATCCAAAAGACGTCAAGCCAAAAACCAGTATTATAGATGTAATAAGCCATAAAAAGCCTATGTTTAGGAGTT
Source organism: Tetanocera ferruginea (assembly GCA_958299015.1). NCBI lineage: Eukaryota > Metazoa > Arthropoda > Insecta > Diptera > Sciomyzidae > Tetanocera > Tetanocera ferruginea. The sequence goes on from OY282641.1 coordinate 106,524,803, forward strand.
ATGACTGAACGCAAAATAATATATATGTACTTATTACTTTTCCCCAAAACCAGCAGTATAACTTATTACCGTCAGCAAAAGTAATATCACCAAGTACTATTATAACTTTTTTGCTAGTTACTTATTAAATATTGCTTTCAAAAATCAATTAAGTCTGAAATTTTACTATTGTAATTGATGAACACCTTGTGGAGAATACCTTTGCACCCCGTTATCCAATGCCCGTTCCAATTTTTTGGTAGAAAGACTGGCCAATAATTTACTTTTACTGAGTGTTAATGTGATGTGACATTTAGTACCAAAGCTAATCGATATTAAAAATTTGAACTATGTAGGTGGTGCCACGCCCCGTTCTATAATGGTCGCTCAATTTGTCCAGTAGGAGTACACGACTAAATATTTTGTTTATTCCGAGTTGCATAAATGTGAGACTTATATTTCGAAAGTTTTACCGAAAAGTTTGAATGCTTAAAAAGTGCCACGCCCTTATCTAACGCCTTTTTAATTTTACCAGTCAAACAGTAAGTCTAAAGTGAGTTCGAAAACCAAATTTAAATTTTCATTTCGATTTTAAAATATTCTTTGTCTTAAACATAAAAAGAATCATCGTTTTCACACTCGGGTATGTTCTAATTCAATGATGATGTTTGATATTTTTGGAGGGGAGTTTTTTACTCATCTGAAAGTACTTTTTCGGACGCGAGAGTACCTATTGTTAATCTTTATATAAATAGGCGTTAAGAACAATTTTCTCTCGTATTTCTGAACCGATATTGATTATTGTTTTTTTTAAATGAATCAGAGTGCGGAGAAGAAGTGCTTCAAATATTTTGTATCTATAATTATAAAAAGGCAAACAAAAAATTGGTCGAATTTCCACCCCAGACGATACTTATATTATTAAATAAGCTTTTGTTTTATTGCTGCGGCACAAGTGGTGGGACAGTAATACATGGAGATCTTTAGTAACAGGATTTTGATACCCAGAATTTTGTGAGGTTTGACAAAAAATTGCTTTTGAAAAAAACGAACTCGGGGTGGCGTGGGGCTTAGTTGTGCCGCATCGGTGTTAAAGGTTAGTGGGAAGTGGAAAAATTAGACGAAAACCTCCATAACTACCCAAGTGTTGCCCCTAGAGTGGTGAAATGTTCGACCGATCCAAATAAATTCTTTCCCCCGAAATTTTTCAGGAACATACCTGCCCAAATCTCCACCCCCTGATGGGGTTCCCAAACAAAATTGATATTTTTAAGAAATTTGACCCCACCGCTTCCAGGGTGTGCCTTGTAGAGCAAAATGTGTGCCTGACCAGCATTGGTTTTTCTTTCCAACATTTTATCGCAACATATCTTCCCTATATTTTCAACCTTTTAAGGGGCATCTATACATATTTTTTTTTATAAAATCGGCTTCCATCGCTCCCAGGATGCCTTCCAAAAGGCTGAAATGAAAGACCGACCTACATTAACTTTTCTTCTCCAAATTTGTATCGAGCATACATCATACCTGTCGTAAATAAGATATAAGAAATTTTGTAATTATAATTGTAAAACAATTTTAATCAAATTAATTTATTTTTGTCATGGGATGGATATGTATTTCTTTCGATTTTCCACGACGACTGGACCAAAAATATTCTTTCCTAATGAATATTACGCCTCTTTTGGTGGCGTCGTTGACAACGTGTAGATAACGCAATATTTATTGCGCTTGTTGGTAATCTTCACGCTCAGTCCAGGTTTCTGGATCGGTAGCAATCAAATCAGTTGAAAATACGAAGCGTGCTATCTCATGAATGACGTAATGACTCAAATCTTTTTGTAATTCCTGATTAACTTTCTCCAATGCCAATTGAATCTTTTTTAGCCAAAAATATTTACTGGACGAGCACGTACTTGATTTTCGTTGCTGCCGATATCCTAGCTATCATCTTCCTCGTCTTCTTCGTTGACATCAACATCATTATCTGCCTCTATAACTTCTATCGTCTCGTTCTGTTCTGAAAAATTTTTGATCGGATAACCCAATTAAATACTGTTAAACTTCTATTTTTGAATGTTTTTTTAAGATAAAAATTTTTTCGGTTTCAATATTGAGAACAAAATCTAAATCATGCGAAACGTTACTTTTTTTGATGGTAAGTGTATCCGAAAGTACTTTTTTTTTGGGCTAAAAGGAGTTGGGGACTTTGAAAAATGAATAGGAGGTAAAAAAGTGGATATCCACTACAAATATCATCACTGTTCTGATTAGGAAGAAGTTGTAAAAACTGGCATTGACACGTAGGTTAAATTTCATTTCCTTCATGTAGGTAATCCAGGCAATGAAAAGCTCTTTTTAAAATGTAAACTTTCAACTATCACACGAATGTTTTCAAATCTCATTTTAAAAGGTTTATTTTAGAAAATCATACGAACGTTTAAGAAACTCTTTTTTTAAATATATATACCAACGACGTGTAATTTCATTTTATAGACTCTTCCGAAAAAATGTATCCCAACTTTGTATAAATTTAAAAAGAAGATTTGATGGTTTAAGTGTTATAACAGTTTTGGTTTGGATTTGTATGCGTACCAACCAAATGAAACTATAATCTTATGAAATTATAATTGTTTAAGCAACGTCAGAGTAAAAGAACACTTTCAAATTTTGAGCTTGCAGGAATACAGTTGTTACCTTTACAGATTAAAATTTATTAAGGGATCTCATAAAATTGTATGAGAGTTATTTTGTTAAAATAAATAACAGAAAAAATATTTCTGTAGAAAAAACTTTTGACCGAGGTGAGGATTGAAATCGGGATTCGTTGGCTCGCTCGCCTAACACTTGGCACTCATGGCCGCCACATGCTGCTTTAGACCCTTGACAAATCTTGCTTATATAACTAACATAGGGTTGATGTCATAAAATTCTGTCCAATAAAATTAGTTCTTTGTCTCAACAAATTTTTCTTCTAATATATGTTTAAAGACATATACATAATGACATATTTTGGAAAACTTACATTTACAATTCTGTGGGCAGACCCATTTTTATAAAAACTATTTTAATATTAAATGCAATTTATCCGAAGAGGCAGTTTGACTACCAAAACGCGCCAAAAGACAAGGTAAACAAATAATTTCGTCTCTTGTGAAACCCGCTCAACAACCGATAGAAAAAAAAAGAATCCACTAAGAATTATTTTACCCTTTTTTTTAACAAATCTTTAGCTTTAATAAAAATACTGCACAAGGTTTTTCTTTTTCTTCTAAGTGATAACATGAAATTAAGTGATTTTAAACAAAGTTAATTGAAGGATTTAAAAATATATTATATATTTTTAACATATTCAATTCTATGGCATAATATTGGGTTTCTACTAACCTTTATTGCCATCAGGTATGTGACGCAAATGTGCACACTTAGAACTTGTCTACGCCTTATATGTCATAAAATTCCTTCAAAAGTGCGAATTCCATTAAAATCTCATAAATAGAAATAAAAAATTATGTATGTGTGTGTATGTTAATAAAACATTTTTCACTCTGTCGGAACAAAATGAAATCCTTAAATCAAACCACTACAGCTGCAAGTGATGGCAATGATAAATTTGCATCCTGAAATATCAGCAAAACGTGTGCGCATATGTATGAGGTATGAGAACACACATTTTTGGAATATGGATTTTGTGTGTTTGAGTATGAGTGCAAATTTTGGTAAAATTAAAAACTACTGGCAAACAAGAAAACAAACGAATTCTAGCCCTTTTCTCTCTCAAACAATGGTGTTGTGCCGGCACTTTTATGTTCTTATTTGTGTGGGTTTGCATTATATTAAACACACATAAACTGTGTATATATGACGAACATCTAAAAAAAGTACTAAAGAAAACACCATTTTCAAATGCAAAAATGATAAATCTTCTATTTGCATGTGTGGCTAAAATACTAAGACTTGGACTTTGTTATTTCAAGGGATAAATATGAAAATTGCTAAACTTTAAGGATGTGTACCTACATTTTCAAGCTAACAGCTTTCAACTAAAATGCCTGGGTAAAAATTCTATAAGCTTAAATTTATTACAAGCATACAATTTTTTTTTTCTCTCAATCAGTTCTTTTCAAATACAGCATGCAAAATTCTGTACTAAGAAGCATCAGAGTCTCAGCGTCAGCGTTTTTTGCTTCTGAATTTTATTTGAATGGATCAAATTTTGTTTTAACAATAATATAAAAATATGCGGCTTGCTTGCAAATTTATAATTTCACTTATTTCACAATAGTTTCTGCTGCTCTGAATCAAACAGGTACACAATAACTATGCATTTTTGCATGATCTGCATGAATTGCATTCATGAATTTTGATCCAGTCACCAATTACATGAGTCACATTAACTATTCATGATAAAAATATACAAAATACACAAGAGAAATATGTACAAGAACATGAATATTTCATAAATCTAGTGTTTAAAGTTCATAAAGTGTGTGTAAAATATACATGATCCAATAAAAATTTGGATCATATACTCATTATTTTTGTGAATAAATTCATGAGATAAGTGACCAATATGCATGAAACTCATGTGACCGAAATTCATAGATAAGAGTCATGAAACTGTATGAAACTCATGTACTTTACCAATAGAAACGTGAACTACGTTATGCATTTAATGGTCATAATTCACATATCCTACTCAGAAAGATATTAATAATATTTTTTTTAAGCAAACGCATTTATATATCAAACATGTTCTTCGAGTCCATATTTCTTTTATGATTTTATATTGAATCAAAGCAAATAATTGATTAATCGGTAAAGGGTGTTCAGTTTTTAAATTATTTAACGAGAGTTGGAGCCCGGAAAAAACCAAAATATTTTTTTTTAATATATTTTTTAAGCAACTTGAAATGTCAATGTTAACCTTCGAACTGGCACATGGTTCTGGCCAGACATATTTCATTTTCATGCTTCATTTTAGCATATTTCTATTTTAGGTACATGGCTGTAATTTCAGGTAATCTCCCAAAATATTATTGGCTTTCGATGCATAAATTAATAATTGCAAAAAAGTCCTTGGAACAGGTTGAAAAAGCCAAATAAAAAAATCTACACCTTACTTTTAGTACATGATGCCTGGCCAGACCCCTATGCATTTTGTATGAACGCATAGGCAAAGCGCATGGCACGAGTTGGAAATTTGTATTTATTTTATTCTTTTATGCTTATTTCTTTCTTCTGCTTTTGTTTGTGAGTTAGTTATTCATTGAACGTTGAACAGTGAAGAAGTAATCTAGTTTTTGTGCGGTAATTTTGAGCTTGCGAATAATTTTACGCAGATAGATTTGTTACGTTGTTAGTATATTATGGCTGATGCGCGAATTTGCAACCGCAATTGTCAGAGGCATTAGTGCGTGATTTTCAAAGTCAGGTAGAAGCTGATGAAAATTATGATTTTTTTGAAAACGATGGTGACGACACTGCTGATTATGTACCAGAAGATGATGCATCAGACATAGAAAGTGATTTGGCAATTGAAGCTAACGAACTTTACGATAGTGATGAAAAAGAAGAAAGTGGAAATGATGCTGAAGCAGCAAATGAACTCGACTCAGGCTGTTTTTATGGCAAAGACGGTACTAAATGGAACAAAACTGAACCCTCTGCATCTCGTTTGCGCCAGCATAATATCATGCATTATCAATTTGGAACAAAAACAAGGCTCACCAATCCAGTTGAGGTATTCAAGCTATTTTTATCAACCAATATTACGTTCGTCATCATTAGTGAAACAAATCGGCATGGGCAAGAATCAATTAGAAAATGGAATGAAGAACATCCAGAGTCTACCCAAAGAAAATGGATTGATTTGACAAGCTCTGAGCTAGATGCATTTATTGGGATTTTGTTGGCTTCTGTTGGTAAATTTTGTTGGTAAACGATTCATTACTCTGTCCAAATATACTTTCGATAATAGTCGTACGTGGGCATTTCGACAGCAAACAGATAAAGCAGACAAACAGACAAAGCATTTTCTCAAACAAAATCTGCAAAATTATTATGATCCTTATGAAAATATCACCATCGATAACAGTTATTACCGTACCGTGGGCGCACAAAGTTCACCCAATATATCACATCAAAGCCTGCAAGGTATGGTATCAAAGTTTGGTGGGCATGCGATGCTAAGACGAAATTTCCATTGAAAGGAAAACTATACACTGGAAAGGAAGGAGAAGATCGGGAGATAAATCAAGGTTAAAACGTTCTAATTTATTTGGCAAATCGTTACGCAAACAGCGGCAGAACAATTATTTCTGATAATTTTTTCACCTCATTGAACGGCGCTAAACGACTGGCTGCTATGGGACTGGCATTTGTTGGCACCATTCGAACAAACAAAAGATGTCTTCCTAAGGAAGTTATGAAGAGCACCAGACGTCCAATTCTTTCAAGTGTGTTTGGTTTTCATGAAAATCTTGTTGCACTTTGCAGCTACGTGCCCAAAAAAATTAAAGCAGTCAATTTAACTTACCGAGCATTACACGAAATATGTTGTAGGCGTAGCCAAGAAACCGGAAGCAATTTTATTTTACAATTCAACTAAAGCTATAGTCGATACGATGGATCAAATGTTAACTCATTACAACAAAACGGTCAACCAGACGCTGGACATACGCGTTTTTCTGCAACATGATTGATGTGATTTCATTGGCAAGTTACATTATATGCAGCGGCGGATTAAAACATGGCGGGGCCTGGGGCTTAAATCGACACGGGGCCTACTCAAAGTCAGAGCATTTAACTCGGATCTTTTAAAAATCAAGATATTAATTTTTACATGTGTCTTAAAGTGAAGCAATAGCTGTTAAATTTTTATTTAAAATTTTTTTTTCGATTTAACTGTGGCAAAACGTTCTATCAACTCGTCAAAGTTAATCGTTTGCAACAAATCACTTTCTATACAAAGTTGCTTTATTGACGACATATGTTCATGTAACATAGAAGGTTGGAAAACATTTTTTATTCTTTTAAATACTAAAAATAACCTTTCAGCTTCACAATTTGCTATAGGTACAAGAGTTCGGACTTCAAAATTCGTAAATCACAGTAAATTTAATTAAAAAATGGCAGTAAAACGAACTTTTTCGGAAAAGTTTTTTATTTTTTAATTTATTCACAAGCGCGTTCGTATATTTTATACTATTGACAGAATAAACATACAAACTGTAAGTTACTGTTCTAGCGCGTTCAAGATGCTGCCGGCTTAACACAGAAAACACACGGTTTTTTCTTATCCCAACAATTTTTAATATTGCGATGCCCTTTGAATGGTGAGATTTCTGAAGATCTCTAAAATAAACTTAAATATAAACAGTTTCCAATTCAACATGTTCATTAGAGTGGGTCGAAAAAAAAAAGTTTGAAAAAACCATTGTTCATTTGTAACAAAACTCCTCTCCTGGAGCCACCTTTTTAAGTTTGGGAACAGATAAAAGTCGCTGGGGGCTTAAGCTGGGGAATATGAGGAATGAAGGAACAGTTCGAAGCGTAAGCGTGCAATTGAAAATGAATTCGATCGATTTGTGAGCTGGAATGATTTGTCTTGCAAAAATATGATTTTTTCTTCGATAATTGGAGCCCACTTGTTGACGATTTCGTTCTTCAATAGTAAAAAGTTGACTGCTTTTCCTTTTGTCAAATAGCCGAATAAAATGCCGCTGAATCCCAAAAAAAAACAGACGCCAACACCTTTCCGGTCGTTTGTTGAGTCTTCGCTTACTTTGGTGCACCGCTATTGGGACCTACCCACTCTTTTCCTGATTCCTCCTATTCAGGTGTATAGCGGTGGATCCGTGTTTCATCCATGATCACTATTTTTACAAAAAACAGTTAAATTTTGTTCAAACATGTCCAAACATTGTTGGGAAGTGCGAACACTTTCATGGTTTTTATTGATTGTTAACGTATGTGGCACCCATCTTACAGTCAGCTTTCTCATACCCAAATTTTCTTGCATAATTTAAACCACCGACGCACTTGATATGATTGTCTAATACGTAATCGTGGATTTTCCAAAACATTTTGGAGTGGTCACTGTGTTTGGTGCTTCCCCGGAGTGTTCATGTCTTGTTTTGGTTCAACCTCTTTTGAAATCTGCAATCCAATATTTTTCGGTTAAATACGACGAAGCAGATCATCATAATATTTATTGAGCTTTTTTTTGTTTCTTTCGTACTTTTGTTACGCAGAAATTAACGCTTAATCCAGCCATGGCATTCTTCTTTCTTTTTTTTAATAATAACACCAAAAGTAATTTCATTTAGAACACTGTAACGTCATTATTAATTGTCAGATCGATCTGACATATATGGTATGTTCATGTTAAAATTACCATCCTTCAAAAATGTCATGCATTTGAAGAGTGTGGTGCCGTCACTTGGAGGCTGGTAGCATCTTTAACGCCCTAGTGTACTATATTTTTGCATGTTGCAGACACATATTTTTTTACTGATACAAAATATATTTGAATTTGTGATTGCGTTTTCTGTTGGTTTTTAAGAAAAATAAAAAAACCACCAATCTAATATTTGTCACGAATACTTCGCAGAAGATTTAAAAAAAACCGCAGTGACGCAGTAAAACATTTAATTTTGATAAAAAGCGCAGTAAAGTCCGAACACTCATCGGTACTGTTACAAGCAATTCTGTTACAAGAAATCTGGCCCTATTCTTTAAAGACATTTTCAGAATAAACATGATATCTTACAAATATTAATTTTTTTTAAATCTTTAAGGTCGATTACTTCGAAATTTTTTTTTATATAGCATGTCATGTTTTTACAACAAGCACTTCATATATAAGCGCCTGCGGGGTGCCCTACCTGCTCGGGGCCGGGGGCTGCAGCCCCCCTAGCCCCCACCTAAATCCGCGCCTGATTATATGTAAGCTAAATGGTGAAAATACAAGAAAAGAAAGAAGACGCATATTTTTATATAAATTTGCAAAGCAATTGGTACTAGCCAACGTTGAAAATCGCATCAATAATCCGCACATTGTGGCTCAACCAACAACTCGTATAGCATTTGAAGCGTACTTTGGGAGACCTCTCAATATACCAAACCCTAATGTCACGCAGTGGTCCAGACACATTAGCGGCCAAAAAAGATTGCAGAATTATTTTTTTGAAAAAAAACACGCTTTTTTTGCTGCAAATGCAACAATCCTGTTTGTCAGCAACATTCAAAAGTAGATTATTTATGTTTTTATTGCCTTCCGCAAAATTCTGAATAAAATATTTCAATGTATTCTTCATAATAATTTTCTATTTTGTCATAAACATTTATTACTTTACCCATAATAAAGAGAAATATATATATAGAAAAAAAAAATTGTTGCCCTTTTCATTCCAAAGATTTTTTTCAGGTATATTTTTTCTTCCTCAGGTAACTAATAACCTAGTGAGAAGAAAGGGAAACACAAAATATAATAAATATTTACCCATCTTAGTAAAAAATTTAACGGCAAACAACCCTTATTTCCATACAAATGCATGTAAATGTATAGAGGTCTGGCCAGACACCATGTGCCAGAACTAAGGGCTCAAAATATGTGCCTGACGAAGGGTTAATAATAATAAACAACAATTTCTTAATTCATAGCTGCATTAGCATTAAAAATTAATAAAATAACAAATACAAAAATCTATGTGTTGTTGTGCAAACTTTTTGAGAGTTATTGAGATGAGCTATAACTAAATATGTTTTGCTACGATTAAATTATCATTACCAAAATAAAACGATACCAATATACCCAATAGGCAATTAAACCAGCGCTTTTCATACGACTGCATTGCATTGACTGCCACTTTTGAAGACTTAACACATCCGCTCCTCGCTGCTCTTATGAGTACTTCTTGAAGGCCTTCCTTTTCTGCACAAAAGGCAGCACAACAAATTTGTTTTCCCTACAAAGACTGACTTTTCATATACTTCAGGGCAACTTTTTTGTTAAAAGTTAGAATATATATCAGTTTAAAAATATGACGCAATAATGGCCCTTCTTACTGCTATATCAAAGATTATAGATTGAAATTAATCTAACTTAAAAAAACATAGGAGAGAAGATAAAATCATAGAATATATAAATAAATAGAAAAATGTTTAAAAGAAAAAAAATATTTTTTCAACACTCTTTGTTTACCCCTACATTAAGCCATTCTAAAGAAGTGCTTCTATCAGGCCTCTTTTGAGCTATCGGAGCGGAAGGCCTGTGAAATTTTCCAACTTTATATAAAAAAGAAAGTGTAATTGTATATGAGTGCGGCAGTACTACAAAATCATCAGGAAGGCCTGCTAGCAAACACGCTAGCAAACATGCTAGCAGCGATGTCAGTGTCTACTGGGTAACTACCACAGTGGAAGTGTGAATGTTCGACTGTCGAAATTCGATTCCAATTCTATGATGCATTGTATGCTTGAACAGAAACAACCTCCAAAATATTTTTGTGCTTCCATCTCAAAAACAAAACTTCTATATGTCTTATATAGAATACTTTTTTTTCTGAGTGCAAATTCTTACATTTTTTCTAAACTAGAGCTTTACAAAAAGAGAAAATCTTTAAATAAATCATTCTTGTTCGCCTCTTTCAAGAAAAAAATTCTTAATTACTAAAGCAAAATAAAAAAAAATATTTGTGTATTTTATTCAAAACACAACCCCGCTTTTAACAACTCAAAATCGTGCTCGATTCTTTTTAAAGAATGTTTTGCTTTAAATTTACTATTCAATCTTGAATTTGTTTGATTTTTTTCTTAGTGTATGTATATAAGAATGATAAACTGGGTTTAAATATCTCTTGGCTCATTTAAGTAACCTCCATGAAACAAATAGGCGAAGCCTTATTATTTTGGTATAAGCTCTTCAGACTGCCTGGAGTCTATTTAGTACAAAGAGTTCTCATCCAATACAATTTAATGTCATTTTTCTGATAACACTATTTCACTTGAATTGTCTTCGCTCAGAATCAGTGTTCCGTAGAGCATGATTTGAGAATCACCGATATAGGCTTATGAAATTTGCTGCAAACCCTTCTGCTGCTAGTTCTGGTGCTGCTAGTTGAAGTTTTCATACGAATGAAATTTTTATTTTCTTTTGCCCTGATGTTAGCTCACAGCATTTGGATTTGCATAGCTGTTACTTTTGAGTAAAACTTTAAGCAAATACCCTAAAACAATCCTCTGCTCACATTCATTTATCACAGACAAGATATTTTACACATGCATCTTTAAAAAGTAAAAAGTATCTGGGCTCAGTAGTGGCGCAATCAGGGTGTCTTTCTGCAGCTGGGAACTTTATTTGTATAGATAAATTAAATAAAAAAAACTGTGCTTTAAGAGTAAAAGCCACAATTCCTGTGCTCATAATATACAATATATTTCACAATTTGTTACGATGCTGAGTTAAGCTTTGCTGCATAAGCAACAAGAACACACAGAAACACTCAACTTCATTCTGTCATACTTTTCTCATCCAAAATTTTTGTTTCTTCTACTGCTTTACTGCTGAAGAATGATTATCTGCAATAGAAGACGAATGAGGCACGATTAAAGGATAAATATTTACTGGCCTTAAGCCATACAGTAGGTGGTGGCAGACAGAATATGCAGCAAGGCAAAACTTACAATTCCTGTCTTAAGAAAATTGCAGTCTAATATTTTTGTTTTTGTTTCTAGTCAGCTCTACTCAGTTTTAAGCGTATAAAGAAAAATAATCTTGAATTTGAAATTCTACATAGTAAAGTAATTAAAATTTTCAACATCAGAATGCATGCAAAATATCTATGAAGAAAATATATTTTTCTTTAAGTTACTTTGAATCTACAACTTGATGACCTCAATGCCAAAGGTTTGATTTAAGTGACTTTATTATTTGTTATTTTACTTGCAGTTGATTGAAAAGTTGTCGATGTATGTAGTTCAATCAGTAGATGTCATTGAATGTTTTTTTTTAACTGAAAATCCAGAATAGTTTGGAATTTCATTTAAAATTGCTTTTACATCGCTATCAATTTTCTTGCACCTGGCAGCTCGTTTGTGTGCAATTAGCAAATAACAAAAACGAAAAACACAACAGCTAGCAAAGCAATCAATTTCAATTACTTAAGAATAGTTAAACACAAATTTCTGGTGCTCAGGCTCAGCTTCTGAAAGCACTTTTACTGATGCTTGAATCTAAGGATTTGAATTTGAATTCAACATAAAAGACGAAGCTTTTACGTACATAACTTAAAATCAGCCACACATGTAACCCGAATGTTTATCCTTACGTGTGACGATTTGTCCATTTTTTTTTTTAAAAGTTAGTTTTGCGGTGAAGTGTCCTCAGGAATTTGATTGAAGAGCCACTTAAGCTAGCAACACATACTTAGTCACACGCACACAGACAGACAGATACACACATACAGTGTTTAGAGATTGTAGTTTACAATCAAAGTGACTGCAGACAACGTACTGTATTTTTGTGAAATGGTTTGAAGGTTGATATTCTGTGCAAAATGGTTAAACCGCCTTGAATGTGAACGGAGCAAACGACAGCAATGTAAGCAGAGTTGGCAACGTTGGCAACGTAAGCGTTTTGAAGCACGTTAAAGTGGGCTTATGTTACTAAATGTCTGTCATTTTTTAAATTTTATGCGTTACGTTGTGAGTTGTTGCTGTGCCATAGATTTTGCTGATGTTGCAGCAATTCGCTGTTGCACGGCGTTGATGATGGCAACCCAAAAAGTAGTACAAATAAATGCACACTCAATAGACTCCTTTAATACATAAAAAAAAAAAAATATAAAAATAAAGAAGAAACACTTCAGGTTGTAGCTTTGCTCCGTTTCATTGCATTGCACTACATGGCGTATACGTGACGCCGAATTCGGTTTTATTGCCATTCAACTGAATGTGCTGTACTTTATTTGATCAAAATGTAAATGTGGATTGAAGCAAGCAGTTTGTGGTGATTTTGAGTACACTGTAGAAGTAGAACCGCAACATTACACTATGCAGAAGCATTTTTCACACTTGAACAAATCGTTGGGTCCATATAAGTGACAAAAAAAGAAGAATATAGCATGAAGATGAAAGAGGTTTTTTGTGATTGCATACTAAGAATGATTTTATATGTATTCTGGTTGAATCTAGAATGTTTATATTTTCCTTAATAATAAAATGATGTTCTTTTCTATTGATAAAGGTTCTAGCTGTATACAAATATCAAACAAAGACTTAAGTTACTTAAAGTTTTGAAAAATTATTTATTGTTTTTGATTTTAACAAACTATTGCTCATACTAAATAAATGCCGTAACAGTTGCTTTACCATACTTGGGTACGGAATTACATATACAATTTAGTTAGTTACCTTTTTTTTAAAAGCTTAAAGTCTATTAATTACAAATGAATTCAAAGAAAATACTCATTTCTTATTTTTTACTAGTATCGACTGGCGTCAAAATTCAAACCACTTTTTGTTTTACTTATTTGTACTTATATGCAGAAAAGTGAAATTATTTAAACAAATTCGATTCTATAATCTATATATATTTAAGAAATAGAAAAGCCACATTTAAAAAAATTTAAATTTGTCAAGAACATTCAGGGTCAATTTAATAATTTAGTGTCAAGTCAAAATAAATTCACTTTAAATTTTCAAACAAAATTAAAAATGCAAATATAAGTTTTTCTCTTTTTACGACAAAAATCTTTTTTATCCCATATTTTGAGAAAAAATCATGTCTTGTGGTCTATTTTAAAATGGCATAATTTAAATCGTCGGTGACCGTGGCATGCCGGTTAAGTGTGTGGCTTAGCATTCTAGGAGCCCGAGTTCGATTCTCAGTCGCGGCTAAAAGTTTTTTCAATAAAAAATGTTTTCTGATCGGTCACCACCTCTCTGCAGACAATGGCAAACCTCAGAGAGTAAATAAAGCCATGTAAAGTTTTTTGAAAACATGAACTTTAGCCGTTCGGAGTCGGCATAGAACATGTAGGTCCAGTTCTCGGTCAATTGTGTGCAAACATTTAAAAACACACACAACACAATTGATCATAAGAAGCTCGGTCAAAGTCCTTTCAAGGGCTGAAATGGCCAATTTGTTTTTGTTTTTTATAATAAAAATATATGTATTCAATTTTCATAAATTTTTTTAAGGCAACTAATAAGACTTAAATACAAAAAATAAATAAAGGAAATTTATTCAAAATTGGCAAATCTATTGGCTTCCTAATTCAGAACATACAATTTAAGACAGTCTTTTTTCTATTTTGGAGTTTGAATTTCATATTAATGAAAGAGCGGATTTTTTCTCAAAAATTTCTCAAGTATTTCTATTTTAGAAAGTTTGGAACACCCTCCATCAGACATATAATTTATATATATATTTTGCACAATTGTGCAACAGTATCTTTCGAATGATTTCAGTTTCATTCGTCTTGAGTTTTAATACCAAAGTTTAAGAGTTTAATACCAAAAAAGCTAACGACAAAGTTCAATGTTAACGTATTACTATTAGATTAATATATTATTATTACATAAAATATAGTATAAAATAAGAGCAGCAAAAAAAACTTTTTTTTTTATTAGAATATTTTTTTTTTTATAAAAATTTAACGGTAAATTCTACACAGACGGGGAGTCGAATTCCTGAAATGATTTAAAAAAAATCCCAATCAGCCATGCAAAGTTTGAATAAGCTTGTAGTAAGCTTGAAAGCGTAAGCATCGTACTTGGAAAAAGCTTGTAAGAATTGTTGTGAAATGATAACATATAATTGTAGAATAAGCAAAAAGAAACAATTGGAAAAATACCCCTTACATTAATATTAATGTGAGCGTTTACTGTTCAATTGGAAATAATTGTTGTTAATAAGGTTTCTAAAACAGTGTATTTGCAATTGAAAAAAAGTGTTATAATTTTTTTTTTGTTTGTTTTTTGTTATAAAAATATTAATTAAAAAAATTATTCTATAATTGTTAAGAGGTATTCTTTTAAGCTTTTCACAACTGTTTATAATAAATTGGAAGAAGTGCTATCGTAATGTTCCCAAAAACTGTTTTTAAATATTTTTGAATAAGTACTTTGCAAACTTCTTGTAAGGCAATTCCTATTTCAAGGGATTTTTGAATCACATAAAAAAAAACCCTGCTATAACTTCAATAAAACTTCTTACCAAGTGGTTCATTCCAAAATGAAAACTTGTTAATATTTTGCTGAGGATATTTCTGTGAAAAACAATTTTATTCGATAATAAAATAAAAAAAAAAAAACAAATTGGCCATTTCAGCCCTTGAAAGGACTTTGACCGAGCTTCTTATGATCAATTGTGTTGTGTGTGTTATTAAATGTTTGCACACAATTGATCTAGAACTGGACCTACATGTTTTATGCCAACTCCGAACGGCTAAATTTCATGTTCTCAAGAAGCTTTACATGGCATTACTTACTCTCTGAGGTTTGCCATTGTCTGCAGAGAGGTGGTGACCGATCAGAAAATTTTTTTGTTTAAAAAAACTTTTCGCCGCGGCTGGGGATCGAACCTGGGCTCCGATCATGCTACGCCACACACTCAACCTGCATGCCACGATCACCGCATTCCACGGTTCGATTATGGCGAAATAATTAAACAAATACTTAATCTATACTAAGACGGACCAAAATTTGGATTTCGCTGGACAGCGACTCAAAAGTAAGAGAGACTCTTGATTTCTTGGCCAAAAAAATTGGTTCAAGAGAACCAAAATCGCTCCTTGGAGATGTCTCCGATCCAAAAAAAGTTATGCAGAAATAATTTTGAAGAGTTCCTCAAACTTTCGAGTCGGTGTCCGACTGACTTTTTTTACTCCATTCATAATCGATTCGGCTAAATCGATATGTTACAAGTTTTAATCAATATATTTAAGTTTATATTCAGCGCGCTGCTTTTGCCTGTTTTTAGCAAAATGAAAAGCTTTTTGTGTTTTTAATAAACTCTTCTTCATTTCTTCCTAAAGAAGTTGTAGCATCTGTAAAATAATAAATTATATCTTTATTAAAATAAAAGAATGTTATATCCAAAAAATAACTTTCTTCTCACAGCTAAAGCAGTACTTAAATTTTTAATACACTTTTTATCTTCCGTTCCTTTCCAACACATTTTTTCTGCTAGTTCATCACTTTTAGCCTGTTTCAAAAGAGTAAAACATTTTCACGCATGTTTCTGAATAAAAAAATAATTTTGGGAGTGTTTTTCACTCTGATTGGTCGACATTAAACATAACATTTAATATCCTCTGAGCAGCAAAATCAATGAAAAAAAATTGTATATTCCCAAGTTTTGTTGTTCATCGCAACTGCGCTGCGGAAATACTGAATCTTATTTTTCAAAATCAACCAATCAAAATTAAAAACAAAATTTATGTCAGAAAATAATTTTTAAGCCAGAATTTCACTTCAGAATTTGTTTCTTAAGAAAATAATTTATTTTTTATGTAATTTCCCAGTCGGCGAAGATAGGCGAGCACATCTCCTAAACGATTCATCCTTTCCTACTTCCTCATGTATGCAAAAAAGTCGCTAATGCCTTTGGTGATGTACAGGAAGCTGAGAAGCGATTTGAACAAAACAATAAAAAGGGAAATAATTGAACTAATCGCTTTTTTCCTACTCGAGAAATCAGCAAAGAGATCAGTACCCCCGTAGTAGCAGTTTCATACAAAAAAGTATATGACGCTTGGAAACAAAGGTTCATGATCTCCGAATCTAAAAGCATGTGCCAATAAGCTATCTTGGGATGATCACTTTTCCTGGTGGGTTGTTTTTATTTTATCTTCCAAGCTGTGATATCCTGCGACGCAAAATGGTTTTTGAAGTATTGTGTCGAAAAACAAACAGCATAAAAAGAGCAAGAAATTATGCTCAAAAAAATGTTCGAGCTTTAGAAATAAATAGAAATTTAGAAATAGAAATCTATAGATCATTATTTATTTTTCTCAAGCAGTTTTCCACAATTTTTATTTTCACAATAAGTTTTCAATTAAATCACAGGCCACTGGCAGAAAATTCAATCATGCTTTGAAAAAGCTTATTAAAAAAACTGCAAGTAAACTTACCACAAATACTATTATTAAAAGCTTCTGTTTTTTCCAATTTCGATACATTTTCACAACAAAACTTGTAAGTTCATTGCTTAGACAAGTGTTTTCAAAGCATGTTTGGAATAGGATTCAACTATTCTACTGTAGGTAAGCTTTCTCCAAACACTATTACAGAATGGCTGATTGGGATATCATGAGATAAATATATAAAAATATGCTTGTTTGCGATTCAAATTAGATTTCTGTTGCTGTCATTAGAATTACCATTAAGGCTTAAAAAAATCTCCACATAACTCGTTTGCGATATTGAAGTCCATGATTTTTAAATTTGTTCTCAACTTCACTTTTTAAGCTTCTTTTTAAGCTCTAAGTATTTATGAACCATTAAATCAATTAAAAGTTTTACTTATAAAATCCACTTACTAAACAACTAAAACCTCAAAATAAATATTTACCAAAGTGGCAATCAACACCCTGGATTTAGTTCAGCTTATTGACCAATACATGATGAGATGACGCACGGACACTTGAATCCATAAGGCGAAGTAGAGGCAAAAGAAGAAGTTTTCACAAGTGACAGAGAGCTAGAAACCGGAAGCACTGGCAAAAAACTCTCAAACAAACTTTGCATCACGCCACCGGAAAAAGTTTATACAAAGTTGTTTATTTTTGTTGTTGGTGTTTTGTTGTTTTTTTTTTTTTTGCTTATATTTGGGCAGTTTACTTTTAAATGGCTTCTTTTTATATTAGTTTGTGAATGTGTGTATGTAGGACTATTTATATGCTTGAACTGCGGCGTTTTTTCATGCAAACATACACATAAGAAAGTTTTCGATTACAACAACGAAAAATGTTTGTTGAAATAAATTGTTGTATAAATGTGAAAAAATTACAGGAAAAAAAATGTCATCTCATATTGGTTTGGTTTTTATATAGCTGTTTAGAGCAACGTCTTATGACTTTTGATAGACTCATGTTTGTTTGTGCTCACGTAGCTTGAAAAATAAATCTGATGACTAATTTTGCCAGACATTATTGTTGTATCAATTCCAAAACTTGTATGAAATAACTATCAGTAAATATGTACATTAAGGTGCCTTGAAAAAAAAGTTTCATTTATACCCAACCCAAAATTGAACCTTGATGTATTTTATGATGATTCCCAAAATATTTTGGCTATGCCGAAATTCGTCAGTGAGCAAAACCATTTTGCAAAAAACTTCCAATAATCATGTTTTCCGTATCTATATAATTAATAGGCTAAGGTTTTTTTTGTGACTTCAACTCCTCCCAGACCAATGGACTGATTCTATCGATTTAGATGTCAGTAAATCAGGTTTAGGCTGTATATGTGCAAACCACTTTTAAAAATTGTGATTTCACTTCAGGGGGTTCCCAACCTTTTAAAACAGAAATAAAATTTTTGTACAAAAATCCGTTATTTTATCGATTTGAAATTTAGTTTGAGAAGAGCTTATGAGTTGATCGAATTTGAATTTTTTTCAAAACTAAAAATTTTTAACCAAAATTATCTTTTATGCATTCCTCAAATGTCAATTGTCCGAAAAATGCAGTTTCAAAAATCAAAAATTCCACTTTCCGAGCAAACGACTCAGTCAAATTTTAACGGTTTTCAAATTTTTTTTGTTTTTCTAAATTTTTGTTTAATTTTCTTTGAAATGTGTTTGCAATTACGGTAATTATCTTGCCAAATCCATTTTTAATGAATTTTCTTAATATTTTCTTTAGTTGTTTAACGTGTATTTTTATCAAACGCCAAGACAGAGAAAAAAACTCTCTGAAATTTAAAGTTCTGTATTTGGAAGCGAATATCTCTGCCACTTTTTAAAAAATTTCATTTATTTCTTTTTTGTATTTAATTGCAATTAATTGACTTTAAAATAATAACAAAGTTTTTACCGTTACTTTATTATTTATATTTTAATCATTGCCTTTAAAAAGAGTCCAATAAAATGAATGTTTTCTCAAAAAATATATTAAAAATTGTTTTTGTTGTAAAAATAAAAAAATTTCAAATTTGCATTTTTGATTTTCTTTCATTGTTTTTAGTTTATTTAAGACGAATTTGTTTTTGTTTGACAGAAAAATTAATAAATACTATGTGTCATCGAAAAAACAAGGCTACCCCCTATGGTTTTTTGCTCGAAATTTTTTTTTTTTAAAATGTTGTTCTTATAATTTTTAAATCTTCAATAAGCTTCAAAAACAATATATTTGAAAAAAATTTCATTATAGCCACAACCAATTAAAAGTTATAGCCACGAATCTGTCTTAATCATCCTGCTTATCTATATAATTAATAGGCTAAGGTTTTTTTTGTGACTTCAACTCCTCCCAGACCAATGGACTGATTCTATCGATTTAGATGTCAGTAAATCAGGTTTAGGCTGTATATGTGCAAACCACTTTTAAAAATTGTGATTTCACTTTAGGGGGTTCCCAACCTTTTAAAACAGAAATAAAATTTTTGTACAAAAATCCGTTATTTTATCGATTTGAAATTTAGTTTGAGAAGAGCTTATGAATTGATCGAGTTTTAATTTTTTTCAAGACTAGAAATTTTTAACCAAAATTATCTTTTATGCATTCCTCAAATGTCAATTGTCCGAAAAATGCAGTTCCAAAATAAAAAATTCCAATTTCCGAGCAAACAACTCAGTCAAATTTCAACGGTTTTCAAATTTTTTTTGTTTTTCTAAATTTTTGTTTAATTTTCTTTGAAATGTGTTGGCAATTACGGTAATTATCTTGCCAAATCCATTTTTAATGAATTTTCTTAATATTTTCTTTAGTTGTTTAACGTGTATTTTTATCAAACGCCAAGACAGAGAAAAAAACTCTCTGAAATTTAAAGTTCTGTATTTGGAAGCGAATATCTCTGCCACTTTTTAAAAAATTTCATTTATTTCTTTTTTGTATTTAATTGCAATTAATTGACTTTGAAACAATAACAAAGTTTTTACCGTTACTTTATTATTTATATTTTAATCATTGCCTTTAAAAAGAGTCCAATAAAATGAATGTTTTCTCAAAAAATATATTAAAAATTGTTTTTGTTGTAAAAATAAAAAAATTTCAAATTTGCATTTTTGATTTTCTTTCATTGTTTATAGTTTATTTAAGACGAATTTGTTTTTGTTTGACAGAAAAATTAATAAATACTATGTGTCATCGAAAAAACAAGGCTACCCCCTATGGTTTTTTGCTCGAAATTTTTTTTTTTAAAATGTTGTTCTTATAATTTTTAAATCTTCAATAAGCTTCAAAAACAATATATTTGAAAAAAATTTCATTATAGCCACAACCAATTAAAAGTTATAGCCACGAATCTGTCTTAATCATCCTGCTTATCTATCTATATAATTAATAGGCTAAGGTTTTTTTTGTGACTTCAACTCCTCCCAGACCAATGGACTGATTCTATCGATTTAGATGTCAGTAAATCAGGTTTAGGCTGTATATGTGTAAACCACTTTTAAAAATTGTGATTTCACTTCAGGGGGTTCCCAACCTTTTAAAACAGAAATAAAATTTTTGTACAAAAATCCGTTATTTTATCGATTTGAAATTTAGTTTGAGAAGAGCTTATGAGTTGATCGAATTTGAATTTTTTTCAAAACTAAAAATTTTTAACCAAAATTATCTTTTATGCATTCCTCAAATGTCAATTGTCCGAAAAATGCAGTTTCAAAAATCAAAAATTCCACTTTCCGAGCAAACGACTCAGTCAAATTTTAACGGTTTTCAAATTTTTTTTGTTTTTCTAAATTTTTGTTTAATTTTCTTTGAAATGTGTTGGCAATTACGGTAATTATCTTGCCAAATCCATTTTTAATGAATTTTCTTAATATTTTCTTTAGTTGTTTAACGTGTATTTTTATCAAACGCCAAGACAGAGAAAAAAACTCTCTGAAATTTAAAGTTCTGTATTTGGAAGCGAATATCTCTGCCACTTTTTAAAAAATTTCATTTATTTCTTTTTTGTATTTAATTGCAATTAATTGACTTTAAAATAATAACAAAGTTTTTACCGTTACTTTATTATTTATATTTTAATCATTGCCTTTAAAAAGAGTCCAATAAAATGAATGTTTTCTCAAAAAATATATTAAAAATTGTTTTTGTTGTAAAAATAAAAAAATTTCAAATTTGCATTTTTGATTTTCTTTCATTGTATACAGTTTATTTAAGACGAATTTGTTTTTGTTTGACAGAAAAATTAATAAATACTATGTGTCATCGAAAAAACAAGGCTACCCCCTATGGTTTTTTGCTCGAAATTTTTTTTTTTAAAATGTTGTTCTTATAATTTTTAAATCTTCAATAAGCTTCAAAAACAATATATTTGAAAAAAATTTCATTATAGCCACAACCAATTAAAAGTTATAGCCACGAATCTGTCTTAATCATCCTGCTTATCTATCTATATAATTAATAGGCTAAGGTTTTTTTTGTGACTTCAACTCCTCCCAGACCAATGGACTGATTCTATCGATTTAGATGTCAGTAAATCAGGTTTAGGCTGTATATGTGCAAACCACTTTTAAAAATTGTGATTTCACTTCAGGGGGTTCCCAACCTTTTAAAACAGAAATAAAATTTTTGTACAAAAATCCGTTATTTTATCGATTTGAAATTTAGTTTGAGAAGAGCTTATGAGTTGATCGAATTTGAATTTTTTTCAAAACTAAAAATTTTTAACCAAAATTATCTTTTATGCATTCCTCAAATGTCAATTGTCCGAAAAATGCAGTTTCAAAAATCAAAAATTCCACTTTCCGAGCAAACGACTCAGTCAAATTTTAACGGTTTTCAAATTTTTTTTGTTTTTCTAAATTTTTGTTTAATTTTCTTTGAAATGTGTTGGCAATTACGGTAATTATCTTGCCAAATCCATTTTTAATGAATTTTCTTAATATTTTCTTTAGTTGTTTAACGTGTATTTTTATCAAACGCCAAGACAGAGAAAAAAACTCTCTGAAATTTAAAGTTCTGTATTTGGAAGCGAATATCTCTGCCACTTTTTAAAAAATTTCATTTATTTCTTTTTTGTATTTAATTGCAATTAATTGACTTTAAAATAATAACAAAGTTTTTACCGTTACTTTATTATTTATATTTTAATCATTGCCTTTAAAAAGAGTCCAATAAAATGAATGTTTTCTCAAAAAATATATTAAAAATTGTTTTTGTTGTAAAAATAAAAAAATTTCAAATTTGCATTTTTGATTTTCTTTCATTGTTTATAGTTTATTTAAGACGAATTTGTTTTTGTTTGACAGAAAAATTAATAAATACTATGTGTCATCGAAAAAACAAGGCTACCCCCTATGGTTTTTTGCTCGAAATTTTTTTTTTTTAAAATGTTGTTCTTATAATTTTTAAATCTTCAATAAGCTTCAAAAACAATATATTTGAAAAAAATTTCATTATAGCCACAACCAATTAAAAGTTATAGCCACGAATCTGTCTTAATCATCCTGCTTATCTATCTATATAATTAATAGGCTAAGGTTTTTTTTGTGACTTCAACTCCTCCCAGACCAATGGACTGATTCTATCGATTTAGATGTCAGTAAATCAGGTTTAGGCTGTATATGTGCAAACCACTTTTAAAAATTGTGATTTCACTTCAGGGGGTTCCCAACCTTTTAAAACAGAAATAAAATTTTTGTACAAAAATCCGTTATTTTATCGATTTGAAATTTAGTTTGAGAAGAGCTTATGAGTTGATCGAATTTGAATTTTTTTCAAAACTAAAAATTTTTAACCAAAATTATCTTTTATGCATTCCTCAAATGTCAATTGTCCGAAAAATGCAGTTTCAAAAATCAAAAATTCCACTTTCCGAGCAAACGACTCAGTCAAATTTTAACGGTTTTCAAATTTTTTTTGTTTTTCTAAATTTTTGTTTAATTTTCTTTGAAATGTGTTGGCAATTACGGTAATTATCTTGCCAAATCCATTTTTAATGAATTTTCTTAATATTTTCTTTAGTTGTTTAACGTGTATTTTTATCAAACGCCAAGACAGAGAAAAAAACTCTCTGAAATTTAAAGTTCTGTATTTGGAAGCGAATATCTCTGCCACTTTTTAAAAAATTTCATTTATTTCTTTTTTGTATTTAATTGCAATTAATTGACTTTAAAATAATAACAAAGTTTTTACCGTTACTTTATTATTTATATTTTAATCATTGCCTTTAAAAAGAGTCCAATAAAATGAATGTTTTCTCAAAAAATATATTAAAAATTGTTTTTGTTGTAAAAATAAACTAGGTCGTAGCAATCGCTTAGCAAGTACCTAAGCTGGCCACATAAATAGGTACGTTGAAGATACAAATTAGTTGGGTCGCTCGCTTTAAAAAATGTTTTCTTAAATATGTAAAAAAAGAGATATTATCTTTTTCTATTATCTTAAACGAAAAAATTAAAATTTTTTAATTTATTCTAGTTTTCTTCCATTTTTATGTTCCAAAGTCACGTGTGAGGTCATTAATATATATAAAACAAACATTACTATATATAAAACTCTAAAACGGCAAACAGTTTTGTTCAAGATTTTGTAAAAATATCTCAAACGGTATTAGATGAAGATGAATGATAAAGTGAAATTTGTGTCAGAAAAAGAGATTGCGAAAAAACATGCCATTAAGGCATCGTAATTCTTTGTAAGTGAAAAGTTTATTTTGTTTTTAAAATAACAAAAAAAAAACTAAAAATCCACTCTTTGAGATAAAACCAAATTAAAGTTTTTCAAAAGTTGGCAACTCTAGCATAAAAATTCCAAAAATATTTAATTTTTTTAAATCGCTTTTCTATAGTTTTCTAATGATAGGAATGTTACCATTTACAAAAATAAGGTAACATAAGATGGAGATATGATTTATTAGAAATGACTTAATTTTTAAGATTGTTTCTTTTATAAAAAAATTGGTATCTCCATAATATTTTACAAAAGTATGGCGATAAAAAAACAAATAACTGATATTCTTATAAGTAGAAAAGGAACCTACGTAGAGCATGTGATTAATTTTTGGGAAAAATTTGCCATATATTTTTTTGGTGCAATGAATATGATAATTCAAAACGAAAATAATAATATTTAACAATTTCATAATTTCTCGTTTTCACATAAGTTGACAGACTAACACTTCTATAATTTTTTTCTTACTAAATCTAAAAAAAAATTATTTAATTTATTTACTTTTGAACACCGAAACCTTTAGAAATATGCTTAAAAGAAATATTTAAGTGAACACTCAAATCCAAAGATGTTGTGTAAAAACAATTAAAGGCAATAAAAATCCAATTGGATTATTTCGGTTTTTTCACACAATAAAAAAAAAACAGGGAACATTCGTTTTTAATCACTTATTCAAAATGAGCGTTTGAATTAAAAATTTAGGAACTTTGTTCACGACCGGCACTTAATTATCTGAATGTTTCTTGCAGATTGATTTCTTTACTTTTCTTTCATATTTCTTATTGTTTTCATTTCTCCACGATAACGCAAAATCGAAAACATGTAGAACAGCAACAACGCAAACCGAACCGATGACGCACGCACAACAAAAAAAAATCACTGACGCTGCTAGTAATTTTTTTCTGAACAGACATACTATTTAAACCTTAATTTTTAATGAACGGTTGAAACGAACGTTCGTTGATTTTTGAAGTTGTGTGTAAAATTTCTTGAGAAAATACGCAACAGACAAATTTTCCGTGATAAAAAAATGCTTTTATCTTTCGATCAGACATGCACAACGAAATCAACAGAATTTTTTCTGTTTCGTTGAGGCAGAAAAATAAATTATCAAAATTATTTCGTTTTTTAAATAACGTTAAAAATTTATCAAATCAAATTTCGTTTCGTTGAAAAACGAAAAATTTTCTATTATTTTCTCCTATGCTAAAGCTGGTATGACACTAGCTTTTTTCGCATTTTTAAATTCTGTTGAATTTAGCATTTTAGTGTTAT
Source organism: Tetanocera ferruginea (assembly GCA_958299015.1). Lineage (NCBI taxonomy): Eukaryota > Metazoa > Arthropoda > Insecta > Diptera > Sciomyzidae > Tetanocera > Tetanocera ferruginea. The sequence continues at coordinate 106,549,909 of OY282641.1, forward strand.
TCTGAATTTTGTCAAAAATTATGAATTCTTTACATAAAAATGAAAAAAAATTTGTTAAAATATTAAAAGTCGAACTCTTTTGCAGTTCTTGTGTTAATTTGTGTTTATTTGGTTTTGTACATTAATTATAAATAAACAATAAAAAAAGTATATTGTGAAATGTCAGAATTTAATGTGCCTCTGCCAGATTTTAAGCTGATAGCGGCTGAAAGAGTAAATATTTTTTAACAGTTTTCAGCCAGAACTATTTTTAAGATATTAAAAATGCGAAAAAGCAAGTGTCATACCACCTTAAACAAAAATTTCTTCGGATCCAAACAAAACGAAATTTTTTGTTGAAATTAACATTATTTTCAACGGTTGATTGGGACAAAAACGAAAAAATTTGATATCGTTTTCTCCGAAACGAAATAAATATTTTTCGTTTTTGGAATTAACGTTTTTTTATTTATTTTGCTTCAACGAAACGAAAAAAATATTTTGGTTATCGTTACAATTAACGTTAACGTGCATGCCTGCGTTCGATTGCAAACGAAATAAATCTCCTTTAAATAACTTAAAGAATCATTTAAGAAATTTATTGATGAAAACAAAATAATAGTAAATTTCTTTTCAAATACTCTGCGACAATTACGCGCTCATTGTTCCTTGCCCACTTAAAATTGTTTAATGTTTTGTAGTTGTAACAGTAAAGAACAAAACTGGTTTAACATGTGCAAGATTCCTTAGCAGCAAATTATTAGCAGCGCTGAGCTGCAATTTAAGGAATTACAAATGTCTGTCAAACAACAACAAATGTTGTTTATGAAAGAAAACAAGCCTAAAATAAGAATTAAAACTGCAAATTTATTTTATTTAACAGGGTTCTCCTACATATGCAAATATAAACAGATTTCATGTTTTGTGTTTTATTTTCTATTTTCTTTCATAAATAAAATTCGTACTCTTATTTTTAACTATTTAACTATTTATTGATAAATAGCTGTTGCAGCGAAAAACATTCGCCGCAAGATTTTTGCTGTCGTTTCATGTCGTTCGGTTTTTTCATTGACTGATACATACATACACAAGCATGTTAGAAGAAAACTATTTCAGCGAATAACAACAACAAAACTCACGGAAATATTATTTTCAATTAACTTCTAAACTAAATGGAATTTGAAAAAACTTCCTAAGAAAACAACCTTCGTTAGGAAGCGTAGAACAGTACAGAAAAAGAAATTTTAAGATCGGTCAATCCATTCGAGAGTTTAAGGCCTCTAAACAGCTTCAAACAACCTGTTCCATGGGAGCTTCGCTCGCTTCGCTCGCTCGCTCCAAAAAATTTCAAATTTGCATTTTTGATTTTCTTTCATTGTTTATAGTTTATTTAAGACGAATTTGTTTTTGTTTGACAGAAAAATTAATAAATACTATGTGTCATCGAAAAAACAAGGCTACCCCCTATGGTTTTTTGCTCGAAATTTTTTTTTTTTAAAATGTTGTTCTTATAATTTTTAAATCTTCAATAAGCTTCAAAAACAATATATTTGAAAAAAATTTCATTATAGCCACAACCAATTAAAAGTTATAGCCACGAATCTGTCTTAATCATCCTGCTTATCTATCTATATAATTAATAGGCTAAGGTTTTTTTTGTGACTTCAACTCCTCCCAGACCAATGGACTGATTCTATCGATTTAGATGTCAGTAAATCAGGTTTAGGCTGTATATGTGCAAACCACTTTTAAAAATTGTGATTTCACTTCAGGGGGTTCCCAACCTTTTAAAACAGAAATAAAATTTTTGTACAAAAATCCGTTATTTTATCGATTTGAAATTTAGTTTGAGAAGAGCTTATGAGTTGATCGAATTTGAATTTTTTTCAAAACTAAAAATTTTTAACCAAAATTATCTTTTATGCATTCCTCAAATGTCAATTGTCCGAAAAATGCAGTTTCAAAAATCAAAAATTCCACTTTCCGAGCAAACGACTCAGTCAAATTTTAACGGTTTTCAAATTTTTTTTGTTTTTCTAAATTTTTGTTTAATTTTCTTTGAAATGTGTTGGCAATTACGGTAATTATCTTGCCAAATCCATTTTTAATGAATTTTCTTAATATTTTCTTTAGTTGTTTAACGTGTATTTTTATCAAACGCCAAGACAGAGAAAAAAACTCTCTGAAATTTAAAGTTCTGTATTTGGAAGCGAATATCTCTGCCACTTTTTAAAAAATTTCATTTATTTCTTTTTTGTATTTAATTGCAATTAATTGACTTTAAAATAATAACAAAGTTTTTACCGTTACTTTATTATTTATATTTTAATCATTGCCTTTAAAAAGAGTCCAATAAAATGAATGTTTTCTCAAAAAATATATTAAAAATTGTTTTTGTTGTAAAAATAAAAAAATTTCAAATTTGCATTTTTGATTTTCTTTCATTGTTTATAGTTTATTTAAGACGAATTTGTTTTTGTTTGACAGAAAAATTAATAAATACTATGTGTCATCGAAAAAACAAGGCTACCCCCTATGGTTTTTTGCTCGAAATTTTTTTTTTTTAAAATGTTGTTCTTATAATTTTTAAATCTTCAATAAGCTTCAAAAACAATATATTTGAAAAAAATTTCATTATAGCCACAACCAATTAAAAGTTATAGCCACGAATCTGTCTTAATCATCCTGCTTATCTATCTATATAATTAATAGGCTAAGGTTTTTTTTGTGACTTCAACTCCTCCCAGACCAATGGACTGATTCTATCGATTTAGATGTCAGTAAATCAGGTTTAGGCTGTATATGTGCAAACCACTTTTAAAAATTGTGATTTCACTTCAGGGGGTTCCCAACCTTTTAAAACAGAAATAAAATTTTTGTACAAAAATCCGTTATTTTATCGATTTGAAATTTAGTTTGAGAAGAGCTTATGAGTTGATCGAATTTGAATTTTTTTCAAAACTAAAAATTTTTAACCAAAATTATCTTTTATGCATTCCTCAAATGTCAATTGTCCGAAAAATGCAGTTTCAAAAATCAAAAATTCCACTTTCCGAGCAAACGACTCAGTCAAATTTTAACGGTTTTCAAATTTTTTTTGTTTTTCTAAATTTTTGTTTAATTTTCTTTGAAATGTGTTGGCAATTACGGTAATTATCTTGCCAAATCCATTTTTAATGAATTTTCTTAATATTTTCTTTAGTTGTTTAATGTGTATTTTTATCAAACGCCAAGACAGAGAAAAAAACTCTCTGAAATTTAAAGTTCTGTATTTGGAAGCGAATATCTCTGCCACTTTTTAAAAAATTTCATTTATTTCTTTTTTGTATTTAATTGCAATTAATTGACTTTAAAATAATAACAAAGTTTTTACCGTTACTTTATTATTTATATTTTAATCATTGCCTTTAAAAAGAGTCCAATAAAATGAATGTTTCCTCAAAAAATGTATTAAAAATTGTTTTTGTTGTAAAAATAAAAAAATTTAAAATTTGCATTTTTGATTTTCTTTCATTTTATATAGTTTATTTAAGTCGAATTTGTTTTTGTTTGACAGAAAAATTAATAAATACTATGTGTCATCGAAAAAACATGGCTACCCCCTATGGTTTTTTGCTCGAATTTTTTTTTTTTTAAAATGTTGTTCTTATAATTTTTAAATCTTCAAGAAGCTTCAAAAACAATATATTTGAAAAAAATTTCATTATAGCTACAACCAATTAAAAGTTATAGCCACGAATCTGTTTTGATCATCCTGCTTATCTATATAATTAATAGGCTAAGGTTTTTTTTGTGACTTCAACTCCTCCCAGACCAATGGACCGATTCTATCGATTTAGATGTCATTAAATCAGGTTTAGGCTGTATACAGTGAATCAAAAAAGTTTAGGCACAAAGCAGTTATGAGTTTAAATTTGTTAGTACAACTTTTTCCAGTACACTTGCAGAAAAGAAAAGAATAAGCATTTAAAAAATAAACATTTCATTTTGTATTTACACCAAAATAAAAATTTAATTTTAATTTTAATTCATATTAAATGTTACAATACTAAAAAAAACATGATTTTGACATCAAAAAAGTTTAGGCACAAGTGATTATGTTTTTATTAAGGTGAGTAAATTTCAAGTCCTTGAATATTTGGCTAGACCTCCTTTGGCCTAAATTATCGCCTCTTAACTTCTTCGCATTCTTACAGATTTTGATGTCTTCTCTGGTGATATTATTGACCATTCGGTGCGTATGGCTTCTTTGAGCGCATTTTAGAAGTATTTTATTTGTGATTTCGTATTTTTTTCTAGTAAGTACCAAATATGCTGAATGGGGTTCATATCGGGTGCTTGCAAAGGTGTTTTTAGCTGATTTCAGAGCTAGATAAGCCATTCCAGCAAAAGATAAGACCAATTTTTTGGGTCGTTATCTTGTTGAAATTTATATTGTATCCCAGTTAGCCCCAATTTTTCAACACTGGGTGTCAAATGCTCATTTAAAATATTCAAGCAAAGGTGTTTATCCATTTTATCATCAATAAAAATGAGATTCCTAACTCCAGACACCGCCAAATAGCCCTTAATCATTCGATTTCCGCCACTGTATTTCACTGTTTTTTTATGCTATTTTCCTATTGCTCTTTTTTCAGTTTTCTCAAACGGTTTTGAGCGCCATATGATGCAAACAAATTGTATTAAGGTCCATCACTAAAAATAATACAATCCCAAAATGAATCCGGCTCATTTACGTAGGGTTTTGGGAACTCCAAACTTTTTTTTTTATTTGAAGCTTAAATTTGTAGCTTGCGCCGATAAACTCGTACCTAATATCCAGCTTCATTAAGTGTATCGCGAAGTGGTCGAGCATCAAAGTTTTTTCAAATCGTTGCTGTATTTCGTGGCACAATTTAACAGCTAAATTTTAGGGTTTTGAGTAACTGCAGGAACTACAACCTAATCCTGGTGTAGCGTTAATCTTTTGGCACGACCAGATCGGCTCTTACACTTTACTTTACCGGTATTTTATAATGATTTATGATGTTACTGACACTTGAATATGATCTCTTTACTAATTTACCGGTTTCGCGATACGGTTTTTTCTATACATAAACATTTATTATTATTTTACGAACGTCAGCCGAAATTTCTGTTCCATTGCTTATTTCTTCGCTCAATCTTTACCGAAACCGCTCAATAATTACCGAAACCAACATCAACACTCAGTAAAAACTTTTAACAAATAACTTAAGCGCAAAAGTAAAGACAAAAAACCAAGAGATATTGCTAAATAAGAAACAACATGAGACACATACAAAGTGTGCCTAAACTTTTTTGATAAGGATGTTTCCTTCATCCGCTTAAATTTTGATTGGTAGTTTGAAGTAACGGGACATTTTTTGGATATTAAGAAAGAACTATTTCTAATGGTACTTACTTCATTAAAACTTTGGTGAAATTCGTTATTATTAGATACTTAAGCAACACTTTTTTTCAGAAACATTGCTTGTGCCTAAACTTTTTTGATTCACTGTATGTGCAAACCACTTTTAAAAATTGTGATTTCACTTCAGGGGGTTCCCAACCTTTTAAAACAGAAATAAAATTTTTGTACAAAAATCCGTTATTTTATCAATTTGAAATTTAGTTTGAGAAGAGCTTATGAATTGATCGAGTTTTAATTTTTTTCAAGACTAGAAATTTTTAACCAAAATTATCTTTTATGCATTCCTCAAATGTCAATTGTCCGAAAAATGCAGTTCCAAAATCAAAAAATTCGACTTTCCGAGTAAACAAGTCAGTCAAATCTTAACAGTTTTCAAAAAAAATTTTTTTTTTGTGTTTTTTGGTGTTTTTCATCTAAATGTGTCATAAATCGATGTTGTAGGTGTTCTGTAAGTACCTTTTATTAATTTCTGAAATATATCTTAGTATTATTTCTTAAATCTATTTTTTAATGCGATTTTTTTTAACATTAGTTATTTTTTATAGCTGGAAGAGTTAAGCTGCGATGTTATCGAATAGTAATAATGTTTTTCTCAGTTGTTATATTAGTGTAAGTCCGTCTTCGTATTTTGACAGTTACATTAAAAAATTTTGTGTCAGATCAAACGTTTCAAGTCAAACCATTCAGATAATGATCTTTTATATCATTATTGAGACTCAATATATCGTTATTCATTATAACGTATTGAATAGAATATCATATATTAAACGTCTATAATGTTACTAACAATTAATTTTTATTGAATTGCTCGAATTCGGGCAACAGGTTTACTAGTATATATTAACTAGTGTACTAGTTGTAAACAAATAAACTGTCTCAAATTATAGGCCTGAAATAGTTCCTTCAATCTGCATCAAAAATTTGAAAATATTTGCAATTGGGTTAAGTATAATGATGTTTTCATGCACCCCACGGGTGGGGTTACTTGTCCCAGATGAGTTAAATTTTTTATCTAGAAAATTTTTTGATTTATTTTAAAATAATATTCGTTATTCATATCAGGATTGAAGAATAAAATATTGAATTTATCTTTAAAAGTTTTTGAGTGCCATTATTGCTTAATTTGTGGGAGTTACAGCGGCAGTGGCGTAGCTAGGGTTGGTCGCACCCGGGGCGGAAACTAAATTGTGCACCCCTTAAGAAGATTTTTTTTTATACAATAAGTCGATGAATCTTACTACATATTTTCGAATCAACCTCTAAAAAATGACATATTTTAGAAGAGATTAAAAAAAAAAACAAAACTATGCTATCCATGAATATTTAATAAAAGAAGTAAGAATCTAAAATTTTCAGAAACTTAAAGAATTTTTTCTGAATTGTTCCAATATTTTTGTCTCCGGGCTTATAAGTTGTGAGAGACAAATGTAATAAGAGTAAACCACACATATCAGTTTAAATATAAAAACTCTAGTTAGTTGAATATAGAAAACTTTGAAAAAATTACGAAAAATTTTGCATAATTGAAGAAAAAATAGGACCTGCAAAACGTTAACAAATTTTCCCTAGTGACCCTGAATAACTATTAATATAATAATTTTTTTTGTTTCGAAATCAACCCCCATTTTCTATTTAAAATTTAAATGAAATATTAAAATTTATTTATAAACATTTTTCATAATTTTTATCAATTTCTTTATAGTACACTGAGGAAAAAATGTGTTAAAATTAAATGAAAGTGTGTTCATATCTAACGAATTTGTTTTTGAAATAGAGCTTGAAATAAATTCAAAAAAATTAAACAGAGCTGTTTTTAAAGTTAAATTCAAAACAAAAGTTTTTGTTTTTAAAACAATGTTTTTTCTATGAAAACCAAATTTAAAACAAACATTTTAAAATTAAAAACTCATGTTTTAAAGCATATGTTTTTCGATGCCATTTTATTAACTTTTCCGAGTTTTAGCACCAGATTCACAACCAACTACCCACGGGACCTTCCGAATACCAAATGTAAACTTAATTCGATGAAGTTTGCATTTGAAATATTTTAATATTTAATTTATTAGTTTTTATTTTATCATATGTTCGATATTTGTCAAACCAATTCAAAAAATTCAAAAATTGTCATTGAATTCAAATGTTTGTTTGTTTTTTCAAAAAAATAATAAGAGAAAAATAAAAAAAGAAAGGAGTTTATAGGTAGGTGAAAATTAAACACACTTGTTTTATATATTGTTTTGTAGAAAAACAAAGGCGTTAAATTTATATTTTAATAATTTTTGTTTAATTTTTAATTATGTTTTTTTTCTCAGTGTATCTATATTAATCTCCGCTTGGACTTTTATAGACAAGATTGAGGTCTGTAACATTTGACTGCTTTATAAATATCACCATAAATACCACCATAAATATCTTAGTATCACAATATTACAGTGATACCAAATTGATATCAGAAATTTTTTTTCATTCTGATTATCTACATAACTCCCAAAGCAAACTTGCCCAGGTTGAACAAGGTCAAGACTCATGAATGGCTCAAAAAGATCTGACAATTCCAAGAAATCTGGTGTTTCTTCACATTCGTTGATTGAGAACAAAATTTAATTTTAATTATTAGAATAATTTTTAAGGAACTATGCATCATATCTTCTATTAAAAACTGTATTTTTGTTAGTTTTTGTTGGTTGATTTTTGAACAGAACAATAATTAAAACAAAATCTTTAAAACAAAATAAAAAAAAAACGTTAGAAGGCCATAAATGAATTTAAATCAATTTAATTTTTTAGAAATTTTTTTAAGCAAGCTAAAAGTTTATAAATGATTTTTAAACTAGTAGTTTTATGTAAAAGTATACCCAAAACATATTACTATTCAAAATTATGTTCTAGCAGGTTAAAAGCTGTAAGTGAGGTTTGTTTCATGATATATAGTCTCAGAACTTAGTAATCACAAAATTATAAAGTATATTTTTATTTTTGAAATTTATGACATGAACATGTTTTTCTGAAAAGTTCCGGAGAAATGTATTGCTTACAAAACAACTGACGCCTCCATTCATCATACTCTGAAAATCATGCAGGTTTTCGCAACTTAATGGTTTTAGAAATGTCTACTCTGCTAGCAAGTTTGAACACTTCTTAACCTGAATATAAGATGTAAAAAAGTGCTTTTTTATAAAACTTAATGAAATATAAAAAAAGGGTTTTTACATTTTTAATTTTGTACTCCATCTTAATATCAAGAAAATTTTAATATAATTTGTTTGGAAATTGCACCTCTAACCAATGAAAAATTACTTATGGAATTGACTTGGGTTTTAGTGTGAGCGTTAATATTGAACAAAATTTAATATAAAGTTTAAGTTTGTTTCAATAAAAACGAAGTCGTGGTGATGGTAAAAAATATTTTCATTCACTTTTGCACCCTCTTGATATTCAAATATAAAACCGAAGTCATTGAGGTGTGTTCTTTTTATTAAAAAAATCAAAAATTATGTGGTAAAAAGTTCTTTTGCCAAATTTTACACCTCATTTTGGCGTGTACCCGGGGCGGACCGCCCCCCCTCCACCCCTTGCTACGCTACTGTACAGCGGTATTCAAATTTTGTGACAACTAGAACCACTCTCTCGCACATAAATTGTTTGATGTACAAATGCTTAAAAATAATTTTTTGTTTAATAATTACAAATTTTTTCATATTTTGTTATTTAAACTATTAATTTTTTGACGTTGTGTTCTTGTATGTTTGACTATCATGCGGGAGCCACCTGATAAATTTGGAAAATACAGGTACGAAAGGATATTTCATTTTAAGCAAATTAGAAAAAAAATTTATAAATTACAAAAATTATTATAATTTTTATTATATTATTTTTATTATAAATTTTTATTATAAAATAATTATTAAAAATCAAATTTATAAATTACAAAAATGCAATGAGACAAAACCTACTGAACCTACTTTAATGCAAGACAATTAATAAAAAGTTTATATTACTTTGACAACAAAAATAAAAGCTTATCTTCAATGTTATGAACATTTCAAATTTAAGAACTCTTGAACACTTATTGTTACCTAAGGATAAGAAAACACTATTCGATATATAAAGTTTTTTTTTCGATACGAGTATAATATGCTCTATTAAACAATACAAAATATTTTTTTCTTTCTTAAAATTTTTATCAAATTATATAACGGCAAATCCAGAAAAAGTAAACCTAAACCTTAAAAAACACAAATGTTTTAAGTTCAATAAAAATACATGCAACGTTAAGGATATTGTGTGTGTTTTCCTACGGTAAAAGCATTTTGAAAAAAACATTTTGTTTCCTTAAATTTTAACTGATTTTATTATATGTATTATTAATCTGTAGCAAGATAAAAAAGTTCTAGGTGTTTATGTTTAGTTATTTGGTTATTTCGCGATTTAAATATCAAATCACAGTTATATAATATCCATAATTGAAACATTTTTTATTGAAAAAAGCATATTACAATTTTTGAAAAATATCATTTTCTACCGAAAAACATAATTTAAAAAGTGAGTCAAGTTGAAACGAGAGTGACAATTTTTATTAATAAGTTGGATTATCTTGAAAAATAATTGGCTGACACAATTAATGTCTTGGATTTACTTTTTATATAATATTAGTGAATTTTGTATTTTTTTTAAATCAAGCAGATGCAATTATTTTTCATTCAAAAAGCATTTGAAGAAGTGAAACGTGAGTGACAGTTAATTTTTGTTTTGTTTATTTTTGTATTAGAAATGAAAGAAAATGACGAAAACATCAAGAAAAAGTGAAAGGCGACACTAAAAGAACGTATGAAAAAAATATAGAGAAAAGATATAGTTATATCCGGATTCATATAAGAAAAAACACTTAAATATTTAAAAATATTAAAAAGATTTAGACAAATATGTCAAATTTGGCGCGATCTTTGCTTTTTAATGAGCGTAAGGATCAACGAATAAGGGCTTCGTACAGTTCAGGGTTTACATACAGATTCGGTTTCAGAACCGAATAAATTTTTGTTAAAATTATGTATATCTGAAATTTTTTGTGTTGTTTTTATATTATGAATTATTTTTTTAACTATACTATGCTTTACATGATCTTTTCCATACAAATATTTTTCTTTTTTGTATAAAAATTTCCTTAATATTAATATGCTTAATAAAATTCACCAGATTAACCACGATGCAAAAAAAAGACAGTTAAAATTGTTTTGAAACGTGAGTGACACCAACGTGAAACGTGAGTGACAAAATCAGTTTATCTTGAAATAAACTGAAAGAAGAAAGAATCTTAAAATTTTGAGAAAAAATTATTTTTTAATGCAGATAAAATTTCTTCTCATTTTCATTACGGAAAATTACTTTATTTTTTATATTTACTCAAACAATTCACAGATTTTAAGCAATTTGTTAGAGAGCTCGAAAAATTCAAATCGTCCGAAAACTTGAGTGACACACCATTTACAGATAGTTTTTTCGAAATGAGCAAATATATATAAAACTTTTTGCATGAACTTATAATAGTGAGCCTGAGACTTAATGTACACTATAATTTTATATTAAAAGCTGTTATATTTAATGGAGAAAAATTTATGTTTACTGCTATGACTGAAACGTGAGTGACGCTGGATTTGCCGATAATAAAAATAGTTTTTTTAACGGTGGCAAACCATTTGATTTTGTTTTTTTTGTTTTTTTGTTAAAGTTCCGTAACATGTTTTGTTTTTCTAAAAATTTGGGTGAAAATGTTGTTTTTCTACAAATTACTTGAAAAAAATTGCATTTTTATTTTCTGTCATACAACATAACATTCACTTTTAGCAGTTCTTTTAAATTGAACACAAACATTACTGAACTGTTTCTGCCTTTAAAGTACGAGTCTCCACTAAGTATGCCTTGTCCCACCTTGCCAAAAATCAGAGAACATAATAAACATGATAACACACTTAAATATCAAGTATAGCAATTGAAGATGCTCTTCCAACACTGCATTTGGTTAAGTATGATGGCGTCATAGTAGCTTCAATCAATGCGTCTACTCCATAAATTCTGCTTTTTCATAAACACTTACAAGCCGCAAAGTTAACTTTTCCAATCAAATGCTTACAGCCAATAATTCACTCGGCGGAAAATGGTCTTAAAAGACCCATTCAACATTTTTTAATAGATATCCAATTCTATAGATTGCATATGCATTGTATTGCACTGGCAGTTGCGTCGCGTAATTCTAACGATAAATTTCAATCGTCTAACAGTGGCGCAACGAACAAATTGTCTTGGGTACATGTATGTTTTATGGAACAATTAAATAGTTTCTGAGGGCTGAAAAAAATACTTTACAAATCTGTTTTTTTTTGGTTTTTATAAGGTGAGCATTAGAGCGTATCACCAAAACTAACCTGTTTTTGACCCCGCCTCAATCGTTAGATGTTTGAAAGACATTTTCGAAAAAAATATTTTTTTTGGAGTTTACTCTTTTAGAATCGATTTGCATGAAAAGAAATTATATTAGGGGGTAAAGTCAAATTTTCAACTATTTTTCGTTACGGTTGAATTTTCAACTATTTTTGCGTTTGTATAAGTGCCATTCTACCCAAGTACCCATCTACCAATCTACTCTAGCTGACCCCCTGACTTGTTTGGGTAAATTGATTGAGTACTTTTTTTATGGGTTACCACATTTTCCAAAAGTAGGCAATAATTTAATTGACAAAAAACTAAAACTAAGTAAACAAATTATAAGTGAATAAAATAGACAAATTTGTTAAAATGAGTTATTTTAAAATTTTGTAGATAAAAATTATTAAATGCTGCAAAGTTCACGTTAAAAATTACTCCTATAACTTTTTCACACCCTAAATTTTGCGCTCAAAAAATGAAATGAATAATATGGTGGTAAATCTTTTCTAGCTGTCACTCATCTCTCATCAGCTGTTATTCTACTAAGTACTCAATTGCAGTTAAGGGTGCTCGTAGTAATCAAAATGACTCAATATACCCGTAGCCAACTACCCAAGTCAGTGTGAATACCCCTATTATCTTAAAAAACATGGTTCAAGGAAAATCAATTGATTTGCCTCTAAAGGAGTACTCTTGGTGATACTAAAACATGAGAATATAATTCGCATTTAGTGTGCTAAATTATTTTGTGAGTATTTGTTTTTTAATTGAAATAGCTATTATGGTTGTTTTAAGAAAAGCAAATAAGAAACCAATTCGGTTATTAGTCAGTTAAAGTCGACCTTATAACTAGTTTTATTGCATATAAGTCAACTAGTGTAAAAGTCCGTCCTACGACGGAAAGGAACCATTTAGACTACAAAATGCGCCAAAAAACTTATTGGATTTATTTACAAAGGTTTTTATTTGAAAACATGTTTGTTAAATTATTTTTATAAAACTTCCTTATATACAACATTCTAGTAAAAAAATTCTTAGAATTTTAACCAATTAACCTTGTCCCTTGCTATCTGCAAGGGACAAAAAAAAAAAAAACTGCCCATGACTAAATACGAGTTCTTTTAGAAAAACTCCTACTTTTTGCAATATTTAACCTTGCAATTTATTTATGGTCATTGAAAATGTCAGTTTTACTGCAAATTGTCGCCTCCGGAGAGTGAAAGGGAAATCTGTGTTTGTCGGGGCCAAATCAAATGTAGGTATGAAAACTATTTCATGTTCGCCAGTGCACCTGTCAATACCAATGCGATGATTAATTAAGTTTATAGGTTTTTCAAAACTAACCACCTTCCATTACAGATATTTCTTTAGGTATTGAAATTTCGAAGAAGTATTATAATACTTACATTTTCGAGGTTTCACTTATGCAGTGGCATTCCTGAAGGATAAAATTCATTCAAAAACTCGGCAGGGTAATTTTGTTTATCGTTATCATCACTGTCTTCAATTTAATCCGTGCTCAGATCTCTCACTGTGTCACCAACTAAAATATTTAGAACTTGCTCGTTGACTTCGTTCACATCGGAATTTTTTGGGCACAGGATAGCAATTTTGGAATAACGGTTGATGTTATTCGGACTCAAAGTATCGCCAAGAATCTATTTAACCCTTTCAATTAATTTGTCCATTATATTGGACACTTCGGAAAAATTTTTTATTTTTATTTTCCAATGTCTTTTCTAAAATCAAATAGGTTGGTACTATGAAATGAAGTTTTGCCAACATGACAAAAATAATTTTAGGGAGATATATAACGTTTAACTTAGTTAGATTTTCGATTTTATGCCCAACAGAAGCCTTCAATTTTTTTATATCGCGTGTTATTAAATTTTGCAAAAAAGAAGTGATTATTGTGATTGGTGTGCAAAGTATAATTTTTTTTTTACAATAACATTTGCATAAAAAACGCATTTGCATTTGTCTCCGGTTGTTTTAGTTGAACTAAAATATTATAATACAACGTTATCATGGTTTTGTCCATTATATTAGACAGCCTGCCCACAGCAAAGCAGCTCATGTAAAAATCAGATGGATGTTTTTTAATCTTTTTATTGCTTAAATGACGGGAATATAAGCTCAAAAAAATTGTCCACGATTATTCTAGGCAAGCGATTATTGAAAGGGTTATTAAGCGAACCTTTACAAACAAAATGATCGGGAATTTCTATTTCTTCATCTCCATTTCCTAATTTGAGTAGCCAATCGCTTAAACTTGGATCAGAAGACCGAATACGTGATTTCATTCTAGCAATTCCAATTGACACCAACGTCACTGAATGTAATAATTGCTGTTCAGTTTATGTAGACCGAATAGGTTCTGGTTCTGTTAATTAAGAAGCACTGTAATACCAAGACATGATGTTTGATGTATAGTAGTTAAGGAAAATGACGATAGTCTTCAAGTACAAAGATTTCCAGTACATAATTGTGGAACAGGTTCTGGTCCAGGCTGAATAGGTTCTAAAAAGTATAGTAAGTACAAAAGTTTCAAATAGATAATTTTCCAACAGGTTCTGGTCCAGGCTGAACAGGTTTTACGATATAGAGCAAAAGGTTTAGTAAGTACAAAAATTTCAAATGGATAATTTTACAACAGGTTCTGGTCCAGGCTGAACATGTCTTACGATATAGAGCACGGAGCAGGACGCTTGTATTTTATATATTAAGATTGCGTTCGAATCAGAGTAAATGCAAGTGCCGTCATTAATGATTTTCATAAGTTATTATTTTTTTTATTCTTACATTTAAGATATAAGCTAGTCTTCTGATTTTAAACAGTTACATATGAATGCGCTAGTGATATTTTTTTAAATAAAAACTGTATAAAAATAAACCCCCCACCTTTAGTTTTACAACTTTTAAAATAGTTTGAAGAACTTTCATCAAAACAACACCCTACAAATTTACGCCACTGACTTTTTAGGGTCATTGAATGTTACACAAAGTGCCGCATCATAAATCCTGAGCAGTGTTTTTATTAACGGCTTTTGTCTCACAAGCTCATTGTCTAGGACGTCGATGCGTAGCGATTGGGTTGCATGGATTTAGGCAGTTGTTGTTGTTGCTCGTAGAAGTATTATTGAGTCCATTCTCTGATGGCTGGTTGCTTTATTGAAATTCAACTCAGTGCCCAGCTTGAAACAATTTTGGCTGTTTTCCCTCAATAAAAGCGAGCATAGATTATGTAAATATACTGTCATGCTTTGTTTTGCCCGAATATTGCTAAAAATTGCGGGTGAGAGAATAATCTAAGCGTGAAGAGTGGAGCAAATTAAGAAACATTTAAACTAACCAATAAATTAAAGAAAAGCAACTTAGGAATCTGTGCCCAATGTAAGACTTAATTGAATGCTTCAGGATTGATTTACAGAGCATGAGTGCTTGATAATCACGGAAATTAAAATTACAGAATTTTACTTTCGTAGTCGTACAAGTCGTGTACTCGTGAAACTTCATGAAAATATCTCTCACGCATCCTTGAATGCTGATGAAACATGATGCAACTAAGACCATTGATTATTCATTGACGTTATGAATCGGTGCAAAAAATTGACTTGATTGTGAAATTTTTACAAATTACTTAGTTGAAACATCTTTAGGAATGACTATTTTGCATCATTACAAAATAATCTCAGTTGTGCAAGCAAATGATCAGGATATTTAAAGAACACATGAATGTACAAGACTGAACTGAATGAAAAGATAAAAACCATGCACTTATCAGCATAATATATATATATATACTATATATATATATATATATATTCTATATATTATATATAAATAGATTGCGTGTGCGTTAGTCTTGCTAAGGCTCGCTCGGAAACGGCACGACCCATTTTAATATTTTTTTTTTTTTACTCCTCGCCTTAATACGGATGTGGTGTAGAACATGACGAAAAACTCGAAGGAACTGCGAAAAAATCGAAAAATAGAAATTGGTACTTTTGTATGGGAATTGCCACTACTAACTTCCTGAAATAGCCAACAAACCTTAACAGCTGGACGGATAAATCTCCAATTCTGACTCTTCCAGTTATTCCACGGTCAACTGTAGCTGATGAACTAAACGCGTGCTTGAAATCATCAAATTTGTGGCGGCATGTGAAGACACGATTAACGATTAACGACTAACATGCGAGTGTTTTTGCAACAAGAACGATGTGCTGATGTGTTTTCAAAGCAATTGTTGGACCTTGAAAATGGGAAAATTGCAGTTGACATCTCCACTGGACTCATCACACTACCCACTGATTTTTGTCAGTTGACCGAATCAAAGGACGAGCTCATTCGGTGTGTTTTTCCAAACGTAGAGCAGAACTGCAAAAATCATAATTGGCTAAGTGAAACAGTGAATTGGCGGCGAAAAACAAAGATGTCGATGACTTCAACGCGACTATTCCAAATTTTACTCCGGGACAGCTGTTTTCGTTCAAATTGGTTGACACAATTATCAACCAAGATAAGGTTTTCATTTCATATTGTTCAGGTTGTTGAGTTTCATTTCATAACTCAACAAAATTGAAACCGTAGATACAAATTCAGTTTCGGAAAAACAATGTTTGCCGCGTTAGCTAGTAATCGTTAAAAATCAAACTCAGCAAACATAATTTTATCCTATCCTATTTTGAAATATCCTATTCAACCAATATTTTTCTTTAAAAAATATTATTTAAGCTTGCAGTTGAAATTAATGCTTTGTACTGAGATGTATTTAAATTTTAAAACAAAATTGGCGTTTCTTAACATTTAAAATTTTTCACTTTATTGCGCTTAACCATCGATTTTTTTTTATCATCAACTTTGACTGAGTAAACAAAAATTTACGAATTTAAACACGTTAAAAAAAAAATTAAGTAAATGACAGTCGAATCGATAATTTTGTAATGAAATAGAAATTTTAATTTAAAATCGTCACAATATAAGCTCTTAAGAACAGTCTCATTAACAGAGAGCGGATTTTAATGCAAATGCATATTTTACCTGCACCTTGAAAAGGTTTCGGACAAAGGCACAAATTATTCTTGAGAAGAACTTAAACGATTAGCGCTATAAATGTTTTGCATATTTGCAGATTTTACATATTTTGCATATATTACATACTAGCAGGCCACAGTCGTCCGAGGCTACGCCACGGACATTTTCTCTTTATCAATAATACCTTTGCATATTTGAAAAATTTCAATAATAAAAAACGTTAAAATATTTGCATATTATTTGTATTTGGAAGCAAATTATATTAAATAGTTTAACTATAATAAAGTGAAGATATTTCCATTTTAATTATTTAATACTTCAGTATTAACAACGTTTTTGATTCATTGGCATTATCAGAAATAAGAAAAATCTGCTTTTCTGCTGTACCGACTGGTTTACCATAATCTACTTCTACGTTTTTCAAAGTTTTTTATTAAATATTTATTATACTCCACCCGCAAAGCGTAGCGGGCACAATAATTTTGTCACAAAATTTTTTTCACCACCATGAGTCGATTAAGCCATGTCCGTCTGTCTATCTGTTTGTCCACACGATTACAGCCGTCTCTTTATTGCAAATCTCTTTAAAGTCCATAATGAAATAATTTTCATGATTTGAGATTTGTCGTACAGTGGTGCTCAAGTTTAACGAAAGATATAATGTCCAGGGTCGTTCGGTAAATCGAAAAGTTCATTAAATCGGAATACTTTTTTCGAGTTTTTTATCATATAACAAAGCTAATAAATTTGTCAACTTGAAAAAAATATCCTTACATTTTTTGTTTTAATTATGAACTCCAATAAAGTTGAATTTTTGAACTTGTTTTAGGTATTATTAAATGTTTAGAAAGCTGCTGATTAAAATCTGTTCACACTCCAAATGAAAAATCCAGAATATGTCAATACATTCCTATAATGTTTTTTTAAAAAGGAAACCCTTCAATATGTATATTAGCCCGAAGGGACTATTTGAGAATAAGATAAGTAAATACATATTAATGTTATAACAAATTCAAAAACAAACGAAGCGAGCTCAGAGAAGCAAATGTTGTTAAATAGAATACCTACAATTTTAAATGTTCGCAATATAGAGTCAACAACATTAAATAAGGGTTCGTTATATTGGAAGTTCAAAACCTTCATAATTTATACAAAAATTAATGTGTTCAATTGAAAGATCATACATAAGTCTTGTTTTCTTGTTAAATAAAACGTACTCTGAGTTTGAAATATGAAAAATTGGAAAAAAAATATAAGACTTCGGGCAAGTCGAAGATAATATTTTAATGGTTTTATTTTTTATTTGTCTTTTATTCATCATTAAAGTGATGAATTAAAGTATATTCCTATGTATATATTCCTCACTTTATATTCCATAAAGTTTTTTAAAAAAGCTTTTGTACTTCAAATATTCATCTTAAAAAGTGTTCAAACATGCTAGTTTAGTAGACATTTTTTCATCCAATATCCCAGCAAAATTTTTTGTTAGGTCTTGTTTTTTAATCGATTCTAAAATGCATTACATAAATGCTAATGCAAGAACTTAAATTTAATCCGTAATAAATTCACGGCAATGCATTCACATCAACTTGAAAGTTGTTATTCAAGTATTAATTTCGTGAAATCAATTATAAACTAACCGTTTTAAGCGCTTAATCTTTTCAAGTGACAGGCTTTCGATTACCTCTAATGACTGGCTATATAAAAATAATGGGTTTAGTAAGCGAGAGGGTAAGCGATGAATGAAATTTTCTGGATTACTTTTTCGATTATATGTAAGCGAAGATTTTGCTGGGATGTTCTCCAGCAATACATTTCTCCAGAGCTTTTTAGAAAAACGTGCTCGTGTCATTAATGTCAGGAATAAAAATATACTTTATAATTTGTCATTAGTAAGTTCTAAGACTATACATCGACAAACAAACCTTATTTGCAGCTCATAACCTATAGACCAATAGAACACAATTTTTAATAGTAATATGTTTTTCGGTGTCCTGTTACATAAAACAATTTAAAAGCTCATTTTATTACTTACTTCAAAATTTCTAAAAAAAAAAATGAAATTGATTAAAATTCATTACATTTTGTATTTAAATTGAATAAATGGCGTTTTATAACAATTTTATGGCGTTCTGATGTATTTTCAATTTATTTTGAAAATGTCTATTTAAAACTCTAAGATGGTTTCCTAATTCCTTTAATTTACTAAAATACATATTATTTACATATTATTCTGTTCAAATCAACTAACAAAAACTGTCAAAAATACAGTTTTTAAGAAAAAACTATTCTAAAAATTATTCTAATTTTCATGACTCTTGACCTTGTTCTCCCAGAGCAAGTTTGCTTTGGGAATTATGTAGATAATGACTATGAAACAAATTTCTGATATCAATTTGTTATCACTGTGATATTGTGATATTTATGGTCGAGAATAAGGCAGTCAAATGTTACAGACCTCAGTCTTGTCTATTAAAGTCGAAGCTAAAATGTATAAAGAGTACTATAAAGAAATTTATAAAAATTAGAAAAAAGTTTTTTAATTTAATTTTAATATTTTTTCTAATTTTCACTTAATTTTTATATAGAAGACGTGGATTGATTTCGAAAAAACATTTAAATTGATAGTTATTCAGGGTCACTGAGGGAAAATTTGTTAACGTTTTACTTCCCGGTCCTATTTTTTCCTCAATTATGTAAAATTATTCAAAATAGATCTTTGGGGATTTACTCACTATTGCTAGTCAAAATTTTGCGTAAAGAAAACATTTTTGAAAAATTCCTTGATTGCGGAAAATTTTTCAGTTTTGTATGAGTTACTAAATTAATTTTCAAATGATATCAAATATATTAATATCGATGAGATTAATTTTGTATATTGTTACCTACTTTTATAAATAATACAATGAATTTGAATATATCTGTTTACTCATTTGCACTTAAACAAAATAATCATAACAGCAAATTATTATTTAAAAAAATTATATTAATTTCGTAGTACTTTTTAAGCATTGCTTTTATGAGGTTAAGTATAACCTTCTTAAAGGGTGCACAATTTAGTTTCCGGCCCGGGTGCCAGTAACCCTAGCTACGCCACTGCCTCACTCCGATTGCAGTCGTGAAAGCAAATAATTGCATGCTAAATTTACCAACAATTTTCTCTTTGAGTCGCTGCTCTTGCTCTCCTAGCGCGGAGCATCGCTCTTGCATTTTCTGTTAAACTTGTCAAACTTGTTTTACGTCGAGGCATTTATTTGTAGTTAAGGGAAATACGAACACTTCATTTTTCAAACTTTTAATTTATCTTTAATCTATACAAAATATGCTATCATACTTGTGAATGCCGCATTTTGAAATATTAAAAAATTGGAAAACTACAATAATAATATGTGTAAAGAAATTGCATGCGGCGAAACAAATATGCACACATTGGTTTGCAGCTCATCATTCTACAGCAATAACAGCACAGCAAGGTTTATTTAACTTGTGTTCCCATCACGTCAAAGAGCGCCAACTGCTTTTGGTTACTCTTCGAATGAGTTGGAGAGCGAGATCAATAAACTTTAAAGAGAAGGGTTGATAGCAACATATAGTTTAAACTCTCGTAACACAGACGCGTGAAAAGCAAGCGACCAAGCAATGCTTAGCATCGGTGGTAATTTCCTAAAAACCTTAACAACTTAATTAAATATATTTATTGTAAAATTTTCTTAAATAAACCCCACCTATGGCATTCTGTAGCACAAATATGATATTTTAAAATTTTTTTTATAAAAATCGGTCCAGTAGTTTTGGAGTCATTGGTGCACTTAATATTTCCACTTCAATTTTATATAATAGTATAGATTTTGCATATATTTTGCATACTAATTGCATAAATTGCATATATATTGCATAAATATTGCATACAATAAAAACTAATTGCACAAAATTATCGGCGTAGACTAGCGGATTCACATTTCCCCAAAGAAAAAAGTCTAGCGGCGTTAAATTGGACAATCTTGGAGGATAATTCACGGATCCGGAACGTGCAATTATGCGGATACCAAACATTTCCTTCAGTAAATCAATTGTGGCACGAGCTGTCTGACATGTTTCTCCATCTAGTTGAAACCACAGCTCCTGCACATATGGTTGTTCAATTGAGGAACGAAAAAGTCAGTGATACTGGTTCTATATGGCTCTATATAGCTCTATAGCGGTCACCATTGACTGTAACGTTTTGGCCAGCATCTTTTTTTAAAGAAGTACGGACCAATGATTCTACCAGACCATAAAGCACACCAAACAGTCAGTTTATCTGAATGTAACGGTGTCTCAACACACACTTGATGATTGTCTTCAACCAAAAGTGAGCTTCACCGCTAAAAAAAATTTAAAAATAAAAATCAAATATAAAATTTGGGATCAACGGCAATCTTGTTTTGGGTCCATTCACCAATCTACGCCTTGCTAGGTGATCGTGTGGCTTCAATTCTTGCACGAATTGGATTTTGTAAGTTCGCAAACCAAGGTCTTCCCGCAAAATCTTACATAAAGTGGATGGACACATATCCAATTCCAGTGCACGATGGCGGATAGTCTCTGTGGATGCGTATTATCATTTAGACTAAGCGTGGTGCGATTATGTTAACAGTAAAATGAACGAAGTGTGCGATACGTGTTTCGAACAGAACCATTATTTTCAAAATAAATTTGTACAATTTGGAAGCGTTGTTTAGGCGTCAGTCTTTTCAAGTTGAAATGTCAAACCAAAGTTAACACAAATCACTCGACAACTGACAAAATAACCGCCAGTTAAAAGAGTGTTGCCAACTCAAAGTTCTATACATCTAAAAAAAACACCCTTTAGTTGTTATAAAATGTATTTTATTTCAGAACAACAATTTGTTTACATTCATGTGTATTACAAACAGCGGCATTTGCTAAGAGCAATCACTTAACATCACGAGTTCAACTACCACTGATTCCGAAACAGCGAAAATTCAAAATTTCATTTATCCTTTAGGTCGGTTGCCCTTTCGTCTATATTAAGTCACATTAGGTCATAGAAATGATTTGGGAAAACACGGGCAAAGCCCTCAATCCGAATAAAATGCAATTAATTATTTTCTTTTTATAAAAATTTTTTTGCATATATCTTGCATATTTCTTGCATATACTTTTGCATAAAAATCCGCTCTCTACTCATTAATCAGAAACGTGTTACCTAAACGGTTCAGCCTAAGGTAATGGGAGTCCTCTACTATTTTGAGAATTTTGTTCGGTACTTTACACTTCACTAGCTGGTAACCGCCGCGTTGCTGCCGTCCTTGTCCAATGCCGGTTCAAGATTGCCAATAAAATGCCATCAACAAATAGTAACTCCACTCATAGTTTCAATATTCTTCGAACATTATTTTCAAAGCTATTAAACACAAAAAACTTCATTTTTAAGGCGGAGTCACACTCCTTGTCTTATATCCGTTCTAAGTAGTAAGATATCAAAAATTAGTAACTCTAAACCGTGTTTCTTCGATATATGACTAAAATTTCCGTAGCGTATCAATTTAAAAAATGTGTCAAATATAGGTGTATCACAAATGTGTCATAAATGTGACCTCTTGTACAATGCCCGTTTTAGTTTTCCAGAAGTAGGACAACACCAAAGAGTCACTTCATTCTGAGTTAAAATGTTCTGTGACTTTTACCTTTATAGCTATTCTTGATAATTTGAGTTGTATGGAAGGATTTATTCCCCTTTTTCCAATGCCTGTGTCAGTTTTGTAATTCAAAGACCTGTACAATCAGTTTTTTCTTACTGAGATTCATTGTCAAAAAATTTAATTCAACGGTGTCATACTCCCTTTCCAAATATCGCTTAAATTTGACAGTCGAAAGGCTCGTCTTAATAATAAGTTCGAACCGAGTTTTATTGATGTGCGATTTGTGGACGATAGTAAAACAGAAAATTTGAGTTCTTAAAAAGTTCCACGCCCCAAGCAGGTAGGAAGTTGAAAAATACTTTACGACCTATTCTCATAACTACCAAATATACAAAAAAATACATTACAATCGGTTCAGCCGTTTCGGAAGAGTTCAAACACTAACACATACACGATAATTTTATATTTTAGATAATCTTATTTTATTAATTACTCTATGGAACAAATTCTGGTTAGCAAAAGTAGAGTCGATTCTGAGAGTGACGGGTGAAAATAGAGGCTAAATTAGAAGACTAAATTAGATTTTTTGCCGTAGAATTACGTCTTACAGCGCGGTTTGTATGGGGTCGTTTTAACAGATTTTTTTAAGGTCATGCAACGTTTTTGGCTAATACTTTAGGGTAAACCTACAGCCTTTAATACGTATCGTTCAAAGATAATATATATACTAAAATATCAGATATATCTTGCGCTAAATGAATATTTAATTTTGGATTTTGTCACTTTTATATGAAAGTCACAAAATAGTAAAATATAAGAAGAAAAATTAATGTTTTTATATAAAAAAGTTGATCATCAGCTGCTTATAATGTACCTGCTGTGACTGCTGCTTTCTTTGTTTTGTTTCGTTGTTTATGTTTGTATTGTTTTTATTTTGCACGAACTCATTGGTTCGTATTAGAGCTTCAGCTCAAACCCGTATTTCGAACTACACGTGTTCACGGAAGTTCGAACTCCGTGTAGATCGTGTTTTGAAACACGAACCTCAACTACACGTGTATTTAATTCATGATCTACACGTGAAGTTAGCATTCGCGTGGTTCACGTGAATAGCATTCACGTTGCTTTAACAATAACATTCAAGTTGTTGCTGATTGTAGCTCTTGTTCACTGTTTGGTGAAGCGCAAAAATAAAAACAAAAAAATTAAAGCGCATGGCGAGAATCGAACTCATACCCCTACATTGAGAGGCAGAAGCTCTATTCACTGAGCTATCTCTACTAAACTATTCGGCAGGAAAATAAAGATATTTTTTAAATGCGTGAAAAACTCAGAATGTAGATCGATTTTTCAACCCCCTCTTCATCTATATTGAAAATTTTACTGTAATCGTTAGAGTCGTTTTCGATAATGCAATTGCAAATATATAGCTATATAAATATTTCTCGTTAAATAGAATAAGATATGAACACTTCACATCATTTGCTCGACCTAAGGAAAATTCTCCTTAACAATTCAAAGTATCATGTTTAAACAGTGCCACACAATATTGGACTTGGACTTTTAAATCAAAGTATTTTATCACATACTTTATAACTGCCGAGTTTACGTAAAATCAGGTACTTCTGGGAATGTTCTTTGAAATTTTTTCTTATTTTGAGTTATTTTTTATTATTTTAGGAAATATAATAAAGGCTGCCATTTATCAGGACATCCTTTTAATTTAAGATGCTTTCAAAAGATTTTTTTAATTTTAAGAATGTGATGGTAAATTCTCATCAAAACTGCTGTGCCTGACCTCACTCTTGGCTCCTTCCAACAACTGGTTAACTTCAAAAATTCACATTGAATATGTGTTCATCATTGAACATTGGAACGGGCTAATAAAGAACTGGAACTGTTAATAGCAGTTAAAATATCAAGCAGAGATTAGCTGAGCTCTAACGACATTGCATTGAATAAGTCGTGCGTGACAGAGATTGCAGATGGCACATGCAAGGACATAGTTTCATAAGAGTATGGAAACTTGTTGAAGTTGTGGTACTATGCTTATGGCTTAGGTTTTGTTTGCCTTTGTTTGACTTGTTGCCTTATATGCCGACCCAATGTGGAATTGGATATTTGATTCTGTGTGACCTTTAGAACATTACATAAACCCAAGAGAAATTTGACTGTGCCATAGCAATATATAGTATATATATATATACGTATATATTCCCAAACCATAAAGAAACCCCAAACAAGGGGTGGACACAATCCCAATGCTTGATCAAAAACTTTAACCATGGAAACCAACGTGCCTTAAATATAAAACAGTGATTTCAGAAAGTACACCTTGAAGTCCCGATGGTAAACAAGCAACAGCAGCATTAACAAGACCAACAGCAACAGCAACAGCAACAGCAACAAAAACGACAACAGCATTGAATAGGTTCTTTTATGATAAGTTTTTGGAGTTGCCAAAGCAAATAAAACCAAATAAAAAGCAAGCAAGCACTAATAACAACAACAACAACAATAGCACCAATAACGAAAACAACAACAACAACAACAACCAAGTTCTGTAAAGCAAAAACATTTGCCAACTTAGCTCGATGAAATCAGGACAATGAAACAGGCAACTGCAGGAAAATTCATTCTCATTATTGCCTATGTTGAGATGGTTTTAGTTAAGGATGCAAGAGGAAACACTGACAACAGGAGCCAAAAATAATAATACCAAAATAAACAACTTGTGAAATTTGGCAATTTCCAAAAGTATCACCATATGCTGCAGTAGGCAACACTCTTTTTATTATGCATATAAATTGAAAAATTTATGTCTTTAATTATCTAAAGCCATAAATATTACAAATGCGTCACATTTAACCTGCAATTAATGCAAGGCTTAAGCCAAATAAAATTTGGCCCAACATCCAATAGATAGCATTATAAATAAGGCATTTCAAGGAGAAAAACTATTAGGCCATACATTAGTCATTTTTATATAACATCGTCGAAAAATGAATGTGCTCAAAGGAATTTAATTATATTATTAATGGTGTCTTATATTATTAGACAAAAACCATTTCATTTATCAACATATGACAAAAAGAAAAACCAATATCTAAGGAATAACTATATTTGACGTTTTTTTCAAACTCATTTTTTTTCAGCTCAAACGTTTTAAATATCAAAACTGGATTTTGCCAAATTTGAAACGCAGGGTGCTTATTTGAGACCAAAGCTTTTGTATAAAATTTCAAGTCATAACATACTTTTTTTAAAGAGATTTTAACCTTTATAATAAAGTCACGTTGTGAATAAGTGTGGCTTCCATCCGATTTTGCTCATATTCGAACTTGAAAAAACATTGTTTCTTTGGTTTAAGATAAATTTTTAAAATAGAATTTCATTACGATCACTTAAAAATTGAGGCTGTAGTCAATTTTTTAGACAGGTGGACATGAGGGTGTCACAAAAATACAAATTATATTTTTTGCTCAAGCTTTTTATGAAAGCTTATTGGGTTTTTTTAAAGTATTTCTAAGATTTTTTTTTTTTCAAATCTTTTGGACGAGGTTTCGAAGTCTCACTTATCAGATTTTCACTAAAAATCAGTTTTTTTTTAATTTATCGAATTCCAAGCATGAGTTTAGGTTAATAACAGACATTTCCTTAGTTCTTAAGTCATCATTTCAAAAACCAAACTTTAGTTTAAGTACATAAATCAGAAGTTTTAGCAATTTTGTTGGTTTTTTCAGTGACATAAATTAAATTTGTTCAGTTGCTTTAAAAAAGCTTCATAACGTTTAACATTTCTATCAAAATGAAAAAAAAATGTAATCCTGCTGTTAAAAATGTTGGAAAATTTTATGCAATTTGAAATCAAAATCTTAACTCTTGCCATTTCAAAGTCAAAGCCTTTAAAGCTTTGTAATCGTTGGTTGAATTATTAAATCTTTGGTTTGTGTATCTATTATAAAATAGATTAAAATATTCATTTTCCAAATTAGGGATGAATAGTCGAATTGAATAACCGGTTTCGACTTTTTTTAATTTTTAAATGAACGGTTTTTCCGAAGTCTTTTTTTCATCGGAAAAAATCAACTTTTTGCTCCTTTCTTTATCATTACCATTGCAAAAGCCCATATAATACAGCTTTTTTCTGTATTTTTTTTTTTATCTTGAAACAAGCTTGGATAAAGAGACAAGAAATACATTATCAATTATAACTATCAAAAAAATTTAAGCAACACAGCATCATAAAAAATTCGTAAAGAAAAATCTAAAGAAACACAAAACATAATATGAAAAAGTTCACTTTATCAAATTTTAATTTGCTAGAGGCTAAAAAAGTAAAATTTTGTTTGTTTTTTGACATTTATTGAAAGTGACATTTAAGGATTGTTAAAAACAACTTTTCGTGCTGTTATGGAGCGATACCGAGAGAAGAGGAGGGAAGAGAGACGCATTTTCAGGCGAAAGAAACGAGAGGCGGAAATGCGTGAGTGCGAGAGATGCATGGCGACAGGAATGAGACTCGAAAATTTTTCGAA
The DNA here is from genome assembly GCA_958299015.1 of Tetanocera ferruginea. NCBI lineage: Eukaryota > Metazoa > Arthropoda > Insecta > Diptera > Sciomyzidae > Tetanocera > Tetanocera ferruginea. Next base: position 106,576,959 of record OY282641.1, read on the forward strand.
AAAATAAGACGCCTGGCCGATGGTTTTAAGACCGGAGCCTCTTCCTGCAAGGATGAGAATGGGAATCTAGTGACAGATATCCAGAGTACACTGATGCTATGGAGGGAACACTTCTATAGTCTTTTAAATGGCGACGCTGACAACAATCCCGCCAGTGGAGATGATATCCCGGAAACCCCAATTATGTATGACAGCGTTGAAGTTCCGCTGCCCGACTATAACGAGGTCTTAACAGCTATAGCTCGGCTTAAAAACAACAAAGCCGCAGGAGCCGATGGTCTACCGGCTGAGCTGTTTAAGACCGGTGGCGAAGCTCTGTTTAAATGCATTCACAGACTTCTATGCAGAATATGGTCAGAAGAATGCATTCCAGATGATTGGAACCTCAGTGTGCTCTGCCCAATCCACAAGAAAGGCAATCCCACCATTTGCGCCAACTACCGTGGGATTAGCCTTCTAAATATCGCATATAAGGTCCTGTCGAGCGTATTGTGTGAAAGACTGAAGCCCATCGTCAACCAACTGATTGGACCTTATCAGTGTGGCTTCAGACCTGGAAAGTCCACCATTGACCAGATCTTCACGCTCCGACAAATCTTGGAAAAGACCCTCGAAAAACAAATCAACACGCACCATCTCTTTGTCGATTTCAAAGCCGCCTTCGACAGTCCAATAAGGAGTCACCTATACTCCATCATGTCTGAATTTGATATTCCTGCGAAGCTAATACGTCTTTGCAGGATGACACTGTACAACACCAGCAGCGCAGTGAAAATCGGGAAGGACCTCTCCCTTCCGTTCGATACCAAGCGAGGTTTCAGACAAGGTGATTCCTTATCGTGCGATTTCTTTAATATAGTAATGGAGAAGATCATCCGAGCTGCTGACCTGAGACGCAGCGGCACAATTTTCTATAAGAGCGTTATGCTGCTGGCGTATGTTGATGATATTGACATCATTGGCCAAAATACGCGCGAAGTCAGTGCAGCATTCTCCAGGCTAGAAAAAGAGTCGAGTCGAATGGGTCTTGCAGTGAACGCAGATAAAACGAAGTATCTCGTGTCAACAAACAAACAGTCCCAGCGTCTTGGAAACCACGTCACTGTTGACAACACCTCCTTTGAGGTAGTGAAGAACTTTGTTTACCTGGGATCCAGTATTAACACCTCCAACGATATCAGTATTGAGATTAAACGAAGGATAACTCTTGCCAACAGGTGTTACTTTGGGCTCAGTAGGCAATTGAGAAGCAGAGCTCTCTCTCGACGAACAAAACTGACGCTCTATAAGTCAATAATCATGCCCGTCCTACGATTCGCATCACAAACCTGGACGCTGAGCAGCTCTAATGAAAGGACTATGGGATCGTTCGAGAGAAAAAACCTTCGCAAGATCTATGGTCCAATCTTCGTCAATGGTGAGGACCGCATACGATGGAACCACGAGTTGTATGAGCTATATGCCGACATCGATATAGTCAAGCGTATTAAAATAGAGCGGCTTCGCTGGCTAGGTCATGTCGAGAGAATGAACGACGAAGCTCCAGCGAAAAAAATATTGGATTCGGTATCCAGCGGTGGCCAACGCAGACGAGGAAGACCGCATCTCCGTTGGAAAGACCAGGCATTGGATAACCTGACGACGCTTGGAGTTTCCAACTGGCGCCAGCAAGTGCACGACAAAAGAGGCTGGCGCAAATTCTTAGACCAGGCCAAAACCGACCAACGGTTGTAAGCGCCATCTAAGTAAGTAAGTAAGTAAAAACAACTTTTCACACCAATTGAAAAATATATTTGTGTTTTTGATGAGCTCCTCAGTTAAGATTTTAAAGTTCTTAAAAATTGAAAAAAAAAATAAAGTATCATATGGGCTAAAGCATCTTTAAAATTTGGTTTTGGCTGCGATTCAAAGCAAGTGAAATTTGTTTTTTCAAAGTTGGCTGCGTGTTTTCAGGCACGGTAGTCAATTTAATTAACCGATTTTAGACTTTTAATCGAAATCGATAACCGACATCAAAAAAACATAAATTTTGAAGGAATAATCGACTAGTGGACTTTTCGACTACTCGACTATCCATCCCTATTATAAATCTGTTATTTTGAACTATCTTTGAGAAAGTATGCAAGGTTCAATCCTACTCTTATAATCAGATGATTTAGGAACAAAGAAAACATGTTGCTTTCTTTCATTTTGTTGAAATTTTTTTTCTTTAACGAAAAGTTCAACAAAAAATTTTGTTTGCATAAATTATTAGAATTAAAGTATGTAGATATGTTCTTTTCTTAAGTATTGCATAAATACAATAAGATGTATGCTCAAAAATTTAAATAAAACTTCAATTTCATTCATTTTGTAAAATCATTAACCAAAAATAATAAAAACATAGCACTTCATTGGTAATATTTCTATACATTTTTAAAAAATTTAATTTGTCCTGAGATGGAAAGTTAAGGAATATCTATTTCATAGTTTCTTCTTAAGATTTAATCACTTAATGACATCTCCACTCCAAAGAATTCAACACATTGGCACAAGTAACATCTAGTAAACAGGAATACCACGATTCCTTGATTTTATACCAAAACTCTACTATGTTTTTCTTTTTTATGTGCCCCATAACTCTGCTTCAAAACTAGCCACATGTAACCTATTTGATGAAGATCCGTAGACTGCGGATTCTATATCATTACTTTATCATTCTATATCATTCCTTTTACATCTGCGAAACTAATTTTTTAAAAGTTTTGAGGAAATTTTAGGATCATAAATCTATAATTACTTACTTATAGGCATGTCATGCTTGGCTTATGGCAGGAGCACTGTTTCAAATATTTTCCCGTCTCACATGTAATCGGTATTTTGGTGTGTTTGGAGGTCGTAACTTATATTTTTTGGTCGCGTCACATGCGTAAAACTGTCAGATCTTTTCATTAACCTTTAATTAGCCTTGTTATTAACCTTTGTTTTATCTGCACAAAGATAGTTTTCTAAGAAAACATGATCGCAAAAACAAGTCTCAGTTTAATATCTTTTAGACTCAAATAGTGAAGTTTTCTTGGACTTCATTCATACTTCATTTCTTTACTCATTCATTTTCATTCATACTTCATTTCTTACTTCATTCAATTCAATTAGTATAAAGATACGTTATAATAATACTCATAAGCTTTAGAACTGTGTTTTGCAAATGCGCTTTTAAATCTTTGTTTTGTATATTAAACCTATAATAGTTAAACAGTGCATGTTGTCTATCCTGGCAGTTAGTTGATTTTAGAAATAGAAATTTTGAGTGCCAAAAACAGTATTTCTGTCGGTTAAAAGCAGGGCTTTCACGTCAAAAAAAGTTAAGTAAACATAAGACAAAATCAATCTAAGGCTTTTGTTCAAAAATCATAATTTTTAAAATATACATATTTTATTAACTTATTTATATATTACAATTTTCTTGCGAACAAAAAAAAAATTCATTTAAAACTCAAGGTTGTCAGTTCATGACAACTTTTTGGCTTTTGGCATTGACAACAATGGCTTTTTCAACCTAAAGATACAATTTTTTGCAGTCTAGGCATGGAATTTAAATTATTTATTTTCTTATTTTTCACAATCAACCTTTTCTATTTGCCTTCAGTTTATTTTTCTTTCCATTTTTATCATTTTCTCAAATCGAATTCCTTTTGTTTTATCTGCTTGATTGATGTACAAAAGCTTAAACATTTATGATAACTAATGAGGTTGTCATGTGACATGTTGAGCAACAGCGTAGATTTTATGAAAGCATATTTCAAGCAAGGACAAACCCATCAGTCAGAACTCCAATCACGAGTGCAGTCAAGGATAAGGCAGTAATAAATATAAAAAAAAATGCGTATGATTTTTAACCCATTATATCTGATTTATATGAAACTGCTTAATAAAAGCAATAATGTTTTGATACTTAATAGAAAACTTGTTGTTGCTGTATCCTTATTACAGATCCTTTGTAGTTTAACGACACGACGCACCGTCTGTTACTTGTAAGTAAGGAGGTAAGTAAGGCAGCCTTGAGGATTTATAAATTTTAATATCTTGCTTTGCCCTGCTTTGTAATGACATCTGAAAAAATTCCACTTTACTCTACTCTACTCTACTCCACTTTACTTTACTCACTTTGATGCATTGCATGCATACTTTACTTACTTACTTACTTACTTACTTTGATTTGGTTACAATTTGGTTAAATTTGCCAGATTCTTTTCTCAGGGTGAAAATAGAGAAATAAACATTTCTTGAACTGGAAAGATCTACGGTTGATACCATTAATATCGTTTAAATAAAAGTTAGCAATAAAATCTAGTTACTGTTTATATGATGGTAATGGTTGATTACATTCAAATTTGAAGTTGATGACAACTCTGAAAAAAAATTCAGTAGCAGTATTTAAAATAATATCAAAACATTATTAGAAGTAATCACTAAAACATACAGTATGAACGAAATCAGGCTACGAAAGATTGACTCCTTCACATTTTCCATAACTTAAGCGAATTCTCGTATTAAATTAAAATTAAAGCCTGGGCTTAAAATCTAGTAAGCAACCAAGTTAAACACAACTGGCAATTATCAACAAAAAATGTATGGAATTGGCCATCAAACACGTTCCATACATAAAACCCAAGCGGTCCCGGTTAATTTCAGCTAGTTATAAAATTGTCGTCACTCACAACTGACAAATTCCAATCAATGTGACTTAATTCTGATTTAAAACAAAGCATTTTCATTTATTTAAAAAAACGGCAAAATACATGCATGCTTCCGTCAGTTTAGCTCTTATAACGACTGGCTCCTGCTGCATGTGGTCTACTGTAGATGTTGTCACGAATATAAGTTGCACAAAAAACAAAAAAAAAAAAAAATCTTGTTATTATCTCTGCAGACTGCATTTGTTTAATGCTCTGGTTTTTGTTTTTGTAACACTTCCTATGCATAAAAACAGTGCTTGTGTTTTTTTGTCTCATTTCGGCCATGTTTATGTCAAAAGTTATGGCGCATTTCCGGCATTTTACAACAATTACACTGATTGGTGTTTTTTTCCTCATTTTGGACTTTATTTTGGCAGTGTTGCATTGAAAATTAAACATCACGAGAAATGCGTACTTTTTCTCTGCTTGTTTTTTGTTAATTTGTTTTTTAAACACTACGTTAGCTACAAGGATATTTGTTGACGCTATTATGTGCTTCATGGATGTATACTGTACATACTCTATCTATGAAATATTTTACGTCCGTCCACTTAATAATTGCATTTTTGAAATATTCCTCTGAGCACATTTATTTTGTTGATGGGATGCATGGAAATTTAATTTTTGTTCGGTTTTATAAATGAAGTGTGCTGATGCTAATGAATAATGGCAATAAAAACGATGGCATATTCTATGTGCACACGTAAGTTTCTTTATAAAATCCAGGTTTAATGATATTAAAAAAAAAAAATATTTCGATTGGAAACAGATATTAATTTTAACAATGAAGAGTTGATGTGGGGAGACAAGGGGGCGATCTTCACATGGCAACGTGTCTGACTGCCTCAACTTGGCGAGGCCAGCATTATCCATGTCGAAATCGTCTCAAGTCGACTCAAAACCTCCGCGTGGTGTCTCCTGGAAACGTCAAAAACTATCACCCGATTAACTTTGGCGGCTAATTTGAGCGGCGAGGTCTCCTCTAGACTATAAACTTGAGGGGTCTCTTCAAGACCTTAAAAATGGAATGTGCGTAGGGTTTGGGTCCCAACCACATTATAACTTCCCAATGAAAACAAAATCAGCCTCGGATATGAACCCCCACTACGTTGACGACCAGCGCAAACGAAAAACGGATAATGATTTACGGATATGCACCTGGAATGTCCGGACCCTTTATAGGGAAGGTGCCACTGTCCAACTGGCGGAAGCCCTCGAAAAAATAAAGGCTGACATAACTGCCATCCAGGAGATGCGATAGAAAGGACAAGGCTGCTCTAAGAGAGCAGACTGCGATATCTACTACAGCTGCCATGCGGAGAAGCGCGAATTTGGATGTGGTTTCGTCGTAAGTCGGAAACTACGCCAACTTGTTTCCCGGTTCACACCTGTGAACGAAAGGCTGGCGACAATCCGCGTCAAGGCGAAATTCTTCTACATCAGCCTAATTTGCGCACATGCCCCGACGGAGGAAAAGGACGATGCTGTCAAGGACACCTTCTACGCGAGCCTAGAGGACGTGTATGATCGCTGCCCGGCCCACGACGCAAAAAAAGTTCTCGGCGATTTTAACGCGAAGGTCGGAAAAGAAGGCATCTTTGGCTCCACTGTCGGTCAGTTCAGTCTCCACGAGACCACTTCGAATAACGGTCTAAGACTGATCGACTTCGCCGCGGTGCGAAACATGGTAGTTAGTAGCACCAGATTCCAACACCCCGATATCCAAAAGGCAACCTGGCTGTCCCCGGATCAAAAAACGCGAAACGCACGCTTCAAGTGTACTGGATGTGCGCACATTTCGGGGGGTCAATATTGACTCCGACCATTATCTTGTTGCAGCCAAGATCCGCATGCGATTGTGCAATGCGAAGAATGTACGCACAGGTGTGCAACGAAAGCTTGATGTCGATAAGCTGCTATCACAACGGACCGCCGAGGCCTACTCCGCTCAACTCTCGGTTAAGCTCAACCAACCTTACTCTTGCCTCGACGACGCTGGCGGACTTTGGGCGCATATATCCCACTCCATGCGCACTGCTGCTGAAGAAGTCATTGGTTTTCGGCGCCCGCAACCTCGCAACCAATGGTATGACCAGGAGTGTCGCGACGCGACAGCAGCAAAATACGCCGCATATAAAAAGACGCTGCAGTCAGCTGCAACGCGAGCCATGCACGAAAACTATCGCGATAAGAGGAAGGAAGAGAGATGCCTTTTCAGACGTAAAAAAAGAGAGAAGGAAAAGCGTGAGCGAGAAAAAATTGAGGTGTACCAGGGCAAAAAGGATGCTCGAAAATTCTACCAGCAGGTTAAGCGTCTAACCCAAGGTTTCAAGCCCGGAGCATCCACTTGTTGAGATGAGAATGGTGATTTGGTTACAGATACGCAGTGCGCATTGAAGTTATAGAGACAGCATTTTTCCAATCTGCTTGCAGGCGACGATACCAACAATTCCGTCCTTGGAGAATGCAGTCTGACACCACCAATCGACGATGATGGAGTGGAAATTCCACCACCTAGCCATGACGAGGTTAAAGTCGCTATCCAGCGACTCAAAAACAACAAAGCCGCAGGTGCTGACGGCTTGGCTGCTGAACTGTTTAAAACCGGCGGCGGTGAATTGATAAGGTGCATGCATCAACTCATCAGCAAAATATGGCTAGCAGAAATCATGCCCGACGATTGGAATCTCAGTGTGCTTTGTCCTATACTTAAGAAAGGAGACCCGACAATCTGCGCCAACTACCGAGGTATCAGTCTTATTTCCATCGCATATAAGGTTCTTTCGAGCGTATTGTGTGAAAGATTGAAGCCGCATACCAAAACACTGATTGGACCTTATCAGTGTGGCTTTCGTCCTGGCAAGTCCACCATAGACCAGATTTTTACTCTACGTCAAATCCTGGAGAAAACCCACGAAAACCAAATCGACACCCATCATCTCTTTGTTGATTACAAAGCTGCGTTCGATAGCCCGATTCGGGATTGCCTGTACGCAACAATGTCTGAGTTCGGTATACCTGCAAAGTTGATAATGCTCTGCAAGATGACGTTGAGCAATACATGCAGCTCCGTCAAAATAGGAAATGACCTCTCCGAAACCTGTAATACCGAACGAGGTTTCAGACAAGGCGACCCGCTATCATGCGATCTCTTCAATATCATCATGGAGGGGATCCTACGAAAGGCAAGTGTACATCGAAATGGTACCATTTTCTACAAAGGTGTCCAGCTCCTTGCGTATGCTGATGATATCGATATCATCGGCAGAACCAAGAGAGATGTAACCGCTGCTTTCGCAGCTATCGAAAAGGAATCAGCCAAAGTGGGTTTGACGGTGAACGAGGGTAAAACAAAGTATATGCTGTCTGCAAATAGGGAAGTGCGGCGTCTGGGCTCCCACACGCAGAGAAAAAAAACGTTTATCGCTAGTTTGCTGCAAACGAACTTCGTTTTTCATGCTTCAAATCATTGTTTGTAAACGTTTGAACAGTTGGCATAATAATGGTTAGTTGCGGGAAACACGTTATTTAGTTGCAAGAAATTAATTTTGTTTGTCATAAACGGCAGTGATTTTTAAATTGCAGCAACCGAAAAATTTTTTTTTTCCAACTGAAAACTTCGTTTGCAGGAAAAGAAATTACTTTGTTATAAGCGAGTAGTTCTCAACTGACAAAAAAAGTTGCTTGATTTCGGTGATGAAAAGCGTTTAATATTTGCCATCAACGAAAAGGAAGTATTTTAAGAGTGTGAACAAACAGACACACAACTGTGAATCACAAGCGCAGTCACACAACTGCTACACAGCTCGCTTTCGTTGATGACAAATGTAAAATATTTGCCATAAACGAAGAAACAAGAATGTGTTACAGTTTAAGTAAGCGCAGCCACACAAATGGCATCTCGCTTGTACTTTTGCACTTTGTCTTAACAAAAATTTTAGTTGTTGTTTTTATAATAATAGTCAGTCGCGGGAAACGAGTTATTTAATTGCAAGAAATTAATTTCGATTGCCATTAACGTAAGTTGTTTTCAAATTTCGGCAACCGACAAATTTGTTTTGTTCAACTGAAAACTTCATTTGTAGAAAAAAAGATCCATTTCTTATGACACACACATTTGTAATCTAAAAAAATTCATTCTAGACAATATCTCACAATAGCTCAATGGATGCATGCTAGACTGGCACGCGGGAGACGTGGGTTCGATTCTTGGCTGTGTAAGTATCAAAAATTTTAATTTAATTATTGAAATTCTAATTCTGTTTCATTAACTGCTTGGTCAAAAGGAACGGTCAAAATAAGAATAATAAAAATAATAATAAAAAACATTAATTAAAAAAAAAAATTTGGTGTTGCTGTTGGGAATTGAACTCAGGTCACTCAAGTTTCTAGACTCGAACGCCAGCACGCTCGGCTAAACTTGAACTTCCAAAACAATGATAAAATTTCATTAAGTTCGATGTTTTTTCGTTTCAAGCAAGAACATTTTTAAGTTGATGACAACTGAATACTCGTTTGCAGCAAATGCAGTTTGCAAACGAAGTATAGTTGGTGAATTTTTCAGTTACGATAAACGAAAAATTTCTTTGCGTGCATGTTACAGCAGGCAAATATAACTTTGAAGTTGTCAGAGAGTTTACATACCTTGGCACCGCCGTAAACAGCAACAACAATGTCAGCCTGGAGATAAAGCGTAGAACAACAATTGCTAATAGTTGCTACTACGGGCTAAGTAAGCAATTAGGTTCCAGAGCCCTCTCTCGATCGACAAAACTAACACTCTACAAACGCTCATCATACCTGTGCTTCTCTATGGCGCTGAGGCATGGGTTGTATCACAAACAGATGCAGCCGCTCTTGGGGTGTTCGAGAGGAAAGTTCTTCGCAAAATCTTTGGTCCTGTTCGAGTTGGCGACGACTATCGCATTCGAATGAACCACGAACTGTACGAGCTCTACGACGACATTGACATAGTCCAGCGTATAACAATTCAGCGACTACGTTGGCTGGGTCATGTCTTTCGTATGGATGAAGAAGCTCCAGCGAAAAAGGTGTTGGATGCGAAAGCCGACGCCTGGCGAGAACTGATGAAGTCGGCCGTAACCCGTCAACGGGTTGTCATGCACAGAGGGAAAAACCTATGGACTCAATACATAAATTTATGTACTCATCGCATAGTTTTCTGCACACAAAAATTTTACATTTTTCATGTATTGAGAACATGTTGAAATCTTTATTGACTACATAATGCTTTCAAGCGGTTATGTAGTCAATAAAGAATTTTATGTACTCAACGCAAACTGTTACAAATAATTTTATGTAATGAGTAAAGATCTTATGTACGTATTACATAAATTATTGACTCAGTACATACATAATTTACTCATTACATATTTGGAGTACATAATTTTATGCAATGAGTACATACATTATTTACTCATTACATAATTTAAATGCATAATTTTATGTAATGAGTACATACATAATTTACTCATTACATATTTTTAGTGCATACATTTATATAATGAGTACATACGTCATTTACTCATTACATATGTTAAAAACATAATTTTATGCAATGAGTACATGCATAATGTATTCATTATATATTTTTTGTTCATAATTTCATGTATTGAATATATACACAATTCATGCCTGTGCCTAAAGCACCCTCTCAACAAATGCAATAAATAATTTTATAAAGAAATGACTAGATTTCACAAAATAATTGGCAATTACTTATAGAAACCCAGCCATTTAATTCTTATCCAATCATCGCTTTTGTTCTAGAGTACAGTGGATGAACTCATTCCCGCTCTGATTTTCTAGAGGCTTTAGAGGTGTTGCTTATTTGAAAATCAAGAAACGAATGTCATAAAACAGCAAAATCGTGTTCCGATGTGCAAGAGATACGTGTACTGAGTCCATATGTTATGTACTGAATAAATGTGTCACTTCAATCGTATAAGGGGGACGTGTACTGAGTCTATATTTTATGTATTGAGTAAAGTTTTTGTAAAAAATTACATAACACGTTGATTGAGTACACGTTGCTTGTATCTATTGAAGTCTGCTATGTATTCAACACATAACATGATGTATTGAATACATTTTTTATTCATTTTAAAAAGTGAATAAATTGATATGTAGTCAGTACACGCTCCCTTTACTCAGTAAATACTGCTCTTGTTGCGTTCTCATACAAGTTGAAGTGCATAGATTTTACATAGCTGTCTCTGTACTGACTACATAACTTTTTCCCTTAGTGTGGCCACCTAAGTAAGTAAGTAAGAGTTGATGTGGAAAAACTTCAATAAATTAAAATAACATAATTATAAAAATGAACTATGAAAAAAATAAAGAAAGTAGCCGTACTGACCCAAAACCTTACTGATGTATTAATATTCGAATTTGTTTAGGTTATATTATCATGATGAAAGAACAAACAAAAAACAACAAATTGGCCATTCAGCACTTGTATGAACTTTGACCGAACTTCTTGTGATCAATTGTGTTGTGTGTGTTACAACACAATCAATCAATTGTTGTACAATCTGTACACAATTGACCCAGAACTAGACCTTCATGTTTTATGCATGTTTCATATTCTCAATAAGCCTTACATGGCAATATTTACTCTCTGAGGTTTGCCATTGTTTGATCATCATAAGTTGAATTGGCTTTTTTGTTGACGCACGATTACATCGACCATTTTTATTGTAAAATAACTCTTGAAGCATTGCATACCGGTCATACTTTCCGTCATTCGTAATGGACCACTGCGAGTTCTTACGATGTTGTAACTCCTTATTTGTTGACAAACAGGTGGTGTTGGTTGCCATTGAGTACCATCACGTGCAATCATACTTTCTGTTGTGCTTGATGTTGGTGCATTTTCTTCAACCATATCAGTTTCGCTGTCACTTTCATCTTAAATATATCTTGCTCAATTTGCATTGACGTGTCAATAGCTGCTGGAATTTCATTGTCATTGTCTTCACTTTCTGAGTCTTGCACTTCTCCCGTAAATATCTCTCCTTCTTCCTCAATTGGCTCTAAAGCGTCGTCATCCACAGTCATATTATCAAGTATAGACTCAATATATCTGATTCTGGCTTCTTCACTCAAACGCATATATTGTCTTTCAGTTAAATATTCTATTTTGCGGCTCATTTTTCTTCAACTTCATTGCTCATCTGTTCAACTTATACTGACGAAATCATTGAAATGTATTCTTTTTATACCGTAGCTGAACATTTGCTACCTAAAAACACAAACAAAAAAACTCAAAAAATACAAACACAACATTTGCTACCTAAAAAAACACAAACAGAAACATAAAACCAGTTTCTGTTAATTTTGTGTGCCTTTTAGGTAGAAAATGCCCATAGAAACCAATTTTATCTTACAAACATGAAATTTGTACAGTTGAGAAGTAAAAACTAAGCGTTTCTAATAATCTGTGCATATATATATTATTTTATTTGAATAAATACGAAAAAACTTCACTAAGGTACCCGGGCAACCTGGTTATGAACTCCCATTCGTCCAGGTGGTTATGCACCGTAGGGTTAAATGGAGTGACACATCATGGTCTAGTTAACTCGGTTTGTTCTTCAAAGAACATTGTTGTTGTAGTAAATTGTTTGGCTTCACAAATTATTTGAAATCAAGCTCTAAATATAATTCTTGACAAATATGTTTTTTAAGAATTATAAACTTAAATAAAACTTAGCTTAATTTAATAAAACAAACCAGAAAACTTTTTAAAATGCTGCACTACATTTGAAGGAAATTATTAACCATTTTAATTATATATCTTCGTCGAGAGGACATAAAATCCAAGTTATGGAAAAAAACCATTTTGAAGATTTTCCGGAGGTTTAAAACAATTTTTTTGGTTTTTGAAACTGTCTCGAGGTAATTTTTCAAAATAAGGGTGGTCTTTTCAAGCTTTTTTTTTTGCATGGAGACCAACCCACTCTATTGTTCATATAACTTCAGTCCAACTGAAAATATTCCTTGTCTATTTCTAAACCTATTCAATTGTGATTTTCATAAATATTTAAGCATGGGGAACATTATTTTGTACTTGTTTTTTTATGTTTTGCTATAAAAAATAAATACAGACCAATTGCATTTCAGAAAACGTTTGGAGATAATCGTAATAAATACATGTGAAGTTTCAGGCTGATTCAAATGATTCTGAAATGTATAAAAAATTTAAATGTTTGAAAAAAAAAATTTCATAAATTGTTTGGTTGATTTTTTGAAAAATAACATTTTTCACATATAAAATGCGTCCAACCTCACTTTTCCCGTTTGTTAGCCTATTTTTCCCGTTCTCCCTTTAATGTCGGAAATTCCCGTAAAACGGGAAAAAGTCCCTCTTCTAACAACAATGAATACACTCAGAAAAAAAAATAGTCATTTTTGTAACTATTTCAATAGTCATTCGTTCAAATTCTTCGAAATTTGGCAAATAACTATTTTTCAGCAAAAATAAGCTGAAAATAGTTACAAATAGTTATGAAATAGTTACAAATTATGAGCTACTATAGAAATTAGTCATTTTTAATTATTATGGTAGTCAAGCGACACAAAAAATAGTAAGTATGGAGATTTTTCAAGATAACTATCAAATAATAATTTTTTACTATTGAATAATACATTTTTAACTATGAAGTAGTCAAAATATCTATAAAGTATTTTTATAACTATTATAATAGTTACAAACGATAACAAAAAAATCGAAAATGACTTTGTATAGTTATTTTTATAACTATAAAAGTAATTTTAAATCACAATGAAATAGTCAAAAGTGACTATTGCATAGTCATTTTCAAATGAACGAAAATAAATGAGCAGGAAAAAAACACGTTCGTTTCAAGTAAAACGCGCATTGTGGAGTGAGTGTCAGTAGCGTGCAGATCATTGTTCTTTGTCGTGCTAAGTGTGGTAAAAGTTAAATTACAAAATAAGAATGAATAACGAATTTATAAATTCGATTCTAGATTATCCAAGTGATAGTCCGGAAGCTGAAAACTTTCATGTGTTGGATGTAAATGGACAACAAATAAAAGTTGTGAATTTTGAGTCAACAAATCAACCTCAAGCTATTCTTCAAGAAGCTGATGCAGTTGAGCCAATCTTTAACCAACAGCTTTACGATATTTTATTGTCATGGGAACTGGAACAATTGTACAGTAATTTTATTGGTAAGTTTTTATTGATTTTAGCAAATGTCTTTTTAACTTAACACCAATTAAAATATGCTTTCAGAACTAGGTCTTGATTTTAAAAAGCTGAAGCTTTTAAATAACGACGATTTAAAAGAAATTGCGGGAAGCGACAGAAAGTCGTATGGATTATACGTCCAATTAAGAGAACGTTTATCGTAGTGGAAAAAATCTAAGGTAACTCTGCGTGAACATCATTTATTTTTGAAATACCATTATATATTCCATTATATTAATAGGAATTTGAGACACATTCAATTGCAAGTGCTTCTACAGTGGATGGAATTATTAGTTCGTTTGAAAACTATGAATCAGGTTCTTCCTCTTCCCCAAAATTGCAGAGTACAAGTCGAGTTGCATTGCCATTGTCAGGAAACAACATAGATGCATGAAGATATATAAAGATACGTAATAGATACATAAAGATTTCACTGGTTCTTTTGGCGAAGAGAGGTCACTTGCTCTATTTGATAACTGGCCAGATTTTGTGCTAAAATTTCCACGTCTTTTGCCACGTATTAAAGACAGTTACAACAAGAAATTGTACACCGACATCAATGAAAAGTCATCATCAGGTAAAAGATTATATTTTATTTTCGATAAATATAATTTAAGACAATTTCCTTCTATTTAGGCTCAAGAGACGTTACATTAGTGTTGTTCCTGCATTACATTTTACAACCAGTAATTCTCATAAAGCTTAAAGGACAAAAAAGACCATGGCGTCCAAGCTGCGTTGCTTCTCAAGAAAGTTTTTTTATTCACATCACGTCTACAACTCAAGTTATACTCACGACAGAGAAACGTTCTAAAATGTACTTAGAAATGGGCCTCAGCTGCTAACCATACATTTTAGTAGTTGGTTAAACTATTGGTGAGCTAACAGACTTCTTAACCATTTTTGATAATATTTTGTATAAATTTGATAGTTTCTCAAAAAAAATTTCAAAGAAATTTCTTCAAAAAAATTTTCTTCAGAACATAAATTTCTCAAGTATTCAGAACAAAGTTATTTATGTTGAACAAAGTTATTTATTTGTGTTATTGGTTCTGAAAATGAAAAACCCATACTTTTAAATATAGCAAAAGCAATCAGCCCACCACTGCACATTCTTTATACATCGTGTCATAAATCAGTAATTACATTAAAATATTTTATCTCAAACATGTAACTCATTGAAATATTATAATAAATAAATTTTTATATACATAATTGTTTTATTGTTTTACTCTGCTATTCATAGTTAACATAACTAGTTAACATGACTTAAAAAAAAAAAAAAATAAAAACTAGTTAACATAACTACTGAAATAGTTATGCAACCACTACGAAATAGTTATTAAACAACTACGTACATAGTTAAAAAGAACTACTGAAATAGTTATAAAACAACTACGTTCATAGTTAAAAATAACTACAGTAATAGTTATTAAACAACTACGTAAATAGTTAAAAATAACTATTCTCATTGTCAATATTGATTACAGAATAGTTGTTTTTGGCAAAAACAAATAGTAACTATTAAAATTGTCAAAAATAACTATTTGTAACTATTTTTACTGGTAGGAGTGATTGGGACTAGTAAAATAGTCAAAAAATAGTCATAAATGACTATTTTTTTCTCTGTGTGTACAGCAGCAATAATCTGCTCGGCACGCACTTTCCGCAGATGGATGGTGAATCGATGTCAAATAAAGTGAAGCTGATGCGAAATATGGTCACAAAACCTTGATTAACCTTTTTGTGGGTCGATTATGACGTCCATAAAATGCCTTTAAAATTATGTCAATTTTTTCATATTTGAGAGAAAAATTTTTTTGGAACTGTTTTTACTGGTCAAAACCTATCAGCTGCACTCAGCTATAAGCCTCCACAAAATCAATTTCAAAAAATTGAAGACAATCTCCAGTCTTGAACGTCTCAGGAAAATTTAGGTTTTTTTATTTTTCTTATTAGTAAATAATTAAGCTCTGTTGCACTATTGAAGTAGCTAGGGAATAAGAATGTTAAAGCTACCCATTTCCTTTTTTTTACAACGCATTTACATTAAATTCGCCAGTTGAATGCAAAGAAGATAGATTGAAGAAGAACTATTACTAGCAACATTGGAACTAGTGAAATCGAATGTTTTGCAAAGCTTTAGAGGATGACTTCGCGTTTTGTTCAAACTTTACAATTAAGCCATTATCGACCAAAGTTTTAATAATGTTTTTTTTCTATTATTCTTGGACTTCAAGTTATCGCCGACCTGAAATTTAAATACAGATTTTAAAGCTTGTCGTTTAAAAACTTAGCCCCCATAGCAGCAGGAAGCAGAATGTGGTTGATAGTAGATATTCATAATGAAGATTTGTATGGTTTTGACTAGTGTCCGACCGATTATTCGGCTTCGGCTTCGGTAATCGGCATAATCGGCCTATATTTTGATCTTCGGCTTCGGCTTCTGCTTCGGCCGAAATAGCCGATTATTTTTGCCGAATATTATTGCTTTGCTAAACAATTTTTTTATAAGTTTTTTGAATTTTTTTGAATTATTCAGTAAACATTTGAAACATTTTCATTATTCACTTTGTGTTTCTCTCCTTTTCTGTTCTCTCATAAGTTGGTGTTCATTCCTTGAAAATTTTATTCAAATGATAAATGCAGCGAGTCCGACTGTTCCGTTTTTGCTTTTGTTATGGACTGAAATATATACGCTAGAAATTTTCTGCCAGATTTCAGTTAGTATTACATTTCTGTAGCTTTTCTCGACTGGATCGAAAATATATTCAATTTTCTTCTACTTTATCCTGACGTCAATAATTCGATTACAGAAATATCCGAATTTTGCAGAAAAACTTTTACGTTTAACTCGAATTTAAGGGGACATTCAAAAAAGTTTATATTAATGTTTTAAAATGCCTTTAAATTGAATAAAAAACAAGATATCATTTTGAAAAATTATATATATATTTTGTAGTAAAAAAATCACCCAAAAAAAATTTGATTTAATTTTTTGATTTTTTTATCTACAAATATGGCTACTGGAATTATTTTAAAAAAGCATCAAAAAACCATAACGGGCATGATTACAACTCACTGGAACATCGGAAAAAACAAAGAACGGGGTTTTCATCAGCATCAAAACCGCCATGGAATGAACTAGAAGAAACAAGTTTGGTCAAAAAATAACAAAATGGTTGCGTTTTTTCAAAAATTGACAAGTTTTTTTGGACAATATTGGCCAAAAACTCAAAAACTATAGAACCGATTTTTCTGTCTGTAGTTCATGCCATGCATCAACAAGTGTAAAACAAAATATTTAAATTTCAATTTAAGTAAATGATTCTTTAAACAAATTCCTGTAGCAATACATCTGATTAAAATAATAAAAAAAAATTTTTTTTGAGTAGTTTTTTTAAAAAAAAAATATATTTTTAATTTTTCAAAACGATATCTTATTTTCTATTCAACTTATACGCATTTTAAAACATTAAAATAAAAAAATGTTTGAAGGTGTTACGTCCCCATAATGATTTCAGTAAGTTTTTTGTACTGAAATGAATATTAAAGGTGGTTAAATTTTAAGGGCCGACGCTGATTTTGACAAAACACAAATTATTCAGAAAATTACTGTCATTTATTTTTATTATGATAATATTGGTATGGTTCAATTATGTATTAAACAAAATATCGGCCAAATGGCTGCCGTTACCTCGGCGGCACACCTCCATCCGATGGTACAAATTTTCGATGACGCTGAGGCATAATTGAGGTTCTATGCCGCTAATGTGCCGAATTATCTCATCCTTTAGCTCTTGAATTGTTGCTGGCTCATCGACGTACGCCTTTTCTTTCAAATAACCTCAAAGAAAGAAGTCCAACAGTGTCAAATCACATGATCTTGGCGGCCAATTGACATCTCCACCACGTGAGATAACACGGCCATTGAATTTGTCGCGCAAAAGAGTCATTGTTTCGTTAGCGGTGTGGCAAGTGGTACCATCCTGTTGAAACCACATATTGTCCACATTTATATCCACTAATTCGGGCCTTAAAAAGTTCGTTATCATCTCACGATAGCGAACAACATTCACAGTAACTGCCTGACCGGCCTCATTTTGGAATAAATACGGCCCGATGATGCCGCCAGCCCATAAACTGAACTAAACAGTCACCCTTTATGGGTGCAATGGTTTTTCGACAATCACTCTTGGATTATCATTCGCCCAAATGCTGCAATTCTGCTTATTGACGAATCCACTGAGGTGAAACTGTGCCTCATCACTGAAGATGATTTTCTTCGAAAAAAATCATCCACTGTTGCCATTTCTTGAATAACTTTAACGCGTGGCTCGATTATGTATCTTTCCATGGTTCAAATTGAGTTAGTCTGAAATGGAGAAATGCCAAATGAAATGCAGAAAAAACTTGACGTTTAGGTGTGGTTCACATTCAACATCGGCCCTTAACAAAAGCAAAGAATAACTTTATAATTTTTTACTTGAAAACATTTGTTTCTTCTTCGGCTTCGGCTTCGGCCTTCGGCCGATTATTTCCATTTTGCCGAAGAATCGGCTTCGGCTTCGGCTTCGGCAAAAATTCACGTTCGGTCGGACACTAGTTTTGACACAAATACCATAACAACGACGGCCTAGACGGATTTTTCAAAACTAACAACACTATCAAATATAAAAAACAGTGTTATCCACATCATCTACGATAACCTGAAATAATTTATGTTTTAAGCTCTACTGCTAATACTTACTTTTTCATTTCGTGAAAGAATGTCATAACTTAAAATTTAGAATTTTAGAGGTGGTCATGAAGAAATTCGGTTTCTGATATTCACCGTTATGCAATCGATAATCAAAGTTTTGAAAGTGATTTAACTAAATAATCTGTAAATAATCAGAGTTGTACGATTTAAATGGCTTTAAGTTACTATCTTTTTACCATCTTTAACTCTATTCCTAACCAAATGCTAATATTCGATTAGTTACTGATGTCTGTCCAATTCAATTCACGATAAAAAATTCTATTAGAAGCTTTTTTTGTACAAATTTTTTGCATAGCTAAAATTCAAATGCATTTAATTCAAATGCATTTTAAAGCAATTTCTTCTTGACTCATGTTCAACTGCAACGAGCGACAGTTATTGAAATTCATGCGAAAAGAAAATGCTTGCCGTCTATAACCAGCTTTCTGGGAAATCAATATGAATTATATGCTACAAACTTCAGTGTGTGCGTGTGTTTATTTATAAAGTGCATATAAAAAATAAAGTATTTGTTTATAATAAAATATTAGGAACTCTGCGCTGCATTCGAACTTCAAAGCCATTTGCATTATTAATGTTATTGCAATGTTCGCGCTAAGCTCAATAAAAAAAACATGCATACAGTCAGTGTAAATCTCACATATAAGCATAGCATATGCATTTATAAAATCGACTTTAGTGTGTCGCGAATAAAACAAATAAATAATATTTCGCTGAAGTCAATGCTTTGTAGTCAGCATCAATAGGCCATGATCACCTACGTAATGAATTGCAAAGTTGGCCTAGTGAAAGTTTATTGAATATTCAAACTGACTTTTTCACTTATGTAGCTAAGTTTAAGATAAGTGTAATACTCTTTTATTGAAAACAGACGAAAAGAAAAGATTTTTTTTAAATTCAGTCCAAAGACAGTCAAGAAGTGGGTAACAAATTTATGAGAATACATTTTAAGCAAAAACTTTTAAAACAAAAAAAATTTTGTGAAAATGATGCGCACTTTAAGCGTTTATTTTTAAACACATACTGTGGAATTTGTTTACACTGTTTTTTTGTAAGCATTATTGGTACAATTAACACAACAGATTTTTGTTCAGTTATTTCTGTGCGGTTTAAAACAAACATGCAAAAATATTTTAAGAAAACAACAATAGAAATTTTTACCCTTATCACAAAATTTTTTCCCAATCCACTCGAAAAAATTTTTGCATGCTGCATTTCAATTTTTTTTGTTACGTGAGAAAGTGCACCGCTACAGTTAGCCTCAAAAACCAGATACTAAATTTTGCACAAAAATAGTGGCTAGTAATTTGAATGGCTGTAGCTGGCCACTATGATATATATAAAGGGTGGTTAAATTTTAAGGGCCTATGTTGAATGTGAACGACACCTAAACGTCAATTTTTTTTCTGCATTTCATTTGACATTTCTCAATTTCAGACTAATTCAATTTGAACCATGGAGAGATATACATTCAAGCAACGTGTAATTCAAATCAAAATGCATATCGTGCAATATTTTGATTTTTGAAATAGTTTTCAATATTTGGGTTGTTTAGGAGGTAGGCGTGTTAGTAGGTATATGAAGCCCATTTTTTTTAAAACACCTTAGTTTTAATATAGAATACACAAATACCGAATTTCAGTTTTGTAGCTTAAATATTAGCCTATTTTATAGAATTTTCACTTGTTCATTTGTTGTGGGTTGTATGGAAGGTGGGCGTGTTCGTAGGCGAATGACGCTCTATATTTTTTCCTGTGGCTTAAAGAGAAGCCTCTTCATAGAGCTTTCAATTTTGGGTTTGTATGAAAGGTGGGCGTGTTAGTAGACAACGTTCATTTTTCAAACACGCCTTATTTTTGACATAAAATGCAAAAATACATAACTTGATTTTTGTAGCTTCGAGAGAAGCCTCTTCATATATATTTAAATTTTTCAATTAAATGGGAAGTGGGCGTGCTAGTGGGTGGATGACGCCCATTTTTCTACCACGCCTGAGTTTTTATATAAGTTGAGTAAGCATTTAATATAATTTTTGTAGCTTAAACAGAAGCATATTTATATGGTTTTGAATTTTGGGGTTGTATGGGAGGTAGGCGTGGTTTTCATCCACTTCAGCTCATTCTCGAACTTGATCTTAGTTTTTTTTAAATAGTTTAAATGTCGAATTTCAGCTCGATAGCTTCAAATTACGTCTGCAATCGTGCCCACAGACAGACGAACAGACAGATAGACAGACGAACCTTGCTAAATCAACTCAGGTGGTGATGTTTATCCAGAATATAAACACTTTTCTGTACTTACCACGCCTGCTTATGGGCGTTAAATACGTCATGACAAAATAAATATACCCCTTACGCAGTACGCGTGGGGGTATAACAAGTAAAGAAAGTCTAAAGTCGGTCTAGCACTACTATGAAATACCCAAACCTACTTTTTCAAAGTACAATAATAGTATTGAAAATGGGCATGTCCGTGCGCGGATAACGCCCATATTTTATATGCATTTCAATTTTGATGAAAAATTTACAAAAATTTATAAAAATTTCAAGATTTATTCCTGTTTCTTACATGTTAATGTTTTTATAGTATTTTTGCTATTGCGAGTTGAATGGGAGGAGGACGTCCCAACTAACAATTTTCCTTCCAATTTTAAACTTATAGTATGATTTAATGTTATAAACGTTGTATAGTGCTTCAATTTCGAAGAATTGCTGTTATACACTCAGAAAAAAAAGTACATTAAACAACCGTAAAATTAACATTTTTAGTTGACAAAAGTCGTCCGACATTAAAAAATGTTAAAATTGATATTATCCTAATGTACTTTTTACATTCCGAAACCTACATTTAAAAATGTATAACTGTCACATAATAATGTTATTTTAACACTTAAAATATCAAAAAGTATCAGTAAATTAATGCAGATAAAAAAAATGTATTGAAAAATAATTTGCCACGAGTGGGATTCGAACCAGGGCTCCGGGCATCCAAAGCCACACTCTTAACCTGTGTGCCACGGTCACCTGTATGTCTTAACGGCTCAGCTCTTAAATAAACATTACATCTGCTTGTTGTTGACATCTACATTTATAATGTTAAATGGATATGAAATACTATCAATTTTACAGTAAAAAATGATGAACTAAAAACATTTGAAATGTTATTTTAACATTAAGAATTGATATTGCAATGTAAAACATTACATTATCAATTTGATATTTTTCTTATCAATTCAACACAATACATGTTAACTTAACATTTTCTAACGTAAAATCCACATTTTCTGATTAACATTGGAAATAACATTAAAAAACGTTAATTTACATGGCAGCTTTTTTCTGAGTGTAGCAGTGTTTACTGGTATAAATCATTGCAAGAACATTCTCTGAATCTACTTATTCAGGGTTTATAGAAAAACTACATTCATATTGTATAATGATGTTGTATTCATTGTATTAAATAACTATGAAGTGATTCTTCCTATAAACATCGCATAACAAAATTATACAATGTTTATGCCTTTGTACCTCTCAGTTCGAAAACTGTTCGAAACGAATACAGAAATCGCCATGACACAAACTTTCTCTTTTTCGAACTTATCTTGTCATTCAGAATATATAAAAAAATATAAATTATTTATATTTTATTAAAAAAAAAAAATTCTCTGTGCGCCCGCAGCATTTGAACCATGGACCTTCATGTTCCAAGATGAAAACATTAGCACCCGACCTATTTGACAAACTTCGAATTTTCATATAATTTCTAATATAAAAAGCGAGTTCACCGTCAATTGTAGTTTAAAAATGTATGTCAATCACAAGTAATGTAAACACAAATAATAAAAGAAGGGAGTTTTTACCATTTGGAATTTAAAATTCTGCATGTGTTTATAAGCCCACATATATTAAATTTTATATTTATTGATAAGAATTACCTCCTGACAAGATATAGCACTTTAAATCTGTCGGTCGACAGGATTACAACCGTAATTTGTGACCTATCGACATAAAATTATAATTATTTCATAAAAATGCACTCTCAAAGAGCTGATGTTGCTTGTCTTTCGTATTAAAAATAAAATAAAGAAGAAGTAGATAGCACTACGGTGTGGATGTGATAGACGTCAATCTACTTCTGCCACCTTCTTTAAATAAATCTTGACACTTTCTAGAGATCTTTGAGATATAATTACGTAGACACGTGTAGGAGCTATGCAAGAGCTGGCTGCGTGCTACCTTGAAAATGGTAAAAGGAATAACTAAGTTTATTTATTCCACAGAGATAATTTGGTAATATGAAAGCATAAGACGAGGATTTAATTTTAAGAAAAAATTATAAGCTCGATTCTGTTGGGTAAAACTTAAATATTACTACCAAGAATGGGTACTTTAACTTCGGGTATGCCGAAAATAATTATTTATAATTTTTTTAATGTTAAAGTTTAAAAAAAAATGTTTTTGAACCAGGAAATTATGTTTTACTTATTCGTATAAAACAATAAAAATTTGAAAAATAACAGTTCACTTAATATGAAAAAAATTATCTGTTAATAAATAATGAATTATAAATACTTAATAAAGAGTGAATAGTTAAACAAAAATTTCGCCCTTTTCTTATAAAGAAAATAAAAGAAGCATCAGCTCAATACGACATTATTGAGATTTCGAATAAATGTCACATATAAATATTGAAGCTACCAATAGGCAGCGCAGTCGTTTTTAATTAAAAATTTTTTCAAAGTATTGAATATGAAAAAATGGGCGAGAGGTTAATGTGTCGGACTGGCAACACGGAGGTACCAAGATCGAATCCGCTTCCAACACAATAACTAAATTTTTAAAACGCAAAAAAAAAAGTGTTAGGAAAAGAAAAGAGAAAGTCAACTTCAATTTGTCACATGAAAACAAAGAAAAGAAAAACTGGAATAGAGAACACTTCAAAATTATTTTTTTTTCGAATAACATTTTTTTTTCGAACATTTATTTTGACATATTTGACACGGCTATAAAACTTCAATGTTTTCATGATATAAATATTCTCTAATGCCTTCTATAGCAACAAACACTGATATAAGACTGAACAAATGATATAAATCTCCTATAAAGTAATGATAAGAATATGTTCAACAGAATATAATTTTACTGATATAGGGTTTAATACAAACAAAAAAAGTGCCCCATTTTTGTCTTATACGATTATTATACAATGATTATATCCGTAACTGTTGTGTTTTAATATGTTGTTGAGAATGTTCTTAGGTGTTTTATAGGAGGAAAATTGTTACTTGGGGTGTTCGTGGACGGATTACGCCTAATTTTTTAATGCATCTTAGTTTTGATATAAAATACAAACATACCAAAGTTTATCTCTGTAGTTTTAACATAAACTTATTTATTGAGTTTTCAGTTTTTGGGTTGTATGGGAGGTGGGCGTGTCCGTGGATAGATAACATGCTTTTTTCAAAACCATCTTCGTTTTGTTATAAAATACAAACGTACCAAATCTCATCTCTGTACGTTAAACATAATCTTATAAATTGCGTTTTCAAAATTGCGTTTTGGGTTACATGTGAAGTGGGCATGTCCGCGAGCAAATGACGTCCATTTCTCAAAATCATCTTCGGTTTGTTATAAAAGACATGCGTACCAAGAGATTAGTCTCTATAGATTAAAATAAGCTTATTCATTGAGTTTTCAATTTTTGGGTAGTATGGTAGGTGGGCGTGTCCGTTTGCGGATAACATCCATTGCTCGAAGTTTTCTTTGTTTAAATATTAACTACATACGTTCCAAATTTTATCTCTGTAGGTTAAACTTGAGCTTATTTATTGAGTTTTAAATATTTGGGTTGTATGGGAGGTGGGCGTGTCCGTGGGCGGATGACATAAATTTTTCTAAAACATATTTGGTTAGATATATGTATAATAAATACATACCTATTGTTATTGTTGTTGTTTTCAATTTTTGCTTTGTATATGTGAGGTAGGCGTGTCCCTGAGCGGATTCCAAAAAAATTCAATAATTCAAATCCTTGGATCCATGTGTGTGATCAATTATCCCAACTCTTTCTTCTTATCCTGTGTATACGGGCAACACACAGACGAACGGACGGACGGACATGGATAGCTCGACTCACGAGGTGACCCTGATCAAGAATATATATACTTTTCTATACCGGAGTCGCTTCATTCTATGCGTTACAAACGTATGCACAAAGTTAATATACCCTGACCTTTCAGGTTTAGGGTATAATTCCCCCCTACACATATACGAAGTGATGTAATAAGTATGATTAAACCTAAATAACTTCGAATATACTAAATTACGGCTGTGAGGATATTTTTATTTCGGCCAAGGTGAATATATTTTCTTACTAGTTGTAATACAATATTTATCCCACAAGAGGGCACTTTAAAAACCTCACGTGGACAGTATATTGAAAAATATTATGTTCAAAGAACCTAAATAAATAAATAAAAAATTAAGCTGTTGAAAGTTCGAAAATATTCTGAAAAATTAATCAAAGGGAAAAACAAAACCAATAAAACTTTATAAAAAAATGCAAACGTATATTAGAGAGATTGGCATGAATTGTATTTAAATATGAAATTTCAAAATAATTACTTTTTAGTGGTCTAACTATCCTCATGATGTGAACATGAAATTGTATTTTGCTGTATTAAAAACGTAGCCAAATTTGCCACAATCATATAACTCTAAACCAAGATCATACCTGACTAAATGTGCATTAAAATAGAAACATATGCATACTGTTTTAACATGGTATGCCAAAAGATTCAGAATGGTGAATGCTGTTTTTTCTCTGTTATTCCTTAAAAGTGCTATTAGCAAAGTAATCTACGTCAATCAACTGTTTCGACAATTCAGACGATGATGACATCATAGCAACAGACGTTACATCTGTTTGTTTAATATTCTCTGATATAAAAGCTCGTTGCTTTTTACAACTTCACAACCTTACATCGACCATATGTAGTCAATCACCAACTAACGAATCATCCATCACACAATTCAAATATTTAGCAGCGTAAAATTGTATTTGATTTCGATCAATTGATGGACGTGGGAAAAATAAGTTTTATGCTCGCGCATATTCGCTACAATTAATTAATTGAATTTGCAATAACAACATATATAACAACAACAACCTTAATAACAAACATTAACATTAAGTGCCACAACAACAACAACAATAACAAATGAACACCGTAACATGCTGCACCTATAGCAATGATAGCGTATTTTATACAACAGCAAGGACCAAAGCGTCCACATGTCCTTGTCGCATTCATATACACTGCATGCGAACTGGTGTCATTGTAAGCACCGGAAGTGGTGCAGCATATGTAGCCGCTGTTGACACCAAGCAGTTATGTACCATTGCATGTGTGCGTTGTTGCTTGCGTGTGATTCTGGTGTCGACAGTGAGTGTGCGCTGCATAATTTATGGCTGCAGTGATAAGACGGCGTACGTGTACTCCAATGATGTAAGTGTGTGAATAAATTTCACGATAATGTAAAATGTGTTGCATCTAGTGTGCGTGCGTAAATACTTCTGTGTTTGAAATGAGCAGCACCTGATTTTAATTGAAATTTTTTGGAAGCTCTTCCGAAAAAATCTTCAAAGTGAAAATATGAAGTGAATCTGTGCAATAATTAGAAGATTTTTGCCATTTTGTTTTTAATTGAAATTGGCCCATTTGCATGGTTCCGTATTATTTATTTTGGAATCCTTGTATTCAATTGTCTTAGCTTGTTTTTTTTTTCAATTTGTGTTCTTGTGAATCGTCCCAATTAATAAATCAATGAAAAGATTCACTCAGTAATAAAAAAGTTAATCAGAGAAAATACAACGCCTTGGCCTGATTATTGTTATTAAAGATGTTGAAGGAATTTTCATCTCAGATACTGTGTACTTCATTGACATTCAGTGACAGTCCTTTGTTTAATTATGTGTTTAATTTGCTTAAAATGTAAATATATTATAAAAAAGTGCAGATTTAGAGACAATATTGCTAGCCTCTTTATTTAATTTTATTTCATTTTAATTTTTGTTTTCTTTTATTTAATTTTATTTTTCTGAGGCAAGTGTTATGCCTTTGCCTCAGTCCAAACGAGTTATTAAGCAATCTCATTCCACAAACATCTCTACCACCAACTACAACTTCCAAAGTCGTATATATTGATGAATTTTTAATTTCAGTTGATTAAAAATGAGGAAATATTTAAAGAAAGGTAAAAACGTAAGACCATGGCTAGACCGGGATTCAAACCCGAAACCTCTGGGTTGACAGTTTCGGCTGATACGCTAACCCCTCGACTACCGAGGCATCTATATGCACAGTTGTTAATGTTCTTAGCTGTTTTTTTGTTTTATTTATTATACCCTAAACCTGAAAGGTCAGGGTATATTAACTTTGTGCAAACGTTTGTAACGCATAGAACGAAGCGAGTCCGGTATAGAAAAGTATATATATTCTTGATCAGCGTCACCACGTGAGTCGAGCTATCCATGTCCCTCCGTCCGTCCGTCCGTCTGTGTGTTGTCCGTATACACAGGATAAGAAGAAGGAGTTGAGATAATTGGATGAAACTTGGTACACGTAATCACATGAACCCAAGGATATGCACTATCGAATATTTTTGGAATCCGCGCACGGACACGCCTACCTCCCATACAACGCGAAAATTGAAAACTGCATAACTCAGCTCATAATAAGCCTACAACAATAAAATTTGATATGTATGTGTTTTATACAAACACAAAGATGTCTTCGAAAAATGGACGTCATCCGCTTCATCCGCCCTTGGAGACGCCCATTTACAACAAAAATTTTTTGTTTTTGAAAAGTGGGTTTAGGGTATTTCATAGTCGGCCTAGACCGACTTTAGACTTTTTTTTACTTGTTTTTTTTATTTTGTTTTTATTTTATGTTATTTTATTTTATTTTATTTTATTTTATTTTATTTTATTATATTTTATTTATTTTATTTTATTTTATTTTATTTTATTTTATTTTATTTTATTTTAATTTATTTTTTTTATTTTATTTCATTTCATTTTATTTTATTTTATTTTATTTTATTTTATTTTATTTTATTTTATTTTATTTTATTTTATTTTATTTTATTTTATTTTATTTTATCTTTTTTTATTTTATTTTATTTTATTTTATTTTATCTTTTTTTATTTTATTTTATTTTATTTTATTTTATTTTATTTTATTTTATTTTATTTTATTTCATTTTATTTTTTTTTTATTTTATTTTATTTTATTTTATTTTATTTTATTTTATTTTATTTTATTTTATTTAATTTTATTTTATTTTATTTTATTTTATTTTATATTATTTTATTTTATTTTATTTTATTTTATTTTATTTTATTTATTTTATTTTATTTTATTTTATTTTATTTTATTTTATGTTATTTTATTTTATTTTATATTATTTTATTTTATTTTATTTTATTTTATTTTATTTTATTTTATTTTATTTTATTTTATTTTATTTTATTTTATTTTATTTTATTTTATTTTATTTTATTTTATTTTATTATGTTTTATTTTATTTAATTTTATTTTATTTTATTTTATTTTATTTTATTTTATTTTATTATATATTATTTTATTATATTTTATTGTATTTTATTTTAATTAATTTTATTTTATTTTATTTTATTTTATTGTTAAAAATAATAATTCAACAAATAAATTTATTGGAATTGAGTTGAATTCTGATGAGAAGTTGCAAAAGTTTCATTGAAACAAATGCCAGTTTTTCTGTGAGTCTGAGCTTTTCTCAGGTTATACTGACAAGAAAACTTCATCCTCTAAGCTAGCCTAAGTTATTTTTTTTTTCTTTATTGCTTATTCTTATACATAAGAAAAATTCTATCAATATTCTGAACGTTTTGTTGTCATCAAAAAACTCGCATCTAAATATACATATATTTTCATCTAAACATCAGCATATTTTAGGCATTTCTCAAATTGAGTTTTAATTAACTCAAAAAGCAAGCTGAGCAAGTTTCTTTGAAGGTTTTGTAAAGATTAAAGCCTATTTACTCTGGTAGCCCTACTTCAATTCTCCTCGGGACAAATAAGCTGTTTATATTGGAATAGATTTTTCTGATCGGCTGTCCCCTCTCTGAAGAAAATAACTCAGAGAATAAATAATGCCATGAAAGACTTCTTTAACATTAGACGTTCAGAGTCGGTTAAAGCATGTTACTCTTTTAGTTGTTGATCACTTGTACTCAAACATTTAATTACACACCCAAGCATAAGCTCGGTAAAAGTTATTTTAAGGAAGAAAGAAATCAACGCACATTGACAAAAAATTCGTTAAATCCTCATCGACAATTTTGGCAAAAAGGAGAACATCGGCCATTTGGACAATGGTGGCCATTTGTCAGGTGATCTTTTTCACGCATTACTTCCTTGTTTTTAATTTATATTAATTTAAAGTTTTTTAATATTTTTCAATAAATTATTTTATTTAATTTTCACTTGGCTTTCATTAACAAGTCAGATAATTTTGGTACATCCTGACGCTGCAACAGTTGAATTGTTATTGTTATTCTGCTCTTCTCGTTCTCAATATAAATTACTTTAACGGTTCTCTTGTGAACTGATCGTTACGAAGCGGAATGTATAATAAAAAAAATTACTGCTAGTTTCCAACAACAATTGCAAAGATTTAACTTCGTCAAAACTTCAATTGAGAACTTTACGTAACAGATTTTTTTTGGCAAATTAGTCCTCTCAAAAGTGCTTTGTGGGAAATTTTATTACCAATTCAGAATAGTTATCAAGTTCAGCTTAGAGCTTTGGTGTATTCAGAGACTTATTATAGAATTTTATGACAAAAATTTTTGTCGGAAATTTTAACCATTTTTACCCTTGTTTTATTGCTCTTTTACCCTTATGTGAAAATGGGACAAAAAAGACCCAACACATAGGAGCTATGGGGTTTAAATGTTCTACAAAAATGGGGAAGATTAGATTTAACATAAATCTCCCAAACACGTCTTATAGCTGAAATGTATGTAAGTATGACATGCTTTCCTCATACGATTCACTATAAGAACTTGTAAAAAGGGAGGAAATTAAAACCATCCTAAAATATAACTTTTTTTTAGCTTTGAACCAAGAATTTGAGGTGTTAAACCCATTCAGTCAAGTCATCCTTGGTTCGGAAATGGGAAGATAGATAAGTAGGAGAGAAACGGATATCAAGAAAAACAAGTATAGAATGTTGTATGTGTTGCGGAGCTCTGTATCAACATGCGAATTTGAATCTAAGGCAAGTGTTATGCCTTTGCCTCAGTCCAATCGAGTTATTAAGCAATCTCATTCCACAAACATCTCTACCATCAACTACAACTTCCAAAGTCGTATATATTGATGAATTTTTAATTTTAGTTGATTAAAAATGAGGAAATATTTGAATAAAGGTAAAAACGTAGGACAATGGTAGACCGGGATTCAAACCCGAAACCTCTGGGTTGACAGTTTCGGTTGACACGCTAACCCCTCGACTACCGAGGCTTCTAAATGCACAGTTGTTAATCTTCTTAGCTGTTTTCTTGTTACAAGTTCGGACTATACCAGTGATGATATCGAATCATTTTGAAGAGTACTTTTTTACAGAGACAAATAGTACTTTTTTATTGTTTAGGGTACTTTTATTAAGTAATGATATGTGAATAAATATATAAATCAAAACCAATACTTTTTTGAATTTTTTTGTATATATCACATAAAGGAACAATAAATAATCAGGTTTTCTTTAAGAACCCGTTACATATGTATGTTTGGGTGCCTCAACCTCTATGGGGGAAAAAAAATGGCCATTGCCACCAACTTAAAATTAACCTTGATCGATTCTAAGGCGAATGCACAACATTTTTTTTTTTTGCTGTAACGATAGCCGCCAGTGAGCAAAACCATTTTGAAAAACATCCAAAAACCATGTTTTTCGTAAAAATATTAGCTGGTGTATCATTTACAAATAAACAAATGGTTGGAAATAGTAGTACTGAAGAAGATCTTACTATCTAATCCAAAAAATTTCAAATCTTTGCCGCCTGACCAAATATATTGCAAATTTAAATGAAAATGTTCGACTTTTTTGACGTAGAATTACGTCTTACAGCGCGGTTTGTATGGGGTCGTTTTAACAGATTTTTTGAAGGTCATGCAACGTTTTTGGCGAATACTTTAGGGTATACCTACAGCCTTTAATACTTATCGTTCAAAGATAATATATATACTTAAATATCGGATATATCCTACGCTGAATGAATATCTAATTTTGGATTTTGCCACTATTATATGAAAGTCAGAAAATAGTAAAATATAAGAAGAAAAATGCATGTTTTTATATAAGAAAATCAATCATCAGCTGCTTATGTGCCTGCTGCTTTCTTTGTTTTTGTTTCGTTGTTTATGGTTGTATTGTTTTAATTTTGCACGAACTGATAGGTTCGTATTCAGCTTCAGAATGATTCTATGGCCAATCGGATGCAGTGGGATTATCTGAGGTCATAGGCGGGTCATTGGTACTATGATGGGTTCCATGGAACATTTGGACCAAAATGGATGATTCTATGGCCAATCGGATGCAGTGGGATTATCTGAGGTCACAGGTGGGTCATTGGCACATTTATGGGTTCCATGGAACATTTGGACCAAAATGGATGATTCTATGGCCAATCGGATGCAGTGGGATTATCTGAGGTCACAGGCGGGTCATTGGCACATTTATGGGTTCCATGGAACATTTGGACCAAAATGGATGATTCTATAGCCAATCGGATGCAGTGGGATTATCTGAGGTCACAGGCGGGTCATTGGTACTTTGATGGGTTCCATGGAACATTTGGACCAAAATGGATGATTCTATGGCCAATCGGATGCAGTGGGATTATCTGAGGTCACAGGTGGGTCATTGGCACATTTATGGGTTCCATGGAACATTTGGACCAAAATGGATGATTCTATGGCCAATCGGATGCAGTGGGATTATCTGAGGTCACAGGTGGGTCATTGGCACATTTATGGGTTCCATGGAACATTTGGACCAAAATGGATGATTCTATGGCCAATCGGATGCAGTGGGATTATCTGAGGTCACAGGCGGGTCATTGGTACCTTGATGGGTTCTATGGAACAATTGGACCAAAATGGATGATTCTATGGCCAATCGGATGCAGTGGGATTATCTGAGGTCACAGGTGGGTCATTGGCACATTTATGGGTTTAATGGAACATTTGGACCAAAATGGATGATTCTATGGCCAATCGGATGCAGTGGGATTATCTGAGGTCACTGGTGGGTCATTGGTACTTTGATGGGTTCCATGGAACATTTGGACCAAAATGGATGATTCTATGGCCAATCGGATGCAGTGGGATTATCTGAGGTCACTGGTGGGTCATTGGTACTTTGATGGGTTCCATGGAACATTTGGACCAAAATGGATGATTCTATGGCCAATCGGATGCAGTGGGATTATCTAAGGTCACAGGCGGGTCATTGGTACCTTGATGGGTTCTATGGAACAATTGGACCAAAATGGATGATTCTATGGCCAATCGGATGCAGTGGGATTATCTGAGGTCACAGGTGGGTCATTGGCACATTTATGGGTTTAATGGAACATTTGGACCAAAATGGATGATTCTATGGCCAATCGGATGCAGTGGGATTATCTGAGGTCACAGGCGGGTCATTGGTACTTTGATGGGTTCCATGGAACATTTGGACCAAAATGGATGATTCTATGGCCAATCGGATGCAGTGGGATTATCTGAGGTCACTGGTGGGTCATTGGTACTTTGATGGGTTCCATGGAACATTTGGACCAAAATGGATGATTCTATGGCCAATCGGATGCAGTGGGATTATCTGAGGTCACAGGTGGGTCATTCCCACATTTATGGGTTCCATGGAACATTTGGACCAAAATGGATGATTCCATGGCCAATCGGATGCAGTGGGATTATATGAGGTCACTGGTGGGTCATTCCCACATTTATGGGTTGCATGGAACATTTGGACCAAAATGGATGATTCTATGGCCAATCGGATGCAGTGGGATTATCTGAGGTCACAGGTGGGTCATTGGCACATTTATGGGTTTAATGGAACATTTGGACCAAAATGGATGATTCTATGGCCAATCGGATGCAGTGGGATTATCTGAGGTCACAGGTGGGTCATTGGTACTTTGATGGGTTCCATGGAACATTTGGACCAAAATGGATGATTCTACGGCCAATCGGATGCAGTGGGATTATATGAGGTCACTGGTGGGTCATTCCCACATATATGGGTTCCATGGAACATTTGGACCAAAATGGATGATTCTATGGCCAATCGGATGCAGTGGGATTATCTGAGGTCACAGGTGGGGCATTGGCACATTTATGGGTTCCATGGAACATTTGGACCAAAATGGATGATTCTATGCCAATCGGATGCAGTGGGATTATATGAGGTCACTGGTGGGTCATTCCCACATTTATGGGTTGCATGGAACATTTGGACCAAAATGGATGATTCTATGGCCAATCGGATGCAGTGGGATTATCTGAGGTCACA
Organism: Tetanocera ferruginea; assembly: GCA_958299015.1. NCBI lineage: Eukaryota > Metazoa > Arthropoda > Insecta > Diptera > Sciomyzidae > Tetanocera > Tetanocera ferruginea. The sequence continues at coordinate 106,610,306 of OY282641.1, forward strand.
GGTGGGTCATTGGCACATTTATGGGTTTAATGGAACATTTGGACCAAAATGGATGATTCTATGGCCAATCGGATGCAGTGGGATTATCTGAGGTCACAGGCGGGTCATTGGTACTTTGATGGGTTCCATGGAACATTTGGACCAAAATGGATGATTCTATGGCCAATCGGATGCAGTGGGATTATCTGAGGTCACTGGTGGGTCATTGGTACTTTGATGGGTTCCATGGAACATTTGGACCAAAATGGATGATTCTATGGCCAATCGGATGCAGTGGGATTATCTGAGGTCACAGGTGGGTCATTCCCACATTTATGGGTTCCATGGAACATTTGGACCAAAATGGATGATTCCATGGCCAATCGGATGCAGTGGGATTATATGAGGTCACTGGTGGGTCATTCCCACATTTATGGGTTGCATGGAACATTTGGACCAAAATGGATGATTCTATGGCCAATCGGATGCAGTGGGATTATCTGAGGTCACAGGTGGGTCATTGGCACATTTATGGGTTTAATGGAACATTTGGACCAAAATGGATGATTCTATGGCCAATCGGATGCAGTGGGATTATCTGAGGTCACAGGTGGGTCATTGGTACTTTGATGGGTTCCATGGAACATTTGGACCAAAATGGATGATTCTACGGCCAATCGGATGCAGTGGGATTATATGAGGTCACTGGTGGGTCATTCCCACATATATGGGTTCCATGGAACATTTGGACCAAAATGGATGATTCTATGGCCAATCGGATGCAGTGGGATTATCTGAGGTCACAGGTGGGGCATTGGCACATTTATGGGTTCCATGGAACATTTGGACCAAAATGGATGATTCTATGCCAATCGGATGCAGTGGGATTATATGAGGTCACTGGTGGGTCATTCCCACATTTATGGGTTCCATGGAACATTTGGACCAAAATGGGTGATTCTATGGCCAATCGGATGCAGTGGGATTATCTGAGGTCACAGGTGGGTCATTGGCACATTTATGGGTTTAATGGAACATTTGGACCAAAATGGATGATTCTATGGCCAATCAGATGCAGTGGGATTATCTGAGGTCACAGGCGGGTCATTGGTACTTTGATGGGTTCCATGGAACATTTGGACCAAAATGGATGATTCTATGGCCAATCGGATGCAGTGGGATTATCTGAGGTCACAGGCGGGTCATTGGTACTTTGATGGTTTCCATGGAACATTTGGACCAAAATGGATGATTCTATGGCCAATCGGATGCAGTGGGATTATCTGAGGTCACTGGTGGGTCATTGGTACTTTGATGGGTTCCATGGAACATTTGGACCAAAATGGATGATTCTATGGCCAATCGGATGCAGTGGGATTATCTGAGGTCACAGGTGGGTCATTCCCACATTTATGGGTTCCATGGAACATTTGGACCAAAATGGATGATTCCATGGCCAATCGGATGCAGTGGGATTATATGAGGTCACTGGTGGGTCATTCCCACATTTATGGGTTGCATGGAACATTTGGACCAAAATGGATGATTCTATGGCCAATCGGATGCAGTGGGATTATCTGAGGTCACAGGTGGGTCATTGGCACATTTATGGGTTTAATGGAACATTTGGACCAAAATGGATGATTCTATGGCCAATCGGATGCAGTGGGATTATCTGAGGTCACAGGTGGGTCATTGGTACTTTGATGGGTTCCATGGAACATTTGGACCAAAATGGATGATTCTACGGCCAATCGGATGCAGTGGGATTATATGAGGTCACTGGTGGGTCATTCCCGCATATATGGGTTCCATGGAACATTTGGACCAAAATGGATGATTCTATGGCCAATCGGATGCAGTGGGATTATCTGAGGTCACAGGCGGGTCATTGGTACCTTGATGGGTTCTATGGAACAATTGGACCAAAATGGATGATTCTATGGCCAATCGGATGCAGTGGGATTATCTGTGGTCACAGGTGGGTCATTGGTACTTTGATGGGTTCCATGGATTATTTGGACCAAAATGGATGATTCTATGGCCAATCGGATGCAGTGGGATTATCTGAGGTCACAGGCGGGTCATTGGTACTTTGATGGTTTCCATGGAACATTTGGACCAAAATGGATGATTCTATGGCCAATCGGATGCAGTGGGATTATCTGAGGTCATAGGTGGGTCATTGGCACATTTATTGGTTTAAAGGAACATTTGGACCAAAATGGATGATTCTATGGCCAATCGGATGCAGTGGGATTATCTGAGGTCACTGGTGGGTCATTGGTACTTTGATGGGTTCCATGAAACATTTGGACCAAAATGGATGATTCTATGGCCAATCGGATGCAGTGGGATTATCTGAGGTCACTGGTGGGTCATTGGTACTTTGATGGGTTCCATGGAACATTTGGACAAAAATGGATGATTCTATGGCCAATCGGATGCAGTGGGATTATCTAAGGTCACAGGCGGGTCATTGGTACCTTGATGGGTTCTATGGAACAATTGGACCAAAATGGATGATTCTATGGCCAATCGGATGCAGTGGGATTATCTGAGGTCACAGGTGGGTCATTGGCACATTTATGGGTCTAATGGAACATTTGGACCAAAATGGATGATTCTATGGCCAATCGGATGCAGTGGGATTATCTGAGGTCACAGGCGGGTCATTGGTACTTTGATGGGTTCCATGGAACATTTGGACCAAAATGGATGATTCTATGGCCAATCGGATGCAGTGGGATTATCTGAGGTCACAGGTGGGTCATTCCCACATTTATGGGTTCCATGGAACATTTGGACCAAAATGGATGATTCCATGGCCAATCGGATGCAGTGGGATTATATGAGGTCACTGGTGGGTCATTGGCACATTTATGGGTTCCATGGAACATTTGGACCAAAATGGATGATTCTATGGCCAATCGGATGCAGTGGGATTATCTGAGGTCACAGGTGGGTCATTGGCACATTTATGGGTTTAATGGAACATTTGGACCAAAATGGATGATTCTATGGCCAATCGGATGCAGTGGGATTATCTGAGGTCACAGGCGGGTCATTGGTACTTTGATGGTTTCCATGGAACATTTGGACCAAAATGGATGATTCTATGGCCAATCGGATGCAGTGGGATTATCTGAGGTCACAGGTGGGTCATTGGCACATTTATGGGTTCCATGGAACATTTGGACCAAAATGGATGATTCTATGGCCAATCGGATGCAGTGGGATTATCTGAGGTCACAGGCGGGTCATTGGCACATTTATGGGTTCCATGGAACATTTGGACCAAAATGGATGATTCTATGGCCAATCGGATGCAGTGGGATTATCTGAGGTCACAGGCGGGTCATTTGCACATTTATGGGTTCCATGGAACATTTGGACCAAAATGGATGATTCTATAGCCAATCGGATGCAGTGGGATTATCTGAGGTCACAGGTGGGTCATTGGCACATTTATGGGTTTAATGGAACATTTGGACCCAAAAGGATGATTCTATGGCCAATCGGATGCAGTGGGATTATCTGAGGTCACAGGCGGGTCATTGGTACTTTGATGGGTTCCATGGAACATTTGGACCAAAATGGATGATTCCATGTTCAATCGGATGCAGTGGGATTATCTGAGGTCACAGGTGGGTCATTGGCACATTTATGGGTTCAATGGAACATTTCGACCAAAATGGATGATTCTATAGCCAATCGGATGCAGTGGGATTATCTGAGGTCACAGGCGGGTCATTGGCACATTTATGGGTTCCATGGAACATTTGGACCAAAATGGATGATTCTATGGCCAATCGGATGCAGTGGGATTATCTGAGGTCACAGGCGGGTCATTGGTACCTTGATGGGTTCTATGGAACAATTGGACCAAAATGGATGATTCTATGGCCAATCGGATGCAGTGGGATTATCTGAGGTCACAGGCGGGTCATTGGTACTTTGATGGGTTCCATGAAACATTTGGACCAAAATGGATGATTCTATGGCCAATCGGATGCAGTGGGATTATCTGAGGTCACAGGCGGGTCATTGGTACTTTGATGGGTTCCATGGAACATTTGGACCAAAATGGATGATTCCATGGCCAATCGGATGCAGTGGGATTATCTGAGGTCACAGGTGGGTCATTGGCACATTTATGGGTTCCATGGAACATTTCGACCAAAATGGATGATTCTATAGCCAATCGGATGCAGTGGGATTATCTGAGGTCACAGGTGGGTCATTGGCACATTTATGGGTTTAATGGAACATTTGGACCAAAATGGATGATTCTATGGCCAATCGGATGCAGTGGGATTATCTGAGGTCACAGGTGGGTCATTGGCACATATATGGATTCCATGGAAAATTTGGACCAAAATGGATGATTCTATGGCCAATCGGATGCAGTGGGATTATCTGAGGTCACAGGCGGGTCATTGGTACTTTGATGGGTTCCATGGAACATTTGGACCAAAATGGATGATTCTATGGCCAATCGGATGCAGTGGGATTATCTGAGGTCACAGGTGGGTCATTGGCACATTTATGGGTTCCATGGAACGTTTGGACCAAAATGGATGATTCTATGACCAATCGGATGCAGTGGGATTATCTGAGGTCACAGGTGGGTCATTGGCACATTTATGGGTTCCATGGAACATTTGGACCAAAATGGATGATTCTATAGCCAATCGGATGCAGTGGGATTATCTGAGGTCACAGGTGGGTCATTGGCACATTTATGGGTTCCATGGAACGTTTGGACCAAAATGGATGATTCTATGACCAATCGGATGCAGTGGGATTATCTGAGATCACAGGTGGGTCATTGGCACATTTATGGGTTCCATGGAACATTTGGATCAAAATGGATGATTCTATAGCCAATCGGATGCAGTGGGATTATCTGAGGTCACAGGTGGGTCATTGGCACATTTATGGGTTCCATGGAACATTTGGACCAAAATGGATGATTCTATGGACAATCGGATGCAGTGGGATTACCTGAGGTCACAGGTGGGTCATTCTCACATTTATGGGTTCCATGTAATGTTTGGACCAAAATGGATGATTCTATGACCAATCGGATGCAGTGGGATTATCTGAGCTCACAGGCGGGTCATTGGTAGGTACTATAATGGGTTCCATGGAAAATTTGGTCCAAACTGGATGATTCTATGGCCAATCGGATGCAGTGGGATTATCTGAGGTCACAGGTGAGTCATTGGCACTTATATAGTTTCCATGGAACTTTTGGACCAAAATGGATGATTCTATGGCCAATCGGATGCAGTGGGATTTTCTGAGGTCACAAGTGGGTCATTGGCACTTTCACGTGAATACGAACTTCACGTGTTGTTCGTGAATAAAAGACACGTGTAGTTGAGTTTTGTGTTTTTACTTGATTTTTTAAAAACACGTGAACACGTGCTTACGTGAAACTGGAAGTTCTAGTTCGTATTGGTAGCATTGTAAGCATTGGTTCGCATTGAGTGTATTTATGCACTTCTGTTCTAGTTTACTAAGTGCTCTATTTTGAAACCAGAGGTCATGAATCTCTTTTCAACTCAGTCAATGAACTCGAACTGTTAACTTTAACGAAATGGGTCTGTGATCCGGTTAGATTTAACTCTTATGAAAAAAAAACGAGTTGGATCATATTTCGTTTTATGCTTTTACCCAATAGATGGCGTAAAATTTTAATTTTTGTTTTTATGTGTTTAATTTTTATACAGTGTAGTTCGCAAACTATACATCGAATTGAGAGGAAAGGGTAGCTCGCAAACTAAATATCGGACGAGAGTGGCACTAATTGAAAAGGCATGTGCTCAGCGTGAAATATAGTTACCATACAATTTTTAAAAATCGGGATTTTAATTTTAATTTGAAATTAGTAGTTAAACTGACTGTAGCTCGCAAACTAAATATATATCGGGCAGAGACGAAAGTGGCACCAATGGAAAGTGCATTTGCTTCGCCTTCTTTTCAACTAAGTCAATGAACTCAACCTATCAAACTTAACGAAATGATCGAACAAATTTGAAATTTTGCTTGTTTCTTTTTGCTTGCTCATTTAATCATACTTACTTTTTAACTTTTTCTTTGTTTTGGCCTCGATAAGTAGTCCATAATTGAGTGTTATTAATTAATTTGTTAATTTTTGTAAGATCAATAAAAATACGTGCAAAATGAACAAAACAATCATACCAAAGAGACAAAGTAGAAGAGGTTACAACTTAAACGGAATTCTACGTCTACACTTACGATACTATCGAAACTGTGTCTTTTTTTTAAAAAGTTCTTATTCTGGGAACATTTCTAAAACCAACGGCAAATAATACGTGACTGGGCGAGAATTTCGGCATGAAGTTTATGACTTAATTTTCAAAAATGATTTTTTTATCTCTTGACAAAATTTCATGTAAAATTCTTTAATATACCAGAGTACTTTTTTCGACAAGAAGGTACTCGGGTACTTTTGTAGAGTCAATAGTAATCAAAAAAGTACTATTCCACTCAAAATATCATCCATGGACTATACAGACCTCTTCCTGTCCTACGGTTTTGGCAATTCACTGAAAAATCTGGTGTAGTGACTTTTTTCTAAAATTTTATAAATTTCCGTTCTAATTTCACATCACCACAACCAAATTCAATTTTAATATTCAATCTCTATTTTTTTAGAATTAAGTCTGGTAAGAATAAAAAACAGGAGCAACAGTTTCATTGCAACAGTTCATAGCCAAAAACACTCGTTCACATTATTTTATAAACATTTTTTAAAATATAGAAAAACATTAGCAATAATGTGGTCCGCTTTTGCCTAATATAGTCTTATAATTACAATTACAATTACTTTTTCCAAAACACTTTAAAATTCCCTTTAAAACTGTTAATGATTTCATTTTTCAATTTTGCAGCAAAGTTATTTTTTTATTTTTCATGCTGATAATATTTTCACAAATGTATTTTGAGTATTTTTACCAATTGACAAATTGCTGAGCTTTTATTTAAATTGACAGCTTGCAAGTTATCACAGCTTAATGATGACATTTGGGAAATGAAACAGAATTTAAAATTACGCTATCATCAAAAATCACCTTTTAAAATCAGGATTTTGGCTCTAGCATTCTTTACTCTCAACCAGTGCAGAGTGCTTCCTGTTCAATGTAGAAATATATTCAGAAATTACTAAAAGCAATAAATAATGCATAATTAGCAGCTCTTGCGTGTCAAAATCATGAACACTAACGATAACTTTGCCTCCTGTCAGAAACTGCCGCGACCTTGCTGTACGTACGCTGTACCTAAGTTATAGGTGGAGGGTAGGACTGGATAGAAATTGCTTATTGTTTTTGTTGTTTCGCATGTTGTTGCTGCTATTGTAGGCGTTGGTGAGGTTGGGCGGGTATTAACCTCAAAATAATAAAGAAACAATTGAAACCATTTTGAAATTTTATGATGTCAGCCATAAAATTAAGTGACATTCAAACTTTGATTAATCGCTGCACAGGCGACCCCAACATAATCATTAAAATGTTGGCAACACAGCGGATGATGCATAAATATGTGTTTGTGTCTATGCCAAACAGTACAGTTTATATATATATGGGTGTGTGGGAGTGTGAGGGTAGAAGCATTGCATAATTTGAAGCGTTTGTCAAGGGAAACATGAAAAATCTGTATCAAACAAATAATGGCATAAAATAAAATAGAGCTGGAGGGAATGCACAGGGTGCAGCAACGTAGATTTAAACATACTTTAAAGGGTGCTCGAATGTATTTCGAAAAATGCTTTAAGTGTGGCTAGATTTAGCAGAGAATGCTTATGGATCCTTATGGCTTAAAGCCAAGATTGGGTGAAGGGAGTACTTAACCCCATAAAACTTATCTACCCACACCACTGGTTTAGTCAAATAATAGAACTGGCAAAAGTACAGCCATGCATTGAAAATTCTAAATGTCATTAAATATTTATGCAAGCAATCGTAAATCGAGCGAGCATTTATAAACTATAAAAATGGAAGCGGCAATAAAAATCTAAACAATATAAATAAATAAATTCTAGCAATCCTCCTCAAAATGACCGTTTTTGACCCGAAATGTTTTCAAAAGCCTTTATTTATCAATATCTAGTCTAGTTCATAATCCTTTCTTTGTATCCTGCAGTTTGCTATGCTTATCTATTGATGCTTAAACAGCGATAAATTTCAAAAATTTAGCCATATATAAGACCAAGTTGCTGTATAATAAATGACGAAAAGAACTTTTGTTATGTTTGGGACAGGCCTTTTTTGTTGGCCTAAATATTTGTCAAAATTAATAGAATTTTGCAGAGCTTTACTATGAACCGAGACAAAGTAAAAAAGATAACAATTTAATACAAGAGCAAAAAAGAAAGTTTTATGTCAGTCGCGAAGAAGGACAACGCGTATCCTTGCGTTTGAAAATAAAACTATATGAAATGCATCATTAATCATTGGATTGTGTTTTTATTACAAGACTGTTTAAGACTTTACCAAGTTTTAAGCATTATACCATTTTTCTTTAAATCATAAATTTAAATGCTTTAAAATAATCAAAAAGTCTACTTCAAAATAACGAAAACTGTGATCACAACAGCATGATAATAATATAATATATTTTAACATTTTATGTGCTTTTGAGATTAATTAAGTATATTAAATTTAATTTTGAGAAGTTTCCAAAAACATTTCGTTTATTTATTTAATATATTTAATCAATGTCTTTTTAAGGCAACAATATATTTTCGATGCTTGGAAGGTTGTAAAATTAATTCCAAATAAAAATGGAATAAAAAAATGGTCCTGGCAACGTTAAAAGTTACCGTCTTGTAAATTTCCTAAATAATTTCAGCAATGTCCTTGAAAAGGTGGTTAAATTAAAAGTTTGATGCTTTATCGAGCGGAATTTGATTATTCCTGTTGAACAGTTTTGATTTCGTTACTTAAAGACTTAAAAATCATTTGAAGGTTAATATCTCTAGACAGAAGTCTACTGCTAAAATTTTGCTTGATGTTTAAAGCTCATTTTGATGCTATGTGGCATAACTAATATGACCATTTTAAAATAAATAAATAAATAAATTAAGTCAAACAAAGAATATAAAACCAAATTGGTGATTACTCGCATGTCAATTCTTGATCAGTTAATTGATTTTTGAAACCAAATTGTAATGATATTTGTTTCTTTTTTACCGTAATAGTGATAACCAAGAAAAATTTAAATTTATAAAAAAATCAAATTGTCCACTGCGATAGTTTCAATGAAAAGTTCATTCTTGATACAGCGTTAATAACGACATTGAATGTGTGGATGTGTTAGACCTTTTTCTGGATATTCAACTCTAACCAATTAGTGACGAGAATTGAAAAATGTAGATAAGATGGTGAGACTTTGTAAGATGGCTTACTTGCATGATGCATAGAATTCGAGATCTAATATTTAAAAAAGTTTTTATCGCCTTTTAAAAAAGTTTTAAACATCTCGTTGCGTCCCAGCAAAAACTTCGCTTACATGTAATTGAGAAAATAATCCAGAAAGCTTGAACCATCACTTTCTAGATAACGAAACGATTTCCATGGATATTGAAGGTATTTTTCAATTGCTTCCAATAAGGGGTTTTATAAGAATTTATTATTATGAACTTTATAATAACTTCCCATAATATACTTTGTAATGACTTCTAGTAATGTATATTATAATTACTTCTAAGAAGTGCATTCTTCAGTAGACAATGAGAATTCATATAAAAAGCAATAGCTCGTAATTGCAGAATTGCAGACATATACCCTTATAATTTCAATTATATAATTGATTCCTAATAATCTCTTCTAAAATAAGTGAATAAAACGTCATGCGTATTATTTTCGTGGTTCTGTTTATTATTGGATAAAATAATTTAAAAAACTTTTTTATTAAAAAACAAAAAGGGATGCATTCAAAAAGTTCAAAATATAAATTAAGGATTCATTTATATAAGACAAAATAACATAAAAAATAGAAAAAATAAAGGAAGATATAATGAAAAAAATTAACAATTTTCACCATTTTGTTTATTCAATTATTTTCATAATGACGATTTTTGACATTTTTTATGCCTTGGCCGAAATTAAAATACCCACACGACCGATTCTTAAGGGTTAAAGAATCTTAAATTGGAGAATCTTAATTTTATGTGTCTAAAATACAAACATATCAAATTGTTTTCCTGAAGCATAAATATAAGCCTTTTTATAAAATTTTCAATTTTGGGGTTATATGGGAGGTGGGCGTGTTAGTGGGTGGATGGTGATACTGAGCAAGCATATATACACTTTTCTCTACCTACCACGCCTTTTTATGGGCGATACACACGTCGTGATAAAATTAATATACCCCTTACGCAGTACGCGTGGGGGTATAAAAAATTGTGATTTTTAAAACTGAAAGATTTTTCAACTGTGCTTTGGTTAAACAATGCAACAAGTCCAATTTTCATTTCTGGAGTGGTGCAATCAGGCTATGTTTTTAGATAATTGCCTAGTCAATGCATACCAAAAAGTAAAAAAAAAGTTTTATTTTAGAGTGAAAAAATAAAAATCAAAAATAAATTTTATTTTGTGAGTAAAAACATAAAACTCAACATAAAAAAAAAAAAACAAATTGGCCATTTCAGCCCTTGAAAGGACTTTGACCGAGCTTCTTATGATCAATTGTAAAACTCAACATATAAGTGTTATTTCAGAGTGAAACAATATAACTCCAAAATAAGTTTTATTTTCTGATTAAACAAATTGAACTCAAGAAATAAGAGTTTTATATGAGCGACAAAGTAAAACTTAAGAATATCAGTTATTTTATGATTTTTAAAATAAAACATAAGAAAATAAAAATCTTAATATTTTTGAACAGCAAAAGAAACATTTGCTTTACATTCGACTCCAGTGCCTTTAACATCATGATTTTTTTCCTTCTAAATTTTTAAAATAACAGTTATTTTCGGTCCCTGATAAAATGTGTACCAAGTTTGGAATGAATTGGTCAAATAGTTTTTAAATGGCAGTGAAAACACAACTTGTGTGAAAATCGTTTTTAAAGTTTTGTACACATAGGTTGTTAAATTTGAGATACACTTACTTAAAAGTTCATATCTCCATAAGTTTTACTCGGATCAACTTCAAAAGTGGACACAATATTCTTGAGGTGTTGTGCATTCATTTAAAGCATAGTTGAAAAAAACAGAGTTAAAAAACCTTACCCCGCTTTTAAATTAAAGAGTTTAACCCGCCGTCGATGAACTTTTTTTTTGTCACACCGACAGTCAACTGGGTGTGTTGCACGCGAGTAAAAAAACGTATAGAAAATGAAAACTATATATTAAAGAAAGTTTTTTTTAATTTTTTTTTATTAAACCAATTATATATGCAAATATTTTTAAAAAAACTTATTTTTAAACACACGTTTTTTTTGTAAATTTAAATAAAATATCAAAAATAAATCTAAAATTAAGTGAATTTAGTTCTGCGATGTTTTTAATGACAAATAGATAAACATTTCAAAAAAAGTAGTTATATCAAAACATATCCCATCAGTACTGGCAATCACATTTAGTCTTTTAACGGTCATGATATCATGCATGAATAGTAACTAGTGAATTCTAGTAACCGAGGTAATGTAGCAGGTAATGCAAATACATTTATTTCATTTGTTTTTTATTCCACATAAACTGTATAACAAAAGGAATGATGAGTGTACCTCATGAAACAGCTAGTGAATGGTAATGCAGAGAGTAATGAAATCATTACCGGCAATGACATCCCCGTGTTAAATTCACGAGTAAATTGCATTGCAGGTAATCTGGTGGGTAACCAGTGGTGATTACCGATAGCTAGTGAACTCACTCATTCGTCACAAGTGAGTCGAACTGGAGGGATATTGGTATTTAAAAGTAGTTAATACAAAAACAAAATATAATATATTTATATATAAAAAAACGATGATAAGTTAAGACTCGTTCCGAGTCCTCTGGAAAAGCATAATTTGCTTATCAAATACAAGCGTGCTATAAACAAAAATATTTACCACAATGTACCCAGGTATATTTAGTTTTTCTATTCTTGTGTGTCCGACACTTCTGCACTCAGAAAAATATCAACTGTAATATTAACAGTCGGCCGCTGTTATTTCAAAGCACTGTTCGATTGAATGATTTGCGTTTAAGTAAACAATTTTCTTTGTTGAATGAACGTTTCAAAGTATTTTTGTGCTGTTAAAATCATCTGTTGAAATATTTTTGTGCTTATATTGAATTGTCAATTATTTCTAAGCAATAGTTTTTATATGTGTTTTGCTATATTTATATAATCGTTGCCAGTAGCTCAGTGGATGTGCACTAGACTGTCATGCGGGAGACGTGGGTTCGAACCCTAGCTGTGTAAGTATCAAAAATTATAATTTAATAATTGAAATAATAATAATTCTGTTTCATTAATTGTTTGGTCACAAATAACCTTCAAAAGAAAATGCTTACAATCTTGCAAAAAAAAAACATTGCAAATTTCATTTTTTATTTAAAAGAAAATATTTTAAATAAAAAAAAAAATTTTTATTGGCCTTGCCGGATTTGAACCGTGGACACACTCGAGTACTAGACGCACACGTTAGCACACTCGGCCATACATGAACTTTCAAAACAGTGATCAAATTTCAATAAATAAGTTTTTATACGGGTTTCGTGTTCCTAGACCAACAGTCAACCGACTGTTGATTTGAAAGTTTCATTTGTTGAATGGTATTTAACAGTGAAATCTGTTATTTCAATCCATGATTTGTTTGATAAAACAGCATTTTTTTCCCTGAGTATGGCATCTTTTGATGGCGTTTGGAACCTTTTGTAGTACTTTAGCCTCACTTCCGTCCAGGTGTAGTGCTATATTTGCAGATATGAAAACTGTTACGCCGTCCATTAATTGTTCGCGACAAAACACACATTAATTGCTGCCGATCTACTTTTTTATAATTTTGTATTTTAGTTTCTTAAGATTCTAAGAAAAAACTTTCATGGAAAAATTCTTTCGAATTCAAAAGTAACAGCCGGATCAGTGAGAGCACATTTTTAGTTTTCGCCTTTTTGTTCACAAACTTTGAACGCGTTTCTCTCGAAACCATGTTTTTCGTACTGGTTGCGGCACTAGCGGGTTCATTTTTTGACGAAATTTTTTTTTTGTTTTTTTTTTTTAAACTTGATTCGCTATCGTATGACACGAGCTTTTCTTTAAATTTTTTTTCGATTTTTTATGAATGTTTAAAGTCAATGTTCTTTTCGAAAAAACATACTTTCAAATTTGGAACATCACCAAAAATTGAAAAAAATGTTAAAAGAAATGTCCTGTCATACGATAACCAATTTTGTTAAGATTTAAAATTTTTTTTTCAAATCGGACAATTTTTGCAAATCCCAGCGCTGCAACCACGAGGCCCCGTTTTTTTCTCTGCCGCCAGTTTAGAGCTCTTTAAAACCATGTTGGAGTGAAAAATATATTTTTTTGAACTTTTTTTTTTATAATTTGTTCAATTCTTTGGCAAAATGTTTGTTTTTGACTGAGTTATGAATTTTTAAAAAAAGTTCTGTTTTCTCTGCTGCGAATGTTATGTGCCACCGTAGGCGTAGGTGCTGGGAATTTCGCGACAGAAAGGCGCCAAATATCTTAGCCTAGTTCAAATGAGATAAGCTCGGGTGTAAAGCACCAATGTTCGTTGACGACGGGCTAAGAAATATTTTACTATTTTACTATTTTACTACCATCTGAAACTAATTCTATGATATAAATTGTAAAGCAAATTCGAATAGTTTATCTCGTGGAGTTAGGTTTGCACATACAATATTGCTTTAATAATCAATGGCAAACCGAAAGAGTAATTCGCAAATTAATTGTTATGGTTATACTATCATTAATACAATTGTTTTACAAATTGTGATTAAATAACGGCATAAGCTATGCAGATAATAAAAGAATTGTTGCGATAATCATGCCATAAGCATATCTCTTCTCTTCGTGTATAACAATTTACAATGTTACAGTGATGAAATAATAATAATGCTATACAAAATAATTTTGAATCGAGTTTCCTTTTATCTTTCCGTAGTGATAACAAATATATTTGCTAATAATAATTGCCATAAATTGGCAATGTAATAATCATAACAGTTTTATACGTGTGCAAAAAGTTCAACGACTCTATCCCTGACGTTTCTGTCCTCAAAAACTCCTATCAAATAAGCCCCTTTTTATATGAACAAAATTAAGTCGTATACCATCAAAGGAACGGTTTTATGCGTTAACCGTTCCCATGTCACAAGCACACTTATATTAAAATTTCGCTTTTTTACTGACAAAACAAACAAAAAAAAAAAAAAACAAAGAGTTTTTTGTGAAGGGAATATTTTTTTTTTATTTTTTGCTTCAAGCTCCATTTGCAGATTTATTATTAAAGCCTCGTTTCGTACAGCAGCATTGTATATTTATTTTGTAAAATTATAATTTTTATTTTCATCACCTACGGATACAACACATACTCTGAGTGCTGACAACGTTTTAAAAAATGAGAAACATAAATAAATTTAACCTTAATAAACTTTTTCCATTAACATTGAGGATATTTTAATCGAGGAAACTTAGTAAACAGCAAAATATAAATAAAATTCAAAGTGTACTAAATACATATTCCAAAAATATACTACAGAACTAATTTTCGATATGAACCGCATATAAATTTATTTTTAGGAGGAATAATGAAAATTGTGTAAGGAACTTAAAATAAAAAAAAAAAATTTTTTAATTTTTTATTTTACGACTTGAAATGGTGACAATTTTTTGAGGCCTGTTTAGCTGGAGCATTCTTTTATTCTAACGTCATCACTTGAATACAAATCTATCTATCCCTGATTATGCTCTAGCATGTGGGCTTTAGTGCTGATTTTGTAAATAAAGTATGCTTTTAAACACAACTTCAGGCGTGTTTAACCTAATACCTAATTACTTAAAGCTTAAAATTTCTTTTACTTAAATTACAACTGCGATACATGTGTATTGAAGTGTATGAAAAAAGGTACTTACAGGTACTTACAGGGTACATACAGGTATGCAATGTTTAACTTTTTCGTGTTAGTCTATTCGACAAAATTATCAAACAACAAATAAATCACAGGAATTTTAAAACAAGGCAACCTTTGAACAATAGTCTTGTCACCAGGCAACCACATCTGACAATTTCTTAAATTCTTCAAAATTAAGCCAATATTAGACGTTTGGTATATCATTTATTGTGCTAAACTTTATACTCATATGTATCAAATACACTCTGTTTCTTATTTATAAATCCACTTGAAAATTCGCTTTATTTTTTTTTATTAAAATAACCCCATCTAAGGCAACTAAGCTATTTTGAAATAGTGCTTGGATTAAGCTTACATTCATTACAAAAACCAAGCACTTCTGCGATGCGCATTTAATACATAAAACACAAAAAACCAAACAAATACACGAAAACGAAAGAATTCGGCAATCTTTCAAATAGATCCGAGTTACCCCAAGATTAACGTTACAAGCCCAATCGTGACGGTTTGCTTTCTTTCCCTGCACAACAAAAGCAAAACGTGCCCAAAGAAGTTATCAAAGATATCATAGAAAACAAAAAATTGAACAGTTTTCAACCAACAGTACTGATCGGTGTATAATTTACAACTGATTTAATAAAAAAAGCTTGATTGAGAACAGAATGTTACGAACGCCGCAGTGATTCGTGGGTATAAAGTCGTTATGGCATTCACTGACTCCGAACATAATCAAAGATCGTTAAGGAATTTTATTGTTGGCGATATCGATGGTGACCGTGGCATGCAGGTTAAGTGTGTGGCCTGGCATGCTCGGAGCCCGGGTTCGATCCCCAGCCGCGGCGAAAAGTTTTTTTCAATAAAAAATTTTTCTGATCGGTCACCACCTCTCTGCAGACAATGGCAAACCTCAGAGAGTAAATAATGCCATGTAAAGCTTATTGAGAACATGAGCCGTTCGGAGTCGGCATAAAACATGTAGGTCCAGTTCTCGGTCAATTGTGTGCAAACATTTAATAACACACACAACACAATTGATCATAAGAAGCTCGGTCAAAGTCCTTTCAAGGGCTGAAATGGCCAATTTGTTTGTTTTTTTTTGTTTTTGATATCGCCGATCTAATTGATATTTGATTTTGGTCGGGGACTAAAGCATTATGATAAAATCAGCTGTATTGCTTTCCGAACTTCGCATTGTTTTGCTTCTCAGAAGCTCTTACCACTTGATATCAGTTGGCATTCACGCAGAAAAAAAATATATTTACCACAAACATAATGAGAGAGGAAACTATTATGTTAGAAACTTAATGAGAGCAAACAAGATTATTTTTAATAGAAACATGTTCCTATTTTACGATTACCATAAATAGTTTGCGTAACCAAGTTTCTTTGTTACGATTAATATATTGTGTTCACTAGCAACTATGATAATTTGATGCAATAAATATATTATGTTTACGGTGACCAGTTTTGAGGCAACTCAGTTCATAGTAAGCTAAGTATACAATTAGAGCACGAGCAAAATTTTTATTTCGTGGCTCAGTTGGTTAAGCACTTGTTAATTTAATTTGAATTTTGATATCCAAGGTTCAATTCCCAAGCCAAACCGAGCTCTGATTTTATTTTCTTTATATTAAAGTTTATACAAGCAAATAATTTAAGGAAAAATTGCATTTCATTACAATTGACCAATTTGACATCAACGATATTTGAACGCGGGTCGTCGCTCATCATAGTCCAACACTCTAACCATTAAGCCAATCGCCTGATGGCGTATGAGCGAACAAAATTCAAACAAAAGAAGCAAACCGAACACGAATATTGCATGATCATATAATGTTGTATTCGATCATGTTGTATGTTTCTGATAAATACGATATGATCATGGCAAAAAATTAACTGCTTTTGTTGTAAACATATTGCGGCTTTGTTTTTAACAAAACTATTTTCTTATCACATCTATCAAAATATGCTTCCTGGAATAAGAAGTAAACATTAAAATGATTGTCACAAAGTTAGCGACATGAATAACAAACAAAGTATGGTCAGAATTGTAAGATAAATTTACAGTAAACAGAAATATGCTTGCTATAATCATAGTCGAAAATGTCATTTTTCTGCGTGTTGATTTGCCATAAAGATGCCCGCTCGGACTTTGACTGAACTTCTTTGACACAATTGGTTGAGAACTGGGCCTATATGTTTTATGCGAACTCCGTACTGCTAACGTTCACGCACGGATACGGCCACTAGCTTTAAGAACTTAATTTTTTTAAAACAAAAGAAATTAAAAAAAAGCTTATTTGATAGTTGTTAAAATAAATGAGTACTTAGAGTACTTAGTTTGCGTTTCATTTTACTGCAAAAATCCTATGACATAGCACTGGATTTATAATTATAAAATATGTTTAAATGCACACAAGACTGCTTTCATCTTTTATTTTATACCAACGTGTGTGCAATAACAAGTTGCTTTTGTGGTCCTTTTATAAAATGAAATAAATAAAATCGAAAAATTATTTTCAAAGTATAATTATAGTTATGAAACGGAGTGTATGCTTTTTATATCAAAAGAAAACCAAGCAACCAATAGCAATTGAGTCTTTCTTTGAATAAAAAAGCATGTCTTATACCTTTGATGTTTGATGAACAAGTGAAACATTACACAGAGCACTTAGCTAAATACGACTTAGATGGTTTTGAGTAGCAATTAGTTAATTATATTGTTAACTTCACACTTCCTCCACTTCCTCCGCTTTTGCACTGACAAAATCACTGTAACATCAACAACTTTAAGAAATTGCTAATCATTTAAGATAAGTTGGAAGAAACCAAAACCATTAACACGGTTTCAAACAATTGTTCGTACAAAAAACATATGACATAACATTATAAATATTTTGTAATAAAACGAATGAAAAAGGATTAGGGTGGTATAAGTTTTACTTGAAATGTGAAAAGTTTAAAATCATTTATTATAAAAGCAAATTCCATGAATTTTCGATACGCTTCATAAAGCATTTATTTTCTGTATTTTAATACTTTACTGAATATTCTCTACTTAAATATTCGTTTTGTGTTTCTTATGTATTTCTACACGTTAAAGTCAATGTAAATGTATACTTATTAGGATAAAATTGCAGGGTTACAAACAAGACACGGATCACAACCCGTTCAATATTAATTTCATTTTATTTGCCTGTTTATCATGTGCCTGTGTGGCATAATGGTAGCGCTTCGGACACTTGTGGTATGCTAAGTAGAAAGTCTGGGTTCTATTTCCGCTTGCGACAATAATTTTTTTTAAATTTTCATATGAATTCAAAACGTTAGCCTAGCGTTACGAATAAGAGACCTTGAAATTTCACTAGCCGACAAAGAAGTTTCAGTTCAAAAATCCCCAAACAAATATTTCGAAATATTTCGTTCTCGCGTTATGGAATTTCAAGGAACATCGTTCATGACGGGGGTTCTACGACTGCACTACTTTCTTTTTATTTCATTTCTGATGTTAAGTTTAAAATAATAAGAGATAATAATAATAATAACATACAAAAACAGCAAAACTTGTTTGCTTTTAAATTTTGAATTTACGGTAAAGATTCTCTATTAATCAACAGTTTTCGGCAAATGTCATTCCAAAGCTTAAAATAGCGCTACATAAAGGCTTTATAATACTTGTATACATTTTGTTTGTATGGTAATGTATGTAGGTAATAAAATACTATTAGAAAAAACGTTCGATAACACAGATTTTTATGTTTTATTAAAAACTGTCTTAATTGTGCGGCAACTGCCTCTTCCTCCCGCTTCCAGTAGTGCTTATTATAACTTTTAACTTGTAGAATTTTCAATAATTCCTTTAATGCTATTTTTAAAACCTATTCAATTGTGCTAATTATGTGATGTTACATTTAAAGGTTTATTTAAAAATCCATTTGCGTAACACAAGATGCAAGGATATTCTAATTAATGGCAATATCTTCAATCTGCTTGTATTTTATATTCGTTCAGTTGCTTGATTCTTCATTTTATCAACAACTTGACAATTTTTCGAACAACATTACAATTGCTTTCGTTCTTTTCGTTTTATGAAAATACAATTTTTCCCCATCATTAATCACGACGACTCGTATGTAGTTGGAAAACTTTTTTATTTCTTCTTTTTCGCCTCTTTATTATTCTATTTTGACAAAACTTTGCAGTGACTGTAAAATGCTACGCATTTATTAAGACTTAACCAAAGTGATTCATTCTACGTTCGTTCTATAAAACGAAATTATTTACTGTTTCCGTAATGAACGAAAATTTAATTTTCCCCAAGAATATAGTAGCCGCCAAAGCACAGTCGAAACTATTCAAACGGATTGCGCGATTTATTTATCAAAAGACTTGGCTGTTGACTGTATTTTGCAGCCGCTTGCTTCTTTCCATGAACTAAGCAGAATCTAGAATAATTGCTGGCAAGCGTCGAGCGAACCATCAAAAGCACTAAAATATTGCAAATAGTAGTGGTTAAGTAAAAATAGTAGCAGTAGTAGTTGTAGTAGTGGAAGTAGAGTTACTTTCATGAATGATTTATAACCGCGTAACGTAACGCAACACCAGCAAACATTAGCCAACGAAAGAGCGTCCGAAGCGGTTTACAGCATGAAGCCAAAAAAACCGCAATGACCGAGCAAAATGAGCTCATCTCGCAGTTCATAACCAGGATGCCAAAATTGAATGGCAGAAAGTGAGTGGAGCGAGCAGAGCTGTTCATTTAACTATAAATCTGCAACGCTTACATTTTAAACAAGCCCCCCACTTCCGCCCGCTGCTGTTGCTTCATTATTTTTGCACAATCATCATTCATTTTGTCTCAAAAATTGTGCAATTAAAAGCAAAAATTATTTACTTCGTCAAAACGGAAGCAAGACGAAAAACAGCATTTTAACAAAAGTGCATTCGAAGAAAGTTCGACGCGAAAGGATATGAAAAGAGTTGTTGGTGGAGTTGCAGTTGTTGTAGGAGCCAGAAATAAAAAAAAATCTTTTGTTCTTCCAGCTGGATGGTCCACAGTTGCAAGACACGCCTTCGTTTGCTTTTGTATCTTCCATCGAGCTCTTTATATAAAGCCAATTCGTCCCTTTCTAGTCAGCTGAAGATGAAATCGTTGGCCACTTGCAATGTTTTAATTAAAACAGTCTGCGATGTGGCAGCATTTGTAAGGATTTTTAGATTTTCTTTAATTTAAGTTTGTTTTTGCTCATAACAATAAATTGTTCCTTCGTACAAAATGAAGTTAGGTTACAAAACTAAATTGTACATTTCATATTACATACAACAACAATGCCATTAACAGAAAAAATAACCGCAAAGCACTGACACACTTTGTGCTGAGTTCAACCGTTTAGTTTCTTGTCTGATAAGAACCGAAGGCCACATTCCAAGAAAAAGTTAATTATTTCCAGCTAAAATTTCAAACAATTTAATGAGAATCAGATAGATTCTAACACATTTTCATTATTCTACAAAGCTTTCAATAATTTATTGTAATAAAATATTGCCCACAGCTTACGCCCACTCGTTTGTTTAAAGTTCAAAACATCGATTAATTGTAATTTTTTCATTGCTTTCAAATAAAATTTGCTAGAACTGAAGTGTAAGAAGGTTGAGTAATAAATAGGCTGCGACGAAAAAAAAATTTTTTTCGTTTTCGAAACGCTTTTTTCAAAAAAGTTAAACATCTGCCCAAAGACAAAAGAGTTTTCGAAGTAAAAAACTTCATACATCACTCCATAGAAAAGTATTTGTTTATAAATATTATTTCAATTATGTAAAACACAAATTATTAACAATTTTGTGTCTGTAAATATTTCTTTAAAAAATTAAAAAATACTATCTTTGAAAGACATTCATTCAACAGAAAATTTTGAATTTATTAAGACAAAGGCAAAAATTTTTAAAACAGATTTTGTTTTCTTAAACTTGTAAGAAATTATCTTCGACTTGACCGAAGTAAAAGTACCACTACAGCCATATTGAAGTATTTATTTAATCGAATTTATTTTGATTTTATAATTTTGATGAAGTTTCTTTGTAAAGGGGATAGCCCTTGTTTTTATCAAATTTTTCCACATTTCAAACTACATTAAGTATCTACTTTAAAAATATCAATAATAATGTTTGAACTTTTAAGTAAATAAATAAATTTTTGTGGAATTTATGAAGATTTTGATATATAGATGACGTCACTTTATGTGGGCGATAGAGGAAGTATACAAAATATTTACCGCTACCCAAGAGAGATGAGTATCTTTTAAACTTTCTTATTTGTAACAATCTTTACTTATGCAACGTCGGAAATGACCCAACGTTTATTACCGTAAACAGAAGAGACGTTCTAGATCTCAATCTTACAACATCCATTCATAATGACATAATAGCGGACTGGTATTTTTCAAAAAAACCTTCGTGTTCAGATCACTGTCACATAAGGTTTGAAATAAAGTCAGCTACTGTACAAATTACTTCCTATCAGGTCATCCTCGATAAACTTCCCCTCAGAATTGATACCGTAGACAAATTGTGATACTCAGCAGACTATGTCCAATCATCCATCATCCAATCTTTTAAGGATAACTGTCGCCTTAAATTGAAGAAGTTCAAGGGACAAGCACCCTGGTGGAGCAACCACCTCAATGATTTCAGAAAAGGAGTAAGGAAGCTGTTCAACAGAGCTAAGCGCAATAATAACTGATAATCCTTCTTCCGATCTCTCACCAACTACAACAAAGAGATCAAGAAAGCTACAAAGTACTCATTCAGGAACTACTGTGGTTCCATCAAGGATGTTCCTACGAGCTGTCGCCTTCAGAAGATTTAAGCTATTGTCAGACCTCAATCCTTAGCTAGTCTAATACACGAGAATGGTGACCAGACAAAAACCAAGAAAGATACACTAGAACTCCTTCTCAAAACTCACTTCCCAGACTCCGTCATTCAGAACGGTTCTCACTTAAACAACTCTTACTGCTACTACGAAGAGACAAATCTTCCAAGTAGAGGAGAGGGGATATTATGGAAACAAATATGCAACGCATCAGCAGGTAATTGGGCCATTAATTGATTAACACATTAAACACATTAGGCACAACATGCCTTTCAAACGGGTAAATCAACAGAGTCGGTACTTACGAGAAGGGCTCTTAACAATCTTAAGATGAAACCAGTTAAAGGTCGGTGGATTGACAGACTTGTCTGGATAACACTTCCCTCAAAGCAGCTACAACCAGGGGATGCCCGCAAGGAGGCGTCCTATCAACCCTGCTTTGGTCCCTAGTAGCAGCTAGCCTCCTACTTCAACTCAAAGACACTGGGATAGATGTGGGTGGGTATGCCAATGACGTAGCAGTCATCATACGAGGGATCTTTGAGAATACAGTCTACAAGTAGTTCTACAAGCAGTACTGAACACAGTACAGAGATGGTGCCTAAACGATGGCCTCTCTGTCAAAACAAAAAAAAAAACAGTTATTGTTTCTTTTACAAAACGGCGCAAGCTTAATCTTACTTGCCCGGAACTCTTTGGGGAAAAAGTAGATTTTTCCAACTCAGCAAAGATCTTGGAGTGATCCTGGACAGTAAACTGTCCTGGAACCTCCACATAGACCGCATCATCAGCAGATCAACAGCCTGATTGTCGACCTGCAGAAGAATTTGCGGCAAGAACTAGGGAATAAGCCCTAAGATGATGTACATTCTCTACACTTTGATCGTCAGACCAACACTATTATATGCTTCTGTTGTGTGGTGGTCGAAAACCCTAGAACGATCAACCATCAAGCGGTTAGAACAAGTTCAAAGTTGTGCAGGGGTAGGTATTACAGGCTGCATCATATTCATCAGGCTGCATAACATCCAGTTAGAGGCGAAGCTCAGCCTATAGAGATTCTTCCATCTGTGCAGCATTGTCCTAAAACATTCCTTTAACGGACACCTCTCCTCAATAACAACCCTTTAGCGAGAAAAGGCATTCAGCATGCCCCAAGATGTCATGCTTCCCAAAAGCTGCTTTAACAAAAACTTCATCGTAGTTATCCTCCCAGATTTCACTGGGAACACGAGAAACTAATCCCATTCGAAAACGACCTTGTGTGCTATCCGGACGGTTCCAAAATGGAGGAAGGCACGGTAGCTGGAATCTTTGGAGGACACTCCAATGAGAGCCACTTCTACAGTGCCGGTTAGCTTACCACAATCTTTCATGCAAAAATCCTTGCCATTAGTAGATGTATCAGACTGAACTGTCTGAATAATGTTAGGGGCAAAACGATTTTTGTTTTCTCCTACAACCAAGCTGCACTTAAAGCTCAGACATCACCCATAATCAAATCCAAGCTTGTGTTAGAGACTGCCAACGTCCTCAACGAACTGGCTGCACAGAAAAACAAAATTACCCTACAGTGGACTCCTACCCACTGTGGCTTTGACGGGAATGAGAAAGCACACTCAATAGCCAAACAGGGAGCAGAATCCCCATTTACAGAACCGGAACCGTTCTGTGTTATTGGCAACAATCTCTTCAAGCAGCACGTCAAAACAAGCTCATTCCGCGAATCTCAAGATTTTTTGAAGAACTATTTCCCAGAATATTCACCTAAATAATCGAAATTCTTTATCAACTTAAGGATGAGGGAAAAAACCTCCCATACAACGCAAAAATTAAAAACAGCATAAATAAGCTCATACTTAATCTACAACAATTAAATTTGGTATGTATGTATTTCATATCAAAAAAAGGGGTCATCTAAAAATTGGTGTCATCCAACCACGGACACGCCCACCTCCCATACAATGCAAAAATTGAAAACTCAATAAATAAGCTCATGTTTAACGTACGGAGATAAAATTTGGTACGTTTGTATTAAATTACAAAACACATATAGTTTCGAAATGTGGATGTCCTCCAATCACATACACACCCATCTCCCATACAACGCAAAAATTTAAAATTCAATAAATAAGCTAATGTTTAACCTACAGAGATAAAATTTGGTTTGTAAGTATTTAATACAAAAACCAAGATTCATTCATTTTACTGGAATAAAATTTGAAATGTTTGTAAATGTTTCATCAAAATTTAAATGCATGTAAAATATGGGCTTCATCCGCTCACGGACACGCCCATTTTCAATACTATTATTGTATTTTTAAAAAGTAATTTAGCTTATTTCATAGTCGGCCTAGTCCGACTTTAGACTTGCTTTACTTGTTTTTTATTTATTACTGTATGTTTAATATGAGCTGACATATGATCATTACCGCAAACTCCATAAGATACGAAAATCGCTCGTGGTTGCATGACAAACATGGCCGCCATTTTGTAAAAACAACAAAAATATTTTTTAAAAGCAGTTCTAAGGTGCCGAAACATTACAAAATTTATGGTAAACAAAAAATTTTTAAATAGTCGAGCGACCGAATTTGCTTTTGTGTGATCAATCTCGGCCGAATGACCCAAATGTTAGTTGTACCCGATATATCAATTCATTTGAAAATTTAAATTTTCAATATATTCCTATATTGGTTTTCGATCAGATATGGTTCGAAATTACAAAAAGAAACTAATCGTGGTGCTTTCGACGAGGATGATAAATAAGTAGATTTCAGACATCAGCAATGAGACTATCATTATTCGCAGAAAAATAATGCACCAAGAGAACGTTGGTTAAAGATTAGGTTTGATTCATTTGGATGTTCAGTGTTGCTGGTTTAATTTTTTTCTTAAGTATTCAGCATTAGTTTTGGAATTCCCAACGCGTTAAAGACACCTGTGGTTATCGTTAGATGGCTCTTAAGTTCACTTACTGTAACCTGGTATTTCTAACATCTTTGCTAGCAATGTTTGTACCTAACTTTAACAGTTCGTTAAAGATGTTTGTTTCAAACTGAAACAACAATAACGCTTAAATTTTTTATTTCAATTCACTGAATATAACTATCTTTTATTAATTGATGGTCAAACAATTGTATCGAACCGATCTTGTGACATTATATTTATTTTAGCACTGTTCTACTCTAACAATGACGATAAAAGATATGTTGATTTTTTGTACGAATAATTCTGGTGTTTCGATTTTTTTTTAAATAGTATAAATATTCATGTCAAATGTTCTCTTTCAAATCTCAAGGAGCAAACTTCACAAAACTACTTGTTTTATTTAGAAAACATTAAAAAAATGTATGTTAGAACTTTAATAATATAATATTGTGCGTCGGTACGATAATCAGCGCTTAGAAGGAATTAACATTTCTAGATTCTAACACGAAATATCTCAACACATAATTTTTTTGATACATTTATGAAATGATTTTTATAAGAAAAATATTTTTCATCTCCCGTGGCTCATATTGTATTGACTGTTTCTTTACTAAACTTGTGTATGCGAATCCTCATCCAATTTAGTTAGTTACATTTTTTTATGTTTTTTTTTATATTTAAAAGTTTTTTAATTAAAAACTAATTTTTAAAATTGCACAATGTATAATTATTAATTGTTAAAATGTAATTATTATTTTAAATAAAGAACACAACATGGGTACCAATATCGTTTTTTTTTTTTGAGTTAACATTTTGTATTCAAATTTAAGGATAAATGTTATTATTTTAAAGGGCTGCCATACAAAAATGGTTTTATATGTAGCTTATACTCCAATAAAACACCTTATTTTTTGTCAATCTCCATATATTAAGCAAATATCATTTAAATATATTTTCTTAACTTTTTCCAAAACTTCTTGTACGAAAAATCAGAAAAATCTAGCCTAAAATCAAAATGATAACTTTATAAATGCATAACTCTTTTTGGAGCTAAAATATCTAATGGATTAGCTCCATTTAAATTTTAAAAATACTTTATTTAATTAAGATTCAAAATATATCTTCTTTCATTTTTCATAAAAAAAGTGTCGTGGCACTTTTTCAAGAACACAAATTTTCGGTTTAAATTCGAACTATAAGTCACATATCAATGAAACTCGGTACGAACTTACTACACGGTTAAAAATGTTGGACTAGTTTTTAATCCAAACTTTGGTTTAAAGTAATTTTTAATCCAAAAAGTACTATTTTTTATTCCATACTTAAGTTTAATTTGTTTAAAATCCAAAAAACTTTAAGTTAAGACTATTTTTGGACTACAAATTTGCATTAAGGTAGTATTTTCAGGAAAAAGTATTTATGTTACCTAAGATTGAAAATTATCAGCCATAATCCTCTTCTATGATTGATTTGAGTACTTACTCCTAAATTTTTTTATGTACTGAATTATACTCTTTAAAGCAACGCTGAAAATTAAAGATCGTCAAACGTTTAAGATTATAGAAATCGGTAGTGTTGATACGGACAAGCTTACTTCGCATGAAATACTTTCTTCAAGTAAGTATTCCAATGTATTTTTATATGAATGCACATTGCAATTGGAAAAGACAGATGCAGCAGAATATCTGTTCCAATTTTTGTTGTGCTGTGTGTTTCTTTTTATACTTTTTTAACACAATTCTTTTTGTAGTTGCATCAGAAATAGACAAAGAAGTCTCAGATGAAATAATGCTGAAAGATCACGATGGTGCTCAACTTCACGTTGACGATCTTTCGCAACAGTATAAGAACTGCAGCTGCTTCTACATAGAAATAAATCGAAAAGGTAATTTTTGTTAATATCTAAATTTAATATTCACATCCAAGCAAAAATTAAAATTGTTGAACTCAGACTGAACTCAGGCAGAACACGGCCTTATTTCAGCACAAATGCATGACAAAAGTCTGAACAACGGTCAAACAGCGGGCACTTGCAGGACGGGAGAACAGAGTCAGGCAACGGCCGTACAGCAGCCATACAAACTTACAAAACATAACTTTAAGTTGAATACTACATTTGTTAATATTATAAACAGTGATCTAATAAACAGTACTATTCTTATAATGAAACAATAAAATTAAAAAAAAAAAGTTCATGTTTTCTTTTAATTGTATCTTCAACTCAAATTTGGATTATACAAATTTTTCAGTTTGCAAACTTCTAAACAATTTGAAGATTAAACTTTTGTCTTTTCGGTTTAGAAAATGTTAAACCTTTGTGGAATAAAAAGTAATCCTTTTGGGAATACAATACTTTAAACTTATTTTGGACTAAAATCTAATCCTTTTTGGGTTATAATATTTTATACTTTCTGTGGATTAAAAATTATTCCTTTTTGGATTAAAAAATTTTAAACTTTTTGAGGATTAAAATGAAATCCTTTTTGGATTGAAAAATTTCAAACTTTTCATTGGATTAAAAATTAAAATTTTTTTGGTCGTGTCCTATATGTAATCCAAAAAAGATTAAAATTCAGCCCAAGATTTTTAACCGTGTACTTAGTTGTGACCTTCGACAGGTAAATTTGATATTTTGAACTAAATGTCACATAACTATGAAACTGAGTATGAAGGTTCTTAAATTGTAAAACTGACACAGCTTTTTCGGTACAGAAAGGCTATGGAAGTGAAAGTAACAGCAACATTCTATCTCAGAATGGTGTCCTGTAGAACGGGCCTTGTACAAGCTCTGCCCATTTAAAACAATTCTTTTTTAATTTAATCGATTTGGAAATAATACTTACAGAACAAAAACACTCGGCTTGGAGTTACTATTTGGTGATATTCTACTACTGGGAAATACTCGAAAAATACACCCATACAAAAATTTTATTTTTTGAAGCTTTTGAAATAATCGCCACAGAATATTGAATCTCAGAGTGTAGTTACGATTTGTTTATGGCTTCTATTGGCAAACTGGACCCGGCATTGGACAAGGAGCGTGGTTCAACATAATCGTCTGAAACAAGTTTTGAATGTATGGTATATAAATATTATATATATTTTCATTTGTAACATTCAATTGCGATGAATAAGTTTATTATTTACAAAAATAAAAAACAAATTGGCCACACACTTAACCTGCATGCCACGGTCACCGCGCTGGTTACAAGCCAGTTTAAATACAAAAATTGAAACTACTATTTTAAGGTTCATTATTTTAATAGTCATTTGAAAATTTGAACCATTTGTCAAAATTTTTCAGAATCCTGTTTTGCTCCAAAAAAATACAATTTTGTTCCGTACAGCTGAAAATAAACACTATCTGCAGACCTATGCAGATGAGACCTCGACCACTACTGGTAGTCATTTAAAAAAATTTTTGATTTGAAAAAAAATTTAGAGTAATCTTAAAAGACTAGCTCAAATAACTTTAAGGACAAACAGGAGTAACAAGCTATTTTTCACTTTTTGTCTAAATTCTTTTCCTGCACTCACTAGAAGATTACACAAAAGTTTGTCTAGTTTTTCTTTCATGTTCTCTACTAGTTTTCAATGACAATCGAAATACAAGTAAGCTTATTCAAACGCACAATTTGATTCTATTATTATTAGAGGCTATGGTACTACAATAGATCAAACTAGTCTTTGCGAGCTGATGTCCTTTAACAAAGACCGCCACCTTTACCCACCACCTACTTCCAACACTTTCTTCAGACATATATTTTCATAATGAAAGATACATATAATCATGTACATTAAAAAAAGCTTTTCCATCAATATAATATATTACAATCTTAGAAATGTTTAAAAACATTTTGAACTCTTGTCATGCATTTAAAGGATTCAACAGAAAATATACAGTTACTTTTATTTTCTCCAGAACAATTTAGCAAACATTTTTTTTTAAGTGCTTCTTTTAGAAATATAGATAGAGTAAAACCTCAGGCATTTTTATGAATTTAAAGCAATTAGCGTGATTAAGAAATAAAAATATAAATTAAACAAGCACTTTAAGATCAAAACACGCAACGTAAACAAGCTGCTTTTAGACAAGTACTCATTATTTCTCTATATTTTAACAAGATTTCAAGAAATTTGCTGACTACTTAATAAGTTACAAAGAGAACAAAAAGAACTGCAACGGGTGAAAAAAGCTTTTATCGTCATATAGCTTAAATGCACAGTAGGACGCATTCTTTGTTCGAGGCAATAAATAGTGGCCGACTTTTATAACTGGTGCCAACAACTCTATTAGTTTCTTCTCTACTCTATATGTATAACCTTATTTTTCAAAAGTTGCGCAATAATGACACTACCTTGAAGATTGAATGGAAAAAGTTTTTATGTTGCAGACAAATTTGGCGGCATCTTACAACATGGCGACTACTGTGCGTCATCATCAACACCTTCATTACTTTAATCAAAAGTTTTTGTGTGTTCAGCTATTTTTCATTTGAAGAACTCATCAACTCGCATTCATTTCCTTCTTCATCTGAAGCAATGATTAACGGGTAGGTGGGGAGTTGATATTTTGAAGAAGTCATATTTGGTTCATTCTGTTGAGACAAATCCAACGCCAAGCAAAAAGAGTAGAGGTTGGGAATTTGCAAAAAATATGCCTCATCAAAAAGAAAATGATAAAAAGTAAATCCACCGACACACATAATGTTACATAACAAAAACAAGTTTCTTTATCCTCAGCGTTCTTGAGAATAGTTCTGCTTCTGCTTTGCATGCAGCAACTTGAGCCTGAGCCTTAAACAAAGACTATCATCAAAAAGTTTTCGAGCACAAAATAGCATAAAATAGAAAAAAAATTCAGTCTCAATTCAAAAATATGCAAAGCGTTGCCAGAATTTGTTATGAGTTTTGGTACTGGTATTAAACCCTTCAACATAGGATATTCAAAAAATATGCATAGCAGACTATGCGAAGATATGTTGAATCTGATGAACAAACCAAGACACAGAAATAATTTAGATGAAGGAATGAGAGTATGTGAAATAAGCTGAGCTGAGAGAAAAAACTAAAAACAAAAAGTTAACAGATAGTATTAACGATGCAGAGAAAAAGAAAATAAGTCAGCCCAGTGATCCTTTAAATCGGTTTGAATTATTTAGTTACCTTAGCTGGAATTATTCTGTTTGCACTTTTGGCAACATTGGTTTGTTTATTTGTAACAAGAAACTTTTTCTTTGTGATATTCCGCAGCAATAGAATACATTTACGGAAGCCTTAATAATTACACAAAACTGACATGTTGCACAATTAAAGTTTTTATTTGTATATCTAACATTATCATTTAAATATAATGAAAAAGTTATGTTAATGCTGTTTTTTATTTTTAGCCAAAAATTTCAGTTGATCAAGAATAACATGGTTATGGTTATGGTTATGGTTATGGTTATGGTTATGGTTATGGTTATGGTTATGGTTATGGTTATGGTTATGGTTATGGTTATGGTTATGGTTATGGTTATGGTTATGGTTATGGTTATGGTTATGGTTATGGTTATGGTTATGGTTATGGTTATGGTTATGGTTATGGTTATGGTTATGGTTATGGTTATGGTTATGGTTATGGTTATGGTTATGGTTATGGTTATGGTTATGGTTATGGTTATGGTTATGGTTATGGTTATGGTTATGGTTATGGTTATGGTTATGGTTATGGTTATGGTTATGGTTATGGTTATGGTTATGGTAATGGTTATGGTTATGGTTATGGTTATGGTTATGGTTATGGTTATGGTTATGGTTATGGTTATGGTTATGGTTATGGTTATGGTTATGGTTATGGTTATGGTTATGGTTATGGTTATGGTTATGGTTCTGGTTATGGTTATGGTTATGGTTATGGTTATGGTTATGGTTATGGTTATGGTTATGGTTATGGTTATGGTTATGGTTATGGTTATGGTTATGGTTATGGTTATGGTTATGGTTATGGTTATGGTTATGGTTATGGTTATGGTTATGGTTATGGTTATGGTTATGGTTATGGTTATGGTTATGGTTATGGTTATGGTTATGGTTATGGTTATGGTTATGGTTATGGTTATGGTTATGGTTATGGTTATGGTTATGGTTATGGTTATGGTTATGGTTATGGTTATGGTTATGGTTATGGTTATGGTTATGGTTATGGTTATGGTTATGGTTATGGTTATGGTTATGGTTATGGTTATGGTTATGGTTATGGTTATGGTTATGGTTATGGTTATGGTTATGGTTATGGTTATGGTTATGGTTATGGTTATGGTTATGGTTATGGTTATGGTTATGGTTATGGTTATGGTTATGGTTATGGTTATGGTTATGGTTATGGTTATGGTTATGGTTATGGTTATGGTTATGGTTATGGTTATGGTTATGGTTATTGTTATAGTTTTCGTGATGGTTTTGGTTATGGTTATGGTTATGGTTATGGTTATGGTTATGGTTATGGTTATGGTTATGGTTATGGTTATGGTTATGGTTATGGTTATGGTTATGGTTATGGTTATGGTTATGGTTATGGTTATGGTTATGGTTATGGTTATGGTTATGGTTATGGTTATGGTTATGGTTATGGTTATGGTTATGGTTCTGGTTATGGTTATGGTTATGGTTATGGTTATGGTTATTGTTATTGTTATAGTTTTCGTGATGGTTTTGGTTATGGTTATGGTTATGGTTATTGTTATAGTTTTCGTGATGGTTTTGGTTATGGTTAGGGTTATGTTTAGCTATTCAATCGTATTTACAAAATGTATAGGAAGATCTTTCCCAAATCTATATGTGTCACAATAGCCCAAACACTAGCTCTTACTTAGGCTAGGTTATAACTTTATTTTGACTTTAGCTGTCACATCCAACCGGTTGCTTAAAATCTCTTATGTGAATGCTTTCGACGCGATGAGAATACAATTTCTCTCTTTTTCTTAGTACTCGAGCTTTGTTGCTTTGCGAATAGTTCCAGATTTATTCTGTTTTTTGATATACTTGTAATGTAGTCAATATTATAAAAAATACTATTTAAAAACACTGAAAAAATGTAGCCACTAGTAAGAACTAACAATTAATAAATGGTATTTTTCTTTTCTAGCTTACACAATATTATGAAAATAAAATATGAATGTACTTAATTTTTTGTGCTCTATCTTAGGAATCAGATCAGATGTGATAACAAACTTAGGCATACACGTCTAATATTTGATTTCCAAAAAGCTTAAAAAATTTCAGAGCTATAAGACAAGTGGGCGTGGCAACAAATTTTAGTAATTTTTGTAGAAAGCGGTTGTAAATAAAATTTTTTTCCTGACAGCACTGGATATTTCCAAGAGTTCAACATGTTAAAATTCAGAAATAAGATTTCAACTTTTTTCCGTCTAGAATGCCTTTTCGCATCACTGTGTGACGGTTATGTATGTTTTTGAAGTGGGCTTAAATCTTTGACAATAATTAATTTTTTTTTTATTTTAAGATGAAGATATTTTAAGATTTTTTTGCCGCTCTGAAAAAGGTTACTTCAAGGAATACATTCAAGATAATTCGTCATTGCAGACAAGTCTGTCAAAGACATGTTTCTTTAAATTTATGAAATTTGAAGATTATTTAAACATGTTTGCATATTTAATTAAGAGTTGGGCCACGTTTTGGTTAAATTTTTCGTTGAAGAGGATTTTGTCATGACCAAAAAATACAGCAAAATTTATAAAGTTCCAAAAGTTTCAATGTAATGACAGCAAAGTGAATAGTTTTGATAAGGACTTCTTATTCGAATTGGTTAAAAGGTAAAGGCAACAACAAACAAAAACGCAAACGATTTAAAATTAATAAATTTTGCAGTTATTACAATTACTGTGCAGTCTGGGTAGGGTGGCGCGAACATCAAATTTTTTTTATTGAGTACTCTTTAGCGTGAACACGCTTTTGTATTGAGTAAAAATTGTTTTTTGTTTTCGGAATCCTCTAGAGATCATCTTTTAAAAAGAGGGTGGTTTTTGCAAACTTTTTTTTGTATGGAGACCGACCTCTTATCACACTTTAATGAACATGTCAACGGACTTTATGCCATTGATTCAACCGATGGATCAGAATACCATCCGTATTACTAAGCTCAAATAAAAAAGAACATTTCAAGAGTAGCTGTTGAAAAAGAAGACATCTCTCAGTTTCTAAAAACGTAATCATTACAAGATGCCATTTCCTTTTCCGCGTTATTAATTGGAATCAATTAAAGCCTGAGGTTACTGAAAAATGCTGGCGATCTATTTTACAAAAGGAAGGCGATGGTAATGATGATTAAGCAGATCTCATTCCTTCAAGTGTATTCCGACAGCAAATAATACAACAAAAATCAGCTGAAATTGATGACACACAGAGTTTATTGTAAATCGTTATTCCAGACGTAAGTGTCTAAAAACAATAGCCAACATGTGCGAAAATTTATTAATGAACCTTTTTTTTTTTAAGTTTCCATATGCTGAGGCTGATATTGAAAACTGGAATACAATTGAAGAAATATTGCCTATTTCTGTTATGGCTGCGAAGAGTAAAAGAGTATGTCTGATAATGATGACGATGAGCAAGTTCCCCTTCTTGCATACAAAAAGCCCATAACAGCAGCTAAACAAACAAAAAAAATTGGCCATTTCAGCCCTTGAAAGGACTTTGCGAGCTTCTTATGATCAATTGTGTTGTGTGTGTTATCAAATGTTTACACACAATTGACCGAGGACTGGATCTACATGTTTGATGCTGACTTCGAACGGCTAAAGTTCATTTTCTCAACACGCTTTACATGACGTTATTTACTATCTGAGGTTTGCCATTGTCTGCAGAGGGGTGGTGACCGATCAAAAAATTTTTTATTGAAAAAACTTTTGGCTGCGGCTGGGGATCGAACCCGGGCTCCGAGCATGCTAAGCCACATACTTAACCTGCATGCCACGGTCACCACAAGCATAACAGCAGCTGAGCCCATTCAAATTTTCTACACCGCAATAGAATGAGCAGAGGCAAATAATTTCACAGATGTTTCAAGTTTTCTAGTGTTACATAACCTCCGCGACCAAGCAGTACAAAAATCAGTCAACGACCGCAAGAAACAATCGTGCATTAATGATTATTTTCTATCAAATTCTTCATTTATTATTACGAAATAATGTATGCATATAATTGTAATTTTAAATGAATAAAACTCATAATTTTCTAAAGTAAATATCAACCTGTTTAATGTGAACAGTTCTTTCAAAAATTAGTTCACACTTTCCAAGACTATACTTAATTAATTTTTTAAATTTTATTTATTTGCATATATTTCATCAATGTGATTGTCCTTATCCTTATAAATTCTTATTGACATCTTATTTATAATGTTAAATAAATTAAATTTAATTTAATGAGAAGTTTATAAAGATTCTCAACCTCAAATTTGTATTTGTATTTATTGAGATAAGTTACTGACAAATAAGATTAAATCTTTTGAATGTCACATTGACAAAATAATAACAACAAATAAATATATTAAATAACAACAAATAGGCCTCATTATAAGGATCGATTACACGATGACGACTTTTGGCTTTAGTACACTAACAAAGATTTTTTTCTGGAATGTTATGACACTCCTTGGCGATAGTGCTCAAAGCAGCCACAACGATAGATTCCCGCAACTACAATAACAGTTTTTACGTTACATTGATGCAGGTTTATACAGTGATGCCAGTGCTGGATTTCTGCTTACAACAAAAGCCCACATAAGTCCGATTTGATGGGCACCTTTATCAGAGAGGTTGATCACCTCTAGATTCTATAGAGTAGTCAGTAAGATAACCATGATACACACTATGCGCCTACCAAGCAAGCCCCTGATATCGAAAAGGATACTTTCTATAGTAGGTTAATCGCCACTTAAAACGGTGTGCCAAGGGCAGACATTAAAACATTAATGGGCGATCTTAATGCCAAGGTTTGGCAGGATAGCGATCAGCTAAAACATGTAATGGTAAAACATGGCGTCAGTAAATGAAATGACAATGGTTAGAAATTTGTAGATTTCTGCAACACCAAAAGCATGGATATAGAACATAGCACTCATGTTTAAGCACAAATTCTGTCAAGTAGAGTCTTCATAGATGGTAGAACTGAGATCCAAATCGACCACTTTGTCATCCCGCACCTACTTAGAAGTAGCCTTCTAGTCGTTAGAGGCAGGAGAGATGCTGACATCGAAATTGCTTATGATCAACATCTCATGATAACGAGCATGCGTCTCCGCACCACAGCAGTTCAAAATCCCACTATCTCAAATCAGCGGACGCCTGCATATTTTACGCCACTACCCAGCAGCAATCAGTGATGTAAACCCAGTAATGCACAAATAAAAAAGAAAGAAAATTAATTATAAGACTCAACGAACAAAAGGCAAACAAGAAACTCTGTAAGCAAAAAGTCATCAAACGGCTGTACAACAGCTATAGCGGCCGAGTTTAAATGAACTTTTTCGGCAGCTACGGAAGATTTTCAGCACATGTACAGGCAAATTGTCCTGCTAGCGACTGTTGTACATCCGTTTTATGGCTTTTTGCTTACAAAGTTTCTTGTTTGCCTTTTGTATGAACGTTGTACAGCATTACCTAAAAAATGTTGATACCTCTAGCTTTTTTGGCCATAGCTTATCTCCAAATAAATATTTATTTACATATTATTACACCGTCATTTACCGTGTTATTATATCGTTAATACACACCGTTATTACCGAAAGAGCATGTCAATAGCTTCAACATTGCTGAAGAAACTGATTGAGTTACTTTCTAAACAGAAAAGCTATGACCATGACACCCCATCAAAATCACAAAAAAAACATAAAACTCCAAGTAAAATGTCTGATTGCCAAAGTTTATTTTTTAAATTTATTTTTACATTATATGTCATTGTTTAAATGATGGTTTTTCCATCAATTTTGATCGATCTGATCGCATTGAGCAACGTCTCAAAATCAATTACTTCATATTCGATTGTTCTTTCTTTACGAAAAAACAAAACTCAAAAAATCAACTAAAATACTGTGAAATTACTTAAAAATGTATTCAGTGTCAATTTCAAACGTCAAAAAATCATAACAAATTGTTTCGGAATACGAACAAAAGAAGGAATGTTATAATTAAAGATCTTAAATGTGTTCAACTTCGATTTCAAAGCCATACTGAAATCAATGAATGTTTGCAAACGTGCAAGTCCAGAAAAAACTATCCATTGTAAAAAAGTATAACAGAAACATAATAAAACTCTATTTATTTAGCTAGTATATTCGGAAAGAACGAACTTAAAAAACCGTTTTATCAATTTTTAAATG
This sequence comes from Tetanocera ferruginea, assembly GCA_958299015.1. Lineage (NCBI taxonomy): Eukaryota > Metazoa > Arthropoda > Insecta > Diptera > Sciomyzidae > Tetanocera > Tetanocera ferruginea. The sequence goes on from OY282641.1 coordinate 106,646,591, forward strand.
CCATTTCGTATGACACTTGACAAGACCCACACCCCTAACTAGGTCACTTGATATGTGCCTTCTGCACTGTCACAACGTATAATTTTGAATTTCTTACCAGACTATCTTGGAACTAAATTTTAAGTTCTGTAAAAAGGTTTAGTTATTACGGCTATGATAAATGCAAGCCAGGTTGATAAAAGCAATAAATTTGAAAAACTAGATGTTTTAGTTGGAGTAGAAGGAGTCGTTGTTGAAACTCTGAAGATTACTTTCATATTTTATGAGTGGAGTACGAGCTGTGTAACTTGACTGCATGTAGCGAACAAGAGCAAAATTCACTTAAATTGTCAGTTATTTACACTGAATTAAAAAAAAATAAAAACACAACTGAATAAGTAATTAAATGGTATATAAACTGTACTTTTTGTACACATAAATTGTTAATTGGCTGCAAAGTTAGAGCCCAGAGGCAGAAAAACACAAAATTTAATTTAACCCAATCTGCATATAATTTATTAAAGGAATTTTGTCAAACTTTTCACATAAATTAAAAAAAAAAATGTCAATTTCTCATGCATATCAAAGCACACCCGTACTCAAAAACACACACACACACACATGACAAATAGACACACCTTTATGTGAACAATTTTTTTACTGAATCAAAAGTTTGCGACATGTTAAATAATAAGTTAGACAACTTTATATGCAACCCCTCGTACCACCCTTCAATCGACACAACAAAAGTGACAAAAGCAAAAATCCTTGAAAAAAATATCTTTCGAATAGAATTCTGAACACATCAAAATCCTGCTGCCAGCACAATCGAACTTTTGAATTTTTTTCTAAATCATGCTCAACAGTTCTTAAAGAAAATGAAATGTTGAGACAAGCTGACTTTTCTCTTTACTTACCTACGTTTAACTCCTCCGCAAAGGGAAAACGAAATTCTTCTAAAGACCGCGTCACAACGACTGCAAAGAAAATCCAACTTTCAGACAGGGCTCAGCACACTCTCCCTATGGAACAAGCAAGTGTTTGTATGGCCTTCTTTATGAGGTGGTGTGTGTATGTGTATATTTGAGTGGGTGTGTGTTTACGTGCAAATGGTGTACAAATTTTTATTCTGTCATTCGGTTAAACCCTTTTTTCGAAATCCAAGAAATACTAAAACACACGAATACCCGACCATAAGGAACTTCAAGGATGTAAAGTGGAGATGTTGCTTAAGTTAAGATCCGTTATGGGGAAAAAAAAACAAGCGGAAGCTCTTTTTTTTTAGCAACTGTTGTGATTTGATTCACACACGTAAATATGTGGCACCCTTCAAGCAGTTGTATGTGTTTCCGGCTGTCTGTCTTTCTGTCCTTCTCACTTCGGATGTTTGTGCGCTGCGGTTGCGATTTGTTTTATTGAGTAAAACTCTGGTGGAAAATTCCGTAAAATAAAACTGTCAGAAGCATGGATCTGCATACGCAATACTAAGCAGGAAGCCATGATTTTTAAGCACGTCTCAAAGACGTTTTTTTTTTTTTGTTTTTTTTTTTTTTGTCAATATATTCGAACTTATACAATTTAATATTCTGTATTCTTGTTAAATGGAAACAAGTAAATCAGTTGTTGTCTGGCAAACTTCACAATGAGGTAGCTAAGAATGCCAATTTGAGAACTGTTTTATAAATATTTGAAGAAAAAACAAAAAAACAAAAAACAAATTGGCCAAATATTTGAAGAACTGTGATGAAAATGGTTGGGTAGAAGCTCGTTAAGGTTCTATTCAGATACTTATTTGTCATCTGCTAAGAAATGTATGAGTTATTTGCGGTTTGAGATGTTTACATAATTTCCTTACCTCTATAAATCTAAACTTGAGTTTGAAATCAGTTTAAAAAGTAATAAAAATTTCTGCCAACTTTGAAAAATTTAAGCAGTGTTAAGTTGTATTTTCTCGAAAAGTAACAAAAAATAACAAAACCTTGTTTCATTTCTTAGTCTAAGGTTAAATGTGAAGCTGGTGATTTCATAATTATAAAGAAACTTTAACATGCCTTTAGCAAGGAAAAGTCTCAAGAAAGTTCTGTTCTATTCACTTCATTCAACTCTTTAACAACGAAATTTGATGATGAAAATTCTCATTTCCTGTAATGCTTTCGTGCTGTTGTTAAAACCTGCTCGTTATTTCCTTTCCAGCGTTCTATATTCTTAAACCAACTTTTGACTTAAGCACGCAATGTAATATACATACACAGTCATGCATATATATTGACATATCTGGAAGCCAATTTGTCATTTTAATTAATTTTATCTTTACACACGCTCATCTTCCACCTCGTAAACAATCTGGCTTATTGCTTTTACCGTTCAAAGGAAACGCGTACCAATGCTATATTTACTTATTTTGGTGAACATTCGCTATTTACCGTTGTACGCATTTCGGTCCACCCATACGCAAATGCAAAGAAACATTCGGGTGCGGTATAACGTTGGCAGCTGTGCTTTAAGTCAATACCCAGCAAACCACATCTCAATAGAAATATTTACCGATAGTATTAAGATATCGATGCGATATCCGCATTGTAAAAATGTCAATACTATTTTTGAAATTTTATATATTTAATGTTTGGAAACATTATCCTTGTGGAAAATTACATATTAGGGGTATTCTCGCAGTATAGCAAAGATGCAAAATTTGTGAAAATGCAACCTTGCAATACTGAAATATGCAACACTGCGGGAGCGCACAAAATCACAAATATTGTGAATATTAAAAGAAATGCCGCGAACAGGCACACTCACACGAACTAAAATGAACAAATTTGTCTGAATTAGAGTACACGGTTGCACGTCCACTCAAAACTTGGGTATCACTATTGCACAAATTGCACGAATTGCAAACTTAACTGACCTTTTTTAATATGTTTCATACCTTTCAGGTGATATATGTATTTTTTGTTTTTTAATTCGACTTGTGGACTGCACAATGGGGCAAATGGTGTATATCATTGAAATTTTATTAAAAAATTCTTTAAAAATTTTCTATCGCTGACCAATTATTGAAGATAACTGACCTTTTTTGACCTTTTCAATATCTTTCAGGAGTTATATTTAGGTTTTTAAAAATTCCACTCCTGGCTTCCACAATAGAGCAAATTGGGCATGACCTTGAAAATTTCTTAAAAAATTCATAAAAAATTATCTATCGCTGACCTCTAATGGGACCAACTGACCTTTTTTGACCTTTTTCATAGCTTTCAGATGGCATCATTAGTTTTTTAAAATTCAACCAATGAGGTGCTAGCATCCCGTAGCTGTTGTTAATTTGTTTTTTATTTGTATTTGCTTGAAATATTTTTTACAAACATTTTTTTATGATTTTGAATTTTGAGCATTTATAACGTTTCACTTACGTTCAAACCCAGATAAAACCAACATATTTTTTGTAAAATTTTTTTTCAATAAATATAAATTTCAATTTCAAAGTTATAAAAAACAATTATAATTTCTTGGTCCAAACTGGGTTAAAATTAAAATTAAATAACAAATGCAAAAATTAATAAGTTTTTGTTCAAATTTTCGGACAGATTTTGAGATGAGCTGTACTTAAATATGTTCTTAATAAATGATCGTTACCATCTCAGTGGAAGTGTAAATGACTGACTTGCGGAGAACGTAGGTTCGTATCTCCACTGTGGAAGTATAAAAATTGTTATTTATTATTATTGGCATTCCAATTTGAGTTCTAGGATTCATTAGCTAAAAAAAATTATTGTCTTGTATAGAATTGGACCAAGGAAGGCAAATCGGCTAAGCTTATGGCGTTTTCGTTTCTACCAAAAAATGTTGCCTTGTCACGGTGCAAAATGTTTGCAATGTTGCCCGCAGCCTTGTAAAAGTGCATGTTTTTGCCTACTCAAAAAATGTCAACAACTAATAAACGAATTTAACCATCCTGGTCTAACGCACGCATTTGATAATACTGTCGTTTTAAGAACAGCTGATATGCAGGGCAACCATCTACTCTGAGAATGTTTTGCAGGGCAGAAAATGCGTCTTCTCTGCCCTTTGTGAATGTGACATTCTAAGAAACGAACACAGAATTTACCCACCCATTTGCACTTATTTTAGAATCGAACACGAAAAAAGGCAAGGGCAATGAAAAGGCAACATTTTTTGGTAGAATCGAAAACGCCAGTAAACTTCAAAAATATTGATTGAATTTTTTGGAAAGGTTTGCGTTCGTAAAAAAATTATATCATTTTAGTCAAAATATCAAAGAAAATAGTTGACTTTTCTGAAATATGTAGGTGCTGTTTCTACTCTTAATTGGAAATGTAAACTATATGGCCTGGGGTCGAAATTCGACCAATTTATTTTTTGGTTATGTTTAATAATATGCGAGATGGTTGAAATAAGTTCGAGACTATAACTCTTAAATTCTTCAAAGAAATTATTTATGAATTTTACTATTTTTTTAAAAAACATACAAAAACAACATTAAAAAAAAATTTGATTTTGTTAAAGAAATCATATGGGGTAGCCTTGATTTTAGGATGGCTTGGACAGTTGATTAATTTAGTGTCATGACAAAACAAATTCAACTTGAAACCGGTAAAGATTTTGAAAGAAAATCAAAATAGAAATTTTGAATTTTTGTTTTTTTTTTTACAACAAAAATCATTTTTACCCCATATTTTGAGAATAAATCAAATATGTAGTTTTTTTTTTAAATGGAATAATTTAAATATAAACAAAAAAAAGGTAACGTTTTCATTAGTTTTTTTAAGTTAACTGATAAGACTTAAATAAAAAAACAAAATTAAATCTATGTAAAGATGGCGGAGGTATTGGCTTCCCAATTGAGAACATTCAATTTGAGACAGTTTTTTTCACACTCATGACATTTGGTTAAAATTCACGCTAAATAATTAACGACAATAATAAGAAAATTCATTAAACATACTTTTGGTTAGAGCCTCACAGTGATTGTTATTAGATTTGAAAAGAAATTTAACAAACTCTTAGAAATAATTAGAAAAATTTAAAAGCCGTTAAAATTCCAAGATATTGACATGGAAAGTCAAATTTTTGAATTCAAAACACATTTTTTTACAAATTTAACAATTGACGAATGCATAAAACTAAATTTTTTTAAGAAATTGTTACTTTTGAAAAAAATCAAATTTGACCAACTTAAGAACTTTCCCCCAACCAAATTTCATATTATTCAAAGAGCAAATTTTTTCTCAAAAATTTAATTTCTCTCTTAGAAGGAAAGATATATCTATCTATATCTGCACATCTATATAGATAGATATATTCTGCACATCTGGGCAACATAACTTTTCGAATTATATGAGTTTAATTTTTTTTTAGTTTTAATTAATACGAAACAAGCGTACGACAAACTTTAATGTTCACGTATAAATATATAAGATTTCCTACACTTAGTAGTTGCTGACCTACTCAGAAATGGATATTGGATGTGAACAGATAGTAGATGTGAATTAAATAATTCTTTTAAATTATTTGTCTTATATATTTGATACCTGATACTTTACTTTGTTCTTGATATCAAGTTCTAATATAATTGATTTTCAAATTATAAACACGCTCATTTGGGAATAATGTTTGTGATTTTTGAATTGTTTATAGAAAAGTTAATATACCCACACATGCCCAATATAAGACTTTGGGCATTTAAACATTTTTAATATATGCATTTGTGAGCAATGTTTGTTTTTTATAGATTTTTAGTAAAAAATGAATCTAATATAAGTATTTTAACGAACAATTATTTTGAAATAAATACAAAAAATATGACTACGTGAAATTGTGCCCAATTTATACATTTTGGTACACAAGCAACAAGATGAGCACAATAACAAGCGGCACGAATAACATTCGACAGGAATGACGTTTTTACCACTAACAGGAATAAAATTCAACTGAACCGACGATTAATCGAAGAATGCTGTATTTACTCTTTCGAACAGATTTACGTCATTCCGTTCGAGCCATAACCGCGAAAAAGATTCAACCATCAAAACTAAAATTTTAAAAAAGAAGATTTCTTTTAATTATTTTCAACTTTTAACAAGATTTTAAGTTACGACAATGTTTTTACACAATACTAACAATTAAATAATTATATTATTATTATTAAGAAATAAATTAAAAGATTCGATAAGAAAACAAATTTTTGTAAATTGCTAGTTACATCTTTTTCGCGGTTATGGCTCGCACTGTTCATATTTTTTATATGAAAAAATGACAACAACAACGTTCTTTTTTTAATTAACAAGCCTAAGATTACACTTATTTAGCATAAAATGCGTACGTGGATAACATGTTTTGAGATGGTTTTTAGCTCTATTGAGCTAATTTCATTTATGAACCTGTTTAGCTTGATTTTAGCCCTTTTTTTCTCTCTGTATTAATATTTAGAAATTTGAAGCACATCTAAACAGATTCTTTGATTGAAAACTAGCGAATTACTTTAGCTGCATTTACATGTTATACATTTTTAGATAAAAGTTCTACTCTTTTTTTTCTTCTAAGCACAATATATGAAATTGCTTTTCGGCTAAGATATCGTATTTTTTGTTCAACACACATAGTTACAACATTTTTCGAAATATTTACGATATCGTTTCAAAAATTGTTTTCGATTCAAATCAACATTATATGATATCATCTTTAAACCGAAACGATATCATTTGGTTTACTGGGCTTACTATACATATACAAAGATGTGTACGTTTGTCTCATCAATAGGTTTTGTATGTTTTTGCGAATGACATGAGAACGATTCATCTTTGTCAAAGAATCCTCTTTAAGGCGAGAAGGTGTTTAGTTAAGCATCATTTATTAATTCTTTCAAGGGAAAAATCAAACAGCGCTTCATATCTAGAGATTTATAAAAGACACGTCTAGAAAATTCAATAAGTCTCAGACTCAGTCAATTTGATTAAAATACAAGTAAGGAAACTCTAAAGGCGGTCTAGTCCGACTATGGAATACCCTAACCTTCCTATCATATTTAAATATATATTGATAAACTTAAAAAAATATATAAGTTATTATTTTTTTTTTTAAATCCATGTATTCCTTACAGTGTGGTTTGTATGGGAGTTTATAGTGTTGGAGTGCAGATGACGCCCATTTCCTCTGCACACCTTAGTTTTGATATAAAATTCTCTCATAACAAGTTTTATCTCTGTAGGAACATATATAAACCTTTTTATTGTGTTTCAATATTGTGTGATGTATGGGAGGTGGGCTTGTTTGTATGGGGATGGCGCCCACTTTGTGTGCACACCTTAGTTTTGATATGAGATCCTACCATACCAAGTTTTAACTTTGTAGCTAATAATTCAACCTTTTTATAGAGTTGTAAGTATTGTGCGTTGAATGGAAGGTGGGCGTGTTTGTGGACGACGCCTATTATTTTAACACATTTTAGTCTTAATATGAAATTGTTTTTTTTTTAGCTTGAACCAACGCTCAAAGGATGCCCCCTTATTCATGCGAAAGAATTGTGTTGATTCGGAAGATGGGTAATAGGCTAGTTGGAGGGTGGAAAAATGAAGAAGTGACGGTAAACATTTGTTTTGAATTTACACAGGTCAAAACTGTCAGGAAACACATTCGCAGGCAGATTAATCAATAATTTTATTGTGCGACTGAAGAACAAATTATCACGGTAATGCGAGGTTCTGTTAGGCAACAAGACAATACTGTAAGGATGGGCTTGGTGAGCTGCCCGAGTGGATCTGGGAAATACTCGAGCTGGTGGAGTCAGGTCGTGTACCTCCCTTGAACACTTCCCATAGTAGTACCTGTATAACAGGCTTATTGACCCAACATTGCGTCGATGACCAAGAGAATTGAGAGATGATGACACTTTATCATCCCCAATTAAATATATCGCACGGCAATATAGCCCCTGCCCAAATGTGCGAATTGTACTCTATTTTCGGCCTAATATATAAGGTATAGATAGTGCGCAGATCAGTTGAAGTGAAATATTTTATGATTCGTTTTAAGAAACCAAAGCACTTGGCAGCGTCTTTCGACACATCGAAAATATGATCATGCCAGCGAAGGTCAGATTGAATCGATATGCCTAGAACGCCAAGAGTGGCTGACTCCGCAATATCTACACCATTCATATTTAGGGGAGCTAAAGGGCAATCCATTCGCTTGTGACTTATCAAACAGCACTGGGTCTTGCTTGCATTAAAATCTACTCTATTGGCAAAACCCCACTCGGAGATTTTTTGAAGTCATTGAGGAGTCTGTTATTCATATTTTGTCTCTTTCTCTCAATCTCCGAAGAGCTCGGGATTTTTGAACGAGTATGAATGGCAAATGCTACTGTCGTCAGCAAACGTCAATTGGGTTATGAGTCAACGACAGAAGGTCGTTGCGGAAACCATATTGGCGATCACTGAGCAACCCGTCTCGCTCTAGATAATTCATTAAGTTGAAGTTAATAACGCTCTGCATAAATTTAAAGAGTGTAGAGCACATTGCAATGGGTCGGTAGTTCGCAGGGTTCGTGGCATCGCCCTTTTTAGGTATCGGCTGATCATTTGCGACCTTCCAACAAGATGGAAATACTTCTGTCCTGTAGGAGATGTTGAAAAGGTTGCGCAAAGGCCGAGCAAGAGTAGAGGCACACACTTTAAGTACAATTGATGGTATGTCAACATCGTATATTATATATACGTGTAAAATTTTACTTTTGTAGTTTTAATACAACCCTCTATACTGCGAGTTAGGCATGTCTGTGTTCGGATTCTAAAAAACTTCAACACTGTAGAAGTTCAATAGTCTATGTAAACATATATACCAAGTTTCAGCTCCTTCTTCTTATCTTGTGTTTACGGCAGGGAAGGGCAAAACAAGGGCATTGTTTGGAAAAAATGCTTCTTGCGCGACATCGACACACACTTACTATAAGCTACTTCGTGTGGCTTTCGATCGTGTGCATTCGTCTGAGGCTTTGTTGTTTTTTTGGCGGCAAATCAAGTCAGTTGCTGTTCAGCATTTGTTGATATAACATTATCAACAAATTCTAAATATTTGTAGAAAGCACTACTTAGAAAAATATTGCCACAAAATCAAAAAGCACTAAATCAGAAACATAAAACTACCTCGGAACTCGATTGGATATAGTGTTTGAACACCATTCCAGGTACCGCGTTTGAGTCCCAGATAAGACATGGTCTTACTCTGTAACTTTTCATTAATTCTTTTCTCATTTCTAATCAACTGAAATTCAAAATTGATCAACGTATACGTCTTTGAAAGTTGTAATGATGGATGAGAAGTTTGAGGATGGTATAACTTATGCATAACTAACTCACCCATACTTTTTTTCACCAAAAACATGGCAAATCGACAATATTTTTAGATTTAACGGGTATGTAAAATAGGGTGGGCCCATTTATGTGAGTAAAAAAAAAAAAACTAAAAAATCGTAGGCCTTTGCCCAAGAAACCCTTGGCTTAAAATTGATTGCGAGCCTCCTGTTTTTTGAGAGAAAGTTTGAATTTGTGTTTTACTTCAGTATGTGAAAAAATGTATCCAAAAAACATGTGTTAGGGTAAACATTTTTTTAAAGTAAAAGTAACAAAAATTTTTATAGAAAAAAAAACAAAAGAATCTCAATATAAAATTGAAAATATAGTTTTATTAAGTCCTGTTTTCTCTCAAGTCGTGGAGGGTTTCTTCGACTATCTCCTGTCACAACTGTAACTGCCTTCATAACTGTTGATTTTTTTCAACAACTCGTCAAACACTGGCCAAAAGTTAAACATTACTCTTAGTTCCTTGAATATGGCATGGAATTTGTAGATATAGTTTAGGGGAGAGTGGTACTAGTTGTCACAAAATTTGAATGAACTGCTGTAACTCCCACAAATTAAGCAATAATGGCACTGCAAGACTTTTAAAGATCAATTCAATATTTTATTCTTCAATCCTGATATGAATAACGAATATTATTTTAAAATAAATAAAAAAATTTTCTATATAAAAAATTCAACTCGTTTGGGACAAATAACCCCACCCGTGGGGTAAGTTGTCTCAACGCGTAGTCCCCGTTGTCACACCTCTTAATCGTCGTCGCTGCCGCACTCCGAAGAACAATTTAAGCAGCAATGTTTAAAAAAAATCACTTTTTATGCAATATGTGCCCAACGTTTGCAGTTTATATATTGAAGACAATTTTTATTGGATTTGACGCTTGACAACAAACTACACGTAGTGAATCCACGTTATCTTTATTGATACTAGCTGTAATCGGCTTGCATCATGATATCTGAAGATGTCCGACCTCGGTTTGTAAGTCATTTGCGATTTCTTGGCATATTTCCTTAAATTCAAATAAAACATAGAATACTTTCAAAATGGTTATATAAAATTATATGTGACAACAAGCACCACAAGCGCTGTGACAACCTGTACCATTTGGAAAAAATGTAAACAATGTTCTGTAAATTTAAATATAAAAATTTAAAAAAATTTTTTATTTTTTGTTGACACATGATGAAACTTACACGTGAAATTTATAAATAAATTAATATTTTAAATTTTTGTCAAAACCACTAAAATTTGTACTTTTGTGGTTTTTTATTCAATTTCTTCACATTTTGTAGAAAAACACAAATTCAAACTTGCTTTCGAAAAATCGGAGGCTCGAAATTGATTTTAGGCTTAGTGTTTCTTTGGAAAAGATGGTCAGAATTTTCCGTTAAACATTTTCCGCGCCTACGAGTTTTTGAAAACAAAAATTGACCCTGCCTTATAAAAATGACTTGAGGCTACAAAGACTCAAGACATATGGGCATCTCCCAAAAAAGGTCCACCAAAAGTGAGGAAAAACATTAAAATAAAGGACTCTAACAGCTTTAAACTTTATTTTTTTTTATTTTGTTAAGTATTACTGCTATGTAACTTGAATTTAACTTATTATGATGTATTTTTATTAAAATTTATCTTTACTGTATTTTACTACTGTTGGAAAAATTTGTCGCGTCCATGATGTCGCGTCCATATTCGTGCTATATCTATTTCAAAAAAGATAAGAGATAATTCTTATATTTCATAAGTCTACGAAGAATAGTTATTCTTTGACCTCCATTAACATGTATATTATATATAAAAACAAGTAAAGAAAGTCTAAAGTCGGTCTAGGCCGACTATGAAATACCCTAAACCCACTTTTCAAAAATAAAAAAATTTTTATTGCAAATGGGCGTCTCCGTGGGCGGATGAAGCCTATATTTTAATTGCATTTATATGGTGATGAAAAATTTACACATACCAAGTTTTATTCCTGTAGCTCACAGTTAATGCCTTTATTGTGCTTTCGCTATGGGAGGTGGGCGTGTTCATGGACGGATTACTCCCAATTTTTGAACACACATTAGTTTTGGTATAAAATACATACATAGCAAATTTAATTTCTCTATGACAAACATAACCTTATTTATTGAGTTTTAAACTTTTTGGGTTGTATGGGAGGTAGGCGTGTCCGTATGCGGATGACGTCCATTTTTCATAAATATCTTTGTCTTGTCATAAAAAACATATGTGCCAAATTTTAGCTCTGTAGGTTAAACAGACGCTTATTTATTGCGTTTTCAATTTTTGGGTTGTATGGGAGGTGGGCGTGTCCGTGAACGGATGACGTCCAGTTTTCGAAAATATCTTTATCTTGTCATAAAAAACATATGTGCCAAATTTTAGCTCTGTAGGTTAAACAGGGGCTTTTTTATTGCGTTTTCAATTTTTGGGTTGTATGGGAGGTGGGCGTGTCCGTGAACGGATGACGTCCGTTTTTCGAAAACATCTTTGTGTTTGTATAAAACACATAAATATCAAATTTTATTGTTGTAGACTAAATATGAGCTGAGTTATGCAGTTTTCAATTTTCGCTTTGTATGGGAGGTAGGCGTGTCCGTAGGCGGATGATGTCCATTTTTCAAAACCATCTTTCTTTTGTTATAAAAAATATATGTGTCAAATTTTAGCTCTGTAGGTTAGACAGAGGCTTATTTATTGCGTTTTCAATTTTTGGGTTGTATGGGAGGTGGGCGTGTCCGTGAGTGGATGACACCCATTTTTCAAAAACGTCTTTGTGTTGATACAAAACACATACATACCAAATTTTATTGTTGTAGGCTTATTATGAGCTGAGTTATGCAGTTTTCAATTTTTGCGTTGTATGGGAGGTAGGCGTGTCCGTGGGCGGATTCCAAAAATATTCAATAGTGCAGATCCTTGGGTCCTTGTGACTATGTGTACCAAGTTTCATTCAATTATCTCAACTCCTTCTTCTTATCCTGTGTATACGGACAACACACAGACGGACAGACGGACGGACGGACGGACGGACGGACGGACGGACGGACGGACGGACGGACGGACGGACGGACATGGATAGCTCGACTCACGTGGTGACGCTGATCAAAAATATATATACTTTTCTATACCGGACTCGCTTCGTTCTATGCGTTACAAACGTTTGCACAAAGTTAATATACCCTGACCTTTCAGGTTTAGGGTATAAAAAGTTCTCAAAATTAGCTAAATTTTGCATATTTCTATACGAGCTTAAAAAACTTATATTTTTTTTGTCGCGTCCGTTCCATTGAATGATTACTTATTACTTTGTACTAATTTGTACTAAATTTCTTCGATATTTTTATAAAATGTAGCACTCTTTCATCGCGTTAGAACACTTAAATACATATCGGAACTTTTTGTTTCTTTCTTGTTTTTCGATTAATTACAACCGTGCGAATGTCGCGCCCGTGCCACTGGGAGATGCCCACACTCTCAAAACAGATTAGCTGTAGGTCCAAAATTTTTGGTTGGGTGTTTCGAAAAATAGTTGCTATAAACATTTTTCGGTTGTTATAAACTGAATTCGTTATTCAGAATCAAAATGTTGTAGAAACCAGAAATATTCGTACATCCATATAAGAATATGTTTGATGTAACAGAATCGACTCATTTTTCAAGTCGTCCTTGAAAATACTGGAAATAAATGACCAAATTATTGATTCCCTCAATTGAATATTGAATTTAACAACCGAATAATTTTTTGCACAACTAATTGTTAATAAAAAATACCATCAGTATTAAAAATTTGATTCAAGTTCAACTTCATTAAATGTCAATGCAAAATATCTGCAAACCTTGCTTTTATTTTTCTACCATATTGAACTGCGCTATATAAACGAAGAATTGAATAGGGGCTTTCGCATGGTCTAACATATTGGACGACAAAGTCGGATGGAAAACTAACGGAACAATTTGACAGACGAATTCAAATTTATGTTCAGTATGTGGCAAATTCAGATTTATGTTGTACCAATCAACTATCTATCATATCAAGAGAATGGTAAGTTGTAAGATTCGATTTTAAGTTATGAGTAGGGCATGATTTGGTTCTGATTTTCAATAGTTAGTTCATACAACATCAAAAGCATTCATCGCTGACAAAATGTATGCTGCAATAACTTCAGATTTCAGGTTGCAGCAACTTCGAAAATGCGGTTGGGCATTTTTTTTGTTGCCCCAACCAATTCGTTTCCTCAGTGCATATGCAATTAACACATTTTCATTCGAAAACCCATTTGGATAGAAAAACACCCATGAAAATAATTTTTTTTCAAAAAATCACTAAAATCACTAGATCAAAATTTCTTAGACTACTAAATGAATCCTTGAAATTCTACAATTTGACAAGAGTTACCAAACTACGAAATAAGACTACGATTTATTTTCCGATGGTGGAAATAATGGCAGTGGAAAGCAGAAATATTTAGTATTTTATCTTGCCTTTTCATCGCCACCAACTTTGGCTCGATCGCATTATTAATAAGAAAGTAATAAGTAATTAACTGATTTAAGTATTATACTACCAAATCAGCCGTTCAGCTTTTAATTTTGCCCTTCACTGCCAAAATTTAACAAACAACAAAAGAACAAAATTGGTCATTTCAGCCCTTGAAAGGATTTTGACCGAGTTACTAATTATCAATTGTGTTGTGTGTGTTATTAAATGTTTGCACACAATTGACCGTGAACTGGACCTACATGTGTTATTCCGACTTTGAACGGCTAAAGTTAATGTTCTTAATAAGCTTTACAAGGCATTCTTACTCTCTGAGGTTGGCCATTGTTTGCAGAGAGGTGGTGATCGATCAGAAATTTTTTTTTATTGAAAAAAACTTTTGCCGCGACTGGGGATCGAACTCGGGCTCCGAGTTTGCTAAGCCACACACTTAACCTACATGCCACGGTCACCAAAAATAATCGGCACAGATTTCAATTAACAATTTTGTGTGAGCGGATCTGGTTCTAAGCAGAAATTTGTTTATAAAACTGGGTAGACTGGGTTAATATGTGGTCTAACTGTGTTAAGGATTCGTTGGGGTCTAGAAAATAATATTGTGAACAGTTCAAGTGCAATGGTCTAAAGTAAAAGAAAAATAGACATTGTTCTCTTAACATTATTTAAAGAATAACAAATTTAAATAAGTCAGAAAAAAAACATAAAACCCCCCAAAACATTTTTCTGGGTGCGCGCCTGCGTCTTACTTTTGAACATATCTTAGTTTTGATATAAAATACATATACATATACCAGATTTTATCTCTGTAGGACAACATAAGCTTATTTATGGCGTTTTCAATTGTATGAGTTGTATGGAAAGTAGGCGTGTCCGTGGGTGGATGACGCCTATATTTCAAAAGCATGTTCGTTTTATTATAAAATACATACGTACCAAATTTTATCGCTGTAAGACAAACAAGCTTGTTTATGCAGTTTAAAATTTATTGCTTTGTTTGGGACGTAGGCGTGGCCTTGAGCGGATGACGTTCATTTTTCAAAAATATCTTTATGCTGGTAAAGACTACACACGCACCAAATTTTATTGCTGTTGATTAAACAAAAGCTTATTTATTGTGTTTTCAATTTTTGGGTTGCATGGGAGGTGGGCGTGTTCGTGGGTGGATGAGACTAATTTTTGAAGACATCTTTTTATTTGATTTAGAATACATACGTACCAAAATTTATTTTTGTAGGTTTGTTATGAGCTTATTTTTCGGAGTTTTATATTTTTGCGTTGTATGGGAGGTAGTCTTGTCCGTGGGCGAATTCCAAATATATTAGTATATATTCTTATAGCAATAACTGTTAAAGCAATAAAAACATTTCATGTATAATTTTACTTATCAGACCAGCTCAGTGTTCGTCCGTCCATTTTGGAAGATATTTAAATAAAGTTTTAAGAACAAATTTTTCTGGTTGTCTACATAATATGGTGTGTTTTAGATGCAATTCAGGGATTTTACTATTCAAACACACTGAAAACTTAACCCTTTTTGTGAAAGTTTTATTTTCCTAAAATATTTAATTTATTACACATGTTTTGAGGTTTAATAAAACATTCTTTAACAATTTACAATAAAAAACGATGTTTTGGTAAGTTGGTAATTCGAACATTGAGTTTTTCCGAGGAGAAAATCACCATAGCAAAATGAATGTATGCAAAATGACAACTTTTAGCAATACTTGAATTTAAGCTTACTCAAATGACTTTGTCAAGTCATTCCTTTTTGCAACTTTGTTCTTCCTCCTGCCAATTAAACACAGAAACTGATGTCTTTGAAAACGCAACCGAGGCCATTATTGAAATGAAGACGATAAAATACAACAAACAAAATCAACAGGATATTTTCTCTCACACGCTGCTTTAGAAATATGCAAATTAATGTTGCTTAATGGAAACCGATAATGAAATGTATTTCGAACCATCGGCCAGCCTCGCTCTTATCGCTGTTGCTGCCTATAGCAAAGTTAATGAGGGTAATGTAGGTTCACCCGCTCAAAGAACTAATCAATAAATGAACAGTCATTCTTCATCCCTGAGCTAAAACTTCGCTGACTTTGTTCAGTTCAAAAGGTAAAAGATCTTTTAACCATTAATAAAATATTTTTTTTATCATGATGGTTGGAAATTACACAGATTTTTGTCCTAAGGCTAAAACTGCAAACATTTCTAATGTCTCAATAATCTAGGCTTTATTTCCGTAAGTAAAACATTTCCGAAACCTTAACTTAAAGTTGATATGTTTATTACATAAATGTCTTTATTTTAACAAATATATGAAGAGGCTATAAATCAGATTCTAAAGTAAGTAGCTTTCAGCTGTTGTCAACTTATTAAATAGAAAGCTTTATAACTAAGCATTTATCAAATATATGGCAAGGAATTCTGTGGATGAATTTTTAGGCTCAGTTCAACTTGTTTCCTTGAACTCTAATCTTTTGTCAGCATGATAGGTGTACAAATCTTGTGTCAGGGTTCATGTTAGATTTATGATAAATATTATGCACCTTGATATTAAGATGTGATGTTAAACTCTGCTTATTCTGGAGTCGACGCGAGCTCAAGATGGGAGCAGTCGGTGCTTAGCACATTAATGCTTAACTCCGTTATCCGTTTCAAACTTGAAATAATAGAGATATAAGGAACCAACAAATTTGTTTCTAGTGAATTTTTATAAGAGAAAACAAATCTGTTAGTTTGTCATTTGGTTTGATAGTAAAGCATATAGGTTTAAAAAAGTTCAAAAGTTCGTTTTATAAAATGAAACTTATAAATTAATTTAAATTTACGTCGAAAGTTGCATACGAAAAAAAATAAGTGTTGAAGTGTTGAGTCAGATTCAGAATAAGAAATTGTACGACAACGCTCACAATATTTATTTATTTAAGCTAATTTTTCTCATGAAAAAAGAAGTAGTTTGGCGATCAAAATTTTAAGTATAGAAAATATTTAACCATTTTTGGATAAACATTTTTTAATTGGTAGATGGTCTTCGCTCTAAGAACAAATGGCGAGATTTAACTAAAATTATTGTTGGCAAAACATTAACAGCAATTATTGTAGTAAAATACCACAATACAATAATAAGGTATTGCTGCTAAAATTTTGGCATCACTGTTTCACCTCAACAAGTGCTTTTAGTCGGCCTGATATAAATTATTAATTCTACGTTGTTCTAAGCATTATATACTGACTTAAATATCCTTAATACGTCAGTTATTAGTGTCTAAGTATTCAGAGCAAAAAGTGTTGCTAAAAATTTGCTTTTTATGCTCATATTAACTAATTAAACATTTGATATAACTTTTTTTTGGCTAGCTGAAATTCTTCAGCCATCTTTATATTACACATACATATTGCTATCTCACTCGTGCCTATTACACTGCACGTAGTAAACTATGCGAGACGGAGCTTCTACAAGCACGATTACCGCCTGCGAAATATGCAAGTCAGAGTGGAGCACCTTTGACAACTTTATATTATGTTCTGGATGTTTCAAGCATTTTCACCAGAAGTGTGTTAAAATATCGGCAAAGGTTGGAGATGCTTTACGTGGCTCTACACCGAATGGATTGCATTGGCTGTGCCCACACTGCAGGATGTCTTCGTCAACTGTTTCTATGGACATGCTGCTGGACCTTCGCACTTCTATATCCACGCTTAGCGTTGAGCTTTTAAGGCTCCAAGAACAGGCAGCTAAACAATTTTCAATTCTTAACACTTTATGTGATCACGCTCAATCAAGTGTTAATGTTATAAATTGCTCCATTGCTACCTCACCTAAAGTTAGGCGCACCTCCACCAGAGCTTTAGTTGCAGCATTCAAATCGACTTCTAAGCCATCAGGAAATGGAGTGGCTGTTAGCAATACTTCCTTGGAAGCTATCTCTCCATCAAATGCTACAATAATCTTAGATCGATCTAATGATTCGATTAATAATGGTATGCCCTGTACACCTGCTGAACCTCATAATACTGCTTGTGCATTGCCTGTCCTAGCTGTAAGTCACTGTTTATTCTCAGCCCTGAACACCATTCCAGCGGGCTCCTCCATAAACTCACCAACGAAAATGGGTAGCAATCCTAATTCTCTGCAAATTCCTGAAGAAGTTTCACATATGATTCAGCAAGCTACACTTGACGTTGCCAACCGTAGTTCCACTGAATGTACTGCCTCTTTAAATGCCACAAATGACCTTCAGCGTCCCCATCAAACCCAGTGTCCACCAAATACGTCATATCTGCCTCTTGTGTCCACAAACTGTGGACCACTTCCTCTAGTTCACTTCCTCTCCAATATGCGCCTACGTTGTTATCTATCATGGCAAAATCCTACAAAACGAAATAAAGAATGATCTCTCTCACTCATCTCTCTTTCTCTCAAATTTCTTCTACAATTTTTATATTGTGCTCTTCTGAATAGAGTGCATTGAAAATGCGTTTTAGTTATCCTACTGGTTCTTTTATTGATAACTTATTCATTAAAAATGATTTTATTAATAAGTAATGAACATTTAAATACATTCATTAGTTTCATTTTATCAATGAATGGAAAAGGATCTAATAAAATTGATGTTGTTCCATGTGATGATCAATACTAACTGACGTAAAATAATAAGCCTAATGAATAAAACGTAAGCAATTGCTTTTCCTTGCAATTTCTAAGAAATTACTTCGCTATGGTATGAATAAAAACTCAAGCAATTCCTTTTACCTTAAGCAATTCCCAATTTCCTAAGTAAAGGGAAATTTTATGATCTTTTCCTTAAGACATTGCTTAAAAGCGTGTGAATAAATAAAGGTATTGCTTTTGCCTGTTAAGGAATTGCTTAGGATTTTTCAGTCTGCTCTACCCGTAGCTTGCATTTGCTGAAGTTAGTTTAAATTTGTCATTAATTTAAATTTTCCGAAGTGAAAATTGCTCAGTTTCTTAATAATTCACAGGAACAAAATAAAACAACACGTGGAAGCAGCACACAAATGTTTTTTTGTGTATCTGGATACATTTTTTTAAAGGCAGCAATAGTTAATTAGCAATAATTAGCAAAGGCAGCAATAGTTTAAATTTTTATTCATACGAGAATAAAGCGGTTATTTCTTGGCTGAGCTATTGCTTATTAAACAATACCTTAACCCTCACTTTGGCACCAATCTTTTACTACGTAATCTGGCACATATTTACATTTGTAAATATTTTTTTTGTCATCATTAAAGATAAACAGAACCTCAAAATTAACATGATTTATTAGGTGGAATATATGTATTAACACCTTCTAAGTCCAATTCCGGAAAAATTTACACACCGCTCTCAAGTGGTTTAGAAGTTATAGGGTTCGGAAGTTGGGAAAATGGGCCTGGAAAAGTCGTATTTTTTTCAAACAATATCTAGCTTTAAGGGTATCAAAAGAAAGGTTTTTCTGTAACCATTTCAAAGAATTAATAACCATTGAAATCCATGCATTATTTCCTACGATATAGCGTTTTACATATTATGCACACTTGACGGTCCAGCTCTTTACGAAATAACCAAAATGTAAGTATAAAGATCAAATTGAAAAAAATTTATAGTCCCAATGAATAAACAAAAACCAATTTCAACAAAAAATATACTTTTTTCATCAAATTAGTACTTCCAGCTACAATATCAAAACATGACATATTGTTGTGCCAGAGAACCAAAAATTTCTGTTCATTAATATTTTCCCAATATAAGCTATCAAATACGAAATATTTATATATAAAAAATGTGAAGAGTTTTTCCTTATCATTTTTTTCTATTATTAAATCAAAAAATGCGTTAAAACACCATAAAAGCCTTTAAAATACAAAATATTTACATATGTAAATATGTACCAAACTACGTTATAAAAATGAAAAATTTCCAAAAAGTATCAGAAAATTCTAAAATTCAAAACAACTTTTGAATTTTCAGAAAGAAAACCAAAAAATAGCCACAGAGTCCAAGCCATATTCAAATCTCATAAAAAAGAAAGGAGTTATGACAAATTTAAAATTGGGATATTTACATATGTAAATAGTGCCAAAGTGAGGGTTAAGCTTGTAAGAAATTGCTTAAAAGGAATTGCTTAGTTTTTATTCATTAGGCTTAATGTATCTGCTAAAAATATGAATTAATTGTGAGAGCAAGCTGCGAAAGTTGCAAACGCAACCACTGTACAGGATTATAGACCCATAAGTATTCTGTCATCGTTATTCAAAATATGCGAGTCTTTAATGACAAAACAAATTAATGAGCATTTAGCTAAATATAAACTCTTATCAGCAAATTAGTCTGGATTTAGATCTAAACATAGTTGTTCAACTGCCATGTCCTAAAATTTTTGATGATATTCGCGTGTCTTATGATGAAGGATATGTCACTCTTCTTTGCCTTTAAGACCTTTCTAAGGCCTTTGACTATGTTAACCATTCGTTACTTGTCGGTAAGCTTGAGCATCTATTTGGATTCAATAACAGCGCGCTCTCTTTAATATCAAGTTATCTCGATAGGAGAGAACAAAGGGTTAATAGTATGTTCAGACTGGAAGCTAAGATATGATTTACATGCTGTTGGCAGTGAACATTAAATAAGTAGAGCGTAAAATGTCGGTTTAGGCATGTTAAGTTCGCTTGACATCTCAATTGATGCGATTAATTTTTCGGGTGGTGATAAAGTCAGGAAAGTAAAATTGATAACAAATTTCTGTAATCATGCCATCTACTCTCAGTAACTCAGTTACTTGTCGACTCAGGTCAGAATCAAGCTCCGGCTTTTGGACTCCGGTCAAACTCAAGCTCCGGCTTGTCGACTCTGGTCAAACTTTAGTTTCGGATTTTCGGGTTCAGTAACCCACCGTATTTTAAGAAGGTCTGCGTTGTGAATGCCTGTTTTGCAGTCAACCTTCTGCCTTCGGCCTTCTACCGCCTGAATCAGTTCGGCCTTCTGCCACCGTGAGCACTTTGCCACTAATATTTATACCATATATGAACTTATTTTAGGTATACACTAAGTTTGTAACAAATATTTTATATAAAAAAAATAAAAAAAATAATAGCAAAATAGATTATTAATCCAGCCGAGCTAAAACCTTTGGGGTTTAGTGATTGTGTTGACCTTAACGTCAACCGTGACTAATTCTGCGATCAATTAATCTATTGAATTTCTGGTTAAGAAAAAAGAATTTTTGCTCAAGGGTTGCGAGATCCTTGGACGGACCCTGGAGTGGCTGAGCATACCTAAGCCTTCGAAACAAAAATACTCGTTACAACTGCCAGTACGAATAAATTTTAATGCTCCGTTATTTCATTCTTTTCAAACACCTAAGCATAACTATTAAATCACTCTTTGCCTTCTCTATCCCATAAAACTTCTTGATCTATTTCTCTTGACTTCTTTCTTTAACTTCCTGGTTAACTTTTGAGTTATTATAATTTAGTTTAATATCATTCAGTTGTTATTTAAACCCTCATAATAAGCATCGTAATTATTAAGATTTGATGAATCATTCCTTTAATTCGTTTGCACCAATGTTTGACTAAAATATGTTTTATATGTATATTGTTAACCATATATTGTTATTTTCTTTTTTAATTGATATTGTCTCTTTTTATAATTGCTCCTCTTAACTCCTCTTAATCATACTTGTAAAATTTTCATTTATCAGTTTTTGACTATATAAATATTGATTGTACTTAAAAAGATCTAGAATCTTATTGTATTTATGTTAGTATTTATTAAATAAAATTAAATTAAACTAAATTATATATTGAAATCCACCTGTTATAGCGTAAAATCTTCCTTAAGGCGGGTTCAATGATGTTCTGATCGGAAACACGCTGAACTAGCGATAAAATACGCTAAGGACTTTGACCGAACTTCTTATGATCAATTGTGTTGTGTGTGTTATTAAATGTTTGCACACAATTGACCGAGAACTAGACCTACATGTTTTATGCCGACTCATAACGGCTAAAGTTCATGTTCTCAAGAAGCATTACATGGCATTAATTACTCTCTGAGGTTTGCGATTGTCTGCAGAGAGGTGGTGACCGATCAGAAAAATTTTTTATTGAAAAAAACTTTTCGCCGCGGCTGGGGATCGAGCCCGGGCTCCGAGCACTTACATTATGAAATACTTACATTCATTTAATTATAAAAATAAAATTTGTATATAATTTACTCTCAAATTTAATGTGTTTTCTTTTTACTTTTTACTTTGTGCACATTAGAACGAAGCGAGTCCGGTATAGAAAAGTATATATATTCTTGATCAGCGTCACCACGTGAGTCGAACTATCCATGTCCGTCCGTCCGTCTGTCCGTCTGTGTGTTGTCCGTATACACAGGATAAGAAGAAGGAGTTGAGATAATTAGATGAAACTTAGTACACATGGTCACATGAACCCAAGGATTTGCACTATTGAATATTATTGGAATCCGCCCACGGAACGCCTACCTCCCATACAACGCAAAAATTGAAAACTACCTAAGTAAGCTCGTAATTAACCTACAGCAATAAAATTTGATGTGTATGTAGGGTTGCCAACTCTGAAAAGTACAAAATCAGGACGGAGCCATAAAAAATGCGGGACAACATTAGAATTTTTTATTTTATTAAATATTTCCTTTTATTCTTTGAGAAATAAAGGGTATCAACTATGCCTTTACACCATCGCTTTGTTCTTTGATATTGTTTAGATCTCTTTCCAACTCTTGCCCAATTCATGAAAAAACCAAAAAATGAATCCAAATCGTTTTGATAAATAAAATATGGGCATTTCCACAGAAAGGTCTACCGGGACCGAAAAAAAAAATGTTAAATAAACAAATAATTTTTTTGTTATTATTTAAAAAAAATGCTTGAATTTTTATAATTTACTGCATTTACAACTAATTTCATTTTTATTCTGAGAAAATTGGCCTGATATCTGAGAAATATATTTTTCTTGCTTTTAGCTGCTTTTAAGGACCTTTTCTCCTTAGTATTTTTCGTTTATTTATCAACGTTATGTTTGCACTCTTCTTATAAAATCCATCTATACACTACAAATTAACAATAAAAAATAAAAAGATACCAAACAAAGCACGAGTAACGGTACATTTTTTATATTGCTTTAATTACTATTCGAATGTCGCGTTCTTGTACCTAAATCATCATTTATTTTCAGAACTTCGTGATCGTTCTAAGCAAATGTCTGAAAATTGTAACTTAAATCAAATATGGTCGCCTCACTATAAAAAAAAAGTTACTGCAGGTAAAAATCATACTAAAGATTTAATATTGATCATCAAAATGTGTCGCGTTCGCGATCATGCGCCGTTTTTTTAAAACACTTTGTATGGGAAGTATGGGAAGATTTCATTCGATTTTTCTGAATTTTTTGCTAAGTGTTAATAGTTCAAATTAAAGCTCATGAGCTAATTCTCAAGTCATTGGATTGATTTTTAATAGATTTTTAAGAAATTTTCCAATTTGAGAACGACAATTTGTATGGGAGGTATACGTGGTTTTCATCCTATTTGGATTATTTTCGAACATGATTTTTCTTTTTACGATATAAGCTTAAATATCGAATTTCATTATTATAACTTAATAATAACGGCTGTAATCATGTCAACAGATGGGGGGGACATACAAAAACAGGGATGCCATGGTTAAAACAACTTAGAAGGTGATACTGCAGTATAATAAATGCACTTTTCTGTATTTTCCACGCCTACTTTTAGGCGTAAAAAACGTCGTCATAAAGTAAATAACCACATACATAGTACGGGTGGGGTTACAAACAAATATCATAATTTTTCTCACTAGCCTCATATGTACTTTTGTTGTTTTTTTTTTTATTAATATTACTTATATGCAACTCACAAATAATATTTACGATGTTTTTGGTAGGTAATGCAATATATAGCTGAAATTACTTTAACTAATTCTTATTCAAAACCTGATGAGAAAAAATGTCGCGTGCTAGATGTCGCGTTCGCGATCAGGCATAAGCTCAATAAAAAAAGAATGAATAGAAATATGTCAAAATGACAACTATTTCTTGAAATCTACATAAATCTTATTTAATTTACAATTAACCGCTTTAAAATATTATGTTACGTTTCGCAGATATCTGCATTTTTCTAGATGCAGTCGAAAACGAGTTCCATTTTTTGTCGCGTTCGCGATGCCATGTTTATTGCTTATATTTTGGAAACATAAAATCTAGAGAACCTAACTTTTTTTTCTAAATATAGTGCTAATAAAATGCTATCTAAAACTTGAAAGAAAAGAAAATTTGTCTTGAGTTTTCTTTATTATTTTGCTCCTCAAAGGCGTACGAATGTCGCGTTCGCGACTATGGAAATGCCCATATATGAAAAAAAAATGATATAGCCTGTTTCAAAAGAGAAGAACATTTTCGCGGATGTTCGAGAATAAGAAAATTATTTGGAGAGCGTTCTTCATTCTGATTGGTCGACATTAAAAATAAAATTGAATATTCTCTGAGCAGAAAAAATTATTAAATGAAAAAAATTAATAAATATTCCTGAATTTTGTTGATCATCGCAACTGCGCTGTGGAAGTACTGAATTTTATTTCTCAAAATCAACCAATCAAAATTAAAAAAAAAAATGTGCTTAAAAAATATTTTGCCATCCGTAATTTCACTTCACAATTTTTTCTTGAGAAAATAAATTATTTTTTATGTAATTTTTATTTTATTTCTCTCTCAAGATGCAGGTTGCTGCAGGCCGTCGGTGCAACAGCGTACTTGTGCGATCATTTGTTCTAAATGTTTGCGCATTTAAATATTAAGAAAAACATTCAAAAACAGCATAAAGTTAAGCGAACAGAACAAAAAGAGCAAGAAACTACGCTCTAAAAAATTTTCTAGCTTTAGAAATAATTTCTCAATGCACATCGAAAAATGAAACTAAAAAATGTTTTTCTCTTTTGAAACGAGCTAAAAATTTATTTTGATAATAAAATTAAACGGTTTAGGAAACTGTGTTTCATGTTGAATTGGAAATTTAGATACAAACAATCTTAAGTTCTCAAATGCGGGACAAAAGGTGTCCCGCAAGGTGTCGTCGCGGGACGCTAAAAAATTAGCTGAAAAGCGGAACGTCCCGTGAAATCCGGGACAGTTGGGAACCCTATGTGCATGTGTTTTGTATCAACTCAAAGATGTCTTCGAAAAATGGGTGTCATCCGCTCACGAACACGCCCCCCTCCCATACAACCCAAAAATTGAAAACACATTAAATAAGCCTCTGTTTAACCTACACAAATAAAATTTGGCACGTGTTTTTTTATGACAAAAACAAGATGTTTTTTAAAATGGACGTCATCCGCCCACGGACACGCCTATCTCCCATACAACACAACAAGTTTAAAACTGAATAAGTAACATTATGTTTGTCATAGAGAGATCAAATTTGGTATGTTTGTATTTTAAACCAAAACTAAGGCGTGTAAATTGGGAGTAGTCCGTCCATGAACTCGCCCACCTCCCATAGCGAAAGCACAATAAAGGCATTAACTGTGAGCTACAGGAATAAAACTTGGTATGTGGAAATTTTTCATCAACATTTAAATGCGTATAAAATGTACGCTTCATCCGCCCACGGACACGCCCACTTTCAATAATATTATTATATTTTGTAAAAGTAGGTTTAGAGTATTTCATAGTCGGCCTAGACCGACTTTAGACTCTCTTTACTTGTTTTTATTTATTAATACATCAAAATTCAAAACACTCCTTACATAAAACTAATATAATTTTGAGCATTTAATGTAAGCATAGCTTAAGTTTTGTCAGAGCTGACGGCCAAAATGTTTGCGAAAACATTTTTTGTTCAACCTTGCTACAATTTCAATGTTACAGCAGCATTTATAATAGATTTTAGTCTTCTACTTAAATGAAGCTTAAGTGAAACAAAAATTATAAATTGCCTGTCTTGTTACTTGGAGACAATTTGTCAGAATGCCGCCTTAACTTGACGCTTCATCCATCACAAAAAGAATTTCTAAATTTTATTTCTTACCTTCAGAATTTAATTTCAGAATGATATCTGCATAGAAAGCAAACAAAATAGTTAAAAACCTAAACATTAAATCTTATTTCAAAGTTTCCGATCAAATAAGATGGAACAGTCTAATGTTTTTCTAATAAGAGATAACAAATTTTAATAAATGTCCTTCAACAGAAACTTGTAAATGTATCTGCTTTTCTCTTCAGACAAAGCTATAGCAAATAAAAACGAAAATGAAATATTAAGAGATTTTTATCGAATTCAACGTAACAGTCAGATTAAGCAGGTAAAGCAGCATTTTAAATATGGCGCCGACTCTTTGTCAGACACATAAGCTGCATAATTTTTTTCTCTGTCATTTTTATCTTCCATTTCGGCTACATTATTTATATATTTACAGAAACAAATATATATGCTGACGAAAATAGGGTACCATCTGTGTGTTAATTTTCTCCTCTTCAAATTTGCTTACCTTTTCCTTGTCATTCTCGTAACAAAGATATGTTGTTAGCTCAAGCCGTTTATGTCAAAGGATGTGTGTACTTAAATTATTCAAGATTGTGATAAGAACCGTCTCGAGGCATGTTAAGATGAGATGAGTTTGTTTTGTCTTCAAATATTTGATGATATCCTTATTTCGAACATTTATATAGCCTTAAGGATTGGCATGTCAAATTTATGCTTAGAAAATATTTTTCTCAGTTGAATTCAGTTCAAAATTAACGCCGATTTATAGTATTTAAACGTAAAATTCTCTTTAGCTGTGGAGCTTTCAATTGTTTTCATATTTATTGTAATGGGATATTTTGAAATAGTTATATATTAACATTATCCAACAAGTATAATTCGTGGCCTGTTGATTTGTCCGCCTTCCACGATTACACAGTTGTATAGTAGTATATATTTATAGTATATATTTATACTTTATGTAGAATAGCATCATATTCTACATTACCCGAAGTTGCTCGAGAAAATCTAAAATAATGTTGGTTACTCAACCGGTTTTTTTTTTTAATTTTCTATTGTTGTTCAAAAAATTTTGCTTCTACATGTTAATTTTAAAATTTATTTCCATTTTTTTCAAAAACCTTTTCCAAAATATGCTTTATTTCTAAAAACTGTTTAATTCACCAAAGTTGTTTACATGAAAAGTCTAATTTTTTAATTTGAAGCTGTTTTTGTTTTCCACATTATTAACATTTAAAGAATGCATAAAACAAAATTATAGTAGAAAATTTTTAAACCTGAACAAATTTAAATTCAAGCAACCCAAAAAATATTTTCATGCCTACCCAGCAAAATTTTTTGTATTGCCTTGATTTGCATTCGATTATAAAACCCATTACATAAATGTTGGTGACCAATAATGCATTATATTGTATATTACTCGTAATGCAGTAAGTAATGTCAGTCATTTTTGCTTTTGAAATGATTGTTCTTCTTTTTAGATAATTGAAATTTTTGTTTGACTTTTATTTTTGCTTCAAACGTGTCAAATTTTTATAATTTTGAATATGAAAAAATGCCAGATTTTTTAATGAAATACAGAAAAATGTGTTAATGGTAAATATATTACATTAATTAATGAACTGATACATATATATAATAAATAAAAGCATTTTTATCATTCTATAGAAGACATTCTCTAACTCTTGATTGGTTTTGTTAAGCACTGTTAAACAATAGATTTACGAAAAAAAATTATTTTTTCAATATTTGAATCGCTCTTCTAATTTGTGCACAGAAACATATTATTCAATAACTTCTTAGTTGTTAAAAAATATGTGATTATTGAGAAGAAGTTATTCATCAAGTTTATTAAGTGCTTACATAAGTACTCCCATGTCAAGCGAAAGCTTCATCAATTACCTCCAATTATATGCCTGTATTAAAATAATGGGTTCCGTAAGCGAGAGGGTAAGCGATGAATGAAATTTTCTGGATTACTTTTTCGATTATACATATGTAAGCGAAGATTTTGCTGGGTAGTTTCATATCAATTTAAATGCGACTGTTTTAGAAAAATTGTATTAATTTTTTTTTTTTGGAGATTGAGAACCGCTTCAAGAAAACATTTCTCACTGATTTCATGACATTCTTATCGTGAATATTGATTGCTCCATTGATTTTGGTGGCTTTGACGCACAACTCTTTGCATATTCATTTTAATGATAAATTTTGGCTTTAATAGTCTTACTTGCACACAAAACTGCATTAATTTATGAAAATCTATAATTTTATTCAATGAAGTGTTTTAATTAACAATTTCTTACTGAATGTTAACTAAAATTTGCTTGATTTTTTTGCCCTACCTCCTTCATCTTTCAGCAAGTCAACTTTTATTAATTTTGATATTAAAAGTTTAAACCACAATTTTAAGTTCACTAACAAACCCTAAAAATATCCTTAACCAAATTTGTGGTTGGAAATAGCTGTCAGCTGTCTCTTCTAGCTTTACATAAATCATATAACAAGTGTTTAAAACAATAAAAACAAACATACAGCCTACAAAAAAGAATGCAAAAAATAAAAAAAATTAATTCAAAGAGCAAACCAACCAAAGAAGTCATTCGCAGGATCAGCTTCATGTGCGCCAAGGAAAAAGTGCATAATACAAACATTCAAACATGCCATTATCTATGAAGGACATCAGGGGAGAGTCACAGGATGTTCTGATGTCACATGAAGTAATGCAAGTAAATAGCCTGATTATGAACTTTTCTAGGACAGAAGGATGTTGAAAATTGTAGGCATTAGTAATAGTGATGATGATGATTAGTATCGGGTGGCTAGCCAATGATGTTGCCAACTAGATGATGATGATGATGATACAACTAACAGCATGAGCTGACAAGAACAACGCAAGTAAACACTTGTAACTTGTTCCTGTTCATGAATATCCTCAACTGATTATATACAAAAAAGCATCATGGCAGCAATTCCAACAAACAGCTAGTAACTAAAATGCTAGCGTAACAAGAATGGGCTGGTCGCAATGGGAGGAGTTGGTTCATGGCATTGCTATGAAAGTGTTGTTTTTTTTTTTTTTAAGAATAAATATCTACATAACTTTGTAGTTAAATGTTTTTCTTGGAACCGAGTTTCTAGTTGCAGTTTCATTTGCTCTTCTCATGGTAGGTCAACGTCAGAAAGAGGGAATCGGGTTGATTGTGGAAGATTTTCTTTGTTTGCCGACACTTGCAACAACTTTTCTTGTTTTGGCATCTTACAAAATGTTTCTTTATTGGGAATAAATTCAAATCGTTTTAAGTTTTGTACCATCCCTTGAGCGTGAATATTCATGTCAAGAGCTAGGAAACCAAGGTGTTTGTGCCTGTTTCTGCTGTAAAACGAACAAACTTTTGGTATCAGTTTACGTAACTTTTTAAATGTAGGTAAACTTACACACAATACTTAATACGCTCCTATAACTTTATTGCACTCTAATTGTGTCTTAATTTTTTTGTTTTTTGTTGTACAAGAGCAAGTTGCTATCCTGTTGAAGTGGAAAATTACTCGGTTTTCTATGAGAACAAAGTTCAATACGATATGCCCTGCAATTGTTTTTCAGTCAAGCACGTACTGCGTGTAGTGCTGGCTGCATTTTGAGTGGATTAAAGCAAAAACATATATAAACATATCGTCAGTGGTACCATTTTATCGGAACACGATTTTTTGCGGTTGTCATTGTGACAAGAGTCTAAGTTTTTGTTTCATTTTTAACCGACTTCAAAAAGGAGAAGGTTCTCAAGTTGTGAATTTTTGTTTCTTAATTTATTAATTGAATTAATCCTTTTGTATATATACAGTGTCAGCACGCTAATCCGAATGGTGTGTAATTCGAATTATCCAGTAATCCGAATTGAATATATGACGCGTTGCATTCTCTATAGTCCGCTCGCTAAACCGAATTCAAATTTTTTATTCTTTCATTTATAAATTTCTAGGTTCAACATTCTTTTTTTGACAAAAGCAAAATGCAATTTTACAAATAACGGGACATCATGTCTAGAGAATAGGGGGGAGGAAGCAGTTCGAAGAATAACTCGTGCAATTTAGCCATGGTTTCGATCGATTTGTGAGTTGAGCATTGTTTGCAAAGATGATTTTTTTCTTCGATAAATGGGGCCGGTTGTTTGGATTTTGTTCTTCAATCGATCCAAAAATTTTCAAAAAAAGTCGCTGTTGATTGTTTTTACTTTTCTCAGATAGTCGATGAAAAAATGCCACTTGAATGCCAAAATATAGATGCCAACACGTTTTCGGCCGTATAGTTGAGTCTTCGTTTGCTTTGATGCACTAACACTTAGAACTTCCCACTCTTTTGCTGGTTCCTTCGATTCTGGTGTATAGTGGTGGATCCATGTTTGATCCGTGGTCACTTTTTTCGCAAAAAATAAGTCGGATTATGGTTAAACATATCCAAACATTATTGGGAAGTGCGAACTCGTTCATGTTTTTGATTGAAATTGAACCACAGACCCACATGCCTTCGGCTGTGTCTAACTCAAGCACATCCAATTTTGGTTTGTCCGAAACAAAATCGAGGATTTTTCCACGATTTATGGTGTGTTCATTTAAAGGTTCTACCCGTCAAAAATTTCCTGCATTTGAAGAGTGGTGGTGGCGTCATTTGGAGACCGGCAGCATCTTGAACGCCCTACCAATGCTCGAAGAATTGCAGAATAAAGCTTTAACAGCACTTGCATTGAAACAGCAGCCAGCCTTCTTATAATTTAAAATTAACTGATCATTTTAAAGGCATAAATATATAGACTTTTTTCTTGATTGAAATAATATTTGTTTTGCAATTCTAACTCGTGTTTTATTTCCGAATATAATGTTATGTGCATTATTATACATAATAACAGCCTTTCCACCAATCCGAACATTTCGTTAATCCGAATCAGGGTATGCAATCATTACTTCAGATTAGTGAGCTGACACTGTATATACTTCCTACTTACATTAGATTTTACAATAAAAAAACAACAATACTTTTTTATATTGTAATATATAATAAGCCGGATCGAAATTTAGATATCGCCGGACACCAACTCAAAAGTTAGAGGGACTCTTAAAAACTATTTCTGCATCATTTTTTTTGGATTGGAGAAATCCCCATGGAGCGGTTTTGGTTCTCCTAAGCCCTTTTTTTGGCCAAAAAATCAAGTTTTTTGCTTATAACTTTTTTTTTTCTTCAGAATGCTACCCAAGATAAGCAAAAAAGTTAAGATTGTGATAGTACAGAAATATTGGTTAAAAAAAAATTTTGAAATTTGTTGTCCTTACAAACTCTTTTGAGACCCCAAAAAGTCGATTTTTCATCATTTTTGAAAAGATGTTTCTTTTAAACACCTATAAAATATATAGTTTTCAAGCAATTCATATGCATTTATGCTTAGTGAAAAGACATTGAGCTCTTCTTTCCATTGATATATCTTATGGTGTAGTTTAACCAAAACAAAGTGCCACAATTATATAAAACATGAAAAATTGATATTCAGAAGGATTCTTCAGCTTAATTATTATTTAATTGCCTTAATAACCGTTCGATTTTGACAAATCTTGGTATGTTTGAGTTTTTAGGTACCCTAAATTGAATTCTGATAACCATTTTTTAGAAAAGTAAACGCCAGATGGCGCTCCAGTACAAAATGCATGAATTTCGAAAATATTTTTTTTTAACGCCTACAATATACGTATTTTTCATGGTACTCACTTTTGATAAAACCACTCCATACGTCATACCAATGGAAAGAATAGCTCTATACTTTATCAATAAGCTTAAATGCATATGAATACCACGAAAAATGTATATTTTATAGGTGTTTAAAAAAAACACCTTTTCGAAAATGGTGAAATACCGTTTTTTTGGGGTCTCAAAAGACTTTGTTAGAACAACAAATTTCAAAATTATTTTTAATCAATATATGTGTACTATCACAATCTTTACTTTTTTGAAAATCCGTTCACGAATACCCCCACCTCCCTTACAACCCACAACAAGGAAAGCACTTTAAAGACATAACATGTCAAAAAACTTAGTATGTGTAAATTTTTCATCAAAATTTAAATGTTTATATAATATCCATCCATACACTGAGAAAAAAACACAAACCTTGCTCCGGTAAAAAAATTTCTCTATTTTTGATAATAGCAATGTTCTCTTTTTCAAATAACATTTTCTTCAATTAGAATAAATTTTCACATTTTCGTAGAAATATTTCTTTACTTCTAGGAAATGGAAACATTTCAATCCCAACCAACCAAAATGCTTGAGAATAATATTATAACAAGCTTAGCAACATAAGCCTTAAGCTTGAAAAAAGCTTGAGAATCTATTGAAAAAGTATATCACAGTAATTGTAGAAAAATCAAAACGGAACCCTTGTGATAATATTACTCAAGCAAGATTGTTATAAGCTTGTTCTTGCAATTGTAGAATAAGCTTATAAAATAATATTATATCAATAAATATATAGAAAAGCTTACTATCCTCAATAGTTTTATAAGCTTTTTCTCACAATTGTAAAATAAGCTTAAAAAAATATTTTATAGTTTTTTTCGATAATTTTTTTAAGCTATTTCTTGCATCTGTAAAATTAACCTAATAATAATGTTTCATTAACATAGCTTAGATTGTGTATGCATATGCACATACATAAATATACAGCTTCAACTGTGGATAGAGTTTCATCTAAAAAATCTTCAAATACAATAATAAATTGTATGTCCAACAAAACAATATATTTTATTTGACAGAAAAAAAAAATGGTTAGAGATTCTATTGTATAAAACAACTGATTCTCAATCATACTTAATAAAGTATTGTTAAATATAAGTGTTTATTAAGCATACTTTAGAAACAGTTATGTATATCAAGCGTTTCTCAAACACGATTGAGAATTCATTATGATTTATCTTTTTATCAAGCTTTTAACAAGCTATATTGAGAAATGCTTATAACCTAGTGTTTTTATTAAGCTTATTCTTAAGTACAATTGCCTTTCGCTTTTCAAATGGTCGGTTGGGATGTCTCTTATAATGATAAGTATTTTTCTCGCACAAAAAATTTCTCCTTTATAGCGAAATTTTATTGAAAATGAAAAACTTTTCTTATATTTTGATAAAAAGTTCACTATGAGAAGTATTTTCTTCAATAAAAATAAATATTTTCTCAAAAAAAAAAGTATTTTTCTCTAAAAATGATATATTTTTCTATTTCATGGTAGCTTTTTATCATTTTTAGAGAATTTTTAGTATCGCAAGTCGAGAAAAGCATTCTCTGGAGCAAGTCTATACCATTTTCTCTAAATATGATGCCTTTTTTATCATATTCCGAGACACTTTTTTCTGAGTGCAGCACACCCACTTTCAATTTATTATTGTTTTCTAAAAAGTAGGTTTAGAATATTTCATAGCAGGGCAGGACCGACTTTAGACTTTCTTTAGTTGTTTTATTTAAAACTGAATTAATTTATGGACTCGCATTATTTTCTCAGTGTTTTCATGTCACGGTATAACTATTATCTTTAATATATAATTTTTAAAGTTAAAAAATTTAAATTTTCATGAAAAAATATTAAAAATACTTCTTTCTTTAAATTTCAAAAATTGAAATACAAAATTGCAGACATGGACCTGAATGTAGAGGTATCAATAATCAGATGTGGATGTAAAATTATTGCGGTTGATCCGCAAATGCAGATCTCCATTTCATTCCTGGTTAAAACTATCAATATCGTTTAAGTGAAACTCTTTCAACAAGTTTCTTGTTTTAAGGACTAAATAAATTTAAATTACCCATTTTGTTTTTATTCCCAACACAATCAGCGACTTTGCATGTGCATCACACAGCAACACCATCTACGATTAAGTATTTAATTTATGCCATGCCAGATTTAACTGCATTTTTAACAATTCGCTTTGTAGATTTTAATAAGTTGAAGTCTTACCTGAAAAAAAAAAAACAAAATATACACATATTAAGCTTAATTCAAGCATAAATAAAAAGTTTAATTATTATATTTTTGATAATATTTTAATTTTTCAACAACAGTAAAAATACTCCACACACACCCATAAGTATACACAGACACAAACATACATATATCATCCAAGCCAACATAAAAACATTCGCCGCATCGCAGTCCTGGCCACATTATGTCAGCAATATCCTCTCAATTAATCCCCAAGATCGAGATTGAACCTCAGTACCACAGCATTGTACTGTGTGTGCAGTACGTTAAGCCTCTACCGTGCGTTGCCAATATTTTTTTAATGCAATAAAATGTTTGCAAACGTTAAATTTTGTTTGTATTTATATTTTAAAATGAATTAATTGCAACAACAATAAATATGAAATGAACTTTTTCCGATTTAAACATTGATATTACAATTAAAATAACCTCGTTTGAATAAAGTTAAAAACATCTTAATGAGTTATATTTTTTTAACACAGCCACAATTGTCACAAAAGTCACAACGTAAAACGAATACTTAATTAAAATGTGGTTTTAAAACACTGAAAGCAAATGGAATGCAGAATAAATTACTTGCAATGAGTTACAGGAAGAGCAAAAAAAAAAACCAACAAATTATGTCAGAATTATTGCTAAGAGTTGAGCCTTATAGAGCCGAACTTTGTAGAAATGTAAAAATATACCTATATATCAGTGAAAATAATTCTTAATCATATACATACATTTGATAAATCATGAAATTGGAAAATTTATCGCCCACATCCTATTGGTATGGTTTATATACGAGTAGAGTTATAAATATGTTGATATGATAGAGATAACAAACAGTCAATAGATCACTTTAATTGGCTTTAAATGGCTGCCTTCTTGTAACCAGCTCATTGAGGATTCACTATTTAAAGTGTTATTTAAGCTTTAAAAAAAAAAGAAAAAAAAATAAGGATTGACTTTACAACAACGCTGACTGACGGATGAGCCGTAGTTGAGCACTCAATGAGATGAGCTTAAATATTCTCTTGCAATTAAAAATTTAATGCTCTGCGTTTTTTATTACAAATTTATATCTTTGTTTTATTAAATTAACTTATTTCGCATAATTATTCAATTAAATTGATACCATCGGTGAAAAAAAATTAGTTATGAGTGCGTAAATGCGAAAATTTGCACCTATTTTTAAAGCGAATTTAAATTATAGCGAATAATTAATAAAAAAAAATTATCTGCCGATTATGCCTTGAATTTTGTTTGTATGTGTGTGTGGTTGAGTATTTAATAAAAAATTTCAATTAATTTTACGTACTATACATGTTACGGCGTGGCGTGTAAGTTGAGAGAATATGAAATAAAGTGAGTTGGTTACACACTCCTTCATGTAAAATATTCAACTCAGATTTTTAACATATTTCATTTAAAATTTAATTATCTTCATATTTGTTAACATCATCTGCACTGAAATTAAAATGTACGCTTCAGTGGATGTCCGAAGTACAGGGTGCTGCTGCCAGAGAATTAATGAGATAAACATCCTTCTGGTGCAGCTCCGTTCAGCTCATGTTATGTTGTTTTATATTAATGAAAAACAAACATTTAAATTTCGTATCAATTGCCTTTATTTTGATGCGGCTAAGCAAGTGGGTTAAAATCCTTACCATTCCTGGATAGCAGAAAATCAACGCAAAACGAAAGAATGTAAACAAAAACTCTGGGACACATGAGAGAGAAAGAGAGAATGAGAATTCATACTATAATTGAGACACTTTGAAAGCTTTAAGTTTGTTATTTCGCCCTCACACAATGGGGCAGGAATTTCAGCAAGAAATAATGAAATTTTATTTACACAGTCGGTGATATTATATAATAAAAAAAGAAACAAATTGGCCATTACAGTCCCTGACATTACTTTGACCAAACTTTTTATGATCAATTGTTTGTACACAATTGACCAAGAACTGGACCTACATCCGTTAATGTTCTAATGTTCATATTCAAAAAGTTTTATGTTACATGTTTTACTCTCTGAAGTTTGCCATTGTCTGCAGAGAGGTGACAGCCGAGCAGAAAAATGTATTTCTATTGAACAACTTTTGCCCGAGGTGAGATTTGAACTTGGGATTCGTTGGTTCACATGCCACACACATAGGAATCATGACCATGGCAGCAACAAAATAATATAATCTCATAAAAAAAACACAAACATTTGTTTACAAAAATGGAGAAAAATTTCATGAACTTAAAAGTACAATACTTACACTTACTTCAGTATCAGTACTTTTTGTGTTGGTACATGTAGGAAAAATGCCCTACTTGTAGGGATTTTAACGTATAAAAGGGAAGTTTCAGCTCACAAAAAATTAAAAAAAAAAAGAAAACAGCTCATCTGCATTCAAATTAATTTATTTTAACCTTTATTCTTGTACAGGTGTTGCTGCATTAAATTTTTTTATCTCTCTCGCTATTCATTACATTTGGTAATGTTTAGTTTGCATGTGAGCATTCACAATTCAGTGTACTCGCCAGCTCAGTTGAGGACTTGCACTTATGAAGTAAGGTTTTTGTGAACACACCACACTTTTAATTGAGATAATTAAGGTAATAACTAAGATAATCATTAGAATTTCATTGATTGTAATTTATCAAGAAATTGGTAAATGAATGTGGCTGTGGCGGCCATGGTCGAGCGTGTGAAGAGTGTGGCGTGGGAACCAATGGATCCCGAGTTCTAACCTCACCTTGAGCAAAAGATTTTTCTTAATAGAAATCAATTGTACTGTGCGGCCATCACCTATCT
This sequence comes from Tetanocera ferruginea, assembly GCA_958299015.1. Taxonomy (NCBI): domain Eukaryota; kingdom Metazoa; phylum Arthropoda; class Insecta; order Diptera; family Sciomyzidae; genus Tetanocera; species Tetanocera ferruginea. Next base: position 106,683,286 of record OY282641.1, read on the forward strand.
TTAGACTTTTAAAGCTTCTTGAGAACAAGAACTTTAGCCGTTCAGAGTTGGCACAAGACATGTAGATCCAGTTCTAGTTGAATTGTGTGCAAATATTTAAAAAAAAAACAACACAATTGATCATAAGAAGCTGGATCATAAGACCCTGAAAGCACTGTCGTCGTCAATTTGTTTTGTGTTTTTATACCCTAAACCTGAAAGGTCAGGGTATATTAACTTTGTGCAAACGTTTGTAACGCATAGAACTAAGCGAGTCCGGTATAGAAAACGGTATATATTCTTGATCAGCGTCACCTTGTGAGTCAAGCTATTCAAGTCCGTCCGTCCGTGCGTCCGTCTGTGTATTGTCCGTAAACACAGGATAAGAAGAAGGAGTTCAGATAATTGTATGCAACTTAGTACACATGGTCATACGAAATCAAGGATCTGCACTATTGAATATTTTTGGAATCCGCCCACAGACACGCCTACCTCCCATACAACAGAAAAATTAAAAACTACATAACTTAGCTCATAATAAGCCTAAAACAATAAACTTTGGTATGTGTATGTTTTGTATCAACACAAAAATGTCTTCGAAAAAACTTTTAAGCAAAAAAAAAAAACCTACTTCAAAATCACTACAAAGTAAAAAATAATTTAAATTACTTTTACTATTTATTTCTTGGTCAAATTTGATAATTTATTTATATTCATTATTATATTGGAAATCTAATGATATCAATTATTCTGATTTTTTTTTTTATTTTCATCATAAATATATTAATTTTTTATGATAATAAAAGCTTCTAGTCAGCGCTAATCATTGACATAAAATCATGATATTTTTGCCATCCCTACTCTATTTAAGACATTTTTATTTGTGAATATCCTTATGAATATGCTTAGGTGACGCTGTATTAAATTGTAATCTTAATTTTTCTTAAATCTTAATTAAAATGCTATATGTGTGTTGCAGCTGCACAAAAAATCTGATTATATTAGCGCCGACTTCGAAGCTTTTATTATCATAAAAAATTAATATTTTTATGATGAAAATGAAAAAAAAATCAGAATAATTGATATCATAAGATTTCCAATATAATAATGAATATAAATAAATTATCAAATTTGAACAAGAAATAAATAGTAAAAGTAATTTAAATTATTTTTTACTTTGTAGTGATTTTGAAGTAGGTTTTTTTTTTTTTGTTAAAAAGTTTTTATTAATTTTTAGAGAAAATGTTATATATTGAAAAGTGTATAAATTAATTAAACACCAATTATTTATGCTCATAATATGGAAAATGCTTTTCTGTCGTTTCTTATTCTGTTCTTTGTCTGCATCTTTCAGTACCTACTCTTGTATTTTTATCAGTACCCCAATGTCAATATTGACTGAAATATAGTGTGTTTATAATAGTGACACGCCTCTTTGTCGAGTGTTTATCACACTCTTTGTCATAGTGTTTTCAATAGTTCTACCCATTCTAACAATGAATTTTATCACCCTTAAGTCAATATTATACAGTTTTTTTACACACTGCCACACCCCTTAGTGGAATAACGCCCAATTCTTCGGTAGTAATTTGTAATAATTGTGCCTACGTCTGTACTTCTTCAGTTAGTAGTGTCAGCATTCCATTTAGTGTTTTCTAATATTGCCACACCCCTTTGTCGAATGACACCCACTTAATTGACAATAACTTGTTATAAGTGTGCCTACCTCTATACAAAAGAACACTAGTGTCAATATTATTCGAGATACAGTGTGTTTCATATATTGCCACACCCCTTCATCAAACAACGCCCACTTTATTGAAATTAATTGTTTTAAAACTGTGCCTACGAATGTAGTTAACTTAAGTACTCTAGTGTCAATATTATTTAAGATACAGAGTTTTTATAACTCTCTTAAGAGAGTTGATAGTTATTTTTTATAATTGTACCTACCTTTGCATTTTTGCTGTGAATTTTATTAACTCTAGTACTTTAGTGTCAATATTTACTGGGATACAGTGTTTTTCTTATAGTGACACGCCCTTTTATCGAATACCGCCCACATTACTGGCAGTTATTTGTTATATTTGTACCTACCTTTGTACTAAATTTTAGTATCGTAGTGACAATAGTAATCGAGATACAGTGTGGTTTTTAATATTGCCACTCCCCTTTTCGACTAACGCCCATTTTTTTTTTTTTACAAAAATTTGAAGTAATTTTTCCTACCGTTGTAATAAATTTCTGTACCCTAGTATCAATATTATTCGAGACACAGTAATTCTCTTATATTGCCACACCCCTTTGTCGAATAACGCCCACTTTTTGTATAGAAATTTTCAATAATTGTGCCTACCTCTGTACTAAATTTCTGTACTCTAGTGTCAATTATCTTTGAGATACAGAGTTTTTACAATATTGCCACACCCTTTTTAGAATTACGCCCACTTAAGTGATCGTAATTTTAAATATTTGTGCTTGCCCTTGTAGTTTTACGGTGAATTTTATGACCCTAGTGTCAATTTTTACTGAGATACAGTGTTTTTCTTATAGAGACACGCCCCTTTACTGAATACCACCCACTTTCATAGACGGGCACCTTCGCATTGATAGTCTCTATATGCTGACAAAAAATTACGGTAATCGGGCAAGTGCTTTAGGAGTAATCGATGTACATACATTCACAAAAACAAAAAAAAAAAAAAAAAAAAAAAAAACAGAGAAACCAACCAACTTGAGAACCTCCTCCTTTTTGAAGTCGGTTAAAAATGGGTATCGTTCGCTAAAAATTGAAAACGCAATAATTAAGCCTGTGTTTAACCTACAGAGATAAAATTCAGGACGTATAGTTATCATAACAAAACAAATACGATTTTGAAAAATGAACGTCATCCGCTCACGGACTCGCCTTCCTCCCATACAACGCAAAAATTGAAAACTGCATAAATAAGCTCATAATTAACCTACAACAATAAAATTTGGTGTGTAAGTGTCTTGTATCAACACAAAGATGTCTTCGAAAAATGGATGTCATCCTCTCACGGACACGCCCACCTCCCATACAACCCAAAAATTGAAAACGCAATAAATAAGCCTCTGTTCAACCCACAGAGATAAAATGTTGTACGTATGTTTTTATGACAAAACAAAGATGGTTTTGAAAAATGGACATCATCCGCCTACAGACACGCCTACCTCCCATATGACCAAAAAGCTTAAAACTCAATAAATAAGGTTATGTTTGTCATAGAGAGATTAAATTTGGTATGTATATATTTTATACCAAAATTAAGGTGTGTTCAAATGAACACGCCCACCTCCCATAGTGAAAGCACAATAAAGGTATTGACTGTGAGCTACAGAAATAACACTTGGTATGCGTTAATTTTTCATCACCATTTAAATGCATATAAAATTTAGGCTTTATCCGCCCACGGACACGTCCATTTTCATAGTCGGCCTTGACCGACTTTAGATTTTCTTTACTTGTTTTAATTGGTATTTTAACTTTCAAATGTTGCTTCACTATTTTAAACTGTAAAATTTTTCAATGCACACAAACTGCTCAAGTTTAAGGCTGTTGTAGAAATGCAGATTTGCACATTTTTGATGTACCTGTAGTTTAAAATTAACAAATCCTCAACTAAACTGGCAAGGACAAAAAAGAAATTTATTTACAAATAATTAGTAGGACGTAACGATAGCAACCGGTTCATTTTGATAACCAATAAAAACTTGTGGATGGTAAAAAAAAAATTGTTGGACACATTTTTTTTTAACCCATACCGACCCACCGGCGTAAACTTTTGTAAACGCAAAAATCTACATTTTTTCCAATTTCTAGGCATATCGTCCATACTATTGAAATTACATGATTATAATGTGTGTATATAAATTGAGTTTAATTTAAATACGAACATTCCGGTATACTACCTAACTATCTGAGACATCTGGTTCTCAACATATATATTTTTATAGATAATATCGGAGGATTATCAAAAATCTTCTTGTTTTTACTTTTTTATTTTAATTAAAAGCACTATTCATGATATTTAAATATACTACACCAATTTTCAGCAATTCATTAAGCACATTTTTTTGGTTTTTGAACTCGGCCCACCTCCGGGATCTTTTGTAAGCCCATAAATCGATATTTTTGCAAATTTTGCGGTATATAATTCAAAATATTTGATTCACGTCATTTTAATCCACGCATTAATCGTAGATAATTTGAATACGAGCAATTTTGTATACTTCTCAACTACCTGAGAAATCGGATACCCAAGATATATATATTTTTATAGAAAATTTCGGAGGGTTCTCAAATATACTATTTTATTTTGTATTTGATTTTAAATAAACGTTTTATGATATTGAAATGCTCTATATCAATTTTTTAGTATGGATCTTTTGATACTTAACACTTAACTCCTTTTCTTCCCCTTAGCTCATACCGGCCTCAACATAACACTTAAGCAGATGAAGAACGTGTTCTGTGAAAAATAAAAAATTAGAAGCAAAAAATATGTTTTTTTTGCCAAAAAGGACCTGCAGGAGAATTACAATTGATACGGCGGATTTTCTCCAATTTGAAAAAAAAGTATGCAGAAATCATTTCAATGTGTTCCTCTTACTTTTAAGACCCCGACTGGCTGACATTTTTTTTATCCATACAAGAATGATCCAGCCTAATGCACATCAAGAAAAACGTACAGTATTGCAGAACATGTTCTATCTGAGTCTTTTTTAATCTTTACAGAAATATTGTGCAGTCTCTAGAGTAGCATAGTTAGTAAGAAAAAAAATCAAAATAATCCAAGGTTTTAAACTACTCCACCTATCATGTTAGAGAGGTATTCAGTTCATAACATCAATTGTTTCTTTTTCATTATTTTATGAGAAGAACTGAAGCATTTTTCCGGACCACCAAAATTAACCGCCTGTCTACTGTAGGTACCAGTGATGGCCGACTTAAGGAAAATAACACCCACCCAATCAATGTTTTATAGTCGGTGTTGAAACAGTATCGGCTTATTTCCCGTACTTTGCATTCATTAGTTTGATGACTGCTGTTGTGTTTAAGACATGTTTAAAACGATTAACTAAAATTAAATTAAATTTTAATAATAAATACTCAAGCCACGTTGTGACGACGAGATTCAACGCACACGTGTGTTAAAGCTTTCACCATAGAAGGCAGATGTAAGATCTGTAAAAGACACAGTTCTGCAGACAACAAAAAGTTCTTCATTATCTGTAACGATTAATTAAAAAAAAAAAAAGAAAAAACACAAGACAATGGTTGCACAGAACTAGTTTAGAAATTGTTTTGAGTTCTGCTCACACAGTTTGTTCATTTAGCAATTGGGATTGTATGTATGTATGTGTGTCTTTACACTGTCTGCTCAGTCAACTGTGTAGCTATTCATTACGACAGAAATACTGTCAGACACACGGCACAAATGACAGCAAGACAGCGAGTTAAATTCACTCAGTAGAAGTCATTGTCAAGCCTTGGCAGCAGCGCAAAATGCGCTTTTGGTGGATTATCAGGATTACTTCAAACAGAAAACCAAACGATGAAAAAGTAAAATTATACCAATGGGAGTTGCTGGCAAGAAACCTTTGGAATAACATGCAAGTTTTCATTTTGTCTTTTGTTTTTTTCCCCCATATTTCATACAATGCACCAACCAGAACACAACCACAACCACCACGTACTCAAACATACATCAAGATATAAAAAATAAGTGCCTAAAATCCAGGAAGCTCCACCGTCTGTCTATATCACTGTCGCCTATCCATTTGCACTGTCATGTCCCAACACAACGTCCTGCTACAACCATTCACAATTGTCTGTAACTGCAAGCGGCTTCAGGGATTTCAAACAAATAAGTCGGATGTAGCCTATTTGTGAAAACATTAAAGTAGGTAATAATGTTAAAAAAAAGGCAAATTTGTTTGTTTTTCAAGTAGGTAACAGAAAGTATATAAAGAAGAGCAGTAGAAAGCAGTGCGAAGGAGCAAGAACAAAGAAATAAATCTAATAAAAAATTTCATTTGCTGGCAGCAATTTGTGTGCCTTTCTAAATAATAAATTTTAAATATCTGAATACAACCGAATTGCCAGCATTTGCATCGGCATTAAGTGACAATCGTGTGGAAATATGGCAAAAACAAAAAAAAAATAAATGCTTAAGTGATCAAATGATCAAGTGTGTTTATGTTGCCAAGCCAGGATGAAGCTGATAACCATTCAGCCACTTTATTCAAATAAAGCCATGAATTGCATGTCTACACATACCTATAAGTGTTGGGAAACGTGTGCCCAGCGCAGCCGCGTACCGTGGGGGGGGCGGGGGGGGCGGTCCGCCCCGGGCGGCACTAGTTTAGGGGCGGCACTGAAGCTAAATAAAGCCTTTACAAAATAAATATGTGTACATTATCATTTTAAGGTGTACAAACAAAAGAAAGAACTAAACTTAATGAATAAATTTGGCCGCCACAGTAAATGTAACTATATTTATGAGCTTCGTATTGAGCACAACCAAAATGTAAAATCGTTTTTCGAGTCTCAAAATTAGTTGCCAAAGCAATAAAAAAAGACATAATATTTAGGCACACTGAGCTAAAAAACAACGTAAAATCAAAGAAAACCACTTCGATTCAAATATTTTTCGGAACAATTTGGCACCAAACACGAAAATGTTCAATTCGAAGTGTTTCCACTTCGAAAAACACAAATCTAGTTTGATGTTATTTCCACTTTAAGCTAAAGTTTAAGCACCTCGAAATGAAAAGTATTCCACTTCAATTTAACGTGGATTTAGAATTAATTCAAAGAGGAAACTAATTCAATTGAAATACTTACATCTTCATTTTAAATGCTCTACAGCTTTGATTCCAAACCGTCATATTAATGAATCAAAGTGAAAATCACTTTGAATCAAATCCTCAGCATGTTTGATATCATGTGAATACACACAAATAAGTAAAACAATAATATTTTTTTTTTCAGAAATTTTCTTTTATTGACAAATAAGAAAACATTTGGTGAATTAATTAAACCAATTAATTGTTTGGTAATACTAAAATAAATAAATATAAATAAGTATTATATTTATAGATTGTATGGTGTCGAAATCCAAACAATAATTTTTTTACCTTGAATATTATTAATATGACGCGACATGTCGCCTTGTTTCCTCCATAAAAATAACTTCTCTCTGAATTCAGCCCAGAGTCCAATGTTATCAATTACTTCTTACTTCTTTTATATCGTCTTTGTTTGCACTGTCTCTGTTTTACACATAAACTTAAGCAGGATTTACTTTCCAACTTCCACACTTTATTTCAGAAACTCAAAATTATTTTGATATTTTATTTTCAAACATGAAAGTATGTAGCTTCGAATTGAAGTGTCTTCCACTTAAAGACAAATATTTTTTGCTTCGTTTTCACTTTTAACGACTTCAAATCTAAACAATATAATTTTTCAACATACTTTCGAAGTGGATATACTTCATTGAAAATAAGAGTAAAGTGTATCATCATTATTTTGAAGTTTTTCTACTTCTTATTGAATATAATAATGTTTTCATATTTGATTTGAAGGTTTTCATGGTGATTTTAAAGTTGATTTTTTAAAAATGGAACAACGTAAAATTGATACGATATTATTTAATTTTAAGTTGTGATTTTTCCCTGAGTGCATGTGCGAGTAGTTGAATTTTCGAATAACTCGGCTGCGACTTGAAACAAGCATTGAATAACTGGTGTTTTCGAGTAACTCAAAGTTTTTTGAGTTTTTAAGTGCTTTAACTTGTCAGTGGAAATGCCCAGTAGAAAAGTGGTTTAACAGAATAACGTTTTTCAACTTAGGTATATTTGGTAAAAATAGCTGTTTTGTGCTTTGATGTGTTGAGTGTGGGAGAAAGGCGGAATTTTCGTTTGATTATGGCGAATTGTAAGTTCAGAGTGCATATTAAGAAATAAGACTTATGCGTATAATTTTAAGTCGTATCTTTTATAATGTTTTTTGATTTTTTAAGGGATTTCACTGTTTTAATAAAATCACTTTGGAGAGGAGTTAGGCGTGGTCTTAACTGATTTAGGTCATTTTCTAATTTAATAATTTAATTATTAATTTTCAAGAACTGATTTTGAGAAATGACCACAAGGTTTCAGCAGCTTCATGCTCTTGCTGAAAAATTCGCAATTCTTACTCCTTTGATTCTCCTGAATGATAAGTTGGAATGTAAACTGAATGAATTCTGTCACGAAGAAATTGACAATGAAGAGTTTCTCGCTGAGAGAAAAATACTTCAGCATATTGTTTCTATAGCTCACAAAGAAACTGATTCTTGTATGAAAGGTCCACTTGAACTTTTAAAATTTATTTTTAAATTAAGTCTAGAAAACGCAGTTCCAAACATTGTTATACTTTTAAGCTTTATTCTAAGCTTTTATTCATAAAAACCTACATTAGAACTACAATGAGTACTTCTCGCCTACAAAATCTTGCCATATTATCTATAGAATACAAGTAAAGTAATGAAATAGACTTTGACAATTAGGGAATTCACAGTTTGCTTCTAAAGTTAACACCTGACAACTTTAGAAAGATATTTAGATCGAACTGTGAGCACCTTTTTTTGTGTTTTGGAGCTAAATTGCAAAAATAGTTTTCAAAAATTTGAAATTTGTTCATAAACATGCCTCGAATGAACGGAAAGGAAGAATTATGAGATAACTTTAGCAACAAGTGGGATCTCAAGTTTGTACGTAAAACAAAAACAATCAAAGTTAACACGTGCTAAAATGTTCTAAAGTTAATAAACGGCAAAGTAAACAGAGCAGATAATACAGAACTGTGAGCACCTAAATGTAATTACCGATTTTGCTAATAAAAAAACAAGAAAAATAATAATTTAATAAAATATTATAAAAAAAATTGTATTTGTATAAATTTCCTTTTGGGTGTCATTAAGGAATAAACTTTTTTATCGTTGGCCTAATTCTAATATGGCGTAAGTCAACATTTGGAATAATAGCGATTATTAACGTTTAAGGGGACCTGACGCCTTCAAAATTTTGTTTATTTTAATGTTTAAAAATGTGTATAAGTTCAATAGAAATAGATATAATTTTGAAAAATTACAAATATATTTTTCGGAAAAATATTACGCAAAAAATTTTTTTATTGTTTTAATCACATATACTGCTGATGGAATTTTTTTAAAAAATTCATGGTGCTTTTAATTTCATATGTTTTGTTCACCATTTTATATATCATAAATAAATTTTATTTTCAACTGTAGGGTATAAGTATAGTGTGTATGCAATGACAAAATTTTATTATGCCAGGTTACTCCTTAAAAAATACTTGTTCAGGTGTCAATATATCATATTTATATTTTAGTAAATATAGAATTCTCCCGTGATATAACAAAACCAAGTAACTTGTTTTTTGAAAATTGTGAGAAATTGAGGTATTGTGTTATAGGATATAATCTTTCCGTATATAAGATTTTTAAGTTTTTTCAAATTATTGAAAAGTTAAATTATTGAAGAGTTAAGAGTTAAGTTTCGAAATTTTTGAAACTTGTGCTAGCCAAATTATTTTGCGTTGCAGTTTTTTAACAATTCAGTCGAACTTAAGATACTGAGAAAATTTTTGTCATATATTTTTTCATTTCATATAAACAAGATTTTTGTTTTTTCACAAAACCAGGCAACTATGAAGTTACTTAAAAGCAAATAAAACATTTATATGTTTCTTAGAACACTCTATTCGTTGCTGTTTTTTCAAAATCAAGTAACTTTAAAGTTGCTTGGTTTTGTTGTATAATATCAATTAAAACACAATTGTTTAGAAAATAAGCTGAACATTTGTTACAATTTTAATTAAGTATCTTATTATTATTGGTTGGTGACCGTGGCATGCAGGTTAAGTGTGTGGCTTAGCATGCTCGGAGCCCGGGTTCGATCCCCAGCCGTGGCGAAAAGTTTTTCAATAAAAAATTTTTCTGATCGGTCACCACCTCTCTGCAGACAATGGCAAACCTCAGAGAGTAAATAATGCCATGTAAAGCTTCTTGAGAACATGAGCCGTTCGGAGTCGGCATAAAACATGTAGGTCCAGTTCTCGGTCAATTGTGTGCATAAATTTAATAACACACACAACACAATCGATCCTAAGAAGCTCGGTCAAAGTCCTTTCAAGGGCTGAAATGGCCAATTTGTTTTTTTTTTTTTTTTTTTTTTTTTATTATTATAATTAAGTATCTACACAAGTATCTTATTAAGTAAATTATATATAAATCTATTCATTAAACTCAATAAAAAATCTTTTGATACTATTTTTAACAAAATTAATGGAACATATAAATAAATTCATGAATGTTGGTATTTACTCATGGCTTGTAAAACCCATAGAAAGATCCTTAGAATCTGCACATTCCTTAAAATCTTCCCAAAAATTAATTTTTGTGTTATCATGTATTAAAGGAATTAATTTATCTATAATATCCTTCTTTTTAGATGGGTTTTTCACGATTTCCTTTAATTGTACATATTTGAAAATTTCAGAAGATCTTTTTGATGAACTAATGTGCATTCAAAAAAATTTTGCATCGGTTTCGATGGAAGTTTTATAAAAAATTACAATAATCCTTTTCGAAAATTTTGCATTTCATTTTTTTCGGCAATTGCTGTATGCTGGATGCAATAATCTTTTCTTTGTAGCACGATTGAAAACGAATGTTTGAGAATCCTTTGTAGTACGATTGGAAAAGATTGTTTGAGAACCTTCAGATCGAGTATCCATGAAATGATTGTCCATGAGCTCTTCTTCGTCACCTTTTTTCATTTGTGGATCAAAATCAGGATCATAGTACGACGATGCAGGACTAAAATCAATTTTACTTTCTCCGTTATTAACGCAAAAATCACTGGAGAGTATACTTATATTTTTGTAATAATTTCCAAAAAAAAATTCAAGGAACTTATCACATAATTTTTGATAGATTATGACTTTCAAATTTTCAATTAAATCGAAATTTTTTTCAAGTGACGACATTGTACGCTGTTTTTGATTATATTCGATACGTTTGAAGAAGAAGATCTGACTAAGAAAAAATGTTCAATAAATTTTTGAAATAATTTTTCGATTGCGGTATTTTGAAGTGAATTTTTTCGCATAAAATTTAACTTCGTTTAAGTAATGTGCTGAAAAGTACTGAAGTAACTTGGTTTTGTTGTAACCCATTTTAATCTAATCAAGGCATTTCAAGTTACTTGTTGTATTTTTTTTTTTAATATTAGTGTTTAGAAATGAGATAGGCAAAAATGGATTGAAGTTTCTCGTAGACTTTTTGCTCTAGATTTTTAAACATAGATAGAACAACAAAACCACGGAAGAAATGAGAGCAAAAATAGACTCATGCGCGCGTTTTGCTCCATTTTTTCCAAACTTGCGTCGTATTAGAAATAGGTTGATGATATGTATATTAGAATTTTTTTTATATAATTGAGAACAATGAAAGACCAAATTCTAAAGTGAAAACTATGCATACAAAAGCCTATATTAATATCAAAATGTTTTTTTTATTGCATATGAGAGGGGCGGCAAATTTGGAATCCGCACCGGGCAGCTTAGCCTCTCGGTACGCCACTGGCCCAGCGCCTTGCTACATAGCTCAGCATGCTGCACAATGCCAACTCTCACAATTCTCACCTACACTTCCAACACTTGCATACATTAACACAGTTTGGTACATTGTATCATTATCATAGAAATCCCATTGGATTTTTCATGTTTTCAGTTATTGGAATTTCTTGTGAGTGGCTTGTGGCTTCTGTATGCTTCGAGTTGGCTTAACACAACAACAAGTTTATATTTGTTCCACCGGAGCCTAGTTTATCTTGGTTGCTCGTTTATTTGGTTGTTTGGCTATGTTGGCAGGCTGTGTTATTCCTATGTGGCACGGTGTGGTGCGATGCAATGTAGTATGGCAGCATGATTTTGGATACTGTTTTCTGTGTTTGGCTTCGAAATCAGCTCGTTGGGTATTTATGCACTAATTGGCTAGATAAGTTTAGTTATTAATGTTCGATTTCCTGTCGAATGCTGATCGGTGATATACTGTGACAAAGCGACAATACGACAAAATGTGTTACTGACCGTTGAATCCATGTTCATAAATGTGCGTATGCAGCTAATGGTGCTGAAGGGACACTTTAAACGTTAACTGATTGACATTTTGATGTTACGTCTATGCGTTGCGTTGGGTATAACAATAATAAAGGTTTTGGTTACTAGAGGGGGAACTTGGAAAGCAACATTTGATGGTTGTGTTGGTGTTTTCAATAATCATTTATATAGATTAGTTTTATAATTTAAAAATTATGAACAGAATTTTTGGTTGAAATGCAATGTTAATAAAATAATTTGGAAAACTTTAAATTGATTTTAAACATATTTATGTGATGCATAAGAGTGTTGTAGAGAACTTTTAACATAAGTCCGTATGTTATTGAGTATTACTAAAAAAGGTTTTTACACGTTTACTCGAATTTTATATTTTTCAACAAGTTCGAAAAGACTACCAAACTCAGGTTTTATTAGCACGTTTTTTTGAAATGTATGAAGCAAAATTAAAAAAATAACTCTCAAATTTGTTTGGCAATGGCTATGGCTTAATTTTTATTAGAGGAAATATCATAAACATATCTTAATTAAAGTATTATAAAATTAACATAATTCAATTGAAGTTTACTCACATGAGTGAATGAGACAATAGGGGAAGAGTGGCATGAAAGAGACAGTTTTAAAAAAGTTACAAAATATATAAAAATAATTAATAAAATTATAATTCTTGTATCAAAAGTATTTTCTCAATTATTTATGAACGTAATACCATGAAATATTTTGCAAAATCAACAATATTCTTGGACCTGTAGCCATTTATAAAAAACATGAAATTCGGCTCTTTCATAACACATAGGCATTGAAAGAGCCAACCAAAATTTTGAAAGAGCCATCTTCTTATTACAAGACTTAACACGAAAAATAACGAATATTTTATTAAAAATATTCATTGTTATTATAAAAAGTATTGTTTTTACAAAAAAAAATTAAATAAGTAAAAAACTCAAAACTAAAAACAAAAAATAGTTAAAAAACTTAAAAATATTTTTAGCAAAAAAATTAAATCGCTTTGAAGAAAATCTATAATAATAAGACCTATTCCAAAAACAAAATAAGAGGTTTAAAACACTTAAAAACATTTTTGACAAAAATAATTTAAACTTCCTTTACGCTTCTTCATACCACCGCAACCCAGCTCTTTCAAAACATATTGTCCAAAGAAACATAACCTCAAAAATTAGTATGAAATCAAGATTTTTCCGGCAAAACAAATATGTTATTGGTAGGCCTAATATATCCATAAAATTATAGTATAATAATATTACTGTTAGTTTGAAAGGTGAAGACGTCACAAAACAAATAAAATGTTCTGAAAAACTTACTTAATGATGAAGAAATCCAAAATACGATACACCATCGTCGTTTATTATCAGTGAACTATCATATGTTCGAGGATGCCATATGGCGAGTATTGCTTTTTAAAAATTATTATTTAAGAAGCATTCGTATGAAAACTACCGGGTAAATCAAGATGGCTCTTTCAAAACTTGGCTCTTTCATGCCACTCTTCCCCTACATTGCTATTAAAATGTCCTCTAGTCATTGTAATAAGTTAGGCATGAAATAAGAATTTTTTGAAGAGCTCTTTAAAAAGTCAATAAAAGTCTCAGTATCTTAGTCTGACCTATGAAACAAACACTTGCCATAATATCGGGATCTGACTGCGATTTTGGATGGGATTTTATCCATTTTGTTTTTTAAATGTGCAATAGTTTTGTCGTACCCCTTTGCATGATTTGGAATCAAACTTATCCTTGCGTTCTTTTATTGTCTGTTGTAAAATTGCTTAAAATACTTCGGTTTTCAAAAGTGGTTAAAAAATAATGTTTCGAGCTATAACTACTCCTATTTCGAAACTATCAAATGTTTCAAAACTTTTCAAAAGCAATATCAAAGTTTAGCAATTATTTGTCTTAAAACTTCATATTTTTATTCATACAAAGAACAATTAACTTTGTTTCCGGCAAATCTAGTGTAACAGTTGTGGCTGTTTTCTCAGTGTTTAATATTTCTTCGGTCGTTTTGTGGGGCCTAGTGCAGAAAGATCTTCGAGGCCTTTCCGAGCAACGTTTTTCACCAAAAACATTCATAATCTGAGAGCCTTGAAAATTTCTAGCAGTTTTGCTGTTTCTACCAGTGTTCAGCTCATGTGACTGTTGCAACATTCTTAAAACTTGCAGATCAGAACGGACGGGCATTTTTACCATATCATTTGATGCCCACGATCGTTTACGGTGATATCGTAAACCGTGACTGGATAATTTTCTTAATATCGACAAACGCCATTTCCTGTTTCACTTGTCGTTTGTTCGTCACTCTTCATTCTGGTACAGCTCATTCTTTTTAATTGAACAGTTCCGATGATTCACAAAATTACGCGTGCGATCAAAGCAAATTAAAATTCGAAGAGTCATGCCAAGAGCGGATTGGCTTACAAAATCCGCACAAAGGATCGAAAACATCGCATCACTTTACGTTAATTATGTTAATGGCGATAAACTTCTTTTTGAGTGTGAATTGGAAAAACATTTTTTTCGAGGAAAAAATTCCCGTGTTCCTGAAACATTTATGTTCTAACAAATCTTCGAAGACGAATTGCAGCTCAATTTTCCAAATTTCGAAATTGTTTTACGTATTTATTTGTCCACATCTCTGAAACTTTCTAGATGTCTAGATAAAAAATCATTGCCAAACTAATTGTCTGAGACGAAGCTGAATGCCTTAGAGATGATGCCAATTGAAAATGAGGTTATTGAAAGATTAGATCTCGATGAATTTATCGAAGAGTTTATTTTATCGAAATTTCGCAAAGTTAACTTGTAACGCCTAGATAATAAGAAAAAAATAGTTTGCTAGACCCATAAAATTACGACAAAAACTAATGAAAAAATCAACTATATTTGGGTACAGTACAAAGCACTAGTGAAAACTGATTTGTGTTTTATTATTTGAAAAAAAATTGCCCCAAGAGGCGCTGTTAAAGGTTAACTCGACACTGCTTGGGCAAAAAATTTTGTTATGAAATTGAAGAGATCGCATGATAGCGGGTTGCCTTGTATAAAACCTCGTTCGATATTAAAGGTTTCGGAAAGGTCAAAGTCATCCTGCAGAGCCTAATCAACTTTGCAGGTATACCTAACTCAGACATTGTCACGTACAGGCAGTCCCGAACCGGGCTACTGAACGCAGCTTTGTAATCCACAAAAAGATATGGTGGGTGTCTATTTGATTTTCGTGGGTTTTCTCCAAGGTTTTCTCCGTCTTAGTGTCAAATTCTGGTCTGTGCACAGAGGGAAAAACCTATGGACTCAATACATAAATTTATGTACTCATCGGATAGTTTTCTGCACTCAAAAATTTTACATTTTACATGTTGAAATCTGTATTGACTACATAATGCTTTTAAGCGGTTATGTAGTCAATAAAGAATTTTATGTGCTCAACGCATAAATATGTGTCGTGAATTCATGGATGCATGTGGTGAGTACATGCACACTGCACTCATCGCAAACTGTTACAAAGAATTTTATGTAATGAGTAAAGATCTTATGTACGTATTACAAACACTCTAAAAACTAATTGAAATATCACTACAATAATTGCTGTGAAATTTCACGCTTATATTTGCGATTTTTGAACAAAACACATGCAACACAGCAGGATCCTTCAATTCAACCAAAAATTAAGCGTGTTTTTCCTAAAAAATAAAATTTGCTCTCTTTTTCACGCTACTTTGGCGTTTTTTCGCTCACCAATTCTTTAAACGCTTCTCTAACGATATTTTACACTATTACAGCGGGCTATTGACGAGGAAAAGAAGAGCACTTTTGAAACAGATACATTATTTTCTTCAGTTTAGCAGCACATGCGGTACCATATTAATAAGAAGGTGTAGTCAAAAGAAGTTAAGTTTTTATAATACATATATTTAAATTAATAATTTCGTACAAATTTGAGTACGGAACGCTCGAAATTTTTAAATTAATGTTCCAGCCCAAAGAAAATTACGTTAAAGATTTGACTATCGTGTATTGGAGAGAACAATTTAAAAAAATATTTTTACATTTGAGCTTATGTAATGTTGTTATTTGTAAAATTTCTTTAATATTCAATAGTTTTAGTTTTATTAACTTAAATTTATTTGTTAATAAAA
Source organism: Tetanocera ferruginea (assembly GCA_958299015.1). Classification (NCBI taxonomy): domain Eukaryota; kingdom Metazoa; phylum Arthropoda; class Insecta; order Diptera; family Sciomyzidae; genus Tetanocera; species Tetanocera ferruginea. The sequence goes on from OY282641.1 coordinate 106,699,629, forward strand.
ATTAAATATTAAATTGTGTTTCCCCAACTTAATTGTGTTTTCTTTTCTTTTTTTAATTGTAATATGAACTTTTCAAATATATGATTTAGTGCAATAAAGATTTTAGGTATCACGCTTAAACCAGCGTCAAAAACCCGCATTAACTCTATAAAGAGGATGATATGGAAATTCGTAAGCGATAAAACGCATTTCTGGCGTTTTTTGAATCTATTAAAGAGCGGGAGAGATATCACATTATGAGAGAGAAATTATTGCAAATTAGAGATATCACGCATTTATAGCGTGAAATATTTCAATTTTAGTTCTATGAGATTTAACTACAATAAATGCTGTTAAAGTGTTGCCAGCAATAATTGTAGTGAAATCTCGCCATTTTTTTTTGGAGTGTAGATTATTGACTCAGTACATACATAATTTACTCATTACATATTTGGAGTACATAATTTTATGCAATGAGTACATACATTATTTACTCATTACATATTTTAAATGCATAATTTTATGTAATGAGTACATACATAATTTACTCATTACATATTTTTAGTGCATACATTTATATAATGAGTACATACATCATTTACTCATTACATATGTTAAAAACATAATTTTATGCAATGAGTACATGCATAATGTATTCATTATATATTTTTTGTTCATAATTCCATGTATTGAATATATACACAATTCATGCGTGTGCCTAAAGCACCCTCTCAACAAATGCAATAAATAATTTTATAAAGAAATGACTAGATTTCACAAAATAATTGGCAATTACTTATAGAAATTTAATTCAGCCATTTAATTCTTATCCAATCATCGCTTTTGTTTTAGAGTACAGTGGATGAACTCATTCCCGCTCTGATTTTCTAGAGGCTTTAGAGGTGTTGCTTATTTGAAAATCAAGAAACGAATGACATAAAACAGCAAAATCGTGTGCCGATGTGCAACAGATACGTGTACTGAGTCCATATGTTATGTACTGAATAAATGTGTCACTTCAATCGTATAAGGGGGACGTGTACTGAGTCTATATTTTATGTATTGAGTAAAGTTTTTGTAAAAAATTACATAACACGTTGATTGAGTACACGTTGCTTGTATCTATTGAAGTCTGCTATGTATTCAACACATAACATGATGTATTGAATACATTTTTTATTCATTTTAAAAAGTGAATAAATTGATATGTAGTCAGTACACGCTCCCTTTACTCAGTAAATACTGCTCTTGTTGCGTTCTCATACAAGTTGCAGTGCATAGATTTTACATAGCTGTCTCTGTACTGACTACATAACTTTTTCCCTTAGTGTGGTGGACCTCCCATCTAGCACAAAGACTTCTATAAAGATTGCAACAAACTTTACAACAACTCATTATGAAAACTACTAGTTTCTGATAGTATGTTTATAGACTTCTATAGAGGCAAAAAGGCGAACTTTTTATTATTTTATAAAAGCTTCTTGGACTTCTATTAAACTTCGCAAACAACTTCCGTGGGATAAGTGCGTGCTTGCTTATAAAAGCTTTTTACAGCTTTTATGTATTTCCAATAAACTTGGGGCAGTAACCTGCGTAAACTGTTCCAAATAGAATGATGTAAGCTTTACCGAAGCTTCAAAATTAACAACAAAAAATTTGCAAGAAATATGTTAAAAGATGCCTACTTTTTCTGTTTTTTTTATGATATTTCAATTTTTTTATATATTTTTACTTTACATAATTTGAATTTAAATTAAAGGCTAAATGTTTTAATTTAATTATATTTTATTTATTAAAAATTTCATAAAATTGTTCGGATGCACTCATGGGACCCGAACCCGTAACCTACCGCATGCTAGGTCGCAGGGTTATCTATCGACCTATTTCTATTTTATATGCAAAGCGTTGAACCTGAATGACTTCATGCTTATGGAAACTGAGTGTCTTTTCTGTGCATATGAAGGGCTTCAGTTTCCACTACAAACTTTATCAAAACTTATTGGAAATATAAGCTTCGAAATGCAACTGTCAAATTTTCAAATAACTAAATTATTTGCTTTTATTGAAATTAGAGCTTCTATATAATACATGCGAGAGGCTTTAGTTTCAATAACATACCTTATCGAAACTTATTGGAAATAGTAGCTTCAGTTGCAGTACAAACGAAATATAATGCAGCTTGGCACCACAGACTTAATCGAAGTTATAACCTTTCATTCAAGCTCTAACTGAAATAAACCTCTTTCAGTATAAACGAGGCTGCAGCCTCACGTAAAAAATCAATTTCTGATAGGTTTTACGATTTTCAAAACAAAACTAACGTTTCGCTCGTTTTTGCGTTGCCAATCAACATTTTAATAATTAATTTGTTTCGAAGTTGGCATTTCATTACTGTCAGTTTCAGAAATAATTTAATTCAATTTAAAAAAATAATTTTTTTATAATTCCGTTAATAATTTTGTAACGGTTGCCGAACATTGAATTGGTTGCAGGGACCAAAAGTTAGTTTGTTGTAGTCCCGATTCAATAATGAATAGTTTGGCAGTTTGTATTTATATTTTCCCAATCGCATAAGACTTGTGGTCTTATCCAAACATTGTGCATTTTTCCAAAATTGTTATTTTCTTTTAATTTTTTAATTTATTTTAAGTTTGACTACGGTCTTTTGTCAGGCTGAGAGATTCCAACTTCGATTCACATAATTTCGAAAGCCTTAAAGTGCTACCCAAACAAACCTGACGGTAATTTTGATAATGCCTCTTTTAAAGATTTATAGAAATCTTTTGCAGACTAAGAGGCAGCAATTTCGGTTGTTCTATTAACGGAAGCTCTTTCGAAATTAAAACTTCCTTTGCTTGCGTAAACAAACATTTTTAAGCTTATTTGAAGCTTTGAAATAAGCCTTTATAAAACTGCTGATATTAACTTCTGCTATTACTTCATAACAGGTATTATATCAGCTTTATCTTCGTTAACAAGTAAAATTCTAGCTGCAAGCTTTATAGAAGCGCAAACCAAGCTGCAGCTGTCGAATATTCAACTTTCCTAGACTTATCGAAGTTCATGTGTTAGTTGAGTTGCCACGACGAAAGCCACACTGATAAGGTCCAATCAGTGTTTGGGTATGCAGCTTCAATCTTTTACAAAATACGCTCGAAAAAACCTTGTATGCGATGGAAATAAGACTGATACCTCGGTAGTTGGCGCAGATTGTTGGGTCTCCGTTCTTAAATATATAAAAGCACTGAGATTCCAATCGTCTGGCATCCTTTCCGTTAGCCATATTTTGCTGATGAGTTGATGCATGCACCTTAACAATTTAACGCCGCAATGTTTGTATAATTGTTATTCAAGTTCTTGTGATGGGTGTTAGGAGTAGTCATTGAAAAATCTGACTTCAATGTTTGTAAAATTCAACCAAAGTATTATTAATTAAATTTATAAAATCAATTAATTTAGAAACTTTTTGATTAAATATTCTAATGTGTGATGGGTGTTACATAGATTATAGCGGGTGGTACGAGAGAAAAATCTATATGTTAAAGTTGTCGAGCTGCATTACCAAAATAAAAATTTGTTCATGAATCGTGTTTTTAATGTTAATTCAACAACTACAGTATATTATAATTACAAAAACAATAACAATGCGTTTTTGTTAAAGTCGATAATAAAATAGAATTCAATAAAATAGAATTTAAATTTTTTTCGTCATTTTTAAAGTAATTCTTTATAAAATTGACATCTGCGCTGACAACGTCAAAGTAGAAAGGTATTAGGTTAATATTGGCTGTATGGTAAAGCGAACAAGAAAACAAGGACTAAATTTTTTACAAAAATAATAGAGCTTAATGCAATATCTGAATAGATAAGATTTATGCCTTGGTAACGATTACACTGGTCAGCAGTAGTTATGCCACACGAACTTTGGCTGCTAATACTGTTCAAGCTTTCTTCCCTTGTTAAACTCAGAAAAATATCAACTGCAATATTAACAGTCGGCCGATGCTATTTCAAAACACTGTTCGATTAAATGATTTGCGTTTAAGTAAACAATTTTTTTTGTTGAATGAACTTTTTAAAGTATTTTTGTGCTGTTAAAATCATCTGTTGAAATATTTTTGTGTTTTGGTTGAATTGTCTATTTTCTCCAAGCAATATTTTTTAAATATGTTTCACTATATTTATATTATCGTTGTCAGTGGAATATATATATAATAATAGCTCAGTGGAAGAGTACTAAATTGTCATGCGGGGGACGTGGGTTCGAACCCTAGCTGTGTAAGTATCAAAAATTGTTTTTAAATAATTGAAATAATAATTCTGTTTCATTAATTGTTTGGTCAAAAAAAACCTTCAAAATAAGTTGCTTACAATCTTCAAAAAAATTGCAAATTAAATTTTTTTAATAAAAAATATTTTATGTAAAAAAATTTTTTTTGCTGGCCTTGCCGGTACTTGAGTCGAGTACTAGACGCACACGTCAGCACACTAGGCCAAACATGAATTTTCAAAACAGTGATAAAATTTCAATAAGTACGTTTTTATATGGGTTTCATGTTCTATGGACCAACAGTCAACCGACTGTCGATTTGAAAGTTTCATTTGTTGGATGGTATTTAACAGTGAAATCTGTTATTTCAACCCATGATTTGTTTGATATAACAGCATTTATTTCCAGAGTGTATGACACTGAATTTTGTTTTTTTATTTAAGGTAGCCTCAGATTTTTTGTGATCCTCTTTTTATGCACTGGAATCCAAAGTAAAGGGTGTTTTTTTCAATATGAATTACTCTATTGTCTGACAGTTGTTTTGACAGTTTAAAGTGACGTCTCTACTCAGTATTGTTTGGCAAATCATCATGAATAGGTTAACTCCAGAACAACGCTTCCAAATCGTGGAAATTTATTTTCAGAAACAGTGTTCAATTAAAATCGTTCATAGAGCACTTCGTGAATTTTATGGTGCATTCTACTACGCATTACCATGAATGGAAATTGATACAGAACCATGAACAATAAATTTTTGTTGCCAAATCTTCAAGATATGGATGTGGATGAAATGTGGTTTCAACAGGATGGTGCCACTTGTCATATTGCGGGCGAAACAATCGACTTATTGAAAGAACATTTCAACGAAAACATTATTTCGAGAAATGGACCGGTAAATTGGCCTCCGCGTTCGTGTGATTTGACGCCATTTGATTATTTTTTTGTGGATACGTGAAATCATTGATTTATGTGGTTAAACCAGCAACGATTGACGCTTTGGAAACCAATATTCAACGTGTCATTGCTGAAATACGCCCTCAAATGCTTGAAAAGGCGGTCGAAAATTGGACCTCCAGAATGACCTATGTGCAAAATAGTCGTGGTGGTCGTATGCCCGAAATTATATTTAAATATTAAACGCCAATTTTTTTTTACATCTTAAATTTGATAAAAAAATACATATGAAATTGTATGTCTGTAGCTTAAATACAACGCTCTAAGTTTTAAGTCATTATATCAGCTCCTTCTTCTTATCCTATGTTAACGGGCAACAAACAGACGAACGGACGGACGGACATGGATGGTTCGACTCACGAAATCACGCTGATCAAGAATATACATACTTTTCTATACCGGACCCACTTCTTTTTCACTTCTACCCTGACCCTACATATTCAGGGTACATAAACTAATTCGTAAAAAGAAATTCATAATTCATAAAAAAAAACTCACTGTTCACTTCTTCAGTAGAATTTCTAAGGCACCTTTTACAAGTGATATATCCAATGAACATAGTTTTCTCAAAATAATTAACAATCTTACAGCATTACCTTTAATGATTCTTAACATATAAATTTTATACACTTTTTTACATGTTTCATTTTGCTTGGTTTTAACATTTGAGTAAGAAACATATTTAACTTTCTATAAAAGTATTATATTTTACTTGATTTAATTTATTATCTCGTGGAAGTTAATGCCTTTTTTTCAGATCTCTATATGTGTTGGTCTAAAACAAAAGGAAAAAAAGAAATCATTTAGATGTTTTTAAAGCTTGAGAGTTCATGGAGTAACACTGAAACTTTTAAAATTTATTTTAAATTATTCCGAAAATTTATTAATGGGCAAAGTTTGCTTTGTAAAAGTGACCAAAGTGCAAAAAAATAAAACTGCAGCTAGACACAAATAAAGCTGCAACTCTTGCCTTCATCTTTGTACGTTGTAACTTTCTACACAGGAGACTAGATCATCCTCTGTTTGGTTTTGCCACAAAATATATACAAGTGTCCCTAACAGAACCTGCGCCATCGCCTCGTCATAATAAAAAGTTAAACGATGCCACTGGGTTATGTGCAAATGGACACCGAAATAAAACAGCAACCAACCAACAAACTAACCTGAGGGGATCCTAACAGAGACAAAAAAGACAGAGGAAGCAAGTGATAGACCGAGAAAAAATACAACAAAGTGCAATGGTTTTAAGTGCGAGGCATAAAAAAAAAATAACTAAAAGCATATGCTCAGCGGGTGGCAAGAAGGTTACGTGTAGGAGAAAAACTTGAAAAACGGTAGCCAGCTTATGTTGGTATAAGTGTCATAAAGGAAGTCATTACAAAGGCTTAAAAATGCAAAAAAAAAAAATTTGTGAACAGTGTGGGCCATTTTATTCTGCTCGAATATCTTTTTGTGTCATTAAATGCAAATTTTGAAATATATGAACAAACAATTTGTATAAATTTCAGCTTAAATTTGAATATTATTGTTATTGAAGCAGCAGCCATTTTGGTATACGAGACAACATCACTTCAACCAAACTTACTTAATTGAAGCCAACTGATACACAACATCCATCATCTGCACAACATCCAACACACATATTTTACAAGTACTATTGTATATTATGGGACAGCAAACGTCCGTTCAAAGTACCTAAAAAGGAAATTCAACGATAAGATTTTTTTTCTCCAATCCTTGCAAATTGTTGTCAAACACCAACACTCTAGGCGCCCATCAAGCAGAGTCTCCAAACATTGAGTTCTACCCAAATATACTCAACTATTTCTTTATAGAAACTCTTTGTGTCAATATTTGGACACTCACAAACACACGCACTCAAATAAGAAACCAACAATGAATGACCATTTCTTAAAAAAGTTTATGTGCCTGCATGGAAGTGTGTGTGTATGCGTGTTTGGACAGTTATCAACATGCCCACCAGAGAGACATAAAAAACTTTAACTTAAGTTAAGAGAATCTAATTCTTCTTCGAATTTTGCAACAAAATTTTATACGAATTTGTCTAGCTTTAGAGAAAGTTTGAAAAACTTTTGCAGGATTATATGTGATAGAATGTCCTTCATCCTTGCGGTTATATGTCAATAAAAATGTCACAAAGTTGGCTTGTTGAAGTTTCATCTTCGTCAAAATGTATGCATGAATAATTTGGAAAAATAATTTTTTTACCAATGTTAAGATTAATTATTTTATAACTTTAAGTAATGCACAAATAAAAATCTACTATCTTTCATCTGCGTATATGTGGCAAATACCGAATTTGCACAATTCGTTTTGAAGCGCAGACCCAAGTCGTTAAAATAATGAAATTACTTTTAACCTTCGAATGTCAACGTGATACTTTTATTTGTAAAATAATTCCTATAACTTGTGCAGAAAACTAATTGAGCTTTTGGCTTGGTGTGAATAACATGTGAATAATTTTGATAAACCAAAAAAAAAACGCCAAGAGATGTCGCTGCTTGACTGTGCCGAAACGTACACTCAGAAAGACGTTCATGTGTTTAATTAGGGGTATTCTCGCAGTATAGCAAAGATGCAAAATTTGTGAAAATACAACCTTGCAATACTGAAATATGCAACACTGCGGGAGCGCACAAAATCACAAATATTGTGAATATTAAAAGAAATGCCACGAACAGGCGAAAACAAAAATTTAAATACTTACTCTGACGCACACGAACTGTAATTAGCAAATTTCTCTCAATCAGAGTGTAAGGTTGCACGTTCACTCAAAACAAGGGTATCACTGTTGAACAGATTGCACGAATTGCAAAACTTTTATCGCTTGTATTTTGCTGTAGTGTCGTTGCACGGGTTGCAAGATTCTGCAACTTTTTCAATTCTTACACCTTGCAAGGGTTTTGCAAGACAGTGAGAATACCCCTATTCTTTAATGGATGTAAGTGTGTTTGTACCCTTCACCTGAAAGGTCAGGGTATATTAACTTTGTGCAAACGTTTGTAACGCATAAAAATAAGCGAGTCCGGTTAAGAAAAGTATATATATTCTTAATCAAAGTTACTTCACGAGTCGATTTAGCCCTGTCCGTCTGTCCGTCCGTCCGTCCGTCCGTATATGTGTTGTCCTTAAACACATGATTAGAAGAAGGAGTTGAGATAATTGCATGAAACTTGATTCACATGAACCCAAGGATCTGCACGATTAAATATTTTTAGAATCCGCCCACGGACACGCCTACCTCCCATACAACCAAAAAATTGAAATCATTGTATAGAAAGTTTTGTTAAAGCTACAGAAATGAAATTCAATATGTATGCATTTTGTAAAAATTCAAAGACATGTACAAAAAATGGGCGTGATCCGCTAACGAACACACCCACCTCCCATACGACCATAAAATAAAAATCGCTGTATAGAGGGTTGTATATAAGCTACACAAATAAAACTGCACAAGTGTATATTATTTACTAAAGCGCAGATGCACACGAAAAATGGACGTGGTCCGCCGATTAACACGCCCACCTCCGATACAATCCATAATATTAAAAACACTTTTTAAAAGTTCATATTTGACCTAGAGAGATAAAACTTGGTATGGTTGCATTTCATATCAAAACTAAGGTGTGCACAAAAAACGGGAGCTATCTGCTCACCGGCACGACCACCTCCCATACAACCCACTATGACAAAAACTCTATAAAGAGGTTTATATATGAGCTTCGAAGATAAAAGTTGGTGTGCTAGATTATTGTTTCAAAAATAAGATATATTCACAAAATGGGCATCATCCACCCATGAACACGCCCACCTACAATACAACTCACAATATTTAAAACACTATTAAAAGGTTCTTATTTGACCTAGAGAGATGAAACTTCGTACGGGAGCATATTATATCAAAACTGAGGAGTGCGATAAAATGGGCGTCATCTAGCCACCAACACGCCCACCTACCATATTGACCAGATAAATAACCAGATTCCTGTATTTATTCTATAGGTAGATAGAATGCATGGATTTTGATAGAAAGTTATGTCTATTTGTTTTAGTATTTTAATATATATTTGAATATTATGGGAGGTTTAGGGTATTCCATAGTAGGGCAAGCCGACTTTAGGCATTTTTTGCTTGTTTTTTACTTCAAAATATGAAAATTAGCTGAAATACGCCCATTGTCACCTATGACCGATTTCATTGATGAAGTATTTCACGAAACGCTCAAAAAGTCTTTTTCTGCCACCACTTCTCTTCTTTCAACACCGCTCATAAAGTTGACGTTGATAATTTTTAAATTGAAGATCTTAAACACAAATCTCTGGCTTGTATTAAAGCCAACATTTTCATGCTTAATATATATTCAAGTCAAAAATAAGACAACCCATTTTCAAATTTTCAGCTTGTAAACGCCTATAAACATATAATAGCAATAATAACACCTTAAGAACATACAAAAATTGAGTAGAGATAACATGCCTCTTTTGTTTTGTTTTGTTTTGTTATCGTAAGCCGCTGTATTACTACTGTCAAATCTAAAAAGTGTGGATTTTAACAGTGTGCATGTATGTATTTCATTCGGAAAATTAGTTGTTTCTTGTGACTTTTTCAAAAAACTTTTCATAAAGCATAGTGTCAAAATGTCATATGACATCTGTGACATTACAAATATGCAATGTGTTTGAAGGTTAAAAATATCATAAATTTTAATCAAACTACAACCGAAACACTGCTCAGCATTTTACTTAAGCACGCTTCGTTTACATCAATTATTCTTTCTTCCAAACAAAATATTGATTTATTTGCGGGTAAAACCTGAATACCGTTAAACAACGTGGCCTACTCAGTTAGGAAAGCCATAAAACTTTTCGCAGTCAAACTTAATATTAAAGCACTCAAGCATCTAATGTAATAAATAACTGACGGTTGTCTGCTGTTGCTGAAAGTAGAATTCGTTACCATAACAACCACATATTGCACCTTGTGTAAAATTCTACGAAATTTCTTGTGCTTAGGGATGGATGCCTTTGTTGTTTTATTTAAGCAAATTTTGGTTTTAAAAAATTGATGTTCACAAGGTGTGGCTGAGAACAAATAATAATTTAATTTTATGATTAAAGTAACGTTAAGACTTGATTTATGTTTTTGTAACATACTATTATTTTTGACAAAATAATAATTCCTGCAATGGTTATTTTAAGGCACTAACTTTTTCCTTAAAAGAAAGTCACAGAAGTCTTTAAAGGAACTTTAAAGGAACTTGACAAAATATTCGGACGAAATTGATTTACATATAATAAAAAATTACTCATATTAATGAATTTTACTTGAAGATAAAAAAATAACAACGTAGAGGATTAAGAAAAAAACCTATTTTGTTCATATTTTTTTGTTAATAAAAGCTCTTCAGAGCTTTTCAGTTAACAAACAAGCCTACTTAATGTTTGCACATGATCATTAATTTTGATAACATCTCGTTTTAAAGTTACATTTATGAAGTCATATCATTTCAACAAATTGTCATTTGCGGTGGAAAAACGTTATCTGACTTCCTTTATTTCAGTTTTAATGAGCACATTTTGCAAACAAACCTATTTCGGTTCGAAGCAACGATATCGACTCATACATCCGGAATAGAAACGGGTTTTGCTGGCAAGGAAGATTGTGTGCCGCACATATATATAAACATTCATTGTGGTTTTCAGAATCCTTATATTATTAGTTTTTATCTTTTAACTTTCATACCTCGTTTTTTTACTTGTTTTAATCCGGAAAGAAAAGTGTTGTCCTTAAAGTTTTCATGGTATTAGTTGTAGTGGTATATAATTACATTGTAATATTGTTAACATACTTTTTGTAAACTTTTTAAACTTTATGAAGTTTGATATTTTAAAATATTTTATTTAATACTGAATCAATCGACATCAAATGCTTTTTTTTAGTTATCGCTGTTATAGTTTAGCACGTGCACTTACTTATGTACATACACGATTTTTTTCACATAACAAAGAACTTGATTTTAAAAGTATGTATTTGTCATGTTTGATCACGTTATATTGGTGCTAAGTGTTACATGCTTATCACTTAAACATTATCCATGTCGAAATCGTCTCATGTCGACTCATACCTCCGTGTGGTGTCTCCTGGAAACTTCAAAAACTATCGCCCGATAGACTTTGGCGCCTAATTTGAGCGGCAGGCATCATTTGGCCATAAAGCAAAGGTTGTGCGTTGAGTTTGAAGCTCACCACATAAAAAGCATTTCAATGAAACAACTAAGACATATGAGCAAAATTAACCCCATATGCACCTGGAATGTCAGGACCCTAAATTGAGATGGTGCCTCTCTATCCAACTGATTGATATATTGGAAAGATATAATTCTGATATCACTGCAATCCAAGAAATGCGATGGAAGGGACAGGGTTGCTTACGGCAAGAATCTGGCAAGCTTACGGCACAAATATACTACACCGGCCATACGGAGAAGCACGAGTTTGGATGCGGGTTTGTAGTTGGCAAGAGAATACGGCATCGTGTCCTACGATTCACTCCAGTGAACGAACGACTTGCCATAATTCGCTTCAAGGCTAAATTTTTTAACATAAGCCTAATATGTGCGCACGCTCCGATAGAAGAAAAAGATGACGAGACCAAAGAAAGTTTTTACGAGCACTTTGAAGGCGCATACGAGCGCTGCCCCCAACATGACTTAAAAATCGTGCTTGGTGACTTAAACGCCAAGATGGGCAAGTAAAACATATTTGGTCCTACAGTCGGAAAGTTCAGCCTCCACGAAAACACATGCGATAAGGTAATGAGGTTGATTGAGTCCGCCGCAGCATGAAACATGGTCGTAAGAAGCACTAGATTCAAGCATCTCAATATTCATAAGGCCACCATAAGGTCAAAAAACATCTAACCAAATTGATCACGTTTTGATTGACAGAAGGCACTCTTCCAGTGTACTAGACGTACGCACGATCCGTGGTGCTAACATAGACTCGGATCATTATCTTGGCGCCGCCAAGATCCGCACACGTCTGTGCGCAGCTAAGAATGCTCGCAATCCTACACAAAGAAAGCTAGACGTCAACAAGCTGCAGTCAAAACGGACGGCTGAAGCCTTCGCTACTCGACTCTCCCTCCTGCTTCAAGAAAGCACTCCTCCGATCGACGATATATGCGGACAGTGGACGCACATATCCCACTCTATGCGTACGGCTGCCGAATAGGTGATAGACACCACCGCCCTCGCCGAAACCAGTGGCACGACCAGGAGTGTCGCGGCGCCACTGCAGAGAAGGACGCCGCCTTCAAAGCCACCCTGCAGTTGGTTGTAACGCGTGCTGTTATGTAGCGATACCGAGAGAAGAGGAGGGAAGAGAGACGCATTTTTAGGCGAAAAAAACCAGAGGCGGAAATGCGTGAGTGCGAAAAAATTGAGATACATGGCGACAGGAATGAGACTCGAAAATTTTTCGAAAAAATAAGAAGCCTGGCCGATGGTTTTAAGACCGGAGCCTCTTCCTGCAAGGACGAGAATGGGAATCTAGTGACAGATATCCAGAGTACACTGATGTTATGGAGGGAACACTTCTCTAGTCTTTTAAATGGCGACACTGACAACAATCCCGCCAGTGGAGATGATATCCCGGAAACCCCAATTATGGATGACAGCGTTGAAGTTCCGTTACCCAACTATAACGAGGTCTTAACAGCTATAGCTCGGCTTAAAAACAACAAAGCCGCAGGAACCGATGGCCTACCGGCGAAGCTCTGTTTAAATGCATTCACAGACTTCTATGCAGAATATGGTCGGAAGAATGCATTCCAGATGATTGGAACCTCAGTGTGCTCTGCCCAATCCACAAGAAAGGCGATCCCAACATTTGCGCCAACTACCGTGGGATTAGCCTTCTTAATATCGCATATAAGGTCCTGTCAAGCATATTGTGTGAAAGACTAAAGCCCATCGTCAACCAACTGATTGGACCTTATCAGTGTGGCTTTAGAACTGGAAAGTCCACCATTGACCAGATCTTCACGCTCCGACAAATCTTGGAAAAGACCCTCGAAAAACAAATCGACACACACCATCTTTTTGTCGATTTCAAAGCCACCTTCAACAGTCCAATAAGGAGTAACCTATACTCCATCATGTCTAAATTTGGTATTCCTGCGAACCTAATACGTCTTTGCAGAATGACACTGAACAACACCAGCAGCGCAGTGAAAATCGGGAAGAACCTCTCCCTTCCGTTCAATACCAAGCGAGGTTTCAGACAAGGTGATTCCTTATCGTGCGACTTCTTTAATATAGTAATGGAGAAGATCATCCGAGCTGCTGACCTGAGACGCAGCGGCACAATTTTCTATAAGACCGTTATGCTGCTGGCGTATGCTGATGATATTGACATCATTGGCCAAAATACGCGCGAAGTCAGTGCAGCATTCTCCAGGCTAGAAAAAGAGTCGATTCAAATGGGCAGTGAACACAGATAAAACAAAGTACCTTGTGTCAAGTAACAAACAACCCCAGCGTCTTGGAAACCACTACACTGTTCACAACATCTCCTTTGAGGTAGTGAAGGACTTTGTTTACCTGGGATTCAGCATTAACTCCTCCAACGATATCAGTATTGAGATTAAACGAAGGATAACTTTTGCCAACAGGTGTTACTTTGGACTCAGTAGGCAATTGAGAAGCAGAGCTCTCTCTCGACGAACAAAACAGACGCTCTATAAGTCAATAATCATGCCCGTCCTACGATTCGCAACACAAACCTGGACGCTGAGCAGCTCTAATGAAAGGACTTTGGGATCGTTCGAGAGAAAAAACCTTCGCAAGATCTATGGTCCAATCTTCGTCAATGGCGAGGACCGCATACGATGGAACCACGAGCTGTATGGGCTATGAAGTGGCATAACGACAAGATTTCTATTCGGAATCATTGGGTGGAAGTATTAAATATTCTGAAAACCGAAAATTATGAATAAATAAAACGAAATCGTTTGTTTGGTTGAATATATTTTATGCTCGAAAACAACTTCAGCATCAGTAGAGCGACTTTTTTCTGCCATGAACAATTTTTCATTTTTGATATAATGAAAAAACCCCATTGAAAATCGATAGTTGAAAACAAATCTTACTATTAAATGTCATCTGCAGTGTTCTAGTATCGACAATTTTTTGGGGGCCTCGGTAGTCGAGTGGTAAGCGTGCTTGACTACCAACCCAGAGGTTCTGGGTTTGAATCCCGGTCTAACCATGGTCCTACGCTTTTACTTTTCTTTAAATCTTTCCTCTTTTCTAATCAACTGAAATTAAAAATTCATCAATGTATACGACCCTAAAAGTTGTAGTTGGTGGTAGAGATGTTTGTGGAATGAGATTGCTTGATAACTCGAATTGACTGAGGTAAAGGCATAACACTTGCCTCAGGCTCAAATTCGCATGTTGATATAGCGCTCCGCCACACATACAACATTCTACACTTATTTCTCTTGATTTCACTTTCTCTCCTTCTTATCTATCTCCCCATTTCCGAAGCAAGGTAGACTTGACTGAATAGGTTTGACACCTGAAATCCTAGGTTCAAAGCTAAAAAAAAAAAAAAAAATAAATGTATAAATTTCTGTATATTTAAAAAATCTTATTAAAAAGCATTATCTTATTTGTACCTTTTTTTAATTGCGATGTCCCTTAAAAACTTCAAAAATTAAGGTAGCTATTGTCCGTTTTTTGTCGAAAAAAAAGCGTTATTTCATTTAATACCTGAAGCGGGTATTTCAAAAAATAAATAAATATAAATAATTCTTAAAAAATATCTTCTACTTTTATTGAAAACATCAGCATCTGCATGCGCGGATCTGGATTTCGATTATCTGCATCCTCAATGAATGCTTTTTACAGATCCGCAACCTCATTCGCTGAATGACATCCGTCACATCCCTAATATATCTTGCGTGTTTACTGTTAAGAAGAATAACCCGTCATTGTCTACATGAATTGCAATTGTTAAAGATGTTGAAATAGCTAGATATAAAATCTTTAAAATTTAAATAATATCACAATACCATCAATCAATAAAAATACCACAGTCATAGCTTTTCGCAGCTAATTTTAGAATGTTTTTCTTTCGTTTTTAATTTAAAAATTGTCACTGACAACTTAAACATAGCATGACCACATCTCCGGACAAATAATATTAAAACCACTATTTGGCGAACCAACAAAAAAAGAACAGAATAGCCACATTTTGACGTATAGATAGTTTTTTAATTGCAAAATATGAACTCATCTCTATGTATGTCTGGAGTAAATATTGTTCAAGGAAGAAAATGAAATAATGAACAATAATGAGAAAAATGTCACCAACAGAACGAAACAATTTTTTGTCAAGCATTAAAAGAAGTAACAGCGAAGAGATATGGAGAGGAAATAAAGTAAAAAGGGAGTAGTTAAAAAAAAAATTATTCGCCAAAAACCAATGAAATGACATGCGCTGCTGTGATGTACGTGCTCATTATTATTATTAAATTTTTAAGAATTAGCTTTGAAATAATTTTTTTCGTATTTTCGAAAGCAAATAATTTCGTTTTTCAATAAGATAGATTTTATGTTTACTCTGTTTACATTTTGAACGAAGTGGTGTAAATGCGAGTAGGAAAAATTTGCATTTTTTGTGAGTAAATCAGTAAACTACGTGATTCCATTAATTTTATCTTTATTCATTCATTGAAAAAGTACACAACATGTTTGATTAGAAAAATGCGATGGCTTTGATTGTTTTCATTATTAATTAAAAATTTAACAACATTATTTTAAGTTGGAATATCAAGATATAGCCAACTTTTTATTCAATCATTCAAATTATGTGTGGTGTTAATTTTTTTTTAATTTTCTTTACTTAAAAAATACTTGCCTACTCTTGGATTTTTTATTTCATGTCTGATATTATGACCTACTTTTATATAAAAGCATTGTTTTGTCATACTTTTCCTTTCTGTTAACTCTGTCTTTGTTTTGTTATTTTTTTTTTTTAATTCAAACTATCTGAATTGTTGTATAGCTTTCTTAGCAAGTATTTTCGATGTATTATTATTAAAAGAAAATAACGAATTTGCCGTTTCAGTCCTTGAAAGGAATTCGACGGAGCTGTTTTTAAATCTGTTTACAAAATTGATCGAGAATTAGGTATGATCTTATTAGCTCATCTCTTTGCGGAAAAGGTTTCTCAGCCCTTGCATAGCGGTTTTTAATGATCTGCCTAAATCTACGAATTTATGAAATAATTTTTTACTAATTCGTGTCTAGTACAAACTATTAAACGAAATTAAATCCATTGCGATCAATCCGCGTTTTGGTTTGCCAAAAAACTTTTCCCGAAGATATTTTAGCCTTTTTATCAAAAAGTTAACTAAAATCTAGAAATAAGTACTCCAAAATCAGCTATCAAATTACATATGTACGTTATCCCACAAGAACGTCTATTTAAGAAATGTGCTGGAAATTATAAGTTCTGACCCAACATGTAATACCCATGTTATATATAAAACTTTGAGGTAAAAAAATCTGATTTTCTTAAACTAGTGAGACCAGCTCAATACTAACAATACTAACAACAAATTCAAAGCTCCAAGACTACTCCACAAGGAGCAACTGAATATAATTACTGCTTTCGGAAAACACCGTAAAAAAACTCAAGAACTCAGCTAGCTGTCCAAAGATGGTACATCCAAGTGCTCTATAGAATTTGCAAATCCATTTTCGAAACCAAAAACTGCTTCAGTGTAACAGAAGCAGTGGTTCAGTGGTTCACAGAAAAGTTAGAACCTGAGTAGCAGATGTATTCTAATAGAGTGAAATAATCATGTAGATGATCTAAGATAAGACGCTTAAATGAATAGCAATACAAACTGGAAAAAAGGAGGTGCTTATCCAACTTAAGCCAACAACAACCATTTACCTGAGCAGGTGAATTAAGGTTTCAAAATTGTTCTAAATGGTTTAACCGAGATGAGGATCTCCACAAAGAAAGTTAACACACCCAAAGCTATCTGCAGCGCAGTCCATCAGCAGCTGGGGCCATCAAGGTGGTGAAAGTGAATCATTGCTCAAACCTAATGTTTGTATGCGAACAGCAGTTGAAAGGCACAATCAAGAAAGCTCATAAAAGCCTCGTCTTTTGCATGCTGCGAGAAGCTGCAAAATAGATACTTGTACAATGCGCCATTGCAGTGGCGTACCGAGAAGCTAAGCCGCCCGGTGCGGATTCCAAATTTGCCGCCTCTCTCATATGAAATAAAAAAAAAAAAAACATTTTGATATTAATATAGGCTTTTGTATGCATAATTTTCACTTAAGAATGTGGTTTTTCATTGTTTTCAATTATGTAAAAAAAAATTTAATATACATATCATCAACATATTTCTAATACTACGCAAGTTTGGAAAAAATGGAGCAAAATGCGACCATGAGTCTATTTTTGCTCTCATTTCTCCCGTGGTATTCATTTCTAGCAGTTACTTGGTTTTGTTGTTCTATCATGTTTTAAAATCTAGAGCAAAAAGTCTAAGAGAAACTTCAATTAAGTTTTGCCTCATCTCATTTCTAAACACTAATATTAAAAAAAAATAAAACAAGTAACTTGAAATGAATTAATTAGATTAAAATGGGTTACAACAAAACCAAGTAACTTCAGTACTTTTCAGCACTTTACTTAAACGAAGTAAAATTTTATGCGAAAAAAATTCACTTCAAAATACCGCAATCGAAAAATTATTTCCAAAATTAATTGAACATTTTTTCTTAGTGACATCTTCTTCTTCAAACGTATCGAATTTAAGAAAAAAAAAACAGCGTACAATGTCGTCACTTGAAAAAAAATGTCGATTTAATTGAAAATTTCTAAGTAATTATCCATCAAAACCAAGTATCTTGATAAGTTACTTGAATTTTTTTTTTGGAAATTATTACAAAAATATAAGTATACTCTCCAGTGATTTTTGCGATAATAACGGAGAAAATAAAATTGATTTTAGTCCTGCATCGTCGTACTATGATACTGATTTTGATCCACAAAATGAAAAAAAGTGACGAAGAGGAGCTCATGGACAATCATTTCATGGATACTCGATCTGAAGATTCTCAAACAATCTTTTTCAATCGTACTACAAAGGATTCTCAAACATTCAATCGTGCTACAAGGTAAAGATAATTGCATCCAGCATACAGCAATTGCCGAAAAAAATGTAATGCAAAATTTTCAGAAGAACTCGAAAAGGACTATTGTAATTTTTTATAAAACTTCCTTCGAAACCGATGCAAAGCTTTTTGAATGCACATTAGTTCATCAAAAAGATCTTCTGAAATTTTCAAATACAATTAAAGGAAATCGTGAAAAACCCATCTAACAAAAAGGATATTATAGATAAATTTATTCCTTTAATACATGATAACACAAAAATTAATTTTTGGGAAGATTTTAATAATGTGCAGATTCTAAGGATCTTTCTATTGTTTTTACAAGCCACCACCACCAACTTTCATGAATTTATTTATATGTTCTATTAATTATGTTAAAAATAGTAACAAAAGATTTTTTTATTGAGTTTAATGAATAGATTTATAAATAATTTACTTAATTTTTGAATTTTTTTTAAATTTTCCATAAATAACTTGCAAATTAAAATTGTAACACATGTTCAACTTATTTTCTAAACAATTGTGTTTTAATTGATATTAAACAACAAATTAAAGCATTTTTAAAGTTACTCGATTTTGAAAAAAACAGGAAAGAATAAAGTGTTCTAAATACATAAAATGTTTTATTTGCTTTCAAGTAACTTCATAGTTGCTTGGTTTTGTAAAAACACAAAAATCTTGTTTACATGAAATGAAAAAAAATTTTACAAACATTTTCTCAGTATCTTAAGTTCGACTTAATTTTTAAAAAACTGCAACGCAAAATAATTTGGTTAGCACAAGTTTCAAAAATTTCGACTCTTAACTCTTCAATAATTTTAAAAAATTGTTAAAAATCTAATATACGGCAAGATTATATCCTATAACGTCAAACCTCAATTTCTCTCAATTCTCAAAAACCAAGTTACTTGGTTTTGTTATATCACGGGAGATTTCTATGTTTACTAAAATATAAATCTGATATGTTGACACCTGAACAAGTATTTTTTAAGGAGTAACCTGGCATAATAAACTTTTGTCATTGCATACATCCTAAAATTGAAAATAAAATTTATTTATGATATATAAAGTGGTGAACAAAACATATAAAATTAAAAGCGCCATGAATTCTTTAATGATTTTTTAAAAAAATGCCATTAGCAGTATATGTGATTAAAACAATAAAAAATTTTTTTGCGTAATATTTTTCCGAAAAATATATTTGTTATTTTTCAAAATTATATCTTATTTTTATTGAACTTATACACATTTTAAAACATTAAAATACACAAATTTTTGAAGGCGTCAGGTCCCTTTAAACTGTAATAATCGCTTTTATTCCAAATGTTGACTTACGTCATATAAGAATTAGGCCAACGATAAAAAAGTTTATTCCTTAATGACACCGAAAAAGAAATTTATACAGATACAATTTTTTTTTTGTATTTAATATTTTATTAAATTATTATTTTTCTTGTTTTTTATTAGCTAAATCGTTAATAACATTGTCAATGTCTATTTCATTACTTAACTTGTATTCTATACATAATATGGCAAGATTTTTTAGGCAAGACGTACTCATTGTTGTTCTAATGTAGGTTTGTATGAATAAAAGCTTAGAATAAAGCTTAGAAAGCTCCTCTCACAAGTGGCAATACTAACAGTAATGGTTAGTATGGTTAGTACGCATCTTTCGTAAAAGTATAACAAGGTTTGGAACCTTGTTTTCTAGACTTAATTTAAAAATATATTTTAAAAGTTCAAGTGGACCTTTCATACAAGAATCAGTTTCTTTGTGTGCAAAAGAAACAATATTCTGAAGTATTTTTCTCTCAACGAAAAACTCTTCCTTGTCAATTTCTTCGTGACAGAGTTCATTCAGTTTACATTCAAACTTATCATTCAGGAGAATCAAAGGAGTAAGAATGGCGTATTTTTCAGCAAGAGCATGAAGCTGCTGAAACCTTGTGGTCATTCTCAAAATTATTTCTCCAAAATTAATAATTAAATTATTAAATTAGAAAATGACCCAAGTCAGTATAGACCACGCCTAACTCCTCTCCAAAGTGATTTTTTTAAAACAGTAAAATCCCTTCATAAATCAAACAAATTATAATAGATAAGTACGACTTAAAAATATACGCATAAGTCTTATTTCTTAATATGCACTCTGAACTTACAATTCGCCATAATCAAACGAAAATTCAGACCTTAGCTTCAGTGCCGGCACTAAAATATTGCCGCCCGGGGCGGATCGCCCCCTCTACCCCCAACGGTACGCGGCTGCGCCACTGTTTTTGTACACGGCATGCTACTATTTTTATACCCCAACGCATACTGCGTAAGTAGTATATTAATTTTGTCACGACGTCTGTAACGCCCATAAGTAGGCGTGGTAGGCATAGAAAAATATATATATTCTTGCTCAGCACTACCACCTGAGTTCATTTAGCCATGTCCGTCTGTCTGTCTGTCTGTCGACACGATTACAAGCGTAATTTTCAAGCTATCGTAATGAAACTTCATATTTGAGCTTTTTTCTAAAAAGCAAAGACGAAGTTTGAGAATGGGCTAAATCGGATGAAAACCACGCCTACCTCCCATACAACCCTAATAATGAAAATTATATAAAGAAGCAAATAGTTAAGCTAAAATACTGATTCGGTATTTGTGTATTCTATGTCAAAACAAAGGTGTGCTAGAAAAATTAGCGTCATCCACCTACTAACACGCCCACCACTTATACAACCCCAAAATTGAAAACTTTATAAAAAGGTTTCTGTGGAAGCTAAATTAATAAAATTAGGTATTTATTCACTTTATATTAAAACTAAGGCGTGTTAGAAGAATGGGAGTCATCTACCAACGAACACGCCCACCTCCCATACAACCCTAAAGTTGTATAAATATCACCTGAGAGGATTTAGCCATGTCCGTGTGTCTGTCCGGCTGTCAGTGGACACGATTACAACCGTAATTTTGAAGATATCGTACTGAAATTCGATATTTAAGCTCTTTTTAAAAAACAAAGAACAAGTTCGAGAATGGGCTAAATCGGATGAAAACCACGTGTACCTCCCATACAACCCCAATAATAAAATTTCCATAGAGAAGCAAATATATAAGCTACAAAAATAAAATTCGGTATTTGTGTAATCTATGTCATAACAGAGGTGTTTTGAAATGGGCGTCATCCACCAACTAACACCACCACCACCATAAAAACGCTTGTGTGACAGCTACATAAATAAAATTAGATGTGCATTCATTTTATATAAAAATTAAGGCGTTTTAGCAAAATGGGCGTCATCCACCCATGAACACGCCCACCTCCCATATAACCCCAAAATTTAAAGTTTTATAAAAAGCAGGTACATAACAGTTACGCAACTTTTTTTGGAATTGGTTATAAATAATCATTAAAATTGGTTAAAATGGCATTTAAGTTATCAATAACTATTATTTTTAAGAAAAATATTTTTTGGTTACCGTATAACTTTTATTTTTGACGAATAAATTTTTAGGTTGACTAATAACAGTTATTTTCTGAAATGAAATTTTTTCGGTTATAAGTGTCAAATATCAATAAAAACTTTGCTTTTGCCTATTTTTTTAATTTTTATTATAAATGCTTGTTTCAATTGAGTTTTACAAACATTATTTGTTTTAAAGTTTCTTCTGCAATATTGCATCGGAGATCACTAAGAATAAGCTTTAAAGCTGAGAACGATCGCTCCACAGTAACTTGAGTTGCTGGTATTGCAAGTACAATACAAGCTAGTTGCCATAAATTGGGTGACGCGTATTTTTGCTTACTCCAGAATTGAAGAAGGTCAGCGTCAATGTCTACACGTGGTGGCTTAAAATCATCAATTTCAGAATATGCAACCTTCACTTTTCTGCTTGTATCTTCATCTATATCTTCATCTGAAGACCCTTCCATTTCCATTTCTCTTAAGGACTCTCTCAGCAAAGATGTAGTGCTTGACTCATCAATTAGAAAACTGGGAATAGACGTAGTTTCCAAACTACGAACTGCAGCAAGATCGGTATGACGAGAGAAGTTGTTCTGAGAAAAAATGTATAGAAAGATTATAATAAACAACACTGATCCATATATATATGGCCCCTTGTCAATGGTGGAAATTAAACGATTAACAATTCTAAATGAATTTTAGACGCAGATTTTAGAAATAGTGTCCTTTTCTCGTCATCACCTTTAGTTTAGGAGTTATACGTAAAACTCTAGGAATCAAAATGCGAGTAGCATAAAAAACGAGCAAGCTAAGGCGAGGTCGCACCTGAGTTCACAACATGGATGCAATGGTATTATCATCAGTCACAGCAAAAACATATATTGACAAGACATTTTATGAGTGCGATACGGAATGAAAGTAAATTTTTGTAAGATACAGCCAAGAGGACGGCACATAATGGGAAGTGAATTGTATACGGCAGCTAATAAGAACAACAACAACGACCATGGTTGAGAACAACAACAAAACCAACAAACAAAATAAAGTATAGGGCATAGGGGAGAAAACCAATTGACAAGAGAAAAGAGAAAAGAGAAAGAAGTTCTCTGTCAGCAGCAACTTAAATGTAGATGAGAGCTACCAAACAAACACACTAAGGGAAAAAGTTATGTAGTCAGTACAGAGACAGCTATGTAAAATATATGCACTGCAGGGATGATATTTTGAGTGGAATAGTACTTTTTTGAGTACTATTGACTCTACAAAAGTACCCGAGTACCTTCTTGCTAAAAAAAGTACTATGGTATGTTAAAGAATTTTTCTTGAAATTTTGTCAAGAGTAAATAAATCATTTTTTAAAATAAAGTAATAAACTTGTTGCCAAAATTTTCGCCCATTAACGTACTATTTGCCGTTGATTTTAGAAATGTTCCCAGAACAAGAACTTTTAAAAAAAAGTTAAACATTTTTATTAAAATTCGCAATATCTTTGGTTAGGCGGCAAAGATTTGAAATTTTTTGGATCAGATAGTAAGATCTACTATTCAGTACTACTATTTCCAACCATGTGTTTATTTGTAACTGCTACACGAGCTTATATTTTTACGAAAACATGGTTGGTGTGGCAATGACAACTTTTTTTCCCCCATGGAGGTCGAGACACCCTAATATAAATATTTAACGGGTTCTGAAAGAAAGCATGATTATTTATTGTTCCTTTATGTGATAAATATAATGAAATCTTAAAAAGTATTGGTTTTAATTTATGTATTTATTCACATATTAGTGTAAAAAGTACCCGAAACAATGAAAAAGTACTATTTGCCTTTGTAAAGAAGTACTCTCGAAAATGATCTGATATCATCACTGATGCACTGCAACTTGTATGAGAACGCAACAAGAGCAGTATTTACTGAGTAAAGGGAGCGTGTACTGACTACATATCAATTTATTCACTTTTTAAAATGAATAAAAAATGTATTCAATACATCATGTTATGTGTTGAATACATAGCAGACTTCAATAGATACAAGCAACGTGTACTCAATCAACGTGTTATGTAATTTTTTACAAAAACTTTATTCAATACATAAAATATAGACTCAGTACACGTCCCCCTTATACGATTGAAGTGACACATTTATTCAGTACATAATGTATGGACTCAGTACACGTATCTGTTGCAGATCGGCACACGATTTTGCTATTTTATGTCATTCGTTTCTTGATTTTCAAATAAGCAACAGTATGTAGAAAATCAGAGCAGGAATGAGTTTATCCACTGTACTCTAGAACAAAAGCGATGATTGGATAAGAAATAAATGGCTGGGTTTCTAAAAGTAATTGTCAATTATTTTGTGAAATCTAGTCATTTCTTTATTAAGTTATTTATTGCATGTGCTGAGATGGTGATTTACGCGCAGACATTATGCATACACTCATTGCATAAAATTATGTTTTTAACATATGTAATGAGTAAATTATGTATATACTCATTATATAAATGTATGCACTAAAAATATGTAATGAGTAAATTATGTATGTACTCATTACATAAAATTATGCATTTAAAATATGTAATGAGTAAATAATGTATGTACTCATTGCATAAAATTATGTACTCCAAATATGTAATGAGTAAATGATGTATGTACTGAGTCAATAATTTATGTAATACGTACATAAGATCTTTACTCATTACATAAAATTATTTTTAACAGTTTGCGATGAGTACAGTGAGCATGTACTCACCACATACATCCATGAATTCACGACACATATTTATGCGTTGAGTACATAAAATTCTTTATTGACTACATAACCGCTTGAAAGCATTATGTAGTCAATAAAGATTTCAACATGTACTCAATACATGAAAAATGTAAAATTTTTGTGTGCAGAAAACTATGCGATGAGTACATAAATTTATGTATTGAGTCCATAGGTTTTTCCCTCTGTGCAGGTTTGGAAATATATTTGCAACATGTTTACAAGCAATTTTGCTCCAACACTTTGTGTAAACATTTCACTTCCCATTATGTGCCGTCCTCTTGGTTGTGTCTTACAAAAATTTACTTTCATTCCATATCGCACTCAGAAAATGTCTTGTCAATATATGTTTTTGGAAAGAACTTCAAAATGTTAAGCTTTCAGAACTTCCCGAGAGAAGATGACCGCGAACGTTCTTCAGAACGGAACGAGGAACGAAGCATGTTTCACTTCTCTTTGACTCGTTGCCTTATCACGCGAAATTCTGTTAAACTAACATTTCGGAGGTCTGCTTATGCTTTTATTATGTAAATACAATTTTAGCATTAGCTTATATTTTGAATATATAATTAAAGGTAAATTATTGCTTAAAACCTCTTTTTTATATTTCTGCTTATAATTCCTAAACTTCAGCAGACCATATCTACTCACCTAGAATTGCTTATCGTATATCCTGCACCTTTTGACCAGAATCAGGACATTGAAACATTTAATTTTTAATACATACCTTCTCCATGTTAATGATGTGTAACGCAAGTTGCTTTAAATGCTTTTTAGCAATTTCCTTCTTTTCATGGCAAATACTTCGACGAAGTCTGGGATCTAAATACACCGCTGCATGTATCACATTAGTATTAACAAGCGAAAGTTCCCTATTTTGAAGA
This sequence comes from Tetanocera ferruginea, assembly GCA_958299015.1. Classification (NCBI taxonomy): domain Eukaryota; kingdom Metazoa; phylum Arthropoda; class Insecta; order Diptera; family Sciomyzidae; genus Tetanocera; species Tetanocera ferruginea. The sequence continues at coordinate 106,725,168 of OY282641.1, forward strand.
CATGTGAATAGTGTAGAAGCCATCGGTGAATTATTGGACTTCACTGTTATTTTTAAATCAAGCCACTCTTTGAAAAAATCACCTAAACAAAGCTGCTCCTGTTGCAGTTTGAGAGTTGTCTTGAAAACCGGTCGCATTACTTCAACCAAGTGCTTTATTTGAGCCCACTCCTCTAAGCTTAAGGCGCTTTTCAATCGCTCACAACAAAATTCTTTGTACTTATGAAGGCTTTCCAACATAAGAAAAGTGGAGCTCCATCTTGTTGGAACATCAAGTTGGGGTTTTCCCAAATGCAACATATCTACAGCATGTCTAGAATTGAAAAATGATCTGCTAAGAAATTATGACAAACACATTTTAACCGATGTATTCTACCTGAAATTGGGTGTTCTTAAGACCTTAACAACCTCTCTGGCTCGATCAATTGACGCAGTTCTCGTTGTTGTCAAAAAATTTTTTACTGCTAATTGAAGAGTGTGCGCTGCACATCTTACTGAAACTGTAACTGGCGTTTCACTTAGCCCTACCAGACAAGTTGAGTCAACTTCCTCTTGATCTTCCAGATCACATGACTCTTCACTTTCAGCTAATAATTCCACAGCTTTTACAATATTGCGACCGTTATCAGTCGTTGTGGAATAAATTTGCATTTTGCTTATCTCAAATTCTTCCAGAACCTCCAGGACCTCTTTTTTTAGATTTTCGGCAGTTTGCCTGCAAGAAAGTTCCTTCATTGCAAGAGTGTACACCATAACTTTATGGTTTTCGATTATTTGCATGTTTATTCCTAAGACTGACCGATCTTGGCGCGTAGCAGTATCAATTTTCAATGATATCATGCAACCCTTTACGATTTTAATTATATGACTTTTTATTTCAAAAGCCCGCTCGCTAACCAGCTCAGTAATATTTCGCGAGGTTACCGGATTCATATTCAATCCTGCAAAAATTTGTGCTGAAAACGTTTTAAATGCATCCGAATCGAAAAAGGATAGTGGTTGACTATTTTTAGTAACCCAATCAATGCAAGCATTATTAACGATTTTTTTTGAATAATTTACAGAGAATTTCACAATTTTGTCGTCATTGTCATTTTGGCTTTCATTTTCAATTTGTTGTTGCTCTTTTTCATAAAGTTCAAAATGATTTGTTATCATATGTCTTTTCAAATTTGTCACATGAACGCCTTTAAAAGTTGCGGAGCACACCTTGCAAACACTCAAATCATTATTTTGCTGGATTTCAAAAAACTCGCGTACAATTAAATTTCGTTTCCTACCCATAGTTTTCTTTAATAAGAATATTTTTCAAAAGCACAGAAAATTTAAGCTCATCGCTGTGAGACAAATACTTACTTAAAAAACAAATAGCTTAAATTGCAGATGGCGGTCAGTATATCTTCGATTAAAACTAATAACGATTACCGGGAACAATGAAAATGGAACAATAAGGTGAACACAAACATGACAGGAGTTTATTCTTTAAGCAACCGCTTGGAAACACAATTATTGTTGTCTAAATGCTTCAGTAAATCCATAAAAATGTCAATGACCTCAGATAATCCCATTGCATCCGATTGGCCAAAGAATCATCCAATTATGTCCAAATTTTCCATGGAACCCATAAAAGTGCGAATGACCCGCCTGTGACGTCAGATAATCCCAATCATCCAATTATGTCCAAATGTTCCATGGAACCCATAAAAATGCCAATGACCCTCCTGTGACCTCAGATAATCCCACTGCATCCAATTGGCCAAAGAATCATCTATTTATGTCCAAATGTTCCATGGAACCCATAAAAATTCCAATGACCCACCTGTGACCTCAGATAATCCCACTGCATCCACTTGGCCAAAGAATCATCCTTTTTTGTCCAAATAATCCTTGGAATCCATAAAAGTGACATTGTATGCGATTGGCTACACATTCAACTTGATTTTTGATACTTCAACCAAAAAAAATTAACTTCAGAAAATAACTGTTATAAGTCAACCTAAAAATTTATTTCTCAAAAATAAAAGTTATGCAATAACCAAAAAACATTTTTCTTAAAAATAAAAGTTATTCATAACGAAAATTTTTTTTGGTTAAAATTGCTCAACTTTTTCTTCTGTGAAATAAAAAATAACAATTATTTTCGGTCCCTGATAAAAAGGCTACTTAGGCTCTTTAAGCTACAAGAAAAAATTTGATACGTTTGTTTTTTATATCAAAACTAGCAGACCCGACAGACGTTGTCCTGTCCAAACTTCAATAAATATGATTGTGTTCGTTTTCGGAGAAGGAGGTTTTAGGATAATCGGGCTAGACCAACTTTAGAGTTGTTCTTTACTTTTTTTATTTACAAATAGTGTGTTATAATAGCATTAGTGTCATAACAGCATTAATAGTTTTTATTTTTGCGTGAAGCTAGGTGAAAATCATCGAAAGACATCCCATGCAATAGTGTGGCACTTCAATCCACTAAATACACCTGGTGGAGGTCCTCCAATTATCGCACCTAAAATTATTTTATAATATTACTTGAATAAGACTTGTACATGACAACATTAAATATCAAACATTGGAGCATATATAAAATACAATTATTAAGCGCAGAAACGAAGTATGAAAGATTAATGAACTAACACGCCCACTTTTGAAATGTTAATAACAAATCTAAAAGGACCTTTTGGTATGAAAAGAAGATAATAATAAAAGAACTTAGTTAAGATATAATTTTAAGTTGCTAAAAACTTCTGAACGAACTACGTTTTTGGTAAAACATTCATAGTTTGGAAGTATGTAATATGAATTGGTTTGAAGAATTTCCAATACGTGAAAGTCCAGCGTACAATTACCCATGCGAGAACACATCATTACGCAAGTCAACACCAACAACATTGAATAACTGTCCCTGAGCTTATAGTCACGGCAAAACATACTCTTACATACTCTTACAGGAAAATTTACCCTTTTAAATTGAAATGGTAAATCTGAAGATATCATTGGAATCCTGGGAAAAAAACTATTGCACCCACTGCAGGCCCAGTAAGAATCTGCCTTTAAAATGCTCGACTAATTCTATAAAAGTTAAAAGATAACTGATATTTAGTGCCTTTTATTTTTTCGGGCAAAAATAACGGTTACTTTTTACTTCTTTTTTATCGGTCAAAAATAACAGTTATTTTGTGACTTATTTTTTCAGTCAAAAAAATTAGGATTACTTTCTTTTCATGTTATCGGTGCGCATATTTTACACATGCTATCAATGGTTTGTTAGACGGTAAAATGGCCTTTGAAAAAAATACAAATTGCCTGATAGTTTTAACCGAAAAAATAAAAGGCAGAAAATAACTGTTATTTTTTACTAATAAAATAAAAGTCAAAAGTAACTGTTATATTAGCCCGAAAAAAAGGCACAAAATAACTTGTACTTTTGTCTGAAAAAATAAAAGTTAAAATATAACAGTTAATATGTAAATTTTTAAAAAAAAGCCATAACCGGTACGGTCCCTGATTAAATTTACTACTTATAAATTAAGCTACAACTAAAAAAACCGTCTTAGCCCTATCGAATTGGGTTAGTAACCAAATTTCAAATATACTACTTTGGTTAAAAAATTAATACAAATCAAACGCATGAATAAAAAATACTTATCGAATAAAAATGAATAATAAATGAATAAAAAATTTGTTAAAAACTAAGTACCCTTTCCGATCTACGCAAGAACTGTTGGTTAAAATTTGATACAATTTTAGAACCTGCCGTTTTTAAATTCATAAAAATCAAAGAAATAAACTGTTATATCAAATTGCTCGATAATCCTTTAAATTCAGGATACGCACTTGTATGAAAGTGGCTAAAAAATAAATGAAATTACAAATTCAAAATCGAATATAATTTTCTAATTAAAAGTTGTAGTGCCTTGATCGTAAAAACACTTATTAGATGGTATCTATCAAGCTTTAAATAATTTAAATAAATTTTAATACTTCCTGTTCTGACTCGTTTTCGCAAATACATATAAGGGCATATTTTGGTTTTCTTTAAAAAAAAACATCATATACAATTATGTGCTTCAGATCTAATCACACAGTGGCAGGCATTTTGTTGAAATAATAAAAAGTTAAGTCATATTAAGTCGCAATTGTATGTATACTGTCGGAAAGGGATTATAAATAAAACTTGAATAATAAATAAAAAAATCAAAACAATACAAAACGAAATAATGAACAAAAAATAAATTCATGAAAAACAATTAATGCTAATTGAATAACGAAACTGAACTGCATTCCTTATTAAAAGCATTCATTTTAATAAAAAATCTAATTCAACATTCGGAATACGAAAAATTTGAATTCAAAATTGTATTCATGGATCAATTTTGTATTCAATGAATGCATTCTTATGTCGTTATTCACTTCTACTTACGAAAAGAAAAATGTGAAAACCTTTCGTATTACGTAACGTTCCAGAAAAGCAGAAACGTGTTACTTTTGAAAACGTTTGACCCAGATTTTGCCCCTCTAAAATTTATTTTCATTTTAAAAGCGGACATTTTAGAATGAGCTTCTAAACGTTCGTTTGATTTTCTATAAAAAAACATTTTAATATGAGTTTTTTAAACGTTCATTTGATATTTTAAAATTTACATTTTAGAATTGAAGAATAATTAGAAGTTATTTTGTAAAATGTCAATTCAACTCAATTTAAAATGTTTATTATAGAAAATCAAACGTACGTTTTAGAAGTTCATTTTAAAAAGTTTATAAAGTTTATTTTCATTTTAAAGTAATGAAACGTTAAAAAAGCTTAAATTATGAAAGTTACAAAAAAATTATAACGTCTGATGCTGGCATGGCATTAAACTTTTAAATTAAATATTTAAAAAAATTAAAAAATAAAATTTACAAAAATCGAATTTAAATTGACAGAGCAATGTTGTCTCAAAATATACCCTTTTTAGGCATACGCATGGCTGTGGGTCCGCGAAAAACTCTTTAAATCTCAAACTCCGAATTTTCTTTTAAAACACTAAACCAATCCAAGAAAAAAATTTGAGCCAAATCGGAAATGGTGAGTGCAAATTATATTATACTTCAATATGAATTGGGCGATACATATTCTAATGAAAATATTTGAAGGCTTTTGGTTAAGTTGCATTAACTTTTTACTTTTTACATGACCGTCCTTTATTTGTATAGGAGATTTTCAAGTACACTAAATTTTCGCTCCAAAAACGAAATTACATCCGGTAAGGTCTGAGAAGTCTAAATAAAGAGCTTTTTACCTTTTTTCAGCTCAGGAATCTATTTTCGTTTCCCAAAAACGACATTTTAATTCTTTAGCACGAACTAAATCTTAATCTATTTATCTATCTATCTATCTATCTATCTATCTGTAACTTTTAACATCTTGTTTTAAAGTAAGCAGCATCGGGATGAAAACTTTTCCATTAAAATTAATTTAAGGATTTTTTTAAATGAATTTTACCACACCTTTCAGTATCGTATCAATACACTTACACCTGTTAACAAATGCGAACACAGCTTTCCACACATTGATAACACAATGCGCCAATATTTTAAATTTTTTTCTCGCTCTTTTCAAGTCTTCTTGGACTTACTTATCCGATTTTTATAATCAAGGCTATAATTAAAATATAATTTTATAATCAAAAATAACGTTAGGAAACGCATATGAATGAAGGAAGTAAAATTGGATATTTTACTGGTTTTTAAATTTTGGATTCAAATTTTGGATCTACCTTTTTAAGTACAGTCGAACCTGTTTTTGTGCGGTAGTAATGTACCTAGAAAAAAAACGGGCGAACAAATTCCCGAAACTCTTGTGCACCATTAAAGAAATTGCATTAAAGAATGTGCGTAAATAAAAAAATCGCCTAAAACAAATAGCACTAAAAAGAAATCGCACAGAAGCGGTCTGTTTCTAATAATAGGTTTGACTGTATTAATGACCAAAACATTTACATATTTAGCATAAATATGGCATAGCTAAAAATTAAGCATCAAAGACTTAATTGCTTGAAGTCTCAGCGCCAACTGAATGAGACAACTTCTTGCGTCTGCTCTTGTACGAAAAACATCCCTTATTTAAAACACTTTAAGTAAAAGCAACAATAACAACAAACACAATCGGAGAGGAAAAGAGCGAGAAAGCTTTACGCTGCAGCGCGCTGGTTGTGTATCTAACGATTCAATGCAGCAATGTCCTTTGGATTTGATTTTTTTTGGCTACTTTTTAAACTCAAATTTCAATATTTTTTAGAGCAGTTTTGAAGAAAATAAGTATGCAAAGGACTTAGTTAAACATGTTGCTTTATGTTAGTGAAAGAATTACAAAAATCGATTGAGTAGTTCTTGAGTTACACTTCTACGTAGATACGTGAGAAGCCTTTTATATAATAGTATAGATTAAATTGTGAAAGAAAAGTGGGCGTCAACTGCCTTTGAACCCATACAATCCATAATAGTTAAATCTCTATAAATAGGCTAATATTTAAGCTACTGAACTGAAATTGGGTATTTGTGTATTTTATATCAAAACTAAGGCGTGCTATAGAAATTGGCGTCAACCAATCAAGAAGACGCCTACCTCGCATCCCTGCAAACATTTTTAATCGTCTGAGAATCTCCAGCGAATCACTTGGAAGATGAAACGATCGCCGGCGAGCTCTTCTAAAAGTCTTCCGGGAATCGCCGAATGTAAGCAGCTGAGGCCATAAAAGCGATTCACCGGGAAGATTCGCCAACGAATCGCCGAGAAGAGTCTTAGGCGATTCGCCAGGAAGAGACGCGAACGTTCGCTGAGAGGAGTCTTAAGCGATTCGCCAGGAAGATTCGCCAACGAATCACCGAGAAGAGTCTTAGGCGATTCGCCAGGAAGAGTCGCGAACGATTCGCTGAAAGGAGTCTTAAGCGATTCGCCAACGAATGGCAGAAGGGGTTTTTGTTTGTTGCAGAGCATCGTTGTTGAATGTTACAAGTTGTTGCATGTTTGAACTAGCGGGCTCATTAGACGTTGTTTTATCCCAGTTTTATGAAATTTTTTAAAAGTTAAATTTTTTGATTAATTTAAACAATTTTTCAGAGCCTGCTTCATTTAACAATGATAGATTTTGAAGAGCTTTTTAAAAAGCAATCTTCCAACGATCGCCGGAATGAGTGAAGGAAGATTTAAAAATTTTTTTGAATCGCGCATTCATCCCTTGGGCGATCAAAAAGCGATCAATCTTCGAACGATTGCCGGAAGCCAAGTCGAAGATATACCTTACTAGTTTCGATCTGACTCTGCTTTGCAGTTGGACTAAAAGAACGAAATCCAATAAATGAATCACTGAGCTAAAGACAAAGTCTTCTGCTGAGCTCGTATTGCTGTGAACGCGACTAAAGAAATTTTATGCAACATCGGTCTTACTCCCCGTTTCTTTCGTCGTATTGTTGTGTACGCGTCTAATGAAGTTTCACTTCAAAAGAGTTTCGTTAAATTGACCTTATGCTATCAAAAACGAAAATTATAGGAGAAGATTCTAATTGTTTCATCTCAAGTTCGTCCTTAAACATCTCAAGCGTAGGAAACATAATTTTCTAGCATTTTCCTACTGAAATAAAAGTGTCATCGATTGTGTGTTTCAGGCTCAAAAGCTTTTTATCTCGATTTTTCAGTCAATAAGATGTGAGGGAAATTTTGCGTTGGAAACCTTGTAGAATACGAAAATGAAATAAAATCTTAACAACGAAAAATAACTTGCTATTTTGACGAATTGTGCAATTTAAATCATTGTCATGTGCGTTAGGGCGTATCGAATTACATTTTTTTTTCGTATTTCACATTCTAAGAGGTCTCAAAAGTTTCATGTGGTTGTCAAGATCTGCCAAAAAAAATTTTATGAAAATAAAAGGACATCTTCCTGCCCCGCAAGGACAAAGTTGTTTTTTGAGAAAAACAGTAAAAAATAACGATCTTAAAATGCTTTAATTTTTGTAAAAAAAACTACATTTGTCTAAAGAAAAAATTTAAATGCAGTTTAATTAGCAATATTTAACCGAACACGATGTTACTCACGATTTTTACCTACAGTATCCTGTTTGCAGGATATTCGAAGCGAAAGTTATAATCGAGATGGCACATAGCTTTTAATTGTAACCATTGAGTCTAAATTTTGATGGCTTTGATTATAGTGTTGGCGTATTTCTTAAATATGATGAATTAATAATTTGCATAGTTTTTGCATATCAATTCTCTTTGTTGAGAGAAATGTATACTAGAACGCAATTTTTTAATTTTTTCAAAAAAATTAATATTAGATTTTATATCACGGGCATAAGAAGTGGTGTCGAAGATAATTTTCTCAATTTGGATTCTTCAAATATTTCTATACATGACCCTACCTTAAAATATGTATTTATTATGCCAGGCTTAGACCACGATTTTTTTTTATATTTTAATACTTAAAAAAATTTTACTTCGTACTATCAAACTTCTCAATTTCTTCAATTATATCTTCTTTATGGTTATAATATCGTTTAAATACATTTTATGCCATTCAGTCGGTCTCAAAAGACTAAACAATTGTTTTTAAAATGTGTTTTAATGAAATTATAACCATAAAGGGGACATAACTCAAATTGAGAAATTTGATGCTAGGAAATAACTTTTTTTAAAATATCGAAAAAGAAAATAAAATCGTGGTCTTAAACTGATTTATTAAATAAATATTTTTAGGCAGTATCTTATTCAGAAATTTTCAAAAAACTCAAATTGAAAAGATTATCTTCGACACCACTTCTCAATCACTTGACATAAAATCTTATATTCATATTTTTGAAAAAGTTAAAAAATTGCGTTCTAGTATACATTTCTCTTAAACAACAGAAAACAAATGCAAAAACTATGCAAATTATTAATTCATGATATTTATGGAATACATCAACATTATAAACAGTTCCACCAAAATGTATAACCAATGCTTACAATCAAAAGTCTTGTGCTATCCCAAGTACAACTTTCGCTTCGAATATCCTTCATACAGGATACTGTTGGTAAAAATCATGAGTAGCACCGTGTGTGGCAAGAAATTCTTTGTTAAACTGCATTATTACTTTTGCTTTAAGACATGTGTGGATTTTCTTAAAAAAATCAAAGCATTTTAAGATCGTTATTTTTATTGTTTTTCCCAAAAAACAACTTAGTCCTTGCGGGGCAGGAAGATGTCCTCTATTTTTTATAAAATTTTTTTTGGGTGATCTTGACAAGCCTATGCAACTTATGAGACCTCTAAAAATACGATCTAAATTTTTCGATACGGCCTAATGTGCGTTCTATTTTTACATAACTACTGCGATTCAAAGAAATTTTTATATATAGTTCTGCAAATACGCAATTGACAAGGTGTCAAATTACCTTGTGTTATATCGTCCTAAGTTTCTATAGTTTACGAACTTTCATATCAAAAATTTTGTTTTTTAATGCAAAAACTGTGCATAGAAAAGTACACTTATAAACATGCCATAAATGCGAAAAAGATGAAACAAGCAATTTACAAAAATTTGTTTTCTTATCAAAATTTATAATTAATTTCATTATCAACAATTTATTACTATGAAAAAATAGTAATTATAATAACTTAATTATTTATTAAACATTGTCGTTACTAAATATCTTAAGTCGAAAATAATTAAAAGAAATCTGCTCCATTGAAATTTTAGTTTTGATGGTTACATCTTTTTCGCGGTGATGACTCGATATCTCGAAATGTTGTAAAAACATAGAACAAAAGAAAGATATAAAACAAAATAACAACATGTGAATTGACATGTGTTTAGAACTCATTTCATTAGCCCCTGTTGTAGAACGTTCTGTTCAATGGAACACAAAAGGCTCTAAAGGAAGTTATTCAGACTAATACGAAGAAACACACTGCTTAGTAAGTGGTCTGGACACTTTCTAGACAGATAGCCGATGAGAACATGGGACATTTTATACTCCCACCTGCACGTTTTCGTTTTTTTAAGGATCATCCACCAAGCGTATATAAAAAACACCAATCAATTTATACTCATCATAGCACATCTACCCAGTGGCGTAGCGAGGGGGGGGCAGGGGGTGTCATCATGCCCCGGGCGCCACTCGCAGAGGGGCGCCAAATCATTCTCAAGACAAGCAAAGTTTTGAAAAAAAATTTTTTTTTTAATTAATTAATTCAATAATTAAGTTAGCCAACTGTAGGGTACAATGCTATGATAATGCTGCCCTTAGTTATATCACATATATGGCGTTCAACAAAGAATAATAGAAAAAAATAAGGCAACATTTATAAATTGTGATAGCTAACAAGGCAACATTGTGATAGCTGGTGACGGCTTACCAAGATTCAATCTTTGTAACATGTTTTCGAATAATTGATAACATACGTCTCTTTTTCTCACGTTCAATATTACGATAGAAATTGTTAAAAATGCTTTAAAAAATCTGTTAAAGAATATGTAACACGATGGAGCGCCAGAGCGCAAGCAGTTAGTTGTCGAGGGACTGGAAGAATACGTAGAACTAAAAGAAATATTAGCAGATGAAAATACTGCCATAAGTGGTACACCAGAAATGCTGCAATCTTTATCTTAAACCGAATTTAAATATCATAACTTTAGTCCATTTCTGGCTTGAACTCTAAGAGAATTGACCGTGTGCAGCTCAGATTACAAGGTCCTAAAATTAAGTTTAAAGAAGCGTTCCATGATCTCAAATTATTGGCGACTGAACTTGCAGAAATTCGTAACGAGATATGTGAAAAAGTTATCGAAAAGGCTAAAAATCTTTGTAAAAAATGGAGAATCGATACAACAATCCGTATAAAAAGTCGCCGACAAATGCGCGGAGAATTGACTCGAGATATGGTCTTTCCGCAGAAAGCGAAAAATCTGGCGTTATGAAAAGCGTTCTTGGTCGTCTGCATCAGGAAATAAGTTCACACTTTACAAGACAAGGGACCTTAATTCCAAATTTTGGTATTTTCTTGACGTTGAAAATTTATTAAGTAAGAATAATCCGTACAACGATCTTGAAAAGAATTATAAAAATTTGGGTGAGTTTTATAATACAGATTTAAAACGAACAGAACTTCCATTTAAAGAAAAAGATGTTTTTCCAAACCTGAGAGTAGCACTTCAAATATTTATTTCTATTTCAGTATCAATCAGTGTAAAATTGAATAAAATATGTAAAATACAGTACAATGTCAAATTTTAGCGTCTTCACTCAAATGCATCTCCTGACCGTATTTTTGCACGCATTTCTTTCGGCGGTAGTTTATATTCTCTATTAAAAATGAAAATAGTTTTCGATTTTTTATGAATTATGATAGCGCAAAAACTACTCATCCAAATGAAAAAATATGTTGATCAAACATGAAGAAAATTAGTAATTTTATTCGGCTTAGCGTGATTATTAATATTAAAGTGTACAAGATATATTTCAACATTTGCGACTATATTTGAAAAAAGTGAGAAAAACTTTAAAAATCTTATAAATCTTATAAAATCTTTAAAAAACACGTAAATCCTAGTACTCTATCCGTTTGCGTGAAATTTCACTCGCAACATTAATTTTTTTGTTGCGTGAAAATTCTGACAAATATTTTGTTGTGAAGAAATTGAAAAATTTGAGAAAGTCATGCTTTACTTCTCAAAATAGACCAGCCTTATTCATACAAAAATTCAATATATCTTTAGTTCGTGTTTGTAAGAGTAGAATATAGTTAAAATATCGAATGTAGCATGATCAGTTCGATACAATTGATGTCAAAATTATAAATAGTAAAATTTACTTAATTGAAATAAAAAAATATAAACTTTATTATTTCAGTTAGCGAGTAGTTGAGCAAGCAACAGTTATCTTTAACGAACTGTCAAAGTTAGGAATAAACATTGCTAGCAAAGATGTTATGGATACGAGTTAACAGGTTAGGTAGTTAAGGGCCAGTTAACGATAACCACAAGTGTCTTTAACGCTTTTGGGAATTCCACTGATGTTAATGCTCTACATAAAAAATAATTTAAAAATGAAGTGGCTGAATACTTGGGAAAAAATAAGACTAGCATAACAGAACAACCCAAAATAATCAAAGCTCAGAATTACTAATATCCTTAGACTTTCATTCTTCACTCCTTAACCAACGTTATTTTCTCTTCATGTCCTTTTATTTCTTCGGCTAATGATACTCCTATTCTAATGTTTGAAACCACCTTTTTTATTTAAACCAATTAAGAAATATATTAAAAAACTTTTAAATGAATTGGTAACATCTCGATGTTACTCGATCTTTGTACTCATACAACTAATATTTGTCAAATGTACCTCAATCAAAAACGTCAAATGTACCCAAATGGTCTCGGCATCTTTTTTTTAAAACTTTTTTAGTTTATATTTAGTTCTATTGAAATTCACTTATATTTTCAAAAAATAAATAGTTTTTACCTTTTGTAAAAGGTACTTTGATTAACTTTTATAACTCGGTCAGGAAGTCGTTACGTATCATTGCCGGAAAATAACAGTAACGCGCGCAAAACATAAAAACTTTTCTGTTACTTTTCTTCATGTAATGCAAGAATCGTCGAACTTCGTGACGATTACTGAAATACAATGATGCAAAATTTATAAAACAAATTATTGTAAAATAACGGTTCGTTCATACCGAAAACGTCATAGTCAAATGTGCACCAAAGTCAGGGGTACCCCAGTTTACCCTACTAGGCTTAAATATAAAAACTTGTTTTGCGATTTTCGTGTTAAGAGACCCTAAATCTGAAACAAAATATAATGAACTGTCGTGTACAGAACCTTTTTCTGATTTCCACGCATAGTGTTATTTGTATTAATGTAATTTAATAAGTGTGTTATAATTATTTGTACTAAATATTAAAAAATATATATAATATATCAAAGTTTTTTTCTTTATTTCATTGGGGGCGCCAAAAAAATTTTTTTGCCCCGGGCGCCAGTTATGCTCGCTACGCCACTGCATCTACCATACCTTTCCCAGCATGCCATATCATGGTGTAGCAGTGTCTACTGCATGTTTTATGCTGAATCGGAACAGCTTATTTGCATGCTTTTTACAAATAATCACATATTTTCATATAAGGACTTATTTGAGAGCCCTACAATGCCCTCCTTTCAGTGAGTTAGACGATTTCATGAGTTTCAATGAGACATTTGCAAACGTTACAAATATTGTTAATATTTCTAGTAAATAAGCAAGTAGTAACATTTTTTTAATTTAGCTCTTGAACTCTGACGTTATACGTTTAAACTAACACAACCATCACCAAACGGACCATTCTAATGTGCGTGCGTGAGTGAATTTTGCTGTACCCTGGCTTTCATTCAGATTTAAGCTACAAATTATAGGTATGTAGCTATTACACGAAATTTTATCTTATAACTCAGATTGAACACTTTTTGTATCCCGGTCGATGACGTCCTATATAACTAATTATGTAACAGAAATGCAAACTGCACACGATGTACAATAATATGAGAACAGAAAGCAGCTTATAACCAACAGCTTAAAATATTACAACCCATGCCATGCTTTTAATAAAGTTATATAATTTTATTTTTTATCGCCTTAAGGTTTTATAGGGCCTTTAAATGCTTCAAGAGCATCCCTTTCCTAAGCCTAAAAAACCTGGTCAAGAAGGATGAGAACATTTTTTGTGTACTAAACATGTAACTAGGTCGTAGCAATCGCTTAGCAAGTACCTAAGCTGGCCACATAAATAGGTACGTTGAAGATACAAATTAGTTGGGTCGCTTGCTTTAAAATATTTTTTCTTAAATCTGTAAAAAAAGAGATAATATCTTTCGATTATCTTAAACGAAAAAATTAAAATTTTTTAATTTATTCTAGTGTTCTTCCATTTTTATGTTCCAAAGTCACGTGTGAGGCCATTAATATATATAAAATAAACATTACTATATATAAAACTCTAAAACTGCAAAGAGTTTTGTTCAAGATTTTGTAAAAATATCTCAAACGGTATAAGATGAAGATGAACGATAAAGTGAAATTTGTGTGAAAAACGTGCCATTTAGCCATCGTAATTCTTTGTAAGTGAAAAGTTTATTTTGTTTTTAAAATAACAAAAAAAAAAACTAAAAGTCCACTTTTTGAGATAAAACCAAATTAAAGTTTTTCAGAAAGTTGGCAACTCTAGCATAAAAATTCCAAAACATATTTAATTTTTTTAAATCGCTTTTCTATAGTTTTCTAATGATAGGAATGTTACCATTTACAAAAATAAGGTAAAATAAGATGGAGATATGATTTATTAGAAATGACTTAATTTTTAAGATTGTTGCTTTTATAAAAGAATTGGTATCTCCATAATATTTTACAAAATTATGGCGATAAAAAACAAATACCTGATATTCTTATAAGTAGAAAAGGAACCTACTAAGAGCATTTGATAAATTTTTGGAAAAAATTTGCCATATATTTTTTTGGTGCAATGAATATGATAATTCAAAACGAAAATAATAATATTTAACAATTTCATAATTTCTCGTTTTCACATAAGTTGACAGACTAACACTTCTATAATTTTTTTCTTACTAAATCTAAAAAATAATTATTTAATTTATTTACTTTTGAACACCAAAAGCTTTAGAAATATGCTTAAAAGAAATATTTAAGTGAACACTCAAATCCAAAGATGTTGTCTAAAAACAATTAAAGGCAATAAAAATCCAATTGGATTATTTCGGTTTTTTCACACAATAAAAAAAAACAGCGAACATTCGTTTTTAATCACTTATTCAAAATGAGCGTTTGAATTAAAAATTCAGGAACTTTGTTCACGACCGGCACTTAATTATCTGAATGTTTCTTGCAGATTGATTTCCTTACTTTTCTTTCTTATTTCTTATTGTTTTCATTTCTCCACGATAACGCAAAAACGAAAACATGAAGAACAGCAACAACGCAAACCGAACCGATGACGCACGCACAACAAAAAAAAATCACTGACGCTGCTAGTAATTTTTTTTCTGAACGGACATTCTATTTAAACCTGAATTTTTAATGAACGGTTGAAACGAACGTTCGTTGATTTTTGAAGTTGTGTGTAAAATTGCTTGAGGAAATACGCAACAGACAAATTTTCCGTGATAAAAAACATGCTTTTATCTTTCGATCAGACATGCACAACGAAATCAACAGAATTTTTTCTGTTTCGTTGAGGCAGAAAAATAAATTATCAAAATTATTTCGTTTTTTAAATAACGTTAAAAATTTATCAAATCAAATTTCGTTTCGTTGAAAAACGAAAAATTTTCTATTATTTTCTCCTATGCTAAAGCTGGTATGACACTTGCTTTTTTCGCATTTTTAAGATCTTAAAAAAAGCAGCGGGTAAAAGGGAAGAATATACTTTTTAAAAAAGGATAATTATAGCCGTTGAATTTGGCATTTTAGTGTTATTTTGAATTTTGTCAAAAACTATGAATTCTTTACATAAAAATGGAAAAAATTTGTTAAAATATTAAAAGTCGAGCTTTTTTGCAGTTCTTGTGTTAATTTGTGTTTATTTGGTTTTGTGCATTCATAATAAATAAACAATAAAAAATGTATATTGTGAAATGTCAGAATTTAATGTGCCTCTGTCAGATTTTAAGCTGAGAGCGGCTGAAAGAGTAAATATTTTTTAACAGTTTTCAGCCTGTTCTGCATTTTTTTGGACTTGCAGCGTACTGCTCACACTAACTAAAACTTATATAGCTTCGTTTGGTGTGTTGCTCTTTTTGTATTTTTAAGTTCTTAAAAATGCGAAAAGCAAGTGTCATACCACCTTAAACAAAAATTTCTTCGGATCCAAACAAAACAAAATTTTTTGTTGAAATTAACATTATTTTCAACGGTTGATTGGGACAAAAACGACAAAATTTGATATCGTTTTCTCCGAAACGAAATAAATATTTTTCGTTTTTGGAATTAACGTTTTTATATTTATTTTGCTTCAACGAAACGAAAAAAATATTTTGGTTATCGATAAAATTAACGTTAACGTGCATGCCTGCGTTCGATTGCAAACGAAATAAATCTGCTTTTAAATAACTTTAAGAATCATTTAAGAAATTTATTATTAAATATATTTAATGGATTGCTGATGAAAACAAAATAATAGTAAATTTATTTACAAATACTCTGCGACAATTACGCGCTCATTGTTCCTTGCCCACTTAAAATTGTTTAATGTTTTGTAGTTGTAACAGTAAAGAACAAAACTGGATTAACATGGGCAAGATTCCTTAGCAGCAAATTATTAGCAGCGCTGAGCTGCAATTTATGGAATTACAAATGTCTGTCAAACAACAACAAATGCTGTTTATGAAAGAAAATAAGCCTAAAATAAGAATTATATACAAATATTAACGGATTTCATGTTTTGTTTTATTTTCTAACTATTTTCCTTCATAAATAAAATTCTTACTCTTATTTTTTACTATTTTACTATTTATTGATAAATAGCTGTTGCATCGAAAACATTCGCCGCAAGATTTTTGCTGTCGTTTCATGTCGTTCGGTTTTTTCATTGACTGATACATACATACACAAGCATGTTAGAAGAAAACAATTTCAGCGAATAACAACAACAAAACTTACGGAAATATAATTTTCAATTAACTTTTAAACTAAATGGAATTTGAAAAAACTTCCTAAGAAAACAACCTTCGTTAGGAAGCGTAGAACAGTACAGAAAAAGAAATTTTAAAATCGGTCAATCCGTTCGAGAGTTTAAGGTCTCTAAACAGCTTCAAACAACCTGTTCCATGGGAGCTTCGCTCGCTTCGCTCGCTCGCTCCAATAATAAAAGCAACTCTCTCTTGATGAGCCCAAAACCCTACTTTATGTATATCTGTATTTATGTGCATCCCTTCATACACATCACCTGCTGCTTATGACATATTAACTGTTTTTTTATCCTCTTCAGCTTATCTAATTAAAAACAAATTATCTCAAGATTCATGAAGCATCCTTTTGCGTAAGTGGTTGCATACCTGTTAATATGCTATGAATTTTGCTAGACAATCTAACCTCACTCACCACCACCACCACCACCACCTTGCTCGCCACCGGCAACCGAAATCGCCTCAAATGCTAGCGTGAATTCATACGCTTCGCTGATGTTTACATTTAAAAGTTTGTCGTTTATCCCAGCTTTTTTATTTTGTAAATAAAAAATGTGCCCTCTTTTGTGTTGGCGCCCAGATAGTGAATGTTGTAAACGTCGTTGGCAACGCGGTTCGTTGTCGTGAGCTCGTACATCACATTAAGCTTGAAATTTTTAATTGAATTGAATTGCCTTCTTGGGATAAGTTTTCCATATCGTGGCAACACTAACACGCCCGTAACTGAGATATAGAATCGTGCAGCGTACCGTTACCCTGGCAGCACTGCGCAGAATAAAACTTATTACTTTTTTGTGTATGTTTGCGTGTGTGATTGGATGCGTGTGTTTGAGTGTTTTTTAAGCAACTCGAGGATATGAGCGGAATGAGTGCCGGTAGTGACGTATTTTTTTATTTGTTTTAAGCGCACCGGATACGCTTGAAGCGTCTGCTCTTAGCACCACGTTAAGTGCTTATAATTGCAATGAATGCTAGCAACGTGCGGAATTTACACATCACTTTAGTGCAGTTGTTTTTGTTATTTTTGTTGCTAAAGTCGTAGTCTTTCCTGCTATATTCATATTGAGTAACCCTCTCAGTATACATCGGTATACGCTGCAACTATGCAAACGTGGCTCTAGTGCGCAATTTAGACGTGAACTACGTTTATCTTCATTCAGTCTTTTATCCTTACGCATACATAAGCAACCACATACATGCACTAAGCCTTGACAAATTAGGCCAAATAGGTAAGAGTAATGAGTAATGAGTTGGTAATGATGTACTTAGGATGCAACCATAAACAAACATTGTGAATAAAGTGATTTCAATTTAATCTACACACACACACATAGCATCAGCAAAAACTACTATACAGTTAAGTACATATCGTTTAGTGAATTAGTTTAATAGCTGTTGGTTTTTCATCCAGGTATCCCAATTAATCTATGCTTTCTCTCATGCCGAAATAATCTTATATATTAGTTTTATCGTGAGGCTTCCAACATGTGTGTGGACCAAAATGCAATCAATTGGCTTAGAATGCTTATAGACAGTATTCTTGCTTATGGGGGAAGAGTCAGCATTGTGAGAGGAAGAAAACAGTACTTAATTATCTCTGCATCTTCATCTGCACATGGCGCTTTTTCAAAACCCGCATTCATGCATATAATTAGTTAGTAAGCAAATAAAAAGCAAGTTATAAAGTACACGAACAAAATTCACATTTCTTAATTTGAACTAAAGAAAACTCGATGTCAATGGAAGCGGCATTATTTGCTGTATACTTAATTTTTATCAAGCAAGTTGTAAGCTACAAGTTTAAAATTCAAATAATAATACTTTAATATTGCGATCTAGTAATTCGAATAGAGCAGATTTCCGAGTTTTTTTGTATCAAAATGCGGACAAAATATGGATTTTTTAAAATTCAATGCAAATAACTTTTGTCTGGAAGCACAATTTCTAGTTTTGAGAAGTACTTTCACGAGAGATTAAACTGGTCAACAGTGATTCTGCAATACGAACTTTGATGATTAATATTGCTTAAGCGTTCTTCCCACGCTATGAAACCGGAAATTTTTATACCCCCACGCGTACAGCGTAAGCAGCATCACCACCTGAGTTGATTTAACCATATCCGTCTGTCTATCCACTAGCACTAACCTGGCTATTTTTCCAAATTTTTGCTTGAATGCCATAGCAAAGGGTCTTCAAGTAGACGTTCTATACCAGTGGTCGGCGCCCATGAAGCACATGCTTTGCCAAAACTCTCACGTAGTTTCATGCTCTTTCACTCACTCGATAAACAACTAGCGCCGAAGCAGCTTTGTTTTGATTAATATGCAATTTTTTTGTCTCACTTTCACTTACAGTCTCATTTTTAATTTTGCCGACCACTGTTCTATACACTGATTTTATCAAAGCTTTTGATAGCTGGGCCCACAAGCTCCTGATTCATAAATTAAATATGCTATGATTTCACTCTAACTTTTTACAATGAATGGAAAGTCATATCTTATAAAAAGAAAAATTAATCGTAAAAATTTATAACTATTACTCTAGTATGGTCCAAGTTACTTCAGATATTCCACAAGGAAGCCACCTAGGAACACTTTTATTCATCCTTTATGTAAACGACATACCTAATAGTTTACAATTTAAATAACAACAGGGGTTGAAATAACAGTTATTTTAGTTGTAATTATACAAACATTTTTTTCTGATTATGAACAAAAAATTTTGGTCTAAAATTTTTTTGCTCTCTGAACGATATTTATTTTTTGAACAATATAAATTTTGGTCAATTTTTTTGGTTCATTTGAAAAGTTTTGATATTAATATTAGCTGCGTTCGATTCGCCAGAGCTCAACTCGCTTGTGAAGAAAACGTCTACTCGTTTAACTTTTATTTTCTCAAAAGTTGGCAACACTTTTGTCATGACGACCACATCAATCAATAAATTAAAATTGTTTACCTGTCAAAAAATCAATCGATATGAGACATTTTGAAATATTTTGAAAATAAACAAGCAAAGAAACTCTACAGTCGGTCCAGCCCGACTATGGAATACCCTAAACCTCCTATCATATTAAAATATTTATTGATATACTTAAAGAAACATAAATAAATTCTTATTTTTTCTTAATTATTAATTAATTAACTTAATTCTTAATAGTGCAGATCCTTGGGTGCATGTGAATGTTTGTATTGTATTGTATCATGCAATTATCTCAACTCCTTATCCTGTGTTTACGGACAACACATAGACGGACGGACGGACGAACGGATGAACGGACAGACGGACATGTCTAAATCGACCCACGAGATGATCAAGAATATATATACTTTTCCATACTGGGCTCGCTTATATCTAGGTGTTACAAACGTTTGCACAAAGTTAATATACCCTGACTTTTGATGTTTAGGGTATAGGCAGTTGATTGCTTGACGAAATTTGATTTTGTTTTTGTACTCACGTCATATTTGGCAGAAGCTATGACAGTTAATTCTTCCCCGTACACAAACCAACTAAAAAGCAAGAACTTGGCACCGCAACTTTACTCAACTCAATAGGTAGTTGAGTTTCTCTATGCTCAACTAGCTGGAGACTTTGTTGTTGTTTTCTCATACAAATTTTGAAATAAGCGAGTATAGGCTGGCGAATCGAACGCAGCTATTATTAGGTTTCAAAGATTCAGTCATTATTATTTTTTATATACTGGATATACAAAATGCTGGGTTGATTGGTAAACCGATGTTGCTTGGTCGATTTTTGTGCACTTTAGTTTTGATAAAGAGTGATTCAATAATTATTGTGCATTATAATGCAGATTATAATGCAGATCCTTGGATCTATCTAAACATATGTACCAAGTTTCATGCACAAAACTCACTCATAATTTTATAAATTCATGCCATGCAATTAAGTGCTTTTTCGCGTTAAAATTTATTTGAAATGACTTCGGTCAAAATTATCGGAGAAAAATCTCCAAAAATCTCCAAAATATATTATTAGTAAGACTTAACAATAAAAATCTTAAAAACATTCTATTAAATCCCAAACTGTAACAAAATTTTATGATTTTTAAATATGACAAAGTTACTTCTTCATACTTTTATACCGAATCCTTTTCTGCGAAATATATTTTATAATTTTCTCCAAGTACGAGAACCATATTTATTGCGATTGCTATCGCTTCCAATTTGCGAAGTTGAGCGTGTTTTCAATCTCTGATTTTAAGTTATAAAATAATTCTGATTTTTTTAGCCTGTGACCAATATATTTTGTTCAAAAATTTTTTTGTTTTTAAATTGAATTTTATTTCTAACAATAAGCAACATTTTTTTGTTCTGTTGTTTTTTTCTTAAATTTTTTCAAGACCTGTTGCATTTTTGTTTACTATTTGGAATAAAGCTTTAATTATTCATCCTACAAAGAGAAAATATATGTCACAATATCAGTTTAATATTATATGAAAGGAATATTATCATCTTTAATAAGTCATAAAACAGTAAAATCTAAGAACAAAAATTCAAATTTTCTTATGAAAAAATCATGCATTAAATAATTAAAAGCTTGAATAAAAACCTTTATAACACAATTAAATTTTTTTTTTGTTCTAAAATATTCTGCAAGAAATTCAATGGCTCTTCAAAATTAAGCAGAAACAGGTTTTGTACAGCAGCAACCGTGGCCCAGTTTATAAACAAACCATACCAAACAAAGCAAACTAATTCAACTACAAGTAGAACGTTTTTAAAGAATTGCTGTTAACTTTTAAGTGCAAAACCTGCGCAACCTTTAACAGAATTTGTAAACAAAAACGAATAAAAAAAAAAAGAACTGAGTTTGTGTAAGTTAGAAGCAAACCGTTATTAAAACACTTTAAGGTTTGTTTGTTTTTTAATATTGCCAGGCTACTTTCATACTTACTGTTAGTCTGTTTTTTCACAGCGATGTTTAAACATAATTTTACATATTTATTTTACAGTGTTTTCAAAGTGAATTGACGTCATAATTTTTAATGCTGCAATTTAAGCTTGCAAATAAAAGCTTAAAATATAAGTTAAGAAAATTTAATGGAAAATAGCATGAAACAAATAAAACCTAACAAATTATAGCATAAAAGTCACCCTAATAAGAACTTGTACAGTCATATCAAGATTACGTTATTAATTTGTATCTGTCATGTCAGATGACAGCTGATTCGAAGATTGTATCATTGAAACGAATTTTTGACGTATGGATAAATTCGCTTACCAAGAGCAATGCTTGCATATTATATTGTACAAATACAATATGGGAGGTAAAGGATTTTATTGCTAGTAAAAAAAATTGCAATAAAAATTTTTAAATAACAATAATTAAAATGGAACTTAAAAAACAAATCTATGTAAAACAAAATGTTTAAAAATTTTTTTATTAAGTGAGTTAAGTGAGTAAAACTTTAACTTAACGATACGTCAAAGTAATTTATGCTTTAATCTCTCTCCATAGTTATTTACAACTAAATCATTTTATTACCGAATGAATCTTTTTTCCTATAACTGTAAGAATTTTGAATACCATAAATAGTATTTAAAAGCCAAATCAAACATGATACTTATACAATTTTCAGAGATAACTTGAAAAATTTTAAATTTTTAAAGTTTTTATTTATCAAAAGCAGTGTTGCCCTTTCAAAATTTTTAAGCGAAGTGAAATTAAAAAAAAAAAAAATAAGTGAAGCGAAGTGAAATTTGTTAATATAAGGTAGTGTGAGCGAAGCGATGAATTTTCAGATGGTAAACACAGAAATTAATTTCAAAGGTTAAAATATTCATCTTTATTTTTAACAAGAAAGAAATAACTAAAAAAAAAACAATATACAAAATTAACTCAATACACACATATGTATAAAATCCCAGTAGACAATGACAGCGCTGCTAGCAGGCCTTCCTGTGGATTTTGTAGTACTGCCGCACTCATATACAATTACACTTTCTTTTTTATATGAAGTGGGAAAATTTCGCAGGCCTTCCGCTGCGATAGCTCAAAAGAGGCCTGAGGTCAACAAAAAGTATTGAAAAAAATATTTTTTTCTTTTAAACCGTTTTCT
Source organism: Tetanocera ferruginea (assembly GCA_958299015.1). Lineage (NCBI taxonomy): Eukaryota > Metazoa > Arthropoda > Insecta > Diptera > Sciomyzidae > Tetanocera > Tetanocera ferruginea. Next base: position 106,747,940 of record OY282641.1, read on the forward strand.
TAGTTTTTATAAATTCTAATATTTTATCTTATCTCCTATGTTTTTTTATGTCAAATTAATTTCAATCTATAAACTTTGATATATCAGTAAGAAGGGCCATTATTATGTCATATTTTTAAACTTATATCTATTTTGACTTTAAACGAAAAAGTTGCCCTGAAGTATGTAAAAAGTTTATCTTTGAAGGGAAAAAAGTTTGTTGTGCTGCTTTTTGTTCAGAAAAAGAAGGTCTTCAAGAAGGGCTCATAAGAGCAGCGACGAAAGGATGTGTTTGGTCTTCAAAAGTAGCAGTCAATGCTGGCCTTCATTTGAAGAGCGCTGGCTTAATTGCCTATTGGGATGTAGAAACACACACAGAAAAATTATATTTTCGACTTTGATTGTAACAAAAATATGTCCCTTTACTGTAAATATAAATTACAATTCTAACCAAACTTTGTTTGTTATTCATGCTGCTATTTTCGTGACAATCACATCAATATTTACTTCTTACTAGTAAACCTATTACGAATTCGAGCAATTCAATAAAAATTAAGTGTTAGAAACATTAAAGACGTTTAATATATGATATTCTATTCAAGAAGCTATTATACTCAATAACGATATGTTCAGTCACAATAATGATATAAAAGATCACTATCTGAATGGTTTGACTTGAAACGTATGATCTGTCACTTAATTTTTTAATGTAACTGTCAAAATACGAAGCCGGACTTACACTCATATAACTACTGAGACAAACATTATTACTAAACATAACTAATGTAAAAAAAAAACGCAGTAAAAAATATATTTAAGAAATAATACTAAGATATATTTCAGAAATTAATAAAATGTACTTACAGAACACATACAACATCGATTTATAACACATTTAGATGAAAAAACACCAAAAAACCACAAAAAAGAGTATAACTCTATTATATTTTTTATATAATATTATAATATAATAATATAACTCTTATAAAATCGAAATCAATTCTTTTAATATCTTTTAGAATATTTGATTGCTATATTTTAAAAGAATGTTACAACACCACAACAGGTACTTCAGTAGAATTCATAATAAAAAATTTTTCAAAATATTATCTCTGTTGATGGTCTCGAAGAATTTATTGTTAAGTGACAAATTGCAGGCTGACATCAGCGCAGAATCGTGCCAACATAAATTTATTAATAAAGGTTACGATTGTGAGCTGAATATAAGATAAGAAGATGATTTGAGATGCGATTTGTCAACATGTGGTACATTAGTGTCCCAAAGGTATGCTTGAGACTGTTTAAAATTCCAATTCAAGTCAAGTCGCATATTGCGCGAACGTATACATTAGAGTGGGTCGGCCTCCATACAAAAAAAAAAAGTTTGCAAAAACCACCCCCTATTTTAAAGTTGACCTCGAGAGGATTCCGAAAACAAAAAAAAATTTTTTTTTGGACCACCGGAAAAACAGCCAAAATGGTCTTTTTTGCATAACTTAAGCATTACATGTCAGATCTTAAAAAAATTATATGTCATTGAAAAGGGCTTTACGAGTACTACAATGTCTTCTACTACATTTTTACTTTTGAGGTCATATTCAATTAGTAGGCCCCATTAGCCCGATTCATCCCCCTTAAATTTCTTTTTTTTTCCCATATAATTAAACTCCGTCAAATTTGTTTACTTTGTGTTCAAACAATTATTTATTCAGTTTAAAAACAAAGAAATTATAATAGTTCAAATATTTGATATAATCCATTTTTTTATAAAAATTTACTTTAAGTTTAGTCAACGAACAATTATATAACATAAACAAAATTATAAAAAAAACTTAATAAATAATTTTTTTAACACAAATTAAACAAATTTGAAGGAATTTAATCTTATTAGAAAAAAAAAAAAATTGAGGGGGATAAATCGGGCTAATGGGGCTTACTAGTTGCATATGATCTCAGAAGTAAAAATGTTCCAAGAAGACATTGTAGTGCTCGTAAAGCCCTTTTCAATGACATATAATTTAAGATCTGACATGTAATGCTTCAGTTATGCAAAAAAGACCATTTTGGCTGTTTTTCCGGTGGTCCAAAAAAAAAATTTTTTGTTTTCGGAATCCTCTCGAGGTCAACTTCAAAATAGGGGGTGGTTTTTTCAAACTTTTTTTTTCGACCCACTCTAGTACACATCTGAGAAACACAGTCATTGCTGTCTAAATTTAACAAGAACAAGAAAAAACAAGTTAAGTTATAATTTGCTAGCAAGGCCAACAACATGTGATGGATTACCTCAAAAATTTCACAAAGAAGTGAACTGATAATATTTTTTTATTTGAGATACTTTCTTCAACTAGATATTTCTGTAGAAGCGTTTTTTCTTTGGTAATATCTTTAAAAATCGAGATATCTGTAATTGAGGATTTATAAAAAAAAATGTTTATATGGTACCAACCGCAACATGACGATTTTATAAATTTCTCATGTTCTTATATTTAAGTTAAAACTTGGAAGACTAACTGCTGTTGGTATAATTTAAAAACAAAAATATTTTTCAGTAAAATTTGTTGGCCACTGAGAAGCTATTTAGATTTAAAATTTCTTTATTTTCGATTGATAATAATAAAAGCATTTTTCTGCATTAGCTTTGGACCACACTGCATAAATCGTCGGAACTGTCTTGTTTTAAAATGGTCAGATAACTTTAATTGAGGTCAAGTAAAAATAAAAAAAAACAAAGATGTGTCGTTAGGTTCAAAAAATAAAAGAACAAAAAAAATACGTTAACCCTCAAATCTCACTGCATCTTTTAATTTCGATACAAATTGGTCTCCGAAGCCCGCACCAAATATATCCTGCTATAGATAATATATACATTTTACGATATTATTTCAAACTATGTTCGCAATTTTATCTTTTACTCAGTGTAACTTATTAAAATTTTATTATAAACAGTAACAAATTCAAAAAAACTAAAAAAAAAGGTAAGTTTACAAATTACCTTAAATCCAACATATCGCACACTAAATACAAAACAGTCACAACTCAAAATTTTTTATATCAACTTTTTGTTATAAATCCATTCACAAAAGAAATATCTCACTATCTTTTTCATTATTTTCTTCATTAACTTGAAGAATGATGTTTGTGTAATTAAATGAAAATTGCTTTTCTTCTGCAGTTTCAATTAAAGGGTTTTATTTTTCGCTTCTCCTGAAAAGCCATGTTTTTAAATTGTGACTGTTTTGTATTTAGTGTGCGATATATTAATATGAAATAATTGCGTCAACATACTTCTTTGATATCGACTAAACATTACTAAAAATTACAACAACAAGATTACAACAAAATTTTCTGATGAAAAATTGATGCCATCGTGTGTGGTTTTGTAAGAGCTTTTGTTTGGTACAAAATTTTGAAATGTTTCCATGGAAAATAGCGAAATTAAAGCAAAAAAACGAAATTTTCGCTGAATTTGGAACGCGAGTTTGAAACCCTAAACCATCGATTGAGCACGTATAAAAAAATACGTCGACCTTAGATTTTTGTCTTCTATCATATATCTGAAAATCATTCAAATCGGAGACTGTCACCTGGGGACCTTTCCTTGTCAGTGTAACTATTACAATGCAACCTTTTTTTCAAATAACTTTTCGACAATTATTTTTTTAAAAACTTGATGAAAACGCAATGATGTAAACTTTTTCTACCAATCTGTTTAACACAACTAACATTTTTTTTTTTTTATAGAAATCTGGGTTCTAGCGGCTTTAAGCCTAGTACTCTGTTCAGTTTCATGCGCAATTTTACTCGAATATACATTAGAGTGTATCGACTTGTATGAGAAAAATCTTACCCACAATTCCGGGACCAAAGTTAAATAGTACATGAAAAATCCTTATCAATCTTTTATAGCTTATCAATCAATTTCTTTCATATAAAAGCACGGAACTGCAAATTTTCATCCCTGTTGACAAATGCTCTGAAGAGATATAACAGTTTTTTTCAAAGAGAATCAACTTGTTATTTAATATTCGATATGTTTTATTTATTGTATGAAAGTATTTTTCAACTCTTGTTTTTTTTTATTGCTTAATGCAAAAGTTACGTATTTTTTTAAACTATTACACTTATCCAAATAAGAACAACAATTTTTTTAAATCCTGTATAGACTAAAACTCGCTTTTTTTTTAATTTCGGCCTTTTTGAACGGCCCTCCAACATAGAAAACATTATTTCTTTGCAGAAACATTCTTCGTTCTGCAGAAACAGCAGCCACTGATGTCTATGTGACGAGCTTAATATGCTATAACTTGCTAAAAGTTTAAAAATAGTTTCATACAAAAAATAAAAACATATCTAGATTCATGTTGAAAAAACTGTTTTTTTTTTGTCAGAGCATTTGTCAACAGGGATGAAAATTTACAGTTCTGTGTTTTAATATGAAAGGAATTGATTGATAAGCTTGATTTTCTTTTTAAATCAACCATTAATGGGTCTCCAGTACAAAAATTGATAAAAAATGCACAAAAATGCATTTCGGGGGACGCTAAAATTGGTTAAAATATAAAAAAAAGTACACCAATCGAAAGGATTTTTCATGTGCTATTTAATTTTGTTACCGGAATTGGGGGTCAGATTTGCGATACACTCTAATAAACATAGAAAAAACTATAGATGTGAAACATGTTCGTCAAAGTAATACTTTGTTCTGCTGTGAGAAATACTCGCAACATTTCTCTGACTATTTATTTTGAAGTGAAAAGAGACAGTTTTGTAAATTTTTTTTGATTTATATATTTATTTTTCTCTATTTTGAAAATTAAAGCATGACTTTCACAAATTTTTCAATTTCCTCACAACAAAATATTCATCAGAATTGTCATGCAGCTAAAAAATTAATGTTGCGAGCGAAATATCATGCAAACGAACAGAGTACTAGGCTTTAAGGATAAGTATATTGTTTTATATATTATAGTTACGCTCTTACCAACGCACTTATGGTCAACTGTTAATTTCTCCTTCGCGCTGTACAAAAATACAACTGTACCAACAAACACACAAATGCATTCACATCACCAAAAAAAAAACACCCACACTCAAAGGAAACACCTTGACAATAGCTTTTTTCACGCTAAAATGACCAAAAATGTTCAACTCAGCCTAGGTATTCGTTAATATTTAAAAATTGTTGTTACTCGAGAGTCAACAAAAGCTTTTGATAAGTTTTTTATGGTAACTTCAGTCTTGTTATTTGGATAGCTGCTAAACATGTATGTGGGATAGCCAATCCTTTGAGATTATTTTATCTACTACGACAAAACTTCAGTTAATACTTAAAAATCTGCGTAACAAAGGTGTTTGGATTGGTAGGTTTGTAAAAAATATTCCGTTTACCATTCACCCTTTTAGGATTATATTCGCCAATGTCTCCATTACATACATTATAAACTAGTGTTTTCAGTCATTATTTATTGGTGTTAATGCTTGGTTTACACCATGTTTTTTTCGATTTTACATGAAAGTTTAAAGTTTATCACATTTACAACAACTTTTATGCAATATGTTGCTTAAAATGTGTTATCAGATCAGCTGTTTCTTTTTTTGTCATTGTCAAATGCACAAAAAAAATTTACCACGTGTTAGCATTTTTCATAAGACTGACAACAATTGACAATTGAAAATAACTTTGTTAAAACCAGGCTAAATAGGTCAAAACTAAAACAACACTACTCAACAATTAAACAAAAACTTTCACAACAACGAATGGCGAGTTTTCCGTAGAACCCGAATATCTTTATAGTTTCTTTCAAATGACCATAGTTTGCCTTTAAATGACAAAATTCAAGGAATACACTGTTGAGAACATATACTTCACATATCGCACACTAAATACAAAACAGTCACAACTCAAAAAACACGACTTTTCAGGAGAAGCGAAAAATAAAACCCTTTGGTTGAAAATACAAAATAAAAGCAATTTTCATTTAAATACACAAACTTCATTCTTCCATTTAATGAAGAAAATAATGAGAAAGATAGTGAGATAAGTATTTTGTGAATTGATTTATGACAAAAAGTCGATATGAAAAAATTTTGAGTTGTGACTGTTTTGTATTTAGTGTGCGATATATAAATGCTTATAAAAGTTGTTAATTATCAACTTAACTTTGTTTTTCAACTTAATAAATCATTTCTTCGACAAAAAGTAAACAAATTTGAAGTAGCTTTATTTTATGAAAACGCAAGTCAAATGAAGGGGGTACATCGGATTAAAAATTAATTATTCTTAAAACCCATTTCAATAACATATAATGTCATAAGATTGGGCATAAAATGCAAAAATTTGTGTTAAAAAATTTGTGTTCATAAGTTAATTAAATCATTTTCATAAGCATTGAAGTGAAGTATGCTTTATACTCTCAAAAGTGATTTTTCTCAGTGACCCAAAAGAATGAATTTTTTCAAATTATAACAAAAAAATATCGGCATGTTCTAAGTGTTGGAAAACAGTGTTAAGTAAAATGAATTCTTGTAATTTGTATGCCTTTTCGAATAAATAATAAGTTTTATATTTTTATTTTTCATGAATTTATTTTAATTTTTTTACGGAGAACTAAAAATCGCGTTAAAATTCTGACTTTCTTTCTGAGAAATAAAAATAATTTTTTATTTATATACGATCTTATTCTTAAATCTGCACTCGCTTTCAAAACTGTGTCAAAATAAATATTTATTATTCTTAAAAATTTCTACATCGACGTAGAATGAACTGTTTTATTATTTGAGTGATCATTAAATGAGATAAATTTGAAACTTGAAAGGAAAAAATTTTAAAATAACTAGTTAACCTGGGCAGACGATGTCCAGTCACAGATTCAAATTTGTTGTTGCATGTCTTTCTGAATGAGAAAATAAAAAAAATAAAAATAAACAAAAAAAAAATGTTCGTAACAGTGTGCGACTTTTTTCCTTTTTCCAATAACAGGTTAATTCTGTTGCGGTAACATTAATCTTATTAGCGAAGAAATTCAACATTTGGTAACTAATACTCCCTTTTGGTATTCTGCAGCCACTCATTACCGGTGAATATTGTTACCATCTATTTAGGTGGTAGCAAGCAAGACAGCTGACTTATTATTTTTAACATTAAGACAAGTGCTCGAAAAGTGATGAAAATTGATAAAAAACTGTAGCTACACCGGCTTCTGCGTGCATATTTCGTGCTCAGGAAAACAAATATTTTAAAAGTTCATAAAATGCAATTAATTCCATGTATTTACTTTTTATTTTCCATTATTGATATATCACCACACTATAAAACAGAATTGCCAGATGCAAGAAAAGGGTTTTATTTCAATATAGTGAGATTACTACGTTTGACAGCTTTACGGAGTGCACAGAATACCAATTTCTAAGACCGGTAACGAGTTTCGGTAATAATATTGCTATTACCGGTAACACACAGAATCGATCTGTAATACGAAATTAAAAGATATTGCATAACTGCCTTAATCACTACAGTATAGTATTATGTACTATAGAGTGGATCGAAAAAAAACAAGCTTGAAAAGTTCGCCTAAATTATAATTATTATTCTGACAGTGCTTTTTTCAAAAACTGCTATTTAATATTAACATTATTAACATTAATATTAACATTGTTTATGCCTTTTCTTACTCAAAATATGCTTACAAAAATAATTTTGTTGTTTTATAGTAATATAGTAACACCTTTAAATTTTGAAATTTTTCATTTTTCACCAGCTTTTAAAATTTTTCAACGGTCACTCTGGGTGTTGCTCAATGCAATTTTTAATGCTCTTTAATTTATTCACAAACAGATTTTCTGTAGCTTGAACAGCTTTGATTTATTTGCGAAAAAAAATTTAAGTTTTTACTGGAACTTTTTGAAAATTCTGACACGTGTAATTTTGTTGTCTTTAATTTACCTCTTATTTTGTTTTTCTGCAGAATGCAGGATAATTTCCACGCAAAATTCTCATTTAACACTTAATATATTTTTGAAAAATTTAAATGATGAAAAATATAGGCCTTTATTCCTAAATCTGACAAGTTCCTCTATTAAGAAAAGATTCTCCCCTATTTTATAAAATTTCAGTTCTTTATTGCTCATTTTTGAACTGATGTGACCACTAACATATGTTCAACCTGGCGACTAGTTGTTGACATCTTAAAAATTCACCTTTACGTAACTTGGTTTTTATTTTCTAACTGCTTTTTGTCTGTTTGTTTTAAAAAAATATTGGTATATTTGTTTGAATTATTTTCACATATTTTGCATATAGTTTGCATAAATTGTAATTATTTTCTCTATACCGTTTTGTATAAAAATCTGCTTTGATTTACCCGAAAAGCATAACATCAGCTACTAATCAAAAAATCAGACGAAAACTGAGTAGTTGATTTAGTTAAGGTATGCAATCGAATTAATATGTTATTACTTAAAATGAGTTTTCAAAATGTGATCATGTGTGAAGTCCATCATACAATGTTTTTGGAAAATTGAAAATATAAACTTTTCTGTAATTTCGCTGCATTATTTGTGTTGAAAGAAGTTCAATTAGTTACAACCAATCTGTATGAAACATAATATGTAAGATTTATAAGCGAGAACCTTCGAGAATAAATCAGATTAAATGTTGGACTAGGCGGGTATGAAATGAAGCTCCGTACTTAGTGAATTTTGAAAAAAATTCGTATGGACTTAGATTTTTTTGAAAAAATTTAAATTTCGATTTATCAAGTTAGAAAGGGGCGTATTCAGTTTGGCGTGGCTGAACAAGATTGGAATTAATAAGAGACAAGAGACAAGACTTAAACTTAAGCATTCTTCGTCTAAAGCAAAAAATTACAGGACTCTCATATATGTTAATGTTCAATAGAGAAAGTGGACTCATATTCCACTTGATATCTACAATTTTCTTTTTTTCTCTCGATAGATGCAAGTTCTGTTTAAGTGCAATGCATAATAAAATAACCAACATGTCTTTTTATAATAATACTAGCTTATAATACCCGACGCAGCTCGATTCTTATGGTGCTTTTTATGTGTTGCTTATGAGATGTGATACATTAAAATAGTTGGCATTTTTAGCATATTTTTGTTTAAAGGTTACTGGTAAAATTTACTTTTTTGGTTAATAATTTTAAAACTTAGATTTTCATTAATGTTTTCTGTTCAAATAATAACTTTTACCTTATTTTCCTATACAAATACTTGAAATTGCATTAAAAAACATTGAAGCGTTAGATGAAAATGCATATTTGTGGTGAAGTCTGATTAAAATTAAAAAAAAAATTCGTTGACATAATTAAAACTTTTTGTAAAAATCGACAACTGCGGCACCTATCGGTTCGAAAACTATCGTTCAAGCTCAAAACACCCATTCACAAAGTTTCTTTTAAATCGGATGTGTGGTTTCGGATATTAGCGAAATGTGATTTTTATATATAATCATAAAATATGCAAAGAAAGTCTTAAGTCGGTCAAGCCTGGCTATGAAATACCCTATGAAATATGAACTATGAATACCCTAACATTTATATATTTATTAAAATACATGCATTATTTTACCTATAGAAGTAATAAAGGTTTAACTAATGTGGTTTGTGTGGTAGGTGGGCGTGTTGGTGCGCAAATGAGGTCCATTTTTTGTGCACGCCACAGTTTTGATTTTAAATGTTCCCACACGAAGTTTCATCTATCAAATATGAACATTTAATAATGTTTTTAATATTGTGGGTTGTATGGGAGGTGGACCTGTTCATGAGCGGATGACGCTTATTTTGTGAACACATCTTTTGATACAATAATCTCACATACCGGTGGTGGGCAAATTACGCCCTTTTTATACTTTTTTATACCGGATATGCTTCGTTCTAGGTTTAACCAACGTTTGCACAAAGATAATATACCCTTGACATTACAGGTTTAGTGTATAAAAATCCCTATGAATCATAAAAAAATGCTTCCAATTTTTCACTGAATTATTCTGAAATTTTGTGATTTTCTATGTTCAAAAACCCAAAACAATTTGGTCATTTCAGCCCTTGAAAGGACATTATTAGAGCTGCTGTGCGTTTTATTAAATTTTGTACACAATGAATCAAAAACTGGATCTTCTTGTTTTATACCGACTGCGAACGGCTAAACAGCATGTTTTCAAGAAGCTTTTCATGGAATTTATAATTCTCTGGGGTATGTCATTATCTGCAGAGGGGGAATCAAGGCACTTCCAGGCCAAAGCCACACACACTTTGTGACTCAACAGCCACGTTTTTATATTTAACCATTTATATCCAAATTTTTGACATTTTTTTGCCTCGCCAAATAAACAAAGGTCCTCATCCAATTCAGATTCATCCAACACCTTAAATATGTAAAGTAAATAATTTGCCTTGCAACAATTTTCAAAGATATGTTATTGCAATTTGGTAGTTGCACACCTGTGGTAAATAAAATTCTTGGTTTAGAAGTATTTTATTAGACAAATTTCGTTTTCTATAAGAACGTGCAAGTTTCTCAATTTTCCAAAAAATTGACTCCATAATAACTTTCGTACCTAAAAAACACAAACATTTTCTAGTACCTACTTATTTTATTTTCTGTTGAAATAGAAAAAATCAATCAAAAATGAAAGTTCTGACTTCGAATGTGAATAACTCGGACATTTTACAAAGGATTCCATTCATTTCTTTTTTGTTTGAAATTTTAATAAGTTTTCCGTTCAATCATTTTTCCATTTTTTTCATTTTCGTTTTTCTAATGTTTATAATTTTTCAAAAAATACCTTAACGAATTTCTTTATTTCGCAAGAAACTTTGATAAAATTAATTGCTGTTCAAAAAATATTTAAAACCAAAAATTAAATTTTCAATGGTCTTTTATATGGTAAGCATAAATATAGGGTTTCTTTAAAGTTTCTATCATAAAAATTTAAAAACGGCTTAAACGATCGAAAAATTAAGCTTAACTATCATAAAAATTTGAGGTTTTTTTGTTTGTTTATTTTTATTAATTTTGTTTTTTGTAATTTTGTATGCATAAAAATAAATGGTGTAGTGAAAAAATCATGACAATTTCTCTATTCGTTTCTGAGTTATAATCCCAAATACCCTTTTAAACACTCCCACAGCAATAACAGCGCCACTTACCGGGTCAAACTTTAGATACAAACCATCTACAGACCCAGCCGCATGTACTCACCAAATTTCGTTCAAATCGGTTTAGCCGTTTAGGAGGAGTTCAGTGACAAAGCCATGTACAGAAGAATTTTATATATAAAGATATACCGGCCCTGTATAAAAACAACAACAAAACAGCACATGGAAATCAATATAGTTATTGTTGGCTTGTTTTTATAGCTGAAATTTACTGATAAATAAGGCTTTATTGAAATTTTTTTTTTTTAGCTTTGAACTAAGGATTTCAGGTGTCAAACCTTTTCAGTCAAGTCTGCCTTGGTTCAGTAATGAGGAGATAGATAAGTAGGAGAGAAAGGGAAATCAAGAGAAGCAATTGTAAAATCTTCTTTGTGTGGAGGAGTGCAATATTAAGATTCGAATTTGAATCTGAAGCAAGTGTTATGCCTTTACCTCGGTGAATTCTAGTTATCAAGCAATCTCATTCCACAAACATCTGTACCACCAACTGCAACTTTCAACGTCAACTTTATATATTGATGAAGTTTTCATTTCAATTGATAAGGAATGAGGAAAGAATTTAAGAAAGGTAAAAGCGTAGGACCATGGCTAGACCAAGATTCGAACCCGGAACCTCTGGGTTGGCAGTCAAGCACGCTAACCATTCGACTACCGAGGCCCCAAAATAACACCTTTCTTTACTTTTCTGACCATCATCCTATTTAAACATTTCTTATTCATGCTATTTATCATGAAATAATCATGAAAAATCAGAAGAACTTCGTTTTTTAAAACAAAATTTTACCAGACAATAGAGCCACATAATTGGCTGAAAGGGACTTGGCATTTTTGATTTGTACGCTCTTAGGGACTTGGCAATTTTGAAAAAACGTTAACTTTTCTTTCTTGTTTTTTACAAAAAAAAGGAGTACAAAGAGTATTTCTTTTGTAGTCTCGCTACGTTGAGCAAAAAAAAAAAAGAAAAATTTGGACCGATGGACTTAGGTGACTTTGATTGAAGTATCGCGATATATCGTCTCATATGTCTATAATAATTTTTTCGATATTTAAATCATTTTAAATGTTGAAATGAATTCAGAAATATTGAAATCTATTTATTAAAGTTTACGTAACAACATAAATTTATTTGGCTGTGTCTTCTTTGAAGTTCATTTGATGCATTCAAATTGAAGTGGTAGTTTACTTTTTCCATTATGTCTAGAATCTTAATTTCCTTAAATTTGATATGTGCCGCTTTTCCTTTAGAATGATTTAATTACATTAAAACACTCCACTCTTTGCACTGCTTTACTGAATTATTGACTTTAAAACTTTTCTAAAACAAAAAATATTTTTAAACGAAAACTCAAGGTTTAATTCTCTACATTGTTTACGTGGTCACTGAACACTTCTTCATGTTTACCTACCCGCCGTTGTGGCAAATAGGGCGCTGCAGTCATCACGAAGGTCGGCTCGCTCGGCACCTTCGAGCTACCTTGATGTACAAAGGTCCCCGAAAAAGATCTACTTTAACTTTTTACTTTTTTCAAGACCCACGGAAGTGATCGAAAGAAATCATTCAAGAAAAAACGATTTACCCACCCATACATCATCAACAACACAATCCAGCATCAACTTAAGAATTAATGTAAGTTTGTAACTTTTCTCACATAAAAAATAACTTTCACTTAACTAGCTATCTTGAATTTTTCTTTTCCACCAATCTATCCACGTTCAACACCCGAACAACATATTATAACCAGGGTCCGAAAATAATGATTATTTTTCAAATTTTAATGAAAAAAATCGCTATGTTCTAAGTGTCGGAAAAAACTTTTGAGTATACCGAAATGTTGGAATTTATGTTGCCTCTTCGAATAAATAATGATTTTTATTTTTTAAGCGTTACGTATAAAAATTAAAAATAATTATTATAAAACCATTTTTATTTTTTTGCTCAGAAATAAAAATTATTTTTGATTTTTAGTTGTTTGTCCACAAATAAAAATTATTTTTGATTTTTATTAATTTTGCTCTGAAAAAAAATTATTTTTGATTTTTATTTATTTTGCTCAGAAATAAAAATTTTTTTTTAATGTTTTTTTTTTTTTTGAAAAAAAATATTTTTATTTTATTTTGTTCAAAAGTAAATATTATTTGTTGATTTGAATTTTTTTTTCAAAATTAAAACTCATTCAAAAGAAATTTGTTCAAAAGTATATATTATTTGTTGATTTTATTTTATTTTCAAAATTAAAACTCATTATTTAATATAAATAAAACTTGGGCATTTGTAAAATTTTCATCAAAACTGAAATGTATAGAAAATATGTTAGTCCGCAATGTTTTTAATTATATGTTGAATATGTAAAAATATATTTATAATTTTTATTATTTTGCTCAAAAAAATTTTTATTTATTTTGTTCAAAAACAAATATCATTTGTTGATTTTAATTTTTGTTTTTACAAAACTAAAACTCATTATTTAATAGAAATAAAACTTGGACATTTGTAAATTTTTCATCAAAATTGAAATGCTAGATAATATGGGCTTAATCCGCACACGGACCAAGCCCTTTTCCAATACTATTATTGTTTTATGAAAAAGTAGGTTAATGGTATATCAGAGTCAGGCTAGACCGTCTTTAGGCTTTGAAATTGAAAATTATTCACCCAAAGCCATTAAGTAAGACGAAGTTACTGGCATAAAAAACGGTTTATATATATGCATTCCTGTGGTCTTAAGCGAAAATAGTTCACAGTTTTCAGCTACACAAGTTAGTGTGGAACGGTCAGTTTCTGCAATTTGACTAATTTTAAGTGACCAAAGGTGTAATTTGTCATCAGAAAATTTTTACAAAAAAAAAGCTCAATAAAATAAGCTTCAAATTTAATATCATATAGTTTCTTTTCAACTTTGGAAGAGATAAAAAAACATAACTATTGTGAAAATCTAACGAAATCTTAAGAAAGCTTGTGAATTCGATTTTTAATATACCAGCAAAATAATAAAAATCTTTAAACGATTTTAATTTCTGAACAAAAAAATTAAAGTAAAGAACTGATTATAATTATTTAGCGCAATAATAAAAATCACAAAATAATTTCTATTTCTTACCAAAAAAAAAGAAAGAAAAGAATTATTTTTACGATTTTTATTTTTTGTCTCAAAAATGATTTTTTTTTTGTTTGAGTAAAAAAAATAAAAATCAAAAAGATTTTTTTGTTAAAGCTAAAACGATAAAAATCAAATCAAAAATACTTTCTTTTGGTTTGAGTAAGAAAATAAAAATCAAAAATAATGTTTTTGTTTGAGTAAAAAAAACAAAAAAAAAAAATCAAGTAAATAAATTGAGTTTCTTGAGTAAATAAATACAAATTTAAAAATTATTTGAGTTATAAAATAAAAATTAGCAAAAGATTTTTTGATCTGAGCAAAACATTAAAAATCATAAAATAATCATTATTTCTTAATTTTTTCGATATTGCTCATAATTATTACGGTGCCAGATTATAACTGTAAGGCAAAGTATCAAAGGGATGAAGTGTTTTGTGTCTTGCTCTAAATTATATAAAATAGAATAGAAAATTATTGCAACCCATATGGGATTTCTATAAAAAGCTAACAATAATTTTTATATAAATAGATTAATTTTTTATGCAAATGTTAGTCTAACCATTTATTTAAATTTCTAGTCTTAGGAAGAACTGAAGCAAGAGGCGTAAATAGGTAAATACGAGACATTAAGTATAATCCTTTAAGTTTCACTTGAGTTTTCAAAATACACAACACAACCACTCACACAGACACACACACATAGACAAACAATATTGTATGCCGCTTTACGTTCTGCTTCTCATCAATCTATGTGAGGACAGTCTGACAACACTATCCTACTCAACGGCTAAGTAGCTAAATTAAAGACAATCGATAGGGTCTACGGCTAAATATCAAGATACTCCAGATGTTCCATTTAAAGCTTATCCATACTTAAAATTAAACATCATTCCATGTCTTCCTCATGGCACTCACCTTCTTACTACACACCGTCATATAATCCACAATAATCGGCTCAGAGAAAAGTCGCCACTGGCAAACTACTGTCTGTCACACATTAAATAATGTACACTTTAATTACACAAGACAATTACGTAAAACACAAACACATGCACACATTTGCACATTTGCACAAACACATTAACGCGTTATATGTTGGTAGGTCGTTTTATATGCAGGCTTATAAGCAGGTGATGGATATTAACAAGGTAATCATTGAGTTCACAACGTGGCGTTATTAAGATGCGTTCTCTTTAATTTCGCTGCTTTGAGCAAAACTGAGTTAATCAAAGAAAAATGAGTTAAAACTCGTATATTAATTTATTTTATGTAAATTTTGATTATTAAAGACGTAGTTTAAAAAATTGTCTAGTATGAGATAATTTAGGTTAAGTTGAACTATTATAATTTTATAAACTGTATGTTTTTGTTTAATTTTATGTTATACACAATATCAATTATTTTTTAATTTAGTTTAGATAACGACGTTTTGATTTCTATTTTTCAATTAAGCAGCTATTGTTTCACATTTGTTTTTATATTGTTTTCTCTATTAATTTGTATGATGAATTAGCTTTTTTTGTTAATCTAATATTTGACTTGATTGTTTTGCTTAGCAAGCTGAAATTTTATTTTATTTACAATAAAACAGCTAAAAAAAACATACCCTTCAGGCACATTATTTATTTTGCAAGTAAGCTGTTTTAATATTTTTAGGCATTCTCGTTAATAATTTTGCCAACGCAATAATTAGGGTTTTGCACTATAGTTTCATACAGAATGTTTTGCTGATTTCGCTGTTATTTTGTTACAAATTTTAACTTTTTGAGTGCTTGTGTGAAACACTCAAACATTTCACTTTGTTTTTTAAATTATTTTTGTTTTACTTTTAACATATGACTGATAAATCGTACTTTCGGTGTACTTCATGCGAGTAATTTTGCAACATAGACGACGACAAACTGACGCTACGTTTTTGGCAAATGCTGTCAGACGTGATGATTTAATCTGCTTTTACAACACTGACAACTCTGATTGCCGCATTTGGCCACTCAGACCGACAGCCTCGACACTTCACTTTTGTAGGATTTTCTTAAAACAGGCTCACACTCTCACTCACACACGCACACACTCAGCCTATACCGCAAAGGCTTGTCTATATTTCGCGCAGTGACCGCAAAAGCCACAGCAGCACTAGCAGCAGCGCGAAATAACCTCAACTTGTCAACGACTCGACGCAACGTTTCGAAAAAATTTCAAAATTAGGCGCCCGGCTTATAATGGCTGGTTTAGAATACTTGACACACAAAATGTTGTGCACACTTTAAGCATCCGACGAAGACTGACTGGATGCTGGACGTATTCAAAAATTTCTTTATATGAATGCGAACAAAAGTGGATCCACGCGTAAAGGAAAAAAAAAAAGAAACCAAAACTGGGTGAAAAAACACCCAGCATGCAGCAACATAGGATTGTCTGCGGGATATGCGATTATTTGGCGCCAGTGTTGCTTGTGGATAGCATTTGAAGGACGCATGCGTTTGGGCCAACATGGCGTCCACTCGGCTCTCAGCATCCATCTTAGCCACGTGCTAGGTTGATAACAACAGTTCGTTCGTGTTTCCCGCTTCGAATTTTGAAGCTGTTGGATTATACATAGCTATATGCGATTCGAGTTCGAAATTTGTTTTATCGAAAATCTCAACATTTTCACAACGCAATAAAAAAATGTGTCACAACTGTGTAGAGTGGCTGACAATTTTTGCTGTTGTTGTTTGTTTACTTTGATTTTATTTGCGAATCGGTTAACATTTTTTTTTTTTTTGTCACTAACACTGTTATTCTTCATGTTAAGTTGTTTGTTTGTATGTATACATATTTGTGTATGTATGTGTAAGTGGTGCGTGGCGAGTGCGGTGAGTGGGGCTGTTGATATTGTTGTAGGTTAGTAATTTACGCTTTTCGAAAGAACATTAAATTCCTTTACATTTGTTCCATTGTAGCAACAACTGAAGCATAAAGGACCTTCTTTGGGTGCTTTATGTTTGTTTGTCGGTTTGTCGGGGTTGGCAAGTGTGCCTGCCTACTTTTTTTCGATCTTCGACTCTTGGCTTAAATTGATTTAATTGGGGTATTAAAGACACTTGCTGACTGACCACCGCAGATGTTCGCTTTAATTTCATCGCTGTACTTGTTTAGGATTATTTGAGTTTTCTTGATATATGAACGCAGTTTGAATGAGAACGCATAATTTTATGCAAATGGTTTTGATTGTATTTATAGATTTTCTGCTTTTCCTGCTTTTCCTGTTTTTCCTGCTTTGAGTATTCGACGTTAAATTTAATGATCTGTAGTATTAAATGTAATAAATTACAATAAGCCTCAGATATTTGATGTGACACGCTGTCCTTAATAGTTGCAAGTACTGAAATAATATTACGTGAATCCGGTAGACGTAGAAATACACATAAAATTAAAATTATTTGAGGATTATTTCTATTCTTTACGGGTCCTCGAAGGCTTGATAATGGTAGTTCAAATATATATTCTTAACTTGTTAAGGGGAATGTGTCCTGACTACTCAGAAACAGCTACATCGTTCATAAATTATGATAACAATTATCAAGTTTCACTTGAAACAGGTTCCACACACTTAAGCTGCGTTTTTTTATTGGATCACTTATAAAAGTTCGTTTTCAGTATCCATTAGTTTGCACAAGAATCCAAATAGTTTTGTTATGTGTCCTTATATTTCGCGTATTTTTCTCAATTTTATTGCTATCTTCATCAACTACTACAGAAAAAGTTTCGATTTTTAATCTTTCGATTTTAAATCAGCACCAGTCAAATTGATTGTTTCGAGTTCATTGTTGCTGTTTTTTCAAATTATTCCTCTCTCATAATCTTGACAAATAAATTGACTCAGGTTCTTAGCGCTATTCTCAAACCTTGAAAATTCACTTCGCAAAACTGTTACGAATTTGATAAGAAAAGCTGTTTGATATCATTAACAGTTATCAAATCAATATCTGTTTATTGCAAATACTGGCTGGTTGCATGGCAGTGATTCAAAATTCTGTTCTAGAAAATTATCATGAAAGCGTTTTGAAGTTTTATTAATTAATTAAATAGAGCAGCATCTTCATGCCGCGTGAACAAAAAGGAACCGTTCGTTAAGGTTGTTTCCATTCCCTGGTTTAAATACATAAGTTGGATACGTGATTTGCCGGACAACGTACAGGTAGCTCTCAAATCGATCAAGCTCTCACAATCGACAACAACGTGTACTATTTTCATCACGAAAATATATTATTATCCATGATTACTGATCCGGATGCAACGGTCCGTGCTGATGGATGCAGCATAATTTTGGAAGCGCGGTCAAACGTGACAAGTCAAATTCGGCAATTTCGTGGTCTCAACTACCAACCCAACATCAACAATAGCAGCACAACTTACACTGAAATAATCGACTGGACAAAATTTCAGACCACTGAGCCGCCATGTCTCCAGTTTTACAACCAACACATCATTAAAATTCCATGTGAACATCACAGAAAACATTAGTTAAATAATTGAATGATGTAATGTTGACGTCATACTTTAATCCGTTTGTATCATGTTTTATTTTTGACAGTTTATCTTTGCCACTCGCAAAACACGGAGGCTTTCGTTCGATCCTCTGTTTCCGCCAATAGCCAAATTAACTAAAAATCTCGCTGAAACTAGCACTGAACGTCACTTTATCTTGTCTCGCCTTAGAGACCGGAGACTGTATGAAAACGTGCGTCTCTACTTGGCTTACCTATATAACAAAGCTGACTCCACTTGTATCGATGGTTCAACTAGAACAAGTGTCATGGTAATGATACAACAGGAAGGACTTCCAACCGAACCGGCTGAACTTAAGAAAATTTACATTCAGTACCACGAGAGTTTTAATATCTCACCAGCTGAAGTAGAAAAGGACTTATCAGCTTATGCGTCACACACCACTTCAAAGCGCCTATGGCATTTAAACCAAACTCGTTCAAACTTCAAAAATTATAATTGCTCCTAATGACACTCCCCTAGGTTTTTGTCGACCACCTGCAAAAAAAAATAGCCTAAAAATGTTTTATCACAATTGTGGTGGTATGCGTGGCAAACTAAATAAAGTTTTCGTGGACGCAAAGTCGTGTCACTATAATGTTTTGATATTCGCAGCAACATGGTTAAATGACTCCTTCAAAAACTAAGAAATCCTCCATAGCAATTGGACACTCTACCGAAATGATCGAGATTATACATACACCAGTCAGTCCCGTGGTGGTTGTGTTCTAATTGCCATACATAACTCCCTAACTAGTCAATTAATCGAAACAACCTCTCAAAAACTTTATGATCACCAAATAGTTCGGATTGGTTCTCAAGATCATCAATATATCTATATTGCTGTGTTATATACATTCCTCCTAATTCCGCGGAAACCACATATAAGGATCTATCACGACATTGAAAGAGGAAGATAGAATCGTTATCTTCGGTGACTTTAATCATCCAAATATTTCATTTGTTATTGATGAGAATGACAACTACCTTCTTCCTGTTAACCTATCCATCTCGATTGATTATACTTTACTCAGTACCTTCTATGTTAACGACCTTCAGAAAGATAACAGGTTTCCAAACCAAAATGGTAAATGGCTGGACCTAGTCTTTGCTAATACCTATGATGAAATAAACTTTGTTCCAACCCCTGCCGCCGAACACTGATTTTCTAAAAACTCTCACCACTCAGCCCTATCTACAGAGCTTTTTTCCACCAATACAACTTTCGTACACTCATATAATAACGCTATAGTATACGATTTTCTACATGCTGTCTATGATATCATAAAGATCTGTCTCGATTCTATTGATTGGAACGATTTATTAGCACTTGATCTCGATGGTGCAGTCTCACTTTTTTATCAGCGCGTCCTCACAATTGTTGATAAACATGTCCCAAAAATAAAGAAAAAGAATAAGATTTCTGAACCATGGCTAGATAAAAATCTCAGACTTCTAAGAAATCAGAGAAACAAATTATATAAAGCCATTAAATCCACCATCAATGTCATCGATGAATTGAGAACGAAGTATGAAGATATAAAACAAGTATTTTCTGTAAAATCCAAGGAAGAATTTAATCTTTATATTAATCTCATTGGAGAAAGAATTGCTGTAGAGCCAAAGAAATTCTTTGAGTATGTGAATGTCAAACGCAAACCAAACGGATACCCTTCCTCCATGTTCAAAGGTAATGTCACAACATCTAACACTCAAGAGATTTGCAATCTTTACGCAGATCATTTCAAGGATGTTTTCTGTGTTTTTACAAACACATCTTACAATCCCCCCCTCCTATCACAAATTTATCACCACAAATCAATCACATCGAACTAACACGTGATGAAATATATGCAGCTATAAAAAATCGATTGCACATTTTCGCAAAACTGGACAGTTGCGTACGCTACAGTCACCTTGAATCCCGAAGAGATTTTGAAAATAAAAAATAAAATTTTATTATGATCCAAAGTGTTATTTTTTGCATAAAATCTGTCGGAAGAGCTCCTACAATACATTTTTTCGATTTCACTTGTGCCCATGGTTATAATGATTTTTTTATAAGCTTTAATTTTTTGGAGCAAGATAATATGGTAGGAACGGAGATCGATTGAGTAATCAGTCGAAAAAAAAAACATTTGATGTAAAAAAATCAGAAAATATTTGCACAACATTAACAAACACACAGATATATAATTTTTCCGGAGCAAACAATTCACGCCGAAGAAATTTGTATTTGTATTTTGTATTTATTTGAAAATATTGTTGACATTTAAGATTAAATCTTTTACATGACGCATAGATAAAGGGTGATTTTTTCAGAGCTTGATAACTTTTTTTTTAAAAAAAACGCATAAAATTTGCAAAATCTCATCGGTTCTTTATTTGAAACGTTAGATTGGTCCATGACATTTACTTTTTGAAGATAATTTCATTTAAATGTTGACCGCGGCTGCGTCTTAGGTGGTCCATTCGGAAAGTCCAATTTTGGGCAACTTTTTCGAGCATTTCGGCCGGAATAGCCCGAATTTCTTCGGAAATGTTGTCTTCCAAAGCTGGAACAGTTGCTGGCTTATTTCTGTAGACTTTAGACTTGACGTAGCCCCACAAAAAATAGTCTAAAGGCGTCAAATCGCATGATCTTGGTGGCCAACTTACCGGTCCATTTCTTGAGATTAATTGTTCTCCGAAGTTTTCCCTCAAAATGGCCATAGAATCGCGAGCTGTGTGGCATGTAGCGCCATCTTGTTGAAACCACATGTCAACCAAGTTCAGTTCTTTCATTTTTGGCAACAAAAAGTTTGTTAGCATCGAACGATAGCGATCGCCATTCACCGTAACGTTGCGTCCAACAGCATCTTTGAAAAAATACGGTCCAATGATTCCACCAGCGTACAAACCACACCAAACAGTGCATTTTTCGGGATGCATGGCCAGTTCTTGAACGGCTTCTGGTTGCTCTTCACTCCAAATGCGGCAATTTTGCTTATTTACGTAGCCATTCAACCAGAAATGAGCCTCATCGCTGAACAAAATTTGTCGATAAAAAAGCGGATTTTCTGCCAACTTTTCTAGGGCCCATTCACTGAAAATTCGACGTTGTGGCAGATCGTTCGGCTTCAGTTCTTGCACGAGCTGTATTTTATACGGTTTTACACCAAGATCTTTGCGTAAAACCTTCCATGTGGTCGAATAACACAAACCCAATTGCTGCGAACGGCGACGAATCGACATTTCACGGTCTTCAGCAACACTCTCAGAAACAGACGCAATATTCTCTTCTGTACGCACTGTACGCATTCGTGTGGTTGGTTTAATGTCCAATAAAGTAAACTGAGTGCGAAACTTGGTCACAATCGCATTAATTGTTTGCTCACTTGGTCGATTATGTAGACCATAAATCGGACGTAAAGCGCGAAACACATTTCGAACCGAACACTGATTTTGGTAATAAAATTCAATGATTTGCAAGCGTTGCTCGTTAGTAAGTCTATTCATGATGAAATGTCAAAGCATACTGAGCATCTTTCTCTTTGACACCATGTCTGAAATCCCACGTGATCTGTCAAATACTAATGCATGAAAATCATAACCTCAAAAAAATCACCCTTTATAAGGAAAAAAACCAAAATAAAACCATAGGTTTACTTTTTTGTCACACGGTTAAAAATCTTGGAGTAAATTTTAAACTTTTTTGGATTACATATAGGACACGACCAAAAAAAGATTACTTTTGAATCCAATGAAAAGTTTTAAATTTTCCAATCCAAAAAGGATTTATTTTTAATCCGCAAAAAGTTTAAAATTTATTAATCCAAAAAGGAATAATTTTTAATCCACAGAAAGTTTAAAATATTATCATCCAAAAAGGATTATCCAAAAGGATAATCCAAAAGGATTTTATTCCAAAAAAAACTTTAAAATATTGTAATCCGAAAAGGATTATTTTTTAATCCACAAAGGTTTAACATTTTCTAAACTGTAATAGGCGGTATGTGACAGGGCAACGTCTGCGCTGGAATACTAATGCTCCTATAATTTTGGAGAAAAACATTGCTGGTCATAACAGATTTTAGATTCAACGTCAGCATTAAATTATTCGTACAATGCATATACATAATGCTTACACATTTTTAAGTTGAAATTCATTCAATTCATTCCTTAATTCATTAAATTCATTTGACGTAAATAGGGTTTTTCACTCTCAACATGTACTCATCATCAATGGTTTTCCGTTTTGACTTAGCTAAATGTAAATAAATAATCCAAGCATTGAGCAATAATGCAACTCTTAAGGAACGAGTATGTTATACAAAACCTTTTGGAGGTATATAATAAAGTTCTTATATTGCCATGAACTTCACTATTTATACGTTAAGGGTATTCATGCAAATAGGCAATGCCTTATAAATGGTATAAGCCGTATAAGTTTATCAGCCTTATAAATGAACTGCATGGAGAACCGTTTGCACAAACGAGACATATTTGCTCTACGATTTAAGGTTGGAAAAAATATTACAAAACTGGTTTTCATGTAAGCATGCTCATTGACGTAACATTTTTCCGTTTCGTTCCTTTTCGTTTTGTGTCGTAAGTGAGCATCAGCCTTTAGGGGAGCAATCGATCTGACAAACTTATACCAGCAATCAGCTGTTTATAGGCATGCTGAAAGTTGACTGTTAAAAGTTAACAGCTGACATATCTCTGCATATGCACAATCGATTTTAGGGGACTTACACACAACCTGCCTGATAAAAATAACTAATTGCCCAAGATATTAGATTGCTGCTTTGCATGAATACCCTTATTATGTATTATAAAACACTGTTTAATGTTATAACATGTTATAATGTTATAATGTAAATGTTATTTGGTTTAGATTTTATTAAAAATTTTGTTTCATTTATTTTATAAATTTTAATAAACTTAATTTAATAAACTTCGGATGCTTTAACAACTATATTAAGCGTAAATTTCGTAGTAGTAGAAGTTTTCAATCTTAGGTAACATAAACACTATATCCTGAAAATATTACTTTAATGTAAATTTGTAGTCCAAAAATAGTCTTAAACTTAATCTTTTTCGGATTAAAAACAATAAAACTAATGTATGGAATAGAAAATAGTACTTTTTGGATTAAAAATTCCTTTAAACCAAAGTTTGGATTAAAAACTAGTCCAAAATTTTTAACCGTGCATACAAGGTGATACGGTCTAATGTTTATATCATAATGTACATATCTGTCTGCCTGTCTGTATGTCGACACGATTACAGCCGTACTTTTTAAGCTATAGTAATGAAATTCGATATTTGAGCTTTTTTCAAAAAAACAAAGATCACGTTCGAGAATGGGCTAAATAGGAAGGATACCACGTCACTTCCCATACAACCCACATAATGAAAACTCTTTAAAGAGACTAATATTTAAGTAACAAAACTGAAATTTGGCATTGAATTAAACAAAAGTGTGTTAGAAAATGGACGTCATACCCACTAGCACGCCCACCTCCCATACAACCTAAAAATTGAATACTATATAAATAGGCTTCTGTCGAAACTATAAAATAAAATATGGTCTTAATTAATTTTTCGTAAAAAAAGACGTGTTAGAAAAATGGGCGTCATCCATTCACGAACACGCCCACCTCCCATACAAACTCAAAATTGAAAATTTTATAAATATGCTCCACTTCAGGCTTAAAATTGGATACGTGTGTATTTTGTTAAAAAAAAAATTCGTGGAAGAAAAGTAGGCGCCATCCACCTACGGATACACCCACTTTCCATACAACCCACTATCTGAAAACTCTATAAATAGGCTAATATTTCAACTATAAAACTGAAATTCGGAATTTGCGTTTTGATATTAAAACTGAGATGTGTTAAAAAAATGGGCGTCATCAATCCACTAACACGCCCACTTCCCATTAAACCCACAATATTGAAAACTCTACAAAGTGGCTAACAATCAAGGCACAAAACTAAAATTTGATATTTTCGTATTTTATATCAAAACTTGAACCCCAAAATTGAAAACTTTATAAAGAGGCTTATCTATTAGCTTCATTAAATCAAAATCTTTGGGGTAATCCGTGGGGTATTTTAGCTCCGGCCAAGTCGTAAATATACCTTACTTGTTATTTTTTTACAACAGTTTTCTGATTTCGAAAAATTTTTTTGATTGTTTTTTACCCAATATTAGGCATTGATAAAAATTACGACGAAAAGCTGATACTTTTCAATAAGAATATTGAAAAAATTAATGGCTCATTAATTTATTCACCCAGTATTATATCCTTACATACAATGGATAAAAATAACTATAATAATGTCACTCATACATGACCTGTCTTGACAAAATTTAAAAACTTCTCATATAACATATATTAAAAGAATTCAGTAAAATGTATTCCTTAACAGCTTAGTTTCAGATTATTAAAGAGTCACGATCTCCCCTTTTAAATGCCATTGCAGCCAATGCACTCAGAGTGTGTCACAGCCCTACTTAACGATAATAGGCTTACTTGTCCTTCAGCTCTTCCAGCACTTGATGAAATGTCTTCAATGGCTGCAGCCTCCTTGAGCTTCATATAATAATAGCCCACCCTAGTTCATGCACTTAAGTTGAAATGACCCTTTAAAGAATCTTTATCATCTTCTTCTTTTATTAATTTTTTTTTTTTCTTTTTTTGTTTTGCTCTACTAACAACCTGCTGAAGCAGTAAAAATATATTAATGTTGTTTTTTTTTGTGTGCATTTGTTGAGCAAACTTACGGCTTTCTATGAAACGTAAAAATTCACGAGGCAGCGAACGCACATTAAATATTTTGCAGGAGCTATAAACTAATTGAAAATTTTAAGCCATTATCTCCGCCATTTGTTTTTCTCGTTATTGTTCTTTTCTTTTTTCCGACCCTCCTACAACCCAATTACACATCTGTTGTTGTTGTTGTTGTTGCTTTTGCTAGGCACCGAAGCACTCCACTGGAATGGATTCAGTTGGAAAAATGCAGATATCGTTAAAAAAAAAAAAAAACACAAAAACATCGATAAGAACTGAATCTTTTAAAACTTGTTGTTATTTTTGTTGTTTTTGTTGGTACTTTTTGCTTTAGTATTTGCTTTTGTTCATACCAACTGTTAACATTGCTAGTAATAATTTAGAGATCTCCAGCATCATCACCAGGGGAGCCTCTTCATTTTACCTGTTTTTCACGGTTGTTTTTCAGCACTACAAACATCGCACAACTCATTTTCCGTTCTACAGAGTACTGCGAATGATAAACCGAAACAAAGCTGCAGATAAAAATGGTTTAATTTCTGTTACCGTTCTTTTTTTCTTGTCTGCTCAATTCTTTTCTGCGTCCTTCTTCTACCATTCAATACATGTATTTTGTAATTGCATCGTGATGTCTGAATATTTGTTTGTTTCACTGTAAACATTAGCAACGAAAACATCAAATCGCCCCTGAAACTTTAAAAACAAAATTCTTCCTCTCTGGTTTTAATAGTTTTTTTTCATCGTAGAAACCTTTCAAAAGAATTAAAGAGCGTTAATGGAATTTTTTTGTTTTCAATCCGTTATCCACTACCACACCTACATTTATTTATATATGTATATAATTTGAGTATTGACCGAACCACGCTCCATTTAGCCCCGTGACTTACATTAAGGTGGAAGAGTTAAGCGAATTCGTGATTTTATATCCTTTTCTATTGGTTAACAAGATAGCGTTGATGTAATAAAAAAGCTTTTTCTGAGATTTTTTTCCATTTTATTGTTTTTTTCTAAACAAATCATTGAGGGTTAAAATACGTGACCCTTGATTACAACAATCCGATAATGGTTGGCATGAAGACAACACAAATTTCGGATAAGTATTAAAAAAGGATTTATATCGTTAAAATACAGAAAAGATTTTAAAGATTTCATTTAACTGATAATTTTGTAAACACTGTCTTATTATTGAGGAACTTACAATAAAGCTTACTTTTGATTTTACAAACAAATGAACCTTTGAAAAAAAGTGTGTGATTTCTATTCTTTTAAAAAACAACTTTAAAAGAGCAGAACGTATTAGAAGTTAAACTTCAAAAACTAAAATGTAATAGAATGAGTACTAGGAGTTGGAGTTATATTTAGTAACTAAAACCTTAAATGAAGCTTTGGTCTGCATTTTAACAATATATCTTTGAAATACAGCGTAAATTACTGTTTTTGATTTTGTTGTCATTTCAATGCAACTGCTGCACATTTTTGAATTTAATTTGATGTTGAGAAACTCAATTAAAGAAAGCGCTGTATGCAATAAAACTTTGCGTAATCCTTAATGTAACAGAATTAATCGTAATCGTTTTTAAAAATCCGGTATACTTCCGGAGTGCACTTTAATAAATTCTCTTTGATTAATTTTAAAGCAATTATAATAATTATTGGCACGAACAAGTGTTGCGGTCACCGATTTTAAAGAGTTTTTAATATAAATCAAAAGAGTTAATGTGCCTGGAAGCTTAAATTATGTTGAAGAAAGTTGCGCCTCAAAATTGCAATTTTTTATGCACGCACTTTTCTTAACTCGATAAGTGGTCGAAGATGATTATTGTGGATGTTCTTGTTGTCGTTGAGTGCATTGCTATTGAATCAAAGTTGTTTGTTGTTGTTGTTGTTGACTGTATAGTGGTGACAAAAAGTAAGTGAATGGCGTGGTGGCACTTTTGTTATGGGAACGAAAGGAACAAAAGGGCATAGAATCGAAGATGTTTGTTACAAGAAAATCTATTGTAATATCTCCTCTCAATGGGTCCATGGTAACGCATACCGTGTGGAAAGCGACACCGATTTGTTGAGCCACATGTCAATCAAGTTTAATTCTTCGTTTTGAGCAAAAAAATTTTCATTATTTTTTAAAAAGAACTGTCCAACGATACCGCCGATTCACATACCATTTTTTGGCACATTGTTCTTGTACATTGGCAGCTCTTGAACTGCCTCTGGCTGCTCTTCAGATCAAATTGAGAAATTTTGTTTGTTGACGTTAAAATTAAGCTTAAAATGAGCTTCGTTACTGAAAACAATTTTTCGATAAAAAAGTGAAACTTCATCCAATTTTTCTGAGGTCCATTCACCAAACAAAAGTTTTGATATAAAATACAAACGTATCAAATTTTTTTCCAGTATCTTAATGAGAAGCTTTTTTATAGAATTTTAAACTGTGGGGTTATATGGGAGGTGGGCGTGTTCGTGGGTGGATGACGCCCATTTTTCTAACACGTCTTCATTTTGATATAAAATGAATAAATATCTAATTTTACTATTGGAACTTCGAGAAAGCCTCTTTATATAGTTTTCAATTTTAGGGTTGTATGCGAGGTGGGCGTGTTCGTTGGTGAATGACGGCCATTTTTCGAACACGCTTTTATTTTGATATGAAATGAATAAATACTAAATTTTATTTATGTAGCTTTGACACAAGCTAAACTCTTTATATAGTTTTCAATTTTGGAGTTGTATGGCAGGTGGACGTGTTAGTAGGTCGGTGGAATTTTTAAAATTGCGGTTGTATCGGAGGCAGGCGTGGTTTTCATCCGATTTAGCTTATTCTCGAACTTGATCTTAGTTTTTTAAAAAACAGCTCAAATACCGAATTTCAGCACAAAAGCTTCAAAATTAAAGCTGCAATCGTGTCCAAAGACGGAGGGACAGACGGATTTGGCTAAATCAATTCAGGTGGTGATGCTGAGCAAGAATTTATATACTTTTTTATAACTACCACGACTCCTTATGGGCGTTACACACGTCAAAATAAATATACAAACTTTGGGGATATAAATATTAGTCTTTAAAATTGATCATTACAAGAATCTAAACTAGGCTTCCGTTATCGCTCGAGACTCCAACGACTTAGGCCGCATACAAAGTAAACGCCGATTCAGACAGGCAGGCAGACAGGCAGGCTGAAATCTTTGTGAACAAATAGCTATCTATCTCGCTTGTTCACACACTCTATATGCCCGCATGTCTGAATCGGCGTTAACTATGCACGCTTCCTTAACCACGTTGATAGTGGAAGCTGAAACTGGTTAAGCTTTTGCAAGCGATATCATAACGCTTTTTCGCGCTGTTGCAGTTCGCTGTTGCAGTTCATAGAAATTCATAACAAACACGTTTAAATAAGCTGCAAACCCAAAAACGTGTTTAATTGGCCATTTCAGACCTTGAAAGGACTTTGACCGAGCTTCTTATGATCAATTGTGTTGTGTGTGATTAAATGTTTGCACACAATTGACCGAGAACTGGACCTACATGTGTTATGTCGACTCCAAACGGCTAAAGTTCATGTTCTCAAGAAGCTTTGCATGGCATTATTTACTCTCTGAGCTTTCCCATTGTCTGCAGAGAGGTAGTGACCGATCAGAAAATTTTTATTGAAAAAACTTTTCGCCGCGGCTGGGGATCGAACCCGGGCTCCAAGCATGCTAAGCCACACACTTAACCTGCATGCCACGGTTACCACAACACTACACCACTACAAGTCGTGGCTTGTACTTTAAGATATATATAGCAGACCTTGAAAACTCATATTTTTTTACATCTAAACCTGAAAGGTCAGGGTCCACCTCCCATACAATGCAAAAATTGAAAACTCAATAAATAAGCTCATGTTTAACGTACAGAGAAAAAATTTGGTACGTTTCTATTATATAAAAAAACAAAGATAGTTTTAAAACATGGATGTCATCCAACCATGGACACGCCCACCTCCCATACAACCCAAAATTGAAAACTCAATAAAAACAAAAAAAAATAGTTAAAATAATATAAAGGCATTAATATGGGAGCTACAGGAATAAAACGTGAAATTTTTATAAATTTTAGTAAAGTTTTCTCACAGACCCTTCCGCCCTTTTTCTTATTGTATTTTGAAAAAGTAGGTTTAGAGTATTTCATAGTCGGGCTAGACCGACTTTAGACATTCTTTACTTGTTTTTTCGATAATTCCATTAAACAATTTTATATAAAAATCTGTAATATTTTTTTAGAAAAAGTTATCATAAAACACTCTAAAAAGTAAATCTTAATATTAGGTGAAAAATTGTCTTAAAATAAGCTGCAACAGCATTAAGACGGCTTTTGCTGAAATCACTTTTGCCTTTTTATTCCGTAAAACAGCATTCAATGATGTCTGACTTAAAGGCAGTTAAATGGTAAATGCAGCCTTACCTTCGCTGAATTTCAGCCCTTATCGTAAACAAACTGGCCTGAATAGCAATGCAAGCTATCTTAAATTAAGACTCATATGATGAATTGTAGACATTTTTAATACAAAAACCAATAAATTTGTTTAAATTAAGCTGGCTTGTCTTAAAATCAACTTCCAAAAGCTGACTTTATATATGTTTCTTTGGGTTTTTAAGCATTTAGAATACTACAATTCAAAACATGCTTAAATTCAGGCACAAGTTGATTTAAAGGCAGTCTTTAAAATACGCTTTACTTTTTAGAGTGAACATATCTTAAATATTTCCTAATAATACAATTTTTTTATTTAATTGCAAAATAACTTTTTACTGAATATAATCAATTGACAACAACTTTTATGTTTGGGTCATGGTATACCTGCGCCACTGTGGGTAACTGTATATTTAAAACAGAAATATGTTAGCACATGATTTGTTTGAGTCTTCGAAACTCATCTAGTCCACTGATTCTAATGAATAAAAGCTCAGATGTTCCTTACAAGCAATTCCTTATTAGCTTAAGGTATTGCTTAATAAGCAAAAGCTTAGTCGAGAAATAACCGGTTTATTCTCATACGAATAATTTTTTATGCTATTGCTGCTTTTGCTTAATATGAATAAATGTTTATGCTATTGCTGCTTTTGCTTAAGGAAATGGTACCAAAAGGAAAACAAAAATTTATTTAATTTTATTTGAATTTAAATATCAGAAACTTAAAATCAATTCCTGTTTTGTAAATAATAATAAAAATAAATATGCTTATTATTTTGTAAATTTAAATAATAAATATTACAAAATAAATCAAAAAATCTAAAATTGCTTCTTTGCTTTGATGGACGTATAAACAGCATAATTAGGATTCTAAACAAAAAAAAACGAAGAAAAACATTGTGAATTTTTTGAGTTCATTTTTTAAGTGGACTAACTGAATTGTCCAAAACAGCCCGACATCTTCATCCCATACTCCCCACAAGCTTTCGTACTCTATCCTTCGGAATAGAGTACCAATCCTTCTCAATTCCACTCCACAACTCAAAATTTTTTTTAGTTATGCTTAGGATTGAGGTCTGGACTTTGAGCCGGTCAATCCAAAATATTTATTTTATCCTTTTTAAGCCAATCCTTTACAATCTTTGCTGTGTGTTTCGGGGAATAATTGTTCATAAAACTCCACCTTATAAGCATGTTCTCAAATGCAAATGGTTCCATCTCGTTTGTTAGAATATCTTTATACATTTTTTTTTTCCATTATTCCCTGGTATATGAACAATTGGCTCAACGCCATGCCAGGAAATAGCTCTCCAAGTCAAAAGGTTGCTTCCTCTCCTCTCCTCTCCTCACCACTGTGCTTTAATGATTTTTTTTGTACACTTTGTATTCAAGTCTCATCATTTGGGGCGCTAAACATTTTCATATTTTTCCACCTGATCAGATCCTACACTGAGAAAAAAATCAAACCAATTCTAGCTTGAATCAAAACAAAACATGCTTGAAAAAGCATCGAACACAATTTTGAGCAAGTTGTGCTTGAGTTAAGTGAAAAAAATTTCTTATTTCGCGCACAGACATGATTGAAACAAGAATATATTTCTTAAAAAATACAAACAAGAAATCATTTATTTAAAGAATTTTTTGTTTCGTTATAGCTTTCCTTGTTTAAAAAAATACCACCATTTTTTTTAAATGCTACCAAACTTATTTCGGAGGTTGTTTCTATTAAAGCAGCCAATGAATCATAGATTGGAATTGAAATTGCAACAATATTAACTAAATTAAACTTCTTATAAATATTACAAAGGTTTTTGTATTTGTTTTTATTCACTACCACTAAAGCAATGAATTTCTTTGCTTCTATTATAATATAATATCATAGGGAACAATTCATTTTTAGAAATAAGAATACATTTGTTTAAAAAAACATGCTGCATTTCCGTCTAATGTTTAACCCTCACTTTGGCACTATTTACATATGTAAATATCCCAATTTTAAATTTGCCATAACTCCTTTCTTTTTTATGAGATTTGAATATGGCTTGGACTCTGTGGCTATTTTTTGGTTTTCTTTCAGAAAATTCAAAAGTTGTTTTGAATTTTAGAATTTTCTGATACTTTTTGGAAATTTTTCATTTTTATAACGTAGTTTGGTACATATTTACATATGTAAATATTTTGTATTTTAAAGGCTTTTATGGTGTTTTAACGCATTTTTTGAATAAATAATAGAAAAAATGATAAGGAAAAACTCTTCACATTTTTTTATATATACATATTTCGTATTTGATAGCTTATATTTGGAAAATATTAATGAACAGAAATTTTTGGTTCGCTGGCACAACAATATCTCATGTTTTGATATTGTAGCTGGAAATACTAATTTAATGAAAAAGTATATTTTTTGTTGAAATTGGTTTTTGTTTATTCATTGGAACTATAAATTTTTTCAATTTGATCTTCATACTTACATTTTGGTTATTTCGTAAAGAGCTGGACCGTCAAGTGTGCATAATATGTAAAACGCTATATCGTAGGAAATAATGCATGGGTTTCAATGGTTAATAATTCTTTGAAATGGTTATAGAAAAACCTTTCTTATGACACCCATAAAGCTAGATATTGTTTGAAAAAAAATACGACTTTTCCAGGCCCATTTTCCCAACTTCCGAACCCTATAACTTCTAAACCACTTGAGAGCGGTGTGTAAATTTTTCCGGAATTGGACTTAGAAGGTGTTAATACATATATTTCACCTAAAAACTCCTGTAAATTTTGAGGTTCTGTTTATTTTTAATAGACAAAAAAAAATATTTACAAATGTAAATATGTGCCAGATTACGTAGTAAAAGATTGGTGCCAAAGTCAGTGTTAAAAAACATTTTACAAAAATAAATTTTTGGTTTTAGGCGGGCTTGATCCCGAGCTCGCAAAGTGTTTTATTAACTAAACACTCAACACACTCGATCACTAGGGCACCAAATTTATTTGCTTCTATTTTAATATAAAATCATAAAGAACAATTCATTGTTTGCAATATGTATGTGATTGTTTAAAAAAATCATACTACATTATCTATGTAATCATGCTCTGTGCACTTAATTTAATTTCGTTAGTCCAAAGCCCATTTTTCCCAAATTGGTCGTTTGTATTACATACACAGTAAAAATTTTTTAGAGTTAATTTTATCTTTATACCCTCACGCGTACTGCGTAAGGGGTATATTAATTTTGTCATGACCATAAGAAGGCGTGGCAGGTATAGAAAAGTATATATATTCTTGCTCAGCATTACCGCCTGAGTTGATTTGAAGCTATCGTACTGACATTCGATATTTAAGCTTTTTTCTAAAAAACTAAGATCAAGTTCACGAATGGACAAAATCGGATGAAAACCACGCCTACCTCCCATACAACCCCAATAATGAATACTCCGTAAAATAGCAAATATTTAAGCTACAAAAACTATATTCGGTTTTTGTGTAACCTATATCAAAACTGAGGTGTGTTAAAAAAATGGGCGTAATCCACCGACTAACACGCCCACCTCCCATACAACTCCAAAATTGAAAACTATATAAAAAGGCGTGTGTCGAAGCTACATAAATAAAATTAGGTATTTATTCATTTTATATCAAAACTAAGGTGTTCAAAAAATGGTTGTCTTCCACCAACGAACACGCCAACTTCCCATACAACCCCAAAATTGAAAACTGTATAAACAGGTTAATATTTAAGTTACAGGAAAAAAATTAATTCATTTGTATTTTATATCAAAACTAAATTGTGGAAGAAAAGTGGGCGTCATCCGCCTACGAACACACCCACCTCCCATGCAACCCATAATAGTGAAAACTCTATATATAGGCTAATATTTAAGCTACAGACCTGAAATTGGATATTTGTGTATATTATATCAAAACTGAGGCATGCTAGAAAAATTGGCGACAACCAATTTTTAAGATTTTGTACCATTACGAAACGGCCGTGGGGTATTTAAACTTCGGCTAAGTCGAAGATATACCTTACTAGTTTTTATAATATTTCTGTAGTATAAACTCGTTTTATTCTAAATTTATTATAAGTTTAATCCCACTCTATAGTATAAAACTTGCATTTCCATTCAAACACACATTTTACTCCAAAATAGTATCATTTTTATACCATAAATTTATAAATATCATATATATATTTCAAAACCTCACGGAGGTACTCAGTTTTTGAAGCTGTCGAACTTCATTGTGTTCTTTGATGCATTATTATTGCGACCTTTACCCGACCAATTTTGGCCGTAAACGTTAAAGTTCTTGTAAGCATTTTAATGATTTCATACAAATATACATTTTTTTAAATCTTTAAGGTCGATTATTTCGAAATATTTTTTATGTGGCATATCATGTTTTTACAATAAGCCCTTCAATTGAAATCTAAATATTATTCCTTTAAATTTATGACTTTAAATGTAACAAATATTAACATATTTAATGTAGGTTTGCATATGTGCCACATATTTTTATACAATATTGCTATAAAAAATAATCAAATGTGGTTTAAAAAGATTTTATACTTTTGCTTATAAAAATGTTTACCAACCTGGTGTAAATACATTTTATACACTTTTCGGATAAAATCTATACAAACTTTGTATAAAATTGGTTTATACGATTTTATGGTATACATTTTATAACATATTTGGTATGGATTTATATTTATACCAAATAGTAAAAAATTTATCCTCATATTTTTTACTGTGTGGGCTCTAGCAACCGCTAGCGATCTTTCAAATTTTTTTTATTAAGAGCGGCATTCTTCGTCTGATGCGTCCATAAAGATAAGCTTCATGTATCTTCTAGATACAAGTTTTTTTGATAAATTAAGGTTGTTTTATTCATTCATTAACCTCATAATTTGCTTCGCTGACTTGAAAGGATCAGCCTTATTTTGTGAACTATAAGTCTATAGACTTATATCAGTAGACACGGTGGTTTTACGGGGTCTAAGATTGCGTGGCTTATTCTCGAAATTATGTTAATTTAACCAACATGAGTGCATTATAAACAATTTAACGCGAAATATAGAGAACATCCGCAATTTTAGACGGTTTTTAAACTTTTCAACTAAGTCCGGGAATAACTGAGAGATTTTCCAGAGTTTAATGTTTTTCACGAATCATTTTAATCAGAATTGACTTACTTCACTGAATAAATCACTAAAATATTTATTGACAATTTATTAACTCCTATTCACGAACTAACATGTTAGCTATTTATATGTCCACTGCAGATCGTACATGCCTTTGCAAAAACAGATGGCCTGAGCATGAGGTAAGGAAAGAAGATGAAAGCGAGTTTTTCCACAAACCATAAATTTCTTTCTGTCAAGAAATTGCGTGCGAAAGAGCGCAACTGTAGATGAGTCTCGCAGACATTTTTTTTTTTTTTTGTTTGCTGCATGATAAGCAAAGTGTTACTGTTTTAATAGTTAATTACAATTGTGTAAATTCAGTATAAATAATAGTGGAGTTCACGATCTAATGCAAATGGTCTTGCATGAGTGCATTTGCAAAAGTTTATTCCATAATCTTGCACTACACTAACAAAATACATATGTTTACACTTGCTACGTTGTTGCAAACATGCAACACTTAAAACATGAAGCATATAAATGCTACATATATGCAACACTAGGTTGCAAGCTCTAGTTTAAAAAATTTATATGAAATCATTATCATAGAAATAAATTTTGTTATTTTGCAATAGATTAGGTGGATCGCACGATATAGCGGAGAAGCAGCAATCCGTTTATTTAAATATTTTATAATTATGTGTCTATTTATGCACAACGCACAGCATCTCACATGTATTTTTTATAGTTAATACTTTTAAATTTGCTTAAATCAATAATAAAATTAACTTGCATGAATTTCACAAACTTTATTTTGATTTCAATTCGCCATCAGCTTTGACAGGAGCGGGGAAACATAAATTTACTATTTTGAGAGAGAAGTGTCAAACTCGCTATCACTTTCTCTCCTTGCATCATGGGCCTGAGCAAATAAAAGTATGTAGCAGAACATCTCTCTCGGAGTTTTATACAACGTTACTCTGGAGTCTCCAAACATTCTAACCAGTGTTGCCGTTTTGGCTATTTATAGCCAAAAGTGGCTATTTTTGTTGCTCGTGATCAGTTTTGGCTATTTGGCGATTTTATTTTTCATTTGGCTATTTTTTTTACTGGGCGATGGTTTTGCATTCCGGCGAAAATTAATTTTTTATTTTACGTCTAACATTTTCACTTGCCTGAGAATCGCCAGCGAATCGCTTCGAAGATCAAGCAATTGCCTTTGAGCTCATCTGAGAATCATCCGGGTATCACCGACTGTAAGCTGCTTAGGCTGATTCGCCGGGAATTCGACAATTAACCGCCAAGAGGAGTTATAAGAAATTCGCCGAAAAGGGTGGCAAACGAAGTCCTTTTAAGACTCCTCAGCAATTTGTTCCAAAACATTGTTGTTCTGTCCGAATTCAATGAATTTTTTGTGAATTTGTTTTTATTTCACTTCGATATAATGCGACGTTGCTTCAAAACTATACTAGATTAACTTTCTGATTAATTGTAACGATTTTTCAGAGCCTGCTTCATATTCCCATGATAGATTTTGAAAATTTTTCAAAAATCCATCTTCCAACAATCGCCGAAATGAGCGAAGGAAGATTTTGAAAATTTTCGTGACTTGCGCATTCATTGCTTTAACATTTGAAAAGCGATGCATTTTCCCAAAAACACTTGGGCGAATCACTGGTGCATCGCAAAATCCACTTTTCTGCCTATCGTCTTCCAAGGGAAATGATTTAAAATTTGTACGTGAGGGTGAATTCTCTCATTTAAACACGACCTGCCAGTGATGCTTACCGCGCAGCCGAGCGGAAGAATATTCAATTATTTGACATGTGAAATCTCGAATCATGTGCCACGTAAGAGTATGCAACAATGTATATGGGCATTTTTACGAAAACAGAGACATGAGTGCATGATAATCAATTTAGGTTAATATATGAACTATGTATATACAATGAACGGTGCGACTCTGAAATTTATGAATATGTAATGAAACATAATGGGGAAATTCCAAGACAAAAGTTATAAGCGTTAATGTCCAGTGAAATCTTCAAGTGAAAATTTTTTGTTTTAAACAACTTAATTTGTAATACATGTCAAACAAAGGTTTGGTGAGTAATTTGAAAACTAAAAATGAGAATTTATGTCCAAATTCCAAAAGAATATGGTGGACTTAACTCTTGGTCATATTCTCCTATTGGTTCATTTAAACTTAAAATCAAAACCTTGTTAAGAAAAAGTGTCCGTGCGTCACGAAAAAATCACACTTGTTGTTCTATAGCAATAACCCTTCATCAGAGTAGCATGAAAAATCATAAGCAAAGTCAACTTTTTGTACTGAAGATTTTAAACAATTTTTTTGATTAGACGCACAGAACCCATTTTAGAGCCGTGACGCACGGACAAACCTTGTATATATTTTTCATATGAGCTGTTTTCAGTTGATCAACCAACATGAAACAATGAATAACTACAGACAACATATTTCTCATATCCTATATCTTTCTTGTGGCGTAGGTGTTGAATTACATGCAATAACAAAAGAGTTAAGGTACTACTAACCATGTACACATAAATCTTATTACAGAATAGCTTTTAGTCTACTTTTGAGTTGATCTTTTGACAAGTTAACACAAAAACAGATGTTAACAAAGGTACTCATGCGGCTTAAAGGAGCAGTTAACATATAGTTCGTTCAACTAAAGGTAAATAAATTAAAGTGTTAGCGTTTCTACTGCTTCTACGGTTAGAGTTGAAATTAATGAGAGATGGAATTTCCGGAGAAACGAAAACATCGGTCATGAGTTGCTGTAAATATATGATATCTGCGGACCTCCTTCGCTCACTTAGTGACTACATTCTTAATAGTTTTTAACGATCCTCATAAGGAGGAAGGCTTAAAATGGCAGTTTCACTTAAGCCCTTTAGAGCAAACAGATCAAAACGTTTTTGGATCTTCCCTATTGGTTCAACGTGCACATTGTAACTTGGGGACCAAACTTGACTTGCGTCCTCCAAGTGAGGACGAACTATAACATATTATAACGCTGTAGTTATACTCATGTTGTTCAATTTTTGTGTCCATCATTTCATGAATTCAAGCATAGAAGATGCTCTTTTACATATTAACCGTCAAAAGAGCGGTGTGGTGGAAAATAAGAACAGAAAATAAGAACTGCCAACGACTTAAGTCATGTTACTATACTGTTCAAACGAAAATGTTGTTTTCATTGATAAAGACAGCAGTATCGATCAGCTACTTAAACGCTGAAGCCATGTTAAATGGAGTGCAAAATGCATCTGCAAAAGATGCATGATATCCGTGTTGGGAATGGGTTCTCTATTATAGTTCGGCAGCATGCGGGTTCAAACTCATAAATCAATTTATAATTTTTAAAGATGCATTTTTTGCAACCTGCATCTGTACAATTGTTGCAAACCGCAACTGTTGAGGTCTTAGATGAACGTAAGAAATGCAATATTTTATTTAAACTAAAAGATAAAATTTATTTTGCTTAAAAGCAACAAATTTGTATACAAAATCGTACTTTTTCCGTTCAACACGATTTTGTGTCCGTAACGTCACGCTGGTTAAACAGTTATAACTTCCGTAAATATCACTTTTTGTTAAAAAGATGAGTACCATGTTATTGTGTTAACCTCAATACATCAGGTTGCGTACTCAAAAGTTTTAAAAAGTACACCAATTAGCTGAAATTTTGAAAAATGTAACACAACCTCAAAAGTCATGTCTTAAAAATGTCCGTGCGCCACGCTAGACAAAAAGTGCAATAACTTTCGAATGATGCCATCAAGAACAAACATTTTTAGTGTTTCTGAAACAAGGCATGGAATAGGCTAAAAAGAATAACCACCAAAAGCCCATTCTGGAATTCCGAGGTAAATAAAAGGAGAAAAAAATCGTACGAATGTCCGTGCGCCACACGTAAAAATGCCCATATATTTTTTATCATTGAAAGTAATTATGGTTTGTTTTTAAAAGTAAAATTAAGCAAGTCAGCATGGAAAAGTAAGTTGATATAGCCCTCCGCTACACATAAAACATTCTTCACTTGTTTCACTTAATTTCACTTTCTCACCTACTTATCTATCGCTCATTTCTGAACCAAGGCAGACTTAACTGAAAAGGTTTGACTCCAGCAATCCTTGGTAAGAAGATAAAAAAAAAATGTAATACTTTTTTTACTGCCGAAAATGCAAACATTATTTTTTTAATATGTTTAAAATATGCTCTTATATTTTAAATATATAATTTTTTATAACATATTTAAAAACAAACATGTTTGTAAATCTATTTACAGTAAAAAACGGTACTGTGTTGTATAAAAAACAAGTTAGTTAAAAAAGGTATGAATGTTAGTATTGTTTCTTTTTGCTTATAAAAGTAAACTTACTAATATATAAACTTTTGGCTATTTTTTTTACATTTTGGCTATTTTTATTTTGTGTTTTGGATATAAAAATAAATTTACTCCGGCAACACTGATTATAAATACAGTTGATGAATGCATTACTAGGGTTAAACGAGAAGTTAAAAACTAGTAAGGTATATCTTCGACTGGGCCGAAGTTAAAATACCCCCACGATTCTAAAAGATAAAATAATCTTAAATTGGAGAGCTTTTTTTATGAGATTTTGAGAGATTTTATTATTTTTATGTGTCTAAAATACATACATATCAAATTGTTTTCCTACAGCTTAAATATAAGTAATTTTATAACGTTTTCAATTTTGGGGTTGTATGGGAGGTGGGCGTGTTAGTTTGTGTATCACGCCCATTTTTCTAACACACCTCAGTTTTGACATAGAATACACGTATATCGAGTTTCTGTTTTGTACCTTTAATATTAGCCTCTTTATAGGGTTTTCAATTTTGAGGTTGTATGGGAGGTAGGCGTGGTTTACATCCGATTTTACCCATTCTCGAACTTGATCTTAGTTTTTTAAAAAAAAGCTTAAATATCGAATTTCAGCACGATAGCTTCAAAATTTTGGCTGCAATCGTGTCCACAGACAGACGGACAGACAGACGGACATGGCTAAATCAACTCAGGTGGTGATGCTGATCATGACACGCGTCGTGACAAAATTAATATACCCCTTACGCACTACGCATGGGGGTATAAAAAAGTTAACATTTGTGCTATTTATGTGTCGATGGCTGTATGGATATCAGAGACCTGCAGTGAGTGATTCATGATTCGAGTATACTCGCCAGTATATTCATGATTTGCTTGTACGTACACCCACTCATACTCTTCAAAATACCCATCATATTCATACTCATCTTTTTATTTAATTGGACGTGGGTTACATTCATACTCATTTGGTTACCCCTACTCAACTGAGTTAGATTCATATGAAAAGAGTGTAAATGATAACCGAGAGTAAATATATCTTTTGTTTCAGCTAACAAATCATGGTCTGGCAAGATTGCAAGATTGATGAATACTTCAGTAGCTTTTGACGTAGAATTACGTCTTACAGCGCGGTTTGTATGGGGTCGTTTTAACAGATTTTTTGAAGGTCATGCAACGTTTTTGGCGAATACTTTAGGGTATACCTACAGCCTTTAATACTTATCGTTCAAAGATAATATATATACTTAAATATCAGATATATCTTACGCTGAATGAATATCTAACTTTGGATTTTGTCACTATTATATGAAAGTCAGAAAATAGTAAAATATAAGAAGAAAAATTCATGTTTTTATATAAGAAAATCAATCATCAGCTGCTTATAATGTATTGCTGTGCCTGCTGCTTTCTTTGTTTTTGTTTCGTTGTTTATGCTTGTATTGTTTTAATTTTGCACGAACTGATAGGTTCGTATTCAGCTTCAGAATGATTCTATGGCCGATCGGATGCAGTGGGATTATCTGAGGTCATAGGCGGGTCATTGGTACTATGATGGGTTCCATGGAACATTTGGACCAAAATGGATGATTCTATGGCCAATCGGATGCAGTGGGATTATCTGAGGTCACAGGTGGGTCATTGGCACATTTATGGGTTCCATGGAACATTTGGACCAAAATGGATGATTCTATGGCCAATCGGATGCAGTGGGATTATCTGAGGTCACAGGCGGGTCATTGGCACATTTATGGGTTCCATGGAACATTTGGACCAAAATGGATGATTCTATAGCCAATCGGATGCAGTGGGATTATCTGAGGTCACAGGCGGGTCATTGGTACTTTGATGGGTTCCATGGAACATTTGGACCAAAATGGATGATTCTATGGCCAATCGGATGCAGTGGGATTATCTGAGGTCACAGGTGGGTCATTGGCACATTTATGGGTTCCATGGAACATTTGGACCAAAATGGATGATTCTATGGCCAATCGGATGCAGTGGGATTATCTGAGGTCACAGGTGGGTCATTGGCACATTTATGGGTTCCATGGAACATTTGGACCAAAATGGATGATTCTATGGCCAATCGGATGCAGTGGGATTATCTGAGGTCACAGGCGGGTCATTGGTACCTTGATGGGTTCTATGGAACAATTGGACCAAAATGGATGATTCTATGGCCAATCGGATGCAGTGGGATTATCTGAGGTCACAGGTGGGTCATTGGCACATTTATGGGTTTAATGGAACATTTGGACCAAAATGGATGATTCTATGGCCAATCGGATGCAGTGGGATTATCTGAGGTCACTGGTGGGTCATTGGTACTTTGATGGGTTCCATGGAACATTTGGACCAAAATGGATGATTCTATGGCCAATCGGATGCAGTGGGATTATCTGAGGTCACTGGTGGGTCATTGGTACTTTGATGGGTTCCATGGAACATTTGGACCAAAATGGATGATTCTATGGCCAATCGGATGCAGTGGGATTATCTAAGGTCACAGGCGGGTCATTGGTACCTTGATGGGTTCTATGGAACAATTGGACCAAAATGGATGATTCTATGGCCAATCGGATGCAGTGGGATTATCTGAGGTCACAGGTGGGTCATTGGCACATTTATGGGTTTAATGGAACATTTGGACCAAAATGGATGATTCTATGGCCAATCGGATGCAGTGGGATTATCTGAGGTCACAGGCGGGTCATTGGTACTTTGATGGGTTCCATGGAACATTTGGACCAAAATGGATGATTCTATGGCCAATCGGATGCAGTGGGATTATCTGAGGTCACTGGTGGGTCATTGGTACTTTGATGGGTTCCATGGAACATTTGGACCAAAATGGATGATTCTATGGCCAATCGGATGCAGTGGGATTATCTGAGGTCACAGGTGGGTCATTCCCACATTTATGGGTTCCATGGAACATTTGGACCAAAATGGATGATTCCATGGCCAATCGGATGCAGTGGGATTATATGAGGTCACTGGTGGGTCATTCCCACATTTATGGGTTGCATGGAACATTTGGACCAAAATGGATGATTCTATGGCCAATCGGATGCAGTGGGATTATCTGAGGTCACAGGTGGGTCATTGGCACATTTATGGGTTTAATGGAACATTTGGACCAAAATGGATGATTCTATGGCCAATCGGATGCAGTGGGATTATCTGAGGTCACAGGTGGGTCATTGGTACTTTGATGGGTTCCATGGAACATTTGGACCAAAATGGATGATTCTACGGCCAATCGGATGCAGTGGGATTATATGAGGTCACTGGTGGGTCATTCCCACATATATGGGTTCCATGGAACATTTGGACCAAAATGGATGATTCTATGGCCAATCGGATGCAGTGGGATTATCTGAGGTCACAGGTGGGGCATTGGCACATTTATGGGTTCCATGGAACATTTGGACCAAAATGGATGATTCTATGCCAATCGGATGCAGTGGGATTATATGAGGTCACTGGTGGGTCATTCCCACATTTATGGGTTCCATGGAACATTTGGACCAAAATGGGTGATTCTATGGCCAATCGGATGCAGTGGGATTATCTGAGGTCACAGGTGGGTCATTGGCACATTTATGGGTTTAATGGAACATTTGGACCAAAATGGATGATTCTATGGCCAATCAGATGCAGTGGGATTATCTGAGGTCACAGGCGGGTCATTGGTACTTTGATGGGTTCCATGGAACATTTGGACCAAAATGGATGATTCTATGGCCAATCGGATGCAGTGGGATTATCTGAGGTCACAGGCGGGTCATTGGTACTTTGATGGTTTCCATGGAACATTTGGACCAAAATGGATGATTCTATGGCCAATCGGATGCAGTGGGATTATCTGAGGTCACTGGTGGGTCATTGGTACTTTGATGGGTTCCATGGAACATTTGGACCAAAATGGATGATTCTATGGCCAATCGGATGCAGTGGGATTATCTGAGGTCACAGGTGGGTCATTCCCACATTTATGGGTTCCATGGAACATTTGGACCAAAATGGATGATTCCATGGCCAATCGGATGCAGTGGGATTATATGAGGTCACTGGTGGGTCATTCCCACATTTATGGGTTGCATGGAACATTTGGACCAAAATGGATGATTCTATGGCCAATCGGATGCAGTGGGATTATCTGAGGTCACAGGTGGGTCATTGGCACATTTATGGGTTTAATGGAACATTTGGACCAAAATGGATGATTCTATGGCCAATCGGATGCAGTGGGATTATCTGAGGTCACAGGTGGGTCATTGGTACTTTGATGGGTTCCATGGAACATTTGGACCAAAATGGATGATTCTACGGCCAATCGGATGCAGTGGGATTAT
This sequence comes from Tetanocera ferruginea, assembly GCA_958299015.1. NCBI lineage: Eukaryota > Metazoa > Arthropoda > Insecta > Diptera > Sciomyzidae > Tetanocera > Tetanocera ferruginea. Next base: position 106,791,815 of record OY282641.1, read on the forward strand.
ATGAGGTCACTGGTGTGTCATTCCCGCATATATGGGTTCCATGGAACATTTGGACCAAAATGGATGATTCTATGGCCAATCGGATGCAGTGGGATTATCTGAGGTCACAGGCGGGTCATTGGTACCTTGATGGGTTCTATGGAACAATTGGACCAAAATGGATGATTCTATGGCCAATCGGATGCAGTGGGATTATCTGTGGTCACAGGTGGGTCATTGGTACTTTGATGGGTTCCATGGATTATTTGGACCAAAATGGATGATTCTATGGCCAATCGGATGCAGTGGGATTATCTGAGGTCACAGGCGGGTCATTGGTACTTTGATGGTTTCCATGGAACATTTGGACCAAAATGGATGATTCTATGGCCAATCGGATGCAGTGGGATTATCTGAGGTCATAGGTGGGTCATTGGCACATTTATGGGTTTAAAGGAACATTTGGACCAAAATGGATGATTCTATGGCCAATCGGATGCAGTGGGATTATCTGAGGTCACTGGTGGGTCATTGGTACTTTGATGGGTTCCATGAAACATTTGGACCAAAATGGATGATTCTATGGCCAATCGGATGCAGTGGGATTATCTGAGGTCACTGGTGGGTCATTGGTACTTTGATGGGTTCCATGGAACATTTGGACAAAAATGGATGATTCTATGGCCAATCGGATGCAGTGGGATTATCTAAGGTCACAGGCGGGTCATTGGTACCTTGATGGGTTCTATGGAACAATTGGACCAAAATGGATGATTCTATGGCCAATCGGATGCAGTGGGATTATCTGAGGTCACAGGTGGGTCATTGGCACATTTATGGGTCTAATGGAACATTTGGACCAAAATGGATGATTCTATGGCCAATCGGATGCAGTGGGATTATCTGAGGTCACAGGTGGGTCATTCCCACATTTATGGGTTCCATGGAACATTTGGACCAAAATGGATGATTCCATGGCCAATCGGATGCAGTGGGATTATATGAGGTCACTGGTGGGTCATTCCCACATTTATGGGTTCCATGGAACATTTGGACCAAAATGGATGATTCTATGGCCAATCGGATGCAGTGGGATTATCTGAGGTCACAGGTGGGTCATTGGCACATTTATGGGTTTAATGGAACATTTGGACCAAAATGGATGATTCTATGGCCAATCGGATGCAGTGGGATTATCTGAGGTCACAGGTGGGTCATTTGTACTTTGATGGGTTCCATGGAACATTTGGACCAAAATGGATGATTCTATGGCCAATCGGATGCAGTGGGATTATCTGAGGTCACAGGTGGGTCATTTGTACTTTGATGGGTTTAATGGAACATTTGGACCAAAATGGATGATTCTATGGCCAATCGGATGCAGTGGGATTATCTGAGGTCACAGGTGGGTCATTGGCACATTTATGGGTTCCATGGAACATTTGGACCAAAATGGATGATTCTATGGCCAATCGGATGCAGTGGGATTATCTGAGGTCACAGGCGGGTCATTGGCACATTTATGGGTTCCATGGAACATTTGGACCAAAATGGATGATTCTATGGCCAATCGGATGCAGTGGGATTATCTGAGGTCACAGGCGGGTCATTTGCACATTTATGGGTTCCATGGCACATTTGGACCAAAATGGATGATTCTATAGCCAATCGGATGCAGTGGGATTATCTGAGGTCACAGGTGGGTCATTGGCACATTTATGGGTTTAATGGAACATTTGGACCCAAAAGGATGATTCTATGGCCAATCGGATGCAGTGGGATTATCTGAGGTCACAGGCGGGTCATTGGTACTTTGATGGGTTCCATGGAACATTTGGACCAAAATGGATGATTCCATGTTCAATCGGATGCAGTGGGATTATCTGAGGTCACAGGTGGGTCATTGGCACATTTATGGGTTCAATGGAACATTTCGACCAAAATGGATGATTCTATAGCCAATCGGATGCAGTGGGATTATCTGAGGTCACAGGCGGGTCATTGGCACATTTATGGGTTCCATGGAACATTTGGACCAAAATGGATGATTCTATGGCCAATCGGATGCAGTGGGATTATCTGAGGTCACAGGCGGGTCATTGGTACCTTGATGGGTTCTATGGAACAATTGGACCAAAATGGATGATTCTATGGCCAATCGGATGCAGTGGGATTATCTGAGGTCACAGGCGGGTCATTGGTACTTTGATGGGTTCCATGAAACATTTGGACCAAAATGGATGATTCTATGGCCAATCGGATGCAGTGGGATTATCTGAGGTCACAGGCGGGTCATTGGTACTTTGATGGGTTCCATGGAACATTTGGACCAAAATGGATGATTCCATGGCCAATCGGATGCAGTGGGATTATCTGAGGTCACAGGTGGGTCATTGGCACATTTATGGGTTCCATGGAACATTTCGACCAAAATGGATGATTCTATAGCCAATCGGATGCAGTGGGATTATCTGAGGTCACAGGTGGGTCATTGGCACATTTATGGGTTCCATGGAACATTTGGACCAAAATGGATGATTCTATGGCCAATCGGATGCAGTGGGATTATCTGAGGTCACAGGTGGGTCATTGGCACATATATGGATTCCATGGAAAATTTGGACCAAAATGGATGATTCTATGGCCAATCGGATGCAGTGGGATTATCTAAGGTCACAGGCGGGTCATTGGTACTTTGATGGGTTCCATGGAACATTTGGACCAAAATGGATGATTCTATGGCCAATCGGATGCAGTGGGATTATCTGAGGTCACAGGTGGGTCATTGGCACATTTATGGGTTCCATGGAACGTGTGGACCAAAATGGATGATTCTATGACCAATCGGATGCAGTGGGATTATCTGAGGTCACAGGTGGGTCATTGGCACATTTATGGGTTCCATGGAACATTTGGACCAAAATGGATGATTCTATAGCCAATCGGATGCAGTGGGATTATCTGAGGTCACAGGTGGGTCATTGGCACATTTATGGGTTCCATGGAACGTTTGGACCAAAATGGATGATTCTATGACCAATCGGATGCAGTGGGATTATCTGAGGTCACAGGTGGGTCATTGGCACATTTATGGGTTCCATGGAACATTTGGATCAAAATGGATGATTCTATAGCCAATCGGATGCAGTGGGATTATCTGAGGTCACAGGTGGGTCATTGGCACATTTATGGGTTCCATGGAACATTTGGACCAAAATGGATGATTCTATGGACAATCGGATGCAGTGGGATTACCTGAGGTCACAGGTGGGTCATTCTCACATTTATGGGTTCCATGTAACGTTTGGACCAAAATGGATGATTCTATGACCAATCGGATGCAGTGGGATTATCTGAGCTCACAGGCGGGTCATTGGTAGGTACTATAATGGGTTCCATGGAAAATTTGGACCAAACTGGATGATTCTATGGCCAATCGGATGCAGTGGGATTATCTGAGGTCACAGGTGAGTCATTGGCACTTATATAGTTTCCATGGAACTTTTGGACCAAAATGGATGATTCTATGGCCAATCGGATGCAGTGGGATTTTCTGAGGTCACAAGTGGGTCATTGGCACTTTCACGTGAATACGAACTTCACGTGTTGTTCGTGAATAAAAGACACGTGTAGTTGAGTTTTGTGTTTTTACTTGATTTTTTAAAAACACGTGAACACGTGCTTACGTGAAACTGGAAGTTCTAGTTCGTATTGGTAGCATTGTAAGCATTGGTTCGCATTGAGTGTATTTATGCACTTCTGTTCTAGTTTACTAAGTGCTCTATTTTGAAACCAGAGGTCATGAATCTCTTTTCAACTCAGTCAATGAACTCGAACTGTTAACTTTAACGAAATGGGTCTGTGATCCGGTTAGATTTAACTCTTATGAAAAAAAAACGAGTTGGATCATATTTCGTTTTATGCTTTTACCCAATAGATGGCGTAAAATTTTAATTTTTGTTTTTATGTGTTTAATTTTTATACAGTGTAGTTCGCAAACTATACATCGAATTGAGAGGAAAGGGTAGCTCGCAAACTAAATATCGGACGAGAGTGGCACTAATTGAAAAGGCATGTGCTCAGCGTGAAATATAGTTACCATACAATTTTTAAAAATCGGGATTTTAATTTTAATTTGAAATTAGTAGTTAAACTGACTGTAGCTCGCAAACTAAATATATATCGGGCAGAGACGAAAGTGGCACCAATGGAAAGTGCATTTGCTTCGCCTTCTTTTCAACTAAGTCAATGAACTCAACCTATCAAACTTAACGAAATGATCGAACAAATTTGAAATTTTGCTTGTTTCTTTTTGCTTGCTCATTTAATCATACTTACTTTTTAACTTTTTCTTTGTTTTGGCCTCGATAAGTAGTCCATAATTGAGTGTTATTAATTAATTTGTTAATTTTTGTAAGATCAATAAAAATACGTGCAAAATGAACAAAACAATCATACCAAAGAGACAAAGTAGAAGAGGTTACAACTTAAACGGAATTCTACGTCTACACTTACGATACTATCGAAACTGTGTCTTTTTTTCTACAGTCTACATACTTTAATACGGCTCTGCACGGTTAAAAAGTTTGGACTACCAAACTTTGGTTTAAAGGAATTTTTAATACTAAAAGTACTATTTTTTATTCCATATTTAAGTTTAATTTTTTTTTAATTCGAAAAAGTTTAAGTTTAAGACTATTTTTGGACTACAAATTTGTATTAAGGTAGTTTTTTCAGGAAAAAGTATTTATGTTATTTAATAGCTGAATTACAATGCAGCAGTGGCAGTGGCAGCAGCTGTGTCAGTGGCAGCGGCAGTGATGAGCTGTTTCGTATTTTACTGCCTGCAAATTACAATCTAGCAGTGGCGGCGTCAGCATCAAAAGCAGTGAATATGGAATTTTTCTTGGTAGTTTAATTATTTGCATGTTGGCAGTGAAGTTAGAAAAAGGGCTAACCTCGGCAGTAGTTCCACTGCTGCTATGTAAGTTTCACCATTGAACAACAGTATTCCTAAAATAATAACTGATCAATGAAAGGTATAAGATTGAAACTACTACTACTACGAAATTTAAGCTAAATATAATTCTAAATGTTGTTTAAGCATCCAAAATTTATTTTTAATTAAATGAAACAAATTGTTTATTAAAATCTGAACCATAATATTATTAAATACATTATTACAGTAAACAGTGTCGAATTACATTATTCAAAACTTTTTGACGTAGAATTACGTCTTACAGCGCGGTTTGTATGGGGTCGTTTTAACAGATTTTTTCAAGGTCATTAGGCAACGTTTTTGGCGAATACTTAAGGGTATACCTACAGCCTTTAATACTCTTCGTTCAAAGATAGTATATATACTAAAATATTAGATATTTCCTGCTCTGAATGAATATCTTATTTTGGATTTTGCCACTATTATATTAAAGTCACAAAATAGTAAAATATAAGAAGAAAAATGCATGTTTTTACATAAGAAAATCAATCATCAGCTGCTTATGTGCCTGCTGCTTTTTTTGTTTTTCTTTCGTTGTTTATGCTTGTATGCTTTGGTTTTGCACGAACTTATTGGTTCGCTTTGGCAGCATTGTAAGCATTTGTTCGCATTGGGTTAATGTATGCACTACTGTTCTTATATACTATTTTGAAACCAGAGGTTATGAACCTCTTTTTAACTCAGTCAATGAACTCAATTTGTCAAATTTAACGAAATGGGTCTGAGATCCGGTTAGATTTAACTCTTATGAAAAAACTAGTTGGATCATATTTCTTTTTATGCTTTTACCCAATAGATGGCGTAAAATTTTAAGTTTTGTTTTTGATGCAAATTAATTTGGATTCCACATCCCACTAGCACTAGCCAGTGTAGTTCGCAAACTATACATCGAACAGAGACGAAAGTGTAGCTCGCGAAATAAATATCAGAAAGAGATGAGAGGAAAGGACATGTGCTCAGCGTGAAATATAGTAACCATACGATTTTTTAAAAATCGGGGTCTTAATTTCAATTTGAAATTAGTAGTTAAACTGACTGTAGCTCGCAAACTATATATCGGGCAGAGACGAAAGTGGCACCAATGGAAAGTGCATTTGCTTCGCCTTCTTTTCAACTAAGTCAATGAACTCAACCTTTCAAACTTAACAAAATGATCGAACAAATTTGAAATTTTGCTTGTTTCTTTTTGCTTGCTCATTTAATCTTACTTTTTAAGTTTTTCTTTCTTTTGGCATCGATAAGTAGTCCATCATTGAGTGTTATTTATTTATTTTTTTAATTTTTGGAAGATCAATAAAAATGCGTGCAAAATGAACAAAAATCGGACCAAAGAGACAAAGTAGAAGAGGTTAGAACTTAAACGGAATTCTATGACTACACTTACGATACTATCGAAACAGTTTCTTTTTTTTTGACTGAAATCTAATTCTTTTTGGATTATAATATTTTAAACTTTCTGTGGATTAACAATTATTAATTTTTTTGATTAGGAAATTTTAAACTTTTTGCGGATTAAAACTAAATCCTTTTTGGATTGAAAAATTTTAAACTTTTCATTGGATTAAAAAACAATCTTTTTTTGGTCGTGTCCTATTTTTAACCGTGTGGATATACAGTGTGTTCTCGATTTTCGCCTTTTGTTATAAGTTAAATCAATTAAAGATCAAAATTCAATTAAGAGTTAAAATCAATTTCAAAATTTACACCTCACAATTTAATTTTTTCTAAGCCTGGGGTAACAAGTTACCCCGTGTGTCCGCTTAGGGTCAAATAGAAGAACAGAAAAGTTTTTTGCACATTTATCACATGCAAGTCGTTAGTTAAGTTTTTATTCTCGGCAATTTTTCGGGAAATTAATTTTATAAACGAATCTGAAAGCAAGATTGTACACAAGTTTCAATTCAATTTCATAGGTATGCAAAATAAGATTCTGTTATTTTTCAAAAGTTTTTAATTGAATAAAATGAAGAAAAGCGAAATGAAATTTTATGCCGATTACCTTTAAAAATGCTTCTCCATCACACCGATAGACAAAGTTTTACTCTAAACTGTTACTGTCACAGTTAACTGTGCTATAAATGAAATGCTTGTTGCTTTTTGCGCTTCATATCTTTTCAATTATTAAACAAAACCATAAACATTCCATAATTCTGAGTATTCGTTAACTTCAGTTTTTTGCAAGAAAAATTATTTTTTACTGGAACTCTATTATCCCAAGAGTATTGCTTTTGCTATTTTCTTCGAATTGAGAAACTTATTTAAATTGTAACTGCAAAGAATGTTATGAAAAGAGGACTCTCCTCCAATTGATGTTTTTGCGGTATACTTTAAGTGAGTGTGGCTTTAAGATGAACAAGTTTTACTAAAAGGTTTCACACTAAAATCTGATCCTTTCTGAGATTACGTGACTTAAACGCATATAAAATAAATAGATAAAGCTATAAAAAATGTTGGTGCTAAGAACCCAAAATTACGCACGCACATACACACTAACACAAAAGAACAGCCAACAACAAATGGCCACTTATATTTAATTTTATTAAAAATCAAATACAGGTCATGTTCTTATCGAGTTTGTTTAAACTTTCGGGTATTTGGGTCATAAAATTGCGTGCCTTCACAAGGGGTGGTAGTCCAGTTCAACTGTCACGAAGTTTTACTGAGGTTTGAAACTTTTTCTCATCTGTTTTTTGTGTTTTTTTTTTTTTTTTTATTTTTTGTTGCCAAGTTTTCTTGCTTCTTAACTATTCTTAAAGCCGTTGATACTTTGTACATTGTGTTTATTCTTTTTACTACTGTTTCTCAATTTTCTTGTACATGTTTTATCAATGTTTCTTAAATTTTACTTTGTCCTTTAAAACTTTCAATAGCCAACGATATTTAAAAACATTCTGTTAAAGCTTAACTAAGACTTTTATAGTTGTTGTTGTTGTTGTTGTTGTTGTTGTTGTTGTTGTTGTTGTTGTTGGTGTTGATACAGTTTTATGATACTTTATCCAATATTCTGGTGAATGGTACTAAACTTTTTCTCCGCCTGTTACTTTGTTTCCAAGAAAGCTCATATATATTCTTCGATACAAAAACAATTGAAAAAGTATCAATGTGCAATAAATACTCTTAAAGATAACAATTTTTAAGAGTTATAAATAACATAACTTGTGAGGTTTCAATTTCATTACCTACATATTTATTTTTTATTGTTTGTAAGCAAGCCAAAAAGTTGTTTCAACAAATTTTATTTATATGCATGTTAGGCCTGTTATGTAAGTGCAACAAGGATAAGAAGCTAAAATTAATATTTATTAACAAATATTTCATTTTTATTCTCCTATTTGGGATAAACACAAAACGTTTAAAAAAATTTCAGTTTCTTGGAGCCACATTCACAATAAAATATCCTTTAGCATGATAGGCTATAAATTAAATATTTCATTGATTTATTTCAACGATTGTGAGAATTCACACTCGTCCTTGAGCACATCTTAAATACTTAAAAAATAAAAACGACAAAGGCTGTTGCTTTTGTTTTTGTTAAATTTTTGTATTGGCTAATATACTAATGTTATCATTAAAATTAAAGCTAAGCTGTTCTATAGAATTCGTATAACATGCCCACAAAGCATCCTGATTCATTAATCAATATAAGATTTCAACAGGCAGTATTTATTTTTAAAGTATATCTATTCGCTTTTTTCATTATTATTAAACATCTTCATATTAAAGTATAAAGCATATCTTTTTTGTCATCTCACATGTTGTATCAACATAATTCCCACAAACCTCTTTTTTTACCATTCCACTGGCAGCTTATTTGATCTCTTGTTATGTAGTTCTTTTTTCCTTGTTCACCTTTTTTTTTCATTATTATTAAGTTCTCGCACATTTTTCTGCACTTAATACACTGCAATATCAAAACTTAAAAGAACCCGTGGAATAGCGCGTGTTTCCTTTTAATTACAATTCTTCTTTTTCTTGTATTTTCATGATGTTTTTTTTTTTGTTGTGTTTTGTTTTGTTTTGTCTGATTAAGGACACCTCACAGGTGTTTGTCATTTAAACGGTACAAAGTGAAGAAACATCCCATCACCCCAACAAAAGAACAAAAGACGCAATAAAAATTAAAAAAAAAAAAAAAAAATAAGTTCTGCATTTACACTTGAACGAGTTGTTGCGCATTTGAAGATGCAGTCAGTCGCAAAGGGCGAGTTGAGTTGAACAAACACTTGGCGAAAATGGGTTCCGTGCATAGCGCAACCAAACCATGGAATGTCATTCAGACATGCAGAGCTTCGGGGATTGCAGTAATTTTGTTGTGTGACACAGTGGATCGTAAATGTAGAATTAGACATAAATTTCAGTCTTACCTTAAAGAGATAAGAATCTACTAAATATATGTTTATTGTTCTGCCACTTGTGGCACTCACGGTAAGCACTTGAGAGAGTACTAATTGAATGTATCTCAAGAGGTTTTATGATATCAAGTGCTGCGAATTAAAATGTGTTTGATATTTTTACATATTTATTTATCAGGACTGAAGTTTTTGGATTGGAAATATTAAAGACAAGACATAATAATTGTGTTTGATTTTAAATATACTTATGATCGTGTGTGCTGTATTCAACTCAAATAAAATAAATAGATATTTCAAATAGTAGGTAAGCGTGATACTTGTCCAGCAAGTCAAATATATAAAAAACGCTTTAATTTGCTAAGCTTAGACAAACGGAAATGCAGATTGAAGCTTCATTCCAACGTTGAAAAATTATTCGCTCTGGAGACAATAAAAATTGTAAAAACACCATAAATACTCATATAACTTTTCTTCGATGCCAACATTTATACTTTTTGCGTTAATTGCAAAAAAAAAGAGGCAATGAAAAGGCAACATTTTTTGGTAGAAACGAAAACGCCATAAGATTCGACATTGCACTGCTTTTTGCTATTATTGATCAAGCGCTAAATTCGCTCAAAGTAAACTTAATTCAAATTATCGTGCATCGACGTGCAACCATTATTAAACTTGAAATTTGAGTTCTTGATCATTTGAAAAGTCTAATTATAAACTTACAATCAGTAAAAGTTTAGGGAGCGGCAGTGGCGTAGCTAGGGTTGGTGGCACCCGGGGCGGAAACTAAATTGTGCACCCCTTAGAAGGTTATAGTAAACCTCAAAAGAGTAATGTTTTAAAAATACCACGAAATTAATATAAGTTTTTTAAATAATAGCTTACTGTTATCATTTCTTTGTTAAAGTGCAAATAAATTTATAAATATTTTAATTATTTTTATAGTTTATACAATTCGGTCACAATAGACAAAACTTTAAAATAATCTCATCGATATATTAATATATTTGATATCATTTGAAAGATATGTAATTTCGTATCTTACGCAAAACTTAAAAAATTTCATTAAATTTCAAATTTGAAGTATATATTAATTTTTTTAAAGCAGGATTTTCCGCAATCAAGGAATTTTTCACAAATGTTTTGTTAACACAAAATTTTGATTTGCAACAGTGAGTAAATCCCCAAAGATCTATTTTGAATAAAATTTTTCACTATTTTTGTCTTAATTTTACAATAATCGTCGATGAATCCTAGTACATATTTTTGAATCAACCTCTAAAAAATTTACATATTTTAGAAAAGATTTGGAAAAAAGCATATAAGGGCCTATAAGTTATGCGAGAACAATTTACTATAATTGAACCACACAATATCAGTTTTAAATAATTGGAGAACTGGGTGAAGTTTTAAATAATTGGACTTTATGAAGTTATAAAAACTTAAGCTAGTTTTTTATAGAAAATTTTTTAAATTTTTCGAAAAATTGTGCATAATTGAAGAAAAAACAGGACCAGGCACCGTTGGCAAATTTTCCCTCGTTAACCCTGAATAGCTATAAAGTTAAATATTTTTTCGAAATCAATCCATGTCTTCTATATAAAAGTTAAGTGAAAATTAAAATAAAGCATTACAATTCATTCTTTACATTACAATTGCATTACAATTTCCTAACTTTTATCAACTTCTTTATAGTATTCTATATTCATCTCAGCTTCGACTTTGATAGATAAAACTGAGGTCGGTAAGATTTGACTGCCCTATCGTCGACTATTAGTACCACTATATTACAGTGATACCAAATTATTATCAGAAATTTGTTTCATACTCATTATGTACATAATTCCCAAAGCAAACTAGCCATGGCTGGACAAGGTCAAGAGTCATGAATGGCCAAAAAAAAAGCTTACAATTATAAGAAATCTGTCGATGCTTCACATTCGGTGACCGAGAATAAAATGTAATTTAAATAATTAGAATAATTTTTAAGGATCTGTGCATCTTCTGTTAAAAACTGTATTTTTACAGTTTTTGTTGGTAGATTTAATCATAATAATGATTACTTTAGTAAAGTTAAGGCGTCAGAAAACCATCTTAGAGCTTTTAATAGACATTTTCTAAATAAAATAAAAAAAAACGTCAGAACGCCTTAAAATTATTATAAAACGCCATTTTTTTAATATAAATAAAAAATTTAATGCATTTAAATCATAATTTTATTTTTTTAGAAATTAGTTGAGTATTGATTTTTAAATTGTTTCATGTTACAGGATACCCAAAAACATATTACTATTAAAAATTATATTCTAGCAGATTAAGAGCTGTAAATAAGGTTTGTTTTATGATGTATTATCTCAGAACTTAGCAATCACAAAATCATAAAGCATATTTTTATTCTTGAAATTAATGACATGAGCACGTTTTTCTGAAAAGTTCTGGAGAAATGTATTGCTTATAAAATAACTGACTGATTTATCATACTCTGAAAATCATGCAGATTTGCGAAAAATATTGGTAATAGAAATGTATACTATACGAGTAAGTTTGGACACTTCTTAACCTGAATATAAGAAGCAAAAAAACGATTTTTTATAAAATTTTATGGAATATAAAAAGAATATAACATTATTATATAACATTTTTCTTTTTGTTCTCTATCTTACTGTCATTAAAATTTGAATTGCATTTGTTTGGCAATTGCACCCCTAACCAATGACAAATTAAATTCCAAATTGACTTAGGCTTTAGTATGAGCGTTTGTTTATACTGAAACAAATTTAATATTAAGTTGAAATTTTAATAAATACGAAGAACAAATTGCATTCACTTTTGCACCCTCTTTATATTCAAAACATAAAACCGCAGTCATTAAAGTGTTCTTATTATTAAAAAAAATCAAAAATTGTGTGGTGAGAAGTTCTTTTATCAAATTTTGCACCCCATTTTAGCGTGTACCCGGGGCGGACCGCCCCCCCCCCGCCCCCCCCTTGCTACGCTACTGGGGAGCGGTCCAAGATTGAACCAGTACTCCAATCCACCGCGATTAAACAATCAAACACTTTCTTTATCCAGCAGTGCTAAATATCTGAGAGTCACAGTAGGTTCGAAACTCAGCTGGAAACCAAGCATTGAAGAAAGGATTAAAAAGCCTGTATAGCCTTCTACGTCTATAAAAAAACATTCGGCAAGAGATGGGGTCTTAAACCGAAAATCTTTCTATGGCTTAACACTGTGGTAGTGCTGTGCGCTCTTCAGGCATAATGGCGACAATTCGTTCATGTCCTACGGATGCGCTGAAGGTTCTGCTTCACTTGTTTCCTATTGATCTGGCAACTGTGGGGAAAAACCATATGAGCACCGAAGATTCTTCGTTTATTGCCATCGTAACTGGTGACTGCAGCCAGGGGTAGATTTAGATTAAGGGGGGATTGTGGGGGCTACAGCCACTGGCCCCAGGCAAGTAGGGGCACCGCAGGCTCTTCAGTCAAAATGTCCAATAGTACTTTCGCACTGGGCCGAAATTGCGTAATTTCGAGCACATTCTCAATTACGACTGTACACGGCATCCCACTATTTATATACCCTAAACCTGAAAGGTTAGGGTATATTAACTTTGTTCAAACGTTTGTAACGCATAGAACGAAGCGAGTCCGGTATAAAAAAGTATATATATTCTTGATCAGGGTCACCTCGCGAGTCGTGCTATCCATGTCCGTCCGTCCGTCCGTCCGTTCGTCCGTCTGTGTGTTGTCCGTATACACAGGATAAAAAGAAGGAGATGAGATAATTGGATGAAACTTGGTACACATGGTCACATAAACCCAAGAATCTGCACTATTGAATATTTTTGGGATCCACCTAAGGACACGCCTACCTCCCATATAACGCAGAAATTGAAAACTACATAAATAAGCTCATAATTAACCAACAACAAAAAGATGTCTTCAAAAAGTCATCCTTTCACAGACACGCCCACCTCCGATACCACCCAAAAATTGAAAACGCAATAAATAAGCCTATGTTTAACCAACAGATATAAAATTTGGTATGTTTGTATTTAATAACAAAACAAAGATGGTTTTGAAAAATTGGTGTTATCCAATCTAAGACACACCCACCTCTCATACAACCCACAAATTGAAAACGCAATCAATAAGCCTTTAACGTTTAATCAACAGCGATAAATTTTGGCACGTATGTTTTTTATAACAAAACAAAGATGGTTTTAGAAAATGGACGTCATCCGCCCACGGACACGCCTACCTCCCACACAACCCAAAAATTTTAAAACTGAATATATAAGATAATGTTTGTCATAGAGAGATCAAATTTGGTAGGTATGTATATTATACCAACACTAAGGTGTGTTCAACAATTGGGAGTAATCCGTCCATGAACACGCTCACCTCCTATAGCGAAAGCATAATAGAGGCATTAACTGTGAGCTACAGGAATAAAACTTGGTATGTGTAAATTTTTCTTCAACATTTAAATGCATATAAAATATAGGCTTCATCCGCCCACGGAGACGCCCATTTTAAATAGTATAATTTTTTTTGGAAAAGTAGGTTTAGGGTATTTCATAGTCGGCCTAGACCGACTTTAGACTTTCTTTTATTGTTTCTTATAGATTCGGAGTCTCTCTTCTGAGAGATATCAAACTATTAATAACAGAAATAATACAATATTTTCATTAACTAGTAAGGTATATCTTCGACTTGACCGAAGTAAAAATACCCCCACGACCGATTTTAAGTGTTAAAGAATCTTAAATTGAAGAGCTTTTTGTATGAGATTTTAGAAGATTTTGTTATTTTTATGTGTCTAAAATGCAAACATACCAAATTGTTTTCCTGAAGCATAAATATAAGCCTTTTTAAAAAATTTTCAACTTTACGGTTATATGGTAGGTGGACGTGTTAGTGGGTGGATGACGCTTATTTTTCTAACACACCTAAGTTTTGACATAAAATACACAAATATCAATTTTCAGTTTTGTTACTTTAATATTAGTCTCTCTATAGAGTTTTCAATTTTGGGGTTGTATGGGAGGTAGGCTTGGTTTTCAGCCGATTTAGCCCATGCTCGAACTTGATCTTATTTTTTTAGAAAAAAGCTTAAATATCGAATTTCAGCATAATATCTTAAAAATTACGACTGTAATCGTGTCCAAAGACAGACAGACGGACAGACAGACGGACATGGCTAAATCAACTCAGGTGGTGATGCTGATCAAGAATATATATACTTTTCTATACCTACCACGCCTCTTTATGGGCGTGACACACGTCGTGACAAAATTAATATACCCCTTACGCAGTACGCGTGGGGTACAAAAATACTTAATTGGATTGTTGTCGCAGACATGATTGATATTTTTTAAATGCTTATTTAGCCTACCGATTACTTGAAACAATACCGATTGCAAATTGTGAAGATGAAAGCAGCGTTTAAAAGACTTAAGAAAACTTCAGTTGCTTTTGCTTTTGCTTTTGCTTTGCTGTGCTTATTGAAAATCGAAAAGAGACAGCATTAAAAATAATTTGTTTTGCTGCGTAGTGCTACGAAAGCAAAAGAAATTATTTTATTGCTTTGCTTTTCATTTTGCTCTTCGTATTTGTCGCAGCACTACAAATCAGCAATTCGTTTGCTTTGCTTCGTGTTGCTAATGGATGAAAATAGTTTCAGCAAAACAGCAAAAGAACAGCGGAACAGCAGCTTTTTGCTGCGGTAGTGCTACCGACAGTTTTTAAAAGTAACAACATACATACACGACTGCGCACAAGTGTAAAACATGCAAATAGACATGCGCCTCTGAAACGACGCAGCATAGAAACGACGAAGAAGAAATCACGAAAGCCAAACGAATACACAACATCCGAAAACAAAGCGAAACTTATCTGCTTAATAACTGCTGCTGTCGTAGTGCTGTGACAAATTAGAAAAGCAAAATGAAAAGCAAAGCAATACAATAATTTATTTTGCTTACGTAGCACTACGCAGTAAGATAAATTCTTTTTAATGCTGCTGCTTTCGCTTTGCTTTTCAAAATTCACACAGCAAAGCAAAATGAACAGAATAACAATGTTTTTAAAAACTGTTGGTTGCACTACCGCAATAAAAATTTTGTTGCTTTTGCTATTCTGCTGAAAGCAATTTAAACCCTGGCTGAAAGGTTATTTTCACTATAAAACCACTCACTATAAAACCAGTTACCCAGAAAAAGGTGCCGGTTTTTAGCTAGCGCTGGACATGTGCAGAGAAGATGTGTTGTGGTTTCTTCCTCCTCCTCATCTCTACAGCTTCTGTAGAAATCATTATGGAGGATGTTTTATCTTCGGGCGTGGTTACCAATTAAGCAGTGCCCTGTTAGGTCACCGATCACAATATTTATTTGAACCCTTCTTAAGGAAATAAGTTCTTTCGAGCGTTTCAAGTTCAGAGTTGACCAAACCTGACCCCCTGTTGCATGTGTTTCCCGTAGACCTCTTATGTTGGTTCTTTTATGAGATAGCTCATTTGTGCGTAACTGATATATGTCCAGAGGCATAGCAATTATTTCGTTTTCTCTCGATAAGGTATTGGTAGTTCCAGTTCGAGCTAGTTCATCTGCTTTGCAGTTTCCTGGAAAGTCCCTATGTCCGGATATCCAGAATAGGAAGATTTTTAGCTGCTCTGCCATCTCATTTATAGATAGTCGGCAACTTAGGACTGTTTTCAAAGCGGCTTGACTATCAGATAGAATGCAAATATCCTTAACCAATATTTCATTCATCACAGCTTCATGTATAGCAGTAACTTCCGCTTGGAAGACACTACAGTGGTGAGGGAGCCCAAAGACGAGATTGATGTTTAGTAAATCGGACTACACTCCTCCACCCCACTTTTACATCCAATTTTGATTCATCAGTGTAGGTTTCAATTTCATTGCTAGGTGGAGGGCTTTCAGTATCCCATTCAATTTTGGAGGGAATGTTTACATCAAACTTTTTGTAAAAAAAAAGTTTTTGGGTGATGTAGTCTACGGTTTTGGGTATTGGAGGAAAAAGCTTCCTAATGCTAGAGTGTCCTATTGTACCTCACCTTCATTGAGAGGTGGTATAAGGTGGAGCATTCTGTCGAGTGCGTCTGTAGCAGTGGTTGTCAATGCTCCGCTAATGCACAGCTCGGCTGATCTTTGAACTTTGCGTTGTATGTTGAGGTGTGTTTGTTTGTTCAGTGCAGGCTACCAAACTAAAGCATCATATAGCAATATTGGCCTTATAACATCTGTATAGAGCCAGTGTGTACCACTTGGCTGAAGTCCTCATATGTTACCCACTGCTTTTTTGTATGAATTTTTATTTGACTTTATTGACTTTTTAGCTCCCTCGAGTTCCCTTAGTTCCCTTAGTTCCCTTAGTTTCCTATCTAAGATGAGACCCAGGTATTTTGCTTGATCTGAAAAATTAAGTATTCCCCAGGTTTGGAGGACTGATTGTGTGTAAGTTGTGTGGCCTAGTATAGATCGCTAACTCAGTTTTGTCTGGGATAACACTGAGTCCACAGCTGGAAACCCCATTAACGAGGTTGTTTAAACAATTTTGCAAAATGTCCCTTAGAGTAGATATATACTTTTCTGCGGTTTTTTAAACCATAATATTGGTTTACATTTCCGAGAACTCAATATTCTCATAGTATCCCATAGTAGAAATGTTTCTTCAAAATTATATTTAGAAAATTAATTTGAAAATAGGTTTCATAAATTAATTGAGGCCATTTCGTTTCTGAACTTACTTATCAGCGCTTACAACTCTTTGTCAGTTTTGGCCTCGTTTAAGAATTTAAGCCAACCTCTTTTATCGTGCCAAGCGTCATCAGGTTATTCAATGCCTGGTCTTTCTAACGGAGATGCGGTCTTTCTCGTCTGCGTTGACCGCCGCTGGATACTGAAACAAATAATTTTTTCCCGGAAGCATCCTCGTTTATTCTCTCCACATCACCTAGCCAGCGAAGCCGCTTAATTCAATTAATTTTAATACGCTGAACTATATCGACTAGCTCGTGATTCCATCGTATTCGGTACTCGCTATTGACGCAGATTGGACCATAGATCTTGCGAAGGATTTTTCTCTCGAACGCTGCCGAAGTCCTTTCATCAGTGCTGCTCAACGTCCAGGCTTGGGATGCGTATAGTAGGATGGGCATGATTATTGAGTCAAGTTTTGTTCATCAAGAGAGAGATCTTCTTCTCAATTGCCTACTGAGCCCAAAGTAACACCTGTTGGTAAGTGTTAACCTTCGTTTAATCTCAATTCTGTTATGGTTGGAGGAGTTAATGCTGGATCCCAGGTAAACAAAGTCCTTCACTTCTTCAAAGGAGGTGTTGTCAACAGTGACGTGGTTTCCAAGACCCTCGGACTGTTTGTTTGTTGACACAAGAAACTTCGTTTTATCTGCGTTACCTGCAAGACCCATTCGACACGACTCTTTTTATAGCCTGGAGACTGCTGCGCTGACTTCACCCGAATTATGACCAATGCTGTTGATATTATCTGCATACGCTAGCAGCATAACACTCTTATAGACTATAGTGCCACTGCGTCACAGATCAGCAGCTCAGAGGATTTTCTCCATAACCATATAAAAAAAAATGCATGATAAGGAATCATTTTTCGATGAAAGCTCGCTTGCTATCGAACGGAGGAGAGAGGTTCTTCCCTGATTCACTGCAGTTTTAGTGTTACTCAGTGACAACCTGCAGAGACGTATTATCTTTGCAGTAATACCCAATTCAGACTTGGTGGAATGTAGGTGATTACTTATTGGAATGTCGAAGACGACTTTGAAATCGACAAAAAGCTGGTGTGTGTCGGTTTGTTTTTCTAAGAGTTACCGGTCTCAACAACCATCGGCCTGGCATCTTATATTTTCAATAAATTTTCGAGACTCATTCTTGTCACCATATAGCTCAATTTACTTGCACTCACACATTTCTGCCTCTCGTTTTTGTCGCCTGAAAAGGCGTCTCTCTACCTTCTTCTTCACTAGATAGGGTGAAGGTTACAACCGACTGCAGGGCGGCTTTGTAGGCGTCGTAACACTCCTGGCCGTGCCACTGGTTTCGGCGAGGGCGATGATAGCCTATCACCTCTTCGGCAGCCGTACGCAAAGAGTAGGATATGTGCGTCCACTGCGCGCATACATCGTTGATCGGAGGAATACTGAGTGAGAGTCGAGTAGTGCGTTTTCAAGCTTCTCTAACAAAAAAATGTGCAAAATTATAAAGTCATGAAAATAATTGCATAAATTATTACATATAAAAAACAAAGTAATTTTAAGTATAATTTTCAAAATTTTGTTCGTCTGTGCAAATGAGTTAATCTGACAGTATTTCTTGCAGTCCAATAGCACTTGAGAGTAAATCTTTTACTTTTAAATAATATTTCTGTGCATATGTTTTGTTTTTATTTTTAATTACATACATTTTTTTTTTAACACCAAACGGAAACTAAATTGCTAAAGGAATTAGCGAACACACGCACACATGTCTTGTTGAAAAAATTTTTTTTTTTATCTGACAGTTTTTAATACCTCGCATAGAGCGACAATCTCAAATGGTTGCGTTTTAACTATATTCAGCAGATACTCCGCACAACCTACCCATGAATAGCTGCAATTTAAACGCTGTCTCGGCAGCAGCTGTGTATGTGACTGTCTGTCTATCCTTTTATCTGCTTTGCTGTTTCATGTATTTCCGAGTGTCTGTTTGTCTTTTGCATTACTTTAACTCTGCTCGTTTAGGTGTCTGTCTGTCCATCTGTTCCGATGTCCAAATGATTGTTGGTTTGATGCTAGACTTGGATATAGCTGCTTTGACTGTTGTACATAAACAAGTTTGTTGAGCTTGTTATCCTTTATAAAAAATAATCGTGGTGTTTGTATGCAGCAAGCAAAAAATGGCAGGAAGGAAGTAAAGTTAGGCACGAATATTTAGGTCCGTCATTACAGCTCGTAGCAGTAATTTATGACAGCAGTAGCCAACTTTTTAAAGCTGCTTAGAGAGCAAATCTTTTGATCAACTGGGATTTTTACATATAAAGGATAAAAGGATAAAAATTATGTACTTAAAGCATGAAGGACTAAAAGTATTTTATTAAAAGCAAAAATCAAAAACGTAATTTCAGCACTCCGTTTGACATGTTGGAGTTAAGGATTAGAGTGAGAGCTTTTGCGAGTAAGAGAAGTTAAACATAAGCTATTTTTAATAGACCAATAGTTATGAAAAAAAGCCAAAATCTCTTAAAACTTTCAATACAACATTTTTACTTAATGTTCATTTAATCTACAAATAATTCAATTTAAATTATAACTTATCATTTAATTGCATTTTTAATTTATTTTTCGAACATTCAACTTATATCTGAAATGTCAAAGCTTGTTTGCCCACCTCTGAGTATTTAACATTTTCTGTGTTCATTACATGTTTTTTTTTTCTCTTTTTAATTACATTACCCACACACCAGTAAAACCTGCTTCCAAAATACAAAAAACAAAACATACAACAAAACAAACAAACAACGAAGCATATTAAAGAAACAACAACAAACAGTCACACCATAACATATCATTAGGACAACATGGAAATTTACGCTAAAAAAAAAAAACAAAAAAAAAAAAAATAACGCTGAAAGCACTGCTTCACAAGCATTCCAACACAAACGTTTTTGGTAACGAAACGACTGAATTCGTTTCGACCATCGGATAACACAGAAAGGAAAGCTATAAAAAAACTCAATTTATTTGAGTAATAAAAATTCTTTTGGCAACATTATCCAAATCAGCTGCTTTGGTTCTCATTGCAAATAAACGAACGAGCTTTGAAGAAAACAAAAAATAAATAATAAAAAAACAAAACATAAAGAAAAGTTAAACTTTAGCAAGAAAATAAAAACTTTAAACAACAACGAATTCAATTTACATAAATTCCCAAAAACCAAACCAAATTCAATGCAAAAATTTGATCATCCTTGCCGTAGCGTCTAAGTACTCGGGCGCAGGATGTGTTGCACGCATTAGCAACAGCGTTAACACAATTTCCGGTCGCTCATTCGCTTTTGCGTCTTGTCTGAAAGCACAAGGGATGCATTAACAACGCTGAATCATTACGGACGGCCGTTAACGTTACGACTTTTGCTTGCGTTACTGCTTCCTGACGTGCGTTCACTTTCAAGTTGTTTTATGCGTTTAACTTTTCTCGCAGCCCATCACTCAATTTTTATATCTAAATTAAATGGCGTCATTTACTGAAGCCGCAACGTGAAGAACTACCGCCAACTTCACTTTGTAACATAAACGACCGCTGCATGTTCTCAAGACGAGGTCGTGGGGTCAATTGAAACATTCCATTATCGTTACTACAGGTAAGTCCATTAGCGTGATTTTAAAGTTGGCTCATAAAATTTCAGAATGACTTTAGGCGAAAATCTTATTATCATCGGTGTTTTATTTTCTTTTCATAACGTTTCGCAAGTTTCTTTTATATAAGAAATGCTGTCCAAATTTTCTTGCGTAGGATATTTTGATGTTGAAATCATGTTACGATGATGTGTCAGCAAAAATTCTAACAAAGATTGACTTTCATGGCGACCATTCAAGCTAATTAATTAGTTGCTTTAAATTAAGTACTAATAAAAAAATAATGTTGAAAATCTACTTTGAAAATTCAATTTAAAATTTATCGAATCACAACATACACATTTTGCCCAGTCGTCTATTTTTATAACCCAAAAAATAAGTTATATGAAAAGTCTTCCGTTGGGTTGTGGGTGATATATATTTTTTTGTTTTATTTATGAAATGTCGAAAGACTGCTTAAAATTGTTGCTTTTAACCCTCACTTTGGCACTATTTACATATGTAAATATCCCAATTTTAAATTTGCCATAACTCCTTTCTTTTTTATGGGATTTGAATATGGCTTGGACTCAGTAGCTATTTTTTGGTTTTCTTTCTGAAAATTCAAAAGTTGTTTTGAATTTTAGAATTTTCTGATACTTTTTGGAAATTTTTCATTTTTATAACGTAGTTTGGTACATATTTACATATGTAAATATTTTGTATTTTAAAGGCTTTTATGTTGTTTTAACGCATTTTTTGAATTAATAATAGAAAAAAATGATAAGGAAAAACTCTTCACTTTTTTTTATATATACATATTTCGTATTTGATAGCTTATATTGGGAAAAAATTAATGAACAGAAATTTTTGGTTCGCTGGCACAACAATATGTCATGTTTTGATATTGTAGCTGGAAGTACTAATTTAATGAAAAAAGTTATTTTTTTTGTTGAAATTGGTTTTTGTTTATTCATTGGAACTATAAATTTTTTTCAATTTGATCTTCATACTTACATTTTGGTTATTTCGTAAAGAGCTGGACCGTCAAGTGTGCATAATATGTAAAACGCTATATCGTAGGAAATAATGCATGGATTTCAATGGTTAATAATTCTTTGAAATGGTTATAGAAAAACCATTCTTTTGATACCCATAAAGCTAGATATTGTTTGAAAAAAAATACGACTTTTCTAGGCCCATTTTCCCAACTTCCGAACCCTATAACTTCTAAACCACTTGAGAGCGGTGTGTAAATTTTTCCGGAATTGGACTTAGAAGGTGTTAATACATATATTCCACCTAAAAAATCATGTAAATTTTGAGGTTCTGTTTATCTTTAATGATGACAAAAAAAAATATTTACAAATGTAAATATGTGCCAGATTACTTAGTAAAAGATTGGTGCCAAAGTGAGGGTTAAAACAACAGTAAACATCTGATGATGATTATATTGCATTAACAATTAATTATCCATGCAACCATATCTGGAGAATAGCGTCCTCTTAACTTGTATATTTTTGTTATTAGGAGAACATTTAACTGGCTATAAAAGCTTTTGGCTCTTTTTATGAGTGCATACTAAGGCGGGTCACCAAAAATGAATATAAAAAGACACCCCCTAAAATGAAAGCTTACATCGAAAAAGGTTCAGCACTGTAAAAATTTTTTTTTTTGGGTGTCCCAAAAAACAGCCAAAATGGTCTTTTAGTTATAACATTAGTATTTTAAGTCCGATTATAAAGTGTAGCATATCGTTGGATAGGTCTGAATGAATACTACATCGTGTTCTTTGGTGTTGATGGTGTCAGAGGTCATCTTCAAGTAGATATTTTACAATTTGTATTTTTTTGCACTAGGTACCCCATAACTTCGATTTAAAATTATTGTTTGAATAAACTTCATTAAAAATGAAAGTACTCTTGTGAAGGACTTAATTAATTTTGTTCACTACAAAAAAAGTTACAAAGGTTAGAAGTTTCAGTACAACTACTGTATTTCAAGTTTGCAAGTTTGATCCGTAAATATGGTCCGATATTTCGTATTTGTTACGATTTTCTGTCTTGAATCCGATGATCCGATACATGGTCGAAATTCATCAAAATGTTACGATTTCAGAAAAAATAGATCCGACGTCCGATTTTGCATATTTTTATTTAAATATAAGTAATAAAAAAAAAATTAAGATATAAAAATTGGTGACAACTGTCAATTTTGTTTTAAAATCCCTGTGTCAAGACTCCTTTAACTAATGACAATGTGTAGTTAAAGGAATGACGATTATTTAATTTAATTTTTACTCTTTTTTTCTGTGCTGAAAAGTATTTTGAAATATATTTTATCATAATATTTTTTATATGTGCCCAATAAATCAAACGAATTTGCCTAGAATTTGAGGTGAATCCGAAATCTCAGATATTTATTTCGAAAAAAAAGTTCGAAAACGTTTTGCTAATGAACCCGAGGGCGGAAAAAATGCACACTTCATTATCGAAACGAGATTTTTTCATAATCAAATCACTACCGAGAATTTCAGCACTAGCGAGTAATTTCAGGTGTTTGTTTTCGAAATGAAATTTTTTTAATGTTTTCACATCTTACGCAAATTATTATGATAAAAGATTATGAGATTATTTTTTGTTAAAAATAAGAAAAAAAAAATATTTTCAGGAACCGTACCCATGTCTCTTGGGTGCAAGTTTTCCACGTTATCCGCAAGCATATCTCAGTTGTAACTTTACAGCTGCGTAATTTGCTTGGTTAGAAAACAAGCACCTGTGAACGTGGGTTCGACTTCCAGCTGAGGCAAAAAAATGTATTGTTGTTTTTTTTTTATTTGGTGTTTTATCTCTATTTTTGAAAAAATCTGAAGGGATCACGGATTTAAAAAAAAAGTGTTGCGTTGATTCATTGTATATATAAATAAATATATATAAATAAATAACGAAATTGTGGAATGGAGTGTTAAAAAGATCAGATATAAAATTAAGTTAGAAAATTATTGTTCTTTATTCCGTTGACGTATTAAAGTCAAATAAATAAAAAAACTATTTGTTTCTCAGATATCTTGGATCCTTAGATAAGCTAGATATGAGATAAATATTTCTTCTTATAAATATGTAATTTTAAAATGTATTCGCTATTTTTTATAATCCCGGATTCATCACAATCGAATGCGAGATTTCTGATCCAAGTTTTCGGTTTCGTTACTAATTCGACGAAAAACCGGGAACGCTATGTGGTTATAGGGTAGTTATGTTTCTAATGAACTGACTTTTGAAACAAAATTTTGATATTTTATTAAAAAATACACCTTTAAACATCCACAATGTTTTTATATCTCTTTTTAATGGTTAATGGCTTCCGAAAATTTCTACGTTGTTGTTGTTGTTTTTGAAAATTTCACAAATACGATGAGAATCCGATGAGCTGAGTGCAAAAGTTACGATATGAACATTTTTTTGATGGCAACACTGTTGACAAGTTTAACAGAAAATGCAAGAGCGATGCTCCGCGCTAGGAGAGCAAGAGCAGCGACTGAAAGAAAAAATTGTTGGTAAATTATGCATGTAATTATTTGCTTTCACGACTGCAATTGGAGTGAGGCAGTGGCGTAGCTAGGGTTGCTGGCACCCGTGACCAAAACTAAATTGTTAAGTAAGCCTTTTTAGAAGGTTATACTTAACCTCATAAAAGCAATGCTTAAAAAGTACTACGAAATTAATATAATTATTTTAAATAATAGTTTACTGTTATGATTATTTTGTTAAAGTGCAAATGAGTAAACATAAATATTTTAATTCATTGTATTATTTATAAAAGTCGGTAACAATATACAAAATTAATCTCATCGATAGTAATATATTAGATATCATTTGAAAGATAAATTGGTAACTTATACAAAACTGAAAAATTTTCCGCAATCAAGGAATTTTTCAAAAATGTTTTGTTTACGCAAAATTTTGACTAGCAATAGAGAGTAATCCCCAAAGATCTATTTTGAATAATTTTGCATAATTGAGGAAAAAATAGGACCGGGAAGTAAAACGTTAACAAATTTTCCCTCAGTGACCCTGAATAACTATCAATTTAAATATTTTTTCGAGATCAATCCACGTCTTCTATATAAAAGTTGAGTGAAAATTAGAAAAAAATATTAAAATTAATTTAAAAAACTTTTTTTCTAATTTTTATAAATTTCTTTATAGTACTCTTTATACATTTAAGCTTCGACTTAAATAGACAAGACTGAGGTCTGTTACATTTGACTGCCTTATTCTTCACCATAAATATCACAATATCACAGTGATACCAAATTGATATCAGAAATTTGTTTCATAGTCATTATCTACATAATTCCCAAAGCAAACTTGCCCTGGGAGAACAAGGCCAAGAGTCATGAAAATTAGAATAGTTTTTAGAATAGTTTTTTCTTAAAAAGTGTATTTTTGACAGTTTTTGTTAGTTGATTTGAACAGAATAATAATTATGTATTTTAGTAAATTAAAGGAGTTAGGAAACCATCTTAGAGTTTTAAATAGACATTTTCAAAATAAATCAAAAAAGCATCAGAACGCCAAAAAATTGTTGTAAAACGCCATTTCTTTAATTTAAATAAAAAATGTTATGAATTTTAATCAATTTATTTTTTTTTTAGAAATTTTGAAGTAAGTAATAAAAAAACATCAGAACGCCATAAAATTGTTATAAAACGCCATTTATTTAATTTCAATAAAAAATGTAATGAATTTTAATCCTTTTTAAATTTTTTTAGAAATTTTGAAGTAAGTAATAAATTGAGCTTTTAAATTGTTTTAAGTAACAGGACACCCAAAAACATATTAGTATTAAAAATTATGTTCTAGCAGGTTAAGTGCTGCAAATAAGGTTTGTTTGTCGATGTATAGTCTCAGAACTTAGTAATCACAAAATTATAAAGTATATTTTTTAACCTTACATTTATGACACGAGGACGTTTTTATAAAAAGCTCTGAAGAAATGTATTGCTGGAGAACATCCCAGGAAAATCTTCGCTTACATATTATCGAAAAAGTAATCCAGAAAATTTCATTCATCGCTTACCCTCTCGCTTACTGAACCCATTATTTTTATATATCCATGTCATTAGAGGTAATCGAAAGCGCTGTCACTTGAAAAGATTAAGCGCTTAAAACGGTTGGTTTATAATTGATTTCACGAAATTAATACTTGAATAACAACTTTCAAGTTGATGTGAATGCATTGCCGTGTATTTATTACGGATTAAATTTAAGTTCTTGCATTAGCATTCATGTAATGCATTTTAGAATCGATTAAAAAACGAGACCTAACGAAAAATTTTACTGGGATATTGGATGAAATGTCTACTATACTAGCATGTTTGAGCACTTCTTAAGATGAATATTTGAAGTACAAAAGCTTTTTTAAAAACTTTATGGAATATAAAGTTAGGAATATATACATAGAAATATACTTTAATTCATCACTTTAATGATGAATAAAAGACAAATAAAAAATAAAACCATTAAAAAATTATCTTCTACTTGCCCGAAGTCAAAATACTCAGGTTGAAGCTTATTCGGATTTATTTAGGTTATATTTTTTCCAACTTTTCATATTTCAAACTCAGATTACGTTTTATTTATCAAGAAAACAAGACTTATGTATGATCTTTCAATTAAACACATTAATTTTTGTATAAATTATGAAGGTTTTGATATTTTGGTGACATCACTATCTATGGAAGTATTCACAAAATTTTGTTGAATTTCAACTGCAGGGTATATGTTTCAAATTTAAGCATTATAGTGGTGCTCCAATTTAGCGAACACCGATTTAACGAACTCCCAATATAAGGAACTCTTATTTAATGTTGTTGACTCTATATTCCGAACATTTGAAATTGTAGGTATTCTATTTAACAACATTTGCTTCTCTGAGCTCGCTTCGTTTGTTTTTGAATTTGTAATAACATTAATATGTATTTACTTATCTAATTCTCAAATAGTCCCCTCGGGTTAATATATATATTGTAGGGTTTCCTTTTTAAAAAACATTATAGGAATGTATTGACATAATCTTGGATTTTTCATTTGGAGTGTGAACAGATTTTAACCAGCAGCTTTCTAAACATTTAATAATAATAATTAATAATACCTAAAACAAGTTCAGAAATTCAACATTATTGGAGTGCATAGTTAAAACAAAAAATGTAAGGATATTTGTTTCAAGTTAACAAATTTATTAGCTTTGTTATATGGTAAAAAAACTCGAAAATAGTATTACCGATTTAATGAACTTTTCGATTTACCGAACGACCTTGGACTTTATATCTTTCGTTAAACTGGAGCACCACTGTATGACAAATCTCAAATCATGAAAATTATTACATTATGGACTTTAAAGAGATTTGCAATAAAGACACGGCTGTAATCGTGTGGACAAACTAATGAACAGATAGACAGACGAACATGGCTTAATCGACTCATGGTCGTGAAAAAAATTTCGTGACAAAATTATTGTGCCCGCTACGCTTTGCGGATGGAGTATAATAAATATTTAATACAAAACGTAGAAGTAGATTATGGTAAACGAGTCGGTACAGCAGATAATCAGATTTTTCTTATTCCTGGTAATGCCAATGAATCAAAAAACTTTGTTAATACTGAAGTATTAAATAACTAAAATGGAAATATCTTCACTTTATTATAGTTAAACTATTTAATATAATTTGCTTCCAAATACAAATAATATGCTAATATTTTAACGTTTTTTATTATTGAAATTTTTCAAATATACAAAGGTATTATTGATAAAAAGAAAATGTCCGTGGCGAAGCCTCGGACGACTGTGGCCTGCTAGTAATTTTATATAACCATTTTGAAAGTATTCTATGTTTTATTTGAATTTAAGGAAATATGCCAAGAAATCGCAAACGACTTACAAACCGAGGTCGGACTTGTTCAGATATCATGATGCAAGCCGATTACAGCTAGTATCAATAAAGATAACGTGGATTCACTACGTGTAGTTTGTTGTCAATCGTCAAATCCAATAACAGTTGTCGTCAATATATAAACTGCAAACGTTGTGCACATATTGCATAAAAAGTGATTTTTTGATACATTGCTGCTTAAATTGTACTTCGGAGTGCAGCAGCGACGACGATTAAGAGGTATGACAACGGGGACTACGCGTTGAGACAACTTACCCCACGGGTGGGGTTACTTGTCCCAGACGAGTTGAATTTGTTATCAAGAAAATTTGTTGATTTATTTTAAAATAATATTAGTTATTCATATCAGGATTGAACAATAAAATATTGAATTTATCTTGAAAAGTTTTGCAGTGCCATTATTGCTTAGTTTGTGGGAGTTACAGCTGTTCATTCAAATTTTGTGACAACTAGTGCCACTCTCCCCTACATACCAAAAAAAAAAAAAAATTAATTTGGATTTTTATTCCAAAACTAAGGTGTGTTCAAAAATTGGGAGTTATCCGTCCATGAACATGCCCACCTCCCATAGCGAAAGCACAATAAAAGCATTAACTGTGAGCTACTGAAATACAATTTGGTATGTGTAAATTTTTCATCAACATTTAAATGCATATAAAATAAGGGCTTCATTTGCCCAAGGACACACCCATTTTCAATAATATTATTTTTTTTTTTTAAAAATAGGTTTAAGGTATTTCATAGTCGCCCTAGACCGACTTAAGACTTTCTTTACTTGTTTTTTAATTGTACTGTTGTTTTATTAATTTTATTTAAATTTTTTTTTTTTTTTAACATTTATTTTTTATGACTATTTTTTATTGAATACAATTTTATAATGAATTAATATATGAAAATTTTTGATTAACAAAAATGACAATATTTTGATTTCTTAGATAAATGTGTAAGTGTATATTTTATAAAGTGTGTGTTTTATATGTTGTGATGTTGGTGTTTTTATGCGGTACAGTGAGGCTACAAGAGATTTTTAAAGTGTACCTTTCCTCATGTGGGAAAACGGACCTTTTTAGCTCAAAACGTACTTTTTTGAAAATTATTAGTTAAATGCTAAATAAGCGCCATATCAGCTTAAAGTTTAAATCTCATGTTTTTTAATTAAGTATAACGGCTAGTTTATTTCGAAGATTTGTTTTAATGAGCTTAAATTTAGATCAAACGCACTCTGCTACTGCACTTTTATGTGGAAGCCATGCCATAGTTTTAAGAAAATAATGGACTCTTGTTAAAATGAAATGGAAAATTACCAAATCCAAAAGTTTACCTTTTGAAAAATGGCGTATTTTTATACTGAAAGTGTACCCCAAAAGGTATAATTGTACCCCTTGTAGCATCACTGATGCGGTAGTATTGCGTCATCACACGTATCAACTAAATAAATAATAATAAAATATACCTTATATATATAAAAGTAAATTGATTTTTAATTGAACAACGTAAAGGATATAGTTGCTTTAGAAGGCGAATGTCTGTAGTAATGTTTTAAAGTGAATAATATCCAAAAAAAAAATTATTTATTACTTTACAGGGCAATCAATTTTTAATATTGTGTAAAAGTTAAAATAAATTAACCCAATTCTTTTACAGAATATTATGTATGGGCTGCGAAACATTTCTGTTTATTCGGTTTGGCGCCACAAAGGAAAACTCTTTTTTATCGATTTTTTCGGAATGTTTTACGGAATCAATTCAATAAAACGGTTTCATTACAACTATAGAAACTTTATTGCTATGTGTGTTTAATAATATTTTTTCGACATATGGGGCATTACACTTGAAGCTGACGCAAATAAAATTTATTCCCTCGATATTGTTTCCTTTCGTTTGTTAGTATAAATGCTAGTAACGTTTATGTTATGCTTCAATAACTCTCTATCTTGTAAACATAATTTTGGTTATGAGCAAATCCTTTTACCGTTTTTTTTTATTACAAATCTTATTTTATTTTAAGCTATCTATAACCCGTTGCTTCGTTAGCGTTGTCTTAATGTTATGATGTTTGGCTAATTCATGCTTTTTAATATTAAAAGGTTGAACTCTTCCTTTTCTAAAAGGTCGTTTGAAAAAATTTACTCAATTTTTGCATTAAATGAATTTGATTTTAACATTACAATATTAATTTTCTTAAGATTATTGATCACCCTGTAATTGTGATACACGACCAAAAAAAAATTGTACGGCGATTTTAACGCAAAGGTCGAAAAAGAAGATATCTTTGGCTCCACTGTCGTTCAGTTCAGGCGGCGCGAAACATGGTAGTTAGTAGCACCAGATTCGAACATCTCGATATCAAAGAAGCAACCTTGCTGTCTCCGGATTAAAAAACGCGAAACCAAATTGATCATGTTGTGATCGACGTAAGGCACGCTTCAAGTGTACTGCATGTGCACACATTTCGAGGGGTCAATATTGACAACGACCATTATCTTGTTGCAGCCAAGATCCGGATGCGATTGTGCAATGCGAAGAATGTACGCACAAGTGTGCAACGAAAGCTT
This sequence comes from Tetanocera ferruginea, assembly GCA_958299015.1. Taxonomy (NCBI): domain Eukaryota; kingdom Metazoa; phylum Arthropoda; class Insecta; order Diptera; family Sciomyzidae; genus Tetanocera; species Tetanocera ferruginea. Next base: position 106,822,025 of record OY282641.1, read on the forward strand.
GATGTCGATAAGCTGCTATCACAACGGACCGCCAAGGCCTACTCCGGTCAACTATCGGTTAAGCTCAACCAACCTTACTCTTACCTCGACGACGCTGGCGGACTTTGGGCTCATATATCCCACTCCATGCGCACTGCTGCTGAAAAGTCATTGGTTTTCGGCGCCCGCAGCCTCGAAACGCCGCATATAAAAAAATGCAGCAGTCAGCTGCAACGAGAGCCATGCACGAAAACAATCGCGATAAGAGGAATGCAGAGAGATGCCTTTTCAGACGTAAAAAAAGAGAGCAGGAAAAGCGTAAGCGGGAAAAAATTGAGGCTTACCAGAGCAAGAAGGATATTCGAAAATTCTACCAGCAGGTTAAGCGTCTAACCCAAGTTTTAAGCCCAGAGCATCCACTTGTAGAGATGAGAATGGTGATCTGGTTACAAGAACGCAGTGCGCATTGAGATAATGGAGACAGCGTTTTTCCAATCTGCTTGCAGGCGACGATACCAACAATTCCGCCATTGGAGAATGGAGATTGGTCCGATAACATCAATCTACGATGATGGAGTGGAAGTTCCAGCACCTAGCTATAACAAGGTTAAAGTTGCTATTCAGCGACTCAAAAACAACAAAGCGGCAGGAGCTGACAGCATGGCTGCTGAATTGTTTAAAACTGGCGGCGGTGAATTGATAAGGTGCATGCATCAACTCATCAGCAAAATATGGCTAGCGGAAAGCATGCCCGACGATTGGACTCTCAGTGTGCTTTGTCCTATACTTAAGAAAGGAGACCCGACAATCTGCGCCAACTACCGAGGTATTAGTCTTATTTCCATCGCATACAAGGTTCTTTCGAGTGTATTTTGTAAAAGATTGAAGCCGCATACCAAAACACTGATTGGACCTTATTAGTGTCTTTGTCTCCCGTTCGATAGCCCGATTCGGGATTCTCTGTACGCAACAATGTCTGAGTTCGTTATACCTGCAAAGGTGATAAAACTCTGCAGAATGACGTTGAACAATACATTTAGCTCCGTCAAGGTAAGAAATAGCCTCTCCGATAACTTTAATACCAAACGATCTCTTCAATTTAATTATGGAGGGGATCCTACAAAAGGCAGATGTGCATCGCAATGGAACCATATTCTTCAAAGGTGTCCAGCTCCTTGTGTATGCTAATGATATCGATATTATCGGCAGAATCAAGAGAGATGTAACTGCTGCTTTTGCCGCTATCGAAAAGGAATCAGCCAAAGTGGGTTTGAAGGTGAACGAGGGCAAAACAAAGTATATGCTGTCTGCAAATAGGGAAGCGCGGCGTCAAGGCTCCCATGTTACAGCAGGCAAATATAACTTTGAAGTTGTCAAGGAGTTTACATACCTTCGCACCACCGTACAAAGCAACAACAATGTTAGCCTAGAGATAAAGGGAAGAACAACAATTGCTAATAGTTGCTACTACGGGCTAAGTAAGCAATTAGGTTCCAGAGCTCTCTCTCGATCGACAAAACGAACACTCTACAAGACGTTCATCGTACCTATGCTTCTCTATGCCGCTGAAGCATGGGTGGTATCGCAAACAGATCGTTGGTCCTGTTCGAGTTGGCAACTATCGGATTCGAATGAACTACGAACTGTATGAGCTATACGACGACATTGACTTAGTTAAGCGTATAACAATTCAGAATTCAGCGACTGCGTTGGCTAGGTCATGTATTTCGTGTGGATGAAGAAGCTCCAGCGAAAAAGGTGTTTGAGGTGAAAGCTGAGGTTCGATGACGAAGAAGATCCGATGCATTGATCAAACCAAGGAAGTCCTAACCACGCTTGGTGAAAGAGAATGGAGACGGCGTGCGCGAAGCAGAGACGATTGAAGCATGTTTGCATTAAACTTGACTCTAATAGCAAGACCCCCATCATATATATATTTTTCAGATCGTCAAGAAGTATGTTTTCATATTTCTCAATTTTCAAAGAGCTCGGACGATTTGCGAAGGAATAAGAATGTCAAATGGTGATGTCGTTGGCAAACGAATGAATAAGTTTATGTGTCAACGATAGAAGTTCGTTGATAAAAACCAAGAACGAAGTTAGCGAAGAACTGAACCCTGTGGTAATCCTGAATCGATCGTGTGTTCATTGGCCGAAATATCTTCGATCACAATACGAATCTACCTGTCCTTGAAGAAACACGTGATTCATCCAACAAAGTTACTACCGACACCATAGCAACTAGTTTTGCCACAAGTGCTTTATGACACAACAAATCAGGGTGAAAAATTTTAAATATCAGCTTTGAGTGAGTTTGGCAGCACCGGATTAAATTATTTGGTAATTTCAAGTTTAGAATCAGATTTTTCACTAAATTTCATATCAAAATAGATGGGAAAGCAGAGAAAAAATGGCTTACAAAAAATCTCAAAAACACCGGTTTTTTTAGCAAAACCTGGCCGGTTTCGACAATTCTTGAACTTAAAATAGCTCAAATTATTTCATTCGCAACTATTATTACTATAACATAATTCCGTAAAATGTGAGCGCGGAACGCTTGATTTTTTTGTAAAATTTGATGGCATATTTTTAGGCATTTTTGTTTTGTGATACATATCGCACACTAAATACAAAACAGTCACAAGTCAAAAAACATAACTTTTCAGGAGAAACGAAAAATAAAACTCTTCGGTTGAAACTGCAGAAGAAAAGCAATTTTTATTTAAACATACAAACTTAATTTTTCCAGTTAATGAAGAAAGTGATGAAAAATATAGTGGAATATGTGTTTTGTAAATTGATTTATAACAAAAAGTCGTTATCGAAAAATTTTGAGTTGTGCTGTTTTGTATTAAGTGTGCGATATATTGAAACTTCAAAAACTTTTTATATTTTTATTATTTTGAAATTTTCAGTTTTACAAAAAATTTGAACTTATTTCGTCGTACCTACTATAGTTTCCATTTTTACTCTAAGGTATATTATAAATTTTTGGAACTAAAAATTGTTATTTGCACATTTTTAAATCGAGTATGTGACCATCGCTGATTTCTAATTCAGCTTAAATAATATCAGTATTTCATGTTTTTTTTTATTAAAATCGGGCCCGTCATTTTTGACGGGAAAGGACTAGTTACTATAACATAATTCCGTAAAATGTGAGTGCGGAACGCTTGAATTTTTTGAAAAATTTCAGAGCATATTTTTAGGCATTTTTTGTTTTGTGATTTATTGAAACTTCAAAAACTTTATATTTTTTTTTCATTTTGAAAGTTCAGTTTTATAAAAAATTTTTAAAAATATTTCGTCGTACCTACTATGGTTTCCATTTTTACTTTGAGTTATAAGTTTTATAAGTATTTGAAACTGAACATTTTTATTTGAATAATTTTATAATAATCTTTAATTTTATTAATAATCTTAATAGAAATTAAATTTTAATAATTTATATTTTTAATTTTGCGCACGCTTTCATTATTTGAAAGCGCAAAATTTTCGTAAGAAAGATGCTATTTATTTTTATTTCTTAAAGCCAAACATATTCGTAGAGTGTGACATTACTTATTTTCACGATTACTCAACCTTGAAAGAAAGCATTTATTTAATGTTCTCTTAACTATGAAAAAAAGTTAATTAACCAAGAATAAATTTTTTTTTAATATTCTTTCTTTAAGTGCTCTCCTTTCTTTTTGAAAATGTTTCTTGAACTATGTATTCATCGTTATTTTATTTCTCCCCCTTTTTAAAAATGTGCGTAAAACACACTGTTACCCATTACGACTTAAAAGCGTTAAGTCCTATCTTAAGATATAAATAAGAATGAAGTTCACATGCCGACAATTTTTTATGCAAAACATTAAGTTAACCGTTTAAGTATCTAACAGTCTATGTCTGGTTTTTATCGGGAAGTTGAACTTCACATGTTTTACCACCACCAATTTGAGCAAGTAACAAACTCAGTAATAAAATTTTAAAAATACATACATATGTGTAAGAATGGTACAGTCGGTAAAACTCGACATTGGCATAGATTTGAAACTGCTTAATTTCAAATAATATATTTGAAATCAAAACAAAAGAGATGAGCACGTTACGCTGTTTTTATATTATTAAGACCCAAAGATATTGAGACCAAAAGAATACTGAAGCTTCTACAGATAGGAAGAAAGATTTAACGTTTGTTTATATATTTTTATTACTTACGCTATATTTTTATTACTTCCGTTAATAAAAATTCCTTAAGCATTGCTATTCCAACACAGCTCTATTGATACGTAACAAGCTAACACTCAATGTGAACATACTCTGGTGCTGTTGTGAAGGGTATTTTTTAAATACATACAAATACTTTCAAAATGTTCTTTAGCAATCCTTCAGTACAGAGTTGTTGAATTTAATGTAATGTCAACGCGGAAGCACAAAAAGATTTGATTTAGTACTTTCCGCTAGAGTCATTAAATTGCTCGCAATCGCTATGACTGCAGATAGCAGCAACCAGCTAGCTGAAAGGCAAACATTGGATTTATCGAGCTATTCGTTGCCATCATCACATCACATACCACAAGTTATCCGATGCTGGCATGTCACTTGGGCAGTCAATAAACCAACGCAACGCAACCACAACAAATTCCACTGAAAATATTTATTCTCAAAAAGTCACAACTACGCTTTATTACTATAAAATAAAACCCTTAAGCATTCACTGCACGCACATATATTACACCCAAAAAAAATATATTGTTTAGCAGATGTAAATAAGCTTTAAGGGCTGAAATGTGGGGTTGCAATGAATGGGTTTAACTTTAGTATGGTTTGGGCTGTTTAAAAATAAAACGCTTAATAAACTTTAAAACAAAAATAAAAATATATATAAAAACCAAATAGCGTACCGACTACAATTATTGGCACCCATATGGAAATTTTGCCTTGCAACCTTTAACATTCATTCTGTTTTCAAGCGAATCTTCTCTTTGAAATTTTATTTTATTATTCGGAAAATTCTGAATTGGAAGCAATTTTTAACATTTTATGTAAGTTCCCTGTATTTTGTGAGAATTAAAATAAAATAAGTCTTTCGAAAACCACAACTATTGGCACGTGAATACAATTATTGGCACTTGAGTACAATTATTGACTCTTCAAAAACTATAATTATTGGCATATTACCACAATTATAAGCACCCAAAAAAATGTAATACTTGGCACCTAGTATTTAAAAAAATTAAAAAATCATAGCTTTATTCATATAATTTTTTTTATCATAAACACAAATTACACTGTGCGACAATTTAAGGCCCAATTGGAATAACCTCAAATATCGCAATGGTTTATAATAGTGCATGGTCTATAGATTATGCCCTCATACTCAGTTTTATCGGATTAGGTCAAATAAGAGAGAAATTCAAGGTCAAATTTCACCTTTAAGTCACAAATTTTTTCTTATAACTCTTAAACTAAATTCAAATCCTGTGTAGTTACTGTCTCTAAGTATTTGCAATGGATGGTTATTTACATTTTGAGACCATTTTTTGCTCAAAGAGTTAAGTAAGGGGGGTATTATTTCTTCCAAAACAGACCTTTTTAAAATAAAAAACAAAATTTTCAATAGTTCAGTTACTTTGTATTTGTCTTCAAAAACAATCAGATTTTCCTGAATTTTTGTACACACCTTAGGTAAAATAAAATAAACCACCTCTGAAAAGATCACAACAGTTACATGTGCGCATCCAAAGATATTCGTGTTCAAAGATTACCGAAGATGGTAACTTCGTTAATAAAAGGCCTAGAGTAAAATCATTCAGATGAAAATTATAGAGCCAACAATTTTCTACAAAACTGTTCTTAACATCTTTACCGAAAGAGTTACCGTTTTAAAGATATGAGCGTAAATATGTAATTTCAACATACATGAAAAATTAAAACGGTAAAAATAAAAATTATTTTTATTTCTATTTCTTCCCAAGATCAAAATTTTTCATACATGTTGTAATTACATATTTACGCGTATATCTTTAAAACGGTAACTCTTTCGGTAAAGATGTTAAGAACAGTATTGAAGAAAATTGTTGGCTCTATAATTTTCATCTGAATTATTTTACTCTAGGAATTACATTAACGAAGTTACCATCTTTGGTAATCTTTGAATCCGAATATCTTTGGATGCGCACATGTAACTGTTGTGATCTTTTCAGAGGTGGATAACTTTATTTAACTTTAGGTGTATGCAAAAATTCAGCAAAATCTGATTGTTTTTGAAGACAAATACAAAGTAACTGAACTATTGAACATTTTTTTTATTTTAAAACAGCCCTGTTTTTGAAGAAAAAATTAACCCCCTTACGAAACCTTTTGAGTAAAAAATGGTATCAAAATGTTAAGAACCATTCATTGCAAATATTTAGACGCAGTTACTACACAGGATTTGAATTTAGTTTAAGAGTTATAAGAAAAAATATGTGACTTAAAAGTGAAATTTGACCTTGAATTTCTCTCTTATATGACCTAATCCGATAAAACTGAGTATGAGGGCATACTATATAGACCATGCACTACTAGAAACCATTGAGATATTTGAAGTTATTTTTTCGTGTCGCACTGTGTTATTTATTTTGCTTACATACCTAGCTAGCAGGTAAAAAATAATACAAATTTTATTCTTACTTAGTTACTTAGGTGGCCATGACAACCCGTTGTCGAGTTACGGCCGACTTCATCAGCTCTCTCCAGGCGTGTCTGTTTCGCGCGCACCGTCTCCAATCTCTTTCACCAAGCGTGGTTAGGGTTTCCTCGGCTTGGTCAATCCATGGGAGGCATGATCTTCCTGTACGTCGTCGACCCTCGGCTTTCACCTCAAACACCTTTTTCGCTGGAGCTTCTTCTTCCATATGATAGACATGACCAAGCCAACGTAGTCGCTGAATTTTTATACGCTGGACTAAGTCAATGTCGTCGTCGATTTGTTTTCGTAGGTTTTCTCCAAGATTTGGCGTAGTGTAAAAATATGGTCTTGTCACGACCCAAGCCACACTGATAAGGTCCAATCAGTATTTTGGTATGCGGCTTCAATCTTTCACACAATACGCTCGAAATAACCTTGTATGCGATGGAAATAAGACTGATAAATCGGTAGTTGGCGTAGATTGTCGAGTCTCCTTTCTTAAGTATAGGACAAAGCACACTGAGATTCCAATCTTCGGGCATGCTTTCCGCTAGCCATATTTTGCAGATGAATTGATGGACGTACCTTATCAATTCACCGCCGCCAGTTTTAAACAATTCAGCAGCCAGGCCGTCAGCACCTGCAGCTTTGTTGGGTTTGGGTCGCTGGATAACTTTAACCTCGATATGACTAGGTGGTGGAATTTCCACTCCATCATCGTTGATTAGTGGTGTCGGATTACATTCTCCAAGGGCGGAATTGTTGGAATCCTCGCCAAAAAATATTATCTCCATAATCTCAATGCACACTGCGTATCTGTAACCAGATCACCAGATTTTTTTGTAAGACATTTGATGTGGAATTCCTGTCTTTAAGGAAAATCTATCCGCTGGGAGACTTTCACCCATTCCACAATTATGGGAATTATGGGAATTTAAATGTCAAAATTCCCTGTCTTTTTGGCATTGTCAATAATCTGAAAATATGAAAAATGCAAATATTGGCACTACAAAAAAGTACAATGACTGGCAGTGCCAGTTATTGTAGTTTTACAAATTCAGTTATTGACACCCCCTGCCAATAACTGAATTTTATTTTTGTAGGAATCAATTGTAGGCACCCACTTATTTTTACAATATCGCAGTTAAAATTGAAATAAAAAGACTACGTTTAACTATTCAATATTTAAATAATCTCAAAATAAAGCGGGCTTACACAAAAAATCCATTAATAAATAAGAAATAGTACTCACCAAAATTTCAGCTCGCTATCGATATCAACACTTTAAAACGTTTTTTCTCCGACGACGGAAAGACATTTGCAGTGTCGAAGTTTACAAGCAAATAAGTTAATTGATCTTATTGCAAAATATAGAACAAAGAGAGGAAATAAACTACAAAATTAGAAAAGTACAGTTCATAAATAACGGGAGGTTAACGATGTTTCATAAATGCTATTCAAGTAAAGGGTGCCAATAATTGGGGTCAAATTTTTGGGTGCCAATAATTGTAGTCGGTACGCTACTGTACGAAAATATAACATAATTCATTTAATCGATAATAAAGCAATGTTGAGGAAAAAGTTTGGAGAATTATGAGCAAATTTATGAACTAAACTGTTCTCTAAAACATTCAAAAATACTTTTTTTACAAAAACGTACGCATGATTTTTGTCTTGATTGCTATAATGCACAGAAGGCCAACCGACTTGTATAACGTCCATAAACTCAGATATAATCGTAAATGCATGCTACTTAGTTGAAGGATTGTTTTAGATCTCCGATTTAAAATTCAATAACATAAATTCAAAATTTGAAATGTGACCCGGACCATTTTAATTTGGTAATGGGAAAATCACTTTTTAAATCGTGAATTGCTTTATACATGGCAATAGAAGCAAAAACCATGGCAATTTTTGGATAGAATACAAAAAAACTATGCGTCTTTAGATACAGTCCACGAATTGAACTAATTTTTAGATTCGCTCTTCAAAGGAGCGAAAGTTCTGATACTCAAGGGCAAGCGCCATCGACAAAAACCAATAGTAGTTGGAAGGGCTAATGTCTGGGTTAAACGGTGAGTGGGGTAAGACTTCCCATTTTAGCGTTTTAAGGTAAATTTGACCGGCTGCGCACCATGTGGCCGTGCGTTGTCATTTTTCAAAATAACTTTGTCGTGGTTTTGTTTGTATTCGGTAGAGCTACCCTGTGACAGTTTATCAAGCCCCATTGGTCGCACTTAATACAGAGCATGACCCTTTTCACTATAAATATTGGGCTTAAGGCGTCGATTCAAAATCATAATCGAGATTGGTGTTATAGTAATGGAACCATTTCTCATTCACATAAATAGAAATTTATTTCTTTTTTTTTTAAATAACTTTAAAATGGAATACATCAAATATGCAATGACCCGCCTGTGCATGACCTCAGAAAATCCCATTGCATCCGATTGGCCGTTTTGTTCAAATGTTCCATAGAATCCATAAAAATGCCTATGACCCGACCCGCCTGTGATCTCAGATAATCTCATTGTATCCTATTGGCCAAAGAATCATCCAATTTTTATCCAAACGCTCCATTGAATCCATAAAACTGCCAATGATTCGAATTTGACCACAGATAATCTCATTGCATTTGATTGGCCATAAAATCATTAATATTGAAAATTCAAGCGTAACCTGTTACGGTTGAAAATTGAAGCAGAACGTGTCACAATTGAAAATCCAGCCATAACATGTCACACTTTATGGTTGAAAATTCATAATTTTTTTTTGCTTTCTTAAATAATTTCATTTCATACAAACCTATTCTTAAGTAGTAAACTCCAGAAAGCCGAAGTTTAAAACATTTTAGTTCAGTTTTATTCCCTGTTTCATTCGATATATTGCTCTAATGCGGCTAAAGCAATTTCAATTCAAACAATGACGGACTCAAACTTTTTTGATTGGTTCGTCTGTTAGTTTGGACTCAAACCATTGTTTAATAAATTTTTTTCTCTCGTTTATTTTGATCTGACACTGCTTTTGGAAATGAACTTAAACAACAAAAATCAATAAACCAAAAAGCTATACCTTCCGAACAACTTATAATTCTATTTTACATGGATTTTCGAACGCCTAGTAACTCATAAATTCGCTTTCTTTCATAAAAGTGTTAAATCGGTTTTAGTACCCGTTTAGTATGATGTTTACTCGGCTAAAGAAGTTTCAATTAAAAACTAGTAAGGTATATCTTCGACTTGGCCGAAGTTAAAATACCCCCACGGGTGAGATTTAAAAAAGTTTACTATTTGGATGACGTCTAAAATACATTAATATCAAATTGATATAATATACACAAATACCCAATTTCAGTTCAGTAGCCTAGTTAATATTAGCCTATTTATAGAGTTTTCAATATGAGGGTTGCATGGGAGGTGGGCGTGTTCGTCGGTGGATGGCGCCCATTTTTCTAACAAATCTTAATTATACCCTAAACCTTTATTAACTTTGTGCAAACTTTGTAAAGCATAGAACAAAGCGAGTCCGGTACAGAAAAGTATATATATTCTTGATCAGCGTCATCACGTGAGTCGAGCTATCCATGTCCGTACGTCCGTCTGTCCGTGTGTCCGTCCGTCTGTGTGTTGTCCGTATACACAGGATAAGAATAAGGAGTTGAGATAATTCAATGAAATTTGGAACACATGGTTATATGAACCCAAGGATCTGCACTGTTGAATATTTTTGGAATCCGCTCACGGGCACGCCTACCACCCATACAACGCAAAAATTGAATACTGCGTAAATAAGTTCATGACTAGCTTACAACAATAAAATTTGGTGTGTATGTGTTTTGTATCAACACAAAGATGTTTTCGAAAAATTGGTGTCATCCGCTCACGGACACGCCCACCTCCCATACAACCCAAAAATTTAAAACGGAATAAATAAACCTCTGTTTAATCTACAGAGATAAAATTTGGTACGTATGTTTTTTATGACAAAACAAAGATGGTTTTGAAAAATGGACATCATCCGCCCATGTTCACGCCTACCTACTATACAACGCGAAAATTGAAAACTGCATTAATAAGCTCATAATAAGCCTACAACAATAAAATTTGGTGTGCATGTGTTTTATATCAACAAAAAGATTTCATCGAAAAATGGATGTCATCCACTCACGAACACGCCCACCTCCCATACAACCCCAAAATTGAAAACGCAATAAATAAGCCTATGTTTAACCAACAGAGATACAATTTGACACGTATGTTTTTTTATGACAAAACAAAGCTGTTTTAGAAAAATGGACGTCGTCCTCCCACGGACACGCCTACCTCCCATACAACCCAAAAAGTTTAAAACTCAATAAAAAAGATTATGTTTGTCATAGAGATTGAATAAATTTGGTATGTATGTATTTTATACCAAAACTAAGGTGTGTTCAAAAATTGAGAGTAATTCGTTCATGAACACGCCCACCTCCTATAGTGAAAGCACAATAAAAGCATTAACTGTGAGCTACAGGAATAAAACTTGGTATGAGTAAATTTTTCTTCAACATTTAAAATCATATTAAATATAGGTTTCATCCGCCCACAGACACGCCCATTTTCAATTAAATTTTTTTTTTTTAAAAGTGAGTTAAGGGTAATTCATAGCCGGCCTAAACCGACTTTAGACTTTCTTTACTTGTTTTATTATAAAAAGAATAAATATCTAATTTTACTTTTGTAGCTTCGAGAGAAGCCTATTTATATAGTTTTCAATTTTGGGGTTGTATGGGAGGTGGCCGTGTTCTTGGGTGGATGACGTTAATTTTTTTAACACATCTTAATTTGTATATAAAAAAAATAAATATCTAATTTTATTTTTGTAGCTTCGACACAAGCCTCTTTATATATGTTTCAATATTAGGGTTGTATGGGAGGTGGGCGTGTTAGTGATTGGATGACGCCCATTTTTCTAGCACACCTGAGTTTTGTCATAGACTACACAACTACTGAATTTTAGTTTAGTTTAGTTTTAGTTAAATATCGAATTTCAGCACGATATCTTCAAAATTACGGCTGCAATCGTGCCTACAGACAGACAGACGGACATGGCTAAATCGACTCCGGTGGTGATTATGAGCAAAAATATATACACTTTTCTATACCTACCACTCCTCCTTTTGGGCGTTACACACGTCGTGACCAAATTTATATTATTACGCAGTACGCGTGGGGGTATAAAAATACGTTGATATATCTTTAATTTTGTATACGTTTAATCAAATATGTTTTCTAGTTCCGTTGATTCTAAAGAAAATATGAGAAGATCAGCTGCAAGCCACTTAATGGGTCACAAGTTGCGAAAAAAATCTAGAAGGCCTTGAGGTTAGCCGTGACCAAGCGGTCTAGGCAATCAGGGGGTGACCAGCTAAGTGCTGCGTCTTGAACGAAAAACCCACCTTTAGACCCAAAATTTAGTGCTCTCCAAGACCTTGAAAATGGAATGTGCGTAGGGTTTCGGTCGCACCACATTAAAATCGTCCAAAAAACACCAACCCAGTCTCCCGTACGAACAAAAAGCGGACACACGGAGAGAATTCGGTTCAGACAATATTCCTTATAAGCGTAATTTATATGCTATTTGCTCACATTTATCGACCAAGAACAACTAATAATAAAATAATCATTTGTGTGCATAAACTCAGAGCAAGAGAAAATCATCATTTATTCGCAACTGATGTTAGATGTATCACCAACAGACACGATCATTATTAATTTTTTTTTATTAATTTCAACATACCTGGACCTGCATAAACTGCCTGGAGAGCATCACAACTTTGAACAGTTGTAAAACTATTACCGTTGTCAGCGTTATCTAAGTATGATTGCAAAACACTTACTTAATGTAAGCCTTTCCAAGAATTTTTGCAACAGTTAAACAAAGTAACTTGAAAATGAAGTACCTAGGTAACTGTTTTTCAAGCTTGCTTTTTGTATTGCATGTAAGCTTACACCAAGCACTATTTCTAAATTGCTGATAGGGATATAATTTTTTTTCAGGATATGTTTGGCAGAGACACTTATTGTTATATTGTACCTGTCACTTACCTGTAACTGCTTAAACTACTCATTCTAAGAAACCGTATTTTTTCTAAAAATGAATCGTGGATATTTGTCTTTTTTCATTTAGTAACTTTAATAAAATGTTGAGACTTCCATGAGCAATTTCTTCATAATGTATGAAGTTGCGTTGATTATTAAAATTTTGTTGTTATATTAACTGATCAAAATATGTGATCAGTGTTTTTTTACAGAATTATAGCAAAAATTGTGAACATAGAATAAACGATTAATAAAACAATTTATTGTTAGCTTATGAGCGAGCAGCTTGATCATGAATAATGCGCAAACAATTTTCTCCATGCAATAATTTACATATGCAACTGGAATGTCCAGACCCTTAATAAGGAAGGTGACCCTGTCCAATTGGTAGTCACCCACAAAAAAAAAGGCTTACATCACCGCCATTACGGAAATTACGCCACCTTGTTTCCTGGTTGACACTTGTGATCAAAAGGCTAGCCTCGATACGCCAGGATGCTGTCTATAGTACACGAGCCTAGATGACTTATATGACCACTGCCAAGCCCATGATGTGAAAATAAATCTCGATGATTTTAACGCGAAACTCGGTAGATAAAGCGTCTTTGGCTATACTGTCGGTCAGTGTCTCCAATTAATTTTGAAGATAAGATTTTTATGACTTTTTTCCCTTCGTAAATTTTTATTGAACTAGTCATTTTTTGTTTGACATGAAATTTAAAAGTTTAAAAAATCACATAAATAACATTTTTTTTGCAATTTTTGCTATAAACATGTGAAGAGATCAGTTTTTCCTATTTTTCGCCATTGTCAAACAGAAAAAAATGACAACGTGTTGGCATTTTTCATGTGACTGACAACAACTGACCATTGAAATTGACATAGTAAAAACCAGGCTTTAGCCACTGCATAAGCTTGCGTAAAAGATTATCGTAGATTTTCAGCATTCTCTTTTGTTTTCATTTTGATGCTAAACTATACCCGAGATGTCCTAGACACCCAGTCTGCATGAAGTTATCATACATGAAAGCGAGTTTATCCAATACGCATTCTTGCCGATAGCGCACTGAGAGGGCCAGGAGCCACAAAGTAAAGATTTTAAAAATGTAAGTGAAAGATATAGCAGGAAAACAAGCAGAATGGATAATATTCAAGATAGAAAAGAGCAGCAGTTGCTCATTTCATCAGATCCATTAATAACAAATACTCGATCATTGCCGATTTTAACAAACAAGAATTCATTTAATCCAGAAGTTGTACACTAAGGGAAAAAGTTATGTAGTCAGTACAGAGACAGCTATGTAAAATCTATTCACTGCAACTTGTATGAGAACGCAACGAGGGCAGTATTTACTGAGTAAAGGGAGCGTGTACTGAGTACATATCAATTTATTCACTTTTTAAAATGAATAAAAAATGTATTCAATACATCATGTTATGTGTTGAATACATAGCAGACTTCAATAGATACAAGCAACGTGTACTCAATCAACGTGTTATGTAATTTTTTACAAAAACTTTACTCAATACATAAAATATAGACTCAGTACACGTCCCCCTTATACGATTGAAGTGAGACATTTATTCAGTACATAACATATGGACTCAGTACACGTCCCCCTTATAGGATTGAAGTGACACATTTATTCAGTACATAACATATGGACTCAGTACACGTATCTGTTGCACATCGGCACACGATTTTGCTGTTTTATGTCATTCGTTTCTTGATTTTCAAATAAGCAACATCTCTAAAGCCTGTAGAAAATCAGAGCGGGAATGAGTTTATCCACTGTACTCTAGAACAAAAGCGATGATTGGATAAGAAATGAATGGCTGGGTTTCTATAAGTAATTGGCAATTATTTTGTGAAATCTAGTCATTTCTTTATTAAGTTATTTATTGCATTTGTTAAGAGGGTGATTTGGGTGATGTACTCATTAAATAAATGTAAATTATGTATGTACTCATTACATAAAATTATGCATTTAAAATATGTAATGAGTAAATAATGTATGTACTCATTGCATAAAATTATGTACTCCAAATATGTAATGAGTAAATTATGAATGTACTGAGTCAATAATCTATGTAATACGTACATAAGATCTTTACTCATTACATAAAATTATTTTTAACAGTTTGCGATGAGTGCATAAAATTCTTTATTGACTACATAACCGCTTGAAAGCATTATGTAGTCAATAAAGATTTCAACATGTACTCAATACATGAAAAATGTAAAATTTTTGTGTGCAGAAAACTATGCGATGAGTACATAAATTTATGTATTGAGTCCATAGGTTTTTCCCTCTGTGTAGTTATGTAAGAAGCTAGGTTCGTGAGCATGGAAGTTTAATCTGATAGTTCTGATGAATAAAATACACTTATTGAATTAAAATATGAATGACGTTATTAATAAAATACGTGTTAATTTTAATTCCACTTAATTAACTCTGGCTGTTGGTATAATAAATTTAACGAGAAATAGCTACTTATAATCATCGTTTTAATTCCGAATACTTAAAGTTTTTGAAATTTGTCCATATATCAATTTCGGTTGTATGGGAGGTTGCGCTTCATATTGTCAAATCTTATTTAAACTAATTGTGGTGTTTAAGACAATTGCTTTAAAGACAAATACTAATCTTCGTTGTTTTATTCTGAAAAGTTCTTAAAATATTTCAAAATATTATTATAAGCTGTATGGAAGGTACCATGCCCCTTTGTAATCTTTTCATTTAAATAAGTTTTTGTACTTTAGAAAGTATCAAAATAGCAGAATACCCATTCTGGTGCAGATACATTAGGAATTGGAGTTGTGGCCAACCCTCTCAAACAAGCGGCAGTGTGCGCGGTAAACAGCAACAACAATGTCACCCTTAAAATAAAGCGAAGAGTACAAATTGCTAAAACTGACACTCTTAAAGACGCTGAATATACCTGAGCTGCTCTATGGCGCTGAGGCATACAGCTGCTCTTTAGGTTTTCGAGAGGAAAGTTCTGCGCAAAATATATGATCCTGTTTGAGTTGGCGACGACTATCGCATGGATAAAGAAAGTCTAGCGAAGAAGGTGTTTGAGGGTCGACCATGACGTCGTCTCCGATAGATTTACCAGACCGCGGAAGTCTTAGCCCCGCTTGGTTAAAGAAATTCGAGAAGCACTCACAAAGCAGAGGCGCCTGGCAAGAGCTGATGAAGCCAGCCAAAGTTGACCCGACCACAGGTTCCCATGGCCACCTATATAAGTTAATAAGTATGTCGCTTGTTTCAAAACTAAACAAACACAAATTGGTCATTTCTGCCCTTGAAAGGATTTTGACCGAGCTACTTATGATCAATTGTGTTGCGTGTGTTATTAAATGTTTGCACACAATTGACCGAGAACTGGACCTACATGTTTTATGCCGGCTTCGAATGGGTAAAGTTCATGTTTTCTTTATAAGATTAACATGGCATTATTTACTCTCTGAGGTTTGCCATTGTCTGCAGAGCGGTGGTGACCGATCAGAAAATTTTTTATTAAAAAAAACTTTGTCGCGAGTGGTAATCACTCTCTGGCTACGGGTATGCAAGTCACACACATGCCACGGTCACCACGTTTGTTTACCTGCTTAATAAACCTACAAAAGTTTTCAATTTCTTTTATTATTTCCAAAACCTCTTCTTGTAGAGTATGCTTTTTCAGTAAAAATATATTCACTAACATTTACGGGATAAAATATTTCGAGGTTTTTAAAAATAACAACATAACAAATTTTTTCATAAGAATTTAAAATTGAAGTACTAAAGAATTTTTATGAACAAGTTCCGACCAAGCTTATATCGAATAATTGCAAGTACAGGTTAATGTTATACCTATATCTGAAGTATTATTCTTAAATCCGAACTCAGATAACAGCCTCTCATACAGATATACTAAAACTAATCCGGAAAGATATTTTTACGACCGACTTCAACGAATACAGAGAATTGTTTTCGATAACCTTGAGAACACAAAATCTGAACGCATTACAACAAGTACTTAGAAAGCATTTCCATGGGAATGCTCATAAGAAACGGTGTAGAGAAGGATACTTGCGTTGATGTACACATTAGCTTCTTTACCAACATATCTTTACTGTTGTTCCTCTCCATTTACGCACCAAACATAAAAACACCAACACACATATACGCTCATGCAAGCACGTTCAAAGGCAAGCCCGGCAAATGAAGTAAATTATTTCAACGAAATTCTCCAAAAATACACATTAACCGACAAATACACATACATACACTCAAACATATCTCGTTATATTTGGTTGTTTTTTGTTGTCGTTTCATTGGCAATAATAAGTTTTTCGGGCTTTGAGTTGGTTCTAGTGCACATTTCATCGCATGTGCATGTGTGTTTGTATGCCTGTTTGCCCAGTCGGCAATGGCAGGTGTCCGAAGTCGTACGGGCGGGCCTTCATATGGATTTTGTAAGCGCTATATATATATATAGTATGTACAAGCATACTTCATTTCTAAATTAGAAAATTTTCCAGGTCTCGGCCATCCACTGCTCTAGTGAGGTCTTTAAGAATGGCTGATATAAGATAAGAACCAAAATTAGTAAAGAAACTTTTTACATTTTTTCAAACCATTATCGGGGATGTATCAGTCAGAGAGTTCATTACTTTATCATGTTTTGGAAATAATATATATATTTTTCTTTAAACGATAAATTACTCCGAATTTAAAGGTGAGTCCCTGATAGCCAAAACCTTTGTGCTGCACCGACTTTGGTCGAGATAACACAGATCTTAACGCTACGTACACAGGTGCAACGAGGAAGTCGTGTATTTTAACGTCAGAAGAAGCAGTTAATGCATGTCTTCCTTTGTAGAAGGATGGCTTAATATTTACCTATTGGGTGGCTCTGTTTTTGCCTATACGTACAAATGTGTGTATGTATTATGTGTGATAATATGCGGTCGTGAATTCTGATGCCTGATGTGTTTCTCTTGGCTAGTTTTTGTTTATACTTTGGTTTTGATATACAGTTATTTTTTGTTTTGTTTTTCTATCTTTCATTCTGAACCATTTCGGGTGCATGTGTATCTAACGGATACTCTGTTTAACTAATTTGCCGGTGAAATTAGATTGTATGAGTGTATGCGTGTGTGTTTACTTCTGTTGCTGCTTGTCGCAGTTCTATATTGAAAAATAATTATGTTGAAAACGGATATCAAAGTGCGATTTATTTTTATTAGTAACGGATGTCAATGTGCGGAAAATTGAGAAATTAGAAAATATTGGGCAACCCTGGGGCTTTTCTTCTGTTAGCACAATTCCAGTGCAAACAAAAACAATGCATAACGTTGGGAATATTTTTTGTTATTTTTGTTTTTTTTTTGTTGTATTTGTTTGTTTTTCGTTGTTGTTCAAAGCATAGCATTTTCTGGTTGTTGTTGTTAGTCTATTATCATTATAACTAATGTTATTCTCCGTTGTATTTTTTGGTGTTGTTTCTGTTGTTATTGTTGTTGCCTTTCAGATTAATAGAAAACAAGTTGTTAATTTGTATAAATTATTGCTGCAATTTATTGTAATTAGATAAAATTCTATGGACATAACCGAGCATATCACATAACATGGATTGGGCTTTGGTGCAAATATATTATGTCAACATAAGAGAAAAAAGTTAACTATGTATATACATGCAATATTGAGAGTATCGATAAGAGTACTAATTAAAATCAGTGCAAATTAACAGTTATTTATGTACAATTATAACGGAAAAAAATATTATTATTTTCCCTTGTAATCTGCTCAACTACGATAAGCCAACTGATCTGAATGTGAAAACGAAAAAGACCAACAAAAACAAAATCATTGATTAATAATATGTTCAAATAGGACTAATGTATTTCGCAAAAGTTCATTCAGGAGAAAAATACTTGAATTTTTAATAATGGTTTCTGAAAGAAAATCACTGAACCATCACTTTTGAGTTAATAGCCTCATCTTTCGAAAAAATCGCAAGAATGATATTCAATATGAACCAAAAACTGTTGACGATTTTTAAGTAAAAAATGTTAAAATGAATTGGACTTAATAGCTTATAAATTGATAAAAAATTATAGCTTAAACCGGAGCTCCAGACCAAGTACGATAACTAAAGTTTTTAACTGAACTTCTGTAAAGTTATTTTGTACAATAAATACTACTCTAGCAATACTCCTCAAATTTTGAACATAAAAGAATTGATATTATTTATTTATCTAACACTCTTTAGCCCACTGATCATTTCACGAAAGTGAACCCTTTGAATAATATGCCTTACTTCAAGCTTAATCCAAATGTTGTTTTTAAAATTGGATAAAGTATTTTAATAAGCGTTTTCCAAGTGTAATATATTCAAAATATCAATTAGCACTGGCAAAAAAGTTTTATTCTGTGGCTCAGTTGGTAAGCCACTTGTTTAGTTGATTTGTTGTGATTTGGTTCACTTTCGTTTCACTTTAGTTTCAAATCTCAAATTTAAATTTTTCATACAATGTCTTAAAACCAAATTGCCTCAACAATAACTCAACTTTAAAAATTCTTGTTTCTTTGTTCATTTACAAACGCGAACTGACTGTACCTTTTTAGACTCGAAACACGTTAGCTTTTTTATATTACGTTATTCTTTAGCAGTTACTTTAAGTTTTTGTGTACATATGTAAATATACATAAAGAGATATAAAAAAGAACTATATGAGCAAATTGAGAAAATTATAGGATACAGTTTTATGGTAAATAATATACCCAGTAGGAAATTATAAAAATATAAAAATACTCTGTTCGGCGGCAACAGTGATGACTAAAGGATTAATATATTTTTAGTTGAAAAAGCTTGTATTGCACAAACATTTCTTTTTAGATTTGTATAATAAGATTTAACATTAAATTGAATTCGTGTATTTTTATTTCCGGTCAGTTAAAACTGAGAGAATCGCCTGATATAAAAAACAGCATTTATCTATTTTGTAGGATTTTCTTGTCATTCAGCTTTACCACATCTTTGACCATATTTTTTTTTTTTTTTTTTTCAATTCAGTACAAAAGATTACTCCATGAAAATCTATATTCATACATACATATATACGAATATAGATAGATACGAATGGATGCGAACGCCCTACTTCAATTTTTGTATTGTTTAAGTTAAATCGAAATCTCACAAAGCAATCACTGACTATTGATGATGGAAGCGAACAAATTTAGCCCAAATTACTAACAAACAAAGAACAATTTTCAGTACGCCATAAATTCCTGTCATTTAATTGGCACGAAAAAAAAATGCATTCACTATATATTTTTTTTTTTTTTTTTTTTTTTTTTTTTCCAATGAAAATTTATGGCATCGCCAGCAATTCGTGGACCACCAGCGCTTTTCACAATACATACACAATGAAGTTCTTCGTTTATTGAATGAGTTTTTTGTTTATATTTTTTGTTTTATTATTTTTCCCCCTTATGTGTTAGTTTGTTCTCGATGAACGCTGCATTAAATACCTATTGTTTTTGACTCGTAGTATATTCAAAACTTGTAAAATATTTCCGTTTTTGGTCATTCCTCATGAATTCTTTTTTTTTTAAACAAAAACTTGCATTGGCTGGAAGGTGACAAGTGCAAAATTATTTTTCTATGCATTGGAGAAGAATTTTTGCGATGTTAGTCAAAAGCAAAATCTTGTTGTAGAGCATTTCTGGTAATTTTTTGAGATTAATATGGCCAACAGCCAGTTGATGGAGAAATGGTTGTGGGCAAGATAAGGCACATACATGATCAGTAAATATTTTCAGAATTCCTAAAGGAATTGTCTATAGTTCTAGTATATGCTTTATTGAAAAAATAACACCAACATTTTTCGAAAATAATAAAAAAAAAAATGTATAAAATAAACTAAAATTTTAAACTGTGGTCACTCATATACGCCAAAAAATGTACGTAACTTACGAGAATTTTTCTAATCGGTCACCACCTCTCTGCAGACACCATGTTGAGCTTCTTGATAACATGAACTTTAGCCGTTCGGAGTCGGCATAAAACGTGAAGGTTAAGTTCTCGGTCCATTGTGTGCAAACATTTAATAACACACAATTTTCGGTCACCACGGTGAATGAAAAAACCCAAGTTTATATTTTACTTGGTTCAATTTGTTTATTTGATTTTTTGTTCAATTTTTATTTCCTGTTTTTGGTGTACCTGTTGGTGGTATTGGAACTCCGAAAACTCGTTATGATAAACAGGTTTTAAAGTTTCACACAAATGAACCACGTACAAAATATAAATATACTAGTATAGAAGCCCGTCATACGACAGGTCGTATTCAAAATAATTAAGTCGCAGACGATATGACATTTTTCATTCTGGCGAAACAGGTTCTGGTCAAGACCATGACAGAATAATAAGGTAGGCTCATATTTTCACGGCTGCTCAAATGTCTAATTTTACACTAACAAAGCTGTGAGTGCTATAAACGTCAAACAATAAAGCCAGCAACAACAACTAGAAAAACTTAAATTCGAACAGCTGACTTTGACAACCAGCTCACTTCCTCTCCAATACGCGCCTACCTTATTATTATATCATGGTCCAGATTAACATGTTCAGCCTATACATAGCAATAACAACAGTTTGAGCGATATAGAGCACGGAGCAGGACGCTTGTCTTTTATATATTAAGATTGATAAAAACTGTTACTTTTAATATCTTCTAAGGCTAAAGACAATAATTTACATCAAACCAATGTTTTTTTAAAGTTATTTGATTGATTTGCTTGCGTTTTTTTACGTGCAAATTCTACTTCGGTCACAAAAACTTTTGTGCTAAATGACTTAACGCCAGGTGAAACCAACATTAATATAATGTAGAATATGTATAGATGCTTTTATCGTTTATTGCCATAATATTTTTGTCCTCATTCCGATAAGCTTATGGTTTCCAGATGTTTTGTTTGTTTGCTCAGTTAAGCTGTTGTTAGCAGAGAGTTAATGGACGCATACAAATTTATATTCTTTTAGAGGTACCGCACACTCGGCCGATTAAAAGTCTGTAGTGTGCGGTTCCTCTTAAAAACATTTTCAGTATCAGCTGTTATCAAACTTTGATGTCCTGATTCATCGGCCTCAGACTCTACATCTAAACACATGCAATCACAGGCCGCCACATAATTTTTTAATTTAATGAAAAATGTTGTTTTGCCTTCAAGCTCGTAAGAATGTATTAATGTGGAAGTTAAATTTAATATTTTTGCTCTGATGAAAATAATTTCTGTATGCTTTGCTTTAAGAGCCGCTGGACACTTGTCTCTCTACAAATACACTTTGTTTCAGCTCACAACTGTCAGGATCTAAATATTATTTAAAATGAAAAATTAAATTTATATTTATGTCGTACAGAAAGAATGACACATTTCTTTTTTGTAATGCCACGGCATTTTCATTTGTAAAAAAGCAGACAATGAATTGTCTTATTAAAAACGGTTTTAAATAAAGTATGTTCAAATAATTCTCAATTTAAGCACGGTTTTTAAGCTTGTTTTTTAAATTCTGAGTGAAATGTTCTTTGACTGATTGACTTATTCAGTTGAGTTAGCTTGTATTATTATTTAATAAATTTACAACATTGAATTAATATCCAAACAGTCGTACATCAACTCCTTAAATGATGGTATCTTAAAAATAGTTAATATCTTAATTTTTATTGCACCACACGTACAGCGTAAAGGTAATAATTTTGTCACTGCGTTTGTAATGCCCATAAGGAAGTGTGGCAGTAATGGAAAAGTTTTATATCTTTGTCGTTTTATAATAACAACTTAAGTCTGCCTAAGAAAGAATTAAGTGAATTATGCAGTTATTTCATATTTAAGCTACAAACTAGGAATTCGGTCGGAATTTGTGTATTCTGTGTCAAAACTGAGCTGTATTAGAAAAATGGGTGTTGTCCACCCACCGACACGCCCACCTCCAATACAAGCTTTAAATTGAAAACTATATAAAGACGCTTCTGTGAAGCTAAAAAAATTAAATTTGGCAATTATTCATTTTATATCAAACCTTAGGCGTGTTAGAAAATTGGCGTCATTCAACCATACCCACTTCACATACAACCCCAAAATTTAAAACTTTATAAAGAGACTTCTGTCGAAGCTCCAAAAATAAAATTAGGTATTGATTAATTTAATATTAAGAGAAAGGTGTGTTTTAAAAATGGGCGCCATCAATTCACTAGCACGTCCATCTCTCACACAACCCCAAAATTGAAAATTCTATAAAGAGGCTTATACTAAGCTGTAGTAGCTTATTGCATGTTATCCAATGCAGTTAAAAACGTTTGGTTGGAATGAAGAGGAAAATTCTGGATAAATTTATATTGATGAAAAATACCTACACGCGCTTTAATGGCTGGTAGCCTTAAGGACATCATTAGAAGGACATAATAATCTTTTTCTAAGCTATATGGTTACATTCCTTAGATTGTTTGAAGCTTATTCAAAGCTTTTTGTGCTGATTGGGGTGTTCGTACCGTGATTTTGAAACAAGATGTCTTCCACGTGAATTTCGAATTTAGCTATGCAGAAGTCTCAAATGTTTTGTAAAATTTATCACTGTGTGGTAGATGACGATTTTTCACAATTCCTACTCATTGCTCGTTTGCATAATTTTTCACGACTCAGCCTATGAAAATAAACTCACTCGGTCTACTACAGTTCGTTGGCTCGCACGTAAAACACTTATCACACAGGGCCACGGTCGCCACAATCCTCCACGCAGTATATTTATCCTCCAGTATACCAGCTAGCATTTGGACGATTGTATGACGTACGCGATAATTTCGCAATTCTTTTTTTTTAATCGTCCAGACGATTGTTACGGTAGAATTTTATTTTGCTCTTCCAAATGATGCTTTTGCGAGTCGTTGTGACGATTATTGGGCGAGTGAATCGCCGTTCACGCATTTTGGCTAACATTTTAAGATTGCTAGTAGGCACAGATCACATATTACTCTTGAATATGGTATTTATGCGACTTATTTTGATGACTGATTGACGAGTGTTTCTTCTTATGTTACTCTACAATCTCATGTAATCCTTATGACGACCATTAAAAGATTGTCATTTGCAGACGCGCATCGCAGACGACTCATTTAGGCGATTGTTTCAAGGCTCGCTTGCACTCAGGAAAAAAATGCTGTTATATCAAACAAATCATGGGTTGATATAACAGATTTCACTGTTGACAATGCTTCAACAAATGAAACTTTCAAATCAAGAGACGGTTGTCATTGAAATTTTATCACTATTTTGAAAGTTCAAGATTGGCCGAATGTGCTGACGTGTGCGTCTAGTACTCGACTGTCCTAGGTTCAAATACCGCCAAGGCCAACAAAGATTTTTTTATTTAAAATATTTTTTTTTTTAATAAAAATGAAAATAGCAACTTTTTCAAGATTCTAAGCAATTTATTTTGAAGGTTATTTTTGATCAAACAATTAATGAACCAGAATTATTATTTCAGTTATTCAATTACACTTTTTTATACTTTCATAGCTAGGATTCGAACCCGCGTCCTCCGCATGACAGTCTAGCACACTTCCATTGAGCTATTGGCAACGATAATATAAATATTGCAAAACACATTTAAAAAATATTGCTTAGAGAAAATAGACATTTCAACAAAAACACAAAAATATTTCAACAGATGATTTTAACAGCACAAAAATACTTTGAAACGTTCATTCAACAAAGAAAATTGTTTACTTAAACGCACATCATTCAATCTAATAGTGTTTTGAAATAACAGCGGCCGACTGTTAATATTACAGTTGATATTTTTCTGAGTGTGAAGTAGAAATACAAGCTTCTAACACGATTCTTGTCTACGCATCGTAGACGACTCAGAGATGAAAGAGTCACCGGCTTGACACAGTTTCTCATAACTTGTTTTTTAAGTTTTGAAATTATTATCATATTTATTTTCAAAAACACAAAACACAAGTTACAGCAGGAGAAGCCTTTTAAAAACTTTATAACAGCTCTTGCTTGACAAACGCTCTCAAGTTTCTAGTTTACATGTCAACGCATGCAATTGCGTGGAAAAACGTTAACGCCAACATAAATTCACTTAATTATGAAGAAAATATGAGAAAAGTTGGCGCCAAAATGTTGCCAAAAGTTGTTAACTACATTTTCATTTTTTTATCTTTGCGTCATTTTATATTTTTCAAAAGACCAAAATACTTATTTACAACAATGATAAAGAATACCAAATAAAACTGTCACAAAAGTAAGAGTCGGGGGAACAGGAAGTTGACAAAACGGACTGACAGATGTTGAAAGTATTTTGTTTTTTTTTTTAATATGCTCGCTGTTTGTTTTATATTTGTTTGTTTAGCAAACTGAATTTAAATCAGGCAACAACTGCAACGAAAACATTTAAGATAAACCGCAAAACTGGAAGGAGAAAAGTGCTGTTGAGTTCTAAAAATTTGTGGTTAATTAATTATTTATGCAGGCATTTTATTTAAAGGAAACCGCATAAAATGCTGATGTGGTTATTTATTATGCAGTTATCAAGAGAGGCAAATGGGAAAAATTAAAAGAAAAACTTGAAAATTCCATCAACATTCTTCACAGTTCGACTTTGTATTTCGCCAAGAATGAGCTACATGAGCTCTGCGGTTGATTCGACAGATAAAAGGAATAAAAAAGTCACATAGGAAGTTACGAAGAGAGAAAAAAAAGAGGAACAAAATGATGCTTAAGGTTCAGAAGCGGAAAATCATAACCAGTTATACTTAAAATTTAGCGAGTGATACTTTTTTGTAAAATTTCTTTCAAGCATTTAAATTTGAGGACAAGAAAATATTACCTTGAAACTGTGTTTTCTTTTCTATCATATTAATTGGTAAGGTTCTAAAGCTTGTTTTTTTAAAAAACTTATTCTTACGTCCACGAAAGCGATCTAGGTCAAACTTTTCTTTCTTGATTACACAGTTCAAATTTCAAACAAAACAGATTTCAAAAAAATTCAAAAATTCTTGTATGCCACTATATAGAGGATAAACTGAGCATATAAAGCATTAAATTATGTAAACTTATATATAAAAATCTCGTGTTACGGTGTTAGTGTTTGAACTCCTCCGAAACGGCTGAACGATATTTGGTAGGTATGAGAATACAATTACATTACATATAATACAATACAATTGATTCTTGGCCTTCTACTATCAAATATTTTTCTTTGGAAAGGGGGGCATGGTACCGCCCATAAAATTAAATTTTATGAAATTGCATATATTTGTAACTAAATGTCGTAAAACATTGAAACTTAGTATGAATTAACTGATGGGCCAGTTCTTTCAATTATAAAACAGACACGGGCATTGGAAAACGGGGAGTGGCTTCGCCAATACAATTAAAATTTTCGACACAGAATAGCAAAAGAAGAAAAATGCACAGAACATTTCAACTAAGAATGGAGTTCCTATTTGGTAGTGTCCTGCTACTGGAAAGGGCATTTTACAATGGATGTAGATCCGCCCATATAAGACATCATTTTTTAAACTGAGTCACTCGGTTTGGAGTAACTGGTGATATCTTACTACTCGGAAAAGTTTTTTTTCAATAAAAATGGCAAAAAATGGCAGACAATGGCAAATCTCAGAGAGTAAATAAGGCCATGTAAAGCTTCTTGAGATCATGAACTTTAGCCGTTCGGAGTCGGCATTAAACACGTAGGTCCAGTTCTCGGTCAATTGTGTGCAAACATTTAATAGCACACACAACAGAATTGATCATAAGAAGCACGGTCAAAGTCTTTTCAAGGGCTGAAATGGCCAATTTGTTTGTTTGTTAGCTTTGGAAATAATGGTCTCAGATATTGAAACTCAGAGCGGAGTTACTCTTTGTTGATGTCCTTATATTGGCAAACTGGGCGAACATTGGACAAGGACGGCAGCAACACGCCGGTTACCAGCTAGTATAATATCGCACACTAAATACAAAACAGTCACAACTCAAAATTTTTTTAAACCGACTTTTTGTTATAAATCAATTCACAAAACACATATCTCAGTGTCTTTTTTATTATTTTCTTCATTAACTGGAAGAATGAAGTTTGTGTGTTTAAATGAAAATTGCTTTTCTTCTGTAGTATCAACCAAAGGGTTTTATTTTTCGCTTCTCCTGCAAAGTCATGTTTTTTGAGTTGTGACTGTTTTGTATTTAGTGTGCGATATAATGATTCTGTACTACATATTTAAAAGTAGCATATAAAAACATATTTTCTGCAGTCTGTGTATTGGAGTTAACTGTCTGAGGGAAAACAATTAAAATAAGTTACTATTTAACCACCTAATTTCAATTTTTCCAAAGACAGTCACACACTTACTCCAAGACTGGACAAGAAAGAGACTAAAACCTGGTGCGATGTACTGCAGAAAAATACAAGTTTGCAAAGATCTTTCAACTAAATAACTATAAAATCATAATATTATGATTTTAATTTTTAAAGATGAATTCAAATACCATTTATTTCATACATACACTCAGAAAAATATCAACTGTAATATTAACAGTCGGCCGCTGTTATTTCAAAACACTATTAGATTGAATGATTTGCGTTTAAGTAAATAGTTTTCTTTGTTGAATGAACGTTTCAAAGTTTTTTTGTACTGTTAAAATCATCTATTGAAATATTTTTGTGTTTTTATTGAAATGTCTGTCTTCTCAAAGCAAATGTTTTTAAATGTGTTTTGCTATATTTATATTATCGTTGCCAATAGCTCAGTGGAAGTGCGCTAGGCTGTAATGCGGAGGACATGGGTTCGTATCCCAGTTGTGTATGTATCAAAAATAACAAATTTAATAATTGGAATTCTAAGGGCCGTTTTATTCACTTTTTCTAACTTGAGCTAACTTGGGAAGTTACTTCAACTTTTGTCAACTTGTCTCTTTGTATAACTTGCAAAGTTTTAAATATTATTTTCTCAAGTTAAAATTTGATTTTATTCAGTTTCATAAATTTCAAGCTGACGATTTCTGACAAGAAGTGGAAGCAAGTTATAAATGTTCAAGTTATGAAAAAATCCCAGGGAAATTAATGCTTTTTGACAGTCATAACTTTAGAAATTAAATTTTATTGTTCTAGTTTGAAATCGGCGACGACAAGCATGTCAGTTTTCAAATAAAAATAATGTAAACATAAAAAATTCATCTTCATATTCATATCATATAAAAATCTTCATATTTTTGGAAGATTTGGTATTCATAAAAAATAATGGAAGACAACCTCAACCTGTCTTCCTGTCAACCTGTCTTCCTATCTTCAATACAAAAAATTAGAGATTCTTCTAGATAGAGGGTCTTCTGCGTAAAATGTTTCATTGCTTCATCATAAACGGCCACAACCAAGGAATGGTGTAACTGAAAGTTACGAATCAAAAGTGTTACTTTCTGATCATTTTAAATCAACTTTCAAATTGAAAATGCAAAATGTCGTTATTATCATCTACTGGAGAAATCAAATTGCTTATGTTATTATAGTGTACGTCAGAATTCAAATACTCAATTTTGAACTTTTCACTCACATGGAAATTAAAGTATGTTCTATTGCTACGCGACGTCGTTCACCGCTCAGTGTGTGGTCGATCCTTACAATGGATTTTGATAAAAAACAACCTGTAGTTTTAAAAATAAGTTTAAAAGGAAGGATATATACCTATTGACATAATGTTTTGGGAAAGAGTTAAGGATGTCTATTAGCTCTATTAGTTCACTTGTGTCTATTAGCCTCATTGCATCCATCTTCTTTTTTCTTGATTGAACCAACTGACATACTTTTTGTATATAATCAGTTCTTTGATTTTTTTTCTATATTTTTGCAATGTTAGAAATCTTGCGTCTGGAGCTCCGAGGTAGGGCCCAAATAATAGGCTTCAGATATCACGTTGCGCTAGTAGTCGTCGTAAAGCAGTTGAGCGATGTTAAGGAGTAGTACAAGCAGATGATTTTAAACCAGCTGAAGACAAAACTAAGGCAGTACTCAGTAGTCAATAGAAAAAATATCGAAACAGAGACGATAGTCATTGGAGACCACGGAAGATAGTCGAAACCATGTGTACCTTGGCGTATTACCAGACCATAGTATGATGTTAATATATTACCTCCAATCACTGCTTTCGGACTTAACGGTAATGAAGGAATTGTAGCTACAGTGCCTAAAAGAATTTCGGTGGACAAAAGGGGTCTTCGAAAAATATGCATAAACGACCTACGTGGGGTCTTTCGATTTTTTGCAGTCAACTCAAATGATGAGTACTATGCAAATTAATTAAAAATACATTCAGTTATTAGCGCAGATACACATTTTTTTAACTCGTTTTTACATTCACTTGAAAACTGGTTGTGATTGAAACAAAAAATACAAGTTATAGCAAATATCCCAAGTTAGAACTCATAACTGCTCATATTTTGGAAGTTAAAAAAATCACAAGTTGACTCCAGTTATCAAACAAAAGTTATGTATGAACTTGAATTTCTAAAGTTATGTTTGACAACTTAAAGTGAATAAAATGAATAAAGACAGAAACGCCGAAAAATCCCAAAGTTATTTTTAAATCTTAAGTTATAAAAGTGAATAAAACGGCCCTAAATCTGTTTCATTAACGGCCAGTTTGTTCACGGAGTTATAAAAATAAAACTTGTTCTAAAACTGTTTTTGTGACTAAAACGGTTTGTTCGCCATCTATAACTCGTTATATATAAAATTGAAATTAACTTTAAACCTCGTTATAAATAAAAATTCAGTTGTGCTAAAACGCCACAAAATGTGTTTTAAATTTGTAACGAGTTTTAAAGCCTGTTTACGAATTAAATGTCAGTTCTATCAAAACGCTACAAAATGTATACATATTTGATGCTTTGACTTTTTCACCACGTTATAAAAGCATTTCACCAGTTTATAACGCGTTACAAATCGACAGAAAAAATTTAATGAACAAATTGAAAAAAATTATAACGTGTTAGGTTGCGGTTATAGTGAACGCCGATTCAGACAGGCAGGCAGACATGCAATATGAATAATCGAGAAAGATAGCTATTTGCATCTCGTTTTTCACACTGATTTCAGCCTGTCTGCCAGCCTGCCTGTCTGAATCGCGTTCTTTATAACCGCAACCTTATACAGAAATTTTATTTTTAGATATAACGCGTTATACGCAAATTTATAACTCTGTGAACAAACCGGCCTTTGTCTCTTTGGTCCGATTGTTTTGTCCATTTTAAAATAAAAACAAAAATAAAAATTGTACGCCATCTATTGGGTAAAAGCATAAAACGAAATATGATTCATCTCGTAAATCTTACCGGATCACGGACCAATTTCGTTAAGTTTGATAGTTTGAGTTCATTGATCGAGTTGAAAAGAGGTTGTCTTTGAAATCTGTATAAAAATAGAGCACTCATTTCTATGTAGTACATACAAGAACCTACTGAAGAAGCCTGCGAATCAGTTCGTATAAAACAAAAACAATACAAGCAAAAACAACGAAACAAAAACAAAGAAAGCAGCAGGCACTGCATAAGCAGCTGATAATTAATTTTCTTATATAAACACATGCATTTTTCTTCTTATATTTTACTATTTTGTGGCTTTAATATAAAAGTGACAAAATACAAATATTCATTCAGCGCAGGATATATCTGATATTTTAGCGTATATATTGTCTTTGAACGATAAGTAATAAAGGCTGTAGGTATACCCTAAAGTATTGGTCAAAACGTTTCATAGCCTTGAAAAATTGTTAAATCGACCGCATACGAACCGCGCTGTAAGACGTAATTCTACGTCAAAAATTATTTGTTGGTCTTGCCGGTATTTGAACCTAGGACAGCCGACCCAATAAACAAAACGAATTTGCCTCGAATTCGAGGTGAATCAGAGATTTCGGATATTTATTTCGGAAACGAAGTTCGAAAATGTTTTGCTAATGAACCCGAGGGCGGGAGAAATGCACAAGCCATGAGAAAAAACCTAATTTGGATGAAACCACGCCTACCTTCCATACAACCCCAAAATTGAAAACTCTATAAAGAGGCTAATTGTTAAGCAAAAATACTGAAATTCGGTATTTGTATATTTTATATCAAAACTGAAATGCGTTAGAAAAATAAGCGTCATTCATTCTCTAACACGCCTACCTCCCATACAACACCAAACTTAAAAACTCTATAAAGAGGCTAATTTTAAAGTTACAAAACTGAAACTCGGTTTTTGTGTATTCTATGTCAAAAATAAGGAGTGTAAAAAAAATGGGCGTCATCCACTCACTAACACGCCCACCTCCCATACAACCACAAAATTGAAAAGTCTATAAAGAGGCTAATATTAAAGTTACAAGACGGGAACTCGGTATTTAAGTATTCTCTGTCAAAACTGAGGTGTGTTAGAAAACTGGGCGTCATCCAACTACTGACACGTCCACCTCCCATAAAACCTTAAAATTGAAAACCTTATAAAGAGGCTAATATTAAAGGTACAAAACGGAAACTCGGTATTCGTGTATTCTATATCAAACTGAGATGTGTTAGAAAAATGGGCGTCATACACAAACCAACACGCCCACCTCCCATACAACCCCAAAATGGAAATCTTTATAATAAGACTTATCTTTAAGCTGCAGGAAAACAATTTGATATGTATGTATTTTAGACACTTAAGAATAATAAAATCTCTCAAAGTCTCATAAAAAAAGCTCTCCTATTTTAGATTCTTTTACCCCTAAGAATTGGCCGTGGGGGTATTTTAACTTCGGCAAGTCGAAGGTATACCTTACTAGTTTTTTTTTAATTTTTCTGGTAGGGGCCCTTTTCAATTTTCCACTCGGGACCTTGATCATCTAGTTTCGCCACTATATTACATTGTACGACTATATACCCGATATGTACCATAAAAACCAAAAACAATAATTAATAATTTGTAATAGTTGGTGCATTTACAGTATAAAAAATTTAAATTTTTTGCCTTTTAGAAAACTTTAAAATTGAGGTTTTGGCCAAACAATGTAATCATTTTACTTTTGTGGAGCTGCATAATTGTTCGATTATTTCAAATTCATGAAACAAATAACTGATACGTTTAACAAATTAGTCAAAAAAAAAAACGGAAAATCTTATATCCCCCAATTATAGAAGACTTTCAAAATATTCAAATAAAAACTTTCCCTAAAAAACATTTTAACCGTGAAAAATAAAAAAATTAAAATTTAAAAAATTGCATCAAATGCATAGAATTAAAAGTTGTCATCTGGCAGATATTCGCGCATTAAAGTATGTCTAAACTTTAGATATCGCAATTTGTCAGCGTAAGTGTTTACGTGGAAAGTAACGAATTCGCGAAGAATTCTTAAGGCAGTCGTAAAAAACTTTTTCGTCATAAAAAAATCGTAAAAAATGTTCGAAGTTTCTACATCGAAAAACTTTGCCTAAGCTGAGATGCAAGTTTTCATGATTGACAAATTTATGCATACTGCTTGAAGGAAACGGATGTCCGGAAAAACAGCTGAAGATTATACAATGAAAATTTAAATTCTCAAATCATGGTTGATATCGTATCGAAGAGAAAAAAAATGTTGCTATCTTTTTCAAATACCTATTAAATATTTATGTGATATCTTTGGCCAACCACGCAAAGTTTTGCCTAATGATTCATGATATCTGCTTCTAATTTTTGAATGTCTTTGTAGAACTTTTTAAGCCTTTTCTGCTGTGTGTCAGTTTAAGACAGCATAAAGGCGAATATTTGAACCTTAGGTTTTATTTATTTCGTGCTTTTTTCATAAATTTTTTTTGTTCGGATGATTTTTTGTACATTTAGTGCAGAAATCTATATCATTGCAACCGACCTCTGGCCATGAAATTAAAGCCAAAGCAAAAAGTGGCTTTCAAATATAGCGCAACCAGATGGAATACTTTGTCATGTTGACACACAACAGCAGCAGAACCAACAACAACAACAACAACAACAACAATGGCAATGCCATCAACAATGGCAACAACTGGTAGCACAATAATATCAACAACAACTGGCAAAACAAAATTGAACTCACATCCCGCGAACTGGAGCATATCTCCGAGCTCTGGCAATCCAAATAGCAGCAATTACGGCAGGGATTTGGGATTAACACCCGAAACGGCAACTCAATGCGGGTCAAATTGTTGGCCGCTTGGCTTAAGCGGTATGCAAAAACATGCAAGAACTCGTTTCGTTTGTTTCTGGCGAAGAGTTTGTGATGCAATACAACCTCGTCGTCATGCGGTGAATGGCGGCGGGTGCAGGAATTTCCGATTAATAGAATATGGCCAATGTACGCATGGCGGATGCACATAAGGGCCACGATGCTGAAACCAACGCCAGCAACAACAACAACTACAAAACCAACAAAAGTATCAACAGCAACGTGCGCTCCGATTAGCAATTTTAAATCGAAAACCGAAATATTATTTCACCGATCACAAGTGCACTTTTTTGCATACACAAACAAAAACAACAATAAAACAGCAGCAGCAGCAAAACAACAACAACAAACAACACAGAGCACCAGCATTAAAAATAAACAAGTTAGTACCATGTTCGCGAGTTTATATCAATATGTTGGAGCATAAAACATTCGAGTTAATAGAAACATTCGAGCGCAAAACAATCGAAAAAAAAATTAAAAAAAAAATAATAACTAACTAGTGACGAACATAGAAATGATGCAATACAATTTATAGGTCAAAGCATGGTTTGATGTCCTGGAAAAACATTGCATGGCAATTGAAACAATACTAAACTTGTTGAGTAAAATGATAGCGATGAGAATATTTTTAAAATGATTTTTTAAAATTTGAAAAATATTTACTACATTGATTTTAAATATATCCGTCTACACAAAATTGATTTGTATTGTGGAAGAATTTAATGGGCAGAGAAACTAATTGCTTTTAAGAGGAATGATATATTGGGTTCAAATATTTAACACATGTTAACGGATTGCAGAATTTGAATTTTAAGTTCTTACAATAAGGGTTATTTTGAGTGCTTCCCTAAAGTGTGAATAGTTGTCATTTTAAGGCAATAGAAATATAAGCGGTATTCAGACTGACTTGAGTAGTTGGGTTTGGGTAGATTTAGTACATATTTTGATAATTGAAAGTACCCTAAATTACAATTGTGTACTTTGTAGAATAGTTTCAAGAGGTGCTGCCTGTTTATTTGATCTATTAGGTTATACTAATATTAATCATATATTTAAAGCTATAACGAGATACTACTGCATTAATCTAGTCATTTGCAGCAATTTTGTTTATATTTATGTTAATAGCTATAAATATTTCTTAAGAAATTGATTTTCTTTTAAAGTATTTTTTGTCATATAATTTTGATAACCCATTTTTGTCAAATTTTGTGTTCATGTTCATTAAAAGAGTAAATATTAAAAAACGAAACAGTTTCGATGGTATCGTAAGTGTAGACTTTTTTAGAGAATTCCGTTGAAATTGTAACCTCTTCAACATTGTCTCTTTGGGCCGATTGTTTTGTCCATTTTGCACGTGTTTCTTTTATTGATCTTCCAAAAATTAGCAAACATATTAATAACACTCAATTATGAGCTTCTTATCGAGAAGAAAACAAAGAAAAAGTTAAAAGTAAGCATGATAAAATGAGCAAGCAAACAGAAACAAGCAAAATATCAAATTTTTTCGATTATTTCGTTAAGTTTGACAGGTTGAGTTCGTTGACTTGAAAAAAAGGTTGAAAAAAAGGTGAAGCAAATGCACTTTCCATTGGTGCTACTTTCGTCTCTGCCCGATATATAGTTTTCGAGCTAGAGTCAGTTTAACTTCTAATTTCAAAATAAAATGAAAACCCCGAATTTTAAAAAAATCGCATGGTGACTTAATCTCACGCAGTGCATATGTCCTTACCATTAGTACCACTTTCGTCTCTGTCCGATATTTAGTTTGCGAGCTACAGTTTCGTCTCTATCCGATGTATAGCTTGCGAGCAACTCTCGTTAGTGCTAGCGTGATGTGGTTTCCAATTAATTTACATTAAAAACAAAAATTAAAATTGTACGCCATCTATTGGGTAAAAGCATAACACGAAATATGATCCAACTCGTTTTTTTTTACATACAAGAATCTTCAGTACACAAGCAAGAACACTCAGTTTTAAGCAGTACATGCATGAACCCAATAAAGAATTAGCACATACAAGAACCCAATGAAGAAGCCTGAAAATCAGTTCGTATAAAATAAAAAACAATACAAATACAAACAACGAAACAAAAATAAATAAACCACCAAGCACAGCATAAGCAGCTGATGATTGATTTGCTTATATGAACACATGCATTTTCTGCCTATATTTTACTATTTTGTGACTTTAATATAATACTGACAAAATCCAAAATTAGATGTTAATTCAGCGCAAGATATATCTGATTTTTAGTATATATATTATTTTTGAACGTTGAGTATTAAGTTGTAGGTATACCCTAACGTATTCGTCGAAAAAGTTTCATGGCCTTGAAAAAATCTGTTAAAACGGTTAAAACGACCTCTAGTCTGGTGTCAAGGATCACAGTGTACCGAATAAAGGTTAAAAATAGGTAGTACATAATATTTACCCAATTTTTAATTGAAATATAATATATTTTCCTTTTATTTTATTTAACGGGTTATCCATTTCAGATTTAAAAATTCTGTCAAAATTTTACGTCATCCAAACTGCTTTAAGTGCATTTAAAGGTTTGTATTTTTAAGATATGGAAAGTAATGACAGAAAATAAAATTTTAATTACGTATTTGAAGCCATTGAATGTATTTTTGAAAAACTCAAACAATATTAAGGATTATGGCGTATACTTTTCCCTTCCTCAAACTCGCATACAATTAAATTGATTGTATTTGTATTCAAACATTCCAGGCACGATTTTCTATATATACATACGTTTATATGCATATGCATACATATAAACATACAGAAATATTTAGAAGGAGAAAATTTGAACAACATATAATTACATGAAACGATTAAATAATTTGTTATCATAATTTTGCGCAATGCATTATTTCATAAATTGTCATGAAACACGATTAGAGTGTGAGCATTAAGGCAAAATAATTATTTCAATATAAATGTATTTTTAATAGTTTTTGCAGTTTTACAGGACGATGCCAGACGGAAATAATTACTGATTTTTATACTACATACAAAAACTAAACAAAGAAAAAAGAAACAGTTTCGATAGCATCTTAAGTGTAGACGTAGAATTCCGTTTAAGTTGTAACCTCTTCTACTGTGTCTCTTTGGTCCGATTGTTTTGTTCATTTTGCACGTAGTTTTATTGATCTTCCAAAAATTAATAAATAAATGAATAACACTCAATTATGCACTACTTATCGAGGCCAAAACAAAGAAAAAGTTAAAAAGGAAGTATGATTAAATGAGCAAGCAAAAAGAAACTAGCAGAATTTCAAATTTGTTCGATCATTTCGTTAAGTTTGATAGGCTGAGTTCATTGACTTAGTTGAAAAGAAAGCGAAGCAAATGCACTTTCCATTGGTGCCACTTTCGTCTCTGCCCGATATATAGTTTGCGAGCTACAGTCAGTTTAACTACTAATTTCAAATAAAAATGAAGACCCCGATTTTTAAAAGATCTTATGGTCACTATATTTCATGCTGAGCACATGTCCTTTCCTCTCGTCTCTGTCTGATTTTAAGTTCGCGAGCTACACTTTCGTTTGTTTCTATGTATAGTTTGCGTACTACACTCGCTAGTGCTAGTGGGATGTGGAATCTAAATTAATTTGCATTAAAAACAAAAATTAAAATTTTACGCCATCTATTGGGTAAAATCATAAAAAGAAGTATGATCCAACTCGTTTTCTTCATAAGAGTTAAATCTAACCGGATCACAGACCCATTTCGTTAAATTTGACAGATTGAGTTCATTGACTGAGTTAAAAAGAGGTTCATAACCTCTGGTTTCAAAATAGTATACTAGAACAGTAGTGCATACATAAACCCAATGCGAACTAATGCTTACAATGCTGCCAAAGCGAACCAATCAGTTCGTGCAAAACCAAAGCATACAAGCATAAACAACGAAAGAAAAACAAAGAAAGCAGCAGGCACATAAGCAGCTGATGATTGATTTTCTTATATAAAAACATGCATTATTCTTCTTATATTTTACTATTTTGTGACTTTAATATAATAGTGACAAAATCCAAAATAAGATATTCATTCAGCGCAAGATATATCTGACAGTTTAGTATATATATTATCTTTGAACGAAGAGTATTAAAGGCTGTAAGTATACCCTAAAGTATTCGCCAAAAAAGTTGCCTAATGACCTTGAAAAAATCTGTTAAAACGACCCCATACAAACCGCTCTGTAAGACGTAATTCTACGTCAAAATAGTGCCACATAAAATCTATAGGGTTTCTTCTTAAATCGTATTTAGAACAAAGGGAATGAACAACGAAAGAGGAGAAGTATTTTTTAAGAATAAATCTTCTTATTTTTCATCAAAAATCTTCTTAAATTTATTTAATAAGATACCTTCTTAATTTCTTCTAAAATCTATATTTTCAAGACTTTTTCAAGACGACGACTTCGTGTATCGTTTATTCTTTTATTCGGTTACTTCTTATTTATTAATTCTATATTGAGATGAAAAGCAAATGATGTAGAAAACTTTGTAACTGCATGAGAATCTTAGTTGTATGCATGGGTGCCCACATGTGAGTTGGGGAAGGGAGTGTCCACTTGCTCTCCTGAGCGATGAACAATTTTTAAATATGCTCATTATTTATGATAATATTTTATGTAGAGCATTCAAAAATACATTTTAAGTTAAATTAATAAATTAAGCTGAGTTAAATAATGTATTTTAAAATACATTGGCAGGCTTTAAAGTCTTGGGATATAGCAGAACTAATGTTGATAAGTCAAATTTGACATTGTCATCGTAAAATATAATCTTTTTAATGGTGAACGTACTCGGAACGTTTTGTAATACGAGTGTTATTTGTGTTGTTAACAGATACATGGAACATTTATCATTGCAAAAACATGGAATTAAATCTTAAATGTTTTTGTGCGATGATTTTCTACGACTTCTAATGTAGATTTAACCAACAGCAGTGTACCGATAAACTAACGACTTTTGGTGATGTTGCACCATCTCGAGCCAACGTGTTTTACTGGTTTTCCAAATTCGTTATACTGTGACAAAACATCGATGCTATGGGTCGACTTATATTGCAAGACCATCATGTGACCTACCGTGAGATAGAGGTATCTTTGGGGATTACTTGGACTAGCATATATTTAATATTGCAAAAATATTTAACCGTCAAAAAAATTTGTTCGCGTTGGATTTCGCATAATTTGACGATATACGATTTGCTCGTATCGATTGGTCGAAACAATACAATCTTGGTGCTTCATAAAATGTATATGACATCGTATAGGTGACAAATCATGGATTTATACATATGAGCAGGAAACTAAACAAAAAATTGACTGTATGATTCATTCAAAGCGACCTTAAACCAACAAAAGGTGGTCGTACGGGCACAGCGTATGTGCCTCAGTACTTGATTACACGTTTTAGTTCATGGTTTGAAATTAGTACCAAGAAATGCAAATCTGTAAACGAAGTTCAATTCCACATGGCCTGGCATACCTAAACCTATCCTTAGCGCATCATTTTTATACCCACACGATTACAAAAAACCCCTTTTACTGGGTTATATTAATTTTGTCACTCCATTTGTAACGCCCATAAGGAAGCGTGGTTGGTATAGAAAAGTATATATAGTCTTGATTAGCATCACCACCCAAGTCGATTTAGCCATTTCCATCTGTCCGTCCGTTTGTCTGTCTGTGATCATAATTGCAGCCGTAATTTTCAAGCTATCATCACGAAATTCAATATTTAAGCTTTTATCTAAAAAATAAAGGTCATGTTCGAAAATTCAAATCGGTACAAAACCACGCCTTCTTCTTATACAAAGTGGCTTTATCAAAATGGTAAAATCTCTGAGAATTCCAGAAATATTGATGTATGGACTTGAAATTTTTCTGAAAAACCATGACAGGAACTATTTTATTTTTACAGATAAATATTTTATTGACTGCTTAAGACTTTTAACATACTTTGGTTGGCCGTTGAGCTATTTTTAATTCGGCCCAGTCAAAGGCCATTTCTTACCAGTTCTTTTTATTATTCTCTGAATGAAAAAATAAGTACAAAGTATTTCGTACATTTATTTATTTCGAAGAAATTAAACATTTTGTATATAACGAAAATCAAATGATAAAAACTATGGAGTGTCTAACCAGTAGAATTCGACCATTAGACTTTTTCACCTCTTTTACAATTCTTGTTTATTCTAATATGAGCCTACCTTGTAATTGTATCATGCTCTTAGCAAAAGACTGTGGCGCATTTCAATATTGTCAGATAAAATGGTTATTTACTATGATCAAAAAAAAACTTGCACAAATATACAAACAAGGCACAGCAAATGTACCCTCGCAGCGTATACATTAGGTCGTGAGGTACATATGTTGTGCCTCATAAAATATTTCAAAATTTCACAAAAATATAAAAAAAAAAACATTTTCTGATATTTTGTTCGGATTTTCTGATACCAAAATACACTAGATCTGTAAAAAACCTGATCTTTTTTTTTGTATGGTGGCAGTTAAAGTGTTAAATGTCTGTACACAATTCACCGAGGACTAAACATGCATATTTATGCTGACTCCGAACGGCTCAAGTTCATGTTCTCAAGACGCTTTTCATGGCATTGTTAATGCCTGATGTTGATTGAGGATTCAGATGATGATTCGAACTCGGGTCTGCCGAAATTCGTTGACTTGCAAGCCACACTCTTAGCATGAGCGGCCACGGCCACCAACTACACAAAATTCAAATAGCTTTTTAAATGTGTATGAGTATGTCTCCTGAAAGCACTTTTCGATAAGGCTGCTGAGAAGCACAATTGGCTTTTTAGAATGTCTTCTGTAAGCAGTGTATCTAAGAATCAAAAATTTCTTGTGTAATGGTTTTATCCCAAAAGCCGTAAAACCGTCGCTAAATGGTCATTTATTCGTTGGTGAAATCGTTAAAAAAATCCATTTCTTTTATTATACGTTTTGGAGGTCCCTCAAAAGTGCAATACATTAATAATATCCAGATATTCACAACGTACACATCTTATTCACAATAGCATTTTTCTATTTCGATTTCCATAAACTCTGTCTTTTGGTATAGCTAATTGCAAATGCAAATGAATTGCAAATGATCACTGTAAGATTTGCCAAATTGATAGTTCTCTTATGTTTTCAGAATCATTCCAAAACTTCTCATCCAAGAAGTTTTATATATTGCAAGTTCTGCAACTGCTCAAACTCAACTTTTAATCATTTGAGATACAAACACATAACATTTTCGCTATTATAACGTCACGTCACAGACAAGATTACCCTCATTGATAGCCTTATATAATTAGTTCTGTTCGACAAATGCTTCTTAT
The DNA here is from genome assembly GCA_958299015.1 of Tetanocera ferruginea. Classification (NCBI taxonomy): domain Eukaryota; kingdom Metazoa; phylum Arthropoda; class Insecta; order Diptera; family Sciomyzidae; genus Tetanocera; species Tetanocera ferruginea. Next base: position 106,862,365 of record OY282641.1, read on the forward strand.
TTCAATTGGAAGCATGAATGATATAATTGGTAGTATTTAAAAAAAGCACAATTGCCATCGAAAAAATGTTCTTAAGACTCAGTCTAAATGCAACGACAGTCAAACTGATCTTTGTGTAGCATCATCATCATCATCATCACGTACTGTTTGCTGACTGCAACGACGAGTTACGAATGAGTGTAACAGGCCAATGGAAATTGAATTACCTGCAACTCTCGTAAATTATAAATTAGTTCCGCCTAATAAATTTTAAGTTATGCTAAAATTATTTAAACTTAAAAGCTCTTTTATTAATTGCTAAAGCACATAATTTAATTAGAACGAAATGCTTAAAGCAACTTCATTACCAGCAAAAGATGTTGGAGTAGAAGCAAAAGAAGCAAAAGATGCAGCAGCGACAAGTAGGAACCATGTTTAAAAATTCTTGTAAGACGCCTGCGACGACTCTCTGTTCGCTATTTTGTCTGGCAAATATTCAATAATATGCAGAAAATATAATTTTCCTCTAATATGATTAAAAGCTGGCGAAAATGCACAATGATAGCAGGCAACAGCAAAGAGCAAGCAGCAAGTGCGGATGAGCGCCGTTGCTGTAGACGCAATAATGGTGGAAAAACCAAAGACACAGGCTTCGAAGGGAAACAATGCAGAGGAGTTATAATTTCCATATTAAAAATGCATACACTTGAATATGAAATTGCTTCGCAACTAATTTTATCATTTTATCAGCCATTGGAGTGCCTTTCGAGTGGCTTTGCTCCTTCTTCCGCTGCTGCCACAGTGCTGAATAGTCTTAGCCAGAATATGCGCTGCATTATCAATTGTTTCAAATAAAAACATTCTGCTTTCATGCTTGAAAACAACAATTTTTTGACTCCGTTCCAAAGATGTAATTAAATCGTGCAGACTGCAGAGCTACTTGCCAGCAGCAGTCTCTGATGACTCTTAGAACATAGCTGGTGCTTGTTTACATTTCCCTGCTGGCTATACACTGTGAGCCTAGACGACAACGTCCAATATAATAATTTGGCTCTTGCCCAGAAGAATTTCGCGCAATGATTTTTAATTATCTGCTGTGTTCGTTAAGTTCGCGTCCATTTGCCAAACGGAAACAAAAGCGGAAACGGAAGCGTCGCCATTGCGATATAAAGATATTTGTGAATAGAGTGCTTGCAGCGGAAGTGCTCCTTTTTTTTCTCGCAGTGCTGCCATAAATTTGCTATCCGACTGAATATGTTCGTTTCTGATGTAATCTTATTAGCAACTGATGGAAGAGAAAAGTGGATAGATTTAATCCGTACAACGTATGATTCAAGGTCACAGCAATAATTGCGAACATACGAGTACATCTTCAATCAACGTCTTTGCGTCACTTCACTTCTTCCTTCGCAGCCTAATTCATCAGACACTTTGTTTGACTTGCGTCAGCTGTTTGATATATTTTTTTTTAGGATGTCTAAGAATTCTGATTCCTTTGTTCCGAATACTAAATCCGCCTCAGCAGCTTTGCCATCAGTTTGCTAAGTACTTGCATAGGATTTAATTAATTCAACTCGTTGGTAGCCTCAAAGTCGTTAATAGTTGCCACCAACTATGGGGTGGAATGTGTGTGTGTGTGATGGCCCACTTTGAGTGCTTCCTGATGGAAAATTTAATCTCATCAGGCACTTGAGTTTTCGGTTGAAGCACTTTTTGCACTGCTTCTTCTATATGCCATCGTGTAAATCCTGCATTCATCATCGAATGTTGCTGTTGCTATTGTTGTTGTTGGGTTGTATAATTTTTCCATACTTAATCACGATTTGTTGAACCATTGAATGTTGGCAAGTACTTCTAAGCAGTTGGCTTTTATTATTATCGCTGGCTTGCCACAACCTTAAAGTACTCATTCTTGAGCGTAAAAAAGCTATTGTTTAGATGGCAAAAAACACATTTTCAATGGCATTAAACAAGCTCTCAATGCACGACTACTTGGATGAATATTATCATAATTTATTTAAATTTTGTTAGAAAATGCAGAAAAAAATAAATAAAAACTTGTTAAAATTGATGACTACGAAAAAAGTTAATTCATAACTTTTTTTATAATAATTTGGTAGCCACAATTTTACAATAACAAATTCGTAATATGATTTCAGAAGTTTTTAAAATGAATCTTTTTTTTATAGAATTTGGATACTAGATTTTTACATTTATTTTATGACTGCTTTTTCTATTACAGATAACAAAAGGGTGGCTGAAAACAAATGTTTCTCATGGACTCATTTAAATTATATAAAAAAAATAAATTTATTATAAAAAAGTTTTGCATATAACTGTCTAACTTAAAAATAAAACACATTTTTTTATGTAATGTCTTGAAGCCCCATAGAACAAAACAGTAAAGTTATCGCAAAACAAATTCAAATCTGGTGTATCCTTTCCATAATGTTATCACTTTTCAGATCTAAATACTAAAATTTGATGTGAGCAAGTGTCTTTAGTAATTAAGATGAACTTTTTAGGAGAATTAAAATAAATAAAAATTGCAACCTAGATGAACAAAATGTTGTAACCTAAATGAACAAGTGATAAAGAAGTAAGCAAAAAGCGCAACAACAGAATCTTTGCAAAATTAATGCATCAATGGTATAAATAAATTAAAACAATAATGCTTAATTGCTTATTTTGGGTATACATTCTGAAGAAAAAAAAAAGACTTCTCTGATCCAAAACAAAATGATGCAGAAATAGTTTTTAAGAGCCCCTCTAACTTTTGAGTCGGTGTCCGGATGACTTTTTTTTCTCCATACAAAATCGATCCGGCTTACTGTTCATTTCAAATAATCAAAAGTATGCATAAATATTGCTTGCAACTCTTTTTCGAGTAATGCCAATTAAAAATAGTAGTAGAAAAATGCAACACTTACTTTGACATTCGAGTTACACTTGTTTACAAGAATTTTTGTTTGTGTCAGCTGGCTGGTTAAAAAGGATTGTTTGCTGTTTTGCAACAATGACTGCTAATTATGAATATATTTTGTTCAATACGATGATTCTTTATTCCTGGTCCAGATTTCACTGAAATGGAATAATATATTCCGCAGAAAAGCGTTTTTTTATTTTTTTGGTCAATTTGTTTTTTGAAAATAATATCTTAACTTTCCAACAAACATATGAATTTATTTATTTATTAAAAAAATTGGTTTTGCTGTTTTCCAAATCCTGGGACTAATACCGAGATCCCGTGATCCCGAAATATGATATCAGTTCCGGGACTGGAATCTCTATTTCACACCCAAGACGCACAGCTATTCGAGCCATGGACAAAAATAAAAAAAAACTCTGGCACAGATTAAGAATGTTTTAATACCAATTTAAGGTTCAAATATCAACTAAAAAATATAAGCAACATTTTTTTTCAAAAAATTAAATTTACGCCCGCTATAGGTTGCAAAAGTTGATTGTTTTTACGAATATTATATACTATCCCATTTTAAAAACAGGGTAAGAGAAAAAAATTAACAAAAATATTCGCAAGAAAGTAAAAAAAGTTATATATTGCAAAGACTATAAGTTTTTTTTAAAATTGTAGTATGGGAGGTGAGCGTGTCTGTAAGCGGATGACTTCCATTGTTCGAAAACATCTTTGTGTTGATATAAAACACATACATATCAAATTTTATTGTTGTAGGTTAGTTATGAGCTTACTAATGCAGTTTTCAATTTTTTTGGTTGTATGGGAGGTAGGCGTGCCAGTGAGGGAATTACAAAAATATTCAATAGTGGAGATCCTGGGGTCCACGTGACGATGTGTACCAAGTTTCACCCAATTATCTCAACTCACGGACAGACGGACGAACGGACGGACGGACATGGATAGCTCGACTCACGTGGTGACGCTGATCAAGAATATATATACTTTTCTATACCGGACTCGCTTCGTTCTATGCGTTACAAACGTTTGCACAAAGTTAATATACCCTGACCTTTCAGGTTTAGGGTATAAATACATGCATAAACTTTGGTAAGATTTTGTTCATATATCATTATTTTTGACTTTTCACTAACAAGAAAAAAAATCTACACTGCTTACATCTGCCTTTTAAGACTATTATTTTTTTTCCAAACATCAACTATGTTGATTTTGTTGTTTCTTGTTTTAACTCTTTTTTTTTTGTAAACACAGAATAGAAAACGTTATAAAGGATTACTAGTAATATAAGAAAAATATCATTTAATGTGTATTTATTCATTTTGTGTTTTTTCAAACTCAGGGAATCGAGTTTTAGTAACGGAAAACTTAGCTAATATATCTCGATTTAACGCCTAGATGACAAAAACGTGGCGACAAAGCCATTGTAAAAAAGAGAGGTTAGTTGGAGGTGAGGTGGACAATTTTCAAGGAAAATAATTCCGATAATATAGTAATAGCCGTGATATCAAAAATATTAATATAAATCGCACATAACTATTTCCTTTTTAAAACAAAACCAAGTACTCGCTTTGCTTTGATTTGTGTTTATCTGATGCGAAATATAAAATTTTGGAAAACATTGTATTGCTTGCATGAAAATTGCTTCTGAAGTCTTTAATTTCGTATAGAAAGTTGAGATGAACTTTGACACCAAAAATAAAAGTGACAGAAATTTCAACAGAAGTTAATCTGTAGTCACTCATGCCCATGAAAACAAATGGAATTTTGGAGCAATGAAGAAATGGAAAACGTTCGGGAAAGCTTGCTCTTTTATCAAAATGGGTAATGAATGGATTGGATTGGATTTTTAATCGATAAAAACCCAATTTTTCAGCATATTCTCAAAAACTATCCTTAAACTTGAGCTGGAGATGGGGGAAATTTATGAAAATGTTTGTAACTGTGATATCAAATGGAGAATTGAAAATTTCTTTCAACTCGATAACTAAGAAAATAATCATATAAAAATATGCCTTTTAAGTTGAGATTACAATGAACCGCTTGTTGAGAATTATTTCATTCAGCCACGATAAATTAAAGATATCGAAATTAAATTTCTTTCTTTTAAGTTTCTATATTGTTAAGGATATATTTTTGTACCGAAAATAGTTACTATCAATATCGTCTAGGAAATCGTGTTGATACCGAAATGATTTCTTTATTTAAAGAAGCTTAAATATAATGAGCAAATTAAAAATTTTAAAAAACCGCTTTGGTTCTGTAATTTTGGCATAGATTTAACAATTTTTGTGATCAAAATTAAGAAACCACTGAATGTCTGTGGTTTTGTACCTTTTTAAAAACTGTTCCATTATTTAAAAAATAATTATTCTTGTGAGATCGTTAATATGGATTTTAATTAAAATACAGCAATTTTTAAAAAATTTGTTTAAATTTCATGATAAGGGAAAGGGACTGCGTAAGGGATATATTAATTTTGTCACGATGTGTGCAGTTCCCATATGGAGACGTGGCACGTATGTATGAATTTTATATATTATAATATTTTATATATTATAATTATTCAATATATTATAATTATTCAATAATTATTGACCAGCACAACCATCGATTTAGAAATTTTCGTCTGTCTGTCGACAGGATTGCACTCGAAAATTAGATCGATTTATTTATTAATCTAAATCTATCAAATCTATCTAACTATCTATCTTATTTATCTAAAACATGAGGATCAAATTCGAAAAAGGGGCCATATAAGATGAAAACCACGTTAAAATAATTGTAAAATTAATGAAATTTCATCAGTTGAAGCAAATAAAGATATAATTATATGTCAGAATTTGTTTGCAAGAGACACAATATCTAATTATATATTAATTGTAACTTACCTGAACCTTCTTACTATTTCTAAAAAATGAACCGTGAATAAAATTTGAAGTTTTCACGAGCGATTTTTTTATAATGGAAGATGATGCGTTGATTATTATAAAAATTTTGAAGTTATAGTAATTGATCATAATATGGGTCCTCCCATACAAAATGACTTTTAAAAAGAGGAAATCCTTAATTATCAATTAAAATTTTAATTATAATTACATAAAATATATTACTTATTTGTTTCAACTGATGAAATTTCATCAGTTTCACGCAAATGTTTCACGCTTCGTGTGCAAAAATTTCGAATTCATGCATTGATGATTCAATTCCGCCACACTCAGGACTTCGTTGGTACTGTATTACGTGCAGGGTCGTTTCCCCAGCTGAATTATACTCAAAAATAAAGCTCTTTGGGGAAAGCCTTAATTCATTTAATAATAATTTTAAATTCATTATGACGTCGTTAAGCGAATTAAGTGTTGACCACTGTGACAGTATAACGGATAAAATTTTTTCGCCAACCAATGCTGACCTTCCTTTGACGGAGTCCGAAACTCTTGGCTCAGCAAACATATCCACAAACGAAGTCCTAAATAGGGGTTCAGTACAAAAGCAGAGTTATAATTCTAAGAATAACTCTAAAAATAAACGGAAAAAATAATAAGCGCAAACGTGCCAATCCAAGCCTGTCTTTTATTCTCCAGGCTAAGTGATTTTCAGTTCCCACCTCCTCGTCACATGTCTCTGAAATTCCTTTAAATAATAATAATAGTAATAATATAAATAACATTCATAACAAAAATGATAATAATAATAATAATAATAATAAAAATAATAATAATAATAATAATAATAATAATAATAATAATAATAATAACAATAATAATAATAATAATAATAATAATAATAATAATCATAGTAATAATAATAATAATAATAATAATAATAATAATAATAATAATAATAATAATAATAATAATAATAATAATAATAATAATAATAATAATAATAATAATAATAATAATAATAATAATAATAATAATAATAATAATAATAATAATAATAATAATAATAATAATAATAATAATAATAATAATCAACTAATAATATTCTGACGTTTGTCGAACAACGTAGTTTGATATCCCAAAATGCTTTCCGCTCATTTAAGAAAATTGGCAATAAGCCCACCCACGCCTCATTTATTCTCACAGTTGCAGCCGAAGATTTTTCAACTGTTCTGAATTCTAATATGTGGGCCGATAATATCCTCATTTCAGAATTTATACCTTAAAACAAGTCAAGGATCTCAAATAATAAAGCTCGTCGCAACCAAAAAAACTAAATAGGCTATCCCTTTACTATCAAAATGTAAGGGGATTGCGCTCCAAAACGCGAGACTTATTTCTTTCTACTCAGAATTGTTCTGAGGACATTATCGCGTTTACTGAAACGTGGTTGAATGAAAGCATTACTGACTTGGAATTGTTTGACAACAGTTTCCAAGTATTTAGAAAGGTCAGATACTCCAGCAATATTTCTTCTGTTGGTGGTGGTGTTCTAATAGCTGTAAGGACCTGCTTTGTGAGTTCCTTTGTTGATATACCCTGCGCTTCTAATATTGAGCTAATATGCGTTAAGGTTAATGACGACATTTTATTGTTGGGCGATTTTATTCTGCCCAACTTAAAATGGCATTCTTCTGACGAAGATACATTTTTTTGTGCATCTAATGCGAACACTCTTGGAGAGCATATATTCGTTGACAGTATATGTTCTGACTTACAACAAGTGAGTTGTATTTATAATAGTCTGAAAAGACTTCTTGTCCTGGTCTTAACTACGGACAGTAACAATGTCATTGTTAAGAGGGCCTTCCATGCTCTAACTACTATTGATGTATATCATCCACCATTGAGAATTTGGTATAAATCGGATAGAGAGAATATAGTTAATTCTAGTTCAATGGATAAAGTTTATGAATTCAATTTCAAAAAAGCTAACTTTTTGAGGTTGAATCATTTACTTAACAATAAACTAAACGTAATTTTAGAATATATTAGTGGACATAATCTTGAAGATTCCATTAATTTTTTTTATGTAGAACTCTTTGCTGTAATTTCTCAGTCTGTACCATATAGCCTCAAATTTGCAAAGAACTCGGCGTACCCTTGGTACACAAAAGAGTTGAAAACACTTCGCAATAACAGGAATAGGGCATGGAAGAGATATGTCTGTAGTTTGGACTCAATTGACCTAGAAATCTACAAACGTTTGTTTCTGGAATTTCCAAATCTTTCAGCTGTTTTATATAATGAGTATTTAGACAATATTAAGCTGAGAATATTGTCTGATCCAAAGAGATTATGGGGATTCATAAATAGGTACTAAGAAAAAATCTGATGGATTTCCTTCATCCTTAAAAACTCTTCATGAATTTACGGACGATCCTTCTATAATTTGTGGCCTTTTTGCCAATCTCTTCAAGGAATCTTTTTGTTCAGATTCGTTTAACCCTGATGAAGGTTACTTTGACTAAATGAACTCTTCACCCAGGGTCTCTTTGGAATCTATATCCTTTACCTCTGAGGATATTTTAGAGTATATTGAGACAGTCAATGAGGATTTTTGCGCTGGACCTGATGGAATTCTTGCCGCAGTGTTAACTCAATGTGGATACGTTTTGTGTCAACCACAGAAAGTTATTTTTCAGTTTTTTGGAAAAAATCATTTATAAGTCCTATATATAAAAAAGGTTGCAGGAATGATGTTAATAATTATAGGCCCATCGCTAAACTTTCGTCTATTCCCAAACTTTTTGAGCGAATTGTGTACGATCGTATTAAAATTCATGGTGGAGAAGTCATAACAACTCATCAGCATGGTTTTGTTAATGGAAGATCCACTGTGTCTAATCTTCTCGCTTTTACAACATTCTGCTTAAATTCAATGGAATCTGGTAACCAAGTCGACTTTATTTACACTGACTTAAGTAAAGCATTTGATAAATTACCTCATGATTTAATCTTAATCAAACTAAAGTTAATGGGATTTCCACATTATTTTGTATGCTGGATAAAATCGTATTTGACTGAGCGATCTTATCAAATACGATTCCGAGGGGTGTTGTCTTCAGAATTTATTGCTGAATCAGGTGTTCCTCAAAGTAGCCACCTTGGTCCACTTCTGTTTATTTTAGCAATTAATGACGTCACACACGTCATTGAACACACTCTCGTCTGCTGATTTATGCAGACGATATGAAAATATACAGAAAAATAAATACTAAAGATGATTCTTACCTACTCCAGGCTGATCTGAAATCCTTTGAAGTTTGGTGTTCTAAAAATAATATGTTTCTCAATTCTAGTAAATACCAAACTATGACCTTTTCGCGAAAAAGGAATAATTTATTATTTAATTACAATATAAAAGATGCTGCTTTAAGTCGTGTAGATGCAGTCAAAGACCTTGGTATATGCATGGATCCTAAGTTATCGTTCAACATTCATATTGATAAAATTTGTTAAAAAGTGTCTTCAATGCTTGGATTTATAAAACGCTGGGCCAAAGAATTCAATAGCATGATTACAACTACAACGTTATATGATGCAATTGTGCGTCCTCACTTGGAGTACGCAAGTAAAGTCTGGTCCCCAAGTTATAATGAACATGTTGAACGAATAGAGAGGATCCAAAAACGTTTTGTTCGGTTTGCTCTAAGGGGCTTAAGTGGAACTGATATTTTAAACCTTCCTCCTTATGAGGATCGTTTAAAATTATTAAGAGTGCAGTCACTAAGTGAGCGAAAGAGGTCCGCAGATATCGTATATTTACACCAACTCATGACCGGTGTTTTCGATTCTCCGGAAATTCTTTCTCTCATTGATTTTAACTCTAACCGTAGAAGCAGTAAAAACGCTAACACTTTAATTTATTTACCTTTTAGTAGAACGAACTATATGTTAACTGCTCCTTTAAACCGCATGAGCACCTTTGTTAACAACTGTAGCGTTTTTGATGTTAACTTGTCAAAAGGTCAACTCAAAAGTTGATTAAAAGCTATTCTGTAATTAGATCTATGTATGCATGGTTAGTAGTTACGTCCTGTTGTCCCTGAGCCCAACCCAATTTTTGGTGGGTAAATTTTTTCCACATTAACTTTGTTTTGAGCCACTAGATTCTTATTCATTAAAAATTTTTGATGCTTTGGATTGTGGCTTCAAATGAGTTAATGCTAAGAAAGTGCGAAAAAGCTGTAGTAGCTGAACTCTTTTGTTATTGCATGAATCCATGAGCGAGTTGGTGATACATCTGGCGTTAGTTGCGCATAAGTAATGATTTTCTCATGCTCTGATTTTATGCACACAAAAAATTATTTTATGATCAATTGCTCATAGTCGCTTAATGTGAGCAAATAACGCATAAATTATGCTCATAAGAAATATTGTCTGAACCGAATTCTCTTCGTGTAGTTATACTGATCGTGTGCGTAATTTCCTCGATTTTTTTTTTTTTTATTATAAGACTAAAATTATTTATCATATAAAGTTGATTATATTTTATTTGAAAGAAGTTAAACTATTACAGATTTAACCATATAAAAATAAAAATCATGCCTAAGGACTTACATCTCTTTGAAAATTCATGTTTTTAAATTTTTTATGAGTTTATTCAATCAAAATAATTTTGAACTTGTCACGAATATGTTACAACTATTTTTAGAATTTATTTTGTACATTTTTATTACCTTAATAATACGTCAAAACAATTACCAAAATTAAACAATTAATGACCAACACAACGGAGCATATCCTGAACCTTAACAAATTGTGTCTGAGATCAGTTATATGTATATGTTTAATATATGTTTTTCTTTACATTCCTGGCCTCTTGTTTGTATATTATTCAGAAATCTTTTAACTTTCCAGTTTATTTTAAATTTTAAATAAAATACAATACTTGTATTGTAAAAATATATTTTGTAACGTATATTTTTAATCTAATTTCTTTGATGCCTTATTAATTCTTTTAACAAGTATCTAAAATGGACACAAAGTAATTTTATTGTTCAGTTCGACTGTATTAATTCCAATTGTTATCAAGACATTATATCATTTACTGATTTATAATGTTCTGCATCTGTACATATCTTTGTAGATGCTAATAAATTGTTGATATTGTCATTGCACTAAAGATGTTGTACGCATTTTCAAAATACGTTATTAAGATTTTAATGATGAGCAATATTTTACAGATGCTGATGTTCATTACGACAATGTTGAATGTCAACAAAGTATTTCATATCTTCAACAAACACAAGAGCCAATGTAAAACAGAACCAACAAAAACAACAACAACAACGACAACAAAATACTAATTGTTTGCATATGTTTTGTAAAATTTACATACATAACACATGCGAATAAACAGATTTTTGATGATAAACTGTTGACAGGTGTTAATTTACAAAAGCGCTCGCTCATATACAGCAATACATACATACATCAAGTTTTACCAACATACCAACACATGAACACATTACACTTAAAAACATTTGCTTACAAAAACACGCATACATTCATGAACAAACTGAACAATAATAAACATAAATATATATAAATGGCGAAAAACTTTTTTCATAAATTAGATAAAACTTTTGCCACTGCAGAGCAGAGCAAATTTTTGACCACAAAAAAAAAATCCAAACTGAATGTTTGTGAAAGGTTTGTGGCTGTAGTCGTTACCTGAATAGGTAGGGTATAATTTATTCATACAAAGGTTTGCACAACTCATGATTAGACGCAAATAAGTGAAGATATATGTTATCTGCACAAAAAAATTTCATTATTTTTTTCTGCTTGGTAATCAACTGCTTAATAATGGTTGTTCGGTAAAACTAATGAAGGGCATTTATAAAGCTTTATCTTTGAATAAAGAAAATATTCTTTCGGTTTGTGTATCTCAGTTCCGACGCTGACCGACTTAAACTTTTTGACTTGTCGTTGCCGTTGCTTCAGCCATTTAGATCGTGTACATTTTTGTGAAATATTTTTAATAAATTTGTTCACAAAACTTTTATTTCCGTTATTAATTTTGACCATTTTTGCTGTCGATAAATTAAGACCAAACAAGTACCAACAACATATTAGCGAAAATCACAGCAACCTAAACAACAACAACAACAACAACAACAACAACAACTACGACAGCAGTTTGCAAACGCGGCAAAACTTTTCTCGGAAATATTCAATTTCACGAAGCTTTTAATTTTAATTATAGTCAATTAAGGCAAATGGCTATAAAATGCACAACTAAAGAAGCATCAAACAGCTACGCAACCACGTCCGTTTTCTTATCGAAAACATTTTGGTTGGTTCTAAATAGAAGCCAGCAGTTTCTGCCCGGCAACATTGCGGATTTTCTATAAAAAGGAATACAAACAAGCTCGAAGGACTGTGTGTAGAAGTTAAAAATAACTTAATTTGCGTGTGTGTTTGTAGAATGGCGCTTCTGTATAAGTGGGATGTTTTCAGACAGAGGACAACAAATATGAAAGTTTATTTTAAGTAGAACAAGTAAGCCTTGAATAAAGTTCGAAGTGCTTTGAAAACACAGCTAGTTATTGTCAAAATATAAACTTTCCTTTTCTCCTTCTTAACACTTCCATCTTACCTGTAAACACCGGTTAATAAGCGTTAAGCATTTGTTTATTAGGTTGACTATTTAAAGAGGACGTTTAAAACTGTATATTATATACCTGTATACCTGTATACTGTCTCAATTGTTTAACCCTATCGTAATTGAGGCGAATTATAAAAGGATTAAATTCTTAATATGTAAAAAAAATGTTTAATGAATTAATCATCCGAAAGAATTTTTGTGCAATGCTTGATGTTGGAGAGAAAAACCATGATGGCCATTATAAAATTTCTTACTAAAATAATTGCCTTCTTCTTGCACAATATTCTTCAATATTTGTCGCAATTAAGTTATTATTTACTTATGACGATAAAAAAAAAACATTATGTTTGAAATCATACCATCGTTAACATATAAGGGGTATTCACGATGTGGTGTATGTGCCCTTGTATTGTGTATTTTTGATAAATTTGATATTTGAAGTAAAATTACAAAAACAAAATGTACAGTGTTCAAAATACAACCCTGTAGCAAAAATACAATGACGAAACCCTATTGTATTATTTATAAATTTCGTTGTATATTTCATCAACTGATCACAAAAGCTTTTTTACTCAGCGTGGATGAAGGCACTGGCTGGGTTGTGTGTTTATTTAATAAAAGTTAATTTAAATCAGTGCTTCGTTTCAATTCTTTTATTTTCTCGTACTGCTAAATAATGAACTTACCAGACTTTAGTGAAGGTTTGTTCACAATGCGTTGTAAATATTGTAAATTTTGTAAGAATTAATCAAAAATACACCACATCGTGAATACCTCTATTATGTTAGTGGATTGCATGAACCACAAAGACTACTGATGAGACGTAGTAGCGTCCGACGAAACCATGGTCTAGTCTACTCGGCTCTTCTGAGAAGAATTTTTCTGAGAATTTTGTTGTTGTAGCAACCTGTTACTTCATAAATTATTTGGCATAAAGCTCAAAATATAATTCTTAAAGAAAATAATTCTTTGCGAAAAAATTGGGAATAATTGAAAGTAATTTTTGTTACATAGGGGTATATCCCAGTGGCATGGACGCGACATTCGCACGGTTTTAATTATTTGAAAAACAAGAAAGAAACAAAATGAGCCGATATGTATTTTAAGTTTTCTAACGCAATGAAGGACTGCTACATTTTATAAAAATATTGGCGAGATTTAGTACACATTAGAACAAAGTAATGAGCAATCATTCAATGGAACGGACGCGACAAAAACTAGAAGTTTTTTAAGCTCATATAGAAATATGCAAAATTTGTCCAATTTTGAAAACTTTTTTTTATATATAATATACATGTTAATGGAGGTCAAAGGATATCTATTCTTCGTAGACTTATGAAATATTAGAATTATCTGTTCCCTTTTTTTTAATCGATATAGCACGAATCATGCTACATCATGGACGCGACAAATTTTTCCAACATTTGTTAAATACAGTAAAGAAAAATACATCACAATAAGTTAAGTTCACGTTACACAGCAGGAAAACTTATCAAAATAAAAAAAAAAATAAAGTTAAAAGCTGTTAGAGTGCTTCTAATGTTTTTCTTCACTTTTGGTGGATCTTTTTTGGGAGATGCCCATATGTATATGTATGTATGTATTATTAATGTATTTGTTATATATATATGCATATTTTATATATAAGAATGGATGTATATATGCATTTTGGTGTGTAAGTCAGTTATGAAAGGTTCAGGTAAACTGTGGTAAAGTCTTGAGAGTGTTTCTGTAAAGTTTGGTGTTGATCAAACAAGGTGGCGTGGCCCTTTCCATACTACCCAAATTTGCAGTATCGAATAGCCCTGGTTGCCCAGCCGCGGAATTCGGTATTCGAACGCAATTTACAAGTCGTGTTGGTAATATTTAATGGGCGCTATAAGAGGGGCGTGGGAATTTGTCTGCAGCCCAAATTGTCGGTATACTTTCAAACTAGAAGTCACATATCAGTACAACTCGCTTCAAACTAACTTGCCATATCCTTCCACTGGAAAAATTGCGGTAACTTTAGACAAGGGGGCTTGGCCATCGAATTAAAATTTTTGAAATCGAAAGCTTTGGAACTACATATCGCATAACTATGAAACCCAGTACCAATTACCAATTAAACGTGTCATAATATCATGCATACTGTGCCTGCTGAAAAATTGGCACGGGCTGTAGAAAATCGATATATCGGGCCAAATCTTCGATAAAGAATATTTATGGAAGTAAAAGTCGCAGCTACAGGAAACCTGAAACCGCGCATTGTACAAACGAAGAGTCTAATAAATGTTTTAAAGAAAAGTGAAATAGTCACCCGGGTGAATCGTCGGCCGAACTAGGGTTGACTTTAATTAATGCAGTGTGTGACAAATATAATTTTGTATGAAGTGTAAAATAGTGTTAATAAAAGTGGACGAAAGAAACAGCATACAAACAGAATTCGATATAGCTTATTGTCTCTAAACAAGAAAACTCTTCACTTCATAGAATCAAAGGCATCTAGCACAGGATATCCTAAGGACAAACAGAATTTCACTTGTATTGAATTTTTTGGTGGAATGAGTTTAAATATTCTGAACTTCAATTCATTTAATTTTCAGACATTTCAAAACGCGTAACATGTCTTCGTTTCCTATAAAATATGGGTATTCTTGCGAAATCTTCAGAGGCAATAACTTATATCGATTTCTGGATACATGCCGTTTCTTCACAAATTCCTCTCCCTACACTTTATTTCAATAATATTCAGGTTACTACAATAAAATGCCTGAGTGGTGACCTTGGAATGCAGGTTAAGTGTGTGGCTTAGCATGCTCGGAGCCCGAGTTCGATCCCAGTCGCGGCGAAAAGATTTTCAATAACAAAATTTTCGATATCTGCAGACAATGACAAACCTCAGAGAGTAAATAATGTTATTTAAAGCTTCTTCAGAACATAAACTATAGCCGTTTGGAGTCGGCATTAAACATGTTGGTACAGTTTTCGGACAATTGTGTGCAAAAATTTAATAACACACATAACACAATTGATCATAAGAAGCTCGGTCAAAGTCCTTTCAAGGGCTGAAATGCCCAATTTGGTTTTTTTTTTTACAATAAAATGCCTTGCTTAATTATAGTTGCTCTATCATTTAATTTTGGTCACAATAAGAAAAACGCGGTTGTTTCCAAAATACACTGCTTCCAAGAACAATCCTTCCTTATTTAAATAAAGTTGTTACAATAATCTTACCATGATCATTAAACTCATTATATGTTTAAGAACATGGTTGTAACAATCATAAGCCGAATCCATACTATGATTCTTTTAGAACATGGTTGTTGCAACTTTGTTTTTTTCTCTGCGTGTACTGGAAAACTGGCACGGACATTGACAAACCCTTGAAAATTGTAATTTTTTTTTACCTTCCCGATCAAGCCAAATTTTACTAGATAAAAAATAGCTTTAGAAGTAAAAGTCGCAAAAACTCGAAATGGAGTTACCTTTTGCTTATATTGAGAAGCATTGGACAAAGGCAAAAACATATAAATATATTAATGTAAATTTTTGATATCGGAAAGTATTGCAAATATAAATAATAGAAAATTGAAAGTCAGAACGGAGTTACTACGTGGTCTTATTCTGCTAATGGGAAATTGAATCGAGTATTGCAAAATGAGCGTTGTGTCAAATTTAGGGTATAAAGAAGTTTTGAAAATACTACTATTCTAATATAACTACCGGGTGTGGAAACGAGCGCGGTAAGCAAAAAATTCAAGAGTGTTATAACTAGTTATGAAATAAAACGTAGTGGCGTTTGCAATTTGATAGCTATATGTAAATAGTCACGATCATTTTTTTTTATACCACACAAATATTTAAGGCTTATAAGTCTTAATATGACACACCCATGCACAGATTTAAGTCTACTAGATAATATTAAGCTTAAGAAATTGTCCTGTCCAAAGAAACTTTGGGGATTCATAAACACAAATTAGAAATTTGATAATTTTTAAAAAAAAACCTACATTAGTTCAATTTATAATAAAGGTTGCAGGAATGATGTTATTAACTACAGGCCCATTGCTAAGCTCTCATTGATTTTAAAACTTTTTGAGTGTATCGTGTATGATTGGGTAAAATTTCACTGTGGAGAAGTCATAACAACTCGTCAGCATGGTTTAATAAGTAGCAGATCACTCTGTCTAATTTTCTCAATTTTACACATTTTTGACAATAACATTGAATCAGGTTGACTCTATTCACAATGACTTTACTAAAGCATTTCATAAATTACCACACTATTATTTTAGTCATAAATGATGTTTCCCACCAGCGTTAAAAAACTTCAGTTGCTTTTGCTTTTACCTTGCTGTGATTATTGAAAATCGAACAACAACAGCAAAAGCAGTAACATTCATAATAATTCGATATACTGCGTAGTGCTTCGAAAGCACAAGAAATTATTTTATTGCTTTGCTTTTCATTTTGCTTTTCTTATTTTGTGGCAGCACCACGAATGCAGCGATTCGTTTGCTTAGCTTCGTTTTGCTGAGGGTTGAAATTACTTTCAGCAGAACAGCAAAACCAACAAACATTTTGCTGCGGTAGTACAACCCAAAGGTTTTCGATTAAGTAACAACATACATACGCAACAGCATAAAAATAATTCTCAAATTATATTCCAAAAAAGCAAAAAGCATTATTAATAGTGAAAACCCGATCATAAAGACAATTTAAATGTAAATCAAGGTAATAGAAATGCTTTCCAGCCATTTCTCCAAGAACATGGGCTAGTTCACAAGCTCAACCCACCAGGAAAAGTGATCATCTCATAGTTTCCTGTCACACACTCTTAGATTCGGAGATCATGACTCATCGCTTCCAAACGTGATATATTTGTTTTGTATGAAAATGCAGTAGGCTCGGTCGATTTGTATGGAGTCAAAAATCTGATGTTGCCTGGGCGATTTTCGGTTCGGGCATGAAAAGCTATTAAGCAAAACATAAAAAAAAGGGGACTGGAGGTACACTTTACCCCATCGCACCCTCAATTTTGTGAATTTTTTCTATAGGAATTTTTTTCAAAATTTTTTTTTAAAAACGTGCACTGCTAGGGAAAAACTAACGCCAGATATGAAATCCTCACACCCGACTCAACCAAAAAACGGTCTAACATTTACACGTTGTCATACAAAAATTTACCGTAACAAATTCCTAAAGAAAAAATTTCAGTAAATATTCTTATCGTTGGTGCGTATGTAATTGTGACCATCACGCCTGAAACACTGCAGATATCGACCCAGCCTAAAATTCAGTGATTAAAAATGGCAAATAATCTACGAAGCTTCTTTTAGCAATAAACGAGAGGTATTAATTTTTCACAATTAACATAGACTTATGTCTGTTTTTAAATTATTTTTGCTTTCGTTTTTGTTTTGTCCACATCGCTTTTCGGCTTTATGCAAATCACCTAAAGTAATAGCGTCTTTTTAAATTCTTTAAGCAGTAGGAAAAGATGAATCCCTCAGAAGAGGTGCTCGCCTATCTTCCGACTGGGAAGCTTAATTGTATAAATTTTTAGATGCCTTGGCTTGCGAACCTCAAATACTTTTTAAATGTATACACTTTGTATATTACCGTAAATCCCGCTGCCAATTATGAGCTTCAAAGTACGTACGAAGTAGCAACCAGAAAAATCACCAATTTTATGCGCACCAAAATATTTGTAGCTTAGGTCTTAAATTAAATTTAAAAAAATGTTTATTTTAAACACTCTAATAAAATATAAGAAATAATCGTTGAGATATTTTTAAACAAATATTTCCTTTAAAATGCTGAAAAATTATTTGTCTCCTGCATATGGGCATTTCCAAACTGGCATTATGTACGCTTTGAACGAAAAAAAAAAGAATTAAGAAGTCTAAGTTTTAAAAACTTTTTGTTATATTTGCGTATTAATTAAGTAGCACTATATTAAGTAAAAAAATTATAACAACCGACTCTAAGAATTAAAAGATATAAGCAAAAATATGCACTGGCGTGACGTTACAAAAATTAGAAGTGGTTTTCGACTTACTTTCGTGACGTTACTGGCGTTACGTTACTTAAATTTCCATCGGAACATTTTAAGTTGAAATTTATTAAAAAATTTTTTGACGTAAATAAAACATACAGTTAAGCTATTGTACATTATATTTTTTTTTAACTCCTACTCCGTCGACCATGATAAGTTGGAAAAAAAATTCCACTAAAATACCTGCAACCAAATTCAGTAACGAAATCAGGCAAACTTCAAGCAATGCGGCGTGTCGTTACTCACTTTTCAAATTTAATATAAAACAAGTAAAGAAAGTCTAAAGTCGGTCTAGGCCGACTATGAAATACCCTAAACCCACTTTTCAAAAACAAAAAATTTTTTATTGTAAATGGGCGTGTCCGTGGGCGCATGAAGCCTATATTTTATATGCATTTAAATGTTAATGAAAAATTTACACATACCAAGTTTTATTCCTGTAGCTCACAGTTAATGCCTTTATTGTGCTTTCGCTATGGGAGGTGGGCGTGTTCATGGACGGATTACTTCCAATTTTTGAACACACCTTAGTTTTGGTATAAAATACATACATACCAAATTTAACTTCTCTATGACAAACATAATCTTATTTATTGAGTTTTAAACTTTTTGGGTTGTATGGGAGGTAGGCGTGTCCGTGGGCGGATTACGTCCATTTTTCAAAAACATCTTTGTCTTGTCATAAAAAACATACGTGCTAAATTTTAGCTCTGTAGGTTAAAAAGAGGCTCATTTATAGCGTTTTCAATTTTTGGGTTGTATGGGAGGTGGGCGTGTCCGTGAGCGGATGGCGTCCATTTTTCAAAAACATCTTTGCGTTAACATAAAATACATACAAACTAAATTTTATTGTTGTATGTTAATTATGAGCTGAGTTATGCAGTTTTCAATTTTTGCGTTGTATGGGAGGTAGGCGTGTCCGTGAGCGGATTCCAAAAATATTCAATAGTGCAGATCCTTGGGTCCATGTGACTATGTGTACCAAGTTTCATTCAATTATCTCAACTCCTTCTTCTTATCCTGTGTATACGGACAACACACAGACGGACAGACGGACGGACGGACGGACATGAATAGCTCGACTCACGTGGTGACGCTGATCAAGAATATATATACTTTTCTATACCGGACTCGCTTCGTTCTATGCGTTACAAACGTTTGCACAAAGTTAATATACCCTGACCTTTCAGGTTTAGGGTATAACAAGTAAAGAAAGTCTAAAGTCGGTCTAGGCCGACTATGAAATACCCTAAACCCATTTTTCAAAAACAAAAAATTTGTATTGTAAATGGGCGTCTCCAAGGGCGGATGAAGCCTATATGTTATATGCATTTAAATATTGATGAAAAATTTACACATACCAAGTTTTATTCCTGTAGCTCACATTAATGCCTTTATTGTGCTTTCGCTATGGGAAGTGGGCGTGTTCATGGACGGATTACTCCCACTTTTTGAACACACCTTAGTTTTGGTATAAAATACATGCATACCAAATTGAATTTCTCTATGACAAACATAACCTTATTTATTGAGTTTTAAACTTTTTGGGTTGTATGGGAGGTAGGCGTGTCCGTATGCGGATGACGTTCATTTTTCAAAAATATCTTTGTCTTGTCATAAAAAACATATGTGCCAAATTTTAGCTCTGTAGGTTAAACAGATGCTTATTTATTGCGTTTTCAATTTTTGGGTTGTATGGGAGGTGGGCGTGTCCGTGAGCGGATGACGTCCATTTTTCGAAGATATCTTTGTGTTTATATAAAACACATACATACCAAATTTTATTGTTGTAGGCTTATTATGAGCTGAGTTATGCAGTTTTACATTTTTGCGTTGTACGGGAGGTAGGCGTGTCCGTGGGCGGATTCCAAAAATATTCAATAGTGCAGATCCTTGGGTTCATGTGACTATGTGTACCAAGTTTCATTCAATTATCTCGACTCCTTCTTCTTATCCTGTGTATACGGACAACACACAGACGGACAGACGGACGGACGGACGGACGGACGGACGGACGGACGGACGGACATGGATAGCTCGACTCACGTGGTGACGCTGATCAAGAATATATATACTTTTCTATACCGGACTCGCTTCGTTCTATGCGTTACAAACGTTTGCACAAAGTTAATATACCCTGACCTTTCAGGTTTAGGGTATAATGAAGGGTTTTTCTTCTTAGCGATTTTTTTATAAAATTTCCTTAACTTTATTAAAATTTATTAGAATGCAAAATTTCACGCACTTTTGAACGTCAGCGTTGAAAAAATAGCACAAATGCTTTTTTGTCTGGCCCTTTTCTGTCTGATGTCGAAGTCACCTCAGAATATCATTTAAAGCAAATCAAAATTTTACCGTTAATTGATAATTGCCCTTTTGCATTTATTTTGCGGTTAGTTGTTGTTGTAGTAAAAGTTTTGCATAAGAGTGCAATTGCACAATTACTCTTAGAAATGAAAATTGTAAAGAGAAAATGCTCATAGAAATAAACAAAACTGACCAAAACTTTAACTTTAACTTGGTAGCCCGATATCTTGTCATCGTATCATGGGAAAAATTTGAACTCTTTAGTTAAAGTAATTTTGAATATTTCTCTTTACTATACTACAAGTAAAATAAAAATGTTGGTTAACTTTTAATTTTTTGGTCACGGTAGACTTTTCTGCGGAAATGCCCATATGGGAAAAATTCTGTAATTTGCAAACTCGAGAGGATGAAATTTTATTTTGGCTCAAGTAGCAAAACGTAGCATTTCAAAACTTTTCTGACTTCGGATTCTGAATGGGGGATACAGATAGTTTTGACATGGCTGGATTTCCATAAAAAATATTTGGAATAATTGAACAAGATCTGAAAAAAAAATTAATAATTTTGGTTTTTCATAGATTAAAAGATGTTTCTTATAGTTATTAAATCTAAATACAATTTTTTAAATTTACTCACACACTTAGAAAATTACCCTGTCTCGGCAAAATGATCCAAAAATATTTAAATTATAGAAACAAAAACTTGAAATTGTTATGTTAAAATGGGAAAATTTATGACGGAAACGAAATAGTGGTAGATTTTGGAAAAAGGTAAATAGTGGGTGGTAAAAGTAGTAGAAGTCAAAAACGACGAAAAAAGTGGTAGATCTACCACAATTGTGGTAAAGTGACAGCACTGGTCGTGGTGCTGTGACAAATTAGAAACGTAAAATGAAAAGCAAGCCATATGGATCACGCAAAGACGAAGGCTCACGTAAGCAACTACGACGGAATTCTTTAAGCCAATGATTGGAGAAGAAAAGGAAATGGGCGGAGTTAAAAATCGCGACTTTTATAGCTGGACATTGTTCGATTAATACAGTCGATCATCTCAGCGAGGTCATTAGTGATCTAGATTGTGGTTCTGAGACATTATCAAAAATCAAATTACACCGCCCAAAATGCACTGGTAAAATTTACAAAATACTTAAAATATGTAAATTTTTAGTTTTTATCGCACTTTAGGACTCATTCTCAACATTCTTTCGCCTTGCTTTCCTGAAGATTTGTTGGAAGACATCGGCAGCTCGGTTTATTCTTTGATAATTGACGAAAGCACTATGATCGACACGACGAAAGTAATTTGTATTATGATTCGATACTTCAGCAAAAAATTTAGGAAAGTATGCACGAAATTTTACCCTTTGCTAGAATTAGAATCAGGAACTGCCGAAGTCATAATCAATAGTATCATAACACAACTAGAAAAAGATAATTTGAAATTGGATAATTTGATTGGAATTGGAATTGACGGAGCCAATGCTATGACCGGTTCTGAAAACTCAGTATCAGCTCATCTAACTAAGAAAAGTGAATCATTTAATAACAATTAAATTTTTATGTCATTCATTACATCTCTGTGCTGAATAATCGAGCGATATTCTCCCGAAACATTTGGATACGTTAGTTAAAGACAGTCATGCTTAGTTTTCTAAAAGTACGAAAAGAAATATCAAATACGCAGACTTGTACAAAATTATGAATGAAAGCCATGATATTTGAATAATATTCCAAAGAAAATAGCTAAATTATCGGGCACTAGATGGTTAGCACGACTTAATGCAATCAATACAATTTTAAAACAATGAGAAACTGTCAAGTTACATCTCGAAGAATCAAAGCAATCAGAACACGGGGATCCAGGGCTTAAGGCAGATACACTCTATCAAATGTACCAAGCAACAAATTATTATTATATATATATATTAGCAACAAATTATTATTATATTTTCTACGATTTTCCTTGATCGATGTTATCGATCTCTGTATTCCCTTTATTCTGTAGTTCCACAGCAACTGCAAAACTTCACATTTTTGGGTTGACTTCACATATGCTTGTTCAATCTTGAATTCGGCGAATCAGATGTTGGATATCAAAAATCGATGACGGGAATCTCTCATTAAATTAGCTGAAGAAATTCAAAAAAGAGTACCACAAAATATAGCAATTCGTCAAGAAATTTGTGTTTTTAGTCCTGAAATAGCTTCAAAAGAATTGAAACGGGATGTTACTAACGTAGCCTATGCGTTTGATAAAATTATTGGTGGCACCGAAAACGTACAAATTTTCAGCAGACGAATACTGGGCAAAAATCATGGAACATACAGATGCCAGTTGAGAGGGCAGATTCCAACATATCTCCAAACTAGCAACTTTAATGATGTCGTTGCCTTTTTCCAACGCAGCAGTAGAAAGTGCATTTTCAATAATCAACATAATTAAGAATAAATTACGGAGTAAAATGGCAATAAAGACGGCGGATGCTATTATGCACATAAGGTCCCTTAACGAAAGCTGTACAACTTTTGAACCTTTTGAAAAAATGTTAAAAAATTTTAATAATGGAAACGTATACAAAAGCCAATGTGAAGACGAAGTCCTGGATGCGTTTAAAGAAGTTAAGAATGCGTAGGGTTATATTGTTCAGCTATGGATATCTTTAACCAGAGGATATTTGTTTGTTTTCTGAAACTACTGAGAAGCTAGAACTTTATCCAATGGTTAAGAATATCCAGAGGTGAACAATACGGACTTAAACCGATAAAAATTTCATTAAGTAACTGTATAAACTCTAAATATATACATTAGACCGGATCGAAATTTAAATTCCGCCGGTCGGGATCTCAAAAGTTAGAGAAACTCATTAAAATAATTTCTGCATTCTTTAAATATGCAGGTTAATAAAATGTCTCCTCTCCTAACAAAATTAGTCGGGTTAAAATAAAGTAGATCAGATCAGAGAATTTTTCCCTAAGTGTGCTACGTTATATAACCTAGGCATATAAATGCTTCGTGACTTGTCGAACGAAATCTGTTGCTTGTGAATTTGCCTTTTATACAAACCAAGAGAAGTAAAACTTAACAATGCTATAGTTAATTATTAAACTACTTGATAACTCGGAAGCTGTCAACTCTTAACCTATAAGAATATATAGCAGAAATTCACAACACGTACAATCTTAAAATAAATCGGTACCATCAAACTCCATTTTATGAAATCCACAATTGCTCAATTAAATCTTCTCATTTTCAAGTGGAAATAAAAACGATTCAATTTAAATTGAAAGAGATAATAATGCAGTGATTCACAATGTCAAACAAGCAACCGGTACTTATTATCAAGTGTCTAAAATAGAAATAATGCAGCTAAATATTTTAATATGTTAAAAATATCATTTCATACGAATCATTTGTATTCTAAATGTATATAATCTTGCCTGTAAAGTGTTATCTACAAAATCATGCAAGAATCTGCTTTAAGCAAAGGATGTACTATATTTCTTAGTTTAACGATTATTAAATATCGATTAAGCAGTACATTTTTCCTGCTTTTATCTGTATTTTTTTTTTTAGATAAGCATCAGCTACTCAAGTTTCCCGATTAAAGCCTTTTTGATTATATATATATACGTGAACCAAAAGCTTTTAAGCTTCGAGCTTTCTTAGCCTTGTTATGTCTGGCTACTCATCTTCCATCGTTATTTATATCTCTCGTTATTTTCTCTCAATATTAAATTCACTTGAACAAGGACCAACATTTAAAATCCAATTGATGTTTTGCATATCCTTAACGTGCATCATACGCAGGTATCCTCAATGATATGTATTCAAATTTTGCCCATTACTCTCGATGGCTTCATTTGCAATCAAAGGCAGTTACGGTTATTTTGAAGAGTTATTTACAACTGCTGCTACTCAAAGGGAAGCCCTAAGCAAGGCATACAAGTAAAGGGTATCGGAATGTCATAGCAATTCCTAATATTTGGCGGACTTCACAATCAAAGTAAGGACTTAAAGCCTGCCATTTGAACGATTGTTCGAAAGGTACTTCAAAGGAGGCTTACCTAGATATCAACAAGGTCGCCTGTTATGGCTTCTGACGACTGGTGAAATCATTGCTACAAGCTCTGACTACCATAAACACACACACACGCACACACAATTTCAAGAGCCCACACAATGACACGCCCCCACGCACGCGCTCAAATGCTTTGCTAAATTAAACGATTCACGTTAACTGTCAATAATGACACTGTTGAGCCCCTTCCGCGCAACATCCGCACCAAACTCCGACAAACGTTTCTTGCACGTTTTTGACAATTATTCGCAGAAGTTGTTGCTTATCTCTGTATGGATTGCGCGAAATCAGATTGCCTGACATTAGTGGGTTAAGCACACGTTCATCGTTAACGATGGCGTATCGTACACAACAACAAGTCCTCTTTAGACGGTTTTGCACATTTAATTCTGGAAATAGAATGACATTTTGTGTCTGTCTTCTTCTGCTTAAAGTGTGCCGCCCTTTGGCGGATGTTCTGATGGGATGCTCTACGAACGATATGTGGCGATGGTTTCCTGTCAATGGTGTTTGACAGCTTATGTTTGAGTTCAAGCAGAGTTAATCGCAGCAAAGCATTGGCAACACTGTGTATCGAGTTGTTGCCATTGTATTGTTAACGGTGTTGATATTGATGTCTACGATAACATCAAAGATGTCGGGCAATATTGATTGGAGGATAACGTATGTGATGCGTTTGTTAACACGTATCATTTAACATAAGCATGTATTTATTGTAGGTGCACACGCATGGGAGAGTTTGAATGAGTGTATTTCCAACACATCTGTGATAGTGTTGGAAATCTAACGAAAGAACAACTATCGTAACTGTCAATGGTAGAAGCAAACATGTCAAAATAATTAACAAAAAATTGAGTACTGATTTAGTGCTGATTTTTTCAAAAAGCATTAAAAAATAAAATCAAAATACGAAAACATAGTAAGTCTTCGCCGTCGGCTCTTTCAATCCCTCACATTCTTATTGAAAACCGCCACATATTGGAAGTTATTTAGGTCTTATATAATTTGATGACGTCATTTTGCACTGCAGATAAGCATTGTTTTCATCTAACTTTTTTAAATTTCAAGCTCTGTGTACTTTTTAACCCATTCGCGGTTTAGACAGCATATACTGTTGAAAATGTTTTAAATCATTGGGACTTGCCCGCAGCAAAGCTTATGTTAAATTGTGGTTTGCCAATAAAAGTTTCCCAGTAAATTTTCTTCCTCTGAAGCCTCTGAATGTGGCAGAGAAAAAAATAATGTTCAGTTACACTTGAATAAACATCCCTACGGAGAAAAGAACCGGTTCAGAACTTATTACGTGATAGGTTCCAAAGTAAAAGTGACTGGTCTGAATTCTGCCACCAATATATGTAACCAACCGCTCTCTTTTACATGGCGTTGTCATTGACAGGGGTACATTGTCACCAGCTAGATACCTTTGGACCAATCTTAGAACCGGTTCAAAAATATAACGGCAGGTGTCAATTGACACTTCATAGATACCTTTGGATCTAATCAGTAGCTGTTCTTTTTATAGAAAACGGTACACTTACACGCATGCTGTTAATGAAATGGAGTCAATGTTTAAGAAATTCGTGTTTAGATTGACCTAGGTGCAATCCCCGTTAGAACCACATTTTTTTTATTTAAAATATTTTTTTTATAATTAAACAAGTAAAGAAAGTCTTAAGTCGGTCTCATTTATTGAGTTTTCAATTTTTGGGTCTTATGAGAAGTGGGCGTGCCCGCAAGCGGATGACACTCATTTTTCGAAGACATCTTTGTGTTGCTACAATAACATACACACCAAATTTTATTGCTGTAGGTTAATTATGAGCATATTTATGTAGTTTTCAATTTTTGCGTTGTATGGGAGGTAGGCGTGTCCGTGGGCGGATTCCAAAAATATTGAATCCAACCCAATAGTGCAGATCCTGGGGTCCATGTGATTATGTGTACCGAGTTTCATTCAATTATCTCAACTCCTTCTTCTTATCCTGTGTTTACGGACAACCTGAAAGGTGAGGGTATATTAACTTTGTGCAAACGTTTGTAACGCATAGAACGAAGTGAGTCCGGTATAGAAAAGTATATATATTCTGGATCAGGATCAGGATCACTTCGTGAGTCGAGCTATCCATGTCCGTCCGTCCGTCTGTCCGTCTGTCCGTCTGTCCGTCTGTGTGTTGTCCGTATACACAGGATAAGAAGAAGGAGTTAAGATTATTAAATGAAACTTGGTACACATGGTCACATGAACCCAAAGATCTGCACTATTGAATATTTTTGGTATCCACTCACGGACACGCCTACCTCTCATACAACGTAAAAATTTAAAACTGCATAAATGAGCTCGTAACTAACCAACAACAATAAAATTTGGTTTGTATGTGTTTTGAATCAACAAAAAGATGTCTTCGAAAAATGGGTGTCATCCGTTCACGGACACGCCCATCTCCCATACAACCCAAAAATGGTAAGCGCAATAAATAAGCCTCTGTTTAGCCTACAGAGATAAAATTTGGCACATATGCTTTTTAAAATAAAACAAAGATGGTTTTAAAAAATGGACATCATCCGCCTACGGACACGCCTACCTCCCATACAACGCGAAAATTGAAAATTGCATAACTCAGCTTATAATAAGCCTACAACAATAAAATTTGATATGTATGTGTTTTATACAAACACAAAGATGTCTTCGAAAAATGGGTGTCATCTGCTCACGGACACGTCCACCTCCCATACAACCCAAAAAGTTTAAAACTGAATAAATAGGATTGTTTTTGGCATAAAGAGATCAAATTTGGTATGTATGTATTTTATACCAAAACTATGGTGTGTTCCAAAATTGGGAGTAATCCGTCCATGAACTCATCATAGAGCATCAGTTTTGTTTGTCGAGAAAGAATTCTGTTTCTCAATTGCCTACTAAGCCCAAAGTATTACCTGTTGGCAAGAGTTATCCTTCATTAGAATAGTTAATGCTATATCCTACACGCAAAGAAATTTTTCGTTTATCGTAACTAAAAAATTCACCAACTATACTTCGTTTGCGAACTGTATTTGCTGCAAACGAGTATTCAGTTGTCATCAACTTAAAAATATTCTTGCTTGAAACGAAAAAACATCGAACTTAATGAAATTTTATCATTGTTTTGGAAGTTCAAGTTTAGCCGAGCGTGCTGGCGTTCGAGTCTAGAAACTGGAATGACCTGGGTTCAATTCCCAACAGCAACACCAAATTTTTTTTTTTTTTTAATTAATGTTTTTTATTATTATTTTTATTATTCTTATTTTGACGGTTCCTTTTGACCAAGCAGTTAATGAAACAGAATTACAATTTCAATAATTAAATTAAAATTTTTGATACTTACACAGCCAAGAATCGAACCCACGTCTCCCGCGTGCCAGTCTAGCATGCATCCATTGAGCTCTTGTGAGATATTGTCTAGAATGAATTTTTTTAGATTACAAATGTGTATGTCATAAGAAATGGATCTTTTTTCTACAAATGAAGTTTTCAGTTGAATAAAACAAATTTGTCGGTTGCCGAACTTTAAAAAACAACTTACGTTAATGGCAATCGAAATTAATTTCTTGCAATTAAATAACTCTCTCCCGCAACTAACTATTATTATAAGCATTGGTATGTAATTAAACTATCTAACATTTTTTCTTCGATTCATTCGTACTCTACATATGTTGAAATAAATGAAATTTTTTCATGCTGAAAAATTACACAAAGTGTAATTCATTTTAATGCCTATTAGTTATTAAAGCAACATGGATGTGAAGGCAAAATTTATTTATTTTTATTAATAAATTCATAACTTTCTACGCGTTCAAAAGAAGTTGAATTGCATTTCATCAACGATAAAAATATACATATCTCATTGTATTTTATTGACATGCATTCAAACTCAGTCGTAAAGAAACATTTTTTTTTTTTTTTTGCCTTAAAAAGAAAAACGACTTAAGTTAACTTAAGCGCAAGAAGCCAATCTTTTAAATCATCCTTAAATTACAATCATAACAAAATTTCAATCAATTTTCTCACAAGTTTTGATATTTTCGGAAAATATTTCGTACAAATTTCTGTCCTATAGCAGATTGCCGCAAAGGAATTTCCCTCAGTTTTTTTTTTTCTCTATTTGTCCATAAAGTGTTTGATAATGTTTCTTGCTTGGAATGAATTGAACTCTGAACGCAGTTTGTGTCGGTATTCGTTTGCATCATTACATCCTCATAACTATTTCATATCGATTCAATTCATACCGTCTCGTCTCCGTTGTGAGTCTCACGTCTCTAAGGACATGGCGAGCAGCAGTATGAATTGGAATTCTTGCAAATATTTATGATAAGCTTAGCTTTACTTGCCCCGACACAAGTAAAGAAGTGGCGAAACGAGGTATTCTGGCCGAAGCTGACTGCTTTTCAGTGCCTGCATGTCTTTATTTTTTTTTTTTTTTTATCTGGAGGTTCTTCTCAATTTTCCAATTCCAATAACTGGCAATCGGCGTTGTTTGCAATTTCCTTTCGTAAAGTTTCGCTTGAACTTTATTTTTTGTGGCAAACATTCCAATCTATCTGAGTGCTAAAAATGTATTGTTATTGAATATCCACTCAAGTCAATATTTTTCTCCGTTTAAATTTGCCGCCTTGCACTCGCTTCACTTCTTTCATTCCGAGCTCAAGCAAATATCAAACCATTTCATCCTTGCGTACTGCTGCCAGCCTATGAAGTCGAGTTGCTGCTCATTTGTTTATGCGGTATTTATGACTTGTTTCCGATTTTTATTTTTATGGCCCAGTTATCGTGCATATCAATATGCGAATAAATTTTACCCAAGAGCAGTGAGCCAAGAAAAGAGCAACAACAACAACAATCGGTAATAACAGATATCATAACAAAAACAACAATCAAAACATCAGTTGTAAAAAAATTGGAGTGGGGCTGAACGATAGGGAGTTGTATAGATATCAAAAAGTTAAATAGAGCCTGCCTACATTGAAGCACTAACACGAGCCAAAATAAAAAAATTTCTATTTGGAATGATATGCAAAGAAAAAAAAAAAAAAAAACACAGGAATGCCATTCAATTTTTAGAAATTTTGTGGTTCCGATTTAAGCCTTTTTATGTGGTGAAGGATTGCTGAAGCATTGCGAATAAAAAATAAAAATTATGCGATTTATTAAGTAGTTATATGCGCATTTCAGAAAGCACTTCTTTGACGAAGGACATACTTGTAGTCAATAATGCTGAACCAAGGAAGAGAGCTGGAAGTTAAAATAAAATAAAAATGTCTATAAAGATTTAGAATCTTAAATCGTTTGTGGTAAATTTTTTATTATTGCTTAAATCAACAAATATTTACAGATAAAAGGGGAATGATCGTTTCAAGGTCGCAGCATAAAATTTAAATGTTAATGGCTGTTTTCGTTAGTACTGCTTATAAGTTATTTTTTCAATTGACTGTTATGTAACGAAAAGTGATTTTTGTCTCTTTAATGCGATGGAAAATTAATTTTAAAAAAAGATTGCTTGCTTATTATATACAGTGGCTCAAAGTAATAATTATTACTAATCCATTATAATGGAACAAACTAAAAATTTCATTCAAATCCAAATTTAAAATATTTTGATGGTCCAACTGGCAAGTTTTTATATATTTTGAAAAGAGAATAATGAATTAACAGTTCATTGATTTAAAAAAATAAAAAAACCAAAATTCATAACAAAAATCAACATCAAATTAATAATGGAACACGACGTTAATTTATAAAAACATAAGCAAAATTAATAAAAAAAAAACCGACTGAATATTTAGTTGGCAAGTCCTTCTGTTCAATAACCACTTCCAAATGATTTGGCATTGATTCACAAGTTTTCAACAGTAGGACGACTTCCTATTCTACCACTCTTCAATAAAGGCTATTTTGGGCTGATCACGAGTAGAAATTGTGTGATTTTTAAACTTTCTTTCAGGTTACTCTATGTGTGTTGCACAGGATTGAGGTATGCAATTGATGTGGAGTTTCTAAGACATGTGAGCAATTTTTAAGAAGTCGGCTTTGTGACGATCACGATGGTTCTACCTCGCTTTAAAATTTTTCAAAATTATTTCTTCTTATACACTTTTTTTTCTCTCAAAATTATTCCCTGCTATAATTTTCAATCCATTTAAAATTTCAATAAATCAAAGACACATATAAAAAGTCAATAAAAATAAAACAAAATACATTCTATAAAACTTAAAGTGTTTACATTTTTTTTCGTAGATAAATAAATTAAATAATATTTTAAGTGAATAATATTACTTAGCTGTATTCTGAAAACAAGAATGAAGATGAAAATAATTTTGGTCATTGTTGACTTACTTATTGTTTCAATTTTATTTTAATTCTTACTGAACAAGCTGTTAAAGCATGATTCTAAAAAGTTGGCAGCATTTCGAAGCTTTTAGTGTAGAGTTAACTGAAAAACAAAAAACAAAAGAAAATGTGTAAACCGTAGCTATAGTCTAAATTTTTCCGGTATAATCATTCCTTCTTCATATAGACCGCGAGCAGAGAACACTTCAACTCAATTCTATTATCCTTTTAAAGTTGTTAATTCTAAAATTTAGTAATGCTAAAATTAAAAATCATTGCTTTACAAAATTATTAAATTGTAAATATCGTAACTATTTCTGAGACAAGAAAAATTAATCCCCGAAAGGTAAACTTAAATAAAGTACATTTTAAGTAATTTAATATCTATAGATAAACTAACCCCAAAATTTTTTAAAGAATTTAGAAAACATTCCTCACAAAATTTATCCTCACATTCAGTTCGGATCTTTGATCAAACTACAAGATTGGAATATTAGGAGAAAGCAGAATTCGTTCCCCAGAGAGCCCCGGGACCATTTTAGCTTGAGGTCTCGTAAATGCTGCAAAACCTCATTGCAAGCGCAACCAAGTGACTCGATCGCTAGACACAGTAGATCAACAACATGTGCAATTAATAATTGTCATAAAAAAAATAATAAAAATAGTATTTGAAAGAATAAAAGATTAATTTTAAATTAAATTTAACGCATGAAAAGTGCGGTAAACATTATACGAAAAAAAAAAATAAAACAAAAACAAAATGTGTGAAAATTAGCTAACCTAAGTAGAAAAAAAACAAAAACAAATTGGCCATTTCAGCCCTTGAAAGGACTTTGTCCGAGCTTCTTATGATCAATTGCGTTGTGTGTGTTATTAAATGTTTGTTTACAAGTAACCGAGAACTGGACCTACATGTTTTATGCCGACTCCGAATGCCTAAAGTTTATGTTCTCAAGAAGCTTTACATGGCATTATTTACTCTCTGAGGTTTGCCATTGTCTGCAGAGAGGTGGTGACCGATCTGAAAAATTTTTTATTGAAAAAACTTTTCGCCGCGACTAGGGATCGAACTCGGGCTCCGAGCGTGCTAAGCCACACACTTAATCTGCACGCTATAGTCAGCACCACAACCTAAGTATACAGAGAAAAAAATACAAAAGGGAAATAAATACAAAGACGCTATACGTTATAGAAGTATGTTCATGAATAAAATAATTACATATGCATATGTTATAAACTTAAATTTGCTATAAATAATCGGCAATATTAACTTGGCGTAATTTGCTCTTTGCAGTGTTAATCCGCTCTGTCTTTCGTTCAAGTTTAAATAGGTATTCAAGAGACAAATTTTCAGCACCTTAACCGAATAAACCAGACCTTCAAAAACTTTATAAATAAATGCATACCTTGCCTGTAATAAATACAAATAAATACAAACCTTTAAAAAGAAGATATAGCATTACATATCGCTCTCGCTGAAGGAATTTTATCCTCTGATGCAATCTAAGTGTGAATTTATTTTATAACGGTTAATTCGGTTTCAACAAAGCGAGAAATTCAAATATTTAGCTACATTTTGCTTTTGACATGCATTTGTCGTCGCTATATGTGAAAATATTTTACCATATTTTATGAACACTGTGTCGCTATACGCGAACTCGTCGTTATATCCGACGACGTTAAAATCGAACTCAGTTTCTAAGGAATAATCAATCAAAATGTGCGGACTTCAAGAATACGACGTTATAACAGAAATGTTGTTATAACCGAGGTCGTTATAAGTGAATTCCACTTTATATAGAAATACATATAGAAATATGTAATATATATATATAATATAAATATATTATAATATATAATATATAATATATAATATATAATATATAATATATAATATATAATATATAATATATAATATATAATATATAATATATAATATATAATATATAATATATAATATATAATATATAATATATAATATATAATATATAATATATAATATATAATATATAATATATAATATATAATATATAATATATAATATATAATATATAATATATAATATATAATATATAATATATAATATATAATATATAATATATAATATATAATATATAATATATAATATATAATATATAATATATAATATATAATATATAATATATAATATATAATATATAATATATAATATATAATATATAATATATAATATATAATATATAATATATAATATATAATATATAATATATAATATATAATATATAATATATAATATATAATATATAATATATAATATATAATATATAATATATAATATATAATATATAATATATAATATATAATATATAATATATAATATATAATATATAATATATAATATATAATATATAATATATAATATATAATATATAATATATAATATATAATATAAATATAGAAATACATCAAAACAAAGACGTCTTTGAAAAAAAATGTCATCCGCACATGGATGACATGATGACAAAATGTCCACCATCCATACAATCCAATAATTTAAAACTCAATCAATAAGCTCGTGTTTAACTAAAACAGATAAAATTTGGTACGTGAGTATTTTATATTAAAATAAGAATATCTTCGGAAAATGGGTGACATCCGCACACGGACACGCTCATCTACCATAAAACCCAAAAATTGAAAACTCAATACTTATTTATTGACCAACCTACTGCGATAAAATTTTAACCTACTGAGATAAAATTTGGAACGTATTTATTTTATATCGAAACAAAAATGTCTTTGAAAAATGGGTGTCATCCGCCCACGGACACGCCCACCTCCCATACAACCAAAAATTAAAAACTCAAAAAAGCCTATGTTTAACGTACAGAGATAAAATTTGGTATGCTTTTTTTTCCTAACAAACCGAAGATGTTTTTGAAAAATGGATGTCATCCGCCCACGGACACGCCTACCTCATACAAACCAAAAAATTTAAAACCGCATAAATAAGTTTATGTGTGTTTTACAGAGATCAAATTTGGTATGTATGTATTTTGTAAAAAATCTATAAAATAGGCGTGATCCGCTCACAAACACGCCCACCTCCCATAAAACCTACAATATTGAAAATACCATAAAAAGGTTAATACATGGCCTACAGGAATTAAAGTTGGTATAGGAAGATCTTATTTCAAAACTAAGGTGTGTGCCCACCTCCCATACAATTCACAATATTGAAAATACCAGTAAAAGGTTTAAATGTAACTTATAGAATGAGAGGATTTTATATCAAAACTAAGGTACGTAAAAAAAATTGGCGTCACCCGCCCACGAACACGCCCTACTCCCATACAACCCACATTAGTGAAAACTGTTAAAAACTGTAACGTGTTGTGACTCAATCGTCACAAGCGACGTTTACTTGTTTTTCATAATATAAATTACAAGCACTGATCTGCCTCAATAATAAGTAAAGCGATCAGCATTTTTTTCAATGCTTATAAATTGAAGTTGACGGTCAAGCACCGAACAGTTAAAAATTGCAACGGTTAGCTTAAAATAGCAAGTAAGCACGGGCCAGCTACTTGATCTGCGTTTCTGTTAACATAGCTCGAAAATGATCGCGGAAGTAAATGAACTCTTGTGGATTGAATTGCAATGTAGTATGTTTGTTTCTAAGTTAATAAACCGCTGTTGTTGAAAATATGTATGTCGAAATATAACACGCGGAAATAAGCCAATTCGTGGTGCCAACGATTTCAAATATCGAGGTGACCAAACGAAGAATGCATATTTGTAAATAAAATAATATGTATGTTTGTATATTTAAGTAAGTTTGTATATTTAATCGTTTATTAATCTTAAACTAAAAACTGTGCTATAAATAAGAGTAAGATTAATAAAGAAAGAAGAGTGTAAATTATCCAATAAAGAAGGGAAGTTTAATTTTAAACTTTCAGGTTCCACCGATAAAGGAAAGGATTATTTGCTGAGTATAAATATAAAGATGTAACAGTTAATATTTAACGTTACACAACAGAGTTGTGTGGAGAACGCCACACAACAAACGGAATACATGGACTTTGAAAAATATTAATATATTTATGTTTGTTTGAGTATATATTTTAATATGATTGGAGGTTTAGGGTATTCCATAGTCGGGATAGACCGACTTTAGAGTTTCTTTAGTTGTTTTTTTTTAATAATTTTACTAATGTTTTTATAAATTAACGTCGTGTTTCATTATTACTTTGATGTTGTTTCTTTCAATTAATTTTGTTTTTTATTTTTTTAAATCAATGAACTGTTAATTCAAAATTCTTTTAATTATTTTATATTAACCACATAAAACTTTTTTGAAAATATACAAAAACTTGCCAGTATAATGAAAGTTTGCACGATTTTAATGAAATTTTTTAGTTTGTTCCATTATTACTTTGAGCCACTGCATATTGATAAATTTTTTGGAATCGACAGCATATCTTCTAAAGCATATAGGGATAATATGCTATAAAGACACACAACACATGAACTTCAACAGGGTAAGGAAATTTGAATGTTTGACAGCTGAAGCTTGGTTTGCACTTCTTTAGAGCTTGCAACTAAAAGTTTACTTGTTAACGAAGGTATAGTTGACGTAAAAGCTATTAAGAGTTATTTCAGACAGATATCCAGAGTACACTGATGTTATGGAGGGAGCTTTTCTCAAGTCTTTTAAATGGTGACGGTGGCAATAATCCCGCCAGTGGATATAATATCCCGGAAACCCCAATTATGGATGACAGCGTTGAAGTTCCGATGCCCGATTATAACGAGGTATTAACAGCTATAGCACGGTTTAAAAAAACAAAGCCGCAGGAGCCGATGTCTTACCAGCTGAGATATTTAAGACCGGTGGCAAACCTCTGTTTAAATGAAATCACAGACTTCTATGCAGTATATGGTCGGAAGAATGCATTCCAGACGATTGGAACCTCAGTGTGCTCTACCCAATCCACAAGAAAGGCTTATTAATATCGCATCTAAGGTCCTGTCTAGCGTATTGTGTGAAAGGCCCATCGTCAATCTACTGATTGGACCTTATCAGTGTGGCTTCAGACCTGGAAAGTCCACCATCGACCAGATCTTTACGCTCCAACAAATCTTGGAAAAGACCCTCGAAAAACAAATCGACACACACCATCTTTTTGTCGATTTCAAAGCCGCTTTCGACAGTCCATAAGGAGTCACCTATACTCCATCATGTCTAAATTTGGTATTCCTGCGAAGCTAATACGTCTTTGCAGGATGACGCTGAGCAGCTCTGATGAAAGGACTTTGGGAGCGTTCGAGAGAAAAATCCTTCGCAAGATCTATGGTCCAATCTGCGTCAATGGCGAGTACCGAATACGATGGCATCACGAGCTGTATGAGCTATATGCCGACATCGATATAGTCAAGCATATTAAAATAGAGCGGCTACGCTGACTGGGTCATGTCGACAGAGTTTAAGTGGATCTATTATTCACCAATCCAAAGAAAACACTCTGACGCTTCGTAAAAATGAATTTTGGAACTCAGCCGGTGTTGCAATCATCATACCTGCATTCTTAAGAGCTCTGATTCCCTGCTTATGTTCACGAACGCGCTCTGCTCCTGTTTTAGCTACTTTTCTTAGCTTCGGGACTTAATTATTTCACTTTCTACACTTTTTTGTCTTTTAATTTTATTTTATATTAAATGTTTTGCATGTTCTCAATCATCTGTCAAGTTTTTGATAAAAACCAGCGTTTTGATATGCTCTTTAAAATTAAGCTTTTAGCTAGGATTTGATATTCAACAAATAAAAAATATGCAGTAAGTGTTGCAATAAAATTATAAGTTCATTAATGTTATTAAAGCATTCATTAAAGATGTTATATTGCAGCAATCAAAGTATGTATCTGTCAGTCTGTTGCTTTTTCTCCACACAGTTGTAATGTTATTTACAGCATTCCAAACATAAAGAAATAAAATATCCGTGTATGAAACACGGACCAAAACTCGTTCAATATTAATTCCATTTTGTGTACATGTTTGCCATATGCCTGTGTGGAGTAATGGTAGAGCTCAACCTGGTTGACATGTGATTTCAACAAGATGATAATGAACTAATAGAGAGGTGAGTTTTGTCAGCAATTAATTTCACGTTTTGAAGCAGTACAATGCCCACCATTGATCTTTCGATTTGACACCACAAGACTAGTTTTTGTAGGGCTACGTGAAATCTGTCATGTATAGGAGCAAGCCACCCTGAGTTGCAGCCCTAGAAGACCACATTTCAGCTACTGTTTGTGAGATACCGCTCAAG
Organism: Tetanocera ferruginea; assembly: GCA_958299015.1. Classification (NCBI taxonomy): domain Eukaryota; kingdom Metazoa; phylum Arthropoda; class Insecta; order Diptera; family Sciomyzidae; genus Tetanocera; species Tetanocera ferruginea. The sequence goes on from OY282641.1 coordinate 106,899,936, forward strand.
ATACTGGACAAAATATGGTAAAATTGGAGCTTATAGATGGACCACCTATGGAGTATCCGCGGATAACATTTAAATGAATTATCTTTTGAAAATTAAACTTGAAAATGTTTTCATATAAATTGATATAACTACGCATGTAATGCCCAACCAAAAATAACTGGATTGACTTTTGATTCAAAATCAACATGAAAAAGATTTTTTGCTTTTTTGAAAAACTTTTTTAACTTTTCGGCAAAAATACGATGAAGAAACATTTTCTTAAGTCATTGTTCATAGTTTAACTTCTGTCCTACTTCTGACGTTTTCCTCATACTTCCATGGTATGAAGGTTCAACTGCACCCAAGATTAAGATAGGTAAAAAAGTGGGCGGAAGCATGTGGGCGGAAGCATGTGGGCGTGGCAATCTATAATAACTTCTAAGCGCCTGAACCGATTTCCATGACATTTGGTATGAAGGTTCAACTGCTCCCAAAATAAAACATAGGCAATAAAAAATTCCAAAAACTTCCGCAAGAGGGCGCTTTAAGTAGTGCGTTTTTAAGACTCAATAACTCCTAAACTCCTGGACCGATTTCAATGAAATTTAGTATGAAGGCTCAACTGCACCAAAGATAAAGAAAAAGTTAAAAAATTGGGCGGAATTATGTGGGCGTGGCACTCCATAATAACTCCTAAACTCCTGGACTCCTGGACTCCTGGACCGATTTCAACTAAATCTGAAACGAAGGTTCGACTGCGCCCAAGATAACATAGGCTATAAAAATTCGAAAGACTTCCGTAAGTGGGCGCTTTAAGTAGTGCATTGTTAAGACTCAATAACTCCTAAATGACTTGATTGATTTTACTAAAATTTGGTAGATGAAATAAATTGACTCTGCAACAGAATTGAGGCTATTTAAATTTTAGAAAACTTCCTTTAGAGGGCGCTTTATTCAATCGACTATGTTCGGCTCATTCACGTCAAAACGGATGAACCGATTTTGATGAAACTTGGCAAGCATTTGTATCTGTTACTGAAATAGATCTTATGCTTTTAAAAGTTCTTTCGACAAAAAACAATGAATGAGCCGAAGGCAAACGAAGCCAAGAACCAAAGACGAACGAAAAAAAAAGATTAACGAATACCAGCAGAAGCTATATAAAGATGAAAAAAAATTAACCGAAGTTGAACGAAAACAATTCAAAAATCAAATGGAATTTATTTGAGATAAAATTGCATATTAAATGCATGCTAAGAATAACTTTAAACGCATTTTTCTCGCAATGACTTTTCAAACTGCACTCAGAAAATAGTTTCTCGGAATATGATACAAAAGGCATCATATTTAGAGAAAATTGGTATTGGCCTTGCTCCAGATAATGCTTTTCTCTAAATGCGATCCTAAAATTCTCTAAAAATGATAAAAAACTTCTATGAAAAAGAGAAATACACAAAAATAATTAGATTTTAGAGAAAAAGACTTTAGTTTTGAGAAAACATTTGTTTTTATTGAAGAAAAAACTTCTCATAGTGAATTTTTTATCAAAATATAGGAAAAAATTTTCATTTTCAAAAAATTTTTCTGTATCAATGAGAATTTTTTTGTGCGAGAAAAATATTGTCATTATAAGAGACATTGAAATATTTCCATTTCCTAGAAGTGAAGAAATATTTCTTCGAAAATGTGAAAATTTATACTAATTGAAGAAAATTTTATTTGAAAAGAGAAAATTGCTATTATCGAAAATAGAGAAATTTTTCACCGGAGGAAGATATGTGTTTTTTTTCTGAGTGCGGGAGTCCATTTTCCTCAGAAACCAGACGTCAGATCGAGACGTTGAAGATGTAATTTTTTGTTTTAATCATGTCTGGCAGGTACAGTTTTACGGAAATTTGACTAAACACTTTCGACGGAAGGAGGGGCAAGACCGCAAAAAACGATAATTTCAAAAATTTTAAAATTGAATTGATAATTTTAAAAACGTAAAAATGAGAGCAGTTTTGAAAATCGTCCTCTTTCTGTGCTCGAGGCACAACCCCCAGTAACACCGGGTTACATCCGCTAGTTATATATAAAAAAAATTCTCAAAATTAGCTAAATGTTGCATATTTCTATACGAGCTTAAAAAATGTTTTTTGTCGCGTCCGTTCCACTGAATGATTGATTATTACTTTGTACTAATTTGTACTTAATCTTGCCAGTATTTTTATAAAATGTAGCACTCTTTCATCGCGTTAGAACACTTAAAATACATATCGGCTCATTTTGTTTCTTTCTTGTTTTTCGAGTAGCGTCCGTGCCACTGGGAGATGCCCATATGCAAGAGCAAGAGTTTTTAAAGTTAACCTTTAAAGGATTTTGGAGATGCATTGCTTATACATACAATATCTATGCATTATCTTAAATTTAAGTTTTTTACATCTGAACTTAAATAAGCCAGGATAGATATTTGCACCTTTAAGGTTTAATAATTTAGTATAGGTTTGTGAATATTGTTGGCATTCATTATTTTGTATAATCATGTAAAATCTCAACGCTTTTAAGTCTTCAACTGTTAAGCAGCATTCGGCATCTTTATAGTTAGAACTGCAAAAAAAAAAATATGGTTTTTAAGGACCTATTAAAAAAATTGGTGTTTCCATGTGCGTATTCACGCTCTATGGTAATAAATTGAAGGTTAGTATGCAGCTACTTTGAAAAGTAAGCAAATTTGATTAAATAAACTAGAAATTCAATGCAAAGAAATCCAAAATCTATACACCTTAACAACTATGAAATACATAAACAGCTAGCTATGCCATCAGCCACTTCAACCAACACACTGCAAGTTGTACATTTCCTGAACTTGTACTCAAGTGTAAAATAAATGGATGCTTCAAATAATGAAATTCAACAATTTACATAAAAAGAAAACTAAGAAAAACAACTTGGTTATTTTTTTCTGACGCCCATAAAACCTTAAAAAACTAATTTCCCACAGGAAGCAAAAGACGAAAAATAAACAAATTTTCGTCCCGACGACTTGCCAGCTCTAGGAACGCAAGTGCGTGTGAACGAAACCGCAGAAGCTCAAAAGAAGAAGTAAAAGAGTCAGAGAGATAGAGAGAGAGCGAGGGTGACATATAGTAATGGTTAAGTGTGAGTGCGGTGGCTTGCTTTTGAGTTATTGTCATCATGGAACACACAATAAATATTACAAGTTAACGTGAAAAACGTCGTGTCATCGCCCGCATGGAAGACAAATTTATTCCAATTCGTCACTTTAGCGCTTTTCTGCTAACGGAGAAGTTCGAGGATGTCAAACAAGGACCACGCAGGGTATAAAAATGAAATAAAATAGCTTTTTTCACTTAAGCAAATGATTTGGCAAGGACAAGCACTGCTGTGGTCACGCTGTTGGATGAGTAGGTCGGGGACGTCTTTGTTGTTGCTATGCTTGTTAAGCATAATTGAGTTTTTTTTAACGATTTCGCTCAACTAGCTCCCTGAGAACAACTAAATGATATTCAGTACAATTCAGTGGAAGGAAGGAAGTGAGGTAATAATGCGGCTGACATTTACTTTATGCTAATAAACAGCAAGACTGTCACGGTGGGGATTGAAAACATCATTACCAGCAATTATTATTATATCCATTTTTGTTGCTTTTTTTTTTGGAAGAAAGTTAAAAATTCATATTATTATGATAAACATGCGGTAATAATTTTAGGCCATGTTGTTCGCAGCTAAGGAAAGCATTTTAAACTCATTAATATTTTGAGAAACTGCTCATTAATATTAATAATATATAATTGATTCTGAACTAGAACTGAAATATTTGAATGATTTTGGAATATGAAATTATTATCGAAAGAGATAAAAACAATAATTTCAATTATGTTAGGAAAGCTAAGATAAATATTGTGTTTGGCAACTTCAGTCCTGGGAAGGACTTTGATCAAATTTCTCATAATCTTAAATTCAAAAACTATTAACAGTACTTTTCACTTATAACGTACCCGTTTATTTATTTATTTACTTATTTACTTATTTAAATTCATGTTGAATTATGAATTAACATATTCTCAAGAAGTTATATAATAGACAACCGAAAAAATTAAGACTAGTCAAAGCTTTAAATCAAGTTATTTAAAAAGAAATAAGTTGAATAAGAAACCAATTTTAACAACTGAACACAAGTAAGTAACAAATAAGAACTTATAAATAAATTATGATTATGTTGATAAAAAGACATATTAACCAGGGACATGACATTCGCGGCAGAGAAAACAGATATTTATACCCCCACGCGTACTGCGTAAGGGGTATATTAATTTTGTCACGACGTGTGTAACGCCCACAAGGAGGCGTGGTAGGTATAGAAAAGTATATATATTCTTGATCAGCATCACCACCCGATTTGATTTAGCCATGTCCGTCTGTCTGTCTGTCTGTGGACACGATTACAGCCGTAATTTTGAAGGTATCGTGCTGAAATTCGATATTTAAGCTTATTTTTAAAAAACTAAGATCAAGTTCGAGAATGGGCTAAATCGGATGAAAACCACGCCTACCTCCCATACAACCCCAAAATTGAAAACCCTATAAAGAAGCTAATAATAAAGCTAGAATACTGAAATTCGGTATTTATGTATTCTATGTCAAAACAGAGATGTGTTAGAAAAATGGGTGGCATTCATCTACTAACACGCCCACCTCCCATACAACCCCAAAATTGAAAAATCTATATAGAGGCTAATATTAAAGAACCAAAACAGAAACTCGGTATTTGTGTATTCTATGTCAAAACTGAGGTGTGTTAGAAAAATGGGCGTCACTCACCCACTTACACGCCCACCTCCCACACAATCCCAAAATTGAAAACTTTATAAAAAGGCTAATATTAAAGCTCCAGGAAAACAATTTGATATGTATGTATTTAAGATACATAAAAATAATAAAATCTCTCAAAATCTCATACAAAAAGCTCTCCAATTTAAGATTCTTTTACCCTTAAGAATCGGCCGTGGGGGTATTTTAACTTCGGCCAAGTCGAAGATATACCTTACTAGTTTTTTTTTTTAATTTATTACTCAGCCAAAAACAAACATTTTCCAATAGTTTTTTTATTATTGTAGTGAATTGAACAAATTACAAGAAAAACAATTCAAAACAAATATATTTTTCACTCCAACATGGTTTTATAGAGCTCCAAACTGGCGGCAGAGAAAAAACGGCGTCTCGTAGTTGCAGCGCTGGGTGTCGCAAAAATTGTCCGATCTGGAAAAAATGACTTTTTGAATCTTAACAAAATTGGCTATCGTATGACAGGAGCTTTTTTTAAAATCTTTTTCATTTTTGATGATGTTCCAAATTTGAAAGAGTGTTGTTTCGAAAAAAATATTGACTTTAAAAGTTCATAAAAAATCGAAAAAAATTTTAAAAAAAGCTCGTGTCATATGAAAGTGAATCAAGTTTAAAAAAAATACAAAAACAAAAAAAAAAATCATCAAAAAATTAAACCGCTAGTGCCACAACCAGTACGAAAAATATGGTTTCGAGATGAACTGCTTCAAAGTTTGTGAACAAAGAAAAAAAAGGTGAAAGTTAAAAATGCGCTCTCACTAATCCAGCTGTAACTGTTGAACCCGTAAAAAATTTTCCAGTTAAATACAAATTTAAAAAAAGAAAATCGATTTAAAACTACGGCCAATGTCCCCCTTAAGAACAGTAAAGATAGAATTAGATAAATGAAGAAACGTATAGATAGAAAAACGTATTAAGAAAAGTATAAAAAAATTGTATGTGTTTCTTAAGGATACTTTACTAAAATTTAAATAATTATAAACAGGAATAGTGAAGTTCCGATTCAGAAGCTTCTCATATAGGTAATTGGGTGTTTTGGTATGTATCAAATTATATAAGAATTTGCAGTTTCTAGCATCCAGGTAATTAAAAATATTGCAACCAAGAATTTGAGTGCCCAGTGATGCGGTTAAACTTTCAAAGGTCAAAAACATACCTTACTGCGTTGTTAAAAACATGTTGTAACTTTAGTTTGGACCTGGCATCAATTCTACTATAAACAACATCTAAGTAAGATATAACACTTTCCTAGTAAGATATAAACTTTTTCCTAGTTGCAATAGGAACAAATGACGCAGTCCACCTCAAGTTCCGCAGGATATAAAAGACCTTACTGACAACAGTATTGATATGGTTTACACAGGAAAGTGAGGTGCTAATGTGTTATTCAAGATTCTTCACTTTATCAACAAAGTTCAGCTTGACACCATTTAGGTAAATAACTAGTATCCTAGAGAAAGAGTGACTGGATTTAAAAGTTTAAAACGAACTTTTGCCTAAAAAGAACCAATTCGGCAACACTAGTCGTAACTTCTTGATGTGACAGTGAAAGAGCTTTCACGTGTGAAAGGAGGAAATTAGAAGATTTACGGGAAGAAAAAAGTTATAATGAGCCGTTAGGTCCTGAAGTGGTTGGGAACGATAACGAAGATGATGTAACTCTAGGTGACTCCGATGTAGAAGAAATCCTGTTACCAGAATACAACCTGGAAGACGAAAGCGAATATAACGAAGAACTTCATGATATACCACATGAAACTGGAGGAAATTATACTGGCTAAGGTAGAACAATTTGGTGTGTTGCCCAACCACAAGCTGGTAGACTTCTTACCCACATGATACTCAGATCTGCTAACTTTGGACCAGTACGAAGAACAGAAGAAAACGCCATTGTAGAAACGTTTAAATTGATACTGTCTAATGAAATGAGCGAAATTATTATTCGCGAAACAAATAAAAAAGCAAACCAATGCTATGAAGTGAGAATTCAGAAAACTCAACAAGAGAACAGCATCCATGGAGAGCGCTTACAAAAAGTGAATTTGATGCGTATTTGGGTCTTCTATTGCTAAGTGGCTGACACATTCCGGTTATGTTCATACAAAAGATTTGTGGAAAACAACCTCACATCCATTATATCGTGCTGCAGTGATTGTCTGACTATTTTGGGAAATAAGTCGCTTGATACGTTTTGATAAAGGAAATACACAGCCAATAACAGTCGAATATCCAGAATATTCTCTACATGGAACGCCATTGAAGCAATAAGCGGCGATCCTTTGAGAATTTTGAATGATGAAGTAGGAGGCAAGGAAGAACGCTACATATGCTCCAAACATCGCCCAACACGGAAAGCCTGCGCACTATGCAAAAGACCCGTGTGTGCTGAACATTTTACTGACATGCCGCAATGCAATAAATGTTTTTTAAACATACTAATTTGGATTTTACTATTTATTTTTTATTTCATATTTATTATTTTATTATGTTATCATTATTTTCATAAACCATTTCAAGAACTTAATGAAAAATAAAGTTTACTTTTCTGTTATATCCACATACTTGCATGCGTTTTCATATACATACCCGGGTATGCAGGTGTTGACATATGGGGTAGGAATCGAAAAATTACCATATCTCTTGATCAGAGTGACCAGTCTCATTCAGACATGAAAATATAATGTAAAAAACTTTTGTTGAGGATATCATTAAGTTTCAAGTCGATCCCAGTGCTTGTTTTCAAAACATAGTGATTTGATACCCGGGTATGTTGCTGTTGACATAAAGGTTAATTCATAAATCATGTTTCATTGAGAAAGTATAAGACGAATTACGAATCAAAATAGAGGTTTCTTATTAAATTTATTTGAAGAATCTCAAATTGAACTCTTTAAAAATTTTGTTTAGTTAGTGATGACAACCTCTGTTGTTCGAAACAATCTTCTTATGGGGTATCGGTAGTCGAGTGGTTAGCGTGCTTAACTACCAACCCAGAAGTTCCAGGATCGAATCGCGGTCTAGCCATGATCCTACGCTTTTACCTTTCTTTAATTCTTTCCTCATTTCTAATCAACAGGAATTACAAATTTATCAATATCTACGACCTTGGAAGGTGTAGCTGTTGGTAGAGATGTTTGTGGCATAAGATTGCTTAATAACTGGAATTGACTTAGGAAACACTTGCCTCAAGTTCAATATTCTACACTTGTTGTCTTGATTCCACTTTCGCTCCTACTTATCTATCTCCCCATTTACGAACCAAGACAGACTTGACTCAATAGGTTTGGCACCTGAAATTCTTGGTTCAGAGCTAAAATAAATCATTTAAAAATTTTTTAATATATTTCTAGATTGCTTTAAATAAAAAAGTTGGTTTCAAACACCAGATATGAGACTATCATTAGCCGTAGGACAATGATAGAGGACATGAAGAGAACAGAACGTTGGTTAACGAATGAAACTCTAAAAATATAAGTGATTCTGCTAACAACTATAGCTTTGAATCTTTTGGGTTGTTCATTGATATTTAATATATATTTTAATATTATTTAATAAATATTTTAATATTATTTATTCCGTAGCGCATCAACATCAGTGGAATTCCCTAAATGCGTTAAAGACACTTATGGTTATCGTTAACTGGCCCTTAACTACCTTACCTGTTAACTCGTATCCATAACATCTTTGCTAGCAATGTTTATTCCTAACTTTGACAGTTCGTTAAGGTACTATTACAGTGTGTAAAAAATGAAAAATAATTTTTTTGTTTTCTTTAGAATATGGTTCCTTAAGGTCTTAAGAATGCGTGTACGAAATTTTAGAAAAAAATATCAAATAAAAAAAAAGATATAACATACATTATATTCGTATGTCACGCATTTTTCATATATTATCGTTCATAGAAGAAAATCTAATCGCGTTTTTCTCGAAACAAGTTTTTTCGAATTGGTTTCTAAGATATCTCGAGTTCTGCTTGATCGATTTCGATGAATCTTGATTCATTGTGATCTTCATAGACCCTGTTAAGCACTCTACCTATAAAAAGCTGAGAAACTTTTATATTTTGTTTATTATGGCTAAGAAATTCTGCCAAAAACAGGGGTTTTTTGTAAATTTGTTTTTCAACGCATGCCATTTTTTTGTGTGTTGTTTTTTTTTTATTTGCGTAGGTAGAGTGCTCAACTATAACCTTTTACTGAAGAATGCACTTTGATTTTTTACTTTCAGACGCCTTGAAAATGCTGGAGACGAGAAACCAACTGACAACCTTTTTTTAAAGACGCCAACTTCAACGACCTCTAGAAAAGAAACAACAAATACAAAAACAAACAAAAACATTTTTTTTATATCTTCGACTTTAACTGTACATAATGTAAATAAATTTGAATTGAATAATTTATTAATACTATGTAAAAAAAATTAATAAAAAAGGTGTTGTTTTTAATAGCTTCACACTGTAATAGTACCTTAAAGATAACTGTTGCTAACTTTACTACTCGTTAACTGAAATAATAATAAAGTTTATAGTTTTTATTTAAATTGAGTGAATTTTACTATATTTAATTTAGACATCAATTGTATCGATATTTTAATTTTATTCTACTCTAACAAACACGAATTAAAGAGATATTATATTTTTGTATGAATAAGGCTGGTTTTCCGATTTCTTAAATAGTATAAATATTCATGTGAAATGTGCCCTTCAAATGTCAAGGGTGCCCCGTGGTGGTAGGGGCACATTTGACAAAATTACTTTTTTTAGAAAATGTTTAAAAAATATATGTTAGGACTTTAATAATACAATTTCCTATTTAATTTTGAAAGTTAAATAATCAACGCTTATAGGGAATACAAAATTTTTAGAATCGGTCATCAATTTTTGGAGCAATAACACTTTGAAAAAAAAGGTGTCAAATCTACCCCAGCTTACCCTACTCTGTTCAATTTCAAGTAAGGTTCTACGCGTGAAAATTTTCACAGCATGTGCGTTAATATAGTACTCTGTTCCACTGCGAAAAATACTCGCAACATTTCTCTTTCAACATTTTTCCACGATAATTTAATTAACAGCCTAGTACTCTGCTTGTTTGCCTGAAATTTCACTGGCAACATTCATTTATTTTTTGCGTGAAAATTTTGACAAATATTTTATTGCGAAGAAATTAAAAATTTGAGACAGCCATACTTTACTTCCCAAAATGGAGAAAAATAAATACATAAAACAAAAAAATTACGACAACCGTCACTTTTCACTTCAAAATAAATTCAATTAAATAGTCATGAAAAAATGTTGCAAGAGAAATGTTGCGAGTATGTTTTACAGCGGAATAGAGTTCAACTTTGACGAACATGTTGTGAAAAATTGTACACATATTTCACAGCTATAGTTTTTTGTATGAGCATAGATTTGAATGAAATCTCACATGAAACTGAACAGAGCACAAGGCTTTAAAAAAAAAAATTAACTTACTTGATAAGTTGAAATATGAAATAATTTGTTGGTGCCTAGATATCTTGATATTTAAAAGGTTAAAAACAGAATAGTTTAAGATCGATCATATAAAATGTGTTCGTGGAATTGATGATGAAAACATTGATTACTTTTTTTTCCAAAATAAAAATCCACCGAAATAATCGATTTTGTCCACATCATCTAAAATTAAGTAGCACTAGGCTACAAAGAATTTCTATTAATTTTTTGAGAAGGTATTCCAACTTTCTCAAGCTAAGGCAATTAATTAAACTTGATTTATGTCAAGAGCAATTTACTTCCTCAAGTTCAAGACAGAAAAAGTTACAAGTAATTTTGTTTGTTAGTAGTATTGTTATAATTTAAGAATTGGTTTCTGAAAATGCAAAAGTTCCCCTTTAAACGGCATAAAACAGATTTTTGTGATTCTTAGAAAGTTCATGATGTCTATAAATTTTCACTTCACCCGTTACTCTTAAATTAAAGTTGAATGACGGGCTTTTGACTTATGGACACTACTGGGCGAGTTCAAGAAAAAAGGGAAATAACTGATAAAAATATGACAGAGAATACAAAAATCGGTTATTCTTAAAGTAAACAAAAAGATAAACCGATCAAAGACATTGTGAGCACGATATGGTTTTAAAAATGCTCTTGCGTGTTCCTCAGGCTTAGATATCACTTAGAAATACTCGGAGCGAAATTAGTGCTGAAACCAATCCCAAATCAATTATTTTGGGAGTGAGCTTAGTCATAATGTTCTTGATATCAAGCCTTAAAGTAATTGTTTATCAAAACAAAAACACGCTCATTTGTGCACAATATATGTGATTTTTAGATTGTTTATCAAAAAAACTAATATGCTCACTTCTGCTCAATTTGAATATGAATATGCTCTCATATGCCTATTCTAAGAAACTTTGGGATTGTATATAAAAATTGAATTCGCTCAATTGTGCTCAATTTATGAAATTTTGGTACACAAGCAACAAAAGAACCGAATAAAAAAAAACGATAGCAAGAAGCATTTATTTTCATTGTCCAAGTTAGAAACATATATTTTATCCTATTCAGATAGCAAAATATAATTTTACTTCATGATCATTATTTTTTAAATTATTTGCCATAAAGCTCTAAAAAATATATTTTTTAGAATTATTAACTAAAACTAAAAAATTAAAATGCCAACATCTTACAACTCATAACTTTTTAATTTATTTTCTGGACATTTATCACTAAGAAGACGCCAACTGAGAAATGCGTCGTACAGTTGGTCATTTTGTTTATGTGTCAGACATAACAACAACAAAATTAATTTTAACAAACAAGCCCAAGATTACACTTATTAAGCACAAATTGACGTGTTTATAAAAAAACATTTTAAGGAGGATTTCTGACATAAATTGCGTACGTGAATAGCATGTTTTGAGATGATTTTGAGCTCTAATGAGCTGATTGTATTTACGAACTCTTTGAGCTTGATTTAAGCCCAATGTCTTTTCTTTCCGTGCATCTAAAAAATATTTGACTGTTTTTCACTTTTGGGAACAAAATGAATATTAAAACAATATTATAACTTGAATTCAATCTTTTCTCAAATAGCAAAACATATTGGTTCAGTCTTTATTGTCAAGGCCTTATTTAGCTTGGTTAACAAACATGCATTCTGCACTCAGAAAAAAAACATACCTTGCTCCGGTAAAATTTTCTCCATTTTCGATAATAGCAATTTTCTCTTTTTCAAATAAAATTTTCTTCAATAAAAAATTTTTCGAAGAAATATTTCTTTACTTCTAGGAAATGGAAATATTTCAATGTCTCTAATAATGATAAGTATTTTTCTCGCACAAAAAATGTCTTATTTATAGAGAAATTTTATTGAAAATGAAAACTTTTCTTATATTTTGATAAAATATTCACTATGAGAAGTATTTTCTTCAATAAAAACAAATATTTTCTCCAAAAAAAAAGTATTTTTCTTTAAAAACGATATATTTTTTTATTTCATGGAAGCTTTTTATCATTTTTAGAGAATTTTTAGTATCGCAATTAGAGAATAGCATTCTCTGGAGCAAAGTCTATACTATTTTTCTCTAAATATGATGCTTTTTTATCATATTCCGATAAACTTTTTCTGAGTGTGCATAAAATTTTGAAAAAATTTCTAAGTAAGACTTTCATTGACAGCAAGTGATGTCAGTGAGTTCAAATTTGATGCAAATGAAGATTATAATTGAATTGAACGACTTGAACCAATGACTGAAGAGATCGTGATTTCAATTATAGTGATTGAATGAAATGGCCCCAAAAGATTAAATGGTTTTGACAATAGCAAAAGTTAGTCAGACTGCCTTAGAATTAATTTTCTGTGTTTTTCTCTTCTATACTTTCCATCCTTCTTTTTGCCGAATCATATGAAAACTGTTATTTATTTGCATGAAATTTTCACGATTGAATAAAGAAAAACCAAGTACTTCTTTTATGCTTTACAATTGTTATATTCAGTGAGAGTGTACAAACACAAACACAAAAATTACAGAAGTAAGTAGTATGTGTGTTCATACCACTGCCTTATGCCAGGCAGTACAAATAGCACAAATTGTGAGTGGCTTTATTATTATTACGATACACATTTCGCTAAGTGTACTTATCTTGTGGGCTTTTTTTTTTTTATAATCATGCTACAAAAAGAGCCAAAAAATTACTGTTATGACTGGTAAAAATTGCTTATACGGTAGCATATGACACATATACTCGAAGTTAAAGAACTTTTATAGCTCATAATAAAGCCACCTTGTGCTTTTGGCACATCAAATATTTCCACTAATTGGCCATATTTTTAAGTGTTCCTTGACTTTTGCTCTCAATGACAATATAAACAACCACCTTTGTTTGCTAATAGCGAATGAAGCTCTTCATCAAACATTATTAACAGACTGGTGAAAATTTTTTATTCGAACAAAAAAGTTCCCCAGTACCTAACAACAAAAAGCACAAAGACCTACCCCGCAAGGAAAAAAAAATATTAAAAATAAAAGCTAGCTTAAACGAAAAGCGCAAAACACAAGAGTAAAAATGACAAAAGCTTACGATGTTTTATTAAAGTAGATGTCTGTGACTTTTAATAATTATCCCAACTCCCATGTAGTATATCACATTCTATTTTATTCCCATGTAGTAAAATATGATTACCAACATATATTTTTATGTTGTTTTTGTTTTGTTTCTTTGTTCTTTTACAATATCTAGGAAACACGTGGGAAAAATTTCAAAAGAATTTTCTTGCTCTGTGTTTGACGTTGGTTTGGTTATGTTTTTATTTTTTTTTTTTTTCATTCACAATATAAATACTGAAGAAGTATATAAATAGATAGATTTGATTTGCGCAGACACTGTGACTTATAATGAGGACTATTTTGTCATAACTACCAACGCTCTTTGCCATTTAATTTTTTTTTTTGTTTTTTTTTTTTCAGAAAACAGAAGATATTTTCGGGTCTTATCTAGACTACAGCTTTTATACAGTACAGGTTTCCCTTACTTACTTGAAGAAGGACTGAACATTAAGGTAGGTCGCAAAAGCAAATAAAGTTAAAAAATAAGTAAAAAATAAGTGCAACCAAATCGTCAAATGAAATCAATACAATGCATCGTTGTAAACATCTCAAAGAGCTGCATTTTGTGTGCTCAAGTGTCATTGTTTTGCGATGTTTAATTCATGTAATTTTTTTTATTTTTAATAAGTGGTTTTATTCTTATGTATTAAAAATTTTAGACTTCGATACGTTTCCTACATCACAAAATAAGTTTGTGAAAAAGGTTTATTTTGAAATTTCTTTGCAAAAAAATTAAAGGTGGTGATCTTCTAGCTTCAACGAATAAAAATAATTACTTCTGCTACAAAAATCTGTGTAGATCAGTTTTACTGTGTATCGTAAAAAAGCTTTAGTTTGATGTAAAAATAATGTCGCAGTTTTGAGAATTCGTTGCGAAAACCAACAAAACCAAGGATAAGTAAAATCAGAACAATCTGATAAGAACATTAATACTACGCTTTGAGTTCTTTACAACGATGTATTGGACTCTACGATCAGTTACTAAATAACAAAGTAATGACATGCTACCGGACATGCAGTCAGAACATTTTTAGAGGTTTCTTCTAGAGGTTTCAATTAAGTCTCTTAATATGAGTTGCTTTTGACATTTGATTTTCGCTGGTTATGGAGGAACTTAGAAGTTCATAAGAAATTGATATTTATTTATTTTTGTTTTCAAATCATCTCCCCACATCAGGATTTATATGGGGCTAGGGAGCTGCAGCCCCGGGTCCCGACCAGGCAGGTGCTACGAAGTCGCTTGTATATGAAGTGCTTATTGTAAAAACATGACATGGAATGTAAAAATTTTTTCAAAGTAATCGACCTTAAAGTTTTAAACCAATGTATATTTGTAAGAAATCGTGGTTATGCTTAAAATTTCTTTAAGTTATAGGGCCAGAAATGATCTGGTAATGGTGGCAATATTTTTAGTGGATGTTGTTGATAATGCATCAAGACACGTAATGAACATAAAATATGAACTTTTGAAGCAATGTGACTTATTATATTTTTACAATATTCATCTCATATAGATCTTAGAAAATTTTATGTGAAGATCAGAACCAAAAATCCGAAACGCGGCATGAAGCTTCTGCACTATTGAAAAAATTAATAAAACTTCAAAACACATTCATGATAGTTTTCTGGAACTGAATTTTGAATCACTTCAAAACAACCAGCCAATATTTGCAAAAAGTAGATATTGATTTGATAGCTGCTAACGGTATGTTTTCTTCTCTAATCGAATTCGTAACACATTTGCGAAGTGAATTTTCAGGGTTTAAGAATTGTGCTTACTAAGTAGTTTAGTTTCTTACTAAGTCGATTGATTGACAAGACTATGAGAGAAGAATAACTAGAAACTAGAACAGCTGAAGCTGGGAATACATTTTTATACCCTAAACCTGAAAGGTCAGGGTATATTAACTTTGTGCAAACGTTTGTAACGCATAGAACGAAGCGAGTCCGGTATAGAAAAGTATATATATTCTTGATCAGCGTCACCACGTGAGTCGAGCTATCTATGTCCGTCCGTCCGTCCGTCCGTCTGTGTGTTGTCCGTATACACAGGATAAGAAGAAGGAGTTGAGATAATTGAATGAAACTTGGTACACATGGTCACATGCACTCAAGGATCTGCACTATTGAATATTTATGGAATCCGCCCACGGACACGCCTACCTCCCATACAACGCAAAAATTTAAAACTGCATAACTCAGCTCATAATAAGTCTACAACAATAAAATTTGGTATGTGTGTGTTTTATATCAACACAAAGATGTTTTTGAAAAATGGACGTCATCCGCTCACGGACACGCCCACCTCCCATACAACCCAAAAATTGAAAACGCAATAAATAAGCCTGTGTTAAACTTAAAGAGCTTAAATTTGGCACATATGTTTTTGATAACAAAACAAAGATGGTTTTGAAAAATGGACATCATCCGCCCACGGACACGCCTACTTCCCATACAACGCGAAAATTGAAAACTGCATAGCTCAGCTCATAATTAGCCTACAACAATAAAATTTGATATGTATGTGTTTCATACCAACACAAATATGTCTTCGGAAAATGGACGTCATCCGATCACGGACACGCCTACCTCCCATACAACCCAAAAATTGAAAACGCAATAAATAAGCATGTGTTTAACCTACAGAGCTAAAATTCGGCACGTATGTTTTTTATGACAAGACAAAGATGGTTTGGAAAAATGGATTTCATCCGCCCACGGACACGCCCATTTACAATAAATTTTTTTTTTTTTTTGAAAAGTGGATTTAGGGTATTTCATAGTCGGTCTAGACCGACTTTAGACTTTCTTTACTTGTTTGTATTAAAAAGAATAAAAAATGTACACCGATGAAACCAACATGAACGTTTATCGCCAATAACACAACTTAGTTTTGAAAATCATTTGTTGTTAACGATTAATTTTGACGAATTGATAGAAAGTATTGCCACAGTTAAATTGTGCAAAAATTTTTAAACAAAAATTCAAGAGTTATTTTTTCAATTTAAGGACCATTTTTCAATGGGGGGTTAAGCTCGAGTCAAATTAAACCGAGCTTAACTCACCAAAAAGGGACGTTAAAACTCTGTTTAACTTGATATTGTAGCATTCGTTTAAGTTGAATTGACTTATATTATCATATGATGTGTTTTTTGCTTAAACCGAGCTTAAACGTCCAATTGGTGGGTTGATTTCTGTTTAATTTATTTTCATATGTAAAATGCGTAAAAATTAATATTTATACCCCCAAGCGTACTGCGTACGGGGTATATTAATTTTGTCACGACGTGTGTAACTCCCAAAAGGAGGCGTTGTAGGTATAGAAAAGTATATATATTCTTGATCAGGATCACCACCTGAGTTGATTGAGCCATGTTCGTCTATCTGTCCGTCTGTCTGTGGACAGGGTTGCAGACGTAATTTTGAAGCTATCGTACTGAAAGCTTTTTTCTAAAAGCTTTTTTGAAAAAACAAAGATCAAGTTCGAGAAATCCAAACTTGGAAACTCTATCAAGAGGCTAATATTAAAGTTACACAACTAACACTGGGTTTTTGTATGTTCTATATCAAAACTAAGGTGTGTAAGAAAAATGGGCGTCATCCACCCACTAACACAACGACCTCCCATACAACCCCAAAATTTAAAACAATATAAAAAGGCCTCTGTGGGAGCTAAATAAATAAAAATAGGTATTTGTTCACTTTATATAAAAACTAAGGCGTGTTAAAAAAATGGGAGTCATCCACCAACGACCACGCCCACCTCCCTCCATACATCCCCAAAATTGAAAACTATAGAAATAGGCTTCTATCGAAGCTACAAATATAAAATTTGATATTTAGTAATTTTATATTAAAATTAAGGCATGCTAGAAAAATGGACGTCATCCACCCACTAACACGCCCACCTCCCATATAACCCCAGAATTTAATACTATATAAAGACGCCACTGTCGAAAATACAAAACTAAAATTTGGTCTTAATTCATTTTATATCAAAACAAAGACGTGTTAGAAAAATGTGCGTCATCCATTGACGAACACGCCATGACTATGGAGACACCCACTTCCCATAGAACTCACTGTAAAGAAAACTCTTAAAAAGGCTAATATTTAATCTACAAAACTGAACAGCAATCCACTTATAGTGAAAACTTTATAAACAGGCTAATATTTAAGCAGCAAAACTGAAACAACCACAAACACGCCAACCTCCCCTGCAAACTCAAAATTGAAAACATTATAAAAAGGCTTATATTTAAACTACAGGAAAACAATTTGATATTTTTATATTTTAGACACATAAACATAATAAAAACTTTTAAAATCTCATAAAAAAAGTATTCCAATTTAAATTTTTTTTACCCTTTACATCAGCCGTGGGGGTATTTTAACTTCGGCCAAGTCGAAGATAAACCTTACTGGTTTAATTATTAAACGATCCGAGCTAAATGCTTTGTCCTTAAGTAAGACCGATTTAAGTAAGTCGATTTTATCCCCCGCTATGTTTTAATCCGGCGCTGCCCCCAAGTAATCATTCCTGGCTGCGGCGTGATGCAGGTCTATGTTTGTCAGCACCAAACCGCAGTAAAAACTGGTAGATCACTAATAGAGGCAAATCCTCGAATTACAAAGGTTTTTTTTTTTCAAAACTAAGGCGATTAAGAAATAGGAAGAGTCGCGCTGAATTTTTTTAATGTAAAAATTCATTTCCAAAGGGTAGGAAGTGTCCCTCAATCGTTTTCTGTTTCAAGCAAGTCTACACTGTAAAAAGTAAATTTTCATATTAGCTTAAAAAAACTATCTTAAAATAAGCTGCAACAGCATTAAGACTGCTTTTGATGAAATTACTTTTGCCTTTTTATACTGTAAAATAGTATTCAATTATGTCTTACTTAAAGGCAGTTAAATGTTAAATGAAGTCTTACCTTCTCTGAATTTCAGTCCTTATCGTAAACAAACTGGCTTGAATAGCAATGCAATTTATCTTAAATTTAGACCGATATGATTTTTGCCATTTTTTATATAAAAATCCATGAATTTGTTTAAATTAAGCTAGCTTGTCTTGAAATCAACTTCCACAAGCTGACTTCAAATATGCGTCTTTGGGTTTTTAAGCATTTAGAATATTAAAATGCAAATCATGCTTAAATTCATGCACAAGTTGATTTAAAGGCAGTCTTTAAAATACGCTTTACTTTTTAGAGTGTAGCAATTTTTCATCTGCTGAATCGTGTGACCATAACTATATAACCATAATTCATAACTATTTGGATTTTATTATTTCGAATTTATTTGCAAACCAATCGAATTTCGTTACCAAAATGGCAACTCAGCTGAAAGCAAAAAATTATCTTAAACAATCCAAATGAGTGAAAGATAAATGTACCAATAAAAAAATTTAACAGCGAATGGGAGCGCGCATTGAGCTGTAGCACGTCTTTTTCTGTTGCCGTTATGTTCAAAACGTATGAATTTTCTTGTCGAAAATTGTGTATTTAACAAAATATGTAGGTATATCACATTACCGACCATATCACAATAAGCGAAGTTACTATAGAAGGTTTGCACGAACAGTGATGGTCCTTAAATCTATGTATCTTAAATTTGATAATTGCAGATTTCAATGATTTTAAAGCAGTTTGGCTATTTGAGATATTAAAAAAGTCAATACAACACGATTTGAGTCTAATACATCTTTTTGTTGAAATGATTTTCACTTGGTAGATTTTGAGGCAATAGCATAAATTGAAGAAGTGACTTGAAAAGTAGATTCCTCGGAAGATTTCCGCTTACATGCTCTCCTTCAGGTTTTCAATACACATTTATGATCAAAGACACTGATAAGGACGTTCCTGAAGAAATGACTTACTTACTTAGATGGCCATGACATCCCGTTGTCAGGTTACAGCCAACTTCATCAGCTCTCGCCAGGCGTCTCTGCTTCGCACGCGCCGTCTCCAATCTCTTTCACCAAGCGTGGTTAGGGCTTCCTTGGTTTGGTCAATGCATCGGAGGCATTGTCTTCCTCTTCGTCATCTACCCTCGGCTTTCGCCTCAAACACCTTTTTAGCTGGAGCTTCTTCATCCATATGAAAGACATGACCCAGCCAAAGTAGTCGCTAAATTGTTATACGCTGGACTAAGTCAATGTCGTCGTAGAGCTCGTACAGTTCGTGGTTCATTCGAATGCGATAGTCGTCGCCAACTCGAACAGCACCAAAGATTTTACGAAGAACTTTCCTCAAGAACACCCCAAGAGCGGCTGCATCTGTTTGAGATACCACCCATGCATCAGCACCTTAGAGAGGCACAGGTATGATGAGCGTCTTGTAGAGTGTTCCTTTTGTCGATCGAGAGAGGGCTCTGAAACCTAAATGCTTACTTAGCCCGTAGTAGCACCTATTAGTAATTGTTATTCTTCACTTTATCTCCATCAGCATACGCAAGGAGCCGTACATCTTTGTAAAAAATGGTACCATTTCGATGTACACCTGCCTTTTGTAGGATCCCCTCCATGATGAAATTGAAGAGACCGCATGATAGCGTGTCGCCTTGCCTGAAACCTGGTTCGGTATCAAGGTTTTAGAGAGGTCATTTCCTACCTTCCTTCATTTCCTATCTTATCAACTTTTCAGAAATACCGAACTAACACATTCCCGAATCGGGCTATAAAACGCAGCTTTGTAATCAACAAAGAGATGATGGGTGTCGATTTGGTTTTCGTGGGTTTTCTCCAGGATTTGGCGTGGTGTAAAAATCTGGTCTATGGTGGACTTGCCAGTACGAAAGCCACACTGATAAGGTCCAATCAGTGTTTTGTATGCGGGGTCAATCTTTCACACAATACGCTCGAAAGAACCTTGTATGCGAGTGAAATAAGACTGATACTTTGGTAGTTGGCGCAGAATGTCGGGTCTTCTTTCTTAAGTATAGGACAAAGAACACTGAGATTCCAATCGTCGGGCATGCTTTACGCGAGCCATATTTAGCTGATGAGTGGATGCATGCACCTTATAAATTCACCGCCGCCGGTTTTAAACAATTCAGCAGCCAGGCCGTCAGCATCTGCGGCTTTATTGTTTTAGAGTCGCTGGATAGCAACTTTAACCTCGTCATGGCTAGGTGGTGGAATTTCTACTCCATCAACATCGATTGGTTGTGTCAGACTTCATTCTCCAGGGGCGGAATTGTTAGTATCGTCGCCTGCAAGCAAATTGGAAAAATGCTGTCTCCATAATTTCAATGTGAACTGCGTATCTGTAACCAGTAGGTAGATTCCAGGATTTGCTATCGCTAAATCTCGATCGCTAAAAAATGCTTACGTCAGTTTTAGCAAATTTTAGCGACAATCGCGATTCTAAATCACAGATCATCTCCTATTTTCGTCGCTTAAATTAAGCAATGAAAAAAATGAGCCGGATAAAAACAGCTGATTTTGACATTTATTTATTGCTAAAAAGTTGCTAATTTGCGATTCTGAGTGTATTTCAATCGCTAAAAATTGCTAAAATTATCAAATTTTTAGCAAGAAGAAATTTTAGTCGCTAAAATTTTTAAAAACCTTATAGTACTTATAATAGGAATGAAAACAAGGTAAATTTCAGTTATCAACAACGTAACGCTGTCTTTTTCTAATTTTATTTCATAAAAATATTTTTTAAGATATGTACGCCAATAGAAAACGTATAAACAAAAAAGCAAAATTTTTTTATTCCAATGTTTAGAACGCGAATTTAATAAGACACAGTTGATAAGACACTCATACTGTTATTATAATTAATAATGTTTCTTATTTAATAAATTTTACCGACACTGAAGCGCACAAGAATTTATTATTTTGACTTTAACCTCAATGCTTACACACACAAACAGAAAATTTGACAGCTCTCGTTGAAAAACTTGTGCACCACTACGGTGGATAAAACAACTAGTCTTAAGCTAAGCGATGTGAAGTTAAGAATCGCATTTTAGCGAAATCGCTAAAATTTCGGATAATACTAGATTTTTAGCATTTTAGCGATTTTTAGAGTTTTAGCGATAGCAAATCCTGGAATCCACCTACAGATCGCCATTCTCATCTCTACAAGTGGATGCTCCGGGCTTGAAGCTTTGGGTTAGACGCTTAACCTGCTGGTAGAATTTTCGAACATCCTTCTTGCCCTGGTTAACCTCAATTTTTTTCTCGCTAACGCGATATTGAGGCAATCAGGCACTCAGACTCGTTGCCATGTGAAGATTGCCCCTTTGTCTCGCACGTTCCTGAAGAATTGGAGTTAATATCAATAGTTCCCAAGACAATTCCTCATGCGGGCGTGACCTTCCAACAATTTGTGTTTGTATATAGTTTTGCAACTAGGACTGATGTCAGCCTTAGCGGAAACTTAATTTTACACCCTTATAGATGGTCTTATTTTTCTAAAATGTGCTACATAACCTCAAATATAGGCAAAACCAGTGTATTTTGTACTAATTGAGATATTTTAAAAAATTTCACACAAGGTCATAGTAAAACAAGTACGGAATATAATATTATTCCGAATAGGGGCGAGATATATTTACAGTTTCGAAAGAATGCAAATTCTCTTCATATTTCGATTGTATAACATTTTTAAAATACAAAAACATATTTTTCTGGGCTATGCTATTGAATATTAAAAGGTTGTTAAACAAGAAAACGTACATATTTAGCAAAGTATATATTATTTCCAGAATTTTCAAATCTATGCCTAACGCCATGTTAAAAGCAGTTGCTTGAAGGAACGGAAACACCATTCAAATCATAAGCATGAAAGGAGCAGAACATGCGTTGATTTTTGATGGATTACCTACTTTCCATCAGAGAATCTTCGCATACTACAATCAAAATGCCACCAGCCAGAAGCTACAACCTCTCATATAAATATGAGCTCATCATGTGTGTATAGCTGCTGATTGCTTGATGGCTGGAGTAGCATTTATGTTTAGAATTCGAGACATCACTCATGCACAACATGTTGTGAACAACTTCAACTTCAGCTGTGGTTTTTAAGCAAATTAATGAGCACATTTTGAAACAATGGAGAAAAATATTTTAATTAAGAGGCTCTTATATTTTGGCTTGCTTCCATCACAAACAATTAAAATATATGAATTAGTGGCGTTTGTAGATAAAATGGTTAAAATAATAAATTATCTTTTTTTTATGTAATGATTTTCTTCAGCTCGAATCTGAGGCTAGATTTAATGTGATTGTGTAGAGTTTTTTAAATCACAGTTAAATCATCATCTAGTTGAATTTACGTTTAAGTTCAAGCAAAAATACTATTAAAAAACAAAGGTTATGCTGTAGCCATTTGTGAGTTTGCTATTTATTTCATTTCTAAAATCACTACTACTTTTCGTTCGACCAAAGGACATATTATCTCAGCATAATTTAATATTTTAAGAGAAATAAATTTACTAACAAGCACATCAGTGTTGTATCAGTTTTATATCCTATTCTATATATATATTATATATATTGAATTTGATAGAAGTTGCTCGCCTTCCTTGATGTTTGTCATTCCACAAAATATATAAATAAATAATCATCCACATGTTTGCATTTATAAGTTGATACTTGATTCATAACAATGTATATCCAGAGCATTAAACAAATATTTGCTAGAAAAATGACATGAACAATATTACATTAAATTATGATTAATTTAATAAGCACTTAATTATTGTTGTATTTTATTTTGGAAGATATTACTTAAAAACAATTCACTTCCAATATAATGTAACTGCTGCTCGTTATTTATATAAGGTTCAAGAGTAAATGACCTTGAAATTTTACTCACCGCCTAAGAAGTCTCCTTTCAAAAATGTAAATTTCTTTGGCGGTAGTCAAAAGTGAAAAAGAATGCCACTAGATGTATCATTAACACATCTATTAAGACGTTATAACGTATCATAATACATTATCTTATCCTTGTTTTCAAAACCGAGAACCACTGCTACAAATGCACTCGACACAATGCTCAACCTTACACCACTTGATATTCTAACAAAACAGATGGCTGGTTACACGGCGATACGTCTGGAAACTACCTCTCAATGCATGGGAGATACAATAGGACACTCAAGCATTAGGAAACTCTTTCCTCAAATACCCAATACCGTAGACTACATCACGTAAAAACTTTTTCGTTACAAAAAGTTTGATGTATCCATTCCATCCAGAAATCAATGGGGTACTGAAAGCCCTCCACCTAGCAATGCAATTGAAATCCACACCGATGGATCAAAATTGGATGGCAAAGTGGGGGGAGGAGTCTACTTTAGACTCCCTGGCTTGTCTTCCAAGCGGAAGTTACTGCTATACATGAAGCAGTGACTTGGCTTCAGATGTATGTAATATCAGCTAAGGATATTTGCATTCTATCTGTTAGTCAAGCCGCTTTGAAAGCTCTGTTCAAATAACATCAAAAGCAATCCTAAGCTGAAACAGGTCTCTAAATGTGATGACAGAGCAGCTAAAAATCTTCCTATGCTGGATCCCCCGACGTAGAGACTTGCCAGAAAACTGCAAAGCAGATGAACTAGCTCGAACTGGAACTACCAATACCTTTTCGAGAGTACCTTTTCGGCTAGGTCACCAGGTGGATATTTACTAAATAAAGATGCGGGGCGATAGGAAAATTGGTGTGTACTGAAAAAGCAACTGAAGTTGCAGGCTTGGTTCTTCCCTTGACACCGTAACAGCGAAACCAATAGGAGTTCTTCTTCTAGATAGGAAGAATTGGAAGGAATTTGCTTTTCTAAGTTAAGGCAGTTATATACTTTGTTATTCTTACATAACCCTTTAAAATCCGTCTTTAGTGACTCTGCGATCTAAATAATCCCACTTGATAAGAAAATCAAGGAATTTTATCACCTAAAGCCCAAGTTACAGTGGACATTATCCTTTTAAAACTCCACGGGACGAACTTTTGGAGAACCAACTAACGTTTGTTCTGGAAGTTTGTTTTTCAAATTAACTTTTTTTAAATTTTAGCAGCAAAATTTTTCCGTGGGCTGTAGAGCGGTATAAAACCCCTAGTAATTATATTTACTTTTTCAAATAAGGACATTTTCTTTAATTTAATTAAAGACAAAAATATTTTTTATACACACCAAAAAAGCGTTAATTTTAATTATAATTATCAACCTTTAAGTACTGAGAAAAAAATTTCTTGAGTACCTATCTGTGGGACAACGAACATTTTGTTGTTCAATACAACTTACATTAGTGCAATTATTTTTTCAACCATATTTGTTTAAAAATGTTAATGTTATTGCCTTACAATAAAAAGAAGAAGTTTAAATATGTGAAAAAATTTTTTTTTTTTTTTGTGATCACACAGACCAACACAGTAGTTAAGGTTCAAATAAAAGCTAACCTATGAAACTGTAACTCACTTTTGCATATCAATGAACCAGTTATTTCAATTAAAATTCAAATTCAATGAAATTGAATTCAAGAATATTTCTTGAATATAATGAAAATTTGTCAGATTAAAGAAAATAACATATCCTAAAAACAAGTAATCAAAAACAGCTTCAAAGCCGTTTTTTTCTTAGTTAATCCTCTTTATAAAGCATTTTTTTTTAATATCCACGTTTTGTCAATATATTCTTGTTTTAAACTGAATCAGGCATTTAAGATATATTAGTATAATCAACCGGATACCAGATAACCACAGTGGCCAAAAAATTAACATGTATGCGACATTACCCGAACTTACTATAATTAGTACAAATGGTAATTACAATATCGAGAACCAACCACATACATGTCTAAATATCAAAAACTATTCGTATTAAAAACCTCATCTACGAATTATTGTATCATATGATGCTTTGTTTGGAAGCACAAGATGAAGAAATTCCAAAGCTCAGTCATCACAATTAAAGCAACATGAAATCCAACATAAAGGAATTAATTGATATTCCTTGGCAAGAATCCTGTTATTATTGTTTAACAGTATGACGAGAATATAATTAAATCAATACAAGTATTTTAGCTTTGTTGTTGTTGCCAAATATTAGCTGATAGTCATGGCAGTCATTAACACAACATGTGTCAGATGCAAGAGTCGGCATTCGCCTGGCATTGACGGAGGTAAGCGTTGAAAAACAACAAATTGAATGTGATTAAGCTGTAGGCACCAGTCATAACAGAAATTATTGCCTATGCAATTAAAGTGTAGATTATACCACAAATGTCATTCAGGAATTTATATATGTAGATTTATTGGCTTTGATATGTAGGTGAGTTTAATATTTGAATCTCAAAAGTTAATGGGTCACTACTACCAAGCATTTTTCCAATAATGAATGCCTCACATATTAAATCTCTTTCAAGGTCAAAGAGCTTACATCCTAATAGAGTGCCATTTGGCACCTCTACTTATCAACATTTACGATTTTTTTCATCATCACTTAGATTCATCTATAGAGAACAGATGGCATCCGTATGATATTTTTTTTCTTTGATGGAGATAACACAGTGCAACACAGAAAAAAATACACTTGCAAAAATTCGAAGTTTTTAAAGCTTAGATCTGAATTAAATTTAATGTGGGTGTTAAGTTCTACACAATATTTGAACTGAAAAGCTTCTGTGATTAAGTCTATGACTGCAGACATAATTCAATTACATGAGGACTATTTGAATCTTCTAGCTCAATTTTTATGAGTCTTTTTAAACCTATCTCAAAATAATTTTCTAATAACTAAGCAGATTTCATAAAATTTTCTATAAAAATGTTATGAAAAAACCTTGTAAAATTTTCTCACAAGTAAGTTTGGTCAGGATTTTTCGAGAACTTACTTCCAAAGGGAAAATATCTGCAAAACAGAAGTTTCTTAAAGTACGCAATGTACTCATAAGGGTGCTTTTTGATTTTTTTTTTGGAAGACAGAAAAAAAGACACTTAAAAAGAGCGTTATTTCTCCCTTTTAGCGTTCTTTGGTGAACACAAAAACTTGTCTCTATCTGAATCCGATGACAAATGCCTGTAATTTTGCCATTCAAACCTCAAAATTGTTATACAGTGTAATATTTTGACGTTATGCTGCTTGCAAAAGAAATGTCATAAATTTTTTTCCTGCCCATTTCAGATTATATTTAGTAGCCAACGAAGTAAAACAAAGAAATGTTTTTTAGTCATTACCAGAACCTAATAAATATACCTTCAACAAAAAAGCAATTTTCCTTACTTTGAAGTTAATGCCTACGAATTCACCATATTAACACATACATTCATACATCCAGATTACACATTTATTTGACAAGTACATGATATAAGGAAAGGAGGTAGCCGTGACAGTTCTTTTCGCTGCCTTCAGAGATGGGCATCTGTCAAAAACAGCTGATCAATTTTTGCAACGAAGAGAGAGAATGAATAAACAGAATGCAAATTGTGGAAATCATGGCGGACAGTAATGAAATAACACAATACTTTGTTTCATTCCGATATGACATGTTTATTTATTTATAAAAATTCACAATTCAACTTATTAAATCACAATCTGTTGATTAGAGCACAATGTTTAATTTGTTATTTGTTCTTTTCGATTTCACTTCTTGCTTCGTTGACCAGCGCTAAAATAGCAACGTTGCTGAAGCTGTCAAAAATTTTAGCAACGAATGGAGGGGAAATTCAGAGGCTGAAATGATGTATTAAAAACGATTAATTAACGCTAATAATGATCATTAGTAGAGGATTTGGAACAGATTTCATCTTTTATTGCCCAAACTGTGAATAAATTCCGAAATCTAAGTTAGCCATTTCAAAATAAATAATTTCTGTGATATTTTTCTATGACTATCTCTTGTGGAAACTTTCTTGAGAGTACATTAAAGAAAGGATTATGGCTTCACTAGTACGTAGTGGAGAGGATTAGAGTCTATAGTGGCCAAACCTTCGATTGTGCGTAAACCAAGAGTAAACCACATTTTTAAGAAAATTTTTCCTGTCATAGCAATGTGATTGCCATTTCAAAGAAACATTTATTATAGAAGTTATAGATGGAAATGAATTCATCATTAGGTTTCGGACATGATTAGGATCGATAGTGGCCAAACCTTCGATGGTGCGTCAAGTCAGAGTATGCCATCCTTTTACAAAATATTTTCCCGTCATAACGTTGCGACTGTCACGTCTGGGAAACATTTGGTATAGAAGTTCCAGTCAAAATATTAAATTCAGCATTAGGTTCTGGACAGGATTAGGACCGATAGTGGCCAAACCTTCGATGGTGCGTCAAATTGAAGCATGCCATCCTTTTACAAATTATTTTCCCGTCATAACGCTGTGACTTTCACTTCTGGGAAATATTTAGTATAGAAGTTATAGAAGGAAATGGCTTCATCATTAGGTAAAAATGGCCAAAAAAGTGTTTCGTTCATTGCTTCCGTGCAAAATATATTCTGGTAGGAGCACATATACCAAAATATCGAGAAAAATCATAGAATTTGTTTGACATACTTCGATTTGACGCACCATCGAAGGGTTGGCCACTATAGGTCCTAATCCTGTTCAGATCCTAATGCTGAAATTAATATTTTCACTGGAACTTCTATATCAAATGTTTCCCAGAAGTGAAAGTCACATCGTTATGACTTTCGTTATTTCGTTAATTTGACGCACCATCGAAGGTTTGGCCACTATCGATCCTAATCCTGTCCAGAGCCTAATGATGAAGTCATTTCCTTCTATAACTTCTATAATAAATGTTTCTTTGAAATGGCAATCACATTGCTATGACAGGAAAAATTTTCTTAAGAATATGGTTTACTCTTGGTTTTCACACCATCGAAGGTTTGGCCACTATAGACTCTAATCCTCTCCACTGCGTACTAGTGAAGCCATAATCCTTTCTTTAATGTTCTCAAAAGAAAGATTATACAAGAGATAGTTATAGAAAAATATCACAGAAATTATTTATTTTGAAATGGCTTACTTAGATTTTGGAATTTATTTACAGTTTGGGCAATAAACGATAAAATCTGTTCCAAATCCTCTACTAATGATCATTATTAGCGTTAATTAATCGTTTTTAATACATCATTTCAGCCTCTGAATTTCCCCTCCATTCGTTGCTAAAATTTTTGACAGCTCCAGCAACGTTGCTATTTTAGCGCTGGTGCTTCGTTGCATGAACAGCTGACTTTTTGACAGTAGCCAGTCGACTCTCGTGAGAAAAAAGGCAGTTGTCAAGGCTACCTTCTTTTCATTATATCATGGACAAGTAGACAAATGTTTTTGTGTGAGCTTGTCTGCGTATGCTTGCGTATGTGCGTGTCCTGGCAATACTTTGTGGAATTCAATAAAATTCTAATGGGATTTCGATGATAATCTAATGGATGAAAGCATCACTATTAAATTTTATCCATCTGGTTTTGTTCATTCTTAGCGTACATTTTGTCTGAAATCCATTTAGCCTTAGCAACAATAAAGCAACGCCATCATCATCATCATGGTTCGTTAACATGCGGAAATAGTAAATTTTTATATATTAGTGTGCATATTTGTAGTTCAGGACTAGGTTACTTTATGTTGATGATAATCTAGTTAAATTGTCTTCACAGCTGCACGTGTCCAACTGGTGAGTGGTATCTTGTAGTCTATCGGGATTCTTGGACACCCACCGATCCAATCGATCAATCTTTTGAGTGATGTAACCATTACAATAAATACATAAATTGTTTATGAAAAAAACACTATCTTAGAGTACAGAACAAGAGAGTAGATAAGATGATTACGTTGTATGCGTTTTTTGAATTTAATATCGAATATTTTTATTTTTTTACTATAGTGCAACTTTTCGATTCCTATGCATTGATGTGTGTTTTGTTTTTTTTTTTTTTGTATACTTGTATGAGCAGTTTTTGGCTCGTTTTATCTTTATTATATCGTCGCCTATGGTCAATAGCGAACCATGCAAAAAAACATTTATTCTGCTCACGCTCCTCACACGTTAGCAGCAATTCCGTCGAGAGAGCAGGATAAAGTTTTTGGCATCGCTCAACTTATAGCATGTGTTGGGATGAGTAAATATTTTGTTAATACCTTACACATGAGCGATAACGGAAAATTCTTGCGCTCATACTCGTGAACATGTGCGTACGTATGTCCCAAAGGAAGCACATACATAAGTGTGCATATCTGAACTCGCTCGAAGTAAAACAGCTCTTTAATTTAAGATAAAAGATGCTGCAAGATTAATTCTTCTTTTTTCAATTTAATGCACAGCAACAGTCGGTATTTATTTTAATTTTGTTTTTCCTACTTTTTTCCTTTCGTTTTCTGCGTGTTTTTATTGGAGCACAAGAGAAAACAAAGAGGTTAAGAATCATGATTGGTAGACAATCGATTTTTTTCCACTTATTATGCACTTGAGTGCTGGCAATTTCCTTTTTATATTTTTATTAAAATTGAAAAATTTAAAAATTACCTCAATGAAGCTGTTGTGTGGCTGAAGAGAAAAATTTCAACGTATTTTTAAACGAATTGAAGAGAACCTCGTGAACGTGCAATTTAAAATTTAATCCAATTTCCTTATGCGTTAACTTCACAATTTTAAATTGTGTAAGTCTTCATTTTACTCAAAAACTAAGAAGCTTTAGCTTAAAGATGAATCTTAAATCCCAGTGGATTGTAGCTATTTCCTTATGAATCCATTTATACTTTTTACTCGGAATGTATGAGTCGAATCAAAAGATTTTGTTAATTTTAAAAAAACTTCTTCAGAAAAGGCTATAAAAAATTATATATATTACACAGTGCAACCAGCGCCGGATTAAAACATGGCGGGGCCTGGGGCTTAAATCGACACGGGGCCTACTCAAGGTCAGAGCATTTAACTCGGATCTTTTAAAAATCAAGATATTAATTTTTACATGTGTCTTAAAGTGAAACAATAGCTGTTAAATTTTTATTTAAAATTTTTTTTTCGATTTAACTGTGGCAAAACGTTCTATCAACTCGTCAAAGATAATCGTTTGCAACAAATCACTTTCTATACAAAGTTGCGTTATTGACGACACATGTTCATGTAACATAGAAGGTTGGTGAACATTTTTTTATTCTTTTAAATACTAAAAATAATCTTTCAGCTTGACAATTTGCTATAGGTACCAGAGTTCGGATTTCAAAATTCGTAAATCATAGTAAATTTAATTAAAAACTGGCAGTAAAACGAACTTTTTCGCAAAAGTTTTTTATTTTTTAATTTATTCACAAGCGCGTTCGTATATTTTATACTATTGACAGAATACACATAAAAACTGTAAATTACTGTTCTAGCGCGTTCAAGATGCTGCCGGCTTAACAAAGAAAACACACGTTTTTTCTTATCCCAACAATTTTTAATATTGCGATGCCCTTTGAATGATAAGATTTCTGAAGAGATCTAAAATAAACTTCAGTTTCTAATTCGACAAAAAAAGTTTGAAAAACTTCGTAACAAAACTCCTCTCCTGGAGCCACCTTTTTAAGTTTGGGAACAGATAAAAGTCGCTGGGGGCTCAACAGTTCGAAGCGTAAGCGTGCAATTAAGAATGAATTCGATCGATTTGTAAGCTGGATTGATTTGTCTTGCAAAAAGATGATTTTTTCTTCAATAACACGACTAATGGGCGACTAATGTTGGTTTCTCATCAGAGAAACCGATCCCGAATTAAATAAACGACATAACAAGAATTCTAATCATTTTGAATTTCTGAATGATAAATAAAAATTATTTACAATGTAAATAACAATATAAATGATTTAATGCAACAATAAAAATTATTAATAATAATTATATACAATTTACATAATGTAAAAATAATGTAAATTATTAAAAGAACAATAAAAATGAAGAATATATGATTTTATTACAACAACCTTTAGTTCTCATTTTTTTTTTTTATGGCAATAAAATAAGTCCAAATGCATAAATTGATAATCACACAATTTGGGTGATTAGTTCCATTAAACACAACTTTTTCATTTCTCAATAGAGTTTCTTCAACAATAGCTTATTTTTTTTGGAAAAATAAAGGCTTTTAGTAAAAAATATCAAAAGTAATAAAATATTTTGATTTCTTAACGAAATTTGCAACTATTTTGTCTTTTTTTGGAAATTTTTCTGAAAAATAAAAAAAATCCCCGAAATTTGAATTTATTGCGCCAAAACTAACAACTCGACCAAAAAATGGTGTCTGCATTGTTTGTAAGAAATTTTATTAGCTTTTATTTGATATATCATTTGTTTGATTACTATTGATGGTTCTGGAGATATATGCAATTAAGTGGAACCAACTTTTTTTTTTCGTTGAAAACCCTACAGTGGGCAATATCTCGAAAACGGAGTGACAGAAAAAACAATAATTTTTTTTTCGGAATTAGCGACCGATTTTACATCAGAAAAGAATAGTGGCATTCAAAGTACAAACAACTTTTCGTTATTTGTAAACCAGTGTAATTGGAGCCCACTTTTTGACGATTTCGTTCTTCAATCGTAAAAAAGTTGACTGCTTTTCCTTTTCTCAAATAGCCGAATAAAATGCCGCTGAATCCCAAAAAAAAAACAGACGCCAACACCTTTCCGGTCGTTTGTTGAGTCTTCGCTTACTTTGGTGCACCGCTATTGGGACCTACCCACTCTTTTGCTGATTCCTCCTATTCAGGTGTATAGCGGTGGATCCGTGTTTCATCCATGATCATTATTTTTACAAAAAATCAGTTGAATTTTGCTTAAACATGTCCAAACATTGTTCGGAAGTGCGAACACTTTCATGTTTTTTATTGATTGTTAACGTATGTGGCACCCATCTTACAGTCAGCTTTTTCATACCCAAATTTTCATGTATAATTTAAACCACCGACGCACTTGATATGACTGTCTAATGCGTAATCGTGGATTTTCCAAAACATTTTGGAGTGGTCACTGTGTTTGGTGCTCCTCCGGAGTGTTCATCTCTTGTTCTGGTTCAATCTCTTTTGAAATCTGCAATCCAATATTTAACGGTTGAATACGGCGAAGCAGATCATCATAATATTTATTGAGCTTTTTTTTTTGTTTCTTTCGTACTTTTGTTAAGCAAAAATTAACGCTTTATCCAGCCATGGCATTCTTCTTTCTTTTTTTTAATAATAACACCAAAAGTAATTTCATTTAGAACACTGTAACGTCATTATTAATTGTCAGATCGATCTGACATATATGGTATGTTCATGTTAAGATTTCCATCCGTCAAAAATGTCATGCATTTGAAGAGTGTGGTGCCGTCACTTGGAGGCTGGTAGCATCTTCAACGCCCTATTGTACTATAATTTTGCATGTTGCAGAAACACATTTTTTACTAATACAAAATATATTTGAATTTGTGATTGTGTTTTCTGTTGGGTTTTAAGGAAAATAAAAAATCACCAATCTAATATTTGTCACGAATACTTCGCAGAAGATTTAAAAAAAAACCACAGTGACGCAGTAAAACATTCAATTTTGATAAAAAGCGCAGTAAAGTCCGAACACTCATCGTTACTGTTACAAGCAATTCTGTTACAAGCAATTCTGGCCCTATTCTTTAAAGAAATTTTTAGAATGAACATGATATCTTACAAATATTAATTTTTTTTAAAATATAAAGTCGATTACTTCGAAATTTTTTTTATATAGCGTGTCATGTTCTTACAACAAGCACTTCATATATAAGCGCCTGCGGAGCCCCTACCTGCTCGGAGCCGCCGGGGGCTGCAGCCCCCCTAGCCCCCACCTAAATCCGCGCCTGAGTGCAACTCGTAATTTTGGGATTAAAGTTCATAAATATCTAGTTAAAGTACTTGCCAAAGAAATTATGCATCATTATTTTTGCCTACTTATGTTCCAATAAGAGATTTACGATGTCATCTCGATGTATACTTAGCAAAAATTAATTTTTCAAATTTTTATAGAATTTATTTAAAATTAATGTTCAGATCTTTTCCTCAATAACCTTGAATTCAATTGGACCTTGAATTGCGTCTAGGAAAATAAAAAAAAAAAATGTTTAACTTATCTTAAAAAGCATTTTTTTATATTCATTGCATCCTAGAATTTAATGTAAAGACAGATTTCCCGTAAATATCATATATGAGCGGGGCTCATATCAAACCCTAAGGATCTGAGCTATGTTCCATTCACCGATTTCCCAATCAACATGAAATTCTCCGCAAATCTGGAAATTCTGCACCAGTTGGCATCCTGACATGTTATAACAATTAGAATTTAACTACTACTGCTTTTTCGCACTTTCTCAGCATTAACCCATTTGAAGCATCGACCCAAATTCAATGTTAAGCATTCTAATATCTCAAAACAAGTTAATATCGGAAAACTTTACTCACCCAAGTTTGGATTGGGTTTAGAGACAACAAAGTTCATAACTACTGACCACGTATACAGGTAGATCTAATAGCTTTTAATCCAATTTTGAGTTGTTTTTTTGACAATTTAGCATCATGCAGTCTTAAGAATCAGTAAACATATAGTTCGTTCTACTGAAGACTACTTAATTTAAGTTGTTAGAACTATCCTTATAAATTAAATACTTCTAACCCTATGCTTTACGGTTAGTGTTAATATCAATAAAAAAACGGAGTTATTTTCATCTTACATAAACATTATTTAATTTTGCGAGAGGGAAAAAAGCCAACTTTGTGAAAACAAAAGAAAAAATAAACAATATATCAAAGTTTGATAAAAAAGGTCTTATGTTACAAGTAATGAGTTTAAAGCTCCAATAAGCAAAATAGCTAAATTTTTTGATAGTTAAGTGACTGAACTGATAACTGCTGAAATTTAAACAATACAATATTGAATAAATAAATTCGATTAAGTGTGAAAACAGCGCCAACACTGCGTAAAATTTTTAAACTAATTTCCGCTAAAATGGTGATTAAAAAATTACTAGAAAATTAGAAAACAAAACACACAAACTGATTAACCCTTCGTTTGGCACATGTTCGGTTAGTCACATTCGTGCCTCATGAGTCTGGTCAGACCCCACATACGTACCCATGCATTTATATGTAAATAATGAGCTTTTGATTATAAATTAAGAAGAAGTTAAGTATCTTACAGGTATATGTCTTATTTATTTTTTTGTTCTCAGTAGATTAAGCAAGTTTAAAACTATATTCTTATGTAAATATATTGAAA
Organism: Tetanocera ferruginea; assembly: GCA_958299015.1. Taxonomy (NCBI): domain Eukaryota; kingdom Metazoa; phylum Arthropoda; class Insecta; order Diptera; family Sciomyzidae; genus Tetanocera; species Tetanocera ferruginea. The sequence continues at coordinate 106,934,547 of OY282641.1, forward strand.
AAAAATTATGTAATAATGAAAAAATGAATTTTTTTTAATATTTTAATGTTTTATTTTTAAAAATGTTTTTATAAGCGTTTATTCATCTAATTTTATGCATAAAAACGGTAGAAGTATTCTTACTGACTCTCTGTTTGGCACGAAAAACAAACATAATCCACTTTTGAGTATTGTTGGCATACTGCGTATGAAGATTTTGAACAAAAGAATCGAGTTTTTCTGCGCGTTTTTTTATTTCCTTGGGAATAATGCGTACGAGCAGCACAATTTGGTTAATTTTTGTTCCATTTTGTACACTTTGCCAAAGAAACAATCTTCAGCTGTATTGTGTTGTTGAGTTTCAGAATGCATTTCCTCCATTTCTTCATCGTCACTGTCAAATACATCATTTGGTTCAATTTCAACTTCATTTTCAATGTCTGATGCATCTTCTTCGTTTCGTAAATAATCTAATTCATTTTCATTTTCAGCGAATGGATCAATTTCATCGCCATTTTCCGCTGCTCTTTCATGCGAAATATCATTGCCTAAAGCCATAGCTACAAAACAAGAAATCAAATAATTTGTATTGAATTTGACAATTCTGACTCTGAGAGAGAGAGGATTGATAACCCCGCAGCAACCTTGTTTATTGTACTATGGCTAAAGCCGCTGCCACTCTTTCATAAAATTCTCTATCATATTGACTGCCGCATCGTCGAGTATTATAAATAAAATCAACTTCATCACTCATTTTGAACAATCACAATTGCGCAATTTATTAGCACTAACTTGCTGTCAATCAACAATTACTAGTTAACAAACGCGAAGAAACATGAAAGATAAAACAACTAAATTTCCAAAGAAGTCAGCAGCATATTCAAATTGGATGGTTTTTCATATAAAATATATGTGCGTCTAGCCAGCCTCATGTGGTACGAATACGATGTGAGCACTACAATGTCCTTGTAATTAACCTTGAGTGCACTTTTTCGTTCTGATTGTATTGTTGATCGAAAGTCAATGAAATTTTATGAAGCTACATGAAATTTCAAATCCCTAGCTCGATTAAAAATATACATAAATCAAATTTAAAATCTAAAAAGGTCTGGCCAGACTCATGTGCCTTACGGAGGGTTAATAAAAAATAAACTATGCAATATCAGGGTTGATAAATGACTTCTTCAATGTGCACTTGACAATTCATTTTACTTACAAAAAATGCGAATTCCTTACATGTAAGGAAAGGTGTTTGTATTTTAAGGTAACTATATATAGAGTTCTCCGAAAGTTTTTGTAAACCACATAGTTGTCTATTAAATTAAAGTTAATAAATATGTCTATTAGACACAAAAAAAATAGAGAACAGTTATTTTGCAAATTCAAACAGCAGTGGAAGTCGATCACTGCAAAAAACGTGCATGTTTTGGGTGAAAGCTTCAGAACTAGTTCCTTACAAAATAAATTATTATAATTCCAACATTGAATTTGAATTACACTTCTCCCGATCATCTTCGACCACATTTTCTCTAAGTTTCTCACTGAAGTCCATCCATTTTCTATTACTATGGCCTCCAATGCTCGTATATCTCGATCATTTACTTTTGTTTTATTGCATCGCCCAAGCTGCTGTGGCTCAATTGAAACGATATTCACATCATTTTTGATGACGTATTGAACAGTTGACTTTGCTAATCCCAGGGGCTATGCAATATCGAACTAACTTTTGTGTAAAAGAAAGTTTTTAACAAATAACTTTATAATTTCTTCGCAAATTTCTTCTAGAAAAGCATTCAAAAAACTACTGGTATAAAATCAAAGAGTGACCAAAATTTTCTCAAAATATTCCCAATGTATTCTCAATACATTCTCAATTTATATACAGAATCAGCAACAAATAATTTGTCCCGTTATCCTTGTGCACATTCGCATTTTTTCTATCGTACGAATTGAGTGTTGTCAGTTCTTGGATTGCATTTTATGAATGTGTTGGTTAATTTCGGGTCGGGGTAGTAAGTATATGCAGTTTGTTTCACATTCGGTTTTTATTAAATTTTAAACTAAAAATATTCTTTCGATATTTGCTAAGGAATGTGAGATTGAAAGAATTTCCTTAACAATTTTATATAAAAACGTAAAATATGATTCAATTACAACGATCAAAAATTTAAGACAGCAAAATTCAAACAACAATAACATCAATTGAAATTTTTGCCAATGAAAGCACCGCTCCTGAATTTTTTATGTTGAAATTTCATTTCGGCTATAATCTTTAATATATTTTCTCGCTCATATAACAATATATCTGCAATCTAATGTTGGCGAATGTACCTTGAGTGTACTGCCAATATAGACGTATTCAGCAGCGTAGCAAGGGGGGCGGGGCAGTCCGCCCCGGATGTACGCCAAAATGGGGTGCAAACTTTGGCAAAAGAACTTTTTACCACATTATTTTTGATTTTTTAATAAAAAGAACACATGACATGGTGCAAAAGTGAATGAAAATCTTTTTTACCATCACCAGGACTTCGTAAAATTAATAAATAAATAAATTGTAATATTTTATTTTATACTTTTTATTTTAATTTTATGTAGAAAATGGGGGTTGATTTGAAAAAAATATTTATATTAATAGTTATTCAGGGTCACTTGGCAAAATTTTTCAACGTTTTGCTTCCAGGTCCTATTTTTTTTTTAATTATGCAAACATTTTCAAAGTTTTCTATATTAAACTAACTTGAGGTTTTATAACCTCATAATGTCAATTCTTCAATTATTTAAAACTGATATTAGCTGTGTTTTTTACCAAGCAAGTTGCAAGAAAACGGCCGCTTATCATATGTATACTCGCTTAAGTAACACAGGAAACTGTTAGTCGCTTAAAAGTTTGCCGAGCAAACGAAAAAAAATGCTTTCATGTTACATTACAATAACACTGTTGTAGTTTTTGACACGAAATTTTTGGTTCTGCGATAAGACCAACCTTTTTGGATACGGGGGAGTCCTCCGAGCACAACTGTGTCCTTGGTTTAGTTAGATTGGCTCAAATTTTTAAGAAAACCGTGTTTTTCCAAATGGTCGATTTTGAGCTATTCTAAGCCTTTTGCCACGTCTATTTCTAGAGATATCTCGCAAGCAAGTTGTACGATCTTTTCAACCAATAGAGAAAACTAAAGGTATTGAAATTCTTCGTCAATTGTTCTCATGCTACTTCCGAATCCGAGGATTAGTTTTTGTGTAATTAATCAATTTTTGAGAACTTGTTGTTTTTTTTTAAAGAAAATTGGAAATTAAATTCATGGAACAAAATTTGCTTGCCTGTTCTGGCCTATTCTGGTAAAGGGTGTAAAAAGTGTAAACTTTGAACCTACTTAAAAACTAATTTACATGTAAACTTTCAAAACACACGTGTAACTGTTATTTTGTATCTTCTTCCACATATTTTTAAAAATTCTTAAAATTATGGAAAAACTATAAATTGTCGTTTCGTAAAATTCATATTTTTAAAAATTCTTAAAATTATGGAAAAACTATAAATTGTTGTTTCGTAAAATTCATTTGAATTTTTCGTAAGAAAACAATAACTGATGGAAAAAATTATTAATTACACAAGAACTACTCCTCGTATCCGAAAGTAGAATAGGAACTGTTGACGTAGAATTTCATGACCTTTTGTTTTCTTCATTAGTTGGTAAGACCGTGCAACTAGTTTGCCAGATATCTTTATAAATAGACATGGCAAAATGCTTAGAACAGCTCAAAATCGACCATTTGGAAAAACATGGTTTTCTCAAAATTTTGAGCCAATCTACCTAAACCAAGGACGCAGTTGTACTCAGGGGATTTTCCCAAATCCGAAAAAATTGGTCTTATCTCAGAACCAAAATTGAACTACAACAGTGTAATTGGTGAAATTTCCTATAAAGGTGGCAACTGGGACTGAATGACAATTAGTAGTGATTCATGAAATAAAATTTTTTTGTACCTAATACTTTTAACGAAATATTCAAAATTTTGTTTTTGTGAATATTTCGATGAAAATAAACTATTAAATATGCAGGATAAGCAAGATTGGTCAAATATTCCTATAACTTAAAGAAAATATTGCTTATTTAAATGTTTAGTTTTGAAAAATTTTACAGTATCGGTTACATTTTCAGAACTGAGTACTGAATACTTTAAATCTGAAAATTTTTACAGCACTACTTGTCAAAGTATTAAATTTAAATACAAATTATAAATTAATTGTCAAAACTCAGAAGAGCTCTGACGATTAAACTCGTGCAAAGCTATTCAGTCATGTTGTCTTCACTGGAATCGACGGATGCCAATATAAGGTGACTAAGCAGATGTTCAAGAAGTAGCTGAAGAGGAAATCTGAGCAGAAATCTTTCCTCAACGTAGTCAATTGCAAATATCTGATGCCAAGTTGCTACATCGTTCATGAGCTCTGCTCAGGACTAGAACGATCCCGCCAAGATTATCATACACCGTTTCCAGAGATTTAAAACTAAAATCCACATTCAAGACAGACAAACCAAGTGGTCTTTCCAAAAGCTTGACCAAATCTAAGAAGCATGGAAGCTACATATCTGTGTGCGAGTATATTTTTTTAATTTTAAATCAAGCTTAAGATAAATTTTGGAACGTTTGTTGTAGTGAAGGCGTGTTCAATAAAATATAGATAAAATCTAAGATTCATCAAAGTTGTTTTAACTCGTTCCAGATAATCATCAGGAACTCGGTTTCAGCTGAAACTTGACAATTTAATGTTGTTTTATCATATTTATTTTTTGTTTCGTTTTCTTTTTTTTTTGACATTTGATAAAATGCTTCCAAGTTTGGAAAATATTTTTAAGCGATTCGTTGTGGTCGTTACAATTCAGAAAAAATTCTATAAATTTCTGAAAATTTAAGATTCTTACTTCTATTATCAAATATTCATGGTAGCATAGTTTTGTTTATTTTTTTAATCTCTTTTAAAATATGTAATTTTTGTAGAGGTTGATTCGAATGTATGTAGTAAGATGCATCGACTAATTTTATAAAAAAAAAATCTTCTAGAGGGGTGCACAATTTAGTTTCCTCTCCGGGTGCCACCATCCTAGCTACGCCACTGGACGTATTATATGTATGACTTAAACAAATATAAATAACTACTTATTTTTTTCAAAATCCATGAATTCCTTTACAGTTCTTAAAAGGTTTCACTAATGTGGGTTGTATGGGAGTTAAGCGTGTTCGAGTGCAGATGACGCCCATTTCTTGTGCACACCTTAGTTTTGATATAAAATGCTCCCATTCCACAAGTTTTATCATTGTAAGTTAAAAACCAACATTTTTATGGTATTTTATCAAGTGCGAAAATGGGCTGAATCGAATGAAAACCACGCCTTCCTCTCGTACAACCACAATAGTGAAAACTCTATAAAGAGGCTAATAAATAAATATTTAATTTTTAAGAAATTCGGCATTTGTGTATTATATGTCAAAACTGAGATGTGTTAGAAAAATGAACGTCATCAACACACAAACACGCCCACCTTTATACAATCCCAAAATAGAAAACTATATCAACAGATCGATTCTGTGTATTACCGGTAATAACAGTATTGTTACCGAAACTCGTTACCGATCTAAGAAATTGGTATTGTGTGCACTCGGCAACGCTGTCAAAAGTTGTGAGCTCACCATCTATAGAATTAATAGGCTATGGTTTTTTTTTGTGACTTCAACTCCTCCCTCCTTTTAAAACAGAAATAAAATTGTTGTACAAAAATTTAATCCGCTATTTAATCAATTTGAAATTAAGTTTCAGAAGAGCTTATGAATTGATCACATTTTAATTTTTTCAAAACTAAAAATTTTTAACCACAATTATCTTTTATGCCTTCCTCAAATTCCAATTGTCCGAAAAATGCAGTTCCAAAATCAAAAATTCCACTTTCCGAGCAAACAACTCAGTTGAGTTTAAACGTTTTTCATTTTGATGTTTTTTCATCGAAATGTGTTATAAATCGATGTTGTAGGTGTTCTGTAAGTATTTTTTTATTAATTTAATAGTAGTAATCTTAGTATTATTTTTTGTCTTAAATCTATTTTTTAATTCGTTTTTATTAAAATCAGTTATGTTTTATAGCTTGAAAAATTAAGCTGCGATTTTTTCGAAAAGTAATAATGTTTGTCTCAGTAGTAATATTAGTGTGAGATCGTCTTTGCATTTTTACAGTAACATTTAAAAATTTAGTATCAGATTTATTGGTGCCAAAGCATTCAGATAATGATCTTTTATCATTTTGATCATTATTGAAACTGAATATATCGTTATTGAGGAAAAAAGCTTCTTGAATAGAATATCATATATCAAACGCTTATAATATTTCAAACATTTAATTTTTATTGAATTGCTCGAATTCAGGCAACAGGTTTACTAGTATTGAAATAAAGCTATTTTCTTGCATCTGGCAATTCAGTTTTATAGTGGGGTAATATGTTAACAGCGGAAAATGAGAAGTTAACATATGGAATTAATTGCATTTTATAAAATTTTAATATATTTGTTTTCCTAATCACGAAATATGCATGCACTACGCCGGCGCAGCTACAGTTTTTTATTAATTTTAATCAGTTTTCGAGCAATTGTCTTAATCTAAGCAATAGAAAGTCAGCTTTTTTGCTTGTGACCGCCTATATAACAACATTCAGCAGTAACGATTGGTTGCAGAATACCAAGAGGGAGTATAAGTTACCAAAAGGTGAATTTCTTCGGTAATAAGATTAATGTTATCAAGACAGAATTGACCTGTAAGAGGCGTCTGTCCAAAACTCAATAAATAAGCTTCTCTTTAAGTTACAGGCAAACATTTTTATAAGTTTTTATTTTATATAAAAAATAAATCGTGGATGAAAAGAAGGCGTCATCCGCCTACGGACACACCCACTTCCCAAACAATTCACTATAGTGACAACTCTATAAATAGGCTAATATCTAAGCTACAAAACCGAAATTCGGTAATAGTGAATTTTATATTTAAACTGAGGTGCGTTAAAAAAATGGACGACATCAATCCACTAACACGCCCAGCACCCATAAAACCCATAATAATGAAAACTCTATAAATACACTCAGAAAAAGTGTCTCGGAATATGATAAAAAAGGCACCATATTTAAGAAAAATGGTATAGACTTTGCTCCAGAGAATGCTATTCTCTAATTGCGATACTAAAAATTCTCTAAAAATGATAAAAAACTACCATGAAATAGAAAAATATATCATTTTTAGAGAAAAATACTTTTTTTTTTTGAGAAAATATTTGTTTTTATTGAAGAAAATACTTCTCATAGTGAATTTTTTATCAAAATATAAGAAAAGTTTTTAATTTTCAATAAAATTTCTCTATGCATGAGAAATTTTTTGTGCGAGAAAAATACTTATCATTACGAAAGTAATCTATATTTCATATCTACGAAAATGTGAAAATTTATTCTAATTGAAGAAAATTTTATTTGAAAAAGAGAAAATTGCTATTATCAAAAATAGAGAAATTTTTTACCGGAGCAAGGTATGTGTTTTTTTCTCAGTGTTGGCTAATATTTTAGCTACAAAACTGAAACCACCACTAAAACTTTATATAAAGTTTTATATAAAGCTTATATTAAAGCTGCAGGAAAACAATTTGATATGTATGTATTTTGAACGTAATAAAAAATAGTATAATCTCTTAAAATCTCATACAAAAAGCGATCCTTTATAAGATTTTTTACCCATAAGAATCAGCCGTGGGAGTTTTTTCCAATTATTTCTGCATTTTGTTTTTCTGTTAGAACTTTGGTGTCCTTGAAATATATAAAAGCGTTAAAACCTGTCATTACTGTTGTTTTAAATCAATACTCTTAGAGCTCAATAAGACTTTAAGATTGACAAGCTTCTTGTTCTTCTTAATATTTTTGCAACAACGTTGTTCTATTATTTTAGGCTCGTGACCAGCATTCCATCAACTCTTCCAGCCATTATAGCAACTTACTATCAGTTATGCAAAATATTCCTTTCCTTTGTCGGCAGTATTTATCAAATTATTCATTCCTAATTTTATTGACGCACAAATTGTGAGTTAACTCCTTCCAACAGCCCGTTTACTCTGGTGAGAAATCGGACGGCACCACATCCTTCCACTGCACGCTGTCTGAGACAAATAATTCAAAGTATTTTTTTTTTGTTCCTACTTTGTACGAAATTGACATGGCAGGAGGCAGCATAAAAATGAGAGCAAAAAAAAATATTAGTTCAACTAGTTTGCATAAATTTACATTTCCAAACGACAACTAGAACCGACAGTTAAGCGAGGGCTGTGATGGTGTTGCAGGCGCACTTGTTTTACTTAGCTGGGAAAAAGTACAAAACTTGCCAATTTTATCGTTATTTCCCATTTTATTTTGCTCTCATTTTCTTGACAGTTAATTTTGTTTTTGTTTTTTATTTATTTTGTTTTCTTTTTTAGTTTTGCTTGAACGCGTTTTATTCGTGTTTTTTGACATTTGCTTATGTCAATATTTAGTGTTTGCAGCTTCCCTCTCATTGAACACTGCTGCGCGTCGCGAGTGTTGTTGTTCTCTTAAATACTTTATAAACAAAAATAAAAACGATATGCGTAACGCTATTCCTCAATTTTTAATGGTTTTTATGTTCTTTAACACTCATGCCAAATATTAGTTTTTTTTAACATATGTTGTAATTGCTGAAAGGCAAAAACCGTGGCGCTGTTATTTTATACTAATTTATTGGCATGGGTGCAGCCAAATTTATAGCGCCCCAGGCTGCGGCTGTCTTTTCTAACTTTTCAACTGCACTTAAGAACACAAACAAAAATAAACGAATTTAGTTTCATGTTCGCTCGCTGGGAGTCGCTTTCATGCTTGCGGGCTAAGATGTTTTTCGTAAAAAAATAAAAAATAAAAAAATAAAACAAACCCACAAAAAAATAATGAAAAACATTTACTAAAACTCACTTTATCAGCCAAATGGCAATGAATTCATTTTGTAGTCATGATAAACATGATTTGTATTTATTGTTGTTGTTGTACTATTTGCTGTATTTGTTTTTGCGTTTATTTTGCTTACTTGCGCATGTATTTGCACAGCACAAATACACAGAAATATACATAAGCAAACATCGATAAATGGAGGTCACGCGAACATTGCGGCAGCCGCCTCATTGAGGCACGCCCTGCATGATGTTTGCGATGTTTGCGAACTTCTTGTTGCTTTTATACAGTAAACAGTTTTTTTTTTTTTCATTCCTATCGTATTCTAAAACAGGAAAAATACTACAAACAGCAAAATCTTGAACGTGACTTTTTTAAAATTTGATTTGACTTTAGCTTTAGCTCAAAGTAACTAATTTTAAATTCAACAATATTGAATTTCTAAAATTTAAATTTTTATATTGAAAATAAGAGTTCTTATGAAGAGTCGAATATGCTTAAGCAAAGAAGGATAATCTTCAAGCAGCTGTCACAAGGAACGTTTGTATCTTTATGAATATTCATTTAAAGCAAACTTTAAGCTTCGTTAATAACAGTTGTTGTAACTAAGTTTCTTCAAGGAAAGTTTTATCTCTAATTGTGAATAAATTGAAATGGAGAATTTTTATTGGAATTCGTTTCAGTGTCAAATAACTGAGTGAAGCTATAAATTAAAATAAAGTATTCGTATAAAACACTTGGAAGGATAGCTTCAACAGAGAATATTTATCAAAAATGTATTATTAAAAGTTACTGTCACAGCAAAAATTTAATCAAAACCGAATGGTAGAAATTAATAATTTTATTGCGCCGTCAACAAAACACGTTCTTTATTATATTATATTTTCCTAATTTATGTAGAAGCAAAACCTAGTGCTTATTGAATCCTAAAATAAGGCTTGTCGGCTTGAAATTATAGAACCAAATGCTTTTAAATTTTTTTTTTTTCAATTCAACAATGTACGAACACTCAAGGAATTATTGCGTGATGACGTAAAATATTTAAATCATACTTTTCTTACCAGCAAACCATATCTCGATAGTAAAATTTTTGATATAATTTCGATATCGAAACGATAACTCTATTCTATTCAGTCTCGTTTTACCTAACGATTGGCCGTTATCAGTAGGTCGGTACCGAAAACAGGCATTTCTTGATGTCGTTATGATATCGTCTTGAAATCGTTGACGATTTGATTTCCTTTGATTTCGCATCAACCAAATATTTCGTTATATTTTTTTTTTTTTGCAAATATTACACAGTCCAACACACATTTTCGGGGGTGAACCAAACCAACCGCAAGCAATTCTGTTTTACACAAGAAACAAAACTCCATATCCTGTTTTGCTCCACTACGTCACAATATTTTTTTTTTACTGTTGTTTTGATTTTGAAAATTCTGCTCAAAAATCATATCAAAAAATGAAAAATCATGAAGAACATTTAATTGAAGGTGATTCCTGTCTTCGGGAATCTATTACAAAATTTTTCGAAAAATATTTTCTTGAAATATATTAAGCCTCTTGCTCTTACCCATTTTGGTATTTTTTTTTAAAAACTCCCTGAAGTTCAACCTTGAAGAAAGGTCAAGGGTTAAAATCTTCCTCAAAATTGTTCTCCGGAAAATTGCATGAAGGGCCACCGAAGGTTAACCTCTAAGAGTTAAACGTTAACCGTAAAAAACGAAATGAAATTAGAAGAAATGTGTTATGACACAACTTTTGCATTGTACGATTTATAATATATTTTTATTGCAATGTAATTTTTATATCATGTGAATATCATTATTATTATCACTATCAAATGATAAGATCGAATGTTTTAACATGGACATATATTTCTATCATATTATTAAAAACAGTTTTTAATATGTCAAATATTTCCTTTGTTTAGGTGGAAAAAGTAATTGGTATGGAAGGCAGTAAATGAGATTTATGAAGAAGGATAGCTTTAAGACCTGTTGGGAAACAGTCTTTTTAAATAGCCTTCTCTCTTCTGCCTTGTGATTTATTTTCACTGAAGCCATTAAAGAATTTACATCATCGCAGTACGAATATGCATCGAGTAAGCAACATTAACTGAAAACATCTTTTGTAATTCGGCTTGACGCTTTGTAAAAATGAACTTAGTTCCTCTGATTTCCATTGTGTTAATTGGAGTTTAGCATTAATTAATTTATGTTAAATTCATTTAATTTTTTATTTGTAATCAGAACTGGTGAATTAACATCTGACAGAAAAGAATCGTACATAAAATGTACTTATGTTTCAGGCAGAATTGACATCGCTACGTTAGAAGAAAATTCATCTAAGCTGGGCCAACTTAAAAGAATCAGAATGCGGCAATGAAACTTGAGTTCATTGGAAACAGTTTGATATTGATATTTTTTCATTTTTTTATCTTAAATCCACTCACAGTATTCACGCACTCATGACACTTCAACAACTTCAATACTTCACTTCACATAGCACTTCAATCCATACTATGGGAACACCAAACGGCTTCGATCAGCGTATGTGATGCAACCGTTCGAACAAGTAATTGCAGCATCTCTCGCAAATTGATTTTTTACCCACGAATCATTGAAAATAAATTTCTGATTATAATATTTTTCATTCGTAGATATCAGCTTCTGAATGAAATGACCTTGACATGATGAGATGGTGTGAAATAGCCACAAATATAACAACAAAATTTGTCTATGTTTCTGCAAAATTTCATTGCGAGTTACAATTTTGCGAAATAAAAAAAAAAACCAAAAACAAATTGGCCATTTAAGCTCTTGAAAGGACTTTGACCGAGCTTCTTATGATCAATTGTGTTGTGTGTGCTATTAAATGTTTGCACACAATTGACCGAGAAGTGGACCTACATGTTTTATACCGACTCCGAATGGCTAAAGTTAATGATCTCAAGAAGCTTTACATGACATTACTTACTCTCTGAGGTTTGTCATTGTCTGCAGAGAGTTGGTGACCGATCAGAAAAATTTTTTTATTGAAAAAAACTTTTGCCGCGAGGGTATTAGGCTTGTGCTTAACAGTTATGGCACCGGAACGAACATGGAACGTTTCTTTTGTATTGCGGAACTAGTTCAGATGTAGTTCCTTAACACTTTCAAGAATGTTTGTGTACCTACCTTTATTTATGAGGAAATCTGCTTAGATATGAAAAGTGATCACGGACATTATTTTGTAAACAAGCCTTTTTTCCTCGCTGTTATATACCCTTATATGGTGAGTATACAATCTGGTGGACTGATCTTGTTAACAACAACTCTTTGTCGTTTTCGTAAATTATATTAGAAATACACAAAATAGTGAGTATTGAGCTATTTTCCATCAGTTTATATAAAAACAAAATTTAGTTGTGCCGTATTTTTCCCAGAAATGGTACGAGGAAAACATAATTCTGTTGAAAAGCGGGAATTGATAAAAAAATTAATTTTTGAGAGCAAAATATACCAAGAGGTTGAAAATCTACTTAAATGTTCACCAACCACGATTTTCAATGCCATAAAATATAATAAAAAACTAGAGACACGTGGAGGCAAGATAGTTATGACGGTGAAATTGATTGAACGAGTGGCACGGTACTATAAGTTCAATCAATTTGCCTCTGCAGTACAAATATAAGAAGAGCTTAAGTAGCGCAAGTATTTGTACTTTACGTAGACTTCTTACGGAACAATATTTGAGTACGCATGATCCTCGTAAAGTGCCACTTTTATCCAAGAAGCATGTTTAAAAATGGATTCAGTTCACAAGAGATCATTTTTTGTAGCCAAATGAAAAATGAAGGAACATTTGATGGTCGGACGAGCTAAAAATTGGACGAGTTTCGTCAATATGTTCGACGTCCCAAAAATAGTCAGGTCAACCTAAAGTAAGCCATTAAGCACGGTGGTTTAAAAATTATGGATTGGGCATGCTTTTCTTTTTATGGTGTTGATCCAATTTATTGTATAGAAGCATTAGTAGATCAACATCTTTACCAGTGGCGTAGCTAGGGTTGGTCGCACCCGGGGCGAAAACTAAATTGTGCACTCCTTTAGAAGATTTTATTTTTAAAATAAGTCGATGAATCTTACTACATATTTTCGAATCAACCTCTACAAAAATGACATATTTTAGAAGAGATTCAAAAAATAAACAAAACTATGCTATCCATGAATATTTGATAAAAGAAGTAAGAATCTAAAATTTTCAGAAACTTGAAAAATTTTCTCTGAATTGTTCCAATATTTTTGTCTACCGGGCTTATAAGTTGTGAGAGAAAAATTTACTATCAGTAAACCACACAATATCAGTTTTAATATAAAAACTTAGAAAACATTGAAAAATTTACGAAAAATTTTGCAGAATTGAAAAAAAATAGGGCCTGGAAGCAAAACGTTGACAAATTTTCCCTAGTGATCCTGAATAACTATTAATATAAATATTTTTTCGAAATCAACCCCCATTTTCTACATAAATTTTAAATCAAATATTAATATAAAATATTTAACTTCATTTATAAACATTTTTCATAATTTTTATCAATTTCTTTATAGTACATTGAGGAAAAAATGTGTTCAAATTAAATGAAAGTGTGTTCATTAGAGTGGGTCGAAAAAAAAAGTTTGAAAAAACCACCCCCTATTTTAAAGTTGACCACGAGAGGATTCCGAAAACAAAAAAAATTTTTTTTTGGACCACCGGAAAAACAGCCAAAATGGTATTTTTTGCATAACTTAAGCATTACATGTCAGATCTTAAAAAAATTATATGTCATTGAAAAGGGCTTTACGAGCACTACAATGTCTTTTTAGAACATTTTTACTTCTGAGGTCAAATTCAACTAGTAAGCCCTAGCTAATGAGTAAAAAAAGTAAGTAAGAACGACGAGAAAATATTTTGTGTGTGGTTTATTTGAAGATGTCTAATAAACTGGTTTTACAAAATGTATACTCTTTGATAAGTGAGTGATGAAAGGTAAAGTATAGAGAAATGAGTTAAAAAATGAGCGAGTTCTTAACTGTTATACAATTTCATATTAGTGTTGTTTTTTTTTAATTTAACATTATTCGTTACTAACTAGATTTAAACATGATTAATGACATACTAATGAGATTTTAATATAGACGATCTGATCCGACAAGCCCCATTAGCCCGATTTTAAGGTATGTGGAAAAATTCAGCAAAATCTGATTGTTTTTGAAGACAAATACAAAGTAACTGAACTATTAAAAATTTTGTTTTTATTAAAAAAGCCCTGTTTTCGAAGAAATAATTAACCCCCTTACGTAACTCTTTGAGCAAAAAATTGTCTCAAAATGTAAAGAACCATCCATTGCAAATGTTAAGATGCAGTTACTACATAGGATTTGAATTTAGTTCAAGAGTTATAAGAAAATATTTGTGACCTAAGGGTGAAATTTGACCTTGAATTTCACTCTTCTTTGACCTAATCCGATAAAACTGAGTATGAGGGCATAATATATAGACCATGTACTACTAGAGACCATTGAGACATTTTAAGTTATTTTTTCTTGTCGCACTGTGTTGTTAAACTAGTAGCTATATGTAACAATATACCCAAAACATATTACTATTCAAAATTATGTTTAGCAGGTTAAAAGCTGTAAATGAGGTTTGTTTCATGATATATAGTCTCAGAACTTGGTAATCACAAAATCATAAAGTATATTTTTATTTTTGACGATTATGACATGAACACGTTTTTCTGAAATGTTATGGAGAAATGTATTGCTTACAAAACAACTGATTTGTAATTTGCCTCAACTGATTATGAGGCCTCCATTCATCATACTCTTAAAATCATGCAGGTTTTCGAAACTTAATGGTTTTAGAAATGTCTACTATGCTTGCAAGTTTGAACACTTCTTAACCTGAATATAAGATGTAAAAAAGTGCTTTTTTATAAAACTTAATGGAATATAAAAAAATGTTTTCATGAATCATCATGAAAATTTTAATATAATTTGTTTGGAAATTGCACCCTTAACCAATGAAAAATTACTTATGGAATTGACTTGGGTTTTAGTGTGAGCGTTAATATTGAACAAAATTTAATATAAAGTTAAAGTTTGTTTCAATAAAAACGAAGTCCTGGTGATGGTAAAAAATATTTTCATTCACTTTTGCACCCTTTCGATATTCAAATATAAAACCGAAGTCATTGAGGTGAGTTGTTTATATTAAAAAAAATCAAAAATTATGTGGTAAAAAGTTCTTTTGCCAAATTTTACACCCCATTTTGACGTGCACCCGGGGCGGACCGAACCCCCCGCCACCCCCTTCCTACGCTACTGATCTTTACGTCTAAATGTTACAGGAAACTATGCTCCCGTATACCCAAGAGGAGTTGCCGCTAATATGAGTTTATAAATAAGTTAAAGTCACGAAACATACAAGAAAACTTGCCAAGAAGTAGTTCTGGGACAATCGAATCGAGCTCTTTAAGTGGCCTACTTAGCCGCCGCATTTCAGTCCGATTGAAAATTCGTGGTGTGATGTTAGAAAGGCCATTGCTGACTCTAGACCTTCAAACAAGCAGCAGCTTTGGAAAGAGGTTGAACGAACTTGGTACTCCATACATGTCCGGATATTGTGAAATATGCCTCGCCGTTGCATCCCAATAATTACTAACAAAAGTCGTGCAACTAAGTATTAATTGCAAGAAAGAATTACAATTTATGTAAACTGTTAAGTTAATAACAGTAATCCCCGTTTAATTGCATCGCACTTAATTGAAAAACAGCTGTTTTTGGCAATACATATTTGTTAAATGTGCTGACAAGTGTTTCAACTTTGGCCTTTAACGGGACTTCATTGATTGTGACGTTGACACACAATGCTATGAAACGAACAGAGCATTGCACACAACAAGAACGACGAATTGTCATCTTTCCATTTCAGACATTAGTTCTTTTGTTCGTTTACAAACATCATCTTTGCACTTGTAGTCGATCACTAAAATCGTGTAAGCTTTAATATGTAAGAAAGAGATGTTGTATTGATGTTCATATTTCGTAAGAAAAAAAACAATCAATGCAGCCGGAACTGTTTGAGAAGGCTAAAAATTAATCGAAGCAACGATTGGAACTATGTCCGACTGTGAACATAGTTCCGGGAACTATACAGGTTCGGAACGTCACAACTCTAGTGGGTATCGATCCCGGGCTCCGAGCATATCAAGCCACACACTTAACCTGCATGCCACGGCCACCACGACCAAGTAACCGCAAGACAATTATTGAATTAAACAGTGCTGGGCTATCATACGAAAGTATATCGACCCAATTAAAATGTTTAAAAATTATGGTTTTCAAACGCCAAAAATAACGCGCAAAACATCAGCACATATTGATCGAAAGATTGTTCGATTATCAAAACCTGATCCAAAGAAGAACA
Source organism: Tetanocera ferruginea (assembly GCA_958299015.1). Taxonomy (NCBI): domain Eukaryota; kingdom Metazoa; phylum Arthropoda; class Insecta; order Diptera; family Sciomyzidae; genus Tetanocera; species Tetanocera ferruginea. Next base: position 106,950,964 of record OY282641.1, read on the forward strand.
CAGCAGTCTTCCAGTGTGAAATAGTGAATGAAATAATAGTGGCAAGCCAGTAGAAGACTTGTTGTGTAGAGTGTTAAGACAAAGATCAATCGCATTGATCCTGATGGTAGAAAGATTTACCGATGCCACAAAAGGCAAGGAACTTGATCTAAGTTACACTTCTTCGGTTGTTAAGCATGGCGGTGGATAAATTTTAATTTGGGGAATATTCATGGACTGTCGCTGGTCTAGTTCCCTGTGTTGTTGGCACTGTAAACAAGGAACGATACTTTGACATCTTAAGAAATGTTATGCTGCCTTGGGCTGAAGACAATATCCCAGCGATTTGGTCATTCCAGCAGGATAATGAGTCCAAGCATACGGCAAAACACACCAACAAATTTTTTGATTTGCTAACTTTGAAATGCTATGACTGTTCTTGACTGGCCATCGTAGAGTTGTGATGTAAATTCCATTGAGCATTAATTGGACGATTTGAAAAATGCCTTTAGCACACTAAACATAACAATTCTGGATGATTTTTTAGCAATAAAATATATGCCTTAAGCATCAGTTTTGTGATATTTTCACATTTCTTAGTACGTCTTTTTACGTCTTTGTACGTCTTTCTATCTATAATAGTACCGGATGGTTGCATCTACATGTTTGAATATATCGTGTAAATAAATAATTTTTTTTAATTTTAACTGGTTTGTTATTTTACAGGAGTATCCTTGCTTTTAACATATCAGTAAAAGAAGAAAAAGTCTCTTTTGTTTCAGATAAGTGGAATTTTGATAACTGCAGCACTTTTAGATGCCTCGCAGCAGACGGACAAATAAATCTTCTGCAGAGCCTAGAGAGATAAGAAAATAAACAAATAATCCAATTATGTTATCAACTTGAAAACAAATTCATTAAACAAAATTAAATTCTTAATGGTAGAGCCTTTGGTAGTTTCAACCCCCAGGACAAGCCAAAGTTATGATCTCATCTTGTCCAAATTATGCACTCTCCTTCAAGAATTTGAGAAAATATTATATGCGACATTTTTTTTTATAATTAGCAGCCAAAAAACTTTGATTTTAAATTAAATAATGGCCTTGTTTATAATTTTCATCAGATGGTATTTCCATATTCTTTGCAAAAAATATACTTTTCTTAAAATCATCCTGATTCTTTCTTAAAACATACTTCTTTTCTTTCAAAGCTATAACTTTGAACATGACATAGTCTTAGGTCTGTTTTCGTACTCACTTCAAGTAACTTGACGTTACTCGAAAGCGTTTCTTTGCACATTTTTTCAGCACGAGAGAGAAGATAAACAAGCAAAATGTCACTTTTTGTCGCTCTTTATTACTAGAACTTTACTTCAAAAATTTCTTCGAGCACGAATCTCGAGCTTCAAACAGCTGATTGCCAGAGTCATAAAATTAAATTGTTGCATTGTGTTGTAAAAAATATAAGAAGAAATTGGTTAGAAAATGAATATAAATAGTTTAAATAATCAAAATGAACGCTAACAAAAGTTTTTTAAAAACAAAAACAAAACAAATTAAATTTAATTGTTTACAAAAAAAATTTGCTGTGCTTGAAACTTACTCGAAACCGTTTCCATACTTTTTGACAAATTTTCTCATTTTGACAGATAATCAAATTACACTCTATTACTCGAACTTTACTTGAAGTACGCACGGAAACAGACCTCTTATGTTGGAGAAGAAGTCTGAGTAAATATTACATTGAATTGCCGTTATACTGGTCATATTCAACTCAAGGAATTAGGGTTTTTTTCAGTTTTTTCGGGTTGGCTTTAATAACCCTTGTCACGGTTCTTTGTGAACTTGTAGAACATTGTTATAAATGTTTCTTTCATGAACAATTTGAGCTTCGAGCACAGGAGAATGTTGAAGCAAACAAAAATATCTTCACCAAAAAGTCAGGAACAGTAACAATTTACTTTTCTTTCATTTATGGTGTGATGGAAAAATCGAGCAAAAACTTTTTATTTATTTAAAATCTTTGTCAAAATTATTCTTCCGTTATCCATCTCACAATCGAATTCATATTTATGACGATCTGTACCTTCAAGTAATTATTTTAGAAAAGAAAGAAATCTAAAGATTGATTCAAATATTTTTTAAACAAACTTTTGAATAAAATTATATAACATCATAATTTGACGGCTAGTGGTATACAAATCATATCTTTCTACAGAAGTTTAATTATGTTTGCAGCCTTCTTACACCTTTGCAATTGCCTTAAATTTAACTGATAGGTTATTTAAATCTAGACTTCATAATATATATCTACACAACACTCCGCAAAATAATAAAGAACAGAGTCCTTTGTTTTTTTTTAAGAGATTTTGTGGAATTCTGAAGAAATAACAAAATAGAAATGTTCATCTGATATTTTGTTTTATTTATAAATACTTAAGGCTGAATATTTTAAACCGCCTCACCTTTAAACCGTTACAAGTTTCTAATAACTTATCATCTTTCAATATTTTTTATAAAATGAGATGTATTTTCTTTGACAATCAAACCATAAATAAAGAAAAGATAAGAAATTTATTGAGCCAACTGATGATATTATAAAATAAATAAAAAAAAATATATTGACTTCCAGTCACGCTCAAATCAAAGTATTGTAAGTCGTTAAAAAAACAAAAACAACAATATTAATAATACCAGCCTACGCTAAAGAAGGCTAAGGAAGGCAAAGGCCGAATCTGATAACTTAAGGCCAGCATAAAAACACAAGAAATAAACGTCTGCAGTTTGAACCCGTATTATGTGCAACGCTTATCGATGTGATAGCCTGATAAAATCAGAGGATAAATTTATCCATTCAAACGCCACTGTAATCAAAAGTTTAAGGCACAACCTGTCTAAAGTAGCAGACATTTTTCATTCATTTTCTTATTTGAAATGATTAATTCAGAATTTATATATTCAACTATTCTGAAAGTAGCTTACAGTGAATAGTATTCACTCCAAGCTCCAAGCAGAAGCAAAATCAGGTACAGTTTTAAACAATAACAACAATGCTGCTTCCAAGTGCTCGTCTATCTATGCTTGAGACCACTCAGAGTGGGTTACAAAGAAGGCTGAAGGAATGAATTATTGCTAGCGCGGAAAGTCTCGTAGATTTGCAAATGAATGATGTAAAGGCAAAGGCAGCTTGAAAGGAAAGAGATTTTGATAAAGATTTTCGATAAAGAATACAAAAAAAAACAACTAATAACGCAGTATCAAATATTGTTTAATATTGTTAGGACACTTTCTCCCATCCAATCAATGTTCTTCTCTTGCGACTGGCGCACGACTAACAGCTCAGAGAAACCCTCACTTAATCATTTCTGTGTTTTACAATGTTTTCGAATATCTTTTATAATTCTCAGCATATTCTGTAAAAATTAAATAAAACATCCTTCGTAGCATAAAAAAAGCAACTCTCACATTCCACAATGTTCGAATATTATCTAGCTTCCCCTCTGTTAGCATCCACATGTTTGTGTTGTGAGATGATGAAATCATTGGAGGGGAAATTTACATCGAAAATTATTTCTACACTTTTTTAACTGACTCAAAAATTTACTTAATTTGAATGAAACTCAAATTTTTCCTTCAACTTTACAGTATAATACAAAATAAAAGTATTATACAAAAAAATTACTTCTTTCAAAAGCATAGAACTCTGTTCAGTTTCATATGAAAATCCACTCGAGTTTTCTTACAATTTCGAGTGATTTATGGAAATGTATGTATTAATTTTTCTCTATTTTGGGAAATCTACTTTTATAGTTTATTTTATCATTTAATATGACAAAATATCAACTATAATCTTGTTGCAATCTTGGAGCTATCTTGGAGGTAGGCGTGTCCGTGGGCAGATTTCAAAAATATTTAATGGAGCAAATTCTTGGATTCATTTGACCAGAATTTGTTGTACCGAATTTGTTCCGAGTTTTATCTAATTATCTCAACTCATTCCTCTTATCCTGTGTTTACGGGCAGCACGCAGATGGACGGACAACCGGGCGGACGAACGGACGGACGGACGGACATGGATATCTCGACTCACTAGGTGATGCTGATCAAGAATATATAAATTTTCTATACCGGACTCGCTATTAAAGAAAAAAATCTTCAAATTGCGAATAAAGGTGAATTGAACTGACATGCTTACTATTAAAAGATATAAATATGGTGTGAGATGTGTAAGAAGCATACACAAAAATATTCACTGATATGATTGGTGATTCCGTTAAAACATTAAAACACCTAGCTAAACACATGATTTTTTTTAATAAAAGGATATTCGGAAAAATCACAACTTTTACGTTTAACTTACTCCGATTTGTCATTAATTTGAAATCATAAAAGGCAAAATCTTAATTTCAATACGGTCTAATTGACATTTATTTATACAAATGCTATTTACAATAAACTTTCAATCTGGAACTGCCTTTTCATTGATCTAAGAGAGATAACATTTTGAGAATGTGATATCTAAATGATAGAATACATTGAACGGGGTAGAAAAGTTGTCCACTTAACGATTCATACAACTCCAATAGTGATTATATAGTTAGCATTACATCATAAATTTACGTATTCAAATTAACAATAAGGACAGTATAAACAAAACTCATCACTTATAAAAACAAAGAATATATTCGCTGAAGCCACGGATTAGTCCAAATATAATGTAGGTAGAAATAAAATAGCTGAAAAATTAATTTCTGTTAAAAAAATATCTGTATCAGATGGTGATTCGAACCCGGATCTGCCGATGTACGTTGGCTTGCATGCCACAGACTTAGTAAGCACGACCACGGCCGCCATCGTAATTAAATTTGTGTTTAGAATTTGGAATGTTTATAAAATCTTCAGTTTTTATAATTTGACGCAAATAACAAAGATTTGACACATCTTTGGCCCAAAATGCATAACGATCTTAAATACTGTAGTATACAAACACACATAAAATCTTAGCCTTGATAAAATAGGTAAATAGGTTAAGGCTCAAACAAGTCATCCGTGAGCACACAAAAGTTTCATAGAAAAGTTGACGAAAAGTATACGAAAGTTAAAAATACACTTTTTCATATTTAATTAAAAACAAAGTAAGCATGAACAAAAATTTCAATATAAATTGATTCGAATGAAATGACAAATAAACTAGTAAGTTATATCTTCGACTTGGCCGAAGTTAAAATATCCCCACGGCCGATTCTTAAGGGTTAAAGAATCTTAAATTGGAGAGCTTTTTGTATGAGATTTTAGAAGATTTTTTTATTTTTATGTGTCTAAAATACAAACATATCAAATTGCTTTCCAGCAGCATAAATATAAACCTTTTTATAAAGTTTTCAATTTTGGGTTTGTATGGGAGGTGGGCGTGTTAGTATGTGTATGTCGCCCATTTTCTCAGTTTTGACATAGAATACACAAATACCGAGTTTCAATTTTGTAACTTTAATATTAGCCTCTTTATGGAGTTTTCAATTTTGGGGTTGTATGGGAAGTAGGCGTGGTTTTCATCCGATTCAGCTCATTCTCGAACTTGATCTTAGTTTATTAGAAAAAAGCTTAAATATCGAATTTCAGTATGATAGCTTCAAAACTACGGCTGCAATCGTGTCCACAGACAGACAGACAGACAGACAGACAGACGGGCAGACGGACAGACAGACGGACATAGCTAAATCAACTCAGGTGGTGATGCTGATCAATAATACCTATACTGTTCTATACCTACCACGCCTCCTTTTGGGCGTTACACACGTCGTGACATAATTAATATACCCCTTACGCAGTACGCGAATTATGATTAAAATAGAAACACAAGTTTTTTGTGTATGTTCTGAGTTGAGATTTATTCAAAGACTAACTCGTTAACCAAAATATATCTTCCCAGTAGACAATGACATCGCTGCTAGCAGGCCTTCCTGTGGATTTTGTAGTACTGCCGCACTCATATACAATTACACTTTCTTTGTTATATGAAGTGGGAAAATTTCGCAGGCCTTCCGCTCCGGTAGCTCAAAAGAGGCCTGATAGAAGCACTTCTTTAGAATGGCTGAGTAGGGGTAAACAAAAAGTGTTGAAAAAATATTTTTTTCTTTTACACCTTTTTCTATTGATTTATTATATATTCTATGATTTTATCTTCTCTCCTATGTTTTTTAAGTAAGATTAATTTCAATCTATAATCTTTGATATAGCAGTAAGAAGGGCCATTATTGCGTCATATTTTTAAACTGATATATATTCTAACGAAAAAGTTACCCTGAAGTATATGAAAAGTCAGTCTTTGTAGGGAAATCAAATTTGTTGTGCTACCTTTTGTGAAGAAAAGGAAGGCCTTCGAGAAGTGCTCATAAGAGCAGCGAGGACCGGATGTGTTTAGTCTTCAAAAGTAGCAGTCAATGCAGGCCTTCTTATGAAGAGCGCTGGTTTAATTGCCTATTGGGTTAAGTCTAACATGAGAACTGTGTATGTAGTATGAGTGAATTTGTTTTTATGTATGTTGGTTTGCAATCGTCGACATTAGAGACGATTGCAGCTGCAAGACAAAAATGCAGCGTTAGCTTAATTGTATTTTTCTATGATGGCATTTAGCTCTATATCATTAGAACTGTTCTTGGAAATAATGTCTGACATAACTCGCGTGGGGGTATAAAAATAATTTGTTTTTGTCAAAAAGGATTGCCAACTATAATTGCAAAAAAAAATATTTTATTTGAGCTTGTAAAGTCATCCATGCCTTATAGATGAATACAGCGGTTACATTTCAATATGAACATCGCTTATTAAATTAATTTTGCCTAAAATATTACTTTTTGGCTGATTTTATATTAAATTTCGGTACATATGTGGTTAAAAATAAAATTTAAATTATTTATAGAGACGTTGCAACTCTATTCTGCTTAATAGAATACGGTTTCGAGCGCTCTGTCTAAAGTTTTGAAAATTAAACGAAAATTAAGAAACTGAACGAAAAATTGCTTAAGCAGAACTTGGACGACTCCATATATTAAGCCCAACCAAAATAGACGAAACGAGACGATTGCAATCTGACGAGCGTTTGCATGCGTTACGGCTGTTTTGGCATTTAACCCAAAATAAAACGTTGTAGAACACGTCTAACCTTATAAACTGACAACCGAAATAAATACATGTAAATTACTTTTTCATCCCCAACAACGACATTAAAATAATAAATATATGTTAACTTGCACTAATTGATAAAAATGCAACAAAACTTGATGTAAACATACTCTGCACAGTTGTTGCTGACGAGTTGAGACGGTAAAAGTTCGGTTCTTACGGAACAAAGCGTCTAGTCAAAAGTTTCGTTCAGTTTTGATCAAATACGTTAGACTAGGGACGGGCAGCAGAGCTGCACTTTTGCAGCTGCGAGGGCAACGCTATTTTAAGTACCCCTTGTCAGCAAACTTACAAGAAAGGCGGGTTTTTTATTATCACTCTCCGGCATCAAAAAACAGAACCCCACTAGGAAAATAGCTCTAACTAATAGCGAAATTGGATGCTGGTAATTATTATATTTTTTTTATTGTGAGGGCTAAATTTAGTAAATCAATATAAAAATACATATTTTTAATTCATTTTTCTTAAATAAGCTTTTATATGCCAATTAATATAAATAAAAAGCGTCATTATTCTGCTTTTCTCCAATTACTCGCACATTTCCATCAGGGATTGTGAACGACTTGCTTCTGTTGCTCTCTCTTTTTCTCTCTCTTCGCTCAATTTTTCTCTCCTTTACCCGTGCTATGACAACCCCCCTTACACAGCACGCTTAGCATGCAGTCAGCACGCTCTGTCGCACTGTGCAAATGTGCGACTTTTGCCCATCTCTACGTTAGACCATTTCGGTTAATAACATTATTTCACGTATGCATGAATTTGCTCGTTACGTCTCGTCTCGTCTATTGGCTTTAAGAAAAGCCTAATTGAGATCTGTCAAATCGTTAATTTAACCAAAACGACTTGAGCTAGCTCGGGCTTCTGTCAATAGCATTTCTCTGTGTTATTTAGCATACCTGTCTCATTATATCCTAAACCTGAAAGGTCAGAGTATATTAACTTTGTGCAAACGTTTGTAACGCATAGAACGAAGCGAGTCCGGTATGGAAAAGTATATATATTCTTGATCAGGGTCACCTCGCGAGTCGAGCTTTTCATGTCCGTCCGTCCGTCTGTGTGTTGTCCGTAAACACAGGATAAGAAGAAGGAGTTGAGATAATTGGATGAAACTTAGTACACATAGTCACATGTACCCAAGGATCTGCACTATTGAATATTTTTGGAATCCGCCCACAGACACGCCTACCTCCAATACAACCCCAAAATTGAAAACAGCATAGCTCAGCTCATAATGAGCCTTCACCAATAAAATATGGTATGTATGTGTTTTGTGTCAACATAAAGATGTCTTCGAAAAATGAGTGTCATCCGCCCACCTCACATACAACCCAAAAATTGAAAATGCAATAAATAAGCCTCTGTTCAACCTACAAAGATAAAATTTAGCAGGTATGTTATTTTTAACAAAAAAAATATGTTTTTTGGAAAATGGCCATCATCCGTCTACGGACACGCCTACCTCCCATACAACGCAAAAATTGAAAACTGCATAACTCAGCTTATAATTAACTTACAACAATAAAATTAGGTGTGTTTGTGTTTTGTATCAACGCAAAGATGTTTTCGAAAAATGGGTGTCATCTGCCCACGGACACGCCCACCTCACATACAACCCAAAAATTGAAAACGCAATTAATAAGCCTTTGTTTAACCTGCAAACATAAAATTTGCCAACAATGTTTTTTATGACAAAACAAAGATGGTTTTGAAAAATGGACGTCAGCCGCCTACGGACACGCCTACCTCCCATACAACCCAAAAAGTTTAAAACTCAATAAATAAGGTTATGTTTGTCATAGAGAAATTCAATTTGGTAGGTATGTATTTTATACCAAAACTAAGGTGTGTTCAAAAATTGGGAGTAATCCGTCCATGAACACGCCCACCTCCCATAGCGAAAGCACAATAAAGGCATTAACTGTGAGCTACAGGCATAAAACTTGTTACGTGTAAATTTTTCATCAGCATTTAAATGCATATAAAATATAGGCTTCATCCGCCCACGGTGACGCCCATTTTCAATAATATAATTTTTTTTTGGAAAAGTATTTCATAGTCGGCCTAGACCGACTTTAGACTTTCTTTACTTGTTTTTTTCTGAATGTGTGGGGAGAAAAATATTGAATTTTTGCTGACCTTGTTGGGACTCGAGTTAAAATTAAAATAAAATATTAAAAATATTAATAAAAAAAAATATTTAAGCTCAAGCCTTATAACCTTCGTACAACAGCCAAACAAGAAAAAATTCCATTAAACGGCCTACAACTAGTGCTTGCAAAATATTTTGGCCGAAGAGATCCTAAACAACGTTGAAGCCAGTTTATTTGAAGACGACCGCTACCACTGCTGTTCACCTTCTGTACGAATAGAATGTTCTGAAAAAAATATGGTGCTGGCCATGCCTGAAGTTTGAACAAGAAACCATTAGTGCAAAAATTGAACGCACTAACCGCTACAACTCAGCCACTGTAATTACGTAAAATTGTTTTTATATATAAGTTCTACATTTGATAAAACCCCGCCCAAAAAAAATTCCTGGTTGCGCCCCTGCAGGAGACAAATAACACGAGTCGGTCGAACTGAAATCTTATTCTTCCCGCCTATAAATATCATTCATGAGAGTGTTTTCGTGATATTGTAAACTGTCAACAAATCTGTTTTGAAACTGCAATGCATAATGGCAAAGAGGAGTTATGAGGGCTTTCCTATAAATGTAATTATTAGAAAATCTTTTCGTTCTTGATTCAAATTTTTTGTTCAAACAAAGTCTAACGACCTTTCTTTCAAGCCTTTTTAGTTCCTTGGCAACCGTTGGCGAAATCGTAAACCAGATTGGGAATGCGTATAAGAGCGCCAAGCGAATACTAACTTTATAAATTAGTAGTTTAGTTTTTGATATGCATTAACTTGATTTTTGATCATTATGTTTAATAATTTTATTTGGGTTGATATAAGATTATATTCATTACTTTTACGATTGAAATTTTTATGGTAAATTTTTTTCAAGTTTTTTTGCCATTGATGCTTAAGTTTGTTGAGATTTTTAATATTGTCTTGAAAATTATTAAAAAAAGAAAATTATTATCTTTAAGTACTAATTTTTCTGTGTGATTTTTGGTTACAATGAGAATTGAGGACGTAAGAATATCGATAGATTGATAAATTTCAGAGTGTGACAAATTTCTGATAAAGTTGGGCTTCTGATGCTTTCTACAATAGAATTTAAATCTTCACGAAAAATGTTCCAGTTAGTATTTTTATAAAAGATGAAAGTTCTAGGAGTATTAATTACAAAGTCAAGATTAGAACTGAGAATTTGAGATATTAGGGAAAATGTTCTGAGAAGGAAGGTAGACTTGAAATTGAGAAATTTACATTTATGAGATACATCAGATTTAAGCTTAAAATAAAGTGTTCAAGAAAGGATGATCCGTTTGGGTATGAGTGCCTCACGTCACAAAGTCTATGAAAACCAATTGCTGAATCCTGAGTGCAATCAAATAGAGTCTTTCCATTTATATTATCGAATAAGTCTCCCCAAGCTGTGTTTTTGGCATTGAAATCGCCACCCAAAACAGTGCCATCAAAATTACGAGAGAAATTCTTGATTAAAGAAAAAGCGCGGAGCATTCTTAAAGTTGGTGTACAGGAAGGAAAATATATGCTGCCTACTTACAATTTTTTCGGAAGCGAGTCTACTGTTAAATTAACCATAAGAAAAACGTTAGGAAAGTTTAAATCAGGAATAGTAACAAGAGTATATTTCATAAGTGATTTAATTAAAACATCAGTTCCCTGAGGTGAATAGTGGTGAATAAAATTGTAATTATCCATATTGATTTTGTTCTTAAAAAAGATATGTGTTTCTTAAATGAAGGCTATATCAATCTGATTTCCATTCAGAATAGAAAGTAATTCGACTTTCCGACTTTTGTTAATTAAAGATCTGACATTAAAAGTGAGAAAGTATAGTGAACTAGTGACCATAACTCATGAGGACTTCTTTGAGCAGCAAAGTAAACTCTGATTTGGCTTCTTCCATTGGAAGTGATTTATAAGTAAAAATGAATTTTTTTTAATTTTCTCTGCAAGAGAGGTTAAGGAGGGAACCTGGAAATAGCAGGCTCAATTTAAAAATTCTTCGATAAGTGAGGGTCTTTTTGTCGAGTAGACTTTTGAGTTTGGTGGATCAGAATACAAATTACTAGCATAAGATGTACCAGAATAGAAGTAGCATAAGATATACTAGCATAAGATGTACACAGTAGAAAGGGAACTACTTTCATTCCTGGTACATCTTATGCTAGTAATTTTTTATTCTATTCGTGTGGCTGAGGTAACATTTTTTCAGCTGCAAGAAATTTTTTTTTTGTTTTCAAATAGTAACTCTTTTTTTCTTCGTTAGATAAGATTTGTAGATCGAGCAACCTCTTTAGTTAAAGGTGTGTCCAAATTGATTACAATTAACACAAAACGGCTCTGAATTGTCCTCAGGAAGTCTAGCATACATTCCCGGATCGTGTTCTTTAATGCACTTAACACATGCAAATTTTCTGTTACATTTTTTTGCCGAATGGACCCAGGTTTGGCATCGTTTACATTGGATTAATTTGTTTGTGGATTTGGGCGCATCTCAGATGACCACTTGATTTAAAATGAATTTAATGCGACTTAAATTTTTGATATCGCCTCCGGGAACTAGTGTTACCAAGAAGAGACCGGTATCAATATTGTTTAGTTTTGAATTGCGCGTATAAAATTTGGACTATAAAATTTGACTATATATATCATTTTTAATGTCGTTGGGATCGGTTTTATAGAAAAGCCCCCTTAATACCATTGAAGGTTGCCTAAGTTCTGGCGGAGTAAAATAATAGGATTGAATTTCCTTATTTTTCAAGAGCTTAATCATCTCTCTGATTAGAGCTTCATCATGCACTGAGCGGTCTTTAGAAAAGATTTTAGAGTTAAATTTGCTTAAATTAACTAGTTTAAATTCAATTCTAGGGATCTTAGCATTTAATTGGCTAATCAGTTTTTTTACGTCTAAATTATATAAAAATTGGTGGACAAAATGTTTTAGCCTAAGGAGGTGGCCCTGTCATTTTGCCCGTTTCATGATTTATATTTACATTAGAAACATTTACATACGAAGTATTAACATGAGGAGCTTTAATATATGGGGTATTACACGGTGTGACGACTAAAAAAGCACAAGCAAACCTTATAGACATTCGAAAAGAGGGACATGTTGAGAATCCATCGCACCTTGTCTGACCTCTCAATGTCGTCTAAGTTTTTTGTAATTAATTTTTAAAGTTCAAATACTGTGCCGACTTTCATTGAATTTTTACAGTCATTTGCCTTGTCGGAAATAAAAAATTGCACTTTTTTTCAGTAGACTTTCACGTAGAATTAGACTATATAAAAATAAATTGATCGTGAGTATAAAAATAAATTGATTTTGAGCAACAGAATCGGCAGAAGAAGGTGCCTTGAATTGAAGCAGGAAAAGCTGGACTGGAAGGAATCTTATCCGGAGACTTTTTATCTTGCAGGAGGAAAGTCCTCTTTGTTTGGATTTAGAGTCCATACGGTGAAGTGCGTATGGCTTTATCTTCGGATGTATTTTTCCCTATTTGAATAAATATTTATAAAAAATTTTTAAAGCTTGAATAGAAAAATTCTCCAAGGAAAACGCGTCTTAATCAAAAAAGAACCAGACAACAATGAGAACTTATTCAGTTCAAGCTCAAATAAATTCTGCTTGTATCAAATAGCATTTCATTTAAAAATAATTGTTCAATGTGATTTTTAATTTTGTTTAAGCGTTGTTCTCGTTGGTCAGACAATAATTATTTTCTACAATCCAAAAATTTTGCAACTAGCTATTTGGTAGACACAGTTTTCTTTAAAAATCAAATTAACATCAGTTTTATTTTTAGCCACAGTATAAAGCATGCTTCACACTCGTATGCATCTTTTCTCTTCGGTCTACCTAGATTACAACTTTTATTGATAAAAGGTTTCCGCATCCGCATCTCAAGGTGTCGCAAAATTGCTTCAATCTGATTGAAGATAAAATTTTTTCCGCTTAAAATTTGTTGCTCTCTCATCAATGAACATCCGTCACGATTTTTCTGGAATTTCACGCTGAAGAACGCAGTGATTTTGCTACTATCGAATCAAACGAGCTTTTATATCAGCATTCGACGTCTTTTCACACACGCATTCATTCACATGCCTCAAAGAAAAAAAAACCAATAGAATTGAAAACATAAAATATTTCTCACCTTGGCAATTTAAAGTGAAATTAAGGTCGGATGATTGCGGATTCAAGTCTATTTATAACTCTTAAGTATTTGTAATTCTTTTGATATTCTATTTGGAAGGTAGTGACTGAGTATAACTTGTGAATGTTGAAAGGAATACAGAGGCGTTTTGTCTCTTTTCTCTGTACCATTTCTTACGTAGAAATATTTGAAGTATGTCGCTTTGGGAGTCACAATTGTTTTAAATATAGAACCAACATCAATTTTATTAAAATCTTTTCAAACTTTTTCTTTAAGAGTATAAAAGATTTCGAGTCGATGTTTAGAAAAATCTACTCAATATTTATCACCAAATCTCAGTCAAATACTTGAATAAGAAATAACATTTTCTGTATCCTCTCTTCAATCGAAGCTTTCAAGTTTTAAAAAAATTTGTTTGCCTCATATTGTTTACACCTCTTTTTTTACCTCAATTTTAAATAATAAAAGTACAATTTTTAAAACATTCTCTAGTATTCCAGGAACTTGTAAACTTGTTAGAGAAAAACAATTTCCAATTTTTAGTCATTTGTCTTACCATTCGGAAAAGCGTCCAATATCTAGTAATGTGTGGCACATGCCACTAACTTAAAATATTCCCACTGAACCACAAACGAAGGTTCGGTGAAAAGTAAGAGTTTTTCGAAAGTTTTCGGGATGTTATTTTTATTTCCCGACGTAACTGCAAACCGTTCATAAAAACCATTGATTAATGGATGGCAGGTCTTCATTTAGTCATAATGTTAATTCTTCTATAAGATATGTGTTGCCTAATACATAGATTTGAACATCATAATCACAGGCATCGCACAGTGTTTCGTCTAGAACAAGCTAGCTGGACAAAAGTGATTTTACCGAATACTAAAAAGAGGTATGCAATTTTGTCAACAAATGGTCCGAGAAAGAAAAACAAAAAGAATTAGTTTAAAAGACCGTTACTTTTGAGCAATTAAGCACAGAAGTAGGAACTTGTTTGTGGTTGCCATTGCATTTGACAGTCGGTGGTAGAACGTGTTAAGTGAAGTGATGATTTTTTATCAAATCCATATTTTATAAAAAAAATGAAAATGGAATACCTTCTGTGTTTTCAGAACTTTTTAATTTTGTTAAAAATCTAAAGCATCTAAATGTTGTTTTCGTGTTTTGGTCTTTTTAAAATAAGTGAATTGTACATAAGAAACATTTTGTTTTAGCTGAATTTTTGTTTTGTGTTAGCTGTGTCTACTTTGTTTCCTAGAAATATAACGCAGTTCAACTACATATATACATATATTTATTTTTTTTTTTTAGAGAACACGAACCTCCTGCTAAGGGTTGAGTTTTTTGAAGAACGGCTTGAGCAGGGAGATATAAAAAATCTTTTTCAATTTTAAAAAAATCGATCTATCTGATAAATTATATATAAATATAATAAATATATTAAATATAATATAAATTAAAATGAAATCAGCACAAAATTCAAAAAATTTTCAGAACTGTGGTATGCTTGTGGAAAGTTTAACAATCTGTGTTTGAAGAAAAATATTGAAATCCTCAGTATTGATATGCAAATTCGCTTTTGAAGCACATATATGATGAATATGATAAAAAAAAATTATATGATAGGAAAACTTTATTTCTTTTGCAACCTCAAGTGGTGAGAATAATATTAATTTGCCATCATCAATATAGGTCTGTATATCATACAGTACTTTTACCTTAGTCGGTAAGCGGCAGAGACAGAGACATACGAAGTGCCGTCACTTAACCACCAAAGTCATAATCGCTTAATTTGTCAATTATCAAAATTGGAGATTATGTTCACTGTATGAATAGTCAATCAAAAGGCCCAATAGGTGTTATGCCGGTTAAAAAAAACCAAATTAAAAATCATCTTTTTATAAGAAAAACTACTCAAACCTGAATAAACAATTGTCAAAAACTAAGAAAAAACAAATTTTTAACCAACAAAAACGAAAGAATACAATTTTTATACCCTAAACCTGAAAGGTCAGGGGATATTAACTTTGTGCAAACGTTTGTAACGCATAGAACGAAACGACTGCTGTATAGAAAAGTATATACAGTGAATCAAAAAAGTTTAGGCACAAAGCAGTTATGAGTTTAAATTTGTTAGTACAACTTTTTCCAGTACACTTGCAGAAAAGAAAAGTATAAGCATTTAAAAAATAAACATTTCATTTTGTATTTACACCAAAATAAAAATTTAATTTCAATTTTAATTCATATTAAATGTTACAATACTAAAAAAAACATGATTTTGACATCAAAAAAGTTTAGGCACAAGTGATTATGTTTTTATTAAAGTGAGTAAATTTCAAGTCCTTGAATATTTGGCTAGACCTCTTTTGGCCTAAATTATCGCCTCTTAACGTCCTCGCATTCTTACAGATTTTGATGTCTTCTCTGGTGATATTATTGACCATTCGGTGCGATTGGCTTCCTTGAAGCTTCCTTGAGCGCATTTTAGAAGTATTTTATTTGAGATTTCGTATTTTTTTCTAGTAAGTACCAAATATGCTGAATGGGGTTCATATCGGGTGCTTGCAAAGGTGTTTTTAGCTGATTTCAGAGCTAGATAAGCCATTCCAGCAAAAGATAAGACCAATTTTTTGGGTCGTTATCTTGTTGAAATTTATATTGTATCCCAGTTAGCCCCAATTTTTCAACACTGGGTGTCAAATGCTCATTTAAAATATTCAAGCAAAGGTGTTTATCCATTTTATCATCAATAAAAATGAGATTCCTAACTCCAGACACCGCCAAATAGCCCTTAATCATTCGATTTCCGCCACTGTATTTCACTGTTTTTTTATGCTATTTTCCTACAGCTCTTTTTTTAGTTTTCTCAAACGGTTTTGAGCGCCATATGATGCAAACAAATTGTATTAAGGTCCATCACTAAAAATAATACAATCCCAAAATGAATCCGGCTCATTTAGGTAGGGTTTTGGGAACTCTAACCTCTTTTTTTTATTTGAAGCTTAAATTTGTAGCTTGCGCCGATAAACTCGTACCTAATATCCAGCTTCATTAAGTGTATCGCAAAGTGGTCGAGCATCAAAGTTTTTTCAAATCGTTGCTGTATTTCGTGGCACAATTTAACAGCTAAATTTTAGGGTTTTGAGTAACTGCAGGCACTACAATCTAATCCTGGTGTAGCGTTAATATTTTGGCACGACCAGATCGGCTCTTACGCTTTACTTTACCGGTATTTTATAATGATTTATGATGTTACTGACACTTGAATATGATCTCTTTACTAATTTACCGGTTTCGCGATACGGTTTTTTCTATACATAAACATTTATTATTATTTTACGAACGTCAACCGAAATTTCTGTTCCATTGCTTACTTCTTCGCTCAATATTTACCGAAACCGCTCAATCTTTACCGAAACCAACATCAACACTCAGTAAAATCTTTTAACAAATAACTTAAGCGCAAAAGTAAAGACAAAAAACCAAGAGATATTGCTAAATAAGAAACAACATGAGACACATACAAAGTGTGCCTAAACTTTTTTGATAAGGATTTTTCCTTCATCCGCTTAAATTTTGATTGGGAGTTTGAAGTAACGGGACATTTTTTGGATATTAAGAAAGAACTATTTCTAATGGTACTTTCTTCATTAAAACTTTGGTCAAATTCGTTATTATTAGATACTTAAGCAACACTTTTTTTCAGAAACATTGCTTGTGCCTAAACTTTTTTGATTCACTGTATATTCTTGATCAGCGTCACTTCGTCGAGTCGAGTCTAGCTATTCATGTCCGTCCGTCCGTCCGTCCGTCCGTCTGTGTGTTCTCCATAAACACAGGATAAGAAGAAGGAGTTGAGATAATTGGATGAAACTTGGTACACATGATCACATGAACCCAAGGATCTGCACTATTGAATATTTTGAAATCTGCCCACGGACAGATTTCCTCCCATACCTCCCATACAACGCAAAAATTGAAAAATGCATAACTCAGCTCATAATTAGCCTATAACAATAAAATTTGGTGAGTATGTGTTTTGTATCAACAAAAATATGTCTTCGAAAAATGGGTATTATCCCCTTACGGACACGCTCACCTCCCATACAACCCAAAAATTGAAAACCCAATAAATACGCCACTGTTTAACTAACAGATACTAAATTTGGCGCATATGTTTTTTGTAACAAAGCAAAAATAATTTTAAAAAGTGGACATCATTCGCCCACGGACACGTCTACCTCCCATACAACGCAAAAATTGAAAACTGCATAAATAAGCTAATAATTAACCTACAACAATAAAATTTGGTGGGTATGTGTTTTATATCAACACAAAGATGTCTATGGAAAATGGGTGTCATCCGCTCAAGGACACGCCTATCTCGCATACAACCCAAAAATTAAGAACTCAATATATAAGCTTTTATTCAACCTACAGAGATAAAATTTAGTACGTATGTTTTCTTTAACAAAACAAAGATGTCCTTGAAAAATGGACGTTATCCGCCCTCGGACACGTCTACCTTCCATATAAGCCAAAAAATTGAAAACTGCATAAATAAGCTTATGAAAGACTTATGTATAAATAAGTCTTACAGAGATGAATGAAGATTGGTATGTATGTATTTTATACTAAAACTAAGGTGTTTTTGAAAATTGGGTGTAGTGTAGTTAAGAACACTATTTAAAAGTTCATATTTGACCTAGAGAGATAAAATTTGGTATGGGGGAATTTCAGATCAAAACTGAGGTGTGTACAAAATAAAAAAACGCCATCTTCTCACCGACACGCCCATCTCCTATACAACCCACTATGGTAAAAGCTCTATAAAGGGGTTTATATATGAGCTACAAAGATAAATCTTGGTATGTGAGATTATTGTATCAAAACTAAGATGTATTCACAAAATGGGCGTCATTCGCCCATTAACACGCCCACTTCTCATACAACGCACAATATTAAGAGGTTCATATTTGACCTAGAGGGATAAAATTTAGTATATAACAAGTCATATCACAACTAAAGTGTGTGCTAAAAATGGGCGTCATCTGCCCATCAACACGCCCCCATATAAACCAGATTAGTAATTACTGAATTAATTCTATAGGTATAAAATTACATGAATTTCGATAAGAAGTTTTGTCTATTTGTTTGAGTACTTTAATATATATTTAAATATTTGAGAAAGTTAAGGGTATTCCATAGTCGGGCTAGACCGACTTTAAACTTTCTTTACTTGTTTTAAATACTGCCAATATTTTTACAACGGACTTGCATTTCAGAGGTTATTTCAAACCATTCCTGCTCACGAACGGCTTTCACTAGAGTCGAAATATTTGGGGAACCATCATAACATAAGCCAAGGATTATTTTGAGCAACTGTATCGAACAACTTTTTTTTCTATGTAGCGTGAAGCGCCTTGATATGTATGTCTTCCAATTCGAGCTCATTTATTGATATTTACATTTTCAATACTTTTCTACCCGAAGAGGTTCATAAATTCATTTAAAAAAGTTCTTTCGGTTCACTGGGTTGCTTTTAAAAATTAAATGGAAGCCTACTTGAAATTTTGATGTAAACTGTATTTTATTGGAAACTTACTAAGTGAGCAAAGAATCCAATTTGAATATGATTAATGTTATCATGAAATACTTGTTATTCCCTGAAAACGTAATGAATTATTTATGTATTTTGTCACACAAAAAACCACGCATTCTATTTACATTGCTAAGCATCGTTTAACATTTATGCAGAGAAGCCGAATCTAGCATCTTTAATTTATAAAATATTAAAATAACAACAATTTCGACAGATGCTAAGCATCACGCTGAGTTGAGTGCAAAACCTACATTTTACGCTGCTCTCTTAGTGAAATAAATGTCTTAACATAAAAACGTTTATGTTTAATATTTACAAAATAAATAATTGATGAAATTCTTAAATCATCAACAACCTTATTTAAAGAAGTCTGGCACGTTTTGCAGTACCAAATAATTTCATTAAGTGTGGGA
Organism: Tetanocera ferruginea; assembly: GCA_958299015.1. Lineage (NCBI taxonomy): Eukaryota > Metazoa > Arthropoda > Insecta > Diptera > Sciomyzidae > Tetanocera > Tetanocera ferruginea. The sequence continues at coordinate 106,970,432 of OY282641.1, forward strand.
AGTGGTTTTAGGCTCGTGTTTATTTTGAACCTTTAATAGATTTAATAAACACTCTTGATAATAAATTGTTTAATTTGTCACACTATTTGAACAAAATTCAACATCATCATTCATTATCCATCAGCTAAGCGCTTAGCCACAGTAATTAATTAAATTATAGAGGAGAATGAATAAAAAATGTTCTTGTTTGATAAACGTTGACAACCTACAGCCATGAGTCTCTGTCATAGTTAAGCCTGCCTAAATACGTTATTTCACAAGCAACTGTCTGAATATTTTATATCTATCTTACTACTTTGCCTTTGTGGTAGTATTTTTTGTTGTTCTTGTTTGTGACGAAGCTGCTTACTTTATAAAGTAAAAAAGCAATGACTTTTAATTATTTGTTATTTCCATTAAATTCAAAGCATTTGGTATGCATTCATGAAACATACATAAATATTTTTACAATTGATGAGTCAGAAAATTACTTGATTATCTTAGAAGGTTCGTTAAATAAACTTATTTCTAGACAAAATTAATAACACGTGGCTCCAAATTGCTGAACTTTGAGAAAATATCATTATCTCGATTGATTCGAAAACCAAAATTGGAAATGCATTGGAACACATTTTCCATATCCATTATATGCTCGTTAAATGTTTCCAAGCATATTATAATATCGTACAGCTTTGGCTAAAAAAACTTTCATTTTCACTCGGGAAGCCATTGCGAAATCTATCCATGGTTCGTTGAAACGTGGTGGAAGCGCTGCGTAACCCAAATGGCATACGTTTAAAACAGTAAGTTACAAAAGCTGTAATAAATCCAGTTTTATCGATATCTTCCTTTTTTATTTTTATGTGGCCATATCCTCTTCTTAAATTCGTTGACATATATGGTGTTCTTTTTGTTTTTATTTTTATTTTTTTTTATTCGAGAAGGGGCAACCTTCAATGGGCTCCATCGTGCAGGAGGGAGTTTGCCATTCCTACGCACTAAAGCTAAGCCTCCGCATTGAATCTTCGACCCAGTATGAATCCCGTGGAACCGCCGTAAGGCATAACTTCGCGGGATGGGGGAGCAGCACTAAGCTGAAAACTGAAGGACTAATTTTGTCTTTCGGATGACTGTCAAGTTAAGAGCCTAAATTTTCTCCTTAACTTGATGTCGACTCTGGGTCGGGGAGAACCCTAAACATCGAATAGTTTCCTATCTCACGCTGAACTATTTTGCAAACGCTCGACTCTTCGAAGTTCGTCGATTATACGTTTGGACAAAGAGCTTACCACAGACCAGTTGGTTTCGCTTCTCAACATGACGTTCACCATGTTTTGTGGTGTCACCACTTCGCCCAGGCGGACCGAAGCATCAGTTCTTGCTTCGTTGAACCAAGGGCACTCGAAGAGGACGTGTGCAGTGTCTTCTACTATGCTACCAGGGCAATGAGTGCAATAGGGGTCACTTGCATGCTTGAATTTATATAGGTATGCTCTAAAGCAACCGTGCCCGCTTGTCATCTCACTAGAATTTGGGTGAGGTAGAAATTCACTGAACCATGACTTCTACCACACCACACCGAAAGGTTAGGGATGAGGTGATGGGTCCAGCGTCCCTTCACCGATCTATCCCAACGTGCCTGCTACTGGGATATACTTCTCTATCGCGCCAGTTTTTTACGAGAGGATGCGCTCTCGCTTACAGCTCCTGGTTGGGCCTCATCCACCAAGAGGTCGATGGGGATCGAGCTAGCGAGCATTAGAGCTGCATCCTCAGAGACTTTTCTGAAAGCGCAGCACACTCTAAGAGCGCCTAGTCTGTAAACCGACTGTACTCCTCGACGGTAGGACTTAACCTTAATCGCTGCAGCCCAGACCGTTGATGCGTACATCAAAATCGAACGCACGACATTGAGAAGAAGTGTCCCGCGAGCTTGCTTTGGTCCTCGTGTGTTTGGCAACATTCTTGCTAGCGCCAGGCATGAAATGGCTGCTTTTATGTGGGCATACTCTAGGTGCTGTTTGAAACAGAGTCGAGAGTCGATTAGCACACCGAGGTACTTAATAAATGGTTTTGAGTGTACCTTCGTCCCGCGCACGTTTATAACTGCGATTTCGGACTTTTTACGACATATATGGTGTATATTTTTCTATGTGTAAAAGATCTTCGATATTGTTTGGCAAAGGATTCCGATCGGGGAAAGTTATTGCATTAAGTTGACGATAATCAACACAGACACGAATTTTCCATATTTTTTTTTTTTTGAACCATAATAACTGGTTAGACTCATGGTGAATCACTTTCAATAATAACATATTTTTCTTTCATATTCGTCAAGACCATTTTTTTTGCGAATGGTCAAGTTTAACAGCTTCATCAGAGCGTAATTTAACATTGATCATATTGAAGTTAAGCTTTCGATACGGAGGTGCAAATAATATGTCATATTTTTGTGCAATATGTCCTCGAACATGATTTTAAAATACGTTTGTTTTACTGTGTTTACTTGGAATTACTACATTCAAAGGAAAATAATGTCGGCACAAATCATAAAGTTCTATTTTACATCGCATGGCTAATTTGCATTGAAACACTTCTTTTTAGGGTTAAAAGCGATCAAATTCTTTGTCGAATTCAAATTGAATGATTCTTTATCAATGTCAATCAATGTATTTATTGCTTTTTCTTATTCCTGTCACTAATCAAACCTTATAAGCACATTTTTACTCTGTTGGTAATTGAGATTATTACCAGTTTTTATGAGTAGTCAGTCATGACTTGTTCTTGACTTTCGGGCTTGACATAGAGTTATTATATAATTTAAAAGTGAGTTATTGAAAAGCTTATTTAATAGGTTATTCATCACTCAAAAACGATTTGATGAATACATACAAGGGGTTTTACCTCTTTTGATAAAAACGTGTAATTACTTTTCACATAACTCACTACAAGCATTTTGTTGGGAAGGGGTAAAAACTCAGAATTCCCCTTTTGGTTTCGCTACTGTATAAACTTATAATTGCTTATAAGTATAGTCTATAAATAACGCCCACATAAAATGGCACAAACCCCAATCTTTGGGTTATTTACTAATACTAAGAAAGGTTGTATAACGGCTTAATTACAAAAAAAAACAAAAACTTAATTTATTAATCCCAAATGTTCTCACTATAGACTTCAAATTTTAGAGGCCTCTAATGATATCACATCATATGATTCACATTATAATATTCAAATAAGTAAGTAAAATATCAGCTTTTTCAAAGAATTTACCATTAAAATGAATTCAACATAATCAGCGCAGCTTCAATATCCTTATATTTTCTGAGAGATAAATTGGAACAAGGATAAATGCATGCACTAAAATGTGTGCCCCTGAACCGGAAAAATCCATAATTCTGTTTATAAAAAAAAAAACGAAGCATGTGCGTTTGTATGTTTGCTGTTGTATTTTCCAGTGTTGAAGTACAACTAACTAGACTCGGTTGAAGATCCGGAAAGCTACTTCTCGATGTTGACAAACTATTTTGTAGATTTTTCGGTCAAGTATGCTGTCGCGCACAAACTTTGAGTGGGTGTGGACGAAGTGTTAAGCAAATAAGTGAGCAAGAGTATGTGTGAGAACTCGTTTATGGAATCACATTTTTTATTCATGAACTCAATGCCATAAAAGGTCCCACACAACATTGTACATGCAAGCACACGCATGGATGTGAGGCGCATGTGATGAAGTTTTTTTGGATGTTCCAAAGGATGCTGCACGGGGTACATCTTCTGCATTTAAAATTGTATGAAGTTGCAGGAAATCGAAAAATTTATATATTGCAAATATTTTAAATGCTCAAAATATTTAAAGTAGGTGAATCAGTGTGAAAATATTAGAGCTTATGTGCATCATTGAGTTTAACATAGTTCCCTTAACATGCATGGATAGAGCAAATGATGATCAAATACCAAAATTTATGTCGTGTTCATGTATTTGGAAAAATAAATTAGTTTTGTCTCATCACGGAACAGAACAACTTTGTTAGATGAAACATTCACTAGCTCAATTATGTCAAACGTGGCTGGAGAGCATTTTATTATTAAATTTTTTTTTTGTTTTTTTCCATAAGGATAAGGATAAGGACAAGGATAAGGATAAGGATAAGGATAAGGATAAGGATAAGGATAAGGATAAGGATAAGGATAAGGATAAGGATAAGGATAAGGATAAGGATAAGGATAAGGATAAGGATAAGGATAAGGATAAGGATAAGGATAAGGATAAGGATAAGGATAAGGATAAGGATAAGGATAAGGATAAGGATAAGGATAAGGATAAGGATAAGGATAAGGATAAGGATAAGGATAAGGATAAGGATAAGGATAAGGATAAGGATAAGGATAAGGATAAGGATAAGGATAAGGATAAGGATAAGGATAAGGATAAGGATAAGGATAAGGATAAGGATAAGGATAAGGATAAGGATAAGGATAAGGATAAGGATAAGGATAAGGATAAGGATAAGGATAAGGATAAGGATAAGGATAAGGATAAGGATAAGGATAAGGATAAGGATAAGGATAAGGATAAGGATAAGGATAAGGATAAGGATAAGGATAAGGATAAGGATAAGGATAAGGATAAGGATAAGGATAAGGATAAGGATAAGGATAAGGATAAGGATAAGGATAAGGATAAGGATAAGGATAAGGATAAGGATAAGGATAAGGATAAGGATAAGGATAAGGATAAGGATAAGGATAAGGATAAGGATAAGGATAAGGATAAGGATAAGGATAAGGATAAGGATAAGGATAAGGATAAGGATAAGGATAAGGATAAGGATAAGGATAAGGATAAGGATAAGGATAAGGATAAGGATAAGGATAAGGATAAGGATAAGGATAAGGATAAGGATAAGGATAAGGATAAGGATAAGGATAAGGATAAGGATAAGGATAAGGATAAGGATAAGGATAAGGATAAGGATAAGGATAAGGATAAGGATAAGGATAAGGATAAGGATAAGGATAAGGATAAGGATAAGGATAAGGATAAGGATAAGGATAAGGATAAGGATAAGGATAAGGATAAGGATAAGGATAAGGATAAGGATAAGGATAAGGATAAGTATAAGGATAAGGATAAGGATAAGGATTTTTATATTTAATTAAATCCCTTGTTAGTATGAGTGTGGAACACGTAGATATTGTAAAACGATATCGACACTTGGTTTTAATAAAATTTTGATTCCAAAAAATTCTCTCAACGTTGGCAGGAGAGTGGGGAATTGATAAGATACCATGGGTAATTCTGAAAAATTTTAAAAACTTATTTATATTTAGCTCATTTTTCATTATCTCCACTTCAGCCCAGAATTCGGAAATAGTCGAATCCTTAAATTTTTCAATGCCTCATAATATGACAGCGCACTGTGTTCCATTATTGATCGACTCTGAAGTAAAAAGTTCTTGTTCTGGGAACATTTTTAAAGTCATCGCCAAAATGGTGGTTTTTTCACCATATAATACGTGACTGGGCGAAAATTATGGTGAATATTGGCAAGAAGTTTATGACTTCATTTTCAAAACTGACTTTTTTTCAACTCTTGACAAAATTTCAAGTAAAATTCTTTAATATTAGTTTTAAACTCAGCAACTTATCAGCTGGTACCTTTTTCGTTATATAGTAAGCCCTTAGAATACCCTTAAAGTAAACAAATAAATTGTCATTGTCAAAATAAAATAAACTGATGGCCCAGTTAAACATTTTTGTTTGATGGCTTAAATCACTACGCAACACAAGACATTGAGCCTGATGAATTCAAATCAAGCAATTCCTTATAAGCTTAAGGTATTGATTAATTAGCAATAGCTTAGCCAAGAAATAACCGGTTTATTCTCGTACGAATAAAAGTTATTTCTGCTTTTGCTTAAGGAAATGGTACCTTTGCCTTGAAAAAAATGTATGTATATTCAGATACACACAAAAACAGTTGTGTGCTGCTTGCACGTGTTGTTCCCTTTGCTAAGGAAATTAGGAATTGTTTACGGAAAAATTAATTGCTTAAGTTTTTATTTATATTACATTTTAGTCATTCCTGAGAAATTCGAAGGAAAAGCAATTGCTTACGTTTTATTCATTAATAGCTCATTATCATATCCCAGTAAAGATTTTGGTGCTGATGCAATTAGTTTACTTCTTGTTTTGTGTGTTCTGTGCTGGAACATTTCAGTCAATTTTGAATAACAGAATCTTTTCCGTTGTCAAAATTTTATCTCTCCCCGAATAAAAATACAATTTTTTAACTCATGCCATCATTGTTCGTACAACGGTCGAACTAGAAAAAGAACTATCGTTTTTACGCTGTTCAACCTCTGTTCGGTCACAATGTATTGTAAGCACCCGTTGTACTGCCGTTTTACGACTTGTTTCTTACATTTTGAGTTGAGTCCTTCACCACCTAAATAACCGATGAAATTTCCTCCAAATTCGTTATTTTATGTTATAAATTTTTAAAAACTTACATACTTACCCAAATTCTTTGTGGGAGTCAAGTATTAAGTGAAACTACAGGATAAGGTAAAAAAATAATTGTGATTGGCTTCTGAAACTAGTGGAAAATATTTTATAATTCATAATATCCATTAGATTTTCAAAATATAATAAAATCCCTCTTTGGAAAAGTGTCGTGAAGACCTATCGTAAAAAAAAATATTATTTCGATAGAAGTCAGCATTTGCTTATTCATGGTTATTGGTATAACCATGTTTATGGTTATTGGTATCCACTGGACATATCACTGGACATAAATAGGTGAATAGAAAGAACATCAACCCATCATTTTAATTTCTAATAAGCCCTTATTTCTAAAAATCGTATAGTATTTGGCAATTTAGAAAAGTTTTTATGAAACAGATTCGGGAAAGTATGATATAAAATGATATTTAATTTGTTTTCGGCGATGACGCATGTTCTTGAGAATCAGCACTTTTGCTTTTTTGCAGAATGAAGGAAAAAATAGTGGCTAGTGATGACCGATACTTTGATAAATGAATTTTCTAACAAATTTTTTAGCAATAAAGCGTCAAACTTGAAAAAATCCTTTGAAATTTTTTTTTACACCAACGTTTTTTAATCTTATTAAATTAATATAACAAAATATTTTTGTACACGCAAAGAAATTTTTCGTTTACCGCAACTGAAAAATTCACCAACTTTACTTCGTTTGCGAACTGTATTTGCTGCAAACGAGTATTCAGTTGTCATCAACTTAAAAATATTCTAACTTGAAACGAAAAACACTGAACTTAATGACATTTTATCATTTTTTTTTAAGTTCAAGTTTAGCCTAGTGGGCTGGATTTCGAATCTAGAGCTCGATTGACCTGGGTTCAATCCCCGACAAGAACACCAAAGTTTTTTTTTTAAATTAATGTTTTTTAACCCTTAATGAATGACCTCAGCGATATTCTTCATTATTTTGTTGACTTTTGCGCCAAATAGCTCAATGAGCTGATTTCTGTATGTGTTGCCGCTGTGAGAAAACGAAAGCCTTAAGCCAGTATGCCTCAACAAATTTATTATTTTTTTCAAACTTACTCTCGTCCATGAGACATGAGACATGAGAAGAAATTCTTTGGTTGTAAAGTAAAACTTATTTTGACGAATGAGTTAATGAAGCCGAATTGGAATTTCAATAATTAAATTAAAATTTTTGATACCCACACAGCCCGGATTCGAACCCACGTCTTCCACATGACAGTCTAGCACGCTTCCATTGAGCTATTGTGAGATTTTACTTAGAATGAATTTTTTTAGGTTACAAATTTGTGTGTCATAAGAAATGGATATTTTTTTTTTTCTACAAATGAAGTTTTTAAATTTGTAGAGTTGAACAAAACAAATTTTTTGGTTGCCGCAATTTAAAAATAACTTACGTTAATGGCAAATGAAATTAATTTTTTGCAACTTGATAACGCGTTTCCTACCTTTGACTATTATTAAGACAAATGTTCAAACGTTTCCAAAAAATTACTTTAAGCATGACAAACGAAGTTCGCCAAACGAAAATTTTTATTTAACATTAAAAAATGCATTAAAAAGTAGTAAAATGCATTTCAACTTCAACAAAACTCTCACATCTCTTCTGATATTATTCTATGATGATTATAAACGGTGATCCAATAAAGACTTCCTTCTTTGTTTTCATAATAAAATTCATTAAAATCAATACTTTGATGCAATACTTTATTTGGAATGATATTTCGGTTCCTGCAAATCAGTGTTTAAAAATTATTTCCTTCAAATTTTGCCCACGCCTAGCCTTTAAATTTTCCATTCTTTCAAATTTTCGACAACTCTTTCGAGCATATCGGCCGGTATTCCTTGAATAACATGAGTTATTCAGAACACTCTGCTACTGCAGCAATATTCTCAGAATAACGGGCTCTATGCACTCTGGTTAAATGAAGAATATCCAATAGTATAAAATTGGTTCGAAATTTGGTGATGGTGTTTCGAAATTTATTAAAGCGCTCAGTTAGACGCTCATAATGACTAAAGTGATGTTGAACTCTATAAAATTCTCTAACTGACAACTTATTTTGGTAGTAAATTTCCACAATTAATAAACTTTGTTGTGGAGTAAGTCTATTAATGCTTGAGTCGTATTGAATACTGAACAATGATGGACAAGCTATTTGACACATACCAGCTGTCAAAACAACCCAGTTAAAAAAGAGACCTCATATTGGTTTAGAGTCGAGTTGAAAGAGTCTTTCAGTGAACGCAGATAAAGCGAAGTACCTTGTGTCACTATTGACACCACCTCCTGTGAGGTTGTGAAGGACTTCGTTTTCCTGGGATCCATCATTCCTCCTCCTCCAACGATATCAGTATTGAGATAAACGAAAGATAACTGTTGCCAACAGGTGTTACTCAGTAGGCAATTGAGAAACATACACTCTAAAAAGTGAAGCGTATTTTAAAGACTACCTTTAAATCAACTTGTGCCTAAAGAAGCATATTTGAAGTCAGCTTTTGGAAGTTGATTTCAAGACAAGCTACACTGAGAAAAAACACATACCTTGCTCCGGTAAAAAATTTCTCTATTTTTGATAATAGCAATTTTCTCTTTTTCAAATAAAATTTTCTTCAATTAGAATAAATTTTCACATTTTCGTAGAAATATTTCTGTACTTCTAGGAAATGGAAACATTTCAATGTCTCTAATAATGATAAGTATTTTTCTCGCACAAAAAATTTCTCATTTATAGAGAAATTTTATTGAAAATGAAAAACTTTTCTTATATTTTGATAAAAAATTCACTATGAAAAGTATTTTCTTCAATAAAAACAAATATTTTCTCAAAAAAAAAAGTATTTTTCTCTAAAAATTATATATTTTTCTATTTCATGGTAGCTTTTTATCATTTTTAGAGAATTTTTAGTATCGCAATTAGAGAATAGCATTCTCTGGAGCAAAGTCTATACCATTTTTCTCTAAATATGATGCATTTTTTATCATATTCCGAGACACTTTTTTCTGAGTGTAGCTTAATTTAAACAAATAAGGGTTTTAATATTAAAAATGGCTACAATTCATCATATCAGTCTTAATTTAAGATAAGTTGCATTGCTATAAAAGCCAATTTGTTAATGATAAGGACTGAAATACAGCGAAGGCAAGGCTGCATTAACCATTTAATTGTCTTTAAGTAAGACATCATTGAATGCTGTTTTACAGTATAAAAAGGCAAAAGTAATTTCAGCAAAAGCAGTCTTAATGCTGTTGCAGCTTATTTTAAGACAGTTTTTTACCTTATATGAAGATTTACTTTTTACAGTGTAGCTCTCTCTCTCTTGACGAACAATCGAGAAGCATCATAAACCTGGACGTTGAGCAGCACTGATGAAAGGACTTTGGGAGTGTTCGAGAAAAAATCCTTTGCAAGATCGATGATCTAATCTGCGCCAATAGCGAGTACCGAATACGATGGAACCACGAGCATGAGCTATATGACGACATCGACATCGACATATTAAAATGCAAAACATGCTTAAATTCAGGCACAAGTTGAATTAAAGGCAGTCTTTAAAATACGGTATACTTTTTACAGTGTATATTTTATTCGTTTTGGTTTTTCTTTTGTTTGAAATTTTACAAAGTAGATTTTCCAATTTCGTCAAGAATTTCAAAATAAGTACCTTATTGAATTATATCCTTATTAGAGTTCAAATTCAATTGTTTTCAAATTGAATATTTTGCTGTTCTTGCTCCACAACAATTAACATTTATCTTTCCTACTAATTTCAAGTGACTCTTTACCGTTCGTAAATAAATATTTACGAACAAATTTATTCGCATATTTCAAAATGTAAACTCGCGTTTTGCAAATTGAGTGATTTTAAGCTTAATTAAGCGTAGATATAAAATGCACCCTACATCATGCTGTTGGTGGAAAATACTCGTTAGTTATTCGTTAAACATATGCTATTCTTATACCAAAGTCAATATTTAATTCTCATGATATTTTATTAAACAGGAAGAAATATAGGAATGTTTGAATGTGACATTCCAAAATATCTCAAAATATTAATAAAGTTATTATTATTTATTTTGATAAGAAATTTTATAAAATTTTAAATTTGATTTTCATAATTTAAGATGTCTGTTTTTCAGTTGGGAAACATAACAGTCCTTAACTAGGTTCTGAAATAACAGCAAAAATATATGTGCTAGGACGTGATTGTAAGGATTGTTAGTTCCGCTCGAACATTAACATTTTGAAAAATGAAAAACTCATTGAGAGTTAAATTGAGTTAAACTCAATTACTTAAATTTAAAATTTAAAAAACAAATTAAGTCCACTTTTATCTTGGTTTTGGTGTTTTCGACCTATTTGTTTAATTAGTGTAACAGTTTTACGAACCCACTTTTAGGCTTTCATTAAAACTATGTGATATTTTTGACTTCTAAATAAATAGATTTAGTAAATCTTATGAGCACATAACTTTATTGCTTTGTTAATTTTGAAATATATTCTTGTAAGGATTTCCAATTTTACCTGCCGAAAAATTACAATTATCATTCGCCGCCATTAGTAGTTTAGAGTTCAAATCATGTAGGGTGTTATATATTCGAACAAGACCAAGTAAGTGCATTATAATGTTTTTGGTTGAACCAAATTTTAAATTGATTTTCAATTTTCATTTGCCATTTTTATGTGTCGAATACGTGTATGCATGTCTGTTAGCACGCTGCACTCACATCCACCAAACACACATTTGTGCACATTTTTGTTGTAAATATTGCTGTTAATATTGTTGTTTTTGCTATTTTGAGTACATTTTATTCATGACTGTACATTCAATTTAACAATAATAATTTGAATGAAATCGTTCAGTGAATTCGAATAGATATTTTTTTATTGTTAAATATTTACATTGAGAAAAAATTGGGACGATATTTTTAATACAAATTTATTTGAAATTCTTTCAGGCAAATCTTTCGTTTATATTAAAGAGGTAATTTGAAAGGATATTTATTAACATAGAAGACATTTTTCTTAATACAACATGTAATGTTTTATTATATTTCTCCAAATCGTTTTCATAAGAGATATTTCAAACATTAACAATTGGTTTTGGTATATATTGCAGTCTCTCTATAACGATATAGTCTTTCGCCCTATTTAACCACTTATTGATGTCAAAAACTTTTCAACATTTCAATACTTTTTAACTTGGAAAGTATAATCAAAACAACAGTTAAAATTCTTAAACAATTTTATGGTTTTTAACAAAAAACATCAACAAACTTTGAATTTTTGAATTAAATTTTGAATTTTGATGAAATGAAGACTATTTTTTATATCCGAAATACTACTTTCTGAAAAAAGCGCAAGAATGTTGGAGTTTTTAGAATTAAAAGAAGATATGGCATTGGAAATGCAACATAAAGCTCTTTCATTACTCCAATTTTGGGAACGCGTACTAGATTCAAAATATCCCTTGTTAAAAAATGTCGTATTTTTTCAATATTTGGTACAACTTATTGCTCTGAGTCTTTGAACTGCTTGCTTATTTACTTACTTAGATGGCTCTTACAACCGTTGGTCTGTTTTGACCTCGTCTAAGAATTTGCGCCAGCCTATTTTGTCGTGGAGCTTCGTCGTTCATTCTCTTAACATTTCCTGGCCAGCGAAGCCACTCTATGGTGACCACTCTATGGTGACTTTGTGGTGACCGTGGCATGCAGGTTAAGTGTGTGGCCTAGCATGCTCGGAGCCCGGGTTCGATCCCCAGCCGTGGCGAAAAGTTTTTTCAACAAAAAATTTTACTGATCGGTCACCACCTCCCTGCAGACAATGGCAAACCTCAGAGAGTAAAAACAATGCCATGTAAAGCTTCTAGAGAACATGAACTTTAGCCGTTTGGAGTCGGCATAAAACATGTAGGTCCAGTTCTCGGTCAATTGTGTGCAAACATTTAATAACACACACAACACAATTGATCATAAGAAGCTCGGTCAAAGTCCTTTCAATGGCTGAAATGGCTAATTTGTTTTTTTGTTTTTTTTTTTGTTTTTGAAGCTACTCTAGTTGAATACGCTTGAATATATAGATGTCGGCATATAGCTCATACAGCTCGTGGTTCCGTCGCGAGTATTCGGTACTCGCCATTGACGCAGTTTGGACCATAGATTATTTTCTATTTTCTCTCGAACGCTCCCAAAGTCCTTTCATCAGAGTTGCTCAACGTCCAGGTTTGTGATGCGTATAGTAGGACAGGCATGACTTATAGGGCGGCAGTTTTGTTCGCCGAGAGGCAGCTATGCTTCTCAATTGCCTATTGAGTAACACCTGTTGGCAACAGTTATCTTTCGTTTAATCTCTTATAGAAAATTGTGTCGCTGCGTCTCAGGTCAGCAGCTTGAATGATCTTCTTCATCACTATATTAAAGAAGTCGCACGATAAGGAATCACCTTGTCTGAAACCACGTTTGGTATCGAACGGAAGGGAGAGGTACTTCCCAATTTTCACTGCGCTGCTGGTGTTATTCAGTGTCATCCTGCAAAGACGTATTAGCTTCGCAGGAATACTAAATTCAGACATGATGGAGTATAGGTGACTCCTTATTGGATTGTCGAAGGCGGCTTTGAAATCGATAAGAAGATGGTGTGTGTCGATTTGTTTTTCGAGGGTCTTTTCCAAGATTTGTTGGAGCGTAAAGATCTGGTTGATGGTGGACTTTTCAGATCTGGAATATAAAAAAAAAAGTATATAAATATATAAAAAAATTATGTATATAAAATACAAATATGTATTATAAAATACAAATATGTTTGTATTTTAGACACATAAATATAACAAAATCTTCTAAAATCTCATACAAAAAGCTCTCGAATTTAAGATTCTATAACCCTTATTCTATAATCGGCCGTGGGGGTATTTTAACATCGGCCAAGTCGAATATATATGTATCTTACTAGTTTTATTTTTATGTTTTAAAATGCGTATAAGTTGAGTAAAAAAAAAGATATCATTTTGAAAAATTATATATAAATTTTTTTGTAAAATAATTACGCAAAAAAACATTTTTTTTTTATTCTTTTAATCACATATATTGCTGCTGGAATTTTTTTAAAAAAATCATTACAAAAATCATGGCGGGCGTGATAAAACAAAAAAATCCTCGACCGATCGTACTGAAATTTGAATATGTTGTTTTACACATGTCGAAATTCTTATTTTATGCATGCGCACTTTCTATTAATGTTTGCATATTAATATCTACAAATTTTTTTTCGGTGTATGTGATACTTGCATGATGCACCCAGTTGGAAAAATAATTTGTTGCTTGCGTTGTCGCTAATGAACATTATTGCAACAAGCTTACTTCCGACAGAGTTGCAACGATTTTATAAATTATAATCCTACAGGATGTGTTCTTCATTTGCCATAACTGTAATTGGTCATTATTAATTCATCAGTTTAAAAGTCAAAAGTTAAGTTGATGAAACTATATTGGCGGTAAAAACGGAAAACTACTTAGGTTTCGTCATTTACTAAACATAATAAAAATGTGTACGAAATTTTCATGTTTCAATTGTAAAGTTAAAAATGAATAATGTTTTTATTTAAATAGCAAAAAAACTGTATGAAAAGCAACGACTTAATATAAAAATTCAACAGAAACTGTACAACGATAATGATCTACCCAAAGAAAAACTTTTGGCAGATTCAAATTCCTGAAACTTGTATTTGGTTTTCTTGGAATACTACCGAAAATAATTTATACACGTTTATAATTATTAAATATTTAATTTGCTCTTTTAAAACAAAAACTCTGCAAAATTATAAATAAAAATTAAAAAAGAGTTTTTGAAGAAAAACCTTACAACGACTTATCATCGAAATGTTATCAATATTTGGTTATTTCAACTGGTATACTTAGTTACATTTTAGGCATAGGTTTGAATGAGTGTAATATTGTACATATATATTGACATCCGTTGTTAAATTAACATTGCGTAGTGAATAAATGCGTGTATGAATACTATTCCTCTTGGCTCAGTTAATTGAAATTCTTTGCACTTGATTGAGTGGAAAATCATTATTATTACATTCAGAAAACAATGGTTTAGTGAAAATAATTTAAACACGTTGGCAAATCAAAAAATAAACTTTGGTAATATAAATTCTTTGTACATGATATATTTGTGGCAATTCAAAATGCTAGTGAATTTGATTAGCAAAGACTTAATTTATCAAGGGACTTGTGATTATTATCAGAGTTTTTCGTTTACGTTTGCCTCAAGCCGTAACGAGTAAGAGTAAAAGTAAGAGTCGAAAAACTCGGTCATAGTCAAGGGCTGAAATAGCTATTTTTATATTAAAACTAGCAGGCCACAGTCGTCCGAGGCTTCGCCACGGACATTTTCTCTTTATCAATAATACCTTTGTATATTTGAAAAATTTCAATAATAAAAAACGTTAAAATATTAGCATATTATTTGTATTTGGAAGCAAATTATATTAAATAGTTTAACTATAATAAAGTGAAGATATTTCCATTTTAATTATTTAATACTTCAGTATTAACAAAGTTTTTTGATTCATTGGCATTACCAGGAATAAGAAAAATCTGATTATCTGCTGTACCGACTCGTTTACCATAATCTACTTCTACGTTTTTCAAAGTTTTGTATTAAATATTTATTATACTCCATCCGCAAAGCGTAGCGGGCACAATAATTTTGTCACAAAATTTTTTTCACGACCATGAGTCGATTAAGCCATGTTCGTCTGTCTATCTGTTCATTAGTTTGTCCACACGATTACAGCCGTGTCTTTATTGCAAATCTCTTTAAAGTCCATATTGAAATAATTTTCATGATTTGAGATTTGTCATACAGTGGTGCTCCAGTTTAACGAAAGATATAAAGTCCAAGGTCATTCGGTAAATCGAAAAGTTCATTAAATCGGTTATACTATTTTCGAGTTTTTGTACTATATAACAAAGCTAATAAATTTGTCAACTTGAAACAAATATCCTTACATTTTTTGTTTTAACTATGCACTCCAATAATGTTGAATTTTTGAACTTGTTTTAGGTATTATTAATTATTATTATTAAATGTTTAGAAAGCTGCTGGTTAAAATCTGTTCACAATCCAAATGAAAAATCCAAGATTATGTCAATACATTCCTATAATGTTTTTTAAAAAGGAGACCCTACAATATGTATATTAACCCGAGGGGACTATTTGAGAATTAGATAAGTAAATACATATTAATGTTATTACAAATTCAAAAACAAACGAAGCGAGCTCAGAGAAGCAAATGTTGTTAAATAGAATACCTACAACTTTAAATGTTCGCAATATAGAGTCAACAACATTAAATAAGGGTTCGTTATATTGGAAGTTCAAAACCTTCATAATTTATACAAAAATTAATGTGTTCAATTGAAAGATCATACATAAGTCTTGTTTTCTTGTTAAATAAAACGTACTCTGAGTTTGAAATATGAAAAATTGGAAAAAAAATATAAGACTTCGGGCAAGTCGAAGATAATTTTTTAATGGTTTTATTTTTTATTTGTCTTTTATTCATCATTAAAGTGATGAATTAAAGTATATTCCTATGTATATATTCCTCACTTTATATTCCATAAAGTTTTTTAAAAAAGCTTTTGTACTTCAAATATTCATCTTAAAAAGTGTTCAAACATGCTAGTTTAGTAGACATTTCATCCAATATCCCAGCAAAATTTTTTGTTAGGTCTTGTTTTTTAATCGATTCTAAAATGCATTACATAAATGCTAATGCAAGAACTTAAATTTAATCCGTAATAAATTCACGGCAATGCATTCACATCAACTTGAAAGTTGTTATTCAAGTATTAATTTCGTGAAATCAATTATAAACCAACCGTTTTAAGCGCCTAATCTTTTCAAGTGACAGGCTTTCGATTACCTCTAATGACTGGCTATATAAAAATAATGGGTTTAGTAAGTGAGAGGGTAAGCGATGAATGAAATTTTCTGGATTACTTTTTCGATTATATGTAAGCGAAGATTTTGCTGGGATGTTCTCCAGCAATACATTTCTCCAGAGCTTTTTATAAAAACGTCCTCGTGCCATAAATGTTAGGTTAAAAAATATACTTTATAATTTTGTGATTACTAAGTTCTAAGACTATACATCGAAAAACAAACCTTATTTGCAGCTCATAACCTGCTAGAACACAATTTTTAATAGTAATATGTTTTTCGTTGTCCTGTTACATAAAACAATTTAAAAGCTCAATTTATTACTTACTTCAAAATTTCTAAAAAAATTTAAAAAGGATTAAAATTCATTACATTTTTTATTTAAATTAAATAAATGGCGTTTTATAACAATTTTATGGCGTTCTCATGTTTTTTTATTACTTACTTCAAAATTTGTAAAAAAGAAATAAATTGATTAAAATTCATAACATTTTTTATTTAAATTAAAGAAATGGCGTTTTATAACAATTTTTTGGCGTTCTGATGCTTTTTTGATTTATTTTGAAAATGTCTATTTAAAACTCTAAGATGGTTTCCTAACTCTTTTAATTTACTAAAATACATAATTATTATTCTGTTCAAATCAACTAACAAAAACTGTCAAAAATACAGTTTTTAAGAAAAAACTATTCTAAAAATTATTCTAATTTTCATGACTCTTGACCTTGTTCTCCCAGAGCAAGTTTGCTTTGGGAATTATGTAGATAATGACTATGAAACAAATTTCTGATATCAATTTGTTATCACTGTGATATTGTGATATTTATGGTCGAGAATAAGGCAGTCAAATGTTACAGACCTCAGTCTTGTCTATTAAAGTCGAAGCTAAAATGTATAAAGAGTACTATAAAGAAATTTATAAAAATTAGAAAAAAAGTTTTTTAATTTAATTTTAATATTTTTTCTAATTTTCACTTAATTTTTATATAGAAGACGTGGATTGATTTCGAAAAAACATTTAAATTGATAGTTATTCAGGGTCACTGAGGGAAAATTTGTTAACGTTTTACTTCCCGGTCCTATTTTTTCCTCAATTATGCAAAATTATTCAAAATAGATCTTTGGGGATTTACTCACTATTGCTAGTCAAAATTTTGCGTAAACAAAACATTTTTGAAAAATTCCTTGATTGCGGAAAATTTTTCAGTTTTGTATAAGTTACCAAATTAATTTTCAAATGATATCAAATATATTAATATCGATGAGATTAATTTTGTATATTGTTACCTACTTTTATAAATAATACAATGAATTTGAATATATCTGTTTACTCATTTGCACTTAAACAAAATAATCATAACAGCAAATTATTATTTAAAAAAATTATATTAATTTCGTAGTACTTTTTAAGCATTGCTTTTATGAGGTTAAGTATAACCTTCTTAAAGGGTGCACAATTTAGTTTCCGGCCCGGGTGCCAGCAACCCTAGCTACGCCACTGCCTCACTCCGATTGCAGTCGTGAAAGCAAATAATTGCATGCTAAATTTACCAACAATTTTCTCTTTGAGTCGCTGCTCTTGCTCTCCTAGCGCGGAGCATCGCTCTTGCATTTTCTGTTAAACTTGTCAAACTTGTTTTACGTCGAGGCATTTATTTGTAGTTAAGGGAAATACGAACACTTCATTTTTCAAACTTTTAATTTATCTTTAATCTATTAAAAATATGCTATCACACTTGTGAATGCCGCATTTTGAAATATTAAAAAATTGGAAAACTACAATAATAATATGTGTAAAGAAATTGAATGCGGCGAAACAAATATGCACACATTGGTTTGCAGCTCATCATTCTACAGCAATAACAGCACAGCAAGGTTTATTTAACTTGTATTCCCATCACGTCAAAGAGCGCCAACTGCTTTTGGTTACTCTTCGAATGAGTTGGAGAGCGAGATCAATAAACTTTAAAGAGAAGGGTTGATAGCAACATGTAGTTGAAACTCTCGTAACACAAACGCGTGAAAAGCAAACGACCAACCAATGCTTAGCATAGGTGGTAATTTCCTAAAAAACTTAACAACTTAATTAAATATATTTATTGTTAAATTTTCTTAAATAAACCCCACCTATGGCATTCTGTAGCACAAATATGATATTTTAAAATTTTTTTCATAAAAATCGGTCCAGTAGTTTTGGAGTCATTGGTGCACTTAATATTTCCACTTCAATTTTATATAATAGTATAGATATTGGATAATGAGAAAATATAATTCATAACATGTTAAGTTGACTTTTAAAAAGATTAAATTGATCGCATGAAATGCATTCAAACTCATTTTCCCCGATTTTAAGACTGCTTTCCCCGTTTTATCTTTTCGATTGAAAACTCCCCTACGACGCGGAATATCCATCTTCTAGCATCTCGTTATTTAGAGTTATTTGAGAAAATGAATTACTTCAACCTAAAATCGAGTTGAGTTGACTATTCTTTTATTTTTTTTTTTTTTATTATAAAATTCCTCAAGTTTTTTAAATTTTAGGTATTTTTTGTGATATTGTTCGAATTGAAACTTTTTAATTTTCATATGAAAATTATAATATGTATGTTTTAAAAATCAATTCGGGTATTCTGATCATAACTATAGCTTTTTTAACAGAGACAGATGCCAAAAAAATTTGAATAGATAACGTAAACTTGAAGATACAACAAAATTTATAGAATTTAAATGAAAAAGTGGACAACGCAAAACAAATACATACAATCACACAAAAAGCGACTAGCACACACACACACAAGCACAGCACAATGTCTGCATAAAAGCACTCAGCTGTTTGTGCTACCGAGTTGCAGCAGCTGCCGTAAAACATGCAACAAGAAAAGCAGCGCAACACATCTTCGTTGCAGTCAAAACTTTGAGATTGTTTTGTTTTTGTTTTTTTTTTTTTTTGCATTGTTTCTCTTCTTATATAAGCTTAAAATATTCACTGACTTTTATTCAAACCACACAACCCAACCTCTGTTAATTTGCTGTCCCTTGTGACGCAGTGAAGTGAGTCACTCCGATGCCGGTTGCTTCTACTTTTCATCCTGGTTGACAACAAAATGATGCGGGTTGGCCGATCACACCAAAGATATCCCTTCAGTTATGCTGTTTTTTTTTTCTTTTGTTTTTGCTGTATGCAAAAAGTCTTAATAATTTAATTAATACTTCACTGAACACCATAACATAAGCTATACAATGGATGGCATAAAGCAGAGAGAGAAGTCAGTGAGTGTGCCAAAGGTCAATGCTTGGATTTGAGTGTCAAAGAAGCTTTTGAACGAGTTTTTGTAAAACTAATGAGGCACCTTGTTGCGAAGGACGAGCTGTAAACGTACTCAGCTCGAGAGCATGCATCGAGTGTCAATTAAAGCACAACAGCAACAACAACAACAACTAAAGCACCTATTTCAGCACATAAAAAACCTTTATAACGCCACGACTACCAGCACCAATCTCGAGCACTGACGCTAAGTTTGAGGTTCTGGCCAAACGACGTTTTCTCGTCACATTCAACATTAGATCAATTGTTCACCATCCATGTGGTGTGGTTGATTGTGTGTCGCTCTGGTTTATGCTTTCACTGCGTACTACTCTGAACACCCGTGCTAGCTACATGTTAATCTTTCATCATCGTCATCATCATCGTCATGTGCTTGGCTCGATGCTGCTTGCTGCACGATGTTGTTACGCTTGTTGATGTTGCTGCTCCTCGTGTTGCTGCTCGAGTTGTTGTTGCGGTTAACTTGTCACTGCCGACATATGCATCCGTACAAATTGACATTCGAGATTGCGATTCCTGTCGAGCGCACCGCACAGAGCGATGAACATAGCATTGCTTTTTACACTGAATTCTTCTTCGGTCACCGTGACGCACCGTACAGCATGCGGTGTTGCTCTGGTTCGGCATTAACATAGCTGTCATACGATTTGGAAATTGAATAAGCGTTGTAATGATATGCGTACCGGAAACTCCATTTATTTCAGGCACTCGAAATACGCAGCAGTTGAACTACCGGAAGTTCTCATCGTTGTCCCAGCCACTATTGATATTAACGACTGTTGTTGTTGGTGTTGTTTTTGTAATTCTTGCTGTTTGTTCTCGGAATCAATGTTACGAAATTGCAATGTGGTGCACCAAAAATCATCGCATGCAGAGTATTCTAACTAAATTGACAACTTTGCGATACAAAACTGATTAAAAGCATCGTCATCTTGCGTTTCAATATTAGAGTGAAACGCGTGATATGGTCGATAACTGAAAGAATTTAGTTTAGCTCTGAACATAATGAGATTTTAAGCCCCATGAGTGAATGTTTGAGAGCATTTCTAAAATCAGCCGAAGAATCAGTTCAAAACTTTACAGAACTTATTATTTTGCTTCAGTTTTAATATTAGATGTCGTGGATATAAAAGGGTATTCACAACGACCAAGTTATATGGATGCTGCTTTACTTGAGTACCTTCGTTTACTGAAGGCAGGAAGATTGCAATTGTGCTCCTTTACATCGCGTCGTTATATATTTTTTTTTTGCTTACCCCGCGAGAGGCTCTTCTATGCTCTTGGCTGCGTAAATTATTATTGTTTCTTTCGTGTTCGTCAACTCCGCTATCCTCACCGAATAGTTGAGTCTGCGAGAGAGGTTGCACGTGGGCTAAATTATGCTGGATAAAGGCATAACACTTGCCTCTGTACATTGTTCTATCCTCTCAGTGTTTAATTTTTTTGAGCAGAGGTAACTAATTAATCATGTCATTTCATGTTTGTATAGATTTTTGCAATATTCGTTGAGTGAGAACGAATTTTTCCGTAATTTATGCATATTGTGCTCTTTATAGGCCTCAAATAATGGCACGAAATGGGTCCAAAGTGGTAGAGAATGCGTATCCACTGAATTTTCATGTACTTGGGTATCACTTACTGTCATAATTTTCTACGCGTATTGTAGAAAATGTAGCGTATCGATGCCAACCGAGTCTGAGTTGGCCGATTCAGAGTTTAGCTCTATGTGGGTTGAGCTCAGGGTCCTTTTATACTTGCTATACTTCTGCTACGTTTGTGGAAGTTAAAATCTAGGAAGGAAGCCCACTTTTAACAAACTGATCTCTCTCTCACTCTCTGATTCGATTGCGCATATTTTGGATTTGTTCCTGACAGTGAAATCGCTGTTTCCGGCGATTTTTTTATCAACAACTTGTCAAACAACACCAGAAGAAGAATATATTCATATTTTTAACGGAATCGGATTAATAGATGCAAATAGTGAAACACCAACTTACATTACCTTTTATTTGCTGGTCTGCAAGTCCAAACAGTCTTAGACGTATTTCTGACTTCTCATCAGGAAACATATGATGTAAGTGTCAACGCAACTCTTGATAATTCCGACCTCTGCACCGCTCTGCATCCGCTGCTTTTTTATATTCTAACGTACACTTCTCTACCTATAAAGCCCCGAAGAGGATACATTGGTTTCCTTCCCGAAAGGGCAAATTGGGCATTTTTTACCGTAAATTTTAATTTGGGAATTATATTTCGCTTTTAGAGTTTCAAACAATTCTATTGAGTAGTTTCTTTTTTGGTGAATATTATGTGGAGGCAAGTCAGGCTCAAAACCATAAAAAAATCACTACTATTCATTACATTTAATAGATTTATCTCGAAACCTCTTTTTTGCTATTGGTGATATTAAAATGTTATTGAAACAAGTAAAGAAAGTCTAACGTCGGTCTAGGCCGACTATGAAATACCCTAAACCCACTTTTCAAAAACAAAACAAGTTTTGTAAATGGGGGTGTCCGTGGCGCATGAAGCCTATATTTTATACGCATTTAATTGTTGATGAAAAATGTACACATACCAAATTGTATTCCTGTAGCTCACAGTTAATGCCTTTATTGTGCTTTCGCTATGGGAGGTGGGCGTGTTCATGGACGAACTATTCCCACTTTTTGAATGCACCTTAGTTTTGGTATAAAATACATACATACCAAATTAAATTTCTCAATGACAAACATAACCTTATTTATTGAGTCTTAAACTTTTTGGGTTGTATGGAAGGTAGGCGTGTCCGTAGGCGGATTACGTCCATTTTTCGAACACATCTTTGTGTTGGTATAAAACACATATATATCAAATTTTGTTGTTGTAGGTTAACTACGAGCTAAGTTATGCAGTTTTTAATTTTCGCGTTGTATGGGAGGTATGCGTGTCCGTGAGCGGATGACATCCATTTTTCAAAGACATCTTTGTGTTGATACAAAACACATACACACCAAATTTTATTGATGTAGGCTTATTATGAACTGAGTTATGGAGTTTTCAATTTTTGCGTTGTATGGGAGGAAGGCGTGTCCGTGGGCGGATTCCAAAAATATTCAATAGTGCAAATCTTTGGGTGCATGTGACCATGTGTACCAAGTTTCATCCAATTGTTTGTACTCCTTCTTCTTATCCTGTGTATCCGAACAACACACAGACGGACAGACGGACGGACGGACGGACGGACATGAATGCTCGACTCACGAGGTGACGCTGATCAAGAATATATACTTTTCTATACCGGACTCGCTTCGTTCTATGCGTTCCAAACGTTTGCACAAAGTTAATATACCCTGACCTTTCAGGTTTAGGGTATAAAAATAATATTATTGAAAATGGGTGTGTTCGTGGGTGGATGAAGACTATATTTTATTCCTGTAGCTCACAGTTAATGCCTTTATTGTGCTTTCGCTATGGGAGGTGGGCGTGTTCATGGACGGACTACTCCCACTTTTTGAACACACCTTAGTTTTGGTGTAAAATACATACATACCAAATTTAATTTCTCTATGACAAACATAACCTTATTTATTGAGTTTTAAACTTTTTGGGTTGTATGGGAGGTAGGCGTGTCCGTGGGAGGATGACGTTCATTTTTCAAAACCATATTTTGTTTGTCATAAAAAAATACCTGCCAAATTTTATCTCTGAAGGTTAAACAGAGGCTTCTTTATTCCGTTTTCAATGTGTGGGTTGTATGGGAGGTGGGCATGTTCGAAAACATCTTTGTGTTGATATAAAACACATACCCACCAAATTTTATTGTTCTAGGTTAATTATTAGCTAATATATCCAGTTTTCAATTTTTGCGATGTATGGGAGGTAGGCGGGTTCGTGGGCGGATGATCTCCATTTTTCAAAATCATTTTTCTTTTGTTATAAAAAACATACTTGCTAAATTTAATCTCTGTGAGTTAAGCAGATGTTAAGAAAGATGTCTTCGAAAAATTAGTGTCATCCGCTCACGGAGACGCCCTCCTCCCATACAACCCAAAAATTGAAAACGCAATAAATAAGCCTCTGTTTAACCTACAGATATAAAATTTGGCACATATGTTTTTTATGACAAGACAAAGATGGTTTTAAAAAAATTGACGTCATCCGCCTACGGACACGTCTACCTCCCATACAACCCAAAAAGTTTAAAACTCAATAATTCAGGTTATGTTTGTCATAGAGAGATGAAATTTGGTATGTATGTATTTTGTTCCAAAACTAAGGTGTGTTCAAAAATTGTGACTTATCCGTATATGAACACGCCCACCTCCCATAGCGAATGCACAATAAAAGCATTAACTGTGAGCTACAGGAATACAATTTGGTATGTGTACATTTTTCATCAACAATTAAATGCGTATAAAATATAGGCTTCATGCGCCACGGACACCCCCATTTACAAAACTTGTTTTGTTTTTGAAAATTGGGTTAAGGGTATTTCATAGTCGGCCTAGACCGACTTTAGACTTTCGTTACTTGTTTAAATTAAGTTTAAATTTTTTCCTACACTGAAAAAAAAATATTAGCTTAAAATTTAACACAATGTGTTCAAAAAGATATATTGTTAATTTGCCTTTTTATACCACCAGGCGTACTGCGTGAGGCGTATATTAATTTTGTCACGGCGTGTGTAACGCCCATAAGAAGTGGTGGTAGGTTTAGTCATGTCCGTTTGTGGACACGATTACAGCCGTAATTTTGAAGCTATCGTAATAAAATTCGATTCTTGTACTTTTTTGTAAAAACAAAGATCAAGTTCGGAAATGGGCTAAATCGGATGAAAACCACGCTTACCTCTCATACAACTACAATAATGAAAACTCTATAAATAAGCAAATATTAAACCTACAAAACTGAAATTCGTTTTTCAACCCTTAACACGCCTACCTCCCATACAACCCAAAAATTGAAAATTATATAAAAAGTCTTCTGCCGAAGCTACAAAAATAAAATTTGGTATTTATTCATTTCATATCAAAATTAAGGCGTGTTAGAAAAATGGTCGTTATCAACCAACTTACACGTCCACCATCCATTTAACCCCAATGTTTAAAAATTTATAAAGAGGCTTATATTTAAGTTGCAGGAAAAGCATTCATTCAAGACGTCATCAAAAAAGTTAAATCTTTTAAAACCTCATACAAAAAGAGCTACAATTTCAGATTTGTATACCTTTATGAATCGGCCGGGAGGGTATTTTAACTTCGGCCATGTCAAAGATATACCTTACTAGTTTTTCATATATTTTTCAAAAATTTTAAACACATTTGCTCTTACTTTGACGAAATTTTTTGCAAGCTATTTTTTAAACACAAAATTCGTCAAATTAATAACAATTGCCGTCAATTTTACAACATATTTTTTGAGTGTATGCAATAAAAGAACCGTTTTTCGGTATTTTTCCAAAATTTTGTACACTTTAATTTTAGCAAGGCAATAAATTATATCTCGCCAAAGTTAAGGATGGCCTTAAAGCAAAATACCACTCCTGGTTTAATGAGAATTGAAGGATTGTAAAAAAGTGAAAAAATAAAAGTGAATTTAGAGAACAAAGAGTTGTTGTTAACAAGATCCGGTCAGCAGATTGTATAAGTTAACGACACATGCGCTGACTATTGGTCAATAACCGACCTAATTAATTATGTTAACTTTTGCAATCATCGTGAGCTAACAACCGCTCTACATTATATGCTTACTTTCGTTGCAGCACTTTAATATTTTGCAATCATCTTTTTATGCTGACATATGGCTTGGCACTTTTATGCAGCCAAATCAATCAACAACAACAACAATGGTAGCAGCAGAGGAACAGCAGTGCAGCTGTAGGCAATAAGTTAGCATAATTATTATATTTATGAATAGAATATTTTATAATTTAGTCTTAGTTCAAAATTAAATAAATAAAGATAAAACATCAGAGTTCGCTCTGATGTTTTTTAAAAAAACTTAATAAGTATAAAAATAATTAATTTATACTCACCATATAACGGTATATAACAGCTGAGGCGAGTAAAAAAGGCTTGTTTACAAAATAACGTGCTTGATCACTTTTCATATTTGGCACTACTTGTATTTTAACCGCAACTGTATATTTAATTATTATAGGAGGTTTAGGACATACCATAGTTGGGCTAGACCGACTTTAGACTTTCTTTACTTGTTTTTAATGAAAATTGTTTAACAATTGCAAGCAGTACTGAAATTATTTATCTTTGAAAATAACGCTTTTAGAAATTTAAAAAGCAATTAACTCGTAAATCTAATGACTATAAAAAAATTATGCTAGCTGATATTAAATGCCGCTCATTAACCTAGTTTAGAATTTTTTGTAACAGATGCAAAAGCAATGCAGAAAGTGTTCTTGTGGACTTAAGTCAAGGTTAATATAAAAAAAAAACAAAAAAATCTTTGCTATGATATTTTGGGAAAATGTGATTCATTTAGTTTTTATTTCAATTTTAAGGCAAACGGATTATCTTTGCTTAAAATTATGTAAATTACATTTGCCCGCTCAGCTGAGGTTTTGTTACATGACAAACATAGCAACCCAATTCCTCAGTGCACACACTTGGCTTTTCGGCAAACATTTCCGTTGCTAGAATATTTTTTAACCATGTGAAAGTTGAAAAATTTTATGACAAAATTACATATAATCAAGTTTTACAAAGCAGAAGATCAGAGACGAACGTTGTATATATATGTATGTGTGTAGTATGCAAATTAAAAAAACCACATAAATGAACGTTATTTTGAAAACAGAAAAACTTTTTGCATTAAATTTAGTTTTCACACATCAAAAATCATGAAACTATTTATAATTCCACACAGGATATTTTATGTTGGTTTTTAGGAAATTCATAACGAGTAGAGCGACAAACTATAGACAGTTTGGTCTAAATGTGTGATTAAATAAACTTTATCATAGCCTGTCCAGGCACAAATCAAGACAAGCAGGAGCCTAGCTTGAATTTGTTTGCATTGATTGCTGAAGAGCGTTACATGAGTGAAAACTTTAATGAAATAGGCAAGCTCTTCTCTGTTTCAAATTAAAGCCAAATTAGTGTACAATATTTGATACGCAGCTGAGACGTATGACAACATAACTCTTTTGGTTATTATAAATACAACATATAACTCGGATACCATGAAACATGTAGAGTAAATATAGATACTTGTAGAATTTCTAGAAATTATTAATAATTTTATTCTCTCGAATACAGCTTATTTTGGAGTTCTTGGTCCAAAAATGAAGCTTTTCAAAAAATTCTACGTGGCCTTAGGGTTAACGCATTGCGAAATCATTTTTTGAAGGTTTTATAAAATTTACAAAATTATGTGTGTAAAAATACATATTTCCGACTTCGAAGCTCTTATTATCATAAAAAAATAAATATATTTATTATAAAAATAAAAATTTGACCAAGAAATAAATAGTAAAAGTAATTTAAAATTATTTTTTACTTTCTAGTGATTTTGAAGTAGGTTTTTTTTTTTTGTTAAAAAGTTTTTATTTTTTTCTTTTTAGAGAAAATGATATATATATTAAAAAAGTATATAAATTAATTAAACACCAATTATTTATGCTCATAATATGGAAAATGCTTTTCTGTCGTTTCTTATTCTGGTCTTTGTCAGTATGCTTATCAGTACCTACTC
This sequence comes from Tetanocera ferruginea, assembly GCA_958299015.1. Lineage (NCBI taxonomy): Eukaryota > Metazoa > Arthropoda > Insecta > Diptera > Sciomyzidae > Tetanocera > Tetanocera ferruginea. The sequence goes on from OY282641.1 coordinate 106,997,916, forward strand.
TTGTATTTTTTTCACTACCCCAATGTCAATATTGACTGAAATATAGTGTGTTTATAATATTGACACGCCTCTTTGTCGAGAATATCACACTCTTTGTCATAGTGTTTTCAATAGTTCTACCCATTCTAACAATGAACTTTACCACCCTTAAGTCAATATGATACAGTTTTTTACACACTGCCACACCCCTTAGTCGAATAACGCCCACTTCTTCGGTAGTAATTTGTAATAATTGTGCCTACGTCTGTACTTTTTCAGTTAGTAGTGTCAGTATTTGATTTAGTGTTTTCTAATATTGCCACACCCCTTTGTCGAATGACGCCCACTTTATTCACAATAACTTGTTATAAGTGTGTCTACCTCTATAGTAAATATCAGTACTCTAGTGTCAATATTATTCGCGATACAGTGTATTTTATATATTTCCACACCCCTTTATCAAACAAGGTCCACTGTATTGAAATTAATTGTTTTATAACTGTGCCTACCCCTGTAGTTAACTTTAGTACTCTAGTGTCAATATTATTCGAGATACACAGTTTTTGTAATATTTCCACACCTCTTTGTCGACTAACGCCCACTTAATTGACTGTTATTTTTTACCTACCCTTGCATTTTTTCTGTGAATTTTATTAACTCTAGTACTCTAGTGTCAATATTTACAGAAATACAGTGTTTTTCTTACAGTGACACGCCCCTTTATCGAATACCACCCACATTACTGACAGTAATTTGTTATATTTGTACCTACCTTTGTACTAAATTTTAGTATCGTAGTGTCAATAGTAATCGAGATACAGTGTTTTTTTTTAATATTGCCACTCCCCTTCTCGATTAACGCCAATTTTTTTTTTTTTTTAAATTTGTAGTAATTTTTCCTACCTTTGTAATAAATTTCTGTACCCTAGTATCAATATTATTCGAGACACAGTAATTCTCTTATATTGCCACACCCCTTTGTCGAAGTTATAGTAATTTCCAATAATTGTACCTACCTCTGTACTTAATTTCAGTACTCTAGTGTCAATTTTCTTCGAGATACAGAGTTTTTACAATATTGCCACACCCTTTTTTAGAATTACGCCCACTTAAGTGATCGTCATTTTTAATACTTGTGTTTGCCCTTGTAATTTTACTGTGAATTTTATTACCGTAGTGTCAATATTTACTGAGATACAGTGTTTTTCTTATAGAGACACGCCCCTTCTCCGAATACCGCCCCCTTTCATAAACGGGCACCTCCGCGTTGATAATCTCTATATGTTGACAAAAAATTACGGCAATCGGGCAAGTACTTTAGGAGTAATCGATGTACATACATTCACAAAAAAAAAAAAAAAAAAAAAAAAAAACAGAGAAACCAACCAACTTGAGAACCTCCTCCTTTTTGAAGTCAGTTAAAAATAAAGTACTGAATTTTATTTTTTATAAACGCTCTCAAACTAGATGTTTAATACTTTTCTTTAACATTGTTAATTATACATTAAGTGGTTGAAATTTTTTAAGAAAATATTTTTATGGTTTTTTTCGTTATTAATTTTGAAATGTACCTAAATATGTTTAACAAACATTCATGTTAAAAACAAAATTAAGGGGTGACATGACATTGGCTTTTTTTAAATAGACTTTTTTTATAATTTTGTATTTTAGTTAATATTCTTAAGATTCTAAGAATTTGATGGACAAATTCCTACGGGTTCAAAAGTTACAGCTGGATTAGTGAGAGCGCATTTTTAATTTTCGCCTTTTTTTTCTTTGTTCACAAACTTTGCACGCCTTTATCTCGAAACCATGTTTTTGGTACTGGTTGCGGCACTATCGGGTTCATTTTTTGACGAAATTTTTTTTGCACTTTTTTAAACTTTTTTTTCTTTTTATCATTTTTTTTTTCGATTTCTTATCAATTTTTAAAGTCAATATATTTTTCGAAAAAATTTTTTAAAAAGCATTTTTTTTCCAGATCGGAGAATTTTTGCGACTCCCAGCGCTGCAACCACGAGGACCCGTTTTTTCTCTGTCGCCAGTTTGGAGCTCTATAAAACCATGTTGAAGTAAAAAATATATTTTTTGAATTTTTTTTTTTTGTAATTTCTTCAATTCTCTACAATAAAACAAAAATAATAAATACAAATTTTTGGAAACATGTTTGTTTTTAACTGAGCTATGAATTTTAAAAAAAGGACTGTTTTTTTCTGCCGCGAATGTTATGTCCCACCTTAATTCATTTTAACACTTCGAAATCTCTGAAAGAACTTCCTTCTTGTAGCCTATTTTACTTCGTTTTAAAAATGTCGAGCGGCAACACTGATAAAGATGAAAAAAATTAACCGTACAGTATCGATCAAAACCGAAGTTGAACGAAGACAATCCAAAAATCGAATCGATGCTTACAGGATTTTTTAAAATTGGAATTTATTTGGGATAAAATTGTATATTAAATGCATGCTAAGAAAAACTTTAAACGCATTTTTCTCGAAATAACTTTTCAAACTGTACTCAGAAAAAAGTTTCTCGGAATATGATAAAAATGGCATCATATTTACTGAAAAATGGACCCGTTTTGACCCGTATTGACCTTGCCATAGAGAATGTTTTTCTCTAAATGCGATACTAAAAATTGTCTAATAATGATAAAAAACTTCTATGAAAAAGAGAAATATATAAAAATAGTTCGATTTTAGAGAAAAATGCTCTTTATTTTTGAGAAAACATTTGTTTTTATTGAAGAAAATACTTCTCATAGTGAACATTTTATCAAAATATAGGAAAAAATATGACTTTTCAAAAAATTGTTCTGTATAAATGAGAATTTTTTTGTGCGAGAAAAATATTTGTGATTATAAGAGACATTGACATATTTCTATTTCCTAGAAGTGAAGAAATATTTCGAAAATGTGAAAATGTATGCTAATTGAAGAAAATTTTATTTGAGAAGAGAAAATTGCTATTGTCGAAAATAGAGAAATTTTTCAACCGGAAGAAGTGATTTGTTTTTTTTTCCATTGTGTGGGTGTCCATTTTCCTCAGAAACCAGACGTCACATCGAGACGTTGAAGATGTCATTTTTTGTTTTAATCATGTCTGGCAGGTTCAGTTTTACGGAAATTTGACTAAACACTTTCGACGGAAAACCCCAAAAAACTATAATTTAAAAAATTTTAAAATTGAATTGATAATTTTAAAAACGTAAATATGAGAGAAGTTTTGAAAATCGTCCTCTTTCTGTGCTCGAGGCACAACCCCGAGTAACACCGGGTTACATCCGCTAGTGCATAAATAAAATATATCAACAAATTTCATTGTTACAAACAAACAAACATACATACATATATGCAATATTCAATATTTAGTGACACGATAACTCCAATAGTCTGAAATCTCCAAAAATCCTTAAGTTAGATAGATCTAGTAACCACACGAATTATGAAGAACATTAATTGTCAGATAGCTGATTCTAGAGCAGGGTTTAAAAGGTTAAGACAATAAGATTTAAAAAATTTTATTTGAGGTTTATATAGCGTCATCAGTTTTAAGCAATAAAAAAGGGTTTGAAAATCTTAAAATTATCAAAATTTATAGATTTTATATCAAAAAAAATCACTGGGCAACGATGTATCTTGTACTTGAGGGTAAATAAGAGATTTCAGTAAAGCAGGTATCAATCGGAAACGGTTCAAATTTAAAATTGTTTACATACAATTTACAAATCTTAATTTTATTTATTAAAATATCATTCTACATAAATGTAAATCACAAAAGATAGACAGACATATTATAAGATTTAAAAATAGTATTTAACCAGTACTAAAACAAAAAAAAAAAAACATATAGTAAAGTAACAAAAAGATACCTATATATCGTTCATTATGCCAATATCGTTACTTCTATCGGTGTCGAGGGGTGCACCAATCAAAAAACTACTGCCAATAGTTAAACAGATGTCGGAGCCTGCTGCCTGATTCTCGGATTCTTTATCAATATCATAAGTCTCCAAATAGATTACATATTGAAACTTCACGAACTTAAGAAAAAACAAGTAAAGAAAGTCTAAAGTCGGTCTAGGCCGACTATGAAATACCCTAAACCCACTTTTCATAAGCAAAAAATTTTTATTGTAAATGGGCGTCTCCAAGGGCGGATGAAGCCTATATTTTATATGCATTTAAATGTTGATGAAAAATTTACACATACCAAGTTTTATTCCTGTAGCTCACAGTTAATGCCTTTATTGTGCTTTCGCTATGGGAGGTGGGGGTGTTCATGGACGGATTACTTCCAATTTTTGAACACACCTTAGTTTTGGTATAAAATACATACATACCAAATTTAATTTCTCTATGACAAACATAACCTTATTTATTGAGTTTTAAACTTTTTGGGTTGTATGGGAGGAAGGCGTGTCTGTAGGCGGATGACGTCCATTTTTCAAAACCATCTTTGTCTTGTCATAAAAAACATACGTGCCAAATTTTAGCTCTGTAGGTTAAACAGAGGCTTATTTATTGCGTTTTCAATTTTTTGGTTGTATGGGAGGTGGGCGTGTCCGTGAGCGGATGGCGTCCATTTTTCGAAAACATCTTTGTGTTTGTATAAAACACATACATATCAAATTTTATTGTTGTAGGCTAATTATGAGCTGAGTTATGCAGTTTTCAATTTTCGCGTTGTATGGGAGGTAGGCCTGTCCGTGAGCGGATGATGTTCAATTTTCAAAACCATCTTTGTTTTGTTACAAAAAACATATGTGTCAAATTTTAGCTCTGTAGGTTAAACAGAGGCTTATTTATTGCGTTTTAAATTTTTGGGTTGTATGGGAGGTGGGCGTGTCCGTAAGCGGATGACGTCCATTTTTCAAAGACATCTTTGTGTTGATATAAAACACATACATACCAAATTTAATTGTTGTAGGCTAATTATGAGCTGAGTTATGCAGTTTTCAATTTTCGCGTTGTATGGGAGGTAGGCGTGTCCGTGGGCGGATTCCAAAAATATTCAATAGTGCAGATCCTTGGGTTCATCTGACCATGTGTACCAAGTTTCATCCAATTATCTCAACTCCTTCTTCTTATCCTGTGTATACGGACAACACACAGACGGACAGACGGACGGACGGACGGACGGACGGACGGACATGGATAGCTCGACTCACGTGGTCACGCTGATCAAGAATATATATACTTTTCTATACCGGACTCGCTTCGTTCTATGCGTTACAAACGTTTGCACAAAGTTAATATACCCTGACCTTTCAGGTTTAGGGTATAAAAATATTTTAAAAATATTTAATAGTGCATAACAACAAAAGCTATCGGAAAAGGAACTGGTAACTTTTGACAGGACCGTAGCCGACGTCGATAAATAAGTGTTGCTTAGTTATTTCTTATTAAAAAAATTTTGTATTTATACAAAATGTATGTTTTTATAAAACATGGTCTCTGCAGAAAAATATACTACATTAGAAATAGTTTAGAGCTTATTTCATATATATAAACGTACTTACATTGATGGAAGTGATGCTGTTTACAGGTTGTTGTCACAATTTTCTCCACAACCAATCCTTTTTGCATTTATTTGTACTAGTTCCGTTGCTAACAATTCCAAAGTAGTGGTTATTTTTAAGCATCATTATGTTTTTGTTTTTAGTATTTCTGTTGTAGTGTTAACTACCAGTAGTGTGGTAGTTTAACTCCACCTTTTTAAGTATTGAGTTTTTCTAGGGAAAATAATGGGTGTTTCTTCTGAAAAAAAAAATACGAAAACTTATCTACTCTCAAGGTCTTTTCTACCAACACAAAACTATATATCATTGAACCTAGAAGAAATGTTACTGTTTTTCTTAATTATCACTTAAAGAACTTCTGAGCGCTAAAAATGGCCAAATATTCCCTTAAGTGGCAAAATATTTAAATATTTTCAATAATAATAAAAATTACTGAAATTATTTCCCTGTTCACAATATATAGGTAAAATTAAATTTAATTAACAAGTTTGTTGTAGTATCTATTTTTCTGCATCATTTTCTCTTATATCTATTTATTTACGTTCTCCATTAAACATTAGCACTCATCCATTTTTGTGGTTTGTCAAATAGTAAGGTTATATATATTTTTTATTAAAGTTAAAACTTAAAACAACCACAGAAACACACATGCAGTTAGCACTAGACAAACTTACACACACTCTCACTTAGCCTCCAAGACTACTTTTACCGCAGATCTCTTTTACACAGTTTTTGAATTAAAGCGTTTGAAATAATGTGGAACGAGCTATAGAAGCAGAAGCGAAGACTCAGTATAAATGTGCCAGTATATGTGTGCGTATCTATCTTTATATTAGAGAATATGTATGTGTGTGTATGTATGTGCTTACTATTGCGAATATCCTTTATTCACTACTTAATGTTCTCAATTTTTGCAAATGTAACAACGAATTTCCGTCGCCCCATTGCTTAGCAAATGCATTTCAGACTAAACCAAACTCATCACACCCAACCACCTTTCGTTTCTTTATTCTCTGCATTTTCATCATAATCGCTTTTTGCATATGATTTTTTGATGATTTTCAGCTGGCATCGAATTTGTGCAGGATTCGCAGGATTTCCGTTTGGCATTCAGAAAATTGTTGAATGTAGAAAGTAAGTAAAAATGATAAATTATGTGAGATTCTGCGTTTGTCACTTTATTTGCAGGAGATTTTTTGGCATGGCTTTTGGTTTAAAACTAAAATTAAATGGACTTAATCTATTATCTCATGGCTTAAAGTTAATAATATGGGAACTATTTTAAGCATTAAAATTTATAGCAGTATTAAATAAAGTTTTTAATAAATTTTAGCGAATTAGACAAGTGGTATATCAGTTAAAAACCTTATTTCGAGCTACGAGTTTGAAAACGACATCAAGTGGTGCAAATAAAAAACTAGTATGTGTTGTAAGGATAACTTATTTTCCTGATAAGCCTTTAAATTTTAGCGAATTTTTCTTAAAATTGCGCAACTTATGTAGTAAAAAATCTAAAGTCGATCTAACCGAATTATAAAATCGCCTAAACCTACTTTTTCAATATATAATTATACAATGGGAAGTGGGTGTTTTACTGGGCGAGTCCGTGGGCGAATGAAGTTCGATATTTTTTATACAACTTATTTGTAATGTAACACGCACTTTTTAATTCCTGTAGATATAATAAAAACCTAATTTTTAGAGTTTTCCTTATTTCAGATTGTATGAGAGGTAGGAGTGTCCATATATTTATCAGTTCTGATGAAACATTAACACATACCAAGTTGTATTCCTGTAGCTCACAAATAAACCTACACTGAGAAAAAAACACATACCTTGCTCCGGTAAAAAATTTCTCTATTTTTGATAAAAGCAATTTTCTCTTTTTCAAATAAAATTTTCTTCAATAAGAATAAATTTTCACATTTTCGAAGAAATATTTCTTTACTTCTAGGAAATGGAAATATTTCAATGTCTCTAATAATGATAAGTATTTTTCTCGCACAAAAAATTTCTCATTTATCGAGAAATTTTATTGAAAATGAAAAACTTTTCTTATATTTCGATAAAAAATTCACTATGAGAAGTATTTTCTTCAATAAAAATAAATATTTTCTCAAAAATTAAAAGTATTTTTTCTAAAAACGATATATTTTTCTATTTCATGGAAGCTTTTTATCATTTTTAGAGAATTTTTAGTATCGCAATTAGAGAATAGCATTCTCTGGAGCAAAGTCTATACCATTTCTCTATGAATATGATGTCTTTTTTATCATGTTCCGAGACACTTTTTTCTGAGTGTATTTATAGTTTTTTTACTATTGTGGATTGTATGAGATTTGGACGTGTTCGTGGGCGGATTCTAAAAATAGTCAATAATTAAGAGCTTTGAAGTTAGAGCTTCAAATTTTACGTCAACACCCGCTACTCTTAACATGTTTATTTTAGTAGTTTTACAAAATTCACGAAAGTGAATTTCACGAGAATGCTAAACACAAAATACACACATAGTCGCAATACGTGTTCACGTGTATACGTGAGTATGGGTTCACGGATTTATTTTTTCATAACTTACACGTATCTAAGCTAATAAGCATAGATGAAAGAGTCATTGGAACAATTGTGAGCTATTTTTGCGCGTATAGGATGAAGAAATAATCCTTAATACAATAGGTTTGACCAGCTGGAATTTGCGTCATTAGGACTTCTTCAGGCGATTTATTGCATCCGATTGGACACAAAACCATAAATTTTTGTTCATGAACTCCATGGTAACTACAAAAGTCCTATCTATAAAAGTCCTAATAATCTAATGGTGATGACCAATTTCGCATCAAGAAGTCATTATAGCGCAAAGGGCAGCTATTCGAACCAATTGACCAAGGCATTCATCCTATAGCATTCAAAATTGTTCGTAAATAATTCCAATGACTCTTAAAACCAAGGCTTATTAGCTTAGACACGTGAACGTCAAGAAAACGTAAATCCGTGTTAACGTGTTGTTATAATAAATGTTACTCATACGCCCCGTAATGACTTAGCAGTTAATTTATTGATTGAAGGAACTTGCATACAAATAAATACAACCAATACTTAAGAAGTGTTCGACCACAAATTCGGCTTCGGTATTCATCATAAATGGTAGATTTTTTAACCTTTGGCTTCGGCCCTATACAGCCGAATATTTTTGCTAAATGTTTTTACTTTCGTTATTTATTGATTGTAGTACAAAAGACGGCATAGAAAATCGTAAGGTTACAAAAATTGTATCAAAAATATTGATTTTTTTTTAATAAACATGCTTACATAATTATTTCGATCAAAATTCATGCCGTTAGATGCCACGATGATAAAAGAGCCGTTCCGATCCGCCTTTTTTTTATCAGTTAATGCAGTAGGCGACCAGTTAAAATAGTGTTTATTTTCATGATGTATGCAGGAATTGCGTAAGATGTATTTTAGGGCTGATACCTTTTCTATATTTTTTTTTTTTTTTTATTTCTCAAATAGTCAGAAAAAGTGTAAAAAAACTTAACGTTGAAAAATGTGTGTCTCATGAAAATTTAAAATTCTGCTTGCAAGTCCAAATAATGAGAATAAAGCATTGCGAAAACATTTTCAAAATTTTTAAGACTTATTCTTAAGTCTTTCATGGGAAAGGCAAGAGTTTCCGATCTTTCTATTTTATTCATTGAAAATGAACTTGCAAAGGGTTATTTTAAAGTGTTTTTTGCTTATGAAAGTAATTTTTTAGAGTAAATATTGCTTGAACAAAATTTTCTTCACCTTAAAAAAACACCTAAAAACTCTAAAATTTGCGAGTTTTAATACAATAAGCTATAACAAAAAAAAAATTACATTGAATTTTAGCGAAATTTTTCAGTAGTTTTATTTGAAGTATTTACTTTTAATTTCCGAAATATAATTTGCACTTTTTTTAAAACAAGAAAATTTTTGCAAATTTAATAAAATAATTATTACGTGAAAAACTGTTAATTTTGATTGGGAATATATTAAAAATTTATCAAATTTCAAAAGTCAATGCCAAAAAAAAGATTCCTTAATTTTAGTGAAACTTTTTCGGAGTTTGATATGAAGTATTAACTTTTGATTTCAAAAATGTTATCAGCACCGTTTTATAAACATAAAATTATCCAGGTTTAAAAAAGTGACTTTTTGCTGAAAATTATAATTTTTGTATAGAAAAGTTATCAAAATTTAGAAACGTTCAAACGGAATCTCATGAAGAAATTAGCAGCTATGAAAGTCAGTAGTGATATGAGTGATAAAAAAAGTTACCATTTTTATTTTTCTATTATTGTAAATGCAATATTTGTCTAGCATTTTCACTAGGGATGTCAATTTTTGGGGTTTTGTGGGTCCCGGAATTTTTGGGATCTGAATATACAATCCCGAGATCACAGGATCGTCTCGGGATTTGATTTGAGATCGCTTAAATTTTGTTAAAACAAAAAAGATCAATTTCTTTTACCAAAACTACAGAGAAGTTGTATTTTTTGTTTTTTTATTATGTGACATTTGCAAACTCAACTACACCGTTGTTACTTTTATTTATATCGCTTTTGCAATAAGGCTCATTTTCAACGTTAAAGAGGATGTTTTCGAGCTCTTTTCTAATAGAGGTAATACTAGGAGCTTAAGAAAAGTTATATTTAAGGCCATACATATTTTTTGGATTAATTAAAATTATTAAACATCTGACAGAATTCAAGTTGCACTTAATAGCTTCTCAAAGTTTGTGGACTGCCTGAACCACAGAGACTTCTGATGAGTCGGAGTAGCGTCCGACGAAACTATGGTCTAGTCTGCTCGGGTTTGTTCTGCAAAGAACATTGCTGTTGTAGCAACCTGTTTGGTTTGACAAATTATTTGGCATCAATCTCTAAATATAATTCTTGAGAAATATATTTTTTTAAGAATTATAAACTAATATAAACAATTAAAATGACACCATTTTTTAAGTCAGAATTGTTCTCCGTTGATTTCACCTTTCATCGAGTATATTAAGTAAGCCATTGCTCAAAGAAGATTTCTTCCTTTTGATTTCTTTCAGCATTAAATACAAAGCGACACATCACATTTGACGTGGCGAGTACCTACATAAGTTAACTTTGAATGGGTGCAGAGCACATGCAACTTCTTTAATCAAACTCATGATCAAGCAAAAAATTAATTTTAACATCAATGGTGTCCTTTTTCATTCTGCTCAAATTTAACATGACGTTGTACAATTTCGTGTTTAGTTGGTGATTTTGCTCCAAACATAAAGTCAAATTTTTACTAAAAATAGTGTTACAAACGCGTAAAGCGTTGCTAATGTAACAAATAAACTCAAATAAAAATCAAATAAAATCCTCAAAATGGAAATATTTTCGATAAAAGTTTGAAAAATTTTATTAGCTACTAGCGGATGTAACCCGGAAAAAGGATGATTTTAAAACTGCTCTCATTTTAACATTTTTTAAATTATCAATAAATTTTTTAAAATTTTTAAATTGTTGTTTTCAGGGGTTTTTTCCCCTCCCTACGTCGAAAGGGTTTAGTCAAATTTCCGTAAAACTGTACCTGCCAAACATGATTATAAAAATAATGGCATCTTCAACGTCTTAACCTGACGTCTGGTTTCTGAGGAAAATGGTCACCCAGTTTGAAAGAAGTAATTTTGACAAAAATGCGTTTAAAGTTTTTCTTAGAATGCATTAAATATGCATTCTTATCTCAAAAAAATTCCAATTTTAAACAATCCTATTTGCATTGATTCGCTTTTTATAATTTCTTCGTTCAACTTCGGTTTTGGTTGATAGTGTTCAGTTGATATTTTTTTCATCTTTATATACAGTGGTGGTCACGAGTTCAGCACACTTTGTGTTTATTGTTTTCAAAAGTAAATAATATTCTCTAATAATCGTAATTGAGCTAAAAATTTGTTGTAAAATGTTGAATATAGTGTGATCAGTATGTACCGTTATTTGTTTTCTCTTTCTTTTGTGCTCTGTATTACTTCTCTCGTTTTTAATTTTTTATTTCGTTTTTACTTTAATTAGTTATGTTTTATAGCTTGAAAAGTTAAGCAGCGATGTTTTGAATAGTAATTATGTTTATCTCAGTAGTAATATTAGTGTAAGTCCGTCTTCGTATTTTGACAGTTAAATTTAAAAATTTAGTGTCAGATCATACGTTTTAAGTCAAAGCATTCAGACAATGATCTTTTATATTATTATTGAGACTGAATATATCGTTTTTGAGGAAAAAAGCTTCTTGAATAGAATATCATATATTAAACGTCTATAATGTTTCTTACATTTAATTTTTATTAAATTGTTCGAATTCGAGCAACAGGTTTACTAGTTTCGTTAAAAGTTATACTTAAAAAATCGAAAAGTAGCTTGAAAAAGCAGTTACAAGTTATTCAAAACATTCAAAGTGCTTTACCGCGCGTTCTTTTATGTATGGTTTGGACCAATTCACCTATCATTTCTTCATAAAGTGTCAAGATTTCAACCTGACAAAAATTTAAAACTATTAAAACTATAGTTATATAAAAGATAGATTTTACAAATATTTTAGTAATCATTAAAAATTATTAATGAAATTTTCTTCTACTATACATTGAATAAAATAAAAATATCTTCATAAAGCATCATCTTTATATTATAAAGCTTGTTAATTAGGCGCAGTTAAAGATACAATTTAACTTACCTGATTCAAACCTATTTCAAGATATTATTAATTTCGAAATCCCGAACTGCTATCTGCTATCACTCTCATTTGCAGTGTATTTTCTTCTAAATATATGCTATCAATCAGCATTAGTCACCGCACATTAATCACTTGATAAAATTACTGCTGTAATTAATAATTCATCTTATCTTTGTATCTTCTAGATAAAGCATGATTTTATACATTGAGCATCTCTGAAATAACATGCTACAGAGAATATCATGCAATATACTAAATCATATTAACAACTCTTTGGTGTTAAGTAAACTTATCTTATAAGAAAATATCATTTTAGTCTAAAAGCTGGAACAATCAATGGCTTCAATTTTAATTAAGAACTCATTAATGGATTTCAGACGAAATAGAAGAAAAACACACACAGATACACTATTTTAATGACAAGATTTACAATCCATTTATTTGCTTCAACTAACTTGAATTGCTGGGGCTGCAATAAAGTCAAGTAGCATTTTTCAAATCATTGCTACTGCCGGCGTCCTTTTCTTTTAGACTTTTGTTTTATCATTACTTCACATGGACTTTTCAACTATTTATTGTGCTAAAGAAACATTGCTTTGTTTTATATTTCCACTGAATTGATCCTTGAACTCACATCAAATGGTGATGCTTAGCTTCATTCAGCTACATACATTTCGGACGTTATTGTGAAATTGTAAGCAATCGATTACAGGATCTTGAAGCAATCAAGCATGCGAAACATTTGTATAAATTAAATTGGGCAACTTATTTATTCGCTTTATCAACCAAACCCACCATTGCAATCTTCTTCAATACACACACACACACACCCACATAAATATTCAAGTCCAACTAACACAAATTCGGCCAAGTTATGGCGTATGCGTATCTATTCACCCATTTGCGTTAAGATGTGTAGGTGTGTGTGTGTGTGTGTGTGTGTGTGTGTGAGTGGGTGTATGTTTAAGTATTCATATGTATTTCAGTTGCTGCCAATGACAATAGAAGGACACTTCTGGAGCATTTGGCAGAACTTCATAGCGACACACATACTATATAAACGAATGTCAAATCAACAAGAACATCGACAAAGTTGACAACACTGCCAACAACTATTTCAGAGTTGTTTGCACAAAACTATTGATGACAAGAGCGTAACAACAACAGCTATAACAACAACTTCACCAGCACAATACAAATAAATATTCAATCGTCTTAATTTGTGATGCGTGCGAGTGTGTATGGCAACGTACATACATACATACAAACAAACATATTTTGGAATGATATTATTATTATTATTATTATAGCTGTTTGTGTTACTGTTGTTGTTGTTGTTGTTGTTGTTGTTGTCATTTTCTGAGTTAAACACCCAACTCCCATATTTTAACTCCTGTCTCCTGTGACAGCCTTTAAGTATGGTGGAAAAGCCAACAAATAAACATTTATTATGTTCCTTATTTGGATGTTCATTAATTAAAATCCAAATTTTGTTAAATGGCCGCAACATTGAGTCAAGCTAAAAAAGGATAAAAGGGACCAATTGTTTCACCCACTAGAGCTGTTAGCCAATTTGACGGTGAAAGTTTTATGGTGCTTAAAGCGTCAACGATATAAAAGTGTGTCTGAGTTTGAGCAGAACAAAAGTATTCCAAAGTATTTGTTAGTTTAGAACAGAGGTGAAGAAGAGAAAACCCTCAAGCGATTGAGTTCCAGAATATGAAATAGAATCTGTTCTGCCACCATGGCTTAAGGCTAATAAATTTTTATGTTGCAGCCGACGAGCTCATTTACAATCATAACCTTCTTCAAAGCAGCCAGCTACTTATTAAGCATTATTTGTGTGGTTACAAATTTAATTATTTATCCACTGTTTTATTGTTTTCCTTTAATAATATTAAAAAATTTTTGAAATAGAAATTTGACTTTAATTAAACCAAACTTTGAGCTCCTTCGATATCGCACAGACACCCAAATAAGACGTCTGCATGACGGGTCCACAGAGTTAACATAGAATTCGAGATGGAAAAATATTTTGAAACATTCTCTGCCTTTTCATGCAATCTCACTAGATGTATCTTACAGTTATACGCACGCACACACACATACATCTTAATACAACGTCCCTTGCAATCTGTTCGACCGTTAATTGATTGTTTTGTCGTTGTCCTTGCCTCCTTGTCGTTATCTAGCATAACATTTTCTTTGCTTTATGTCTGCAAACTTTATTTTTTTTTTTTTTTGTTTTTTTCTATTTTATGCTAATTTATAACATAATTTATACGCTACCCAATGGAAATATTATCAGCACAATATGTCGTTATGTATGTATTTTGTATCCTTCTTTCCTTGCAAAATAAATATTTATTCGCCTTTAAATATGTGGGTATCTCAAAGTTGGACCAGTGAAAAAGGACACCAAGAAAAATTAAATAAGTTGTTATTTACATGTTTTTATTATGTATGTATTTGGCAGAAATTTAGGCAGATTTCTTGCTTGGAAGAACATATAGCAAATTTAACTGAAGAATGTGTTTGTTAACGAAAAATGTCTTAATATGTGTGTTGTTGGTACATTTAATTATAATGGTTTATATATGGAAAACAAAGCTTTGAATTCTAAAATCATTTTCTAAAATAACATGTCTTCCTTAGTTTTCTTTTTAATATCACGACAAAACGTCGTGAAACAGAAAATATGGAAACTTGTTGAACTTGCTGAAAAATGATAACGAAACTAATAGTTTCAAGGGCAAAGACATTGCTACTGGAATGTCAATTAACAACTCTCCAACTTATTAAGCACCGTGAGTTCGTACCTGTCTAATTGATATCTTAATTTTGTCTGATCTTTCATTGGTTTTACTTTTGGACCAAATTTAGCTTATATCTGACCATGATCATGTTTAAATACATATTTTTAATCTTTTCACATGTTGTGGATATTGTATCGTGATTATAAGACTAATGATTAGTCTTCGTTTTATGATATTTTGTCTCGTATTTGTTGAAATGACTGCTATTTTCTCAACCTGTTGATGACAAATCAAATTTTCTTGTTGCTCAAGTCAGCAGCGCTCTTGTCCCTCTTCGTACATATGTGGTATTGGATAATAAAAAAGGAAACAAATTATATACTTAATGCAAGAAGTGCCGTAGTAATGCAAACTGGGAGCAATTTAAGCTTACTTTAAATTATGTTGTCTCTTGATTTAGGCAATCGAAAAAAACTTTTTCCACCGTAAATTAAATTGATTAGGAATTATGAAAAATATTAGAATTTTTGGTGTTTTAGTAATAATGAGCAAAAGTGTGGTGCCGACCTGATTTCTTTCTTTCTACTATTTCAGTCTTTAATTTTAACTCTCAATGTAGTGGTAGTGAATTTTTCGATGTTAAGAAAGTTTCAAAGAAAGTTTTCAAAGTTTCAATGTGGATGAGAATGCTTGGAAGTTACTCGTGCAACTACTTTAATTGATTATCTGCTAACGGATTCTTTGAACAAAAACCTATTTTACATCCTTTTTAATCCTAACATAAAATTTTTAAATATCGCTTTTCTAACTATACCTACAAGGCAGCCATACCTATAAATTTTATTTATAATTATTAATGGCAAATCTTCATGGCCGTGATGTGGTATGATACCTTACATGGTATGATACCTTAACCAGATTTTTATGTTTACCCGTTTACTCTAGGTCGCGGAGAAATGTTTTTTCAATAAAAAATTTTTCTGATCGGTCACCACCTCTCTGCAGACAATGGCAAGCCTCAGACAGTAAATAATGCTATGTAAAGCTTCTTGAGAACATGAGCCGTTTGGAGTCGGCATAAAACATGTAGGTACAATTCTCGGTCAATTGTGTGCAAACATTTAATAACACACACAACACAATTGATCACAAAAAGCTCGGTCAAAGTCCTTTCAAGGGCTGAAATGGCCAATTTGTTTTTGTTTTTTGTTGTTTACTCTAGGCGACTCCCAAAAGAAAAAGTTAATCAGATTGACTGCAGACTGCATTTTCATATCTATTGACATATAAACAGACTAAGCTACTAGATATGAATGAAATGTTATCGTCGGACCATTGCTTACTAATAGTCTTGTCTATTTTTCGATAATGAACAAAGTAAAAGTATTTGAAATTGCAGCTCTATTTGATAATGCGCTAATGATTATCAGAGCAGGAGAGGTCAAACAAAAAAAAGTTTTGGGAACAGACGCCGCACGGTACATACAGAAATAAGATAGCGCTTCACGTCTTATATTCTAAAATGATATATATAACATGCCTTGCACTCGTTTTACAAAAGCAATGTGAGAATCTTCAATCTCTCCTGATGTCTAAGACTTGAAAGTCAATATCAAGACGATATTTTTAAAATGTTTGGCCCAAAGACAAGGCCAAGCGCAGCTCAAACAGAAGATCGAGCATATCCCAAAGCGAAGTCGACCTTAACCACAATCCCAAGCTCAAGTCCCACATTAAGCTCAATCCCAGAACAAAGAAAAGCACGTCCCAAGGCCAAGCTCATCCGCCCAATCTTCACCTTAAGCCCAAGCCAAAGCTCGAGTCCCACCCTTATTTCAATTTCAGACCAAGAACATGCCTAGTCCAAGGCCTAGCCCAGCTCATGGCCCAGCTCAAGGCCCAGCCCAAGCCCAAGCCCAAGCCCAAGCCAAAGCCCAAGACCAAGCCCAAGCCCAAGCCCAAGCCCAAGCCCAAACCCAAGCCCAAGCCCAAGCCCAAGCCCAAACCCAAGCCCAAGCCCAAGCCCAAACCCAAGCCCAAGCCCAAGCCCAAGCCCAAGCCCAAGCCCAAGCCCAAGCCCAAGCCCAAGCCCAAGCCCAAGCCCAAGCCCAAGCCCAAGCCCAAGCCCAAGCCCAAGCCCAAGCCCAAGCCCAAGCCCAAGCCCAAGCCCAAGCCCAAGCCCAAGCCCAAGCCCAAGCCCAAGCCCAAGCCCAAGCCCAAGCCCAAGCCCAAGCCCAAGCCCAAGCCCAAGCCCAAGCCCAAGCCCAAGCCCAAGCCCAAGCCCAAGCCCAAGCCCAAGCCCAAGCCCAAGCCCAAGCCCAAGCCCAAGCCCAAGTTCTGACCCGAAGCCCGAGTTCTGACTTTAGATTCTTAATTTGCGTTTGCAAAAATAGTGATTTCGGTTACTTTTTTGAGGTTAGGAAAAAAGTGTTTGTTCTACTTTAATTCTGGTTATGGAATCAGATTCAGCGGATCCTTTTTCACTTATATTCACAGATTAATGTGGAAAATTTTCATCAATTTTCTTCATTTTTTACCGGTTTTTTGAGCTTAGGAAAAAAATACTGAAGAGGGCAAAAATACTGCGGATAACATATTTCGCATGAAAAGTTAAACCTGTCGCATATCGTTATTCTTGATTGATATGATTATTATGATTATGATATTTTGTTATTAATACTCTTAATTTATATACAACTAGCGGATGTAACCCGGTGTTACTCGGGGTTGTGCCTCGAGCACAGAAAGAGGACGATTTTCAAAACTGCTCTCATTTTTAAAATTATCAATTCAATTTTAAAATTTTTTAAATTTTTTACAGTTTTTAAATTTTTTAAAAACTGTACCTGCCAGACATGATTTGAACAAAAAATGACATCTTCAACGTTCCGATCTGTTGTCTGATTTCTGAGGAAAATGGACACCCATACTCAGAAAAAAAAAAAACGCATATCTTCCTCCGGTGAAAAATGTCTCTATTTTCGATAATAGCAATTTTCTCTTTTCAAATAAAATTTTCTTCAATTAGTATAAATTTTCACATTTACGAAGAAATATTTCTACACTTCTATGAAATGTAAATATTTCAATGTCTCTTATAATGACAAATATTTTTCTCGAAAAAAAATTCTCATTTATACAGAAAAAATTTTTGAAAATTAAAATTTTTTCCTATATTTTGATACAGAATTTAATACGAGAAGTATTTTCTTTAATAAAAACAAATGTTTTCTCAAAACTAAAGAGTATTTTTCTCTAAAATCGAAGTATTTTTATGTATTTCTCTTTTTCATAGAAAGTTTTTATCATTTTTAGAGAATTTTAGGATCGCATTTAGAGAAAAGCATTCTCTGGAGCAAGGTCAACATAAGCGCAACCAAAGGGGGGTTTCGGGGCTTAAACCCCCCCCCCCAAAAAAATTATTGTAGTACCAAGAAAAATAGTATTCAATCAAATTGAGTCACATGAAAAGCAATCACACGTTTTATTAAATGAGTGAAAACCCCAAATGTATTTTTCAAATCGATTCTGGTTGATGCATAATCTGCTAAATTAGTCATATTTTAAAAAAAATATAAAAAATATATTTTTCTTGATATTCAAATGCATTTAAGATTATTGGAAAAGTACTGAGCTCTTCTTTCTTATGGTGTATCGTATGGTGTTGTTTAATCAAAACTGAGTTCTTTGAAAAATGCGTTTTTTATAAGTGTTAAAAAATATAAATATTCGAAAATCATGAATTTTGTACTGGAGCGCTATCTGGCGTACATTTAACTAAAAACTGGTTAAAAGAAATCGATTTGTGTACCTAAAAATTTTGTGTACCAATTTTTGCCAAAATCAAACAGAAATTATGGCAATTCAATAAAAATTGAGCTGAAGGAAGCTTTTGAATATCGATTTCTCACATTTTATATAATTGTGGCACTTAGTTTTGGTTGAACCGCAACACACGATATATCAATGGAAAGGAGAGCTCAATAATTTTCTAATACATTTAAATTCATGTGAATATCATGAAAAATACATATTGTACACGTATTTAAAACAACCTCTTTTCGAAAATGGCAAAATATGGATTTTTTGGGGTCTCAATAGAGTTTGTAAGCACAAAAAATTTCCAAAATTTTTTTAGTGTACCATGAAAATCTTTAGTTTGTGCTTATCTAAGGTATGCATTCTGAAGACAAAAGTTTATGCAAAAAAATTCGTTTTCTGCAGAAAAGACGTTCAGAAGAACCAAAACCGCTCCATGGGGATTTCTCCGATCCAAACAAAATTATACAGAAATTGTTTTTAAGAGTTCCTCTAAATTTTAAGTCAGTGTCTAGTCAAATTTCAATTTCGATCCGGCTTACTACACATGTTTAATTTTTGTTATATTCTGATTCTGACCACTTGAAGGGTTGTTGACAATATTTCGATTTGAGTTATCTTTTCAACTTCTAGCATGAAGGAAACTTGAAATATTTGGAAACAAATTAATTCCAAAGTAAGACATAGTAAAAAAGCTTAAATTTGAGGAAAATCGGTTGAGTCACTCGCCACTGAAAAAATCAAAGAAATTTCCCGTTCAATTGTTATTTTTCGTCCTTTTTCAAGTCATTTTTTAAACATCGATAACACAAACTCTACAGAATTAAGTTCATAGTGAAGTCATGTGATTCATTATAAAAATAATTCCGATTGACTTCCGAAAGTGGAGAAAAAAATTTACAATTTCTTATTTTCCATCGTAGTTTCCAAAATCCGTTTCATAAAATTTCTCTAAATTTTTAAATATTTTCCGATATTAAGGAATTATGGCTTATTGGGAAAAAAATATGTTGGTTTAATTTTTCTTCTGTTCGACCATCCAGTGACATGATATAGTTATACGCCTTATTCATAATCTTCCATTGGATTTTCAAAATCAGTTTCATGAAAATTCCTCAAAATTGCGCAAATATTAACCGATTTTGGAAAAGTGTAGCAAAGACCTATCGATAAAAATATATTATTTCGATTTCGTCAGCATTTGCGCGTTGAACAAGTAATACCAAATGATTTTTTCAAATTCAGACTCTTTGTTTTTCATCCCAAGTGACAGAAATTTAGGCCAGCCAATTGGGTATTTTTACAACGAAGAGATGTATGGATGAAAAATTCACTGCACTCAGTAAAAAGTTTATCGGAATAAGTAAAAAGACATAATATTTAGAGAAATATGTTATAGAGTTTGCTCCAGAGAATGCTTTTCTCTAAATGTGGTACTAAAAAATCCCTAAAAATTATAAAAAGCTTCCATGAAAAAGGGAAATATATAAAAATATATCGTTTTTAGAGAATAAGACTTTTTTATTTTTGAAAAACGATTTCATTTTATTGTAGAAAATACTTCGCACAATGAATTTTTTATGAAAATTTAGTAAAAATTTTTCATTTTCCTTAAATTTTTCTCTATAAATGAGAATTTTTTGTGCGAGAAAAATACTTATCATTATTAGAGACATTGAAATATTTACATTTCCCACACGTGAAGAAATATTTATTTGAAAATGTGAAAATTTATTCTAATTGAATTATCGAAAATAGAGAAATTTTTTATCGGAAAAAGTTAGGTATTTTTTTCTGAATGTGTGGGGAGAAAAATATTGAATTTTTGCTGACCTTATTGGGACCCGAGTAAAAATGAAAATATTTTAGCTCAAGCCTTATAACCTTGGTACAACTGCCAAACAAGAAAAAATCCATTAAACGGCCTACAACTGGTGCTTGCAAAATATTTTGGCCGAACAGATCCTAAACAACGTTGCAGCCAGTTTGTTTTCAAACGACCGCTACTACTGCTGTTCACCTTCTGTACGGGTAGAATGTCGTGACACTGACCCGTTTTAATTTAAAAAAAAAAAATATGGTGCTAGTCATGTCTGAAGTTTGAACAAGGAACCATTTGTGCAAAAATTTAACGCACTAACCGCTACAACTCAGCCGCTGTAATTACGTAAAATTGTTTTTATATAAAGGTTCTACATTTGATAAAACCCCCCCCAAAAAAAATTTCTGGTTGCGCCCCTGAAGGTCGATACCAATTTTCTCTAAATATGATGCCTTTTTTATCATATTCCGAGAAGCTATTTTCTGAGTGTAGTTTGAAAAGTCATTTCTAGAAAAATGCGTTTAAAGTTTTTCTAAGCATGCATTTAATATGCAATTTTATCTCAAATAAATTCCATTCGATTTTTGAATTGTTTTCGTTCAACTTCGGTTTTGGTCGATACTGTTCGGTTAATTTTTTTTTCATCTTTATATAGCTTCTGCTGGTATTCGTTAAACTTCTTTTTTTTTGTTCGTCTTTGGTTCTTGACTTCGTTTGCCTTCGGCTCATTCCTTGTTTTTTGTCGAAAGAACTTTTAAAAGCATAGGATCTATTTCAGTAACAGATACAAATGCTTGCCAAGTTTCATCAAAATCGGTTCATCCGTTTTGACGTGAATGAGCCGAACATAGTCGATTGAATAAAGCGCCCTCTAAAGGAAGTTTTCTAAAATTTAAATAGCCTCAATTCTGTTGCAGAGTCAAGTTATTTCATGTACCAAATTTTAGTAAGAGCAATCAAATCATTTAGGAGTTATTGAGTCTTAACAATGCACTACTTAAAGCGCCCTCTTTCGGAAGTCTTTGGAATTTTTTATATTTTATTTTTTATCTTTGGTGCAGTTGAACGTTCATACCAAATTTTATTGAAATTGGTTCAAGCGTTTAGGAGTTATTGAGTCTTAACAATGCACTACTTAAAGCGCCCCCTTACGGAAGTCTTTCGAATTTTTATAGCCTATGTTATCTTGGGCGCAGTCAAACCTTCATTCCAAATTTAATTGAAATCGGTCCAAGTGTTTAGGAGTTATTATGGAGTGCCACGCCCACATAATTCCGCCCAATTGTTTACCTTTTCTTTATCTTTGGTGCAGTTGAACCTTCATACCAAATTTCATTGAAATAGGTCCAGGCGTTTAGGAGTTATTGAGTCTTAAAAATATACTACTTAAAGCGCCCTCTTGCGTAAGTCTTTTGAGTTTTTATGGCTTATGTTATATTTTGGAAGCAGTTGAACCTTCATACCAAATTTCATTGAAATCGGTCCAGGCGTTTAGAAGTTATTTTAGAGTGCCACACGGAGAGAATTGTGTGCAGAAATTATGCGCTATGGGCACAACTTATGCACAAATTGTTCACGAAAAATGACCAAGAACAGTTGTTCATAATCTATGCACACTTGTTCATAACTTAAGTTCAGCACTATGAGCATGTTTTATGAACAACTGGGCATAGATTGTGAACAACATTTTCATAGATTCTGAACAACTGGGAAAAGACTATGAACAACTGGGCATATTTTATGAACAACTGGACATAGTTTATGAACAACTATGCACAGGTTATGAACAACTATGCATATGTTATGAACAACTGGGCATAGGTTATGAACAACTGTGCATAGGTTATGAACATCATTTTCATAGATTGTGAACAAATAGGAAAAAATATTTACACCTCCTGCTAATATGAAAGAAACTAAATTTAATTTTATTTTCAAATGTCTTTATTTCAAAGTAGAATTGCTTAATAACTAATATTATGTACATAGTATATTATATACATATTAAAATTCAATAAATCATATTCTTTAGTATGTTGATTTTATATAATTTATAAAGTCATTGATTTTTTTACATTTCTATAAAATTCTTATCATAAAACATAGTCTAGTGCTTAATATTGGATGAAGCTCAAAGGGTTTAGGAAATTCAATTTCTGTAATGGATTTTTATACATAATTTTCCGTTCTTTCCCCAATAATATAAGCATAATAATGCAAATCAAAATTTTCAATTTGGTATTCATTAAGTAATAAATATGTGGCGTCTTCTAATAAAAATATATCGACAATACTATAACACACTCTTAAGAATGAACACTTAGGAATGATCAAAAATGGTTGAAAATTTATGTTCTTGCTCACACAAAATTCTTTACGCTTGTTTATAGTACTTTGGTCAGCAGCGCTGTTTATTTCAACGACGATGGAATTCCTAGCGTCGCCTGTGCTAACCTTCCACGTCTGTTTCTCAATTGTTTTTCTTGCCACAGGCTTAAAAATTGCTGCCAGCACCTTCGAGACTTCAATTAATTAAATCTGAATTAAAAGTAAAAAAAAAAACAGAAATGTATTAAAAAAAGTATATTGTCTAGCAACATCCACATGGTCTCACATTCTTGTATTAAGAGTCAATGCAGATTTCTAAAACTTCAATGTATGTACACTATTTCGTCATTAAAAAAACCATCGTTAAATGTCATAACTGCAGTGATAAATATATGATAATAACTCAATACTTACCTCTGGTTTTCTTTATTTACACAATTATATATTTCTAAATAATATCAAATGATTTATAACACACTACTGTCGCTTCTAAACACAACCAGCACTCTTGACGCAAAGAACATAAGTGAAAATAACTTGCAATTAATGCATACTCATTATCCATATGTGTACGCATTGTTCATAATCTATGCAAAAATGGGCACAACTTATGAACAAGATACACACATATCAAAATGTTGGGCAAAATCTATGCACAAGTAGGCATAACTCATGAACAATAAGTTTTGATAGTCGTTCATGCACAATGTTCATATATTATGATCAATAGAGTTTAATTTTCAAATAATTAAGCTATGAACAATGTTCACAAACTGTGCACATTTTTTGTGTATAACTTATGCACAATTTTAATAGATTGTGCAGAATTTATGATTATTAGGCATAATTTATGCGCAAAGCTGCATATTCAAAAATGTACCTAAACATTTTATAGTTATGAACAGCTTGTGCATTAATAATGCCCAACAGTTTCCTCCGTGCACGCTCACATACTTCCGCCCACTTTTTTACACCCCCTATGTTCTTTCTCACTATGAAAGGTACTCGGTGTCCTCACTATGAAAGGTAATTTCAGCGCAATCGGATAAACGGTGCGTGAGCCTATACGGAACAGACAGACAGACAGACAGACAGACAAACATTTGATTTTATATATTAGATGAATTATGTACCATAGGAATTTTGTCGTTAACTTTGAATTGTTATTATTATGAAAATCTGAAAATAGAAAACGAAAAATATAAAATTCATTCGATCTACAAAATCCAAAGCAAGAAGATGTTTTTTAAAACTTAACCGCTGATTGTTATAGACGAAACGGAAAGTAGGCATGTGTCAGCGTAGAGGGATGAAACGCTTTCAAACGAAGTTACGATTAAAATAGAAACGGAATAAATCATTTAAATCAGTCATGAGCAGGAAAATAAATTTAGTGAGCCAAGGTTTTTGTTTTTTAAAACAAACACAAAATAATCCTCATATTTGCTTTTGCTCATCGTTGCAAAAAAAAAAAATTAACCAGCAAAACAAAAACAAATCATGTGCGTTCTGTGCTACACATGTACAAACATTTCAAGCGCAGCGCATTTGTTGTTAGAATTTTGGTGAACGTCAGTTTTGTTGCTATTCTTTGTACGTGTTGTTGTTATTTCTTGCACGCGTTGTTGTTTTTACAAATGTGCAAACACAAAGTTGAAAAAACAAAACAAATTTGTAGCTGAGCCAACTGAGCTAATTGAGCTACTGGAAGCTCATGTCTGATTTAAATGGTCAAATACATACATGCAAATATTGAAAAAAAATATCAATCTTTCTTTGTTTTAACTTCATTCCCAAAAATTGTATTCAAAATATATATGTACTAGCAGGCCACAGTCGTCCGAGGCTTCGCCACGGACATTTTCTCTTTATCAATAATACCTTTGCATATTTGAAAAATTTCAATAATAAAAAACGTTAAAATATTAGCATATTATTTGTATTTGGAAGCAAATTATATTAAATAGTTTAACTATAATAAAGTGAAGATATTTCCATTTTAATTATTTAATACTTCAGTATTAACAAAGTTTTTTGATTCATTGGCATTACCAGGAATAAGAAAAATCTGATTATCTGCTGTACCGACTCGTTTACCATAATCTACTTCTACGTTTTTCAAAGTTTTGTATTAAATATTTATTATACTCCATCCGCAAAGCGTAGCGGGCACAATAATTTTGTCACGAAATTTTTTTCACGACCATGAGTCGATTAAGCCATGTTCGTCTGTCTATCTGCTCATTAGTTTGTCCACACGATTACAGCCGTGTCTTTATTGCAAATCTCTTTAAAGTCCATAATGAAATAATTTTCATGATTTGAGATTTGTCATACAGTGGTGCTCCAGTTTAACGAAAGATATAAAGTCCAAGGTCGTTCGGTAAATCGAAAAGTTCATTAAATCGGTAATACTATTTTCGAGTTTTTTTACCATATAACAAAGCTAATAAATTTGTCAACTTGAAACAAATATCCTTACATTTTTTGTTTCAACTATGCACTCCAATAATGTTGAATTTTTGAACTTGTTTTAGGTATTATTAATTATTATTATTAAATGTTTAGAAAGCTGCTGGTTAAAATCTGTTCACACTCCAAATGAAAAATCCAAGATTATGTCAATACATTCCTATAATGTTTTTTAAAAAGGAAACCCTACAATATGTATATTAACCCGAGGGGACTATTTGAGAATTAGATAAGTAAATACATATTAATGTTATAACAAATTCAAAAACAAACGAAGCGAGCTCAGAGAAGCAAATGTTGTTAAATAGAATACCTACAATTTCAAATGTTCGGAATATAGAGTCAACAACATTAAATAAGTGTTCCTTATATTGGGAGTTCGTTAAATCGGTGTTCGCTAAATTGGAGCACCACTATAATGCTTAAATTTGAAACATATACCCTGCAGTTGAAATTCAACAAAATTTTGTGAATACTTCCATAGAAAGTGATGTCACGAAAATATCAAAACCTTCATAATTTATACAAAAATTAATGTGTTTAATTAAAAGATCATACATAAGTCTTGTTTTCTTGATAAATAAAACGTAATCTGAGTTTGAAATATGAAAAGTTGGAAAAAATATAACCTAAATAAATCCGAATAAGCTTCAACCTGAGTATTTTGACTTCGGGCAAGTCGAAGATAATTTTTTAATGGTTTTATTTTTTATTTGTCTTTTATTCATCATTAAAGTGATGAATTAAAGTATATTTCTATGTATATATTCCTAACTTTATATTCCATAAAGTTTTTAAAAAAGCTTTTGTACTTCAAATATTCATCTTAAGAAGTGCTCAAACATGCTAGTATAGTAGACATTTCATCCAATATCCCAGCAAAATTTTTCGTTGGGTCTTGTTTTTTAATCGATTCTAAAATGCATAACATAAATGCTAATGCAAGAACTTAAATTTAATCCGTAATAAATTCACGGCAATGCATTCACATCAACTTGAAAGTTGTTATTCAAGTATTAATTTCGTGAAATCAATTATAAACTAACCGTTTTAAGCGCTTAATCTTTTCAAGTGACAGCGCTTTCGATTACCTCTAATGACATGGATATATAAAAATAATGGGTTCAGTAAGCGAGAGGGTAAGCGATGAATGAAATTTTCTGGATTACTTTTTCGATTATATGTAAGCGAAGATTTTGCTGGGATGTTCTCCAGCAATACATTTCTCCAGAGCTTTTTATAAAAACGTCCTCGTGTCATAAATGTAAGGTTAAAAAATATACTTTATAATTTTGTTATTACTAAGTTCTGAGACTATACATCGACAAACAAACCTTATTTGCAGCTCTTAACCTGCTAGAACATAATTTTTAATACTAATATGTTTTTGAGTCCTGTTACATAAAACAATTTTAAAGCTCAATTTATTACTTACTTCAAAATTTCTAAAAAAATTTAAAAAGGATTAAAATTCATTACATTTTTTATTTAAATTCAATAAATGGCGTTTTATAACAATTTTATGGCGTTCTGATGTTTTTTTATTACTTACTTCAAAATTTCTAAAAAAAAAAAAATTAATTAAAATTCATAACATTTTTTATTTAAATTGAAGAAATGGCGTTTTATAACAATTTTTTGGCGTTCTGATGTTTTTTTAATCTATTTTGAAAATGTCTATTTAAAACTCTAAGATGGTTTCCTAACTCCTTTAATTTACTAAAATACATAATTATTATTCTGTTCAAATCAACTAACAAAAACTGTCAAAAATACACTTTTTAAGAAAAAACTATTCTAATTTTCATGACTCTTGGCCTTGTTCTCCCAGGGAAAGTTTGCTTTGGGAATTATGTAGATAATGACTATGAAACAAATTTCTGATATCAATTTGGTATCACTGTGATATTGTGATATTTATGGTCAAGAATAAGGCAGTCAAATGTTACAGACCTCAGTCTTGTCTATTTAAGTCGAAGCTAAAATGTCGAAATGTATAAAGAGTACTATAAAGAAATTTATAAAAATTAGAAAAAAAGTTTTTTAAATTAATTTTAATATTTTTTTCTAATTTTCACTTAACTTTTATATAGAAGACGTGGATTGATCTCGAAAAAATATTTAAATTGATAGTTATTCAGGGTCACTGAGGGAAAATTTGTTGACGTTTACTTCCCGGTCCTATTTTTTCCTCAATTATGCAAAATTATTCAAAATAGATCTTTGGGGATTACTCACTATTGCTAGTCAAAATTTTGCGTAAACAAAACATTTTTGAAAAATTCTTTGATTGCGGAAAATTTTTCAGTTTTGTATAAGTTACCAATTTATCTTTCAAATGATATCTAATATATTACTATCGATGAGATTAATTTTGTATATTGTTACCGACTTTTATAAATAATACAATGAATTAAAATATTTATGTTTACTCATTTGCACTTTAACAAAATAATCATAACAGTAAACTATTATTTAAAAGAATTATATTAATTTCGTAGTACTTTTTAAGCATTGCTTTTATGAGGTTAAGTATAACCTTCTAAAAGGGCTTACTTAACAATTTAGTTTTGGTCCCGGGTGCCAGCAACCCTAGCTACGCCACTGCCTCACTCCAATTGCAGTCGTGAAAGCAAATAATTACATGCATAATTTACCAACAATTTTCTCTTTGAGCTGCTGCTCTTGCTCTCTTAGCGCGGAGCATCGCTCTTGCATTTTCTGTCAAACTTGTTTTACGTCGAGGTATTTATTTGTAGCTGTATTTGTAGTTTAAGGGAAATACGAACACTTAATTTTTCAAACTTTTAATTTATCTTTAATCTATACAAAATATGCTTTCACACTTGTGAATGCACATTTTGAAATATTAAAATATCTTTCTTTCTCAAGTGTAAATTAAAAATTTGGAGAACTACAATAAAAATATGTGTAAAAAATTGTATGCGGCGAAACAAATATGCACACATTGGTTTGCAGCTCATCACAGTGTTGCCAGAAAACCAATGCGCCATATCGGGATTTTTTCTATCCCATATCGTATTTCGTCGTGTACAACTACAAAGTACAACTTTGAAGTTTCTATAGTACGGTACAGACCTGTAGTACTGTACAAGGTACAACTAATAATCTATATATTAATACGCAAACAAAAAGTTTTGGGTACACTTTTAACTGTGTTAATGTCAATATATTTACATAATACTTATATCGATGGAAAGGTATTTTTGAGTAGAAGTGCAGAATAATATTTTTATTTGAATAGGATGGCATTAAGATAGGTTAATTGAAGGAAACGTAAAAACACCTTTTTCCCAATGGGTTTTATCAGAAAAAACATCAAAATATGCGTCATAGCTCTGTTAAGCATCGCTGTTGTAGCCTCCAGAAAGAAGAGTAAATGCGAGCGTAACAGTGAGATGGACAGAGATTAACAGAGCTGTGCCGTATTGTTGTTGTAAAGGCTTTTTCTCAATTTCACTCTCCTTGAACACACTGATAGCCTGAATAGAATGAACATTCTGCTTTAGCGTTAACCAAAAAACTGTTGAGCAGGTGTTCATTCGATTAGTGATTGCTGATTGGATTAGTGTCGCTGGCACAACGCACTTTTGGAAATTTTTAAGTTTTCGCTGGAAAATAACTTTTTTAATAAAACTTTATAGGACGCAAGTTATACTAGCCCAACAATAAAGAAAAAAAACTAAAAAGAATTTTAACGAAAATGTGTATTGAGAAGAGGAGCAAATCGGTGCACACCAAAGAAGCCTCCGGTCACCACTTGGTGCAAAATGTTAAAAAATGTAAAAAATAATTTTATAATCGTGGAATTTTATAATTACGAGACAGCTGTGGTGTACGCCGATTTGCTCATCAAAAACAAAACAAGGCATGTTCAAGTTACAAGTGCAAACTGAGTTAAGCTTTGCACTGGTAAGTCAAACTTAGCTCCCTGTGTAGACATATCATAAGCATGTTTAAGGAGGGTGTAAGGGTTTCAGCATAGAAAAAAAACACTGAATTTTTTTTTTGAGTATGAGCAAATTTATTAAAACCTTTCGGAAATTATTAAGTGTACTTTTACCAATATTCTGTAATTTTTTTCCCGGAATATTGAAAAACAAGCCGTGACAGAGCTTTTCCCGGAAATCAAAAACCATTAAAATTTAGTCAAAGTATCATCAAATCCTCCCCCCAACGTTCTTTGATTATTTGTTTTTTCATGTAAAAAATTTTTGGTAGCCATCTGAAGTGTAAACTGCTATTTTCCACGAAAAATTCCGCAATTTTGTGGGTGGGAAAACCCCTTTATGTAAAAAAAAATCAAATTAAGCGTTGGGGGGGAGGCATTTTATGTGTAGAAAATGTGAACCAAGTTTTAAATGAATCGGTCAAGTAGTTTTTAAATGGCAGTGCACAGAGAAAACTGTGAAAACGTTTCATAGCACGAAAAGCAGGTAGCGAGCTACTTTTGAAAACGTTTAACCCAGATTCTGCTCCTCTAACGTTTATTTTCATTTCAAAAACGGATATTTTAAAATGAGCTTCTAAAACGTTCGTTTGATTTTCTATAATAAACATTTTAACATTAGCTAGGAAAACGTTCCTTTGATATTTAAAAATTAAAATTTTAGAAGAATTACATGCAATTTTCGAAATTTTCATTTTAAACTATCAAACGAACGTTTTAAAAACTCATATTAAAATACTTATTATAGATAATCAAACGAAAGTTTTAGAAGCTAATTTTAAAATGTCCGTTTTTGAAATGAAAATAAACGTTAGAGGCGCACAGTTTTCTCAGTGTGAACACGGACTTTGAAAATGTAGTTTTGAGAAAAACGCGTTTAAAGTTTATAAGCTACGTTTATCGACGTTCGAGGCAAACTTACTTAAAATACATATCTCCGAAAGATTTACTCGGATTGACTTCAAATTTGGACACAACATTCTTGAGATGTTGTGCATTACATAAAAAATGGTTAAAAAAAAAGTAAAAATACTTTACCCCGCCATTAATAAAGTATAAAAATTTTATTTTAACTCATTGGATAATATTTTGAGAAAAAACTTCACAAACAAAGGTTAATTTTTATGTGCGTCTGGAAAGTTAAACTCCGTAAAACGCTTTAAAATTGATAAGAAAAATTATTATTTTAACGTATAAATATTTTAAAATTAACATTTTAAAATTGATTTCTAAAACGTTCGTTTGGTTTTTTAAAATTAAAATTTTAAAACGTTCATTTAATTTTTGGTAATGAATATTTTAACATTTATAATTCTTTTTGGAAGTGATCATTTGAGCGCAAGGATCACATCAAATGAATTTGATTGAGTGGGCTATGAGTGGGTATGAATCTATTATTGAAAAATTGATTTATATAAAATTTATAATTGACAAACATAAATTTGTTGTTTGTTTTTTCTTAAAGTTGAAGCATCACCCTTTCGTTTTTGAAAAAAATTTATATATTACTTTTGAATTTGAAAATGTGCGTTTTCATTTTTCTGTGGCGTAAACGTTTTTGAAAATATTCATTTTACTTTTCATTCTAAAATTTTCGTTGTTGCTTTTAACATGTTTAATTTTACTTCTGAGCTTGAAAATATGCGTTTTCATTTTTGTTTGATGAAAAATGTTTTTAAAGTATTCATTTTTCTAAAAAACAAACAAACAAATTGGCCATTTCAGCCCTTGAAAGGACTTTGACCGAGCTTCTTATCATCAATTGTGTTGTGTGTTATTAAATGTTTGCACACAATTAACCGAGAACTGGACCTACACGTTTTATGCCGACTCCGAATGGCTAAAGTTCATGTTCTCACATGGCATTATTTACTCTCTGAGGTTTGCCATTGTCTGCAAAGAGGTGGTGACCGATCTGAAAAATTTTTTTATTGATAAAACTTTTCGCCGTGACTGGGAATCGAACTCGGGCTCCGAGCGTGCTAAGCCACACACTTAACCTGCACGCCACGGTCACCACGGTCACCATTCATTTTTTTAATCGATTTTAAAGTGTTTTAAAAATATAAAAATTTAAATTAAAAATAAAAATTTTAAAAACTACCAGGTTTCAGTTGCTTTCGAAAATTATTTTCTCAGTGATCGGAAACTTCTTTAACCTATTTCTTCCCGGCGTTGCTTTAACGCAACACGAAGTTTTACTTCACAAAATGCAGTAAAAAATTAAATCATTTAAAAAAATTTCCATGCACGTATTAAAGGCGCTCACAAGCTTTCAGGCTATGTGCTCATTATTTTAATTATTAGTCAAACAGTTTTTGCAAAAACCAGAATTTTTGAAAATATTTTTTTTTTTAATTTTTTCAAACTTATTATATATTGAGTGTTACCTGTGCACATTCCTGTGTGTTAAAAATGTGAGAATGACTTTTTTTATGATATTTTTTTTAATGAATTAAACCTATGAAATCGTAGTGAACGATTTATTTATCGTAGCGCTGACGCAACGTGAGGAGTTCCCCTGCTTAAGTTTGTTCTATGTTGCCAATGGTGACACCTACAAAAACTTTTAAGCATTTTCAACTTGGATTCAATTGTTTTATTGATAACATTGATAACAAATTCCACATTTTTTCATTATTTCTATATTCGTTTGAGAGTAGAGTGATTTGGTAGAAATCCTCACGTAATGTGTGCGTATGAGTGCGAGTATAAAAATTCGAGCAACATAACAAATGAAGGGGGGATGCAACTCTTTCTTTCTTGGAATATATCAGGTCACAGGTGTTTCATTGGAACAGTTATGGATTCTTTCGAGCGTTTGAACAAAAATTATGACTCTATGACCAATCGGATGCAATGAAATTATCAGAGGAGGTTACGGATAAGTCATTGGAACTTTTATGAATTCAATGAAGCATATGGATGAAAATAGATGATTTTATGGAGAAAAATTGTTGATTCGATCGGTTTCAATGCGATTGTATTGGAATTTTAATGAATTCCTAGGAGGATTTGGACAAAAATGCATCATTCTTATATATTAATACGCAAACAAAAAGTTTTGGGTACACTTTTAACTGTGCTAATATCAATATATATTTACATAATACATATTTACAATATCGATGGAAAGGTATTTTTGAATAGAAGTGCAGAATATTATTTTTATTCGAATTGGATATCTTACGGTAGGTAAATCGAAGAAAACCTAAAAACACCTTTTTCCCAATGGGTTTTTTCAGAAAAAAACATCAAAATAAATGCCGACATAGCTCTGTTAAACATCGCTGTTGTAGCCAACAGAAAGAAAAGTAATTGCGAGCGTAACAGTGAGATGGATAGAGATTAACAGAGCTGTGTCGTATTGTTGTTGAGAATGCTTTTTCTCATTTTTACTCTTCTTGAACAGAATGAAATTCTGCCACATCAGAGTAAAAAAAAAACTGCTAAAAAAGCGCGCCTAATTTTTACCATTTTTTCTTTCTCTCAGGGCGAGCTGAAGTTCAGAATTTCGAAGATCGAAATTTGACACATGAACTGTGTTTTTTTTTTTTGCATAAATGTGATAAGTTTTACTGCCCATTAGGCAATGTCAGCACTGCTAGCATGAATTCGTATGAATTTTGTGCGACTGCTGCGCCTATACACAATTATAGTTTAACTTAAATGAACTGAAATCTGCATTTTTTTTTTAGATTTAAGGTGCATTTATTTTGTATTGACACTAAATTAACAAACTGTCCGTGAGATAAAAAAATCAAGGCTCCCCTTATAATTGTTTTGAAAATATTAAATTTTTATTACATCTTTTCTTTTTCTTAAAAAATAATTAAATTTTAAAATAATTTCTTTAAAGCAATAGATTTATGTCTCCAACAATTAAAAGTAATAGCCTCGAACTTATTTCAACAATCTCGGCAAACTTTGTCGTCCGCTTTGATCTTTTCGTAAAATATAGGGTAAAACTGATTTCTGTTGTAAAAAATAAAAGCTCAAATTTTTATTTTTGATTTTCTTTCAAAACCTTTAGCGCATTTTAGGTGAATTTATTTTGTTTTGCCACTTAATTATTAACTATCCGTGCAAACAAAAAAATCAAGGCTACCCCATATGATCTCTTTGACAAAATTACATTTTTTTTAAGACGTTGTTTTTGCTAATTTTTAAAAAATTAATAAAATTTAAAATTTCTTTGAAGGAAATAACTTTATATCTCCAATCAATTAAAAATTATTGCCTCGAACTTATTTTAACCATATCGCTTTGTCTGCATATCTTCTATATATTAATACGCAAACAAAAAGTTTTGGGTACACTTTTCACTGGGATAATGTCAATATATTTACATAATACTTATATCGATGGAAAGGTATTTTTGATTAGAAGTGCAGAATATTTTTATTCGAATTTGATGTCATTACGATAGGTTAATTGAAGGAACCTAAAAACACCTTTTTCCCAATGGGTTTTTGTCAGAAAAAACATAAAAATAAATGCAGACATAGCTCTGTTAAACATCGCTGTTGTAGCCAACACAGGTTGTAGATTGCTGTTGTAAAGAATAACAGAGCTTTGTTGTATTTTTCTTCATATATCATTAAATGCAGAACAAAAAATTGGTCGAATTTCGACCACAGGCGATACTAGTATATGTAAATACCCTATCTATAGGGCGATAGAAGAGATTGTTAGTAGATATATTTGAAATCAGTTCGTTTATTCCTAACTATTGATTTAAATACGACAAAGAAAAACTAATTTTTTGGATTGGTATATATAGCTATATTTTTTATGAGTGCATATAAATCTTTTTATATATATTATATTAAAAATTAACAAAAATAATATCCATTTTGTGATATTTTTCCATGAAATGTGTATAAAAGCTTTCGCATTTTAGTTAAACTTATTCCGTTTTAATGAATTTAGTATTTTAGATCGTGTGTCGTAATTGCTTTTTTGCAGATCGTGTTTTTATCTCATATATCGGGACATCGTCCACAGAGACTCAGATCGGGGAAAATACGATATATCGTGTAATTTGGCAACACTGGCTCATCATTCCACAGCAACAACAACACAGCAAGCTTTATTTAACTTGTATTCCCATTACGTTAAAGAGCGCCAACTGCTTTTGGTTACTCTTCGAATGAGTGTGGAGAGCAGTCATGCCAACCCAAAGAGAGTAATAATCCGTAAATGCGACATAAAAAATCCGTGTAAATCCGTGTAAGCAAATGTGTATAGTTTTTTCAATTTAAAAACTAAAAGCTAATAAATTTCACAATTAAAGTCGTTTTTAAATATTGTTTGTATTTGTTTTAAAAAATTTGCATTGAACTTATAAAAAGTAAGAAACAATGTAAAACATAACTAACAGTAAAAATAGTTAAAAACATAACATAAAACATATTAAGGGTATTCACATGACTTGGGTAGTTGGGTACGGGTAGATTGATTACTTTTGATTACTAGAAGCACCCTTAATTGCAATTGAGTACTTTGTAGAATAACAGCTGATGAGAGATGAGTGGCAGCTAGAAAAAAGTTGCCACCATATTATTTATGTCATTTTATGAGCTCAAAATTTAGGCCATTGTACGGGCGTAAAAAAGTTATTTTATATAGGAGTAACTTTTAACGTGAACTTTGCGGCATTTAATAATTTTTATCTCAAAAATTTTAAAATAACTACTTTAAACACATTTGTCAATTTTATTCACTTAAACTTTGTTTACTTTGTCTTAGTTTTTTGTCAATTCAATTATTGCCTACTTTTGGAAAAGGTGGTAACCCATTAAAAAAGTACTCAATCAATCTACCCAAACAAGTCAGGGGGTCAGCTAGAGTAAATTGGTAGATGGGTACTTGGGTAGAATGGCACTATTACAAAAACAAAATATATGGCATTTGCCAATCTACCCAACTACCCAAGTCAGTGTGAATACCCCTATTGTCTAAAACTTAAGAACACAAAAAACTTCAAAACTTTTTCATTTTGAAGGAACATACGTTTTATAATAGTAAAAACATTTCAAACATTTATAAACATTTTATAATCATTAAAAATAAAATAACGTTCAAATACATTTTAGAGGTACTTTAAGTCGTCTTTAAGTCGCCTGAAACGAGGCTTGCACTGACTCACATTCGACATTAGGTTCCCAATTTAGCCCACTGGTTGATTTTCCTACCACTTCATACTTTAAAATTAATTTCTGAAAAAAATGTTACTTGTTCAGGTAAAATGGAAAATTTGTCAATTGTTATTTAACCAAACTATGCGGACAGAATTTGTAAACATTTTTAATATTTTTTTCCAGAAATTAATTTTAAAGTTAATAGTCGAAAAATCGAGTAGGGGACTAAAATGAGTTAACCCTGCGGCGTCTTCGATTTATTTATATTTATGAAATATTAATCAAAGAAACGCTAGCAATATCAGTACACCGGAAAACGAGCATTTTGTGACTAAAACTTAAAAAATGTATGTCTCGGAACCAAACAGATATGAAGAAAGAAATAATTTAGAAATTAACTCTTAATTTATTTGACTTTTGAAAAAATGTATCTAGATTTGGTTGCGTTCATTAAAGTGTAATAATTTTGCAATCTGAAAATTTGATAAAATTGAGAGCACCAAAAAACAAAATAATGAACAAACTATTTATTTTTCTTTACAAAAACCAAGTTTTTGACAGTGAGCCTAAATCTGTCGATAAAAATAATTGCTTTTTTATCAAAAAATAATGTTTTTACTAACTTTAAAAAGTGAAAAAATTTCTCCAACGTCGTCGTTGGACTATTTCGTCCACGGGCCAACTTTGACAGTACCTTACCTTAAAAGTAGCAATGGTATTTCCTTAACAAGTGATATAAATTTGGTAGCGATCCTTATTATAGTTTTCGAATAATGCTGTCCACCGGTTTCAAACAGGACTTTTCGAGAAAATGCGTTTAAAGTTTTAGAAGAATCATTTATTGATTTCTCTTCGGACGTTTGTGCTTATAGTTCTAACAATTTTTATTCAATTATATAAAACTTCGAAAAATGTTAAAAAATAAAATTTATTTTTAGTCGCCAAAAAACTTTTATGGGCCCTTTAAACAAAATCGTTGCCAACTTTACTTACATGTTCAGCTTTGAGGGCTGCACATTTTTATTATTTGCAAGTGTTGATAAACGCAAAGTTGTAACAAATTAAGTAAACATATTTTTGAGTGATACGCAAATTTTTTTTACCTTTCAAATTAATGTTGACATTAAATTCACATAAACATATAAAAATCCTTGAAAATCCTCGGAAATTCGTGCGAAATTCTTAAAAATCCGTAGATTTACCTTATTTTGTCGCTGTTGTCTGTTTATCTGTGCAAGGCTTAAATATCCGTAGAAATCCGTAATTTCCGTGTAGTTGGCATCACTGGTGGAGAGCAAGATCAATAAACTTTAAAGAGAAGGGTTGATAGCAACATGTAGTTAAAACTCTCGTAACACAAACGCGTGAAAAGCAAACGACCAAGCAATGCTTGGCATAGGTGGTAATTTCCTAAAAAACTTAACAACTTAATTAAATATATTTATTGTTAAATTTTCTTAAATAAACCCCACCTATGGCATTCTGTAGCACAAATATGATATTTTAAAATTTTTTTCATAAAAATCGGTCCAGTAGTTTTGGAGTCATTGACGTACTTAATATTTCCACTTCAATTTTATATAATAGTATAGATTAATTATAACTAGTATCGCCGAAATTCGAACAATTTATTGATTGCCTATTTATAATTATATGCGAGATGATTAAAATAAGTTCGAGGCTATAACTCTTAATTGATTGGAGATATAAAGCTGTTTTGTTCAAAAAAATTTTTTTTTATTTTCTTATTTTTTCAAAAATAGAAAACAACATTTTAAAAAAAATTTAATATTGTCCAAAAAATCATAGGGGGTAGCCTTGATTTTTGATGGCACGGACAGTTTATTAATTTAGTGTCATGACAAAATAAATTCACCTAAAATTCGGTACAGACTTTGAAGGAAAATCAAAAATGCAATTTTGAGTTTTTGTTTTTTTACAACAAAAATCATTTTTACCCCATATTTTAAGAATAAATCAAATTTTATGGTCTTTTTTTTAAAAGGAATAATTGAAATATAAACAAACAGAAAACGGTATTATTTTCAAATGTTTTTTTTAAGTTAACTGATAAGACTTAAATACTAAAAAGAACTAAATAAAATCTATTCACAGATGGCGGAGATATTTGCTTCAAAATTTAGAACATTCAATTTGAGACAGTTTTTTTCTTTCTCTTGGCATTTGGTTGAAACACACGCTAAATAACTAACGAAAATATTAAGAAAATTCATTAAAAATACTTTTGGTTAGAACTTTGCTGCAATTTTTATTACATTTCAAAGAAAATTTAACAAACTTTTAGAAAAAATTAGAAAAATTGAAAAACCGTTAAAATCCGACCAAGATATTCACATGGAAAGTCAAATTTTTGAATTCAAAACACATTTTTTTACAAATTTTACAATTGACGAATGGATAAAACTACATTTTTTTAAGAAATTGTTATTTTAAAAAAAACTTCGACCAACTCAAAACTCTCCCGCAACCAAATTTCATATTAATCAGATAGCGGGTTTTTTCTCAAAAATTTAATTTCTCTCTTAGAAGGTTGGGAAACCCCTCAACATAACCTTTCGAATGCTATAAGTTTCATTTATTTTGAGTTTTAATTAAAGGGGTCTTCTCATTGAGCAACTTTTTTTTTGCATTTATTTATAGCTTGGGTAGTTGTGAATAAGAGGATTTTTAGAAATTCGAAATACTTTAGAAGATACAGCCTTTTTTGTGAAGCAAGGTCTTCGTCAAAATGAGCTATTTTTTTTTGGCCTCATTTTCGAACGAAGCGGCATAAACTAACCACCGAATTCTGTTGAAAATGTTTATTGTTAAGCCTAGTACTATGCTCGTTCGCGTGAAATTTCGCTGGCAACATCCATTTATTTGTTGCGTGAAAATTTTGACAGAAGT
Source organism: Tetanocera ferruginea (assembly GCA_958299015.1). Lineage (NCBI taxonomy): Eukaryota > Metazoa > Arthropoda > Insecta > Diptera > Sciomyzidae > Tetanocera > Tetanocera ferruginea. Next base: position 107,036,356 of record OY282641.1, read on the forward strand.
TTTGTTGCGAACGAACAGCTGATTTAACAAGCTGATTTCAACAAGATGTAAATAAACAGCTAGAATTTATTAAAAGAAAACAGAAAATCATTTACATTCTCTAATTTTAAGTATTTATGATTATATAAATACAAAATAAATATTTATACGAGTATGTATATGAATGATGTGCTTTGTTGTAGAGTAGGACAAGTCGTTGGTGTATGGCAGCCTTTAAGCTGCGAAGTCTTGCAACCGCCAACACCGGGGAAAGATGCATCCGTATTTACAATTTCCAACAACTGCAATTATTAATTGAAAAACTTTAGAAATAGTACAAAAAATATAATTTCAATAAACTTTGTTAATTTGCTTGCACTTTTTTCTTAAATTGAATGACAACAGTCACTTTTCACGGCAAAATAAATGGTCGGTTCAATTAAATTGCGGTGAAAATAATGTTGCTAGGATGCATGTTGCGGAATATAGTACTAGATTTTCCGCAGCAAAGCATAGTACAGCTTTGATGAAAAAGATGTGAAATATTCACGCTTGTTTCACAGCTGTCATTTTTTGTATGGAGATTTAAGTGGAATTTCACGTGAAGCTGAACAGAGTACTATGCTTTAGGTAAAAACGTGTTTGCACACATATTCATACAAACATACGAATACACTTTATCTATTTCTGCTTATTTTAGGGGTTGAAGCATTTTTTGAGTCCAGGTGTTCAACTGAAAGCATCATTACTTCAAACTTTAAACGCGTTTATCTCGAAACCACGTTTTTCGAACTGGCGGCCATGATATCTCCAGTTCAACTAAACCGATTTTCATGAAACAAAGTGGAATCGACGCAGAATTGTCACCATTCTCGGGTGAACCTCGACCATAATTTTAAAAAATTTTTTACTATTTTTTTTTACACTAAACTACAAAAAAAAAGCCCGAAATTGAATTTTTTTTTTTGAATGGCCGCCATTTTGTGAAAAAAAAGCACAAAATTAAGCTTGAGGTTCACCCGAAAATTACATCTATACTGATTATAACCCCGTTTTTTTTCATTTCAGACGCTCCGGAGACCCGGAATCGTGGCCTCCGTGACGACACGTTTGCGTTTTCAAATAAGAATTTTTTTAAAAAGGGTCCAAAAAACGGGTTTTGAATGAGAAGACCGCCTTAATACCAACAAAACGTACGACAAACTTTAATGTTCACGTATTAATATATAAGATATGGAGTCATCAGAAAATCATATTAAAAGATATTTACTTAAGTATTTTTGTAAGCATTTGTTTATTCTCGACGGAACGCATGTCAAAAATCAAAAATTTCGTTCCGTTCCGTTTCGTGCCGTCATATTATAAACGCACTCATAAGAAGTTCATGTAATTGATTGCAAAGTGACATTTCTAAACGTTCTACAACGTTCCGTTTATTATAATCAGCGCTTTAAACTTTATTCTAAGCCCAGCTTAAATCCAACAAGCCCGTAGAATAAATTGCGTCCTCTTCTGTTAAAACATTTTTGTTAAAGGAACTTAAATCATGCAAAACTCAACGTGCCATCTACCAGAAAGAGCAAATCAATATCTGCCCGGCCAGCTAGTAAATAAATAAAAATTAAATAAAACTTGTGTGTCCTATAAATGCAAAACAAAAACTTTAAAAATCCTTTAATTTGACTTGATTGTTAAATATTCATCGATTAGTTTTATATATCAATATTGCAATCGTTTTAACTATTTTGTGTATAACACGAATTAAAATTCGATATTCCTCCATTTTTGTTCGAATTAAATATCAGAATATTTTACTTTAGGTAGTTAGTTTGATATATTTCACTTTAACATGTTTTGTTAGGCTTATCCTGAAAGTTCAGGCAACTATGGCAACTATAAACGATCTCATTTCCATATCAATTTCCAACGGTCATTTTTACTGTATAAACATAGATTTTATTTTGTGGCAGAAACTTTTGATGAACGTGATGTCCTGTTGCCCGTGTTTTGTTTCGAATCATAAAACTGCACAAATATACAAAATAGTTGTCGTTGGTGGGTGGCTGGTTGTAGTTGTGGTTTAGCTGGCAGGACCAAAGGCTGTTGTTATTGTCCGTAGAAGTCCGTTTTTCATTGCGGTAAAACATGAGAGATGCTTTTTTTTCTCTTTTTATATGTTCTTTGACTGTTTTTTTTTTTCTATTTGTCAAAATAGTGAAAAGTTTTAAATTTTATATAAACAAAATACTTAATGCATTGCATTCAGCCCGAGTTTCCGCTCTACGAGAACGTGATAAAATTATGCGAAAAAGTCTTTTTAGCAAATTGCAATAGTTTTTTCTTTATTTTCTTTCTTTTTTTTTTTTGCTATGCTTTTTGCCCACGTTATGTCACGTTGTTCATTGGCTGTGTAATCATATATTATGTGGGTGTCACAAAGGTGCTAAACTAAGCAAATTCTAGTTGAAAACGTGGAGTAGCGCATGCATTTTTATTAGGCTGGCTTAGCACAATATAAGAGAGATAAATATCTAAAATCAAAATTTAAAGAGAGACAAATTAAAGATTTTATACAAAAATAACAAATATTGTATATTCAAATATTACACGCATTTAATTTTTATTTAAAACAAACACATCTTGACTTATATTTTTAATAGCATCAACATTATTGAAGGGATTTCAATTCAACACAGCCAGTTTGTGCCAAAAAGTTGTGTGTTCTTTAACATTCTGTTGATTAACATATCAATATTATGTTAATTACTGATACATGTCCACTTGATATAATCCGAATGCATTGGACTTTGATGTCAAACACTTAAAGTGCAATATGTAGGATGGGTATTAAACATGCATGCATGCAAACACACGGACATGTACATGTGAAACTTGCGTTTGTAGTATTATTTTAGCACTTCTCTTGCCCCTGCATATGAAATGCGCCATAGGCGCGAGTGAGTCAGTAAACAAGATAAACCTAAAAGTCGTTCACTTGCAAGTCAACAACAATTTCAGTTGTGGTAAACCACGAATTTGATTGTCAAACGCATTAAATATCAATTACAGAATTAGGAAAATCATTTCCATTTTGCTCTGTTCCTATTATAAGTGTCTGGATATATGAGTCAGTGCTAAATGTGTGATTGTAAGTCTAGGCGTCAAAGCAAATATTTGCAAATTAATAAATAATTATAACGAATACATGCAGCCATATCCCAACTGGAATGAAGTATATGCAAGACATTGGTAATCAAATTGTCATAGAAGTAGTATACTTCGCTTTATATGTATAAGTTCAATGTACACTCAGGGAAAAAATTCTGTTGTATCGAACAAATCGTGGGTTGAAATAACAGATTTCACTGTTAAATGCCATTCAACAAATGAAGCTTTCAAATCAACAGTCGGCTGACTGTTGGTCTTTAAAACACGGTACACGTATAAGTACGTGCTAATTCAAATTTGATCACTGTTTTGGAAATTAAAGTTTAGCCGAGTGTGCTGACGTTTACATCTAGTACTCGACTGACCTAGGTTCAAATACCGACAAGAACAACAGAGATAATGAAAATATTTTTTTAATGAAATATGACATAAACAATTTTTTAAAGAATGTCAGCAAACTTATTTTGGAGGCTATTTTTGATGAAACTGTTCATGAACAGAATTATAATTTCAATTATTAAATTAATATATTTGATACTAACACAACGAGGATACGAACCTGCTTCCTCCGCATGACAGTCTAGCACACTTCCACTGAGATATGATAACGATTAGATAAATATAACAAAACACTTTTAAAAACTATTGCTTAGAGAAGAAAGATATTTCAACAAAAATACAAAAACATTTCAACAGATGATTTTAACAGCACAAAAATACTCAGCAAAGAAAACTGTTAACTTAAAGATAAATCGTTCAATGTAACAGTGTTTTGAAATAACAGCGGCCGACTGTAAATATTGCAGTTGATATTTTTCTGAAAGTATCAAAGCATATTATTTCGTCGAAAGAATAATTCTTGAAAACCCTACATTTTTCTTCATATCCCTACATATCCTGAATTTAAGTGAGCTTCATAAGGTATATTATTTTAATAATTAAATAACTACAAGTAGTTATAGAGTATCCACAATTAGATTTCTGTTAAAACTTTAAATAAAAGTAAAATACACTTTTTGTTGAGTATTTAAACAAATTCATAAGATAAAAATTAAACTAACTCATTAAATTAACTCATTTACTCCCACTGTACTCGCTTGTGTACAGAACAATATTTCAGTTATTTGCACTGCTGTTTTACTGTTTGCGCATTTTTCCGTTGAACTTCTGCTTATTCTGCTTATATGTATTCCTTGACACATTACTTACATACTTGTTGCTGCTTCTATGGAAAAAATTGGATAACGGTAGTTTGCGATCGCGTTTTTATATTTTTATTTATATTCTTTATTTATATTTTTTTGTATTGCTTTAATCGTTTTTAATAAAAACTAATAAGGTATATCTTTGACTTCGCCGAAGTTAAAATACCCCCACGGGCGATTCGCAATGGTACAAAATCTTAAATTGTAGCTCTTTTTATATGAGATTTAACAAAAATTTTACTATTTTGATGACGTCTAAAATATATTCATATCAAATTGTTTTCCTGCAAAGTAAAGCCAAGCCTTTTTATAAAGTTTTCAATTAGGGGTTGTATGGGAGGTGGGTGTGTTCTTGAGTGGTTGATACCAATTTTTCGAACACGTCTCAATTTTTATATAATATAGACAAATACCCAATTTCAGGTCTGTAGCTTAAATATTAGCCTATTTATAGAGTTTCCAATCTTGGGTTGTATGGGAGGTGGGCGTGGTCATCGGTGGATGACGCCTATTTTTCTAACACATCTTAATTTTATTATAATAAGAATAAATATCTAATTTTACTTTTGTAACTTCGACAGAAGCCTATTTATATAGTTGTCAATTTTGGATGACATCCAGTTTTCTAACACGTTTTAGTGTTTATATAAAAATAATTAATATCTTATTTTAATTTTGTAGTTTCGACAGAAGTCTATTTATACTGTTTTCAATTTTGGGGTTGTATGGAACGTAGGCATGTTCGAGGGTGGATAACGCCCATTTTTTTCAAGGCTTAATTTTTATATAAAAATAATAAATATTTAATTTTACTTTTATAGCTTCGACATAAGCTTCTAAATATAGGTTTCAATATTAAGGTTGTATGGGAGGTGGGCGTGTTAGTGGGTGGATGACGCCCAGTTTCCTAACACACCTGAGTTTTGTCATAGACTATACAAATTTAAGCTTTGTAGCTTAAATATTCGCTTCTTTATGGATATTTTATAATTTGGGTTGTATGGGAGGTAGGCGTGTTTTTCATCCGATTTAGCCCATTCTCAAAATTGATCTTATTTTTTAAAAATAAAGCTTAAATGTCGAATTTCAGCACGATAGCTTCAAGATTACGGCTGCAAACGTGTCCACAGACAAACAGACAGACAGACGGACATGGCTAAATCAACTCAGGTGGTGATGCTAAGAAAGAATATATATTTTAGAATAACGCCTCCTTATGGGCGTTACACACATCGTGACAAAATTAATATACCCCTTACGCAGTACGCGTGGGGGTATAAAAATTCATTTTGCAGAAATCGCGTTTAAAGTTTTCAATTTACTCACGCCTTGCATAGACCTATGTGCGGCCTCGGTAGTCGAGTGGTTAGAGTGCTTGACTTCCAACCCAGAGGTTCCGGGTTCGAATCCCGGTCTAGCAGCCATGGTCCTACGCTTTTACCTTTCTTGAATTCTTTCCTCATTTCTAATCAACTGAAAGTAAAATTTCATCACTATACATTTACGATTTTGGAAGTTGTAGTTGGTGGTAGATATGTTTTTGGAACGAGATTACTTTAATTAAAATTGTTATTTTGCTTCAGGGTGTTCCCAACCTTTTAAAACAGAAATAAAACAAAAATCCGCTATATAATCGATTTGAAACTTAGTTCTAATTCTAAGGAATTGATCGAAATTGATTTTTTTTCAAAACTAAAAAGTATTTGTATAGCTTAAATTCTATACAAACTTAAATTCGGTATTTGTATAGTCTATGACAAAACTCAGGAGTGTTAGAAAAATGGGCGTCATTCACGCACTAACACGCCTATCTCCCATACAAGCTTAATATTGAAACCTTTGTTTAGAGGCTCATGTCGAAGCTATAAAAGTAAAATTAGATATTTATTATTTTAATATAAAAATTAAGCCTTAAAAAAATGGGCGTTATCCACCTTCCATAAAACCCCAAAATTGAAAACAGTATAAATAGACTTCTGTCGAAGCTACAAAAATAAAATTAGATATTTATTATTTTTATATAAACATTAAAACGTGTTAGAAAAATGGATGTCATCCACCCTCGAATACGCCTACCTCCCATTCAACCCCAAAATTGAAAACTATATAAATAGGCTTCTGTCGAAGTTACAAAAGTAAAATTAGATATTTATTCTTTTTATAATAAAATTAAGATGTGTTAGAAAAATGGGCGTCATCCACCGATGAACACGCCCACCTCCCATACAAGCCGTAATATTGGAAACTCTATTAATAGGCTAATATTTAAGCTAAGGACCTATAATTGGGTATTTGTGTATATTATATCAAAATTGAGGCGTGTTCGAAAAATTGGTATCAACCACTCAAGAACACACCCACCTCCCATACAACCCCTTTGCAGGAAAACAATTTGATATGAATGTATTTTAGACATCATCAAAATAGTAAAATTTTTTGAAATCTAATATAAAAAGAGCTACAATTTAAGATTTTGTACCATTGCGAATCTTCCGTGGGGACATTTAAAGTTCGGCCAAGTCGAAGATATACCTAACTAGTTTTTATTTATAAAGTTATTCGAGCAAATGAACGATATTATAACTCGTTCTAATTTAGACTTTGTTTGCTATTCTTCTTGTCGTTACATATGTCAACTTTTAAATAAACAATGCTATTCTGCCTATTAAGTCAATTTACTTAGATGTGCCATTTAATATGAGAACTGAGTATTCTTATCTACCACCAGTTAACTCTTTTGAAACTCTAGAAATAGACTCAAATATAGTATTGCATTACCTTCGCATTACCTTCGATAAGTTTGTTGCTCTTTTACCACCGGCTATAGTGAAAACACGAAAACTCCAATAAAGTTCCATTTATTAAGAAAAAGATTAATTTGATATGACAATGGTCGAATTTGAATTGAAAAAGCTGTATATCGTCACCTTTATATAAAACGGACGTAGCTCATAATATTTGAAATCGTGTTTTTTGCATTTTCTGTTAGAATACCCTCTATGTGTTGGAATACTCTCCATGAAACCAAAAAAAAAGAGAAATATGGTTTTAAATACTTACTGAATTTGTTGATGATTTTCATTTCAATCTGCATTGAATAATTTTTTATTACATAACATTTTAAGAAATTGTTAAGATTTCTTTATCTTGTAAATATATTTTCTATATTTTTCTATAGGAAGGTGTCAATATATAGAACTATAATATTTAAAAAAAAAAAAAACACCGCAAAATTCGGCCGATTTAAATTATTAGTACAATGTATATTTATGAGCATTTCAAATACAGAAATTGCTAAAAAATTTAATTTTCCAAAACATAATTATCTGATGAATGGCTTGAATGCAAACTTGAAAATGTAAAAACAATTAATCCTGGAGGCTAGTCAACTAACACTGAAAGAAACAAAAAATCTGAGTTGCAAAGACAAAATTTTGTCCAAATTTATATTATTTAGAAGACTTCCAGCTGCTTCTCAATGGTTTTTATGGCTTCTATGGGTTTCAAGTACAGGATTTAGCTATTTGACTATTTCTTTTTAAATAATTTTCAATTTCTGTTTTTGATTTATTTATAATTATATTTACAAGACATACAATACATTATAGCTTGATTTCGAAAAAAGAAATTCCATCATATAAATTCTGTGTTAAAGTTTGTACAGTTTTAGCAACGCTTTCTATTAAAGTTTTGCAATTATGCTCAGTAATATTAATTTAAAAGTAATGCACACGTCAAGAACTTCATAAATTAACTCTTTACTATTTTGAAAACTAAATGTTTTGTCTCCCTACTGGGATATCTTAAAAATTTCAAAGTACATGGTTGGTACCCAATTATTCACCTATACGCATACACGCAAACGCAAACACACGCGCACACACACACACACACGCACGCATACATACTCAGACATGTCCTAGGTGCTGTCAACATAAAACATCTAATTAAAAACGGATTATTAAGTCCACCATGTTTGTATTTCAAAGTTTGTGTGCTTTTTGAGTATGGTGTTGAGTGGTTTTGGTTTCCATTTGTAGTTTCATGGGCGCTCACAGGACTTTTTTAAGATGGAGAGAAATTTCGAGTCGAGATATGGAAACTTCACATATTCCATTATAATTTCATAGTTTCAATCAAATAAAATTATTGTTCAACAATACTAGTTTTATCGTATATTTGGTATACTATGCTGCAATGTTTTTGTCTATGAAATTATTAAATTATTAATTAATTAATTTAATAATTTAAAATTATTAAAAAATTGCACAATTGACAACAAATATAAAATAAATTGGTTATACTATTTCATATATTCAGCACAGTTATTGTATTGTTGTAAGCTCCAATTTAATTTTGTTCAGTTTTTAGTTTTTTTCTCCAAAACTTCAGAACTTTTTTTATAAGATCATCAAGTTTTAAATTTATATATGTTAGTAACTTATAGATAAATTGTAAGCCAAGCAATTCATTTACTTTTTTTAACATTAAAAAAAGTTCTGTTTTGCTTAAGTCAAAGAGAGAGGCTGTGCACACCCTGGCTCCTACCTATAGACGCCCATGTATATTAATGCAAGGCAACCACAAACTCTTTCATTGAGTTTTGTCGCTACTCCAATATTTGTTGTATTTAACCGCACGTTAAGGCAATCAGAATCATCAACACTCTTACGTCCCAGTTATTTCTATAAGTTTTTATTTTAGATAAGAAATATTTTGATGGCATTTGGTTGAACGTTATGTTTTTGCACTAGTATAATTAAGAGTAGCAGGCAAGTTAATTTAACTATTTTGGGTCTATCGAAATAAAAGGTGTCAATTGAGGAAATGTCCAAAATCTTTCAGCGAAAAACGAAAAATTATATTCATGTTAAAAATATTTTCGAAAAAGTATCCAAATTTCACTAAAAGCTAAAAATTGAAAGTGTTGGCCGTAGTCGTGCGTGGTAAGTGCGTGGCTTGCGAACCAACAGGTCCTGAGTTCAATCCACACCTCGGGCAAAAGTATTTTCAGTTTTTGCTTTCCATTATTAATGAAATAGAAACATAAATTTTCAGTATTTACAATATTATCACCTCAATATAATGTCGATATTATAATATTATGTATAATTATGTTTTATTAAATGGCTATTATGTTAAAACCAGATATTGGATATATCGATATGTCTCGAGGCTAACTTGTACCTCGAGATCTATGATATCTATGATATCGACATTTGATTTAATATCAATATCGTTGCTGTTTTGTATCGAAATATCAATGCGATATCATTTTGAAAAGTCATTTGCCTTGAAAATTATGCCTTTAACGATATCATCTTGATAACGAAACAATTACAATTCATTTGCCATATTTTTGTTTTTATGATTGTCAAATATTTACTGCAACATCGTATTTATTACAAACACACAATACAACACAAAGTGCACAACATCGTGAATACCCCTATTAATGCAATTCATGCATTTTGCATCGTAGTGTGTACAACTTTAACTTAATTATTTATTTTTATAATTACAAATTTTAATATTTTATACATCATTTATTTTTATACACAAAAAAGCACAATTCTATTCAAATGTTTGTTGTTTACAATGTTCTATGGAATTTTGGTTTATCTATTTCGGTAGAATCGAACCGAATCGAATCGACTGCAACTATAATAATGTTGAGTGAATTGTTGGCCATGAAAATAAACAGCATTAGCGGTGTTTGTATTAGTTTGTTGTTAAATTTATTTTTCTTGTTATTGTCAATTTTCCAAAATTTATTGAAGCAAATAATTGCACACTAAAAATTTTATTTGTAAATTTGTGCATTATTTAAGTATTGCAGCTGTATTTGTTTTGTTTTTGTTCATTGCTCAATGTACTAGTTAAATGTATGTGCGTATGTGTGTGTCCATTTATTTGACTGTGTGTTTAACGCCAAATTCGCAACAAACAAATAAAATTTAATACCATTGAAGCCATCGATTGAATGTCCTGCTGTACATGAGTTCAATAGGAAAACAACAGGGAATCGCTGTCAAAATTAAATTCAAAACCATAAAAGAATCAGAACGACAACAAAAGCTCACACTCGCACTTAAAAGTGAAAAAAATATACCGCAAACCGCTAATTGCGTCATTAAAAGGATATCTGGTAATTACAAGTGTCAGCTGCAATAAATAATTTAAGTTATTTTTTTTTTTCCAATGGTGAGAAGGGGCGTTACATTTGTTGAGCAAATAACGAAAAAAATATAAATTTGAATTTAGAGAATAAATTATGGTTTTGATATCTGTCACACAAATCTTGTCAATTATTTTCATAAATATGGTTGAATTTCTTCTGGAATATTGTAAGTACACTGAGAAAAAAACACATACCTTGCTCCGGTAAAAAATTTCTCTATTTATGATAATAGCAATTTTCTCTTTTTCAAATGAAATTTTCTTCAATTAGAATAAATTTTCACATTTTCGTAGAAATATTTATTTACTTCTAGGAAATGGAAATATTTCAATGTCTCTAATAATGATAAGTATTTTTCTCGCACAAAAAACTTCTCATTTATAGAAAAATTTTATTGAAAATGAAAAACTTTTCTTATATTTTGATAAAAAATTCACTATGAGAAGTATTTTCTTCAATGAAAACAAATATTTTCTCAAAAAAAAAAGTATTTTTCTCTAAAAACGATATATTTTTCTATTTCATGGAAGCTTTTTATCATTTTTAGAGAATTTTTAGTATCGCAATTAGAGAATAGCATTCTCTGGAGCAAAGTCTATACCATTTTTCTCTAAATATGATGCCTTTTTTATCATATTCCGAGACACTTTTTTCTGAGTGTATATGTTCTTAAATTAAATAAAAGATTTTTAGATAAATTAACAGAATTGAGAAGAAACCATTAATAAGGCAACTCTTGGAGGAAAACTAATTCGGTTTTCCAATTTCTATACGCTCTGACCAAGTAAATCTTAAGACTTTGAGTAATCCTTCATGGTATATCTAGTAGTAGTTTGTTCCCGAAAATATCTTTTCTTATAAAAGGTCCTGTTGGGTAGAGGTGAGCATGCAAGCACCATAGCGTTTTAAAAAGTAATGAATTGTGTCCTAGAAGTTCAGGGGCGCAACCAGGACTTTTTTGGGGAGTTTTATCAAATGTCGGGCTTCAAAGCGGCCGTGATTTAGCGGTTAATGCGTCTGACTTTTGCACTAATGGTTGCTTGTTCAAATTTCAGGCAGGACAAAATATGTTTTTTTTTAAAGGCTTCATATCACAGCAAAAGTTTCAACAATGTTCAAACAAAGTATATGTTAACTTATTTTGTTTTCTTAATAAAGGGTGCTTTTTTTGGTTCTTGTTTTGTCAGGGTACATTTTTTGACACCTCACTCGTAATTAGTCACATGTGACAAAGCCAAAAATCCTCAGCAAGGTTTGCCATTTTACAATAAATAGACTTATAAACAAACAGCTTTTGCATATCATTGAAATCTATATTATTAATAGGCTAAGGTTTTTTTTGTGACTTCAACTCCTTCCAGACCAATGGACCGATTCACAAAAAAAAAAAAACAAAACAAATTGGCCATTTCAGCCCTTGAAAGGACTTTGACCGAGCTTCTTAGGATCGATTGTGTTGTGTGTGTTATTAATTTTTGCACACAATTGACCGAGAACTGGACCTACATGTTTTATGCCGACTCCGAACGGCTCATGTTCTCAAGAAGCTTTACATGGCATTATTTACTCTCTAAGGTTTGCCATTGTCTGCAGAGAGGTGGTGACCGATCAGAAAAATTTTTTATTGAAAAAACTTTTCGCCACGGCTGGGGATCGAACCCGGGCTCCGAGCATGCTAAGCCACACACTTAACCTGCATGCCACGGTCACCACAATGGACCGATTCAGATGTCATTAAATCAGGTTTAGGCTGTAGATGTGCAAACCACTTTTAAAAATTTTGATTTCGCTTCAGGGGGTTCCCAACCTTTTAAAACAGAAATAAAATTTTTGTACAGAAATTCGTTATTTTATCGTTTTGAAATTAAGTTTGAGAAGAGCTTATAAATTGATCAAATTTTAGTTTTTTTCAAAACTAATTATTTTTCACCAAAATTATCTTTTATGCATTCCTCAAATGTCAATTGTCCGAAAAATGCAGTTTCAAAGTCAAAAATTCCACTTTCCGAGCAAACAACTCAATCAAATTTTAACGGTTTTAAAAAAAAATTTTTTTTTGGTTTTAGCGTTTTTTCATCAAAATGTGTTATAAATTGATGTTGTAGGTGTTCTGGAAGTATTTTTTATTCAGTTTTGAATTAGATCTTATTATTAATTGCTTTCTTAAATTGATTTTTTATTTCGTTTTTATTTAAATTAGTTATGTTTTATAGCTTGAAAAGTTAAGCAGCGATTTTTGGAATTGTTTGATGTTTTCTCAAAAAATGGATTTAAAATTGTTTTTGTTGTAAAAATCAACATGTTTTTTTGGGTTTTTTGGCGTTTTTTCATCTAAATGTGTTATAAATCGATGTTGTTAGTGCTCTGTAAGTACCTTTTATTAATTTCTGAAATATATCTAAGTATTATTTCTGAAATCTATTTTTTTTTGCGTTTTTTTTTTACATTAGTTATGTTTTATAGCTGGAAGAGTTAAGATGCGATTAACAGCTGCGAAGCTGTTATTCGACTTCCTGGAACATTTTAAGTAAGAACCTCGGTATGAAACCATACAAAAGTGCGTACAACTGGTGCAAGAACTGAAGCTGCGTAACTTACCACAGCGTCGTTTGTTCGGTCAAAGGGCCTTAGAAAAGTTGGATGAAGATCCACTTTTTTATCTAAAAATTGTCTTCAGTGACTCATTTTTGGCTCAATTGGTACGTCAATAAACTCAATTGCCGAATTTAGTATATTACAGAAAGAGGCAGTTTAATAGCTGCCATTGCATCCTGAAAAATGTACTGTTTGATGCAATTTGTGAGCTGGCGGCATCAGTGAACCATTATTTTTCAAAACTAATGAAAATCACAAAGTTACAGCCAATGGAGCATGATACCGTGCGGTGACTACCGTCATTTTTTTGCCCATAAATGGCAGAGTTGAACTTATTTGCAAGTTGACATGTGGTTTCAATAAGACGGTGCCACGTGCTACACGGAACGCGACACCATAAATCTAGTAGGAGGCAAGTTTGGCGAGAAATTAATATCACGTTTTGCAGCAGTCCAATGGCCGCCAAGATCATGCGATTATACTCCACTTGACTATTTTTGGTTGGGCTACGTGAAGTCTCTCATATACAGAGAAAAACCAGCCAGAATTGCAACAACATTAAAGATGCCATTTGTGAGACACCAGCCGAAATGCTGGAGAAAGTATGCTAAAATTGCAATACTTACATGTACACTTACAATAACTTACAATAACTTACATGATGGATGGATGCATGAAATGATCTTTAAAAAGTAAATTTAAGGCATTGATGTATCGCTCCAAATAAATATTGTACTCACTACTGCAAATTTTCTGTTTGTTTTTTTTTTTCTATTTTTAAAAACCAAACGCTTAAAAAAATACCCTTTATATCAACAGCATTTTCCGTTGTGCTACCTACTTTTTTACGACTTCGTTTTTACATTTTGAGTTGAGTACTTCACCACCTTAATAACCAATGAAATTTTCTCCAAAATGGTTATTTTATATGGTAATTTTTTAAAAACTTACCAAACTACCCACTACCCAAATTCTTTGTGGGAATCAAGTATCCAGTAAAGCCACATAATAAGGTACAAAAATAATTACGATAGGCTTCCGAAACAGGTGGAAAATATTTTATAATTTGGTTTTCAAAATCTGTTTCATGAAAATTCCTCTTTCTAAAAGTGTCGTGAAGTCCTATCATTAAGTTTTTTGGTTTAACTTTATCGCCGGACATAAACGACTGACCAGAAGGAAAATCAAACCACCATTTCTTTTCTAATAAGCCCTTATTTCTTAAAATCGGATAATATTTGCCAACTTAGAGAAATTTTTATGAAGCAAATTTGCGAAAGTACGATGTAAAATGATGAATTGTGAATTTTTTCTCCAGTTTCAGAAATCAATCGGAATTATTGTTTAACTAAATCGCAAAACGTTTAAAAAAGGAGGAAAAATAACAATTTTAGAGGGAATTTCTTTAATTGGTGGCAACGGACTCAACCGATAGTCCTCAAATTTAGGCTTAATTATTGTGTCTTACTTTTGAATCAATTTTTTATCAGATATTTCAGCAGCCTTAGTGGGTTCCATGCTAAAAATTGAAACTACAACTGAAACCACAGTAACGTCAACTACTCCACAAGTGAACTGAATCAGAAATTAACAAAAATTAAACAACAACCAGATATTATGATATTATATCGGTAACATCTTTGTTTTGATATAAAATACAAACGTACCAAATTTTATTGCTGTAAGTTAATTATGAAGCTACACTAATTTATGAAACTACATAAATATAGTTTTTAATTTTTGCGTTGTATGGGAGGTAGGGGTGTCCGTGGGCTTATTCCAAAAATATTCAATAGTGCAGATCTTTGAGTCCATGTAACCATGTGTACCGAGTTTCATGCAATTATCTCAACTCCTTATTCTTATCCTGTGCTTACGGACAACACACAGACGCACGGACATGAATAGATCGACTCACTAGGTGACATTGATCAAGGACTCGCTTCGTTTGCACAAAGTAAATACACCCTGACCTTACAGGTTTAGGTATAACAATGTCCAAGCAAAGACTGTGCAAAACCTTAGCAACTTTTACTAAAACTTTGAAAAACATTTTGTTTTTAAATATAAAAATTTTTATAATACATACACTTACACACATTTGGCTCAGTAGTAACTGCTAACATTTTGAATCTCTGTTAAGATCAATATTAAGTATTATTACATGATACAGTAGGTACATTTAATATGAAATAAAAAAGTCAATACATATAAAAAATTTATTTATCACCCATTCCATTTTGATCTTATCAAAAGTATTCCTTCAAAATGCTATCTTAATGAAATTAAAGCTGAAAATGCTTACCCTCTAACCTGGACCTCAATTTAACTATATATATAACAAGTAAAGAAAGACTTAAGTCGATCTAGGCCGACTATGAAATACCCTAAACCTACTTTTCCAAAAAAAAAATAATATCATTGAAAATGGGTGTTTCCGTCGGCGGATGAAGTCTATATTTTATACGCATTTAAATGTTGAAGAAAAATTTACACATACCAAGTTTTATTCCTGTAGCTCACAGTTAATTTTACAGCCTTAATTGTGCTTTCGCTATGGGAAGTGAATTTTTAGAACACATGTTCGTTTTGGTATAAAATACATTCATACCAAATTTGATCTCTCTATAACAAACATAACCTTATTTATTGAGTTATTAACTTTTTGGGGTGTATGGGAGGTAGGCGTGTCCGGTGGCTGATGACGTCCATTTTTCAAAACCATCTTTGTTTTGTTATAAAAAGCAAACATGCCAAACTTTATCTCTGTAGGTTCAACAGAGGCTTATTTATTGCGTTTTAATTTTCGTGTTGTATGGGAGGTGAGTGTGTCCGTGGACGGATGATACCAATTTTTCGAAAACATTTTTGTGTTGATACAAAACACATACATACAAAATTTTATTGTTGTGGGTTAGTTATAAGCTTATTTATCCAGTTTTCAATTTTTGCGTTGTATGGGAGGTAGTATTGTTCTTGGGCGGATGATGTCCATTTTTCAAAACCATGTTGGTTTTGTTATAAAAAACATACATGCCAAACTTTATTTCTGTAGGTTCAACAGAGGCTTATTTATTGTGTTTTCAATTTTTGGGTTGTATGGGAGGTGGGCGTGTCCGTGAACGGATGATACCCATTTTTAGAAGACATTTTTGTATTGATACAAAACACATGCATACCAAATTTTTGTAGGCTAATTATGAGCTCAGTAATGAGGTAGGCGTGTCCCTCGGCGGATTCCTAAAATATTCAATAGTGCAGATCCTGGGTCCATGTGACCATGTGTACCTAGTTTCATGACGCTGATCAAGAATATATATACTTTTCTATACCGTACTCGCTTCGTTCTATGTATTACAAACGTTTGCACAAAGTTAATACACCCTGAACTTACAGGTTTAGGGTATAAAAATGAGTGTGAGTATGTTGCAAGTACACTCCGAAACCGCTAAACCAATTGTTTTGAAATTTTAAGGGAGAAAATTAGCAAAGTCTTAAACGAATATAATATTTAGGCGTATCCTTCGACTGGAAAAATTCAGCGACCATTGGAGTATGGGTCGTGGCACCAACCATACAATTCAAATGATTAATATCGCATAGCTTTTGTACTACACGCAAAGAAATTTTTCGTTTACCGCAACTGAAAAATTCACCAACTTTACTTCGTTTGCGAATTGTGGTTGCCGCAAACGAATATTCAGTTGTCATCAACTTAAAAATATTCTTGCTTGAAACGAAAAAACATCGAACTTAATGAAATTTAATCATTGTTTGGGAAGTTCAAGTTTAGCCGAGTGTGCTGGCGTTCCAGTCTAGAAACTCGATTGACCTGGGTTCAATCCCCAACAATAGCACTAAATATTTTTCTTTTTTTTAATAAATGTTATTTAAGTAAAACTTATTTTGACGGTTATTTTTGACGAAGCAGTTAATGAAACAGAATTAGAATTGCATTAATTTAATTGAAATTTTTTACACAGCCAAGATTCGAATCCACGACTTCCGCGTGACAGTCTAGCACGCTTCCTTAGAGCTATTGTGAGATATTATGTAGAATGAATTTTTTAGATTACAAAAATGTGTATATCATAAGAAATGGATCTTTTTTTCTACAAATGAAGTTTTCAGTTGAACAAACCACATTTTTTGGTTGCCATCTTATTTAAAAACAACTAATATTAATGGCAAACGAAATTAATTTCTTGCAACTAAATAACGCAATTCCCGCAAGTGACTATTATTATGACAACTGTTCAAACGTTTCCAAAAAATGATTTTAAGCACGAAAAACGCAGTTAGTTTGCAGCAAACTGTCGATAAACGTTTTTTTTTTCTTTGCGTGTAAATGTTTCATAACATTTAAACTCAGTATAAAGTTCATTTTTTCGATAGCACGGGCATTAGAACACGGGGTATGAATCCGCCCATACAAAACAAATTTTCTATACGTACAAAATAGCTATAGAAGTAAAAGTCAGAGGTAATTCCAACTCAGAATGAAGTTACTACTTAGTGATGTTCTTCTTCTTGAAAATTGAGATGGCCAATAGACAAAGGGGTGTGACTCCGCCCATGCAAGCGTGGATATGGGCGCTTGTATTTTTATATCAAATAGCTTCGGAAGTGAAAGTCGCTAAGCATTGAAATTCAGAATGGAGTCTTCTACTAGAAAACTGGGTCGGGCTTTGGAAAAGTGGGTGTGACTCCCTATACCAGCTGCATTTTTGATCAAATAGCTTTTGAAGTCACATATGAAGTACATGTGCTTGTCTAAGGCGTAGCAACGTTCACCGGGTATTGGTACTCATAATTGTAATAAAAATTGCTGTAATGTTTGTCAAATTTAATGTTTGTTTTTGTTGATTGAAAAGTCTAACTTATTCGTTAAATTAGAACATACAAGAAATATTACAAATCTTACTTTTTTGTTGTATCAATTTGTGTACAAAGGGGCCCATACACTAACAAACCTATCCAACAACCTGTACGCGTAACCGGCTCTCGGTTTGCCACACACTACACAAACTTGTATGCGGACTTGTTGTAGAACCTCAAAATTTTATATGTGATGTGCTGGATTTGATAAATTTTCGTTTATGTATTTGCTTCCCTTCGATAACAAGGCCTAATATTTCCAATTTTAGTCCTTAGGTTTCATTCGAGTCAATAGTTTTTACGTTTAAGCTTTGGTTCGAAAGCGATTAAGAAAGGTTTGGTTCGTTTTGTACTAATTTTTAACATGGAAGATTTGTAAAAACAAATCTTAAAAAACTTCTCTAAAAGTCCCTCCAAGCTTCATTATCCAAACTATTTTCCATTGTTAATTTGAGATCCAAAACTCGAAAATTTGACATCAAGTACACGGACACAACCATTAACTGAGAAATCAGTTGTACAACCTGAAGTTCCTTCCCAAAAGAAAAAAATTTGATTTTCTTGAGTCCAACTAAAAAACCTTCAAATGTGTCTGCCAACAAGGCTACCCACTACCAAACATTTCATGCAACCAACCAAGTTCGCGAACAAGTCCGCCTGTGTATGGGCCGGGCCCCATTATGGTATAGTATTATTGTGATTGCAACACAGATGTGTTGCACTTTTTGGAAAAAAAAATTATGAAATTAAAACTTTCTTAAATCAAATATCAGAACGATCCCGGGATTGAATTTTCAGGTCCCCAAAAATCCCGGGATCGACAAAACCCCGAAAATTAACATCCCTTGTGTAAACATGGTACAAATTAAGAGACCGAAATGAAAAACATTCACGATAACACATGCATTCATGACACAAACCGAACCACAAACTTGTAAGTATTTGAATCACCCTGTCAAATCTTAATTATTAAGAACTTGAGCAATAAGTTTATACTTACATATTAAAAATTGGGTAATTTATATTTCACCACAAACCCGCCGACACGAATCTACAATATATGCACGTAAAATAGTCTCAACTACGTTGTCCCAAAAGATGAACGTATGTTACATCAAAGCCCCCAATTAAACAATAGAGCAAACCTGTTAACGAAACAATTATATATTCCAATCCTTTTACGGGATTCTACATTAACCTCGTCCAACATCCAAATTTTATTTATATGCAAACATAATGCTGCTTTGAACTGTGCTTTGAATTAGAATTATGTAAAGTTGAAGTTTTAGATATCACAGCCAGGTAGCGTATAATTAAGCAAACGCTGTCTACCGTGAATTTCTTTTCATGTTAGGCAGATTGTAAGCCAAATGTGTAGTTCAACACACTACCGGTTGGTAGCGCTGCAATCGCATTGAGCTTTTACATATTTTAATAGCAACTACAGTTATGATTTATTCAGTTTCAGATGTTTGAACAACAAACGCGGCAATTTTCTAATTTTAATTTATTTGCAACTGCAAATAAAGTTAAGTTTTATAACTTTGTTAAAGATGTGATGATGCAAAATTGAATTTTGTCAAAAACATTACCAGATTGTTAAAGTTCAGCGTTAAAGGAAAACCGACAAAAATCTTAAAAACTGTTATTTAGTACAAGCAATACGTTGAAAAAATTTTCAATAAATAGCAACTGCGCTACCAATTGGTAGCTTGAATATTTATATGAGACATTTATTCGAAATGTCAATAATGTCGTATTTAGGTGATGCTTTTTTTATTTTTCTTATAAGAAAAGGGCGAAATTTTTCTTTCATTATTCATTTTAAATTAAATATTTATTAAGTCATTATTTAATATCAGTTAATTTTTTATATTAACCCATTTTGGTCAGGTACCCGAACGCGTCGAAATGTGGGATATCGTTTAGAACTTCTGACAAGTCGGAAATGAATATGTTAAAAAGGAGAGGACCAAGGTCTACCTTGTGGAACTCCTGAGGAGACTCCTGTTAACCACAATTTAACCCAACTGAATCGTGCTTATAATTTTTTGGGTCGATTTTTTAAAATTTTTAATGGTTTTCTTAAAACAAAAAAAAAATACAATCGCGGTTCTCCACTTTCATGTTACCAAATTATCTCTGTTGATTAAATCAACTTAGTTATAATTTTTAACCGACTTCAAAAAGGAGGAAGTTCTCAAGTCGGTTGGTTTTTCCTTTTTTTTGTTTTTTGTGAATGTATGTACATTGATTACTCCTAAAGTACTTGCCCGATTGCCGTAATTTTTTGTCAACATATAGAGACCATCAACGCGGAGGTGCCATAAAATTGGGCGGTATTCGACAAAGGGGCGTGTCGCTATAAGAAAAACACTGTATCTCAGTTAATATTGCTACTAGAGAAATAAAATTCACTGTACAAATAGAAGGGCAGGCACAAATATTAAAAACTACAATCACTTAAGTGGGCGTTGTTCTAAAAAAGGGTGTGGCAATATTGAAAAACTCTGTTTCTCGTATAAAATTGACACTAGAGTACTGAAATTTAGAACAGAGGTAGGCACAATTATTGAAAATTACTATCAAGAAAGTGGGCGTTATTCGACAAAGGGGTGTGGCAATATAAGACAATTACTATATCTCGAATAATATTGACACAAGGGTACAGAAATTTATTCCAGCGGTAGGCACAATAAGTACAAATATTTGTAAAAAAATGGGCGTTATTCCATAAGGGGTGTGGCAATTTTATAAAAACACTGTATCTCGAATACTATTGGCACTAGAATACTAAAATTTAGTACAGAGGTAGGCACAAGTATAATAAATTACTGCCAATAATGTGGGCGGTATTCGATAAAGGAGCGTGTCAGTATAAGAAAACAAGTAAAGAAAGTCTAAAGTCGGTCTAGGCCGACTATGAAATACCCTAAACCCACTTTTCAAAAACAAAAAAAATTTTTATTGTAAATGGGCGTGTCCGTGGGCGCATGAAGCCTATATTTTATATGCATTTAAATGTTGAAGAAAAATGTACACATACCAAGTTTTATTCCTGTAGCTCACAGTTAATGCCTTTATTATGCTTTCATTATGGGAGGTGGGCGTGTTCATGAACGGACTACTCCCAATTTTTGAACACACCTTAGTTTTGGTATAAAATACATACATACCAAATTTAATTTCTCTATGACAAACAAAACCTTATTTATTGAGTTTTAAACTTTTTGGGTTGTATGGGAGGTAGGCGTGTCCGTAAGCGGATGACGTCCATTTTTCAAAAACGTCTTTGTCTTGTCATAATAAACATATGTGCCAAATTTTAGCTCTGTAGGTTAAACACAGGCTTATTTATTGCGTTTTCAATTTTTGGGTTGTATGGGAGGTAGGCGTGTCCATAGGCGGACGACACCCATTTTTCGAAGACATCTTTGTGTTGGTATAAAACACATACATATCAAATTTTGTTGTTGTAGGTTAACTATGAGCTGAGTTATGCAGTTTTCAATTATCGCGTTGTATGGGAGGTAGGCGTGTCCGTAGGCGGATGATGTCCATTTTTCAAAAACGTCTTTGTCTTGTCATAAAAAACATATGTGCCAAATTTTAGCTCTTTAGGTTAAACACAGGCTTATTTATTGCATTTTCAATTTTTGGGTTGTATGGGAGGTGGGCGTGTCCTTGAGCGGACGACACCCATTTTTCGAAGACATCTTTGTGTTGGTATAAAACACATACATATCAAATTTTGATGTTGTAGGTTAACTATGAGCTGAGTTATGCAGTTTTCAATTATCGCGTTGTATGGGAGGTAGGCGTGTCCGTAGGCGGATGATGTTCATTTTTCAAAAACATCTTTGTCTTGTCATAAAAAACATATGTGCCAAATTTTAGCTCTTTAGGTTAAACACAAGCTTATTTATTGCGTTTTCATTTTTTGGATTGTATGGGAGGTGGGCGTGTCCTTCAGCGAACGACACCCATTTTTCGATGACATCTTTGTGTTGATACAAAACACATATATACTAAATTTTATTGTTGTAGGTTAATTATGAGCTGAGTTATGCAGTTTTAAATTTTTGCGTTGTATGGGAGGTAGGCGTGTCCGTGGGCGGATTCCAAAAATATTCAATAGTGCAGATCCTTGGGTGCTTGTGACCATGTGTACCAAGTTTCATCCAATTATCTCAACTCCTTCTTCTTATCCTGTGTATACGGACAACACACAGACGGACAGACGGACGGACGGACGGACGGACGGACGGACGGACGGACGGACGGACATGGATAGCTCGACTCACGTGGTGACGCTGATCAAGAATATATATACTTTTCTATACCGGACTCGCTTCGTTCTATGCGTTACAAACGTTTGCACAAAGTTAATATACCCTGACCTTTCAGGTTTAGGGTATAAACAGTGTATTTCAGTAAATATTAACACTAGGGTACTGAAACTTAAAACAAACAGCGAGAAAAAAATTTAAAGCACATGAACAAGTTGTACGGTTCATGGAGCACTGTTGAAAAAGACAAAAAGTTGAATCAAACAAAATATGCTTATAAAGGGGCGTTAAATGTTTAAGGCCCCATGTGAACCACACCTAAACGTCAAGTTTTTTTCTTCACTTCATTTGACATTTCTCAATTTCAGACTAACTCAATTTGAATCATGGAAAGATACACAATCGAGCAACGCGTTTAAGTTATTCAGGCTTATTATGAAAATGGGCGTTCAAATCAAAATGCATATCGTACAATTCGTGATTTTTTTTTGGTCAATATAATCGTCCAAATGTGCGTACAATCGAAAAAATCGTGCAAAAATTTGAAGAAAATGTACTGAAGAAAATATTGCTGGCGACATCATCGGGCCGTATTTTTTTCAAAATTAAGCCGGTCAGGCAGTTACTATGAATAGTGCTGGCTATCGTGAGATGATAACGAACTTTTTATGGCACGAATTGGTTGATATGGATGTGGACAATATGTGGTTGCAACAAGACGGTGCCACTTGCCACACAGCTAACGAAACAATGGCTCTTTTGCGCGACGAATTCAAAGGCCGTGTTATCTCACGTGGTGGTGATGTCAATTAGCCGCCAAAATCATGTGATTTGACACCGTTGAACAATTCAAGAGCTAAAGGATGAGATAATTCGTCACATTAACGGCAAAGAACCTCAATTATGCATCGAAAATTTGGACCATCGGATGAAGGTGTGCCGCCAAGGTCGCGGCGGCCATTTGGCCGATATTTTGTTCCATACATAATTGAACCATACTAATATTATCATAATAAAAGGAAATTATAATAATTTCTCGAATAATTTTTGTTTTAGCATGTCTGAATTGGATGATGCTTAAACCCACATATTTGAGTTTACTTCAATGTAATCATGTTCAATTTAAAAAGTATAATAAGGGTATTCATGCAAAGAGGCAAGAATATAATTTGGGCAATTAGTTATTTTTATCAGGCTGGTTGCATGAGCATCCCTTAAAAGTCGATTGAGCATTTGCATCATATATCAGCTGTTTGCAAGATCAGGGTTTGCTTTCTGCAAATGAAGTATATAAATATTTTTTAATTCCTTCAATTCACAAAATTTCCATTCCTACCTCTTCCATTTTATTTAATTAGTTTTACAATTTTGACTATATCTTCTCCTGCTTATAATTTTTTCTTTTGCTTTAATAAAATAAATCAGCTGATTGATGTTATAAGTTTGCCGCTCGTTTGCTCAGCTAAATCATTGAACAAAGATATCTGGTTTGTGCAAAAGCCATTTGTAACGAAGTTTTTAGCCTGGGTATATCTCGCCGGATACCCAGGGTTCTGTACAAAAATATTTATATATTTGAGACCAAAAGCGTTTTTTTAAAAGTAATTAAGTTCTGATTTATTCTTTAAGTTCACTATTATTAATGCTATGATTACAAATTTGATTAATTTTTCATTTATATTATTAAGCTTATCATTCAATTATTATTTGACTATAGTTACTAATTTTCCTGATGTCCTGCGATGTCCTGAGATGTCCTGCGTTTTCTCGGTCCTCCGGTCTTCCGCTCCGTTTGCTCACTCGTGAAAGTGGGATTTTATGAGTTTATGTGGGATTTTGAGGTTCCAGGATGTATCTAGTGCTACTAGGGTAACCGCTTAGAAAAGCTCGAAACCCGAAACATACAGTGTTCTCTAGTTCTACTAGGGTAACCGCTTAGAAAAGCTCGAAACCCGAATCATTCAGTGTTCTCTAGTTCTACTAGGGTAACCGCTTAGAAAAGCTCGAAACCCGAAACATACAGTGTTCTCTAGTTCTACTAGGGTAACCGCTTAGAAAAGCTCGAAACCCGAATCATTCAGTGTTCTCTAGTTCTACTAGGGTAACCGCTTAGAAAAGCTCGAAACCCGAAACATACAGTTTTCTCTAGTTCTACTAGGGTAACCGCTTAGAAAAGCTCGAAACCCGATCTTATAAATAATATTCAAATTCTACTAGGGTAACCGCTTAGAAAAGCTCGAAACCCGGAATAAAGGGATAGGAAGGGATGTCTTACCTTTCACGATCAGCGATCAAAGAGATCGATTCTGTCTTCAGCCTCCCTTTTTATAGCACAAAAATCGCTGCATTTGCAAACGGGATCTTGTTTGTGCAATTTTTCATCAAATGTTTCTGCACATCTAACTGTGCACCAGTTTCTTGTTGTTGTCCTTAAGCCGCGTGTTTACTTCTTAGCTTAGTCTCAAGCTTTGGCTCGCCTGCGTTGTTGTTATTGTGCTGTGGCTTTGTTATTGTTCATATTTCGGCGCGTGTTTAACATTGTTGTTCTAATTGTGTGTGCCTGCATTACATACCGTTGTTTGGTGGCGTGTGCAATTCTTGTAGTTATGTGTTTTTGTTCGTCTGCTATGCAGTTGTTGTTGTTATTGTTCTTGGTTTTGTGTTTGTTTATATTTTATTGCACCGCTGTTGTTGTTGTTGCTGCTTGGCTTGTTATTGTTCAAAGCCTGCGACTATTTCTTCTTCATGTGCCCGCTGTTGTTGTTGTTGTTATAGTTGTTGCTAGAATTGAACTATTGTTGTAGTTGTTGTGGTTGTTGTTGTTGTTGGTGTTGTTGTTGTTGGTGTTGTTGTTGGTGTTGTTGTTTAAAGTTGTTGTTGTTGGAAATAAAATATTGTTGATGTTGTTGTTGTTGGTGTTGTTGTTGTTGTTTAAGATTGTTGTTGTAAAAAGTAAACTATTGTAGTTGTTGTGGTTGTTGTTGTAGCGGCTGTTGTTGTTGTTGAACTTTCATGTGGGCTGAAATTTGTCCCAAATTTTAGTTCCTCACATCCCCCCTGTACTTCCGGTGCGAGGAAGCATTGTTATGCCCGACTTGGACACTTTCACCCGAAAAGGTCCCATCAAGAAATTCAGCCTCTTCGTCCTCTTGGTGCAATACATATCGGCCACTCGCTCCGATATTCCGCGGCGGATATGGTCTGGCAGCCAAACCCCTTTCGGCCCGTTCAACTCCACCACGTCCACGAATCGAAAACAATGCCCTGGTGGTGGTTCCTGTGACTGCTTCGTAGTCTATTTTGTTTCCCGTTTCCTTCTCGTCTCCATTGTTGTTGCCAGTGTCGTTTCCAGATTTGTTGAAGGTTTCTTTTGCCGTGTCGTTGCCAGTTCCCTTGTTTGTTTCGTTACCACGTTCCTTTGTATTGCCGTTTTCGTTGCCAGTGTCGTTTCCAGATTTGTTTCATTTGCCGTGTCGTTTCCAGTTTCCATGTTTGTTTTGTTACCAGGTTCCTTCGCATTGCCTTTTTTGTCGCCAGTGTCGTTTCCAGATTTGTTTCATTTGCCGTGCTGTTTCCAGTTTCGTTGCCAGTTCCCTTGTGTGTTTTCTAAATAAGGACTTTAATTAATAGGTTTTAACGACAATTACTTCTACCTCTACTGAACAAACACGATCAAGAATATGACTATAACATTTATGGTCGGGAATTCTCTCGCCGAGATCCTGACTGGTTTCCATCTTGTGCTGCTGCTTCTTCGCTATTATTTGGATGGAATTCTTTGACTTCGCCCACGTGTGCTGTCCTTACTCGATCTTCTCCATCCTTCTTCAGCTGGACTATTACCGGTGATGTAAATCCTATTACGCGATATGGTCCATCGAATTTTGGTGCTAGCTTAGCATTAAATTGGTCCACAGCTTTAGACAGATGATGTTGCTTGACCAGTACCTCTTGTCCTATTTCCGGTTTCCAAGATCTTCGTCGCAGATTGTAGTGTCTTGCTTGATCCTGAGCTGCTCGTTCGAGGTTCCGACGGACAATTTGAAACACTTCCTGTAATCTGGTGTGTCTTTCATCTGGTGTTTGAACTCTGCTACCTGTGCCAAGTGCTTGCTCGTCATAAACGGCCTTAGGTATCCTGGGTTCTCTGCCTTGCGTCAAGAAAGCTGGACTAAATCCTGTCGTATCTGAGACTTCTGTGTTCAGCGCCAATGATATCTCGGGAAGAAGACTGTCCCATTTCTTCTGATCCGTTCCAGTGAGTTGTGCGATGATTCTTTTCACGTTTCTATTTGCTCGTTCTGTGGGGTTCTCTTGCGGTGTATAGGGTGCTGTAAACTGTTGTCGAACTCCTAGTTCCTGTAGATATTTTTGAAACGGCTTGCTGCAGAACTGTGTTCCATTATCTGTGACTAATACCTTTGGTACTCCATATCGTGCTAGGATTCGTTCGCGAAACGCCTTTTTCAGCGTGTCACCTGTTGCTCTCCGTAGGGGCACTATTTCCGTCCATTTTGAGAACTTATCGAAGAACACGACCAGCATTGTATTTCCGTGAGTAGAGCGCGGGAGTGGTCCCACAAAGTCTGCACACAAAATTGACCATGGTTCATCTGCGATCTGCGTAAACATCTTTCCAGCTGCTTTCTCTTGCATCGGTTTGAACCTTTGACATGATTCGCATCTTCGAACATAATTCCTGATATCCCGCCACATCCCTGGCCAGTAGTAGCGGTTGCTAATGCGGAAAATTGTTTTCCTTATTCCCATATGTCCGGCGCACGGACTGTCGTGATTCTCTTCAAGGACTCTGGTTCGTTGATTCTTGGGTACGCAAAATTTCCATGATGCGCAATCTTCGTCACCTGTCTTTCCTGGTATATGACGATACAGTTTTCCATCCACTATAGTGTAGTCTGGGTTCTTCTCTGGGTTTGTTTGTATGTCTTTCATCCTGGCCTTGTACCAACTACATTCCTGTGATTCTATTTCCAATCTTAGTAGATTTTCCTGCGGCTGTCGTGAGAGTGCATCTGCAATCACGTTGAATTTTCCCTTCCTGTACTTAACATCAAATGTGTATTGTTGCAGCTCCAGCGCCCATCTTGCAATCCTTCCTGACGGACTTTCGATCGAATTTAACCATTTAAGCGATAGATGATCAGTCACTACCGTAAACTGGTACCCTTCTAAATACGGTCGCATTTTCCTCACGCCCCAAACGATACCTAGACATTCTTTCTCTGTTGGAGAATAATTTCGCTCGGCCTGATTTAAATGTCGAGTGGCGTATGCAATTACCTTTTCATTTCCTTCGAACTCCTGTGTCAAAACTACTCCCAGCCCATAATCGCTCGCATCCGTCTGCAACGTAAACTTCTGAGTGAAATCCGGACATACCAGTACGGGAGCCTCAGTTAGTTTTTCCTTTAGAGTCTCGAATGCTCGTTGCTGGTCCTCGCTCCACTTCCAATGTTTTCCCTTTTTAAGCAGACCCGTTAGAGGTATAACGATGTTTGCAAAGTCTGGTACAAAACGTCGATACCATGATGCAACGCCTAGAAACCGTCTCACCTCCCGAACATTTGTTGGTGGTTTCAGTTCTCGAATCGCCGCAACCTTATCTGGGTCCGTATGAATTCCATCCTTGCTCACAACGTGTCCTAGATATTTTAGATCCTGCTTGAAAAATTCACACTTTTCGGGATTTAGCCTGAGATTTGCGGCCTTTAGCCGCCGGAAGACTTCTTTTAAATTTTTTCTATGCTCCTCAAATGATTCTCCTATCACAATTATGTCATCCAGATATGCGAAAGCATGTGGTTCCATTTCTGGACCAATTACCTGATCAAGTGCCCTCTGAAAAGTAGCCGGCGCTGAATGTAACCCAAATGGCATGACGCGCCATTGAAATAGTCCTTTCCCTGGTACAGAAAATGCTGTATACTGTTTACTTGCTGGATCCATGGGTATTTGCCAGTAGCCATTCTTCAAATCTAAGCTGCTTATGTACTTCGCGTTCCGTAACCTGTCGAGAATATGCTGTATTCTGGGTAGTGGGTATGCATCGGGTACCGAATGCGCATTTAGCTGTCTGTAGTCTACACACAGCCTCCATTGACCTGTCTTTTTCTTTACCAGAACTATTGGTGCACTATACGGACTATGCGACGGTTCAACGCATCCCTTCTCGATTAGCTCTTCGACTTCTTTATTTATTATAGCCTGCATTGCTGGGTTCTTTGGAAAATACCGCTGCTTAATTGGCTGATCATGCTTCATAATAATTTTGTGACTGGTAATATTCGACACATTCCGCAGCTTCTCAAACTCCCGTAATTCATCTTCCAGAAATATTCTTATTTGCTCCTGTTCCCCTGTCTCGCTTTTGAGCTCCACGTTTTGCTCACCTGTAATAATTTTCCTGTTACTATTGCCTTGTTCATCTTCCACTTTAGTCTGCACCAAAGAACACATATCCAGATCCTTTTCGTGTTCCATCCCGACTGTTTCACTAAGCGTGACGCTGCTACCACCACATGCAAAAGTTGCTCCTGTGCGCATCAAAAAATCCATTCCCAGAATTAAGTTGTCTGTCACATCCTGCATGACCAATAGTTCCAAACAACATTGTGACGTTCCCAGCCTGACCTCAATTTCTAACGCCTCCCTGCATTCTTTTATTGTACCATCTGCCAATCTCACCTGCGTCCTGATAGGTATGCTTACACCCTGTCTTCGAAGTGTTCTTGCAAATAGCTCGCTCACAAAGCTTCTTGTAGCTCCAGTGTCTATAGTGGCTGTTGCTAGTTCATCTCCCAGAGCCACTTTAGCGAAGATGCGGCTTCGCTCAAACCCTAATGGTTGCGTTGGGTACGAGGAGCGCTTTGTTGAAGGGATCCCGATAATCCTCGTCTCTGCCGGAATCCCTGAGTGTTTCCCGAATCCTGATCGCAACATTCAAATGTCAGCTTTTTACGTTTCCCGCACTTCCAACAGAAAACCATCCTCTCATTCTTGCATTGCCTTCTACGATGACCATCCTGACCATACCGGAAACAAGCTGTCCGGACATCGACAGGGTCATTACCTGGTGCCTGGCTTAACATACGGTGCTGTTCTGCTCGCTGGCGTGATTGACCTCCGATGGTTGGCTCTTTCGCGTCTCGTAGCTCTTCAAAATTTTCTGCCATCTCTGTAAGTTCGCTGAGACTGGAAAAATCCCTGGGCCGGATGTAGAACTGGTATTCCACCAAACTGTTTCTAAAGATTCTATCCAACGTCTGTTCTTCTGTGTACCGAGCATGGCGTGTAAGTGTTTGCATCCTGGTTGAGAATTCCTTGAACGATTCGTATCTTTTTTGTTTGCAGCTCCGGATCTCATCCTCTAATCGTTCCAAGTACCAATGTGGAAGGAAAAATTTCAAAAATTCCTCCTTGAATTTTTCCCATGACGCCCACTGCCGCGTTGTGTTCCTGTACCAGGCCAAGGCATTATCCTTCAACAGTTCTGGCATCGTTCTTGGGATCATGTTCGGCTCCAGTCCGTAAACTTCTGTAAGCTCCTCCACTCTTTCAATAAATGCGATGGGGTCTCTACCTCCGTCGTATCGAGCAGACCACTTCCTGACTTGATCGATAACAGTTGCATAAGAGGTACCTGTGGTTCCACGACTTACCACTGCCATGTCCTCTTGTGCAGCTCCTAACGGCGGTATTACCCGGAATTCTGGCAGCTTAGCCTGCGTCTGTGGTCCAGGTGACGTACTACGCCCATGCTTTAATTGTAACTCCTGTAGTCGTTGTTCCTGCTGCAGCGTCCTGTTTTCGCTGCTTATCCAGCTAGAAAATCGCTTTCGCAATTCATCGACCGTACCTTGAACTTCTAAGCTTACCTCGCTCATATATTCCTGCAGTTCCTCCTTGGAGAGATGATAAATCCACCTTGTTTTAACCATTTTAATTTTTTTTTCCACACTTATCTCTTTTTTTTCTATAGTCCTCTCAATAATGTTTTTTTTTCACTCAAGTTTTTTTTTCCGAAAGTTCTTTTTTTTCTTTTTCACTATGCTTTTGGTCCCTGCTCGGGCGCCATTTGTAATTTTGATCAAAAACATAGTCATCTGTTTACTTGCTTGAATTTTGTGTTTATTTTTTAATTTTTGGTGAATGCTGATCATTTTGATCAATCTGCACTTCATTAGGGGTATTCTCGCAGTATAGCAAAGATGCAAAATTTGTGAAAATGCAACCTTGCAATACTGAAATATGCAACTCTGCGGTAGCGCACAAAATCACAAATATTGTGAATATTAAAAGAAATGCCGCGAACAGGCGAAAACAAAAAATGTAAATACTTACTCTAACGCACACGAACTAAAATGAACAAATTTGTCTCAATCAGAGTGCACGGTTGCACGTCCACTCAAAACATGGGTATCACTGTTGCACAGATTGCACGAATTGCAAAACTTTTATCGCTTGTATTTTGTTGTTGAGTCGTTGCACGGGTTGCAAGATTCTGCAACTTTTGCAATTCTTACACCTTGCAAGGGTTTTGCAAGACAGCGAGAATACCCCTATTTTGTTAAATTTTATATAAGCTACTTTTTCTTATATTCTTATTAATGAATATAGCAATAATATTAAACATTTTAAAAGGATTTTGATTTTTTTACTTTCTATGTGTGAGCTACTACATGACTTAACGCACTATCCCAGTAGACAATGACATCGCTGCTAGCAGGCCTTCCTGTTGATTTTGTAGTACTGCCGCACTCATATACAATTACACTTTCTTTTTTATATGAAGTGGAAAAATTTCGCAGGCCTTCCGCTTCGATAGCTCAAAAGAGGCCTGATAGAAGCACTTCTTTAGAATGGCTAAAAGTAGGGGTAAACAAAAAGTGTTGAAAAAATATTTTTTTCATTTACACCTTTTTCTATTTATTTAAATATTCTATAATTTTATCTTCTCTCCTCTGTTCTTTTAAGTTAGATTAATTTCAATCTATGGTGGTGACCGTGGCATGCAGGTTAAGTGTGTGGCTTAGCATGCTTGGAGCCCGGGTTCGATCCCCAGCCGCGGCGAAAAGTTTTTTTCAATAAAAAATTTTTCTGATCGGTCACCACCTCTCTGCAGACAATGGCAAACCTCAGAGAGTAAATAATGCCATGTAAAGCTTCTTGAGAACATGAGCCGTTCGGAGTCGGCATAAAACAAAAAAAAAAAAAAAACAAATTGGTCATTTCAGACCTTAAAAGAACTTTGACCGAGCTTCTTATGAGCATGTGTGTTGTGTGTGTTATTAAATGTATGCACACAATTAACCGAGAACTGGACCTATATGTTTTATGGCGACTCCGAACGGCTAAAGTACATGTTCTCAAAAAGCTCTACATGGCATTATTTACTCTCTGAGGTTTGCCATTGTCTGCAGAGAGGTGGTGACCGATCAGAAAAATTTTTTATTAAAAAAAACTTTTCGCAACGGCTGGGGATCGAACCCGGGCTTCGAGCATGCGAAGCCACACACTTAACCTGCATGCCACGGTCACCACTTTTTACCTATTAGGCTTTAAATTGTCCATCAAAAAATAATATAAAGTTTGTCAAGTAATTGTTTTGACATCACAAAAAAGCCATTTTTATACCCCCACGCGTACTGCGTAAGGGGTATATTAATTTTGTCACGACGTGTGTAACACCCAAAAGGAGGCGTGGTACGTATGGAAAAGTATATACATTCTTGCTCAGCATCACCACCTGAATTGATTTAGCGATGTCCTTCTGTCTGTCCGTCTGTCCGTCTGTCGACACGATTACAGCCGTAATGTTTAAGCTATCGTAATGAAATTCGATATTTAAGCTTTTTTTAAAAAAACTAAGGGCAAGTTCGAGAATGGGCTAAATCAGATGAAAACCACGCCTACCTCCCATACAACCCCAAAATTGAAAACTCTACAAAGAAGCTAATATTAAAGCTTCAATACTGAAATTTGGTATATGTGTATTTTATGTCAAAACTGAGATGTCTTAGAAAAATGGGCATCATCCACCCACTAACACGCCCTCCTCCCATACAACCCCAAAATTGAAAAATCTATAAAGAGGCTAATATTAAAGTTACAAGACGGAAACTCGGTATTTGTGTATTCAATGTCAAAACTGAGGTGGGTTTAAAAAATGGGCGTCATCCACCCACTAACACGCCCACCTCCCATACAACCCCAAAATTGAAAACTCTATAAAGAGGCTAATATTAAAGTAACAAGACGGAAACTCGGTATTTGTGTATTCAATGTCAAAACTGAGGTGGGTTTGAAAAATGGGCGTCATCCACCCACTAACACGCCCACCTCCCATACAACCCCAAAATTGAAAAATCTATAAATAGGCTAATATTAAAGTTACAAGACAGAAACTCGGTATTTGTGTATTCTATGTCGAAACTGAGGTATGTTAGAAAAATGGGCGTCATACACAATCTAACACGCCCACCTCCCATACAACCCCAAAATTTAAAACTTTATAAAAAGGCTTATATTTAAGCTGCAGGAAATGCCAGCAAGAAAAATTGCCGTGTGGAAAAGGGGACTGATGTAGATTTTGTCTCAAATAAAATTAATGTTACAATTTTGAGTGAAAAAGTATAAAAACTTTAGTTTTTACTAATTTTAACACAAAAAGAACAAATTTTTGTAGTCAAAACAATTACTTCAGAAACTATATGTATAATTAAAAACCTTACAATTGCTTGAATCTGTTACAAATCAGTTGTTCACCTTTTCACGACTTGGTGAAAATGATAAATTCTTATTCGCTTATAAAAAAAAATATATAGTTCAAATAATTTTTCAACATTTTATTGTTTCTAAAATTAAAAAAAAAAACTTTCACCAATTCGTTGAAGTGAAATCTTCGTTGGAAAATGCTGTTCACAAATTAATGTTTTTTGAGAAACAAACATCTAATCATAAACCATTGCATTATTTATTGCTTGTTAAAATAAAATAAAATTCCCAAGACTACTAAAATACAAATTTTCTTAATCTGCAACAAGCAGCGCTGCACCTGATAACAAAACCGTATCCAAAGTTTCGGATGAGGCAACATCAAGATGGCAAATCAAGTGTTCGCGACTTGCGTTGGAATAAACAGGCAGACTGATCTTTTCTGATGTAAGTCTTACGTTTGAGGTTCTTTCTTCATCACTGCTGGGCTCAATGAATGTGATTTGAAATTCAGGGGAATTATCCACTTGGCTGCGACTGTCTGCTAGATTCGATATCATTAATTTTCCGAAGTCAAATACAGCGCCATCTACCTGTGGAAAGACAATAAGTAAATACAAGAACCTTTAGATGGTTGGGTGAACATAAAGAATTAAGAAATAGGGAAATGGTGTTAAGCTCAAATACAGTCCATGACTACAGGGTGATTATTGTGCATTAAACTATGAGCTGTCAACGTTAAATTGTAAAAGATTAATCTTAAGTGTGGTACAGGTAAGACCTAGCACAAATAGACAAGGAGAACATAACACCGACACAGAGCTGTAGAAGAATGCATTCAATATTATTCAGAAAAACTTGAATCAGTAAATAACTTAAGATAAATGCATTCAATGAATGCAAAATTGATCCATGAATAAAATATTGAATTCACATTGACCGCAATATGAACACAATAAAAAGCATTTGTTTTTAAATACAGTAGGCGTCTTTTTAATGGTATGGACAAGGCTTGGCTAAAATTTTTATATATTTTTTTTTAAATATCTAAGCCTCGAAAAGTTTTATCATTGGGCCGGTATATTAAAGCCAAATTGTTTTCAAATTAAGAACTTCATATATCAAGTTCGTATAAAAGTATTTGTTTATATATTTAAAGATTATTACATTTAAATGAGTTTTATACTTTTTCATTATTTTATAATTGATGGCTTTAATCATAATAGACGGAAATTTCATCGGACTGGTTGTTGTGAAACTCAATAACTTTTGCATTTTATGATTGCTTATGATGTTCACAATATTTTACCAAAGTGGTTTAACTGATAGCGATGGAATAGAAAAGTTATCGCAAAAGAAAGAAGCTCATCTTTTATATATATATAACTTAAAAAACTGAATAAGCAAACCTTGAAACGAGTTTTTTCTAAAAATCATGTTCTTCAAACTGGTCTCCACGATATCTCAAGAACTACTACATGGCTTGACTTGAATTTTTTTATTATAAAACAGATTTAATTTATTGGATCTTGTATATGCATTTAGATAATTTTTTGCCGTTTTCTTTTTTATTGTAGAGCACGTTAAAGTGCGAATTATGTGGGAAAAACGGTTCACTTAATTCGCGCATCTTGGCAGAGACTTCAAAGTATTATTTAGAGGTTCTGAACCGAATACAACGTCATGCGATGTATCTGTTTGCGTTTTTTCTACTGTATTAAGTCTGTTTACAGCAGTGGTCATCAACTTATGTTTTCCCATAGCCCGCGGGCGTCGTGTGTTTTTGAGCTTTTGATCACGAAGTAGCATTCGGCTCGCTGTCAACGTACACTGCGTAAAAGTTTGTTTTTCAGGTGTGCTTTACATTTTTAGTCAGTCTGTTTTGAGCGTTCATGCGGTAAGGTTGTCGCTCGATTGTTTGTTGATAAATATAAATATTTTACAATGTTTCAGGAAAGATGGTTTTTGCAATTTTTATTTGCTGACAATTTTTACAGTGAATCACAATGTGTGATATGCTTTTTTCGTCGAACTTCTTAAAACATTATATTCATTAACTTTTACCATAACTTTTATCTCTTTTAGTTCTTTCTTTGTTTTAACATCTATCCTATTATTTAACATGCTATTTTAATAGCAACAATCAAACACGAAGATAAAAACACAACTTTATAATGTTAATCGAACACGCGACAATATTTCCTTAAACCAAATGATGCGAGAGCTTTTGAAAACTTCTTGTTTCAGTGTAAAGCTCTGCACTCGGAAAGCTCTCTTTGTTGTTGTTTGAACCGCGCGTTGATGACCACTGGTTTACAGGCACTACCACGGATATTGTTCGAGTTCACGACCTGACTTCACCAGTTTTAGTGTTTCCCAGGTCCATCTCTCCCAAAAAAATTTAAATACATCTCGTATTCCATCAAAGCACCGATCAAGAAATATATATAATCACACTGTTAAATTTGCTGCCTAGTAAAATAAAATATAATCGTTACATTTACCTTTAATTTTGCTTATAATTCTATTAATCTTGCAAGCGTCAGCACAAAAAATTATTTATAAATTTTGATCTGCTCAATAGAAGTTTCAATTTTTTCAACTAACAATTGAAACGTTGAAATTAATAGCGTTTTCTTTTTTCGAAAAAATCCTACAGTTTTTCTGCCCTCTGTGAGAATTCTGAATTTTTTCCGTTCTTTTCTAAAAAAAATTCTAACCTTCTTTATAAAATCGAATTCTTATCTCAAAAATGTTGCCCCCAAAAACAGAAAAAATTCAGAATTTTTTTGCCCTCTCAACTTCGATGATTCAAAAAATTCTGCCTTCAAATGCTACCAACTGAAAAAACTTTTTTTGCACTTAAAGAATTATTAAATAACTGTCATACACTCAGGGAATTAATTTACTTGAATAGTCAGAAATATATAATGGTATTCTCTGTGTCTATTATATGACGACGTTTAATAGTGCAAGAATAGAAAATGTATTGTACGGATAATGGATTCAATGGCTCACGGAATGTACATTTCTTATTCTTGCGCCATACAACGGCATATACTAGACATATAGAAATAAATAATTATGAAACATCGTTCTCGGAATGACAAAAAACTGAGCCAGTGCAATCCAACGCTTGCTATGGTAATTTCCTGTGTTTTTAAATAAATGTGTGTTTGTTTTAAGTTACCAACTGTGTACGTACTGTGTTCTATACATTAACATTAGAGCAAGTGACCACTTGATTGATATTTGAAAATGTCGTTAATCAAAAAAATGTTGAAATTTTGTTCTCATAGCGGCTGTTTGCCGGTCTTCAAAATATGCCACCCTAGGTATTTGCATCGTAAGCATTGTACTTTACACGCCACCGATTACATCTAATGTATGTTTAAGCCCTAGTACTCTGTTCAGTTTCATGTGAAATAACATTTGAATTTACGTAAAAAACACTATAGCTGTGAAATATGTTTGTCAAAGTAGTATTCTGTTCCGCTGTGAAAAATACTTGCAACTTTTCTCTTGCAACATTTTTCACAGCAATTTAATTGAACTACTAATTTACTTTTAAGTGAAAAGTAACAGTTATCGTAGAGTTTCTTATATATTTATTTTTCTATTATTTTTCTATCTCTATTTTGAGATGTAAAGCATGACTTTCTCAAATTATTCAATTTCTTCGCAACAAAATATTTGTCAGAATTTTCACGGAATTAAAAAAATTAATGTTGTGAACAAAATTTCACGCAAATGAACAGTACTAGGCTTAAGACATAAGTGAATAAAATAATAAACTATTTTAAATTGATCGATTGCTTGTTTAATTTTTTTTTAGCATTTTTTCCTGGCAACAGTAAAGATTATATTTAATATATTGACTGACTATTTTATATATATATTTTATTGGCTACCGTGTAAGTGTTTTGCAGTGATGCAGATGATAACTTGATTCCGATGCAGATCCTGTATTTTTTCACAGAGAAAGAAAAAATATTATTGTTACACTTCTCAAAGCTAATGAATCAGCAATTATGGGCATACTTCAATTTTGAAAACAGTCAGCTGACTTTCCGTGCAGTTATTGGCATAACCGTTCTCCAGTACCTAAGTATATACTATAGCTAGCCCTTTATGTGAATAATTTGAAGACATTTGATTTTTTAATGTAGAATTTAAGGGGGTTTTACTTTTTGATAAAGTCACTTCAACTTATAAAAAACTTAAGTATAAAATTATAGTGCTACATGATGTATATAATTAT
Source organism: Tetanocera ferruginea (assembly GCA_958299015.1). Lineage (NCBI taxonomy): Eukaryota > Metazoa > Arthropoda > Insecta > Diptera > Sciomyzidae > Tetanocera > Tetanocera ferruginea. Next base: position 107,073,646 of record OY282641.1, read on the forward strand.
TGTCCGACCAATATCCAATTTTTTTAATTTGTAAAAAAATTTTCTGAAATCATGGCGCCTTAGAAATCGTAATGCGGCCATGACAACAGTAAAAACTGTATAACATCTGTATAAAAAATTGCACTATACAGCAATACGACCGAATACGACAGCTTGTGAAACTCCTGTATATGCTTTTCACATAAAATTCGGTTTGCACATGCCACAATATGTATTCTTTTACATTCCTTTGTTTACTGTCTCATCTCTAGTAAGAATTCAATCTATTACAATATGTGTCAAACTTGCTGCCGAAATGTCAATCAAAAACACAAATTTTTCAGCAGAACCACAAAATTTCAATAGTCTTGAATAATTTTAACAAATTAACGAGGAAGATTAAAAAAAGGATTTTAAAGCAAGCTGGAGCACCATTTTATGGCTAAAATGGGAAAGGTGAGTTAGTATAGCAAGATTGAAGAAATTGGTAGTGTGTGTTATTCGCGACAGAGTGTCGCCCAGACAGGAATACTTGTCACCAAAGCGAGCTGATATATTTATATTCTACAATCGTTAAGTTTGTTTATCTCAATTAAATAAACAATACTTAGCAGAATACATAAATTAAGTAACTTACCTTAAGCGGCAGAAGCTTGACGGCTACAGCAGAACTTGCATTGCGTCGGTGTTGCTCTGACTGTGCGCCGATTATAGTTGATGTCAACTGCAGATTTTTAGCGGATTTACCTAATTTTGTGGCATTGAGCAATTTTAAAGCGGACAGAAATGTTTCACTATTAAAAACTGTGGCGAGATCAATTTCATCAATAAATTCCAACTCTAGTTGCTGTCGGTATCGTTTTTCAGCAAAGTTGGAACGATTCACAACTGCCTTAATATAGTCAACTGCTGTTTGTGGACCAGCCCAATGTTTCTGCCAACTTGCTACAACCTGTAATAGAAGAAAATTCTAATAAATATCTTTTAAAAATGAAGTGAACCAACGCACTTGGTTATTAGCTAAGGTGGTCAAAATATCTTGATCAACTATGGTTCTTCCGTTTCCATGTGACTCCCTTAACCAAGAGTGAACTTGCGATAGCGTCGAGTGCACTTCACGAAAACATTTGCCGCCTATTTTCAGTTCTGAGATAACAAACACAGCCCAAGGACTAGTTGCCAAAGTGGATTCTTGTACTTCTTTCGCTGCTTGTAGAATCGTTGATTTCTATTGAAAAGACATAAAACAAAAAACTTTTTTGTCATAAAGCATATCTTTACCCCTGCCAATTTGCGCCAAAAGGAAAGTATTGGCTTGATCTGCTTTTCCAATTTAATGCTGTCTTCCTGAAGTCCACTTTTTGATAAGTTGTCTTGCCTCTGTTCACTCTGGTAGTAAGAGGCTCTCAATTCCTTAATAACGGTCTTTGAAAACTCTATTTCTCGACTTATGTTTGCATGTTTCGACAGCTTGAAAGTGGCTGGTTCATCCATATCCGGAAACTTTGTAATAGCTGTGAAATAGTCTTGTATGTTGGTGGTCGTGGGCACAGTCACCTTCATATTCAACGGAGTCCAGCGATTGCTCAACACTTCATTGTTAAAAAAATCTTCCAAATAACGTTGTAATACTTGCAAATCCTTGGAATTGCTTATACGTCCTCCGAAGGCAACATTCTCACAAAGTCGTTGCAATATTTTCCAATCACACCTGCCACTCACCACCATTGAATCCAACCAGTAAAGTATATCTTGCGCTGCTTTTAGGTCAGCATCACCAAATTCATAGTATTTGGACCAACCTTGAGGTATAAACTTACGTCGTTCCTGCAGCACTGCATTTGCTATAAATAAAACTATGCGCATTTTGACCAATTTGGCATCTTTAAGTTGCGTTCTCGCATCGGCTATAGCGAAATTTTGCATCATGCGGCGTACTTTATTTTTTATACCTGCTGGAAATTCGTACAAAACCTTCACAAACTTATACATCACAGCTTCACTAAACCCCTGCGTAGATTCGCAAAGCAGCCAAAGTCTAAAACCATTCGTTTTCTTCATTGTGCCCAGTTCTCGATCTAAAGTTACTAGCCAGGCAGATACCAGATGCACGTTTTTAATGCATATCCAATGGCCAATAGTTGCTGCCCTTTTGATGGCTTCTAAAGCTCTGTACTCCATACCTTTGCCTATAGAAAGCTCAACGAAGGCTTCTTTTCCAACCCTTTTCATAGCCACACTCTTGATCTCAGTAGCTGGATCATTTTCTGCTTGTGTGATGACCAGAATCGGCTGATCACTTGTGTTTTCATCAACCAATTGCTCAACTGTTGGTTGCACTAGTGAATCCGGTGAAATAGTGAGTATTTCAGCCACTGTTACTCTCAGTTGAGTGGCTATCAGATCAGGTCGAAATATTTGTGCAATCAATACTCGATGGAATGGGAAACGTATTTCGCCTTTGAGAGTAAATAATTATAAAAATAAATGTATATGTCAAGATATCATCGTTGTTCTATATATGCATAAAAGAGGAAATGTCAAAACAATCAAGACATAGACGTAATACTGATTAAATTGTTTTTAAATATTATTGAATTTGTTTATTGGAGACTATTCATATTCGAATAAAAGAAGGTATTTAGAATTGAATATTATCCTTGTTAGTTTTTTCATTTTCACCATGCCTTTTGACGTAATACTTATTGTACAAATTTAATTTAATACAATAACGTCCAGTTTTTTAATACAATTTATAATCCGTCTATATTTATTTAGAATATTCGGAAATTTTAGGAGAGCAAATCAAATCGTTCCTTGATGTGTTTCTTAAGAAGTTATGTTAATAATAGTTCTAATAAACTGCACACACTTTTTTGTTTGTTGAGTTGCATTTTTAATTTTGATAATTCATTCTCATCACTCATTCACTCATATCGTAGCTTTTTGGCTACGATTCATGATATAATTACTCCAAGGTAGTATTGACGTTTCTGTTGGAAACGGACTTTTGTCAAAACATATAACAAGAAAGAGAGCGCTCACAATCCGTCATAGCATACAATTAATTTTCACTGGTCACATTCAGCGTACCCAACAGTTGCCAACTGCTTAGTCATAACTTGATGCACATAAATATGAAGTTGCGCATTAAAATGCATTTAAAAATAGAAAATTTTTAATTTGTCGGTAAAATTTTCATTCGTATTTGATACAAAGCTTGATATTTCATAAACTTGACAATTTTTCTGAAACTTCAATACCGACAATAGCGCTCCCCGATGTATTGCTGTCACAACAGTTGACACAGCTGAATATGGGCAACGAATATAACAACGAACAGCTGTTTTTGACAAGAATTCGTTTACTTGTAGCTGAGAGAATCAACATTTGTCAACACTACCTGGTAAAATTATTCTATCATGGCTTCGATTTGAAAGCAAAAATTAATTTTTTTATTTTTATATAATTTTATTTTTTAATTAAATAAATAATAACTTATTATTATGTTTTGAAAAAGTCTTTATAAAAATTCTAAAATTCTGGAATAATTATTCCATAAAAATTAATCAGAAATCACCACTTTTGTCCCATAAAAGGTAATTATCAAATTAATATTGCTTTTTCGCTGTTGATGGAATGCTGGAAGCTATAGACAATCAAAACCGTGACCTTCAACTATCTAATCATAGTTGATTTAGGAATAGTCGATTCAGTTGATTAAAAAAAAAACAAATTGGCCATGATTTTTCAAAATCATCACCGGAACTATGATAGAAGTTTACTACAAAGTCTAACCAAGGATTTGAAAACTGGAACTTATGCCAGTTTTCTTTACTATTCATATCGCGGGCAGAACAAGCTAGATCGTTTTCGTATTGTGTTGCATTCTCAGCTTGTGTTCCGTACTCCATGAAGAAGATATAGAAGAGGTTTTAGATATGTCTCAACTCAAACTAAGGGTTTCGACATGTCTTCACAATATTAAGCTGATTTTTCAAAGTGCCGGTTCCTTGCACTATGGAGCACTTTAGAATTTAGACATAAAGCATATTCGAACTAATTACTGTTGGCCATCAGTCCGGAGCGATTATGAGCTTAACTGGTAGTAGCTTGCTACGAGGTCTGACTTGAAATCAGGTACCACGGGAAATCAAAACATTTTGGGCGTTATTTAATTTTTTTTTATTTTGGGCGTTATTGCACTGGGCGCTATTTGACTTAACCGGCTGACTTATTGGTTGCTTCAGAGAGCTTCGTGGGGGTTCTGGGTTACTTCCCATGAAAATGTCTACTAACTTTTATTTTGAATTTGTATGCCCTACCCGAACAGGTCAAGATACATTAACTTTGGCCGCTGTAAAAGTGTCACCTAAAATCTAATTTTAAAAAAATTTAATTTAGATTTGTTTGTTAAAAAGTGTTATCCGTCCACGAACTGCCGTACAACTTACAAGAATAACTTAGTCCAAAATAAAACACATTTTTCTGTTTAAATACTGGTTTTCTCCATTCGACAATTCAAAAGTTCTCTTTCATTCTAAAGAAGAAAAACTGTCGTTAAAAGATGAACTTTTGATTAGAGAAGAAAATCTATAGCACGATATTTATTTTTGGGTGCTGAAACTTCTGAGAGTTTTCAGGGTTAGCAGTACGAAGTGGTGCCATATAAAAACTAACAAAGCTATAAAAATAAAAATTATTGAACTCTAGTGATTGCGAACAGATTAACCAAAAAAACATGAAATTAAAAGGAACTCCTCTGCCTGACCCCACAATTCTGGGAACACTGCGCTAGACGTAATATTATAATTGAAAAGTTGTTTCACAAAACATCACTTAAGGTAGGAGTTTAAATTATACATATTTACATAAAAGTCAGTTTTTATTTCTTAAGGGGGCACGAAAATCCCGAAACACGGGAGTTTTTCTAAAAATTATTATTTGGGTTCTTTCCCAAAAAATAACAATAAGACATGATAAAACTAAAAAAAAAAAATAATAAAAATAATACCAACGAAAAAACATGTTTTTGGTTTTACGGAGAAGATTTTTCGTAGGTTTTCAAATAGTTTTTGAAAAGAACATTACAAAACCAAGGGTCTGCATGATTTTGGTTCATTTGAATACTTGAAATTTGAATATGTGAATTTTGAATCGAGTAACTTCAGTAAATACAATAATAATCTGGTCAGTAACATACCTGGAAATTCTGATGCTTGATCAGCTATAAAGTTGCGCCACAAATAATCTTTGTTTAACTGCAATTGATCCTGCAACTCTGGTGTGTGTGTCAGAAGAATCTGCAACTTGATAGCAGCATCTTTGTTGATCCATTCGGGAAAATTGAATTGGTTGCCACTCGCACTGGAAACACTTGCATCTGAACTTGATAAGAAATTCGTTACGAACAACTCCCATTCAGTCGGTTTAATATGATCTGGAAATGCATTCTTGCAGACAAACATGGCCAAAGTCAAATGACTACCACGAGGAGTTGATCTTGCTAAGTATTGAAAAGTGCTGCGCACAAGCTCCATATATATGTTATGCTCACTGTCGACATTTTTCAGCTCGGCGGTTTCTAATGAACGTAAGCAAAGTTGGATAAAAATCAAAGCAGCGATTTCATACAAAGCACTGAGTCCCATATAAAATTGTGCTGCCTTTGCACACAACTCTCTCAGCTGTGTGTATTCAGCCAATAGTGTTTCCTTTACAAGCGCACTTTCCTTAAGCGATTTATCAATGAAACTGCTGCTCTCTTTGACCTCATTTAAGGTTTGTAGCAGCTTTGCATTTTTAAGAATATCGCCCTGTGCGGCGGACAGCTCCTCAAGCAACTTGTCTTCCAGCTCAATACGTTGCTTTAACAACACTCCTTCATTCTTTAATAAATCAATACGTTTCTGTTCTAGCGTTGGATTCTTAAGCACTATGGCTTTGGACATAAGCTGGTCGGTTAGACCTACAGCTGTTATAGTAAATGGTATGCAAGTGAGGTATGATAGGGTTTCGGGCTCAATTGTCAGCTTATTTGTTTTGGTAAAAAGCACTACTTGAAATTTCTCATGTAAATCTACAAGCTTGCTGCCAACTTCTAGTTGTTTCTTATTGAATCTGACAAAAATTCGGGCTGCTACTAACTGAATAAGTGGTGGACGTAAGTCTTCACATTCGTTTACGACGAGAATTTTGCCAAATCTTACTGCCAGCTCTAGCGAATACGAAAGACGTTCATTGTTTTGCGATGTAACTTCGAAAGCTCTATCCTCGCTTCGAAGATATTCCTCTAACCAAATAAAAGCGGTTTGAGTTGGATCTAATATAAGTGGTGTAGGATATGATCCGAATGGCAGGTTGATCATTTGTCGAACAAGTGCTGCATTTTCAATCACCTGTGCATCACGTGCCAAGCCCATGCTTTCCCATATAATTTGTTCTTGTTCCGTTAGAAGATTCTTACGCAATTCGAATGAGGTTTTGAGTTGAAGATCCGATGAGACTCGATTCATCAATGGACTGTAAATAAAAAAAAAACTTAAAATTGTACTGAAGTAACTTGAATTTTTTTTTATATAAATGTTAATTTTTTCGATTTTCGTTCTCAACCGTATAAAAAATAATATTTCGCGTCGTTCATATACTTGACTAAACTACGACTTTTTTCTAACTTGCTCATATATAAATTATCTAAGAAATTCACCTCGTTCATATGAGAACAATATTAGAACTTCAGCTTTTAAACAAAATTGCTTTCGCATTTGAACACATGCGCGATTTGGACGCTGAAAAAAATTTCGAATGAACGTTAAAACGTGCATAATTCGCGTCATGAGTGCGATTAAAAACGTTGCGTCTTAGTTTTTTCATTATTTAATATAACACAAAATCATAAAATTCGAATATCGCTTTTAATACGTTACATTCTCTTTTCCAGTGATAGATGCGAAAAGTAGTTGATGGCCAGAGAAATGAGCAACGATTTGGTATCTAAAACTTTGAAATTCTGTTTGTATTCATCCAACTGCATGCTCCAAGTTTCAAATTCTGAACTTAGTTTCTCAACTAACACCTCGGCGGAACTTAACGTATTTCTGGCTTCCTCCAATTTTAACTCCAATACAGCAGCCTCTTGTGTGTAAGCATTTAATTTAGCTGACAGCTGTTTAACGCGATTGTCGACATCGTCTAAGCCCGTCATTAATGATTGAAGCTCTCCCTCGGCGGTGTCCAAGTTCCGCTGCAACTCATTCTGCTCTCTCTCCAGTGGCTTGATGCTCTGTATTACTTTTGAATAACGTACACTTGCCTTTACCCATGCGGCCAAAGGAGCAGCGGCTGCTGAGGCACGCTTTGCGTTGCGCATTTCAAAGGAATCTGCCTTTGCAACCAACAATTTTTCAACAGCTTCGCAATTTTCCGGATTAATTCTTGCTGGGTCTAATGAGCGTATGTCTTCCTTGACTCCTCTCTTGGCTAAAAATGTCTTCATACTATTCCAAGATGTGTCTCGTATGCCCATCAAGCGTAGAACGCCTTCGAGTATATCGCGTACGGCTTCAGGAGGTGCCCTCAACGAACGTATTTCAGAGAGTGCTTCCGATTTGATCTTTCCCACAGCAGCACTAGCTTCCTCCAGAATGGGCTCTACTTCGCTAAGTTCCAATTGAATTTCTTTCTGACGTTCCTTTAGTTTTTCATTGCTAACTTGTGCCTTCTTTTTGAGTTCCAACATGCTGGATTTTTGTTCGTTAGCATTCCTCATCGTGGCTGATATCATTTCGAGCGCATCATTGGCAAGTTTGCGTTTTTCAGCGAGTGCATCTTCCTGTTGCACAGCGTTCGACTTAAGAGAATCCACGACAGCATAAGATGCAGCAAGTTTATCTACTCCGAGCTGAAGAAGATACAGACAATAAAAGAAAATTGGCGTTAGTAAAAATTTGATTCTAGAGTTGAAAAATAATATAATTACTACATTGATGCGCTTAATATTTGAGCAACGTACACAAGGCCTTGAATAAGTGCGCTTGAAATTGAAGATGCAATTTTCTTTCTATAGTTGAAATTACCATTTTTATCTTAAATTTGAAGCATTGCATTCTACATATCGCACACTAAATACAAAACAGTCACAACTCAAAAAACACGACTTTTCAGGAAAAGCAAAAAATAAAACTCTTTGGTTGTAACTGCAGAAGAAAAACAATTTTCATTTAACACAAAAACTTCATTCTTCCATTTATTGAAGAAAATAACGAGAAATATAGTCAGATATGTGTTTTATAAATTGATTAATAACAAAAATTCGATATAAAAAATTTTGAGTTGTGACTGTTTTGTATTTAGTGTGCGATATATCGATTCACGGAAGCACGGAAGTACACAAATAATGACAACAAAAATTGCAAGTTTTTAAAATGTTATTCAAGCATTTTAAATCAAGTATTATGCACTTCAAAAATGCAGGTGTTCAATGAAAAAAAAAAGAAAATACAATTAGGTTTTTCACAACTTGAAATAAGCAGTTGTATCGTTACATCTACCCAGCAGTATTTGGCACTAGCACAGAACTAGCGATTCCACTAGCCCCTAGGTAGCCGGTACAGTTCTACTTCAATCTACTTTCTTTGCATTCAACTGGCGAATTTAACGTGAAGATGTCATAGGAAGGAGTCAATTGCTACTTTTTACATTCCCATTCCCTATCCACTTCACTTTTACTATAGGGCAAGCTTATTCGCTAGTCAGAAATATAAAAAACCTAGGCATTGAGACATCAATCTTCAGTTAAATTGTTTTTATTTATTACAATTTTCACGTTGTTCAATGAAATTGAAAAGCCTCATATATCTTGTTTTTTCCGAAAAAGTTGCTTTGCATAATATCAGCCATTTTCATGAGAGAAAGCCGTAAAAACATAAACAATAAACAGTACGAGCTTGAAGTAGATTCAACTGACCCGTCTATGCATTACCTAGGGACAGAAAAGTAGCTAGTACGTAAAGAACTAATAAAATAGCAAGTGATAAGTAGGCAATTGGTTACTCTCAATTAGGGTTGCCAACTCTGGAAAGTACAAAATCGGGACGGAGCCATCGAAAATGCGGGACTTGGCTCAAAAATGCGGGACAACATTAGATGCAATTTTTTGTTTTATTAAATATTTCCTTTTATTCTTTGAGAAATTAAGGGTATCAACGATGCCTTTACACCATCGCATTGGTTCCTTGATATTGTTTAGATCTCTTTCCAACTCTTGCCCAATTCATGAAAAAATCAAAAAATAAATACAAAACGTTTTGATAAATAAAATGTACGAAAAATAAATCATAAATTCAATTTGATAATAAAATTAAACAGTTTTAGTAAACTATGTTTCATGTCAAATTGGAAATTTAGATACAAACAATCTTAAGTTCTCAAATGCGGGACAAAAGGCGTCCCGCAAGGGGTCGTCGCGGGACACTAAAAAATTAGCTGAAATGCGGGACGTCCCGCGAAATCCGGGACAGTTGGGAACCCTACTCTCAATACTGGCGGGAAGTTGTGAGAAACCTAAATATGAATTTGTATTTTTGTATTTGACGAATTTATGAAATTACAGTGCATTGAAGTCTTTTGAAAAAAGTGAGTTAAAAAAAGTCATCCGTATTATAATGGTGTGAAGTAAAATATATCCAGTGGAATTCTCCAGTGGAAGAATCTTTTTCCTAAATAATATCTTTGTCGTTTTATAATAACAGCTTAAGTGTGATTTAAATGTTTCGATAAAACTTGGTCTAAAGTTTATGGGCGCCATATAAGTTCCATGCAAGCTTCTTTTGGTTTTTGCAAGCTTCTTTGGGGTAGAAATACGCTAGAAGCTCCAGATTTGGTGTGTATATGGAGCTATACACGTCGAGCACAGATGCATCATAACTCAATTCATTCTTAAGTTGACATGAGATGTTCAGGCATGTTCTGAATTCTGATTTACGTCGGAATCGGATTTCCTTCCGATGACATTTGATTGAAATGTGTTCTGTAATCCTATTCCGATCTTCGAATCCGATATTTGTTTTTATGACTATGACAAAGGCTCCAATAAAATATTTTTAACATAATTGCTAAAAATTTGGACACACAAAGCAATGTTGGCATCTTTTCCAACAGAGCTTTGTTAGCTATCTTCCGCTTAAAACGCAAAGTTGCTTCTAACTGCAGCACTGATTATGGTCGTATATAAGCTTCCACTTCATTTAAATTATACGTAAATGCTGCATTGTCCACTCTGAACTGTGCGACAAATCTGGAAAAGTGTCATTATTTTTTTACATATTTATCATAGCGAAACTTACGTAAAACTTACGCAAAACTGCATTTTTTTCTCCTTTTCTTTTCCGTTTCTAGAGAAAGTGTTACGGTAACTACTGTACTTAATTTTATTAATTTATTTTATTTTAAAAAGGCTTTATTTTTTCTGAAAATATTATAAAAACTTCAGATCTGCTGTCATTTAGTTGATGCGTTCGGAAAGCAGCCTATTTCAATACAAGTTCGAATCCGATTGCATTGATTGCTTGCCGATCGGAATATAGAACACCTTCTAAAATCGAAATCGGAAATGAGTTCCGATTCCAATCCACTTCTGAGGTGGATTTCAGAACATGCCTGGTAATTATAAAACGGCACTGATATTAAATCCTGTTTCATAGCGCATTTGCCATTTTAAGCGATAAATTAAGTATGGAAAATATAATATTTTTTTTAAAAAAGTATTATTTTCTCAAGCATTGTGAAGTTGAATCTAGTTCTAGAAAATTTAAAATAAACAGCAAAAATTAAAAACAATAAAACTGTTGTAAAATTTTTTTCAGTTTTTATAAAAAGTTAAAAGGTTAAAGTTATCCAGGAAAATTAACGAATACTTCTCGACAGAGTTTTTTTTTAATTATACCCTAAGCCTGAAACGTCAGGGTATACTTTCTTTGTGCAAACGTTTGTAACACCTAGAAATAAGCGAGTTCTATATAGAAAAGTACCTATATTCTTGATCAGAGTCACCTTGTGAACCGATTTAGCCATGTCCGTCCATCCGTCCGTCTGTGTGATGTCCGTACACAGGATAAGAAGAAGGAGTTGAGATAATTGCATGTAACTTTGTACACAAGTTAACCTGAACCCAAGGATCTGCACTATTTGGAATCCGCCCACGGCCACTCCTATCTCCCATATAAGCCACAATATTAAAAATATCATGAAAAGGTTTTCATATGACTTACATGGGATTAAACTTGGGATGGGAATTTTTTATATCAAAACTGAGGTGTGCACACAAAGTGTGCGCCACGAACACGCCCACCTCCCATACAACATTTAATACTGGTATTAAAGGATTAAATATCAAAATTGGGGTTGCACACAAAATGGGTGTCATTAGCCTACCAACACGCCCACCTCCCATACAACCCACAATATTGAAAATACCATAAAAAAGGTTTATATATGACCCACAGTTGGTATGGAAGGATTTTATATCAAAAATAATCTGTCCACACAAAATGGGCATCACCCGCCTAGGAACACACCCACCTCTATACAACCTTTAATAATGAAAATAACATAAAAAGGTTTATATATGACCTACAGAGACAAAACTTGTCATGGGAGCATTTTATATCAAAACTAATGTGTGCACTAGGGTGCTTCAGAATTAAATTTTTTTCGAATTATTAAGGTCTTACAGCAAAAATTGATAGTATATGTATGTGAAACTATAAATTAAGAACTATAAATTCTCCAGCTATCGCACGCGTCATATGCACTCGAACACGCCCAACTCCCATACAAGCCACTCCCAGGTTTATTTTTTTTTTGCAATCCTTCTGAAAATTTGTGTTTAAATTAGATTCTGTTTAAGTTTCTTTCAATTGAGACTTCCGATGTCCAATAGTAATTACTTAGACAAAATACTCTTTCTTTCGGCGCATTAGAAGCTAGTAGACACAAAGAAAATTCGACAAGTTTCGATATGTTTTTAAATTCAAGATTATTTTTAACTTAAAAATTCTAGCCATTTTGAGACTGTTGATGTTTCGTTTTTCATCACCCCTAAATTTTCTCTACATTTGCATAATTTTTAATACAAACAACTTCACCGAATAAATCTTCATATTTATTATTTAGACTCATAAAAGGACCCATTCAAAATGCTCCATGTGCTTAAAAGTTGTATCCCTGGTTCGGTTTAAATAATCAAAACAGGCTTCATAAACACTTTTTCTTTCTTTTTAATCATAATTTCATCAATATGTCTAACCACCCTGCATAAAACTGGACTAGATTTTGAATAGTTCTGAACTTGTTCCAAAAAGGTCTAGTACTGGTCCTACTGGAAATATTTCAACTTTTCCGAAATGCATTTGAAATTTTCTGAAGTTCCTATTGAAATGATGCAATTTTAAGCTTAGAGAAAAACTGAAATGACCATATTGACAAAACTAAACGATAAACTAGACGTATTCTTGAATAAATATTTTTGATATTTAAATGAAAAGCACTTGTGTGGTTGCTTTCATCAACTTAAAGTAAACGAATCGTTTGTTTTTGATTATTACAAATGAAATTTAACGAATAATGAGTGTGTTTTCTTCTATAAGAGAATGATTCGAGTACGGTTTGTTTTCTCATGTGCTTTTTTAAATTTTTCGTGTTCAATGTTTAATTATTTACCTGTAATTTTTCTAAACGTTTGATTATATCTTGTGAAAAGTTCCGGTAAATAAAATAATATGACTTTATAAATTGGTACAAGCGTTGTGGTGCTTGCAGCGACATAATTCCATCAAGAGCTTCTGTGAGAAAAGAGGAAACTGGAACCTGATCCTTTGCCGCCACTTCACCACCAAGCATTTCAATAAGTTTTTTGGGCAGCATGTTGAAAGTTTCGCTGGACATAGGTCTAGTGCACAAAAATTCCATATTTCGGTATAAAGCTGGATAAGTGCTTAAGTATTCATTCAACTTCGGACTAGTTGAATCAAATAAAAGTACCAGATGAAGATTTTTTCTTGTTCCTAAACAAAAGTTAAGTGTATAGTTTGATATCAAACAATCTCCTTATGAATTTACTTTTGAGAAAAAATGAACCGATTGATTCCTGATATCCTTCCAACTGCGCGGCATGTTTCAATGAACTAGCAACGGACTCCAAGTCTTCTCCAAAGAGATCCAGTATTTCGCTACCCTCTAAAATAGCTTCAATAGGCTTCATTATATCTGGCAAAAAGCTTATCCAGCTATGATCGATTACCAAGCAAGTGCATTGATCCTCCAGCGCAGCGATTTGCATTGCCTTTATTTTTTGTGGAATTAAATTTATATAAATTACATTTTTATTTCTCATACAACGTACCGATCTTAAGTCATTGTAGAACTCGAATAAATTGTAATTTTTTCCACCTTGTAGAGTCTGAATCTTGGCCTGTTGCAATGAGACAGCTATGTATAAGGCATCTACATGTCTGTCACCAGGCCTTCCCACCAAAGCTAAATTGGTTTCATTACGCACCAAACAGCGTGCTATTTTCGCTGTATAATCCAGAAGCTCCTTTGTAATGGGCTCATCAATAATCAATGTTTCAGTGTCTTGAAAAATATGATGAAAAAATATTGTTAGTAAACTTATATTTAAAAATTGTAAATAATTGGAATGAAACAGAATAAAAGTGCCACCATGTATAAATTTGATTTGTATACAGAGGAAAATGTTGCATGATTTTTTTAAACATAAATTCTTGTTTCAAGCAAGTCTGTGCTCGAAATAAGAATATTTTTGTTCACTTTACTCAAGCACAAACTTGCTTAAAACAACTCAAAATCGTGCTCGATGTCTTTTCAAGCATGGTTTGTTTTAATTCAAGCCTGAATTTGTTTGATTTTTTTCTTAGTTATAACTTAAAAACAAACATGAGCTGCAATGTTCCCGATATGTGCTATCATCTACCGCATTTAAAAAAAACTTGGAATGAGGTTTGTGTTTTAAAGTGAATTTAGCCCTGCAGTTAGTTTTCCAGGAATTCAAAAATTATACTGTTACTACCTGCTGTACCTGCCGCGCTTCACTTCGCGCTTCATTAAATGTTACGTGTGATAAATAAGTAAGTTATTCTATTGAAATTTGTTGGCTGCTTAAAAATGTTTTTAATTACATACAAATTACAATTTGTCAACAATTGTCCGAGAAAGCCGAACGTTCTGAACGCCCAAATGAGGTCTCCACACCAGAAATGGTCACTTAAATTTACGATATCGTGTTGGCCGATTACAGAGTTAAAGTGCGCGAGATTGTTGAGGCCGTAGGCATCTCAGACGAACGGGTGTGGAACATTTTCCAAAAACATTTTGATATGAAAAAATTATCCGCAAGATGGGTTTACTCACTCTCAACTATAAACGTGATCTTGTGACTGATTCAAAGGCGTGCTTGGCGATGTTGAACAAATTTAAGAAGGATTTTTTCCGTTGATTAGTAACCGTGAACAAAAAATGGATCCATCTCTACACACCAGAAACAAAGGAACAATTGAAACAGTAGAATTCACTGACCGAAAGTGCTTCGAAAAAGGCGAAGACGGTGCTATCAGCCAAAAAGGTTATGACGACAGTATTTTGGGATAAACGCGGTATAATCTACATCGATTACCTTCCAACGAAAAAAACGAAGATCAATGGCGAATACTATGCAGCCGCGGACCGTTTCAACGACGCTTTGAAAGAAAAACGTCCCCGAATTTGTCGAGGAAAAAAGTGCTCTTTCATTAAGACAATGCGTACGTTCAAACGTGCCCAGCTGACATGAATTGTAGAAGTATGCTGAAGTATGAATTGCTGCCGCATCCAGCATATTCTCCTATTTCTGTTTCCAAAACTGAAGAAATCACCGGAAAGAGAAATCGCGGAAAGAGAATCACCACCAGTGAAAAGCTCATCACCAAAACAGAGGCCTATTTTGAGGAATTTCGGAAAACGTATTTTTCGAATGGAATCAAAAAAATTGGAGTAATGTTGTACGAAGTGTATCGAGCTAAAAGAAGACTAAATGGAAAAATAAAACTTTTTTTGCCGTAAAAATCATTCCATATTTAATTTTACACGGAATTATCAAACACGGCCCTCGTAGTACCGCTCACGCTGTAATTCACGATTAAAACTGTCATGCAAAGGGTGGTTTGCAATTTGGGAATTCCCAAATAGCACAACGTACTCCCTCATGAAAGCAGACACATGTCCTCGATCAAAATGAAAGACTCATTTTGAATATTATCATTCATCTCAACTCCGAGATTGCTTAAAAAATATCATCAGACATTTCATCGTTGTACTTCTTCAAGAAATCACGTAAATTGGATAAAAAACATGTCGAAATAATAATGGCGAACTATGTATTAAATTACATCGGCAAGTCTTAAGTTCCAGTGGGTGTCGTTTTCAAGCAAATGCATACAATGACAGGCATCACGACATGTGGCGTACAAAACACCATCAACAGTTTACAGCGTCTCGAACGAAATAGGATCACAAACATTAACCAAAAGGAGCCGTAGGTAGAAACATTCATCATTACGTAGATCAATCATGTGGACGCGACCGGTGGCGTCTATTGAAAACACTCTCGAATTGTCTGGTTCAGCGTGACCTTGTTTTTGGCGTTAAAATATCTAGGACAATTTTCGTTCGTATATCGGGAATGAAGAAATTCTCAAAAATTGCCTCATTGCAACAGACGTAGCGCGCCAATTGAAAGCAAGTCACTTCGTTGCTTGCATCCAGAGCGACAATACCAAATACAGCCATGTTACTGCCCTTATTGAAATATTTGTAAACATACTTTATCGATTTGATGAAACTGCAATATTACACATTGACGTGTGTTTGAAATTTCTTTGAGAGAAGCGAGTTATTTGAAACAATCCATCGGTTATCGACTTAAACAAACTTTCCCTTTGACATTTAACATGAATAATCTTCCGTTGTCATTAGGAGAACGACGGAGATACAGGGTACATACGTCCTTCTCACTCATTGTTTCAGCGAGAAATGGTCGTGGAAATCGTTTAATGCACTTATTCCTAGAGCATAGAGCATGCATAGAGCTATACAATCCTTGCATGATATATGAACCATATCGTTACGGCATCGTTCAACTCTGGATCTGGAAGAGTCAATATTAATAATTTCTGAAAAAGTGGGCGTAAATATGGTACAACCATGCCTATTTGTTGTACAGCAGCTGGTACTAAGCATGCGGTCTAAATTACCAATTTGAAGTATAATTCGATAAAACCCGTTCGAAAGATGCAATTTTTGGTTTATGTCAGGTAAGAGGGGGTGTGACAACTGTTTGGTCTTAACTATTCCATACTTGAACAAAATCTAGAGCAACATTTCAGGTTAATTGACCAAGCAGACAATTTTAATGATTTATGAAAAAGTGATCGTAGATATAGATTGACCACGCCCAGATTTTTTGAAGTTTGAAAGTAACCTTACGAAATAAATTACGTAATTAGAGTCTAATTCGACAAAAGTCGTTTGAAATATAGCATTTTCGTTGATGTGTGGGTGGTAATAATAGTCGTGGAAACTGAGCTCGACTCTAGGAAAAAAATTATTTATAAATATTTAAAATTTGATAAAAGTTCAGAGGTAAATTCACTTCAAAATCGTTTTCGACCAAATAACGGGAAGCTAACTTTATGAACAGCTGTTCATTTCTCATAAAATACCAAACTTACTGCATATTACAATTTGTTTCTGCACATCATCCATCCATTCGTCATGCGAACAAGCTTTCAGAGAGATGGATTGTTTAATAGATTGAGGTATAAAGTATATTTTCTGCAAATAAAGTTAGCTCAGAATCCTCTGTTTAGATAAAAATAGTTCAACAATATAACCTCTTTTCCGTAAAATTTACGCATTGTTTGTTTAAGAATAACGTCAAATTCTTCTATATCCTCAGCCGATGCTAGACGATCTTTGAAAACCGATAGTAGCTCACACATTAAAGCCTGAAAAACACTCCTTCAATTCGAACAAAATGGAAAAACTTAAAAATATAACCTCATTAAAAGCATCATCCGGATAGTATTTAAGGTCATCTAACAGCTTCATTATCATCTTTGGGCTGAACTGATAGTGTGCTCTGCCCTGTATAGCTGGTGTAAATTGTTCCTGTATCTGAAGTGTATGTTTCAATTAACGAAGCAATAACAATGTTTCTTGTGTTTAAGACAATAACAAATAACATAACCCTCCTCCTCCTTCTACCTTTTTAAATAATTCCATAAGTGCCTCAACAACAATTGGCACATTAGGTGCACCCTTAAATCGTGCCACCATTGGCTCCAAACGACGTTGTACTATGTTCAACATGTCAGCATCCGTTGGATTACTCACACGCAATAATTGATTTATGGCAAGAAAACGTGGCGCAATTTTGTTCAAACTGGTGTTAACTGGTGAAATGGAGCCGCATATTTGCAAACCGCTAACATTAATCCATTCCAAGTTGTCAGCATAGAAACCGCAACGTTGTACTAGTTGCAACAGCAACTCAACAATTTCACTTGCCCCCCACGCATCCAAATAGCAGAGATCCAAGTTTTTTAGATATAGAACAATACGCACTTGCTTAGGTTTGTACTCGCGACCACGAACACTAGAGACAGTCATGCAATTCTAGAAAAAAAAACAAAACGAAATTTAAAATTACCCCAATAACTTATAACAATAAAAAAAATAGATGTACCTGCTTCAAACAATGCACAATATAAGCAGGTGTTAACTGCGTGGAACAGTTGATGGTCACTAAATCATAACCCGATTGTTCGGCAACTGCTTGCTGAATTAATAGTGTCTTCGCTGCACCAGATGGACCAACTATTAAAAACGGCACAAGTTCGCACGAGTCCAAAAAACTATGTAGTATGGTTAAATATGACTTCACTTGCGTGGTCTGCACCAGCTGCACTTCCATATCTCTTCCAATAGACTTATAATAATTCTCATCTGATTCAAAAATTTCCAAAGATCCTCGTTCATTGTCAAAGTAGATGAACTCTGCCCGATTCGGATTAGAAATATAAACTTTTGCTCTGTCCAAAATAAAATTGGCAAATTCATTGTGTCGTTCGGTGGCCAAAAAACCAAGTAGTGCCTGGAGCAGTGCGTAGCAAAACTCTTCTTTTGACTGTATGTTGATCATGTGCAAAAAGAGTGAACGAAGCATACATGTTCTACTAAGAACTTCAGAACTGAAATTATATAAAATTTATGCATTTAAATTTGTCTTTTCAACTTTTTTATTAATGCTTTAGTAAAGATTTAATTTTGATCAATAACGCAAACTATATAAGTACAACTATTAATAATGTTATGATAAAGTTTGCGATCGTATCTTTTCTGAGCGAAAAGTTATACTGCGTTTTGCTCAGATGCGATGAAACAATCGTATTTTGTGATTCCCAAATATTAAAAATTCAAAATTGAATTGTTGTACCGTATCATGAGCGCATTCTTTTAAAACAAATGTAATGCCCCTTTTTGAGGATATTATAAAGATTTTATAGAATAAGATGAAATTCAGATCAGTAGCACATTTATAGTAATTAAAGGCATTAAATGGTCTCGGCTAGAGGAACAACATTTTTAAAAAGTATTTTTTTTTTTATTTAAAATTTAAAATTTAATTTGAATTCTTAAGCTTCGTTTTGCCTATGTCTTTTTCGATTTGAGATGAAACTTCAAAGCCTAGGATTAGGTTTTCTTGTTTCTTATCATTGTCAAACGAAAATAATTGACAATGTGTTGGTATTTCTTATTAGACTGACAATTCAAAATGACGTAGTGAAAACCAACTTTAGATTCAGAAAAATTAATCATTGCCGCGTTTCTTTCGCCTTAATATAATGGGATTTTCTGCCGTTATACTGCCGTTTTTTAGTGTTTTTTCAAGCCTATCAACACAATTCTATAACGAAAAGACGGAATACAAAAATAATCCAAATTGCTATAAGATTAACATGACAAAATAGAAAAAAGAAATAAGAAGTATCCGTTGTGTTACGATCAACATAACGACTATGGCAGCGATTCGAATTGTCCTCAAAAAATCCCCTCTAAAAATGAACCCTTTTAAAAAATTCACCTTTTTTTTAAAATTCAAATTTGCAGAATACCCCTTTCAAAATTCCATATTACAGAACTCCCCTTATACGAAATTCTGCTTGCATAAAAAGTGAAAAAGCTAACACATTTTATCAAAGTCAACATATTCTTTTTACTTGTTTTTCATACAATTTTGTGAAGGGGAATTTTGTAGAAGAGAATGTAAATACGAGGAATTTTATAATAATATTTTTTATACCCTAAACCTGAAAGGTCAAGTTATTAACTTTGTGCAAACGTTTGTAACGCATAGAAATAAGCGGGTCCGGTATAGAGTATATATATATTCTTGATCAGCGTGACCTCGTGAGTTAAGCTATTCATGTCCGTCCGTCCGTCTGTGTGTTGTCCGTAAACATGAATAAGAAGGAGTTGAGATAATTGGATGAAAATCGGTGCACATAGTCAAGAACTATGGTGCAAAGATCTGAACTATTGAATATTTTTGAAATCTGCCCACGCACACGTCTACCTCCCATACAACGCAAAAATTGAAAACTGCATAAGTAAGCTCATAAATAACCTACAACAATAATATTTGGTGCGTATGTATTTTATATTGTAACAAACACGCTTTCGAAAAATGGGTGCCATCCGCTGACGGACACACCCACCTCCCATACAACCCAGAAATTAAAAAATCAATAAATAAGTTTATGTTCAACGTATAGAGATAAAAGTTGGTGCGTATATTTTTTTATAGCAAAGCAAAGACATTTTTGAAAAATGGACGTCATCCGCCCACGCACACGCCTACCTCCCACACAAACAAAAACTTTTAAAATTGCATAAATAAGCGTATGTTTGTCTTATAGAGATACAATTTGGTACGTATGTATTTTATAACAAAGAAAATGTTTTTCGAGAAATGGGCGTCATCCAATGACGGACACGCCTACCTCCGATATAACCCAAAAAATAGAAAACTCCATAAATAAGCTTATGTTTAACCTACAGTTATAAAATTTGGCATGTATCTTTTTTATACCAAAAATAAAATGTGTTCAAAAATTGGGCGTTATCCATCACACGTTATCCATTATTTGCTGTAATTTTTTTTATTTGACAAAGTTCGGTTCGGTTTGTGAAATTTGTTTATTTAATCCATTAAAATTTATTCCATCAAGTTGAGAAAATGATATCGGCCTGAGTTGATGACTATACGGGCTCTTTTTATGGCATTTTCCATCACTCTTGCCAGAACTTCGGGCGACAGATTCTTGCAAACGTGGCGAACATTTTCCTTAATGGCTTGAAGAGTCTGAGGCTTGTTGACGTGCAACCGCGACTTCAAAAACCCCATAACAAGAAGTCTGGAGCGGTTAAATCTGGTGATCTGGCGAGATTTAGCGACCCAGAAATGCTTCCTTCAAAATATCGGTTGTAGCTCGAGTAGTGTGTGCCGTTGCACCGTCCTGTTAGAAACACATGTTATATAATTCGGTAATCGTGGCTCTGTAGCGCGCGCCGTTCACAGTCGTCATTTGGCTCGCTACGTTCTCAAAAAAAATGACCCGATGACTCCTCCAGCGTAAACTGCACGCCACGCAGTAACTTTGAGCAGATGTAATGGTTCTTCGTGGATTATACACGAATTTTCGGTGTCCCAGAAACGATTATTTTGTTTATTCACGTAACTGTAAAGATGGAAATGAGCTTCATAGCTCATGATAATTTTCGATGAAAAAGCCTCGGGGGGCCTCGGTAGTCGAGTGGTTAGCGTGCTTGACTGCCAACCCAGAGTTTCCGAGTTCGAATCCCGGTCTAGCCATGGTCCTACGCTTTTACCTTTCTTTAATTCTTTCCCCATTTCTAATCAACTGAAATTAAATCTTCATCAATATATACGACTTTGGAAGTTGTAGTTGGTGGTAGAGATGTTTGTGTAATGAGATTGCTTGATAACTCGAATCGACTGAGGTAAAGGCATAATAATTGCCTCAGATCCAAATTCGATGTTGATATAGCACTCCACCACACTAGAACATTCTACACTTGTTTCTCTTAATTTTCCTTTCTCTCCTTCTTGTCTATCACCCCATTTTACGAACCAAGGCAGACTTGACTGAATAGGTTTGACACCTGAAATCCGTGGTTCAAAGCTTAAAAAAAAAAAAACCGAATTGACATTTGGCGCCATTTGCAAAAGTTATAAAGTGTTCCAATAGTGTGATTATTTTTGCCCCACCTTGTATATCTTCAAATAGTTAAAATACCGCCACGCCTCTTTATAGAGGTTAAAATTCGTCCCTCTTAACAAGTCGATGGTTCACAGCTTGCAGTAGACGCAATCGGTTCACTTTTAGATGCTATTGATCCATCTAACACTGTTTCTGGAGGACTTTAATCTTCCTAGCTTGCAATGGGTTCTTTCAGATGACGAGTTACTACTTTCTTTCAAATGCCACATCTGAAAAAACAAATATCCTTACAAGTTTTCTTTCAGACTCCGACCTTTACCAGTTAAGCGGTGTAACTAACAATATTGTTAGACAGCTAGACCTTGTTTTTTCTTCAGATTCAGATAATTTTGAAGTCTCCGCGAGTAACCAATTACTTTCAACACTCGCTCAGAACCATCAACCTCTATCTCTTACCGTAACTTAGAACAATAACATCATAAAAACACACTTTGAGCACGCGTACAACTTCAACTGGCGGAACACTGATTTTGTAAAACTTGAAATTTTATTCAGTAGAATCGATTTCCAACATCTTTGATAATACTCTCTTCTATGACACAATTTTCAACTTCTTCACACAATCAGTCTCCTTTACTAGGCAAAATAACTTTTCGCCATCTCCTCACTGGTACAATAAGGAACTACTCTCACTCCGTAATAATAGGAACTTTGACGCACTTATTTGATTTCTCGTTCCTTCCTTGACAAGCTATCTTCACGCCTATAAACTTTTTTCTGCACTTTGTCGAAATCAATATGAGTCTTATCGTGCTCATATTCAAAAGTCTCAAAATCTCTATATCTAACCTTTATTAGACCCTTCTTCGAATTTGCCAGCCATGTTCGGTGTCCCTTCTACAACACCCATTCAAGGCAAATCGATGCCGTTCAACAAAGATTAATTCGTGTCGCTCTTCGTAGTTTTCCCGTCTGAAGTTGATTAAAATGCAAACTCTTGCAAAATGAAGGGAAGTTGCCGATAGTCCCTTCATGTATAACTAGTATGTGGAGCCATTAACTACACAGCACTACTCCAATTAATATCTTTTCATACCAAACCACACAACCTTAGGTTTATACCCTTATTTCTCCTTATCTTTCACTGCAACGGCTATGGATGCAGTGAACCTATAATCAGAGTGCTTTGGTTAACGAATAATAATAACGAATAATAACCAGATCTCGACTCCAAAATATCCTTCTTTACTCCAACGCCACTTCTCAATGTCTTCTTACAATTAAGATATGATACCATTTTAAATTAAGATGCTCCCTGTTAATATTAAGTTTTAGTTTTTAAGTATTAAAACTGCTTGTATTAAGCTTAACCAATAAATAAATAAACTCGTTGTCAAAAAGTAAGCATTAGTGCCACAAATGTGTTGATTGGACTAGTATTAAAACGAAAGATTACCTTCTCAAAAGAGTGGGCAGGTGCAATTCTTATTCATTCCATACAAACATACAAATTTCAATGTTATTCTTAAAGATATAACTTACTGAGTACTCTCCTTTTCTATCCACTGCGCTGCAGGCACAAAAAGTTCCTCGACATAGGAACGCAGTAGATCGCCGAATTCCTCTTTAGCTAATTTCGAGTTAATTATTTGGTTTTGTGGAAAGTTTTCATAACTACAAGGAAAGTTTTTAATGAATTAGAATTCGATTATATTGTAAAATTGTGCGTCTCAGTTTATACTTCATATTTATTATTCCCATGCGTGATATTGTAGCTGGCGAAGCATGTCGTACATCATCAGTTTCGAAAATAAAGTTGACATTGTTTCCAAATTGTATGCGCCATCCCGACGGTAGCGTCAGCAGTCTGCAAAAAATAATTTAAAAAATTTATTTATTTAATTTTCAAATGAAAGACGAAATAATTTATTAAAAATTGCAATGATTTTATTTTTATCATTTTAGCTAACGCCCGAAGAAGAAACTCGCAACAAAATGTTAATGCGCGAACGTGATCGTGAACGCAAGCGCATGAAACGTATGAATCCCGAGTATCGTAAACTAGAGCAAGAACGTGATCGTGATCGCAAGAAGGCACGTCGTGCCAATGAAGCATTCAGACAGCTCGAAAAGCTACGCG
Source organism: Tetanocera ferruginea (assembly GCA_958299015.1). NCBI lineage: Eukaryota > Metazoa > Arthropoda > Insecta > Diptera > Sciomyzidae > Tetanocera > Tetanocera ferruginea. The sequence continues at coordinate 107,097,121 of OY282641.1, forward strand.
ACAAACTACGAAAGGAACGTAAAAAAGGAATCATTGTAAATAATTCACTGCCTTCAGAGTTTGTGGCCATTACACCAGCATCCGTAGAACCAGAAGTGATCATAAGTGATAATATAACGACAACAACCGCACAAGGCAACAACAATAACACAACTAATGCTGTCAGAAATGGCAATAATAATGGTACCACAACAACAGTCACATCAACGAACACAAGTGGCTCCACCACCTCGACACATGTTCCACAACTCAATAAAGGACTTTTATACCCACCACCAGGCTTTGCCCATCACCCGTTGCCCATTGCTGGCGTTACCCTTATGCCACAGCTCTGTCATCCAATCTTGCATCAAAATTTGAGCGCATCCTTGTATCCAGCTAATGGCATCAAGCAAGAATTTATTCAATCTGAATCAACTTCTTCAAACCCTGGTGGTCAGATGACAGGTGGCAACGCAACCGGTGAAGAACAAGAAGTAGCATTAATCGAGCCGGAAATAATACTGCAAACCTCTGCAGATATTATAGCGGCTCCACATCATTTCCACAATCACGCACATACGCATCACTTGCACCAACAACAATGTAGCATGTTTCAACATATGACACCGCAAGCGCACATGTCGCACATGCGATTATCTCATGCGCATGCCCAGCCACCTCCACCACCACATGCGAATGCTGCTCAGCAGCAGCAACAACAACAACAACAACAACAGCAGCAGCAGCAGCAACAACAACAACAACAGCAACAGCAGCAACAACAGCAGCAGCTACAACAACACTATGCGTCCAATAAAGGTTCTTAATGACTTACGTAACGACTAGGTTGCGATAGACCAAACGACCGATTGGTTGAGGTGTAAATCTTAAAATGCAATTTTTTATTATTTAACAATACATACTATAAACGGCAAATAGTTTGCTATAATTTTAAGTGCTTCTAAGTAGACGCCATCTTTGATTGATTTTTCATGATTCAATAACTAGACTTATTATATTTTATTTTAATTCATGTAATACTATTCATGTTGCAACGGTTTTAATAATTTTTGATAGCAACAATTTTGCAAACGTCTTCAATAATTGTAAGTTAATATTTTCATAACATATTTCAAATTTAAATTAAGTTAAAAATAATTCATATTTTTATGTTTTTTATCATTTTACATGCAAACATTTTGCTTAAACATCTGAATATGAACTAATTTTAAGAATTAGCACTTAACAATAAAATTATTATATTTACATACGAATGACTATATATATATATATATATAAAGTAAAATTAATTATGATGCAATTAAATATTACGAATTTACCGCAAATAAATTGTATTCAAAGAAAAAATTGTATTCCTTTGTTTGTATTGCAGAAGAAGCTTAAGTTGAAAAATGGTTGTATATCGTGCTCTTTCGTAACAGAATAAGAAGTTCGAAACAAAAAGAGAATTTTTGCACAAAGAAAATTGTTTTTAAAAATTACGCTTAAAATGAAAAAAAAAATTAAATTTACGTAGCGAACATAACTAGCGCCCGGGGCAAAACAATTTTTTGGCGCCCCCAATGAAATAATAAAACTTATTATATATAATTTTACAATCAGCACTATGCGCCAAAAACCAAAAAATATCTCTTCACGACAGCTCATTATATTTTTTATAGATTTGGGGTCTCTAAACCCCGGAAAATCGGAAAAAAAGTTTTTATAGTTACGTGTTTTTTTAAAGGTTTGTTTTAAAGTCGCATATATTAAAATCTATCTTGTAGACCACTTGTTCTATATTAATAACCACGCCTATCAAGGAGAAAAAAAACAAATTGGCCATTTCAGCCCTTGAAAGGACTTGGACCGAGCTTCTTATGATCAATTGTGTTGTGTGTGTTATTAAATGTTTGCACACAATTGACCGAGAACTGGACCTACATGTTTTATGCCGACTCCGAACGGCATTATTAGCTTTACATGGCATTATTTACTCCATGAGGTTTGCCGTTGTCTGCAGAGAGGTGGTGACTGATCAGAAAAATTTTTTATTGAAAAAACTTATCGCCGCGTCTGGGGATCGAACCCGAGCTCCGAGCAATCTAAGCCACACACTTAACGTGCATGCCACGGTCACCTATCAAGGTAAACATAGGCCTATCAAGGTAAGCCTAATGAAATTTCTAATTTTTTACATGTTTGTTCAACAAATTTTTACATTTGGATGAGTAGTTTTTGCACTATCAGAATTTAAGAATTCATAAAAAATCGAAAACTCCAAAAAGTGGTTAATTTTACCATTTGATCTTAAAATCTAATTTTTAATAGAGAATATAAACTATCGCCGAAAGAAATTCGTGCAAAAATACGGTCAGGAGATGCATTTGAGTGAAGACACTAAGATTCGACATTGTACGTATTTTACATATTTGATTCAATTTTACACTAATTGATACATTAATACTGAAATATTAATTTTAAGTGCAACTCTCAGGTTTAGAAAAACATCTTCTCCATAAGAGGTTATAAAGGTAAAAGCTCTTATGGAATTTTAAATTCTATTTCTTTTCTACTGCGAAGAAGCATATTGCAGTCACATAATTCGACATGAAGTCCTGTACCATTTAAATCTGTATTATAAAACTCATCCAAATTTTTACAGTTCTCTTCAAGATTGATATCCGGATTATCCTTACTTAATAAATTTTCAACGTCCAGTAAATACCAAAATTTGGAATGCAGATCCCTTAGTCGTATAAATTGTGAACTTATTTCCTGCTGCACGCGATCAAGAACGCTTTTCATAACGCGTGATTTTTCGCTTTCTGCGAAAAGGCCAACTCCTCGAGTCAATCCTCCGGACATTTGTCGGCGACATTTAATATGGATTGTTGTATCGATTCCCCATTTTTTACAAAGGTTCTTAGCCTTTTCGATAACCTTTTCACAAATCTCGTTACGAATTTCTGCAAGTTTAGTCGTCAATTATTTGAGATCATGGAACGCTTCTCTAAACTTCATTTTAGGACTTTGTAATCTGAGCTGCACACGATCAATTATCTTAAAGAGTTCATGCCAGAAATAGACTGAAGTTATGATATTTGAGTTTGGCATATTTTGCAATAATATTGCAGCTTCGTTTCTGGTACCACTGGTGGCAGTATTTTCATCTGCTAATTTTTCTAAAAGTTCAACGTATTTTCCAAACCATCGACAATAACGCTAATCGCTTGCGCTCTGGCGCTCTATCGTGTTACAGATTCACGTTTAACAGTTTTTTTTTTAAGCATTTTTTAACAATTCCCATCGTGATAATGTTGAATATGTTATTTTTTCTATAATTCTTTGTTGAACGCTAGATATGTGACCTATCATAAAGCCAGTATTATCATAGCATTGTACTCTACAGTTGCAAACTTAATTATTGAATTAATTAAGTTAAAACAAATTTTTTTGTAAAATTTTGTTTGTCTTGGGAATGATTTGGCGACCCTCTGCGAGTTGCACCCGGGGCATGATAGACCCTCCTTCCCCCATCGCTACTCTACTGTTACGTAGTAAGTTCTTCATTTAATCAAACGACTTATTTTCAAAAATACGAATTTAAAGGTAATGTTTTCAAAACTCTAATTTTGATGCACATTACCAAACAAATAAATAAATACAAATTTGGTGTAGACAATTTAAGAAAAAATTAAATCAATTTTTACTTAAATTTTTAATTTGATATCTTCTTTCGTAACGAAGTTACTCATAAAATCTAATCGTACAAATTATAAATTAATAATAACTACTACATAAAAACAAGTAAAGAAAGTCTAAAGTCGGTCTAGGCCGACTATGAAATTCCCTAAACCCACTTTTCAAAAACAAAAAAAACTTTTATTGTAAATGGGACTGTCCGTGTGCGGATGAAGCCTTTATTTTTTATGCATTTAAATGTTGATGAAAAATTAACACATACCAAGTTTTATTCCTGTCGCTCACAGTTAATGCATTTATTGTGCTTTCGCTATGGGAGGTAGGCGTGTTCATGGACGGACTACTCCCACTTTTTGAACACATCTTAGTTTTGGTATAAAATACATACATACCAAATTTAATTTCTCTATGACAAACATAACCTTATTTATTGAGTTTTAAACTTTTTGGGTTGTATGGGAGGTAGGCGTGTCCGTGGGCGGATGATGTCCATTTTTCAATACCATCTTTTTTTTGTTATGAAAAACACGCGTGCCAAATTTTGTTTCTGTAGGTTAAACAGAGGCTTATTTATTGCGTTTTCAATTTTTGGGTTGTATGGGAGGTGAGCGTGTCCGCGTGTCGAAAACGACTCGTATATGTTCAAAAATTCGATAAAATGCTAGCTGGGCGTAAGCGAATGACGTCCATTTTTCGAAGACATCTTTGTGTGGGTATAAAACACATACATATCAAATTTTATTGTTCCCAGCCCAGCTAGCATTTGGAAGACTGTTTTGCTGACAATCGCCTAAACGAGTCTTTTTCGAGTCCCCTTGACGATCAACAAAAACAAAATACATGTCATGTGCGAAAGCATATTTTACTCCGCTCAACGATCAAAAACTGACTGCATTTTTTCAAGGCAACTTCTTGGAAATTGAACAAAGCGTGTGCAGAAGCATATTTTGATCGGCGAGGCGATAGAAAAGAAACTATTTTCTTTGTGGAAACTAACGGGAAATTGGACAAATTCAAACAATCATATTTTTCACGTCACATAGCTCAGTTTCGACGCAGCAATCTCGGTGTAAAGTCAACTTTTCTGTTTGTGAAATTTTTTAACAAATTCAAGTAGTTTTCGCTTATACTAACTTCAAAATATACACAAGATTAAACATCACTTGTCCCAGCCTGCATTTTATGAAATTGTTGAACATATAAGAGTTGTTTTCGATTCTCCTCCATTGTGCAATCATTTTCTGATCAAAAAAGACTCTTTGTTCGGGAGAAATTGGTACCCTACACGCGACTCTTCTTGAAGAGTCATTTTCGAGTCGTATTTTAGTCTTTTTTTGGTATTTTTAAGATAAAAAACGACTCGAATATGACTCGAAAATGAATCGTATTTTAATCATATTTTGGTATTTTTAAATCGAAAAATGACTCCAAAATGACTCGAAAAGGAATCGTATTTTAATCATTTTTTTATCATATTCAAGATTAAAAATCGACTCGAAGAAGACTCTTCAAGAAGAGTCGCGTGTAGGGTACCATTTTCACCCGAACAAACAGTCTTTTTTGATCAGAAAATGAGCTCACACGCGACTGTCACCATCGCGGAGGAGAGTCGAAAACGACTCTTATATGTTCAAAAATTCGATAAAATGCTAGCTGGGACGAGTGATGTTTAATATTGTGAGATCTTGTGTGTATTTTGAAGTTAGTATAACCGAAAACTATTTGAATTTGTTAAAAAATTTCACAAACAGAAAAGTTGACTTTACTCCGAGATTGCTCTGTTGAAACTGAGCGATATGGCGTGAAAAATATGGTTGTTTGAATTTGTCCAATTCCCGTTAGTTTCCACAAAAAAAAATAGTTACTTTTCTATCGCCTCGCCGATCAAAATATGCTTCTGCACACGCTTTGTTCAATTTCCAAGAAGTTGCCTTGAAAAAATGCAGTCAGTTTTTGATCGTTGAGCGGAGTAAAATATGCTTCCGCACAGGACATGCATTTTGTTTTTGTTGATCGTCAAGTGGACTCGAAAAAGACTCATTTAGGTGATTGTCAGCAAAACAGTCTTCCAAATGCTAGCTGGGATGAGCTGAGTTATGCAGTTTTCAATTTTTGCGTTGAATGGAAGGTAGGCGTGTCCGTGGGCGGATTCCAAAAATATTCCAAAGTGTAGATTCTTGGGTCCATGTAACCATGTGTACCAAGTTTCATCCAATTATCTCAACTCCTTCTTCTTATCCTGTGTATACGGACAACGGACAGACGGACGGACGGACATGGATAGCTCGACTCACGTGGTGACGCTGATCAAGAATATATATACTTTTCTATACCGGACTCGCTTCGTTCTATGCGTTACAAACGTTTGCACAAAGTTAATTTACCCTGACCTTTCAGGTTTAGAATATAATAACCAGTTTTAAAATTATGTTTTTCCGAACCTTCTAAAGGAAAAAATACAATTTTTGTAAAACCTGCGCTTTAATCGTTTTGAAATTTGGGTGAGAGAAAGTTTTTGAGTATTTATTTTTCGAAACGCTTGATTTTCTTTCTAATGTGATGACAGTCACTCTTACCAGGTTTGGTATGTACATTAAGCCGGATCGAAATTTAGATATCGCCGGACACCAACTCAAAAGTAAGAGGGACTCTTTAAAACTATTTCTGCATCATTTTTTTTGGATCGGAGAAATCCCCACGGAGCGGTTTTGGTTCTCCTAAACCCTTTTTTTGACTAAAAAATCAAGTTTTTTGCCTATAACTTTTTTTTTTCTTCAGAATGCATACCCAAGATAAGCAAAAAAGTTAAGATTGTGATAGTACACAAATATTGGTTAAAAAAAATCTTGAAATTTGTTGTCCTTACAAACTCTTTTGAGACCCCAAAAAGTCGATTTTTCATCATTTTCGAAAAGATGTTTTTTTTTAAGCACATGTAGTAATACGGACATAGTATTACTACATGTGCCCGGAATAAATAAACGTAAATAATTATTAAATCAATTATGCGTAAAAACTTTATTTCAGCTTTATTCGTCCAATGGCTTTTATTAAAACAGTTTTGTAAAAGAATAATAAGAACATAAGTAATAAATAATAATAAATTAACTGTATATATATAAGGTATATCTTCGACTTGGCCGAAGTTAAAATACCCCCACGGCCGATTCTTAAAGGCAAAAAAATCTTAAATTCGAGCAATTTTTGTATGAGATTTTAAAAGTTTAAAGGTTAAACACATCAAATGGTTTTCCTGTAGCTTAAATATAAGCCTTTTTATAAAGTTTTCAACTATGGGGTTGTGTGGGAGGTTGGCGTGTTCGTGGTGGTTTCAGTTTTGTAGCTTAAATATTAACCTTTTTGTATAGTTTTCACTATTATGGTCTCTATGGGAGATGGGCGTGTTAGCAGATTGATGCCGCCCATTATTTTAACACACCTCAGTTTTAATATAAAACACAAAAATACCGAATTTCAGTTGTGTAGCTTAAATATTAGCTATTTATTTAAATAAATAAATATTGGGAAGTGGGTGTGTCCTAAGGCGGATGACACTTACTTCTCTTCCCCGATTTAGTTTTGATATAAAATACAAATGTGTCAAATTTTTTACCTGTAGCTTAAAGAAAAGCCTATTTATAGAGTTTTCAATTTCCAGGTTGTATGGGAGGTGGGCGTGTTAGTGGTTGGATGACGCCCATTTTTTCAACACACCTCAGCTTTGATATAGAATACACAAATACCGAGTTTCAGTTCAGTTCTAACTTTAATATAAGCCTCTTTATAGAGTTTCCAATTTTGGGGTTGTATGGGAGGTAGGCGTGGTTTTCATCTGATTCAGCCCATTCTCGAACTTGATCTTAGTTTTTTAGAAAAAAGCTTAAATATCGAATTTCAGTATGATAGCTTCAAAATCACGGCTGCAATCATGTCCGCAGACAGACAGACAGACAGACAGACAGACGGACAGACAGACAGACAGACAGACGAACAGACAGAAAGACGGACAGACAGACGGACATGGCTAAATCAACTCAGGCGGTGATGCTGATCAAGAATATATATACTTTTCTATACCTACCACGCCTCCTTTTTATACCCTTACGCAGTACGCGTGGGGGTATAAAAATCCAACAAATACGAGATATGCTAAAACAACAACATCAACACACAACTTTAAACATACATACTTTCGGTCAACGACGGGAAACCAAAGCATAATTATGTTTCAAAGATTTCTTACCTATTGTCATCGAGTACCGAATTTAATGCTTCAATCCACTCTGGATCAATGTTACCATCGCAAATAATCCACGAATGCACATGCGAAGGTTCAGAGTTTACTGTTACAGCTGTTGATGTAAGAACACCGTCCTGCCATTGTCTTGTGTCGGGATCAAGACGACCTAATAGCTGCACGCGTTGCATTGATTTAGGACTAATAGTGTGGCAGCGTATTGTGCCGCTTAAAGGTGAAACTTTAGCGGATGACAATGAAGCAACCAGTACTAATGCCTGACGTAATAAAGCAATCACAGTTGATTTGCCGCAACCCGGTGGTCCAACAATAATCACTCCCATGCGCTTGACTAGCTGTTCGTGTAGTTGCAAAGCCTTCAAAATCTGCAGCTCATTGGCACAAAGACCAAGTGGTGCGAATGAGTCTGCAAGTGCCTGTTGCAGAGCAGATATGGGCTGCACGCTGTTATCTACTTCTGGAAATACAGTGGCCAACAACATTTCAAAACGTGCCACATCATGTAGCGCCAACTTAGACATAGTCGACGAACGTAAACACTGCACGACGAGTGAAAGTTCAGCATTTGCGGCAGAGTCGCCAGTGTCGCGTGTCGAATTGTTGCGCAAGCGTTCACTCAATACTTCACCGCAGCTGAGCAGTATTGTTTTCAACTCTCTAAGACCCCAGTCGTAATGCCGTTGACTGGAGAGCATTTTAGCACTTAGATCAAAGAGTTCAACGATACGATCGCCAATTTCTGATGCCAGCTGAAAACCTTCCACAAACAACATGACGCGTGCGATCTCGTGCGGTTGTGGCTGCTGCATGACAATAGGACGAAACAGAGCCTGAATGTTGCCAGGCAGTTTCTGACGGCCACCGTAATTCGCACCAGCAGGATTAAGGGTCACAAAAATGCCGCAGTGTTGATTCAATTTAATCTGTTCAATTTTAGTTTTTCTTTTTTAATATTCTGGTCTAATTTTAAAGTTTCAATGCTTACACTTTTATCGCCAATGTGCACCATATCCTGTTTATCCTTCAAGGCGCTTTGTATCGGTTGAATGAGCATTGAAATAGCAGAAAGAGTGGCTTCCTGCAAACGATTAAATTCATCAAAACAGCCCCAAGCTCCACAGCGTACCAGACCAGTTAAAATAAGACTCATCGACTCGGTATCCACATTCTGCAAGGATAAATTAAACAAAAGCATACAAATATAAAGTAAATTCCATATACAATCATTAGAATGATCATTAGAACGGCCATCATGTCAGCAGCTTGTCTGTGAATCAAAAAGTCAGCACTTATTTTGTTGTGCACGAACAAACTTATGATGCCAGCATTTCATTGGAGGTACTCTAAAGGCACTTTCAAAAGATCTTAAAAAGGCTACAAATTTCTTTAAGAGATAAGCAAAACTAAAAAGAATAAGAGTAACTGCTGACTCAAAGCTTTCCAAGAGAGGCCTTTTAAAGCAATTCAGAGTAAACTTAATTGAAGTACTTTTTTCAAGCAATGTTAAAATTACAATGGTGGGTTATACGTGGGGTCAGCACTTTTAGCTGACTCAAAATTAAAGGAAAAGGCTTAATTTACAAAAGACTATTTTTCTTTGCAATAATTCGGGTTTTCCTTATTCGTAAGAATTACTTACATAATTTCGTCCTCAAAAACGTAAATACATCATTTTTTTAAGTAAAAGCTTTAACCTTATTTGAGAAAAATATATACTTAATTTGAAACGTCTTGACTTTAGAATAAATCGATTCCTTTCAAATAACAAAGGGGTATTAATATTTAAAACAAACATAATTATTTCCCTTAATCGATGGTAATACTTGAAAATTTTTAGAAAAATGTTCCTTTAAACAAAAGATAAATATCCATACTTTTAGGTTAAACGTTTTACTTCATTCAAGTATTTTTAATATTTGTTTTAAAATCGTCTTGACTTTAAAGCAATTTCATTACCGTTTTTTTTCAATTACTTTTTTACATACTTTTGAGCGATAAGTAAAATTTTTCTTAGAATTATGTGTGCAATTCTTGAAAATTCATTTAACCTTATTTTGGGTTTGTTGTCCGTACGGCTATGCAAGGCTTAACCCTTTGACACGGGTATGAAATCTAGCGGAAAGAAAAATATGGGAACGACTTTGTTTTGTTAAAAAAGTCTATTATTACCCATTTTTAAAGTTTTTTGTAGAAAAATGTCCTGGGTGATGGACATTATTATACACTTGTCTAATTCATTTCAACACTTGTTTTGATAAAAATTTCCAAAAACAATTTAAAATTTATGGAATACTTTTGTTTTAATATAGATAAGGATAAATACAAAACTAACTTTTTTTAAAAAAATCAAACCCTATAATATATTTTTTTAATTTTATTAAAATTGTTTGCTACAATTTCGTTTACGTTGCCTCAATTTCGCCTCTAAACTATGAACGAAATTAATCACTTCACAACAAAACAATAAAAAATATGCATTAGTTGGTTGACCATGAAATAAATAACGGAATAAAATTGAAATCAGACGATTTTATGTATAGGCGAGTTAGCAACAGTGGTGACCGTGGCGTGCAGGTTAAGTGTGTGGCTTAGCACGCTCGGAGCCCGAGTTCGATCCCCAGTCGCGGCGAAAAGTTTTTTCAATAAAAAAATTTTTCTGATCGGTCACCACCTCTCTGCAGACAATGGCAAACCTCAGAGAGTAAATAATGCCATGTAAAGCTTCTTGAGAACATGAGCCGTTCGGAGTCAGCATAAAACATGTAGGTCCAGTTCTCGGTTAATTGTGTGCAAACATTTAATAACACACACAACACAATTGATCATAAGAAGCTCGGTCAAAGTCCTTTCAAGGGCTGAAATGGCCAATTTGTTTTGTTTTTGTTTTTTGTTTGAGTAAGCAACAGGCTTACAAATCGATGTACAGTAAAGTCTACACCACTCGCCAAAGGGTTAAATATCCTTAGAAATTCCAAATTGCCGTGTAGTTGGCATCACGGCATCACTTGTGTACTTTGTCAACTTTTTTTCCTAGAACCTTATCTAAGATTTTTTTATAGCGCAAACATCAATGGTAGGCTACTTAAGCATTTAAGCAGGGCTTCACCACCGTTCTTGAAGAAATCAAAAGGTAGGCGAGTTCCAAGGTTCCCACCCAATAGCTCACATGATATAATACTGGATATTATTTATATTCTCGGTTCTGCATCATAGTCTCGATTATGAAACCAACATGAGTGCTCCTTCCACAACATTAGTATACTCTGTATATCCATCCCTAGAATCCCGTCTTACTGATTGCAAGCAGAGACTTGGTCATATCCTAAAGTATAACATATAATAACGGCCAGGTGTCATATCTTTTATTGTTTTTTTATTTCATTTAAAGATGGTCTGAAGCAAGTTTTGAATGTAAAAATATGCATATTATATACTGCACCATTAAAAGTTTTGAAAAGCTTTAATTTATTTTTATAAACACTTTTTTACATTTCTTTTCGTGTATTAAAGTTCACATATTTTAGCTAGAATATTTGATTTAAACCATTAAAAAAAGCAAATTAAACCATCTTTTTTCAATGACACAAAGCGTACACAATTTGAAATTACAAGACAATAACAAGCAAGAAATCATTGGATATTATCAGTATTTTGTATTTCCACCCAATGCATTTATAACTGTTGTTTACCAAAAAATTGACCAGCTTTTGGGTCACAGAAGATAGAATATTTCGCCAGATATCCTTAAGTTTTCTTTTAAGTTCGGGTTTGCTGGTTGGATTGGTATTTTTGAACTTATTATTTAACTCATCCCAAAGATGCTCAATGGGATTGAGATCCGGTGACTGCGATGGCGTTTTTAACTGCTTTGGAGCGTTGTACAACAGCCATTTCCGCACAATGTGGAACGTGTGCTTCAGATCATTATCTTATTGGAAATAAAATGATGGAAGGAGATGTAGTTTTTCGGCTGACTATCGCATTTTTCGTCGTTAGAACTCCATAACTATACGTTACCTCCTCCGTGTTTGATAGTAGCACATAAGTTTCGTTTTTGTATTTCTGTATTTGACTTCCTCCAAACAATTTGCCTTCCATCGGACCCAAATATGTTGATTTTAGTTTCTTCTGTAAACATAACGGACTCCCAAAAAGTCAGCGTCTTATTAACATAAGCCAGACCAAACTACAATCGTTTTTTTTTTATATGCAGGTGAAATGTAAGGTCTTTTTCTAGCCACTCGGTTATCGGGTGGTTAGTTTATCATTGTAACTACTTCTGACGACATTTTCGGGATACTTGTTTTGGGATTAGAGGTTACTTAACAAACAATAAAGCGCTCATCTTGTACACTACGTATTTTTTCTCTGCCTCTAGTAGGATTGTTTTGTATTGTTCCTTCGTATCGCCACTTGTTTATTTTTGTTTATTATTTTCTGGACCGCAGAATGTGTCCTTCCAACATTTTCTCCAATTTCGCGATATGAGTTTTCATCACAGCAGAGTTTATAATAAGTTTTCGAGTAGAAATATCCGTTTGTTTTCGTCTGTGGTCCATTTTTATAATAACTTGAAAAAAACAAATTTTAAACTGCCAGATAACATTAAGAACCGTGTGTGCTATTGCAATTTTAAAAATTTTTCTCGATAGCGAGAACGATTTAACAAGGAAATAAGCAGAGTGTACGCTCAATTTTGTGTTATTGAAAAAGGGCTTTTTTTTAGTTGTTGTTTGAAAAAAAGGTGGTTTAATTTGTTTTTTTAATGGTTTAAATCAAATATTCTAACTTAAATAAACAAAAAAAAAAAAACAATTAAAATGTGGTTTTAGTGCTGGTAAAATTAAAGCGTTTCAAAACTTTAAATGGAATAAACTTTCCCGGGAGGCAAACTGCCCAAAAAATATTTGCATTTTTTGAAAAAGTATTTAAAAACATCTCAACTTTACGAGTTGCACTGAACCAGGCTAGAAAACATTTGATGTGGTGTCCTCCACTACCGCACTATGGGTAATACCAATTACCAATTACGTAGGGAAATGGAAAAAAATCCCAGAACTTTAGTTTGTTCAGAACCGCCAGAGAACAGTTGCGTCGTTATTAAAATATCAGCTGTTTGGCAATTTGATTGAAAAGAAGAACGGCGCAAACTCCAAGAGAGACAATAAATCAGTCAGAGAGAGACAGTCAACCTGTGTGCAAAAAGGACGTTAATGTATTTTATGTCATTATTCATAGAATTTTCAGTTAATTTGTTTCCATAAATGTACTAAAAATGCAAGACGGTAAATGTACATTTTATATTCCTTATAATTCAAAACAATTTTTTTAAAATGTAGTTTTCTCATTTTCTACATTTTTTACTTTCATGATGAAGAAACGATTTGAAGGAACAATTATGTAACTGCAAATGAGGTTTAATACAGCAGATCAAATTAATACAATGAAACCCACGTGTGCAATTTAAATTTATTTCAATTTAATCATTGTTTTTTCATACCGTCGATATGTGCTAAAAAAGTTCGAACCATATCGCACACTAAATACAAAACAGTCACAACTCAAAAAACATGACTTTTCAGGAGAAGCGAAAAATAAAACCCTTTGGTTGATACTACAGAAAAAAAGCAATTTTCATTTAAACACACAAACTTCATTCTTCCATTTAATGAAGAAAATAATGAAAAAGATTGTGAGATATGTGTGTTGTGAATTGATTTATAACAAAAAGTCGGTATAAAAAAATTTTGAGTTGTGACTGTTTTGTATGTAGTGTGCGATATCTTTCATATGCACACACGGGCTTTCATACCTATCTTTATATGGATATTCAGCTTTATTTAATGAAGATGTTGATGTTCACAGATAAACTCTATTTTGTTCAGAAACCTTCAATAAACCTTGATAAAGAAACAAGAATTTTAAATCTAAAAATCTTTGTAACTATTGATACTAAAAAGCTATATTAAGATATTTTTATTAATAATACCGTAAATCTCACACAAAATTATAAATCAACATGAAATTTAAGAATACTACATTTACAAAAATGAAAAATTCTGCCAAAAATAGTTTGTTTCTCTCTTTTTAAATATGTTTTGATTGCTGCAGAATAAAATTTTTCCCAATCTCTTTCATATGCATTTTCAAATGATAGTAAAAGGAGACAATAAAAAATAAAAAAAAAAACATAAAAAAAACAAATTGGTCATTTCAGCCCTTGAAAGGACTTTGACCGAGCTTCTTATGATCAATTGTGTTGTGTGTGCTATTAAATGTTTGCACACAATTAACCGAGAACTGGACCCACATGTTTTATGCCGACTCCGAAAGGCTAAAGTTTATGTTCTTAAGAAGCTTAACATGGCATTATTTACTCTCTGAGGTTTGCCATTGTCTGCAGAGAGGTGGTGACCGATTAAAAAAATTTTTTATTGAAAAACCTTTCGCCGCGAGTGGGTATCGATCCCGGGCTCAGAGCATACCAAGCCACACATTTAATCTGCATGCCACGGTGTCCACCATAATATTAAATATACATAAAATAATTTTACATGACAATTTAACATATTAAAAGTTTTCTTCTTATTACTCCGTTCACGCCTGTATATATGACTGTGTTAAAATCGACAGTGACTCAGAAATTTTGATTCCCAGAAATATCATGTTCAATTCATTGCTCAGCAATCGATGCAATTTGAATCACTGTGCATCACTAACTTACCTCATCACAATTGAATACCAAGACTAATCGTCCCAGCATAGCTCCCAAAGCCTTAACACATTCCGTCTTTCCTGTGCCAGCCGGTCCAAAAGGATTACCACCCAGTCCCATGTGCATTGCCTGCGTAAGTATGAGATAACATTTCTGCGTTAGACTGGTGCTCACCAGTTTGTTAGGATTTCCTAGAAACTCATATGAATATTCGAATTCGGCATAAACAATGCGAATAACAACTAGGCGACCATCCTTGCCACCCAAATAGAACTTTAGCTGCTGCAACCAATGCCAATCGCTGACATGCATAACATTGTTGCTCTTAAGCTCCTCCACTATGGTCACATAGTGTACCATATCGAAGAGCAAGGAGCGCAGCTTAAGCTGCTGCAGTTTGTCGCTTGTTTGGGTTTTCAGTACCGTAAAATGCGTAATTTCATCATTTAAGGATTTCAGCAGCTTCGGCAAAGACATCGAGGCAATTGATTTTTCCGCCTGTTTAGTGAAATGTATGGAACGTGCGGTGGACAGTACCTGAATGGGATATTTTTGCAGTGTGGCTGCAGTAAAACAATCCGTCTCTTTGTTGTGACACTCGATAATTTGTGACTGCAGTGCAAACTGAATGGACTGTACTAGATTATTAAGCCAGACCTGAACAAACAAAGAAGCATCGATTAGATGTGCATGCAATGGTAATTAGAAAGCTTTAACCTCAATGGAGCCCTGCATGTCAACGGGATGTGCTAGAGTTAGAATATCTCCTTCAGCACTTTTTACAGCGATTATTGTGTACAGCTGTTTTTCGCCCTGCATGGACTGTTTAATGCCCAAACTATGACAGCCAGGAAAGAGTTTGCGTATGTGCCGTTGTATGACTTCGGCATCCTTAGCAGCCTGGCCTAATATTTCCAAGAGGTCATCATCGCCGAGAAAGTAGAAGCGAGGAAATGAATTTCGTTTATCCTAAATTAAACAAGATCAAAGGCTTAAGACCACATCACAGACAGTAAGCAACACCCGTTAAGAACAAGTTGACTGACTTACCATTATATAGGATATCAAGTTGTTTTGACATCTCATGAGTTGAGACTCTAGTGAGTTGATTATCGTCGATATATTGTTAATTTTTATTAGAGAAACAACGCGCGGATCAACCTGAATCTCACGCATAACAAAACGAAAATCTTTGTCTATGCGTCGGAATAAAGCTTCTTCATTCTTTAGGGTGCCGGCACCGAAAACGGGTTCCAAATAAACCCACCTTTTAATAAAAAAAAATTATTTATACATTTCATATGTCTGTAAATAAAGGCACAACCTGCGCTGAGATTGACTCAGACTGGTCAAAAACGTATCCAACGCATTCAGACGACTCTCCCACAACTCCGCCTGGTCAGAGAATGAATCGAAAGCAGCGGAATTCTTTGCAGATTGTAGCAAAGACTGGTTATCACCTATTTTTGTGAGTATTTCTTGGTAGTCCTTAATCAGTGACACATTATTGCCTGACGAATCGGAGTGTGTGATAAGTTTTAAGTTTGCCGTAACTGACCATTGATCCAGTTCGGTCAATGCTTGACGCACAATTTGCTCTGAAGCGGCTTGCTTGACGACACTCTAAGCAAAAGACCAAATTTAGTTTGGATCACGTTTAGAATACACTTTCAACTTACCATAATCTCTGTTGCAGCGTGCAGTAGTGCAGCTTGATCCTTCAAAATATCGCTCACCATTATGCTATGCATTGGCTTGGCATCTGGTTTCTTGAGCAGCATAAAAATCGTTGCCCAATGACGCTCATTTAAAGCATCGGACTGCAAATGTTGCAGAACTGGCAACACCTGTTGCAGCTGCTCGACGCTCTGGCGAATACGCTTCGAGGGCAAATCGATGGAGGAGTGCACCGAACCCTCCCACTTGCTAATAAATTCATTAAGCACGTATGGACGTCTGCGATATATGGCCCACTCTTCTCCCATTATAGCAGCCAGTTCGGTCAAATAGCTATCATATATTTCCCACTGCTTCGATTGAGACTGCATTTTTTGCTCAATCTCCAAGAAAGGTTGCAGAATTGCAGCAGGAAACTCCATATTGAATTTTGCACACTCCTCGAGTAAGTGTGATTTTCTGCTTTGTATCTGATTCCAGTGTTCCTGGCGTTCCTTGAACAGCTCAAGTGTTGCATTTTCGTTTGCTTCCAGTTCGGAAATCATTGACTCCCAACGGAGCAGAAACTTTTCGGCTTCATTGTGCAGATTTTGAATTTGAGACTGAGCTTGGTCTTTAATGAGGTCAACTTGACGTTGCAGGATAATTGCATGGTTTTCGATAAGTGGTTGAAGTTTCTCCCATTGGATCAAAATGCCATCTAGAGCTGAAACACGTTCTTTGCACCAACCTGCTAAGCAGGTATCTTTTTCTCGTACCAAAGAGAGTGTTTCGGTTATCTATAAAAAGGAAGCAAAAGTCGGAACTGTTATTATAGAAAGTTTTATTTGTAGTTTCTAGTTGATTACCTTTGGTAGTTCAGACATGATTTTCTCATACTTTATTCCAGACTCTGTAATCGAAGCTTCGTCAGTGGCGACATTATTTAAAAATTGCAATGATGTTTGTAGAAACTCCTGAATTACGGAGACATCAGTTAAAATGGAAGTGCGTAGGCTATTCGAAAGCGATTCCCAATAACGCCGACTGATGAACTCTATATCAGAGCGTAGCGGCAAAATATTGATTACGAAGCAATCGATGGATTCCTCAGAGCTTTAATTGGGACAAGTGTTATTTTATTATATTTTAATTAACCATACAAAGAGTGGTTATTTTTAATATAAACAGTTTTTATAATTCAATTAATTAATATTACCACAAACAATGTCGTATAGAAATATTAACAACTGAATAGTTCGCTTTGATTCAAGCAACTTTAATTTTAACAAAATACAACGAGAATTATACGCTAGTAAGGGTTCAATATTGAAAGATCGCAGAGCAAATTTTAGAATTTTTTTTTAAATCGATCAAGTCTAAGAATATGAACAGCATTGTACGGATGCCATATAAGAGAAGCGTATTCTAAACGAGATCTAAAAAATGGATCTGAAAACTTCGCGAAATTTCGCCTTAGGAAAGCGTACATAGAATATGATTTAGATAGAGTTATAGTCAAGTGTCTTTCCAAAGGCAAAAACTAAATTCTTAACAAACACCAATATCAATAATTTCACTTACACAAATTTAATTTTAACACACATTATTTTTTTAAGGTTTCGAAGAAACCCCAAAGCTTAGAGTGTAGAGGATACAGTGATTTTCGGACAAGGAGCTTTTAAGGCGGTTCCGTCTAGCCTCGACCGTCCCAGTTTCAGGATGATACCTGCGTTTTTAATTCAAAATGCAGCGCTATCCAACACTGCTCCCTTCCACATTACAAAAAGTGTTATTAAAAGGTTTTTTTTCGAATTTCAAATTAAAGTGTTTCATTTTTCAGAAAAGAGTTGGCAGCAACATTTATAAGTAGTTTTGATTTGAAACCAACTAAATCCAGAAGTTTGAAGGAAACTCCAGGATCCGAAAAATACTCAGATTTATTTATTTATTTGGCTAAAAAAGGCAATTACTTATTCTAACTTAATTTAATCTATCTTATATTAATTTTATTTTTTTTTAATTAAGGATTGAATTGCAAAGTGGACGTATCCGCATCCACATGATTGACATTTTGTTTACAAAATTTGGTCATAAATTAATTCTACGCCTGCTAGAATCGGAGGGGAGAAAAGGACTTGTGGGAAAATTCAATTAGATGTACTGGGCATGGGTCGTGAGCATAAGTGCAACCAAAGGGGTTTCGGGGTTTAAACCCCCCAAAAATTATTGTAGTACCAAGCAAAATAGTATTCAACCAAAGTGAGTCACATGAAAAGCAATCACACGTTTTATGAAATGATTGAAAACCCCAAATGTATATTTCAAATCGATTCTGGTTGATGCATAATCTGCTAAATTAGTCATATTTTATTCCTTCAGACTGCACATTAAGCCGGATCGATTTTGTATGGAGAAAAAAAAGTGAGCCGGATACCGACTCAAAAGTAAGAAGTACTCTTAAAAACTAGAAAATATTTTTTTTTAAACACCTATAAGAAATTTATTTTTCTTGATATTCAAATGCATTTAAGATTATTGGAAAAGTACTGAGCTCTTCTTTCTTTTGGTGTATTGTATGGTGTTGTTTAAAAAATGCGTTTTTTATAAGTGTTAAAAAATATAAATCTTCGAAAATCATGAATTTTGTACTGGAGCGCTATCTGCCGCACATTTAACTAAAAACTGGTTAAAAGAAATCGATTTGCGTACCTAAAAACTTATATGTACCCACTTATATATATGTACCCACCAAAATTTGCCAAAATCAAACCGTAATTATGGCAATTAAATAATAATTGAGCTGAAGGAAGCTTTTGAATATCGATTTCTCACATTTTATATAAGTAATTGTGGCATTTAGTTTTGGTTTAACCGCACCATACGATATATCAATGGAAAGAAGAGCTCAATAATTTTCCAATAATTTTAAATTCATGTGAATATCATGAAAAATACATATTGTACACGTATTTAAAACAACCTCTTTTTCGAAAATGACAATATGGATTTTTTGGGGTCTCAATAGAGTTTGTAAACACAAAAAATTTTCAAAATTTTTTTAGTGTACCATGAAAATCTTTAGTTTATTGCTTATCTTGGGTATGCATTCTGAAAAAAAAGTTTATGCAAAAAAATTCGTTTTCTGCAGAAAAGACGTTCAGAAGAACCAAAACCGCTCCATGGGGATTTCTCCGATCCAAACAAAACTATACAAAAATTGTGTTTAAGAGTCCCTCTAACTTTTAAGTCAGTGTCTAGTCAAATTTGAATATTGATCCGGCTTACTACACATGTTTAATTATTGTTATATTCTGATTCTGAAAGTTTGTTGGCAATACTTCGATTTGAGTTATCTTATTAACATCTAGCATGGAGGAAACTTGAAATATTTGGAAACAAATTAATTCAAAAGTAAGACATAGGAAAAAAGCCTAAATTTGAGGAAAATCGGTTGAATCACTCGCCACTGAAAAAATCAAAGAAATTTCCCATTAAATTGTTATTTTTCGCCCTTTTTTAAAGTAATTTTTTAAACATCGATAACACAAACTCTACAGAATTAAGTTTATAGTGAAGTCATGTGTGGAGAAGCCGAAAGTGGAGAAAAAAATTTACAATTTCTAATTTTCCATCGTTTTTTCCAAAATCCGTTACATAAAATTTCTCTAAATTTTTAAAAATTATCCGATATTAAGAAATTATGGCTTATTAGGTAAAAATATGTTGGTTTAATTTTTCTTCTGTTTGCCCATCCAGTGACATAATATAGTTATACGCCTTATTCATAATCTTCCATTGGATTTTCAAAATCAGTTTCATGAAAATCCCTTAAAATTTCGCAAATATTAACCGATTTTTGAAAAGTGTAGGAAAGACCTATCGTTAAAAATATATTATTTCGATTTCGTCAGCATTTGAGCATTGGACAAGTATTACCAAACGATTTTTTCAAATTCAGACTCTTTGTTTTTCATCCAAAGGTGTCAGAAATTTAGCGGTTTTTACTTTCGGAATTGAGCATAATTAGTGCTCACTAAAGGACGAATTTTAAAGCTAGTGCCAGCCAATTGGGTATTTTTACAGCGAAGTGATGTATGTATATTTAGAGAAATATGTTATAGAGTTTGCTTCAGAGAATGCTTTTCTCTAAATGTGGTACTAAAAAAATCCCTAAAAATGATAAAAAGCTTCCGTGAAAAAGGGAAATATATAGAAATATATAGTTTTTAGAGAATAAGACTTTTTTATTTTTGAAAAAAGATTTCATTTTATTGAAGAAAATACTTCGCACAATGAATTTTTTATCAAAATTTAGTAAAAATTTTTCATTTTCCTTAAATTTTTCTCTATAAATGAGAATTTTTTGTGCGAGAAAAATACTTATCATTATTAGAGGCATTGAAATATTTCCATTTCCCGTAAGTGAAGAAATATTTATTTGAAAATTTATTCTAATTGAATTAACGAAAACAGAGAAATTTTTTATCGGAGAAAGGTAGGTATTATTTTCTGAATGTGTGGGGAGAAAAATATTGAATTTTTGCTGACCTTATTGGGACCCGAGTAAAAATGAAAATATTTTAGCTCAAGCCTTATAACCTTGGTACAACTGCCAAACAAGAAAAAATCCATTAAACGGCCTACAACTGGTGCTTGCAAAATATTTTGGCCGAACAGATCCTAAACAACGTTGAAGCCAGTTTATTTTAAAACGACCGCTACCACTGCTGTTCACCTTCTGGTAAACACTACAGGGTCATGATAAATTATTTTATTGTCGGAATTGGATGAGCGGAGCTTGGTGAACAAAGCTTCAAAAGGATGGTTCAACCACATACACATTATGAGCCACAATGGATTTTGTGAAGGAAGAGTTTCCTGGTCGTATATTCTCCTGTTTCGACGATTTGTCATGGCCCGAGTTATCTATCACAGACTCTTTCTTTGGCGCTACTTGAAAGCGAAGGCCGCCTCAAGTCTCAGGCAATCGAAAGCCTAAAGGATAATATTCAACAGGAATGCGAACAGTTATTACCGAAAATCTTTCGGAATATCATGGAAAATGCATTAAAACGGGCACAAATGTATATCAACACTGGCGGCAGCCTCTTGACGGATATCATCTTTTCACTTGACACAAAAAATTGTAATGTTTAAAATGTTAAAATAATAATTGTAATGTTTTAAAGTAATGTTTCCATCACTCAAAATAAGATTTTTTATTAAGTAAAAAGTTATACAAAAACAAAATTAGATGATAAATTTTGCGACACCTTCATCGAGTTTGGTTTTCTTTCAAGGAGAGGTTAGGATTAAAAAAATATCATATCTAGATTGTACCTGTACATAAAAAAATAACTTACTTTTGTAGCTTGGCAATTTTTTGACTAAAGTTCTTGCAAGCCTTAAAGTTGCGATCCCAGTCCGCAGCCGAATTCATGTGTACACCACACAACTCTTCTACATCAACACATCCAAGAGCAATCCATGGAGTCCAAAGTTGTCTAAAACGTTCTAACTTGTCAAAAAGCTCTTGAGCCTTTTCGAAAAGTGGTCCAAAATAATGACGATTGTTTTCTACCATAGACCGAAAAAGATCAATACTCTTCTCCGACAGCCCACGAAAGCCGGAAGGACGTTCAATAAAACGCCTTAGCTGAGTAAAATATTTTTCACGAATTTCTTCCTGAGGAGGTCGAAAGCACAATTGGCGCTGGCTAAGAAATACAATTATGTTAAAAGATAAGCGGTTTATTTCTGTGCGGCCTACCGAAAAACGATATCTATGTGTATATCCGGCAGCTTGTTATTCATGTCGACCAAGCCAATGATGTACTGGTATTCCAATACTTTGTACAGCTGATGGTCCCAGTGCAGCTTGAATGCATCCAAATTGGTAAAGTTTTGACGCTCTAATGAAGCCATTAGTTCTCTCAAATGTCGTATTTCATCTTTCCAAACCTGACTTTGCAAAAACAAGTCGGTGTTCATTAGTTTTATGACCTAAAAAAGATGAAAGCTATTGATATCCTTAGATACAATCTGAAATTTGTGTCATACAGTTCTTTTTGCCTGTTCATGATAGCCAACTAAAAGGGTGTTATCGGCCGACAATTTGGACACTGCAGTCTGCAGCATATTGACATAACGCTGTACAGATTCCTCATCATTCCAAGCCACGGTCTCGCTTTGCACTAGTTTAGAGAGTTCCACTGCGTTTTGCAGCATGATGGGGCGCTGACAGGGTATCATGCGATCTCCTATTGTATTGTGAAATGTTGCAATCTGTTGTAGACGTCGCGCGTAGGACATAAATTTGGAGGCATGATTTGCTGCACTGCGCAGCTCAATTGGCACATTGTAGCCAAGATTTTCAAATTCACGCACGTCTTGACAAAAGGTAACCAACTTTGGATTGAATGTGACGCGCATAAGTTGACGTCCCTCCTTTTCAAATTTCACAACCGGCTGATCTTCGCGAAGTCTAAAGCGGTTAAATTTGTTGGGATAAATAAGTTTTATTAATAATTTGGTAGTATTACTGTAATTCGCCACTTCTAACGGATGTAGAACACTGACCACACCATATTTCGAAATTTGTACGCAGCAGTGATTCCGTTTCTTCTTTTATTTCTTGCACAGCCTTGTTGATCTTTTCATAGCCTTCACGCCCGCTTATGAGGTGACTTACCTTCTCCACTTCTTGGATCTATAACAACAAGTCAGTACATTATATGCAAAAATTTCTAGTTGTAAAATGCATATTAAATAATTTGGCACAAACCTGATACTGTACCACCTTCAACCAGCGACACTCATTGCAGATGACTGACAGATGACCCATGTCGGGTTCGAGGTTAGTATCGGTCATTGCTTTACGTAAGTCCTGCAGCAGTATGTGAAGTGATTGCAAAAACTGTTCTCGTTCTATGGTCAGCAACTCCAGAACAGTGGGTCTTTGTATTAAGGTTTCAAATTTGGAGAAAATAAAGATCACTTGCCTAGGATTACTGAGATGATTGTGGAGTTGAGCCTTGAGAGCTGTAGCCATGCGTTCGTCAATGGGTTCCAAGAGCTGTTCAAAATGTTGCAACGCTTTGTTCCACTTACTTTGACCCATGGATGTGGTGTCGAATATATTTATTCCTGGTATTAGAAAAAGCTGTGTTTAATCCGATTCAGTCAAAACTTATGATAATTTCTGAGTCTAAATATTGTATTAACATACTTCTAAATGGAGAATTGGAGGAAAACATGTTTCTTACTTCATCTTCATCAAGCAAGGTGGCGATTTGCTTGTACAAACTCTTTATATTGCGAATTTCAGCTAAACGTTCTTTAAATAGTAGTCCACGAGTGTGCTTATGCGGTTCACCCACCCAAGGATGTTGCACATAGTTTGGCCAAAATAGCCTTGTCAATGAGTCACATAACTGCATCCAGGAGTCCATGGTATCGCTGCATTGACTCATTAAACTATTAATGTAATATGAGCTCAGACTCCATATATCCTCGGAACTCAATTGCTCAATGCATGCCTCTAAGAGTCGGTTACCTAAAAACATGAACAAAACATAAATTAACTAATTGTATCCGGTTTTAATAAGGACATTTCAGCGAGAGTATAGAGAGAGTACTTTCTTTTTTTTTAAGTTAATTAAAACAAAGAGTGTACAAAAAATATCGTAATTATTATGTGGCAGCCGTGGTTGTACGTGCTAAGTGTGTCGCGTACTATCTGTCGAATTCCGGGTTCGATCCTCAACTCGGACAAAAGTTTTTTCAATAGATATAAATTTTTCTATTCGACCGTCAACTCTAAGCAGACAATGGCAAGCCTCAGGGAGTAAATAATGCCTGGCAAAGTTTTTTGAGAACATGAACTGTAGCCGTACGAAGTCGGCAGAAAATACGTAGGTCCAGTTCTCGGTCAATTGTGTGCAAACATTTTATAACACAAACTACCCAAATATGCATATGTGAAAGCTTGATTTCATTTTAGTCTGTTATCGTTTGATATTTTCATAAGTTTTCTTTTGTATAATAAATACCGTAATAAATATAATAAATATTGTATAAAAAGAATACCGTTATTTTGAAAAAAAAGTACATGTCTTCAAAACTGTGAAAGTTCTAACCATAAAATGCTTTAGCAAAAAAGTTTTCTCCACAAAAAACGAGCATTCAAGGTAATTTTAGGAAAATATTTTTTTAGTGTAATGCAATCTTGACATCATTTCATAATCGACGAATGAGAAAAAAACGATTCGAAATTTAAAGTTTTGATTTTCGGTTTAAATAAATTTAATTAATGTAAGAAAACGGAATTCATTGTTTCTTTTATTCATTCATTAACGGAATTGTTTCTTTTTATATTGTCTTAACCTTGATTATTCCGCTCTTCCCTTCTATTCAACAAAAGTTACAAATTGTATTTTCCAGTGATACGTGACAACAGCGGAATCGTAACGAAAAAACGAGATTTTGAAAAATTTGACGGGACACACGAATAAATAAAAAATTTTTAAAAAGCCAATATTTCACAAATATTTTTAAACATTATATCTAGTTTTCAAAAGATATGGGCCATTTCACGGCAAATTGGATACCGTGCGATACCAAGCGAGGTTTCA
Organism: Tetanocera ferruginea; assembly: GCA_958299015.1. Lineage (NCBI taxonomy): Eukaryota > Metazoa > Arthropoda > Insecta > Diptera > Sciomyzidae > Tetanocera > Tetanocera ferruginea. The sequence goes on from OY282641.1 coordinate 107,122,073, forward strand.
GACAAGGTGATTCCTTATTTTTCGACTTCTTTAATATAGTCATGGAGAAGATCATCCGAGCTGCTGACCTGAGACGCAGCGTCACAATTTTCTATAAGAGTGTTATGCTGCTGGCAGTGTTATGCAGATTATATTGACATCATTGGCCAAAATACGCGCGAAGTCAGTGCAGCATTCTCCAGGCTAGAAAAAGAGGCGAGTCGAATGGGTCTTGCAGTGAACGCAGATAAAACGAAGTATCTTGTGTCAGCAAACAAACAATCCCAGCGTCTTGAAAACCACTTCACTGTTGAAAACATTTCCTTTGAGGTAGTGAAGGACTTTGTTTACCTGGGATCCAGCAATAACTCCTCCAACGATATTATTGAGATTAAACGAAGGATAACTCTTGCCAACAGGTGTTACTTTGGGCTTAGTAGGCAATTGAGAAGCAGAGCTCTCTCTCGACGAACAAAACTAACGCTCTATAAGTCAATATTACTACCCGGCCTACTATACGCATCACAAACCTGGACATTGAGCAGCACTGATAAAGGGTTTTGGGAGCGTTCGAGAGAAAAATCCTTCGCAAGATCTATGGTTCAATCTGCGTCAATGGCGTGTATCGAATACGATGGAACCACGAGCTATATGCCGACATCAATATAGTCAAGCGAATTAAAATAGAGCGGCTTCGCTGGCTAGGTCATGTCGAGTGAATAAGCGACGAAGCTCCAGCGAAAAAATTATTGGATTCGGAACCCAGCAGTGGCCAACGCAGACGAGGAAGACCCCATCTCCGTTGGAAAGACCAGGCATTGGATAACCTGACAACGTTTGGTATTTCCAACTGGCGCCAGCAAGCGCGCGACTAAAGCGGCTGGCTTAAATTCCTAGACCTGACCAAAACCGACCAACGGTTGTAAGCACCATCTAAGTAAGTAAGTTGTTATTTTTTGATCAATTAAGAAGTTAACTTTTCTCAAGTCAACTTTCATTTTCATTACAGATGGATTCTTTTTAAAATAATTTTATTTATCTTGGAAAAGGTTGGGATCCCCTGCAGCAAAAATATAATTCTTTAAATGGGCTTCAACATCTTCAGCCCTGGCCTGATTTAATGATTCGCATATAGTTGAAATCAGTCAATTGGTCTGGTCTATGAATCATTAAATTCCCAGTAAAAAGACCCATTCTCCGATCAATTTGAAAATTCTCGCAAATCGGGAATTCCTCGCAATTTCGGTTCCCTTCTGTCGAGATTGGATGTTGTCCTGTAAAAATTTTCAATTGCCTGAGACAATCGTCGGCGAGCTCTTCTGAGAGTCATCCGGGAATCGCCGAGTGTGATCAGGTGAGGTCATAAAAGCGATTCGCCAGGAAGATTTGCCTTCGAAATAATAGTCTAAAGCGATTAAGACTAAAGCCAAGAATAGTCTAAAGCGATTCGCCGGGAAGATTTGCCAGGCAAAGCATTGCCGAGAGGAGTCTTAAGCGATTCGCAAGAAAGAGTCGCGAACAAATCGCCGAAAGAAGTATTAAGAGAGTCGCATTCGAATCGGCAGAAGGGGTCTTCAGCGATTCAGCGACAAGAGTGGCAAAAAAATCGCTTTAAGGAATCTTCAGCGATTAGTTGCGAATCATCGTTGTTGAACATTACAAGTTGTTATAAGTTTTTACTAGCGGGCTCCACAGACGTTTTCCTATCCCAATTCAATGCATTTTTTTTTACAAGTTTAACTTCTTTATTAATTTTAATGATTTTTCAGAGCCTGCTTCAAATTCCAATTAAAGAATTTGAAAACTATTAAAAAACCATCTTACAACGATCGCAGGAATGAGGAATGAAGAATATTTTGTAAATTTTTCATCAACCACGCATTCATTGCGTGGGCGATCGAAAAGCGATCCATTTTCCAACAATAGCTGAAGTGGTGACCGTGGCAGGCAGGTTAAGTGTGTGGCTTAGCATGCTCAGAGCCAAAAAATTTTTCTGATCGGTCACCACCTCTCTGCAGACAATGGCAAACCTCAGAGAGTAAATAATGCCATGTAAAGCTTCTTGAGAACATGAACTTTAGCCGTTCGGAGTCGGCATTAAACATGTAGGTCTAGTTCTCGGTCACTTGTGTGCAAACATTTAAAAACAAACACAACATAATTGATCATAAGAAGCTCGGTCAAAGTCCTTTCAAGGGCTGAAATGGCCAATTTGTTTTGTTTTTTTTTTTTAGCTGAAATGAGCGAAGAAAAATTTGAAATTTTTTGAGAGTCCCGCATTCAGTGTTTGCAGGGTAGAGTATGTTACCTACAAAACAAGTCCAATACTTTAAGAATTATAACTTCTAACCTGACAAGATACCGAAAGAAAAAATTTATTGATCAAGAAGGGAAGATTGAACTTCGAAATTTAAGATGAAAGTATTCTTCAAACACCGGCTGTTAAAGCCCCGATGAAACTTCCAAGCTATACGCCTTTGCAAATAACGTTTTTCTGTTTTCAGTAGCTTTGAACTCAGTTTTATTTTGTTGGCATACCCAGAACAACATTCATATTCAGCAACTATTGTAATAATAAGAACCACAATAGCTAAACCTACCGATAATATCCAAGATATCCGACATGCGAGCTTGAGGGAAATTATAAGGCAAACGCCAAAGTTCATCAAGACTGTTGTGTGAAATGTCTAGAAATTCTTCGATACTCGAGCTATTGTTAACACTTTTATTGCCGTCAATTGAACTGGAATGAGTGGAATTTTATAAAAATTGTTTTTCTCATTTAAATAATTACCTCATTTGTGTGTCAATATTTTCTAGGACTCCTATGAATACCTGTGCCGTTTCGCGGTCAATGCGGGAGCTTGATGATTGACTCAACTTTTGCTTCCAGTACTTGATTTCATCTTTAACGGATGTTATGCCTTAGAGATAAAAAGAGAAAATTGTATGTGGTTTTTGATTACAACTGTAGCAGAAAAGCACTTTAACATACAAACATGCATGCAAGTAAATCTGTGCAGTATAGATAGACACACAAACATTTACTCCTTTCACTTCATGCTTTTATCTATACATTTCACCCTTCTTGGCCAACTTACCGCTTTGTGGGAGGCCCAGACTAGCACCCAATGAAACATGTAAGTTTTCTAGTAATCCACTTAATTCCGGACTATATTCGCTGCTCTGCAACGAGAAAAAGCAAAGCAAAAACTAAAATTATTGAAAAGCAAAACATGAACTAGCATGAACAAATCCACAAGATCAACATGAAGTAAATAACCACAAAAAAAAACACCGTTACCACTACATAGATAATTAATTCAAAAAGGCACCGGCTTCTAGCGTTCATACCCTGACTTCGGCTTGTGGTGAAAACACACGTGAAACAGAATTGTAAATGGACTTAACCAAGCCGCCCTCTAGCGTCAATATTCCAAGTGGTTGTTGTTGATTTCCTGTTCTTGCTTTGGTTTCGTTTCCTCTACGTCCTGGTGCATCATTTTTGCTGCCTCCTACACCGACCTGTGGTATTTTATAGAAAAGCAAACAAACTTCATCGTTTGGTATGCGATGATGAAATTGAATTTTGTCATTAGATTTGTTATGGACGGCTGCAATAACGGTAAGCTCCTCGTTTTCAAGAAACTCGATGATAGCAGTCTGATCCTCAGCAGGACCAGTGTTAAGCGCATCGAAGTATTCCACTGCATTGATGAGAAAGAAAACAAGTTTATTTACTGCAGATACAACATGTACTTTAGTAGTTAAGTAAGAATCAACATACCGGAAGTGTTCAAGATGAACTTGACTTTGTTGGACATTTTTTTCTCTTGTCCTTTAGTTGAGAATTTGAAACTTAGAAACGTGAAAGTTACAAACGTATTAAACTTCTCACTAACACGTTTGGTAATTTAACTGATATCCTTTAATTTGTTGTCTTTTTCTTTTGTTTTGTCTAACTTTTGTGTTGTCAAGGAGATTGCGTTTCCATGGTACTATGTTTGCCTTTACCAATTGACAGTTATTTGTTTACACCTGTTGTAACGATAACAGTCAGGTGTTTCTTTGCTTTTGATGCTACTTAGCAATGTCCTTGGAGCGTTTTGTTTTGTTAACAACGTTAAGGGGTGAGTCTCTTAGATGATGTAGATATTTCAGCAGAAGTCAATATCACAAAAAAAGATTGTCAAGGTTTTGGCATTCTATCTTTATTCGCGGTTGAAATATTGATGATAAGAAAAGGCGAGCCTTACACTGAGCTAAAAAACAACGTAAAATCAAAGAAAACCACTTTGATGCAAATATTTTTCGGAACAATTTGGTATCAAACACGAAAATTTTCAATTCGAAGTGTTTCCACTTCAAAGAACACATTTCCAGTTTGATGTTGTTTCCACTTTAAGCTTAAGTATTAAACACTTTGAAATGAAAAGGATTCCACTTTAGCGTGGAATAAAATTTAATTCAAAGACGGATCATATTCTAATTCAATGCGCTTTAACTTTGAAATAAATTATTTTGTTCTTTGATTCCACATTGTTGGGTTAATGAACCAAAGTGTATTTCACTTTGAATCAATCGTCAACATTTTTGACATTAAATGGATACAAGGTGCGTGAAACAAACAGATAAGGAAAAGAATATTATTTTTTTTTCATTTTTGTCCTTTATTTAAATATAAGAAAACATTTGGTAATTTTATATAATAAAAATATGATTTTTTAATAAAATATTATAAAACATTGAAATATTTTTATAAATATTTTTTATAAAATATGATTATTTAATAAACAACAATTACATAAGAGAATTATGAATTATAAAAAAATGTACTTATAAAAATGTATTTCTCTCATAATTTCCAACCATTATTGATTTGGCATAAATGGAAAGTATGTATTGATAAAACAAGATTTTAAGATTTTGGGGCGATTGTACCATACAACAGGTGTTTAAACATCATTTCATTTTGAATCACTGTGTTATTACCTTTATTTCACATTTTCTAGGAAAGACTGCAGAAATCTTCTCGTCTATTCCGGGATAACGATGCAGCCCATTCAACGATGTCATTGAAATTTGCTTCTTCGACGATCAGTCTTACAAGCTCCTTCGTGTTGTTTGTGTCTCAAAACTAACTATTTTCATAAAATTTTAACGATTCCTTATAATTTCAAGTTTTTTTTTAATCCAATAAATCACTTTTGAAGGCCTAGGTTACTGTTGGCATCAAATTCATATTAAAATAAATTAATTGAAATAAGATTTGTGGTAGTAGATTGTATGGTGTCGAGTTCCAAACGATAATTTTAAATTATTTTTAACTTAAACTTTTATAAAAATTACCTCTTATTTCCTCCAAATAAACTTAAACGTAACCTCGACCTGCAGAAACACAATTTTTTCACAATTAAAATTATTTTGATATATTATTTTGATACAGGATGTTGAAATGTCTTCCACTTTTTACTTCTTCTTTTTCACTTTGAACAACTTTAAATTTAAGCAATGTTAGTTTTCACTTACTTTCGAAGTGGATACACTTCGTGAATATAAGAGTAAAAATCATTCATCATTATTTTCAAATTTTTTCTACTCTAAATCGAATATCAAAAGTTTTCATATTTGATTTAAAGGGTTTTAAGGCGAATTAAAATAAATTCCTTAAAAATGGAACAACGTAAAGTGATAAGTAGACCTCGGATTTTGCATACTTTCATATTTTTAATCAGATTGATACCAAACTTTTTATCTAGACGTTTTATCGTTCAAATAGAACAAATTGTAAAGCATATCGAAAATATGCAAAATATATGCAAAAAATATGCAAAAAAATATGCCACAAATATGCAAAATATATGCAACATATGCAAAATATGCAAAATATATGCAAACGAATTTCATCAAAATATTGAAATCCAATCGTTAAATATTAAACTGCGAGCAATGCAGAAGAATATATAATATATATGTACCACTTAACATTGCTTTCCCTTTCCAACGCTTTACCATCGCTTTGGTAAATGAAGAAAAAAAAAAAATTTATTTTTGGTCGACAAAACAACTAAAATGGGCCGACAACGATGATATGCATTTACTTCAGTTTGGTAAAGAAAAAAAATTCTAAATTTGCATTTTAGGTTCTTGAAACACCGAACCCAGAAGATGCTGAATCTATAAAGCAAGCAATAAAGCTGATAAAAAATACCCACACATATCGGGATGTTATATATATTAAATCAAATTTTGAGAGAGTTGCCGAAAAATTAACTTCCTTGGAAGCGAAGGGTCTGCCACTAGCTAAAAATATAGTTCACAACATAACTGGTGATTTTAGACTGGTTTTAAAAAAGATATTTTAAGCCATTTTGAAAATAAATCCACATTTTAATATCATTTCAAAAATAAATAATATTTTAAATCTCAAAGATGAAGATGTGTTCTGGACTTGAAACCGTCACAAATGTAAAAATCATTAAATAAAAATTTGCTCCAATTATTTCCTGTGACGTTGAGAGAAGCTTTTCCGCTTACAAAATGGTTTTTGGAAGGAAACGCCAAAGCCTCTTAATTAATAATTTAGAGAAAATTATGGTTATGTTTTGTAATACCAATTATATCCCTGAAAACATTTTCAATCGCCTGAGAATCTCCAGCGAATCGCTTGGAAGATGAAACAATAGCCGGCGTGCTCTTCTGAGAGTCTTCCGGGTATCGCCGAATGTAAGCAGCTGAGGCCATAAAAGCGATTCGCCGGGAAGATTGGCCGACGAATCGCCGAGATTAGTCTTAAGCGATTCGCCGGGAAGATTCGCCAACGCATCGCAGAGAAGAGTATTAAGCGATTCGACAGGAATTCGCTCACGAATCGGCAGAAAGAATCTAAAGTGATTCGCTGACAAGACATGTCAAGTGGCCAAGACATCACTTTTAGAGGTCATCAGCGATTTGTTGCAAAGTTGTTGAACGTTTCAATTTGTTGCAAGTTTGAACTAGCAGTTCCATGAAGTTGCTTAGAAGTTAAAATTTCTGAATAATTTAAATGATTTTTCAGAGCCTGCTTCATATTTCAATGATAGATTTTGAAAGCTTTTTAAATAGCCATCTTCGAACGATCGCCGGAATGAGCGAAGGAAGATTTTAAATCGCGCATTCATCCCTTGGGCGATCGAAAAGCGATCTATCTTCCAACGATAGCCGGAATTAACGTCAGGAAGGTTTTGAATACTTTTTGTCAATCGCGCATTCATCGTTTAGGCGATCGAAAAGCGATGCATCTTCCAACGATTGCCGGAAAGAGCGAAGAGAGATTTTGAAATTCTTCGAGAATCGCGCATTCATCCCTTGGGCGATCGAAAAGCGATCCATCTTCCAAAGATCCCTTAGGCGAATCGCTAGCGCGTGGCCAAATGATCTTATCTTCTAATCGTATTCCAAATGTTTGCAGAGATTGAATAATTTGTAAACCTATACAATATCGTATGTATTACGTTTCATTTGCTCTGCTTTAATATCTGACAATTAATAAAATTTCAATATGTATACTATCCTCTGAAAAAAAAAAAAAAACAAATTGGCCATTTCAGCCCTTGAAAGGACTTTGACCGAGCTTCTTATGATCAATTGTGTTGTGTGTGTTATTAAATGTTTGCACACAATTGACCGAGAACTGGACCTACATGTTTTATGCCGACTCCGAACGGCTACAGTTCATGTTCTCAAGAAGCTTTTACATGGCATTATTTACTCTCTGAGGTTTGCCATTGTCTGCAGAGAGGTGGTGACCGATCAGAAAAATTTTTTATTGAAAAAAACTTTTCGCCGCGGCTGGGGATCGAACCCGGGCTCCCAGCATGCTAAGCCACACACTTAACCTGCATGCCACGGTCACCACCACTATCCTCTGAGTAGCTTTTATATTATTTTTCGATTTGTTTAACATAAGAAGTTTTTGCATATTTTGCATATGTTTTGCATATGTTGCATATATTTTGCATAGTTTGCATATTTTTGGCGTATATTATGCATATGCATTTTATGCAAATATGCAAAAAAATTTAAAATATGCATTTCGTTTTCCACTCTATTTTCAATGAAACGAACTTTGGTGTCATCAGAATTTATCTATCTTAATTTTTCAAAAATATGCAAATATGCAAAATCCGAGGTCTAGTGATAAGATATTGTTTAAATTTAAGTTGCCATTTTGTCCTGAGTGTGGGTACACAGTATTGTGCAACTTTTACTTACATACTTAGGTGGCCATGACATTCCCGTGGTCTGATTAAGGCCGAATTCATCTGTTCTCGACAGGCACCTCTGCTTCGCGTGCGCGCTTAGGGCTTCCTCGGCCTGGTCAATCCAGCTCAGGCATGATCTTCCTCTTCGTCGTCAACGCTCGTCTTTCGCCTTAAACACCTTCTTTGATGTAGATTCTTCATCCTTAAGATTGATATGTCCTAGCCAGAGTAGCCGCTGAAATAAGTCAGTGTCGTTGTAGAGCTCATGCAGCTCGTGGTTCATTCGAATGCGATAGTCGTCGCCAACTCCAACTGTACCAACAATTTTGTTACGAACTTTCCTCTCGAACACCCAAAAAGTTTTTATAATTTTGTATTTTAGTAAATATTCTTAAGATTCTATTCTTAATATTTTATGGAAAAATTTTACGGGATCAAAAGTTACAGCCGGATTAGTGAGAGCGCATCTTTATTTTTCCTTGTATTTTTCTTTGTTCACAAACTTTGAACGCGTTTATCTCGAAAGCATGTTTTTCGTACTGGTTGCGGCACGTGCGGGTTCATTTTTGAAGAACTTTTTTTTTTGTATTTTTTAAACTTGATTCGCTATCGTATGACACGAGCTTTTTTCAATTTATTTTCGATTTTTTATGAATTTTTAAAGTCAATAGTTTTTTCGAAAAAACACACTTTCAAATTTAGAACATCACCAAAAATTGAAAAAAAAAATTAAAAAAAGCACCTGTCTAAGATTTAAAAGTCATTTTTTTTCCAGATCGGACAATTTTTGCAACTCCCAGCGTTGCAACCACGAGGACCCGTTTTTTTCTCTGCCGACAGTTTGGAGCTCTATAAAACCATGTTGGAGTGAATGTTTTTTCTTGTAATTTGTTGAATTTTCTACAATAATAAAAAAAAATTTTGGAAAAATGTTTGTTTTTGACGAAGTTATGAAATTTTAAAAAAAGGTCTGTTTTCTCTGCCGCGAATGTTATGTTCCACCTTAAGGGGCCTTAGGCCTAAATATTTCAATTTAGACTCAAGTCATTAATCATTAATTGTAGGGGAAAATAGGTGGCGAAGTTACCGTCCTACGATGAATTCGTCTGCCCTCAAAGGAAATCGTCAGCCTTGCAATTTCCATCTCATCTACTGGATTGCGGTGATGTCAACCTTTTCTTCATGAGGGTCCAGGTGACATTTTAGTTGTATATCTGTATAATTACATATTTATTTTTGTAAAAGAGCACTGGACTATCCTCCCCTCATTTTTTATTTTATTACTTTTAATACAAATTTCAGAATTATACAGAAACTTGCAACAAATTAATCGTATATTAACCTATTGTAATTATTAAATATTATTAAATTTGGTACTTATTTCTACTTTTTAACTTTCCTAACAATTTGTCACGTGCAATGAATTGGTAAAGAGTTTATACGTCATAAATAAGTATTTAAGATAAAATAGAAAAATATACGAGAGATTGCGTGGCAGAATTAGTAAAAATAATTTTTGGCCCATGTAAGGGAAACCCTAATGTATGCAGCATCCATCAAGTTGATGCCTTGTCCTGTGACTTTTGTTACGCTCCCATAAATACCAAGAATTTGTTTTTTGAGGAAAAAATCTTTCTTTCACTTGTCATGATAGCAAAATTTAGAAGGACGAAAAGAATTCGAAAGAAGTTCCAGAAAATTAACCCGAAAACAACGCATAAATAAAAGAACATAAATTAAAAATTTTCTGTCTTCACATGAAAGACTTAAAACAAGTTTTGAAAACTTTTGAATTCCATCATTTTATGAGAACAACTTTCATGAATATCAGAAATGTGTAAGCTTTGGACAGAGAACTGTCCTTATTTAAACTGCATATTTGTTCCGTTTTTGAGAATTCTTCATAATTGCGATGCTTACAGAAGAAAAAACGACTTACTTATAATTCCCTAATGAACAATTAAGATTCCTAATTCAGCAAAGTTTTCACATAAACAGGAGCATCCAAGGACAGACAAGCCTAACAGCATGCTTCAACTTAAGTCTTAATTGTGCTGAACATGTTAATGTTATTTGTTTTTTTGGTTTATTTGTTCATTTATTTGTTTGTTGTTGTAGAAACAATTTGCTTTTGCTTAGGTTTCGGGGTGCAATTTCTTTATTATATCCTTAAACTTTATCCATTCCAGCCACTTCTTTAATGGACTCAGCTGAACGATTCAGTTCATCGTCTTCATGCTGACGTGTATAAAACAGAACATGCAAAAAAAAAAAAAAGAATAAATAAATGGCTTACTTTCATCATTTTATGGATGCACTTAAGTGCGCTTTCCTTGCAAAAGTCATGATATGTTAGCATTCCGCAAAGTAAGGCATACCTTAAATATGTTAAGCTTATAAAAAGGAGCACACAAAGAAGGCATTACAAACAAAAAATTGTTACTGAAAAATAACGTACGAAATCTAAAAACAGAGTATTAACTTCAATTCCACACTTACATGGAATTCCAACCACTTCCGCTTTTTTTTTTACGCTTCATTGTTCGTTCTAATAACGATATAAAAGTCAGTTAACGATGTTGCTGAAGATATTCAAATTGCCAGGATACCAACAACCAACCGTAATCATGAAAGAATAAATAAAAAAAGGAAAAAGGTAAAAAAATATATATAACCGATGATAGTGTTATACTTTCAGGTCAGTTTGATGGCGGTTTACTTTGACGACCGACCGACGGACAATGTCAATGTTTATTATCAAGGAACAGTTATCGCCATTGTGTTGCTACAATAACAATGGCATCAACTAGTTAATTTAAAAATGAAAAGAAGCGAAGCGAAAGAAACAAGATAAGAGGTTGTGAAATGAAGCTCTGTCAGACAAAGTCGAATTGAAGAAGCACAGTTGTTTTTTGGTATAAGTTACTATTAAATAACTTTGATATTCTTGCTTAGTTATTTAAAATACCTTTGTTAATATTTATGTTCTTCTATACAAATATCGTAAGTAGGTACTATTTTCAAGATTTGTGACGCTTTTTATATGTTTCGTTATCATACGAGAACTATGAAACTTATTTCAACGATTTGAAATCTCTAATAAAATCATTATGGAATATTTAAGATTTACCCCGCTTAATTTTTACATACAATAAATGTGAAAAGCAGATTGATGAGATCCTCTAGTTTCTACATATCATTAACCGATAAACATTTCTATTCTATTATGCAATTCTTATTATTTTTTTTACATATCCGCAATATTTTTTTTAAAATTTTAAATCTTCTATAAAAATATCTAAAATGATATCTAAAAATATCTTGAAAAATATCTATACAACAATATACACCAGGCCAGCTCTCTGTAAAAAAAAATATTTGATAAAATCGGTTCTTAATATTTCTTGGCCAATTGTAGTAACCTACACGAACCGATGTCGCGATGTGAGGACCCTTAAAACTTCTAGGAATTTTTGAAAATGGTCCTCCTTTGGGCAAAAAATCACTTTTTGTATGGATCTCAGAATTATCAAAACAAAAAATTACTAAAAGTGCCTCTACACTATATGTTCAACACAAATGACTTGTCAAAAAAGTTTAATTTCGAATTTTATCTGTATGTCAATATTGAACTTTTGTCAAACAACTCCTTTCTTTTGCACACAGACTATTTGACACTATTTTTTTGCTAACTGTTTGAGTTTTCCGCCAATTTCTTCTGGCCAATCAATTGTTAAAAAATATAAATTTGTGGAATAAATAATTAGATTTAACGTTTTCTTGATTTTCTTTGTTATTGCATGATATTGTTTTCTTTTTCAAACTTCAAACTTTTACATATGAAAAACAGATCAAATTAGAAACAGTTCTAATTCAAATGTGTACATATGAAAATACAAACGAATTGTCAGAATTTGAATTCCATATGTTCCACACTATATGTATGTCAAAGGTATCTGTAAAATTTGGCATGTCATATGTATGAAACATATAGTGTGGGGGCACTTGAACATAAAACAACAAAAATTATTATTACCAGAATAATTTCAAGCTTGGGCAGAAAATAATCTGACGAAGTAAAATTTGGCATAAAAGGTGCGAGTTCTGCAATGGTGATCAGTCAAAATGTTTTTTTTTAAAAATAGTACAAAAATGTAGGTGTTAATTTTTCTTCTGGGACCTACTTCCAAAGAAAGACATTCGTTTCGGTTAACGCTAATAAAATCATGTCAGCTTGAACTTATTGTTTTAAGTTCTAAATAAAAAACTGGATTTTGGCTTAAGACTTCACACTTTATTGACCTTAGAAAGAGATTAATTTTTGTTTTGATGGTCTCAAAATCCTTAAAGTCTTCAGATATCCAAAACTGATATCTGAATGCTCTATTTTAATAATAGCGAACATAATGTTAGTTCACATTGAACATCACTTTTTAATACCGTTTTGTGAATTTTCAATTCACTTTTAATTTTCATTTTTTTCTTGTTTTTCCCCATTTTTGTTGTTTATATGCATCAGGTCGGATACTTCTGGGACAAGCCTTGTATATGTGGAATAAAGTTGGTATTAACCTTTATCAATTTTTATAATGCACAGGTAATTTCTTTATGTGAAACGGAAAAAGTAGAGTAAAAAATGTGATTAACGTGAATAGTTATCAATCACAGCACCACCAGCGGAAAGATGGTAGATTTTCGCAAATAGTTGAAAATGAATTCGCAAATTAAATATTTAAAAGCAAATATTACTTTATAATAATAATTAAAAACAACTTAATAACAAAGTAAGTCTAAAGTCAGCTTAGGCTGACTTATCCTTCGTGGAACCCGTAATATGGGCTGTTGTCATTTTGATTTCCAGCACTTTAATTGCAGCTTGACTATCTACAAAAATGACTATCCTTGCGGCGAACAGATTTTTGCTGTGATTAAACTGTGCTGCTTTTTCAATCGCATAGATTTCTGCCTGAAAAACACTGCAGTGATGAGCAAGTTTGTAAGACTCACCTGTCTTGTAAGTTCACACCTGATCCTGTTCCTTTCTCCATTTTGGAGCCATCAGTGTAGAATTGGAGATTACCAATTATTAGATTCTATAGTCGTATTTTCCCATTCTTGTCTGCTGGGAATGGATGTGGTGTAATTTGTACCGAATCCCACTCTACGTATGATGTAATTGGGTGTACCTTTTGATTCCTGAGTTCCATAGAGATTCAGAATAGATGAATGTCCAAAGGTGTTGTTTTTCCAGGCTTGTGACTCACTAAGACGGATCGCGCTCTTGGTTGCTAAAAACTTAAGGAACTCTTCTATGGAAAGAAGATGTAGCATCATTTCTAGACTCGCCTGTGGCGTAGATCTCATGACTCCTGTTGAATTTTGCATTACTGACTTTTGCACTTCTGTTAGAGAGTCAAGGTAGCTCTTTTATGCACAATTGTTTACCGCAGCAGAGAGCCGTAGGTGATAATAGGTCTTACGATCGTTGTATCCATCCAATGGATCCCCATTGCAATCCCCATTTCTTACTGAAGGTCCTTTGGTATGCATAAAGAGCCCATAGTGCTTTTTTCTTTCTTTGCTTTGGGTTGCGTTTCCAATCGAGCTTGTTGTCAAGGATAGTTCCAAGATATTTAGCTTCAGTGGAGAGTTTCAGAGTTACTCTATTCGGTTTCTGCAGTGTGAAGCTGTCTACATTTCTTCTTCTGGTGAACAGAACGAATTCGGTCTTGATTGGTTTAACACCAAGGCCATTCATTTCTGCCCATATTGATAGCTCTTTTATACACCAGCTTTGAGTTTGGAAATGATTTTGTCAACCACAATCAGCCAAAGAATGGGGGATATAACTCCTCCCTGTGGATTGCCTGAAGTGGCCACCTTACTTACCAGACTCAATCCCATTTGTGCATTTATACGTCTGCCATTCAGCATTTTATAAATCCATTGGGTAATCATGCTGTTTACTCTCTTTTCCACTGAAAAATTTCTTCACATTATTAAATCCGATTTCGATATCTAAAAACGTTGCTTAAGTATATTCTTTGCGATGAAAGGTTCTATTCCAGAAACCACATCGTGCAGTGCTGTCTCCACTGAGTGCTTTGAGGTAGGCGTGTTGTGCACTACAGAGGTTAATATCTTTCAGAGATTCTCTTATGTGCAGATATATTTTTCTCTCCAGCATTTTCATCAGGAAAGATGAGAGAATTATAGGCCAATAATCTTTTGGTGTAGAGTGTTTTGGTTTCCCTGCCTTGTGAATAAATACTACTCTCACTTCTCTCCAGATTTTTGGAACATAGCCTGTCCTGAGGTTGCCGATGAATAATTGCCTTAAGTCAGGGTATGATGCTGGAAAGGGCATGCTTCATCATGGTCGGCAGGATTCCATCTGGAAGTTGTAGGGTTCGAAGGATCCTATCGACCATTCTATAGATGACCTTGTTATAACGCTGAGAAGTACCTGTAGGGGTTCTAGTATGGATCTGTTAAGATTCTGTATTATTTCTGTGTTGCTGGTAGCTCCGTTTTGATCCGGATATTTGCGAGCTGAAAAATGAGTTTCCATTAGTAGCGAAAGCGTTTCTTGGCTGGATTCTGCCATTGATCCGTCAAGCCTTCTAAGGTATCCCGGTACTGACGGGTCTTTGGATAGCGTCTTACGAAGTCTGGCATCTTTACTTGTGTCCTCAATGGACTTGCAAAAATTTGTCCAAGATGTTCGCTTTGCCATTCTTCCGACTCTTGTGTAGGCATGTAACTTGGATCTATAGTTTATCTAGTCCTATTATAGCTTGCTAAGAATGGCTTTCCGGTGAAGTTTTCTGACCTCCGTTTTTGTATTCTTCAATTGTCCATCAGCTTGCACTGGTAGGTGTGCCACATTGAGACGTGGGGAAGAATTTTTTGAAAGATTTGTTCATTTTTTGTGATAAACTCCACTTAATTGTTAATAAATGCAGCGTGTTTGGAGAAATATTCTTTGTCTGGCTATGCAATATTTTTGTTGATCCTGACTAAATGACTTTCCTAGTGGTTTTTATGGGGTTTCTAAAATGTTTCTATGTACGAGGGTTGAAATTTTAGTGTAGAGAATCTTAAAGTGGTGTGAAAACGAGTCCTTACATGACATCTCACAAACATCAAATGTGAGCTGTACCCTATTGCTCACTATAGTTAAGTCGGATATCTCTTGCCTGATTCTATTGCCGCTAATACATAGAATAAGATCTGTAGAAAATACACTCACCCTTTTTATTGATGGATGTCGGCACTGCCAAATAGTGAGTGATGAGCGTTAGCATCGCAACCAAATATCAGGTATATCCTGCTCATGTGAGCGTGGTTTGCCAACTCGTGGACTGTTTGCCCTGTTGGGTTCGCCTCTTCATAGGGGATGTATACGGAGCAAAGGGTAAGATGTGTTGCCCTGCTTTCACGTTGGTTACCACTATGTCACCATTGTCGAATCTAGGGAAAAAAAACATGCTAATTGATTTTTTCGCAAGCCCCTTACCTTCACCTGTAGAGTGAAACAGGTTGAACTGTTTCGACTGTAGGCCTTGGATCTTGTTTTTGAAGATCCAATATTCCTGTATTAGGGTCACGCCTACATTACCCTCGGACATGCATAGCATCAAGCCGTTGGTAGCTACTTTGAGTGATGCAAGTTGATTTGCTTCACTTCTTCGCCTTAATGGTTCCCAGGCCGAATTTGAGCATGCCCGATTGCTCCTCAAGCCAGTTTGTGGTCGCAGCGTCTACAGATAAGAGAAGAAGAAGACCTATGCAGCTTCCACTCTTGAATCTTTGCGTCTTTATTTTGCACTGCCAAAAGTTTCTGAATAGATGCATCCTCATGCAGGGCAGGAGGCGGTATTCATACAGACATCTTGTGATGGAGCGGAAGCACGGATTTAGAGATCACTTTCAATGAAGCTCTCTGCTAAATTTCAGTAAGATTGGTGTTGGTTTTGGTAAGGAACTTCAGCGACTTCTTCGTAACGCATCCGACGATCTACCGTATCTCATTTTCTTTGTCGTCCCTCGGTTGATCAATGTTTGGGTTAACCTTGGGTTGCACTTTCCTCTCCCTATTTTCTCGTTGCGCTTGCTGGCACCCTCTTTTCTAAACTCCTATTTGCAACTTTCGACGACTGTGAAGTCGGAAAGACCTGCGCTAATTGTCTTCTTCCCGTCCTTGCTGGCTCCCGTTCCACACACTGTCGTTTTTAGCGACATTTGATTGAGATGGTCCAGCTGTACCGACTATTACTCTCCGTACCATTCTCCATTCTTTTCCTCATTTCACACTTGCGTTTGTCACTTTTGGCAACATTGGAGTGTGAATTACTTACCTTGCTCAGACCCTCATCCGTGGATGAAGGCGTAGTAGTGGCAGCCACAATGTGGACGCCTTGGAAGCATATGGAATTATTAAAGATGGACGCCTTTTTCATTTATAATGGGTAGGTTTTGGCTATCCTGTAGAATCTGCGTTGTTCCACTTCTCTGGAACAAGCAGATATACTTGTTATCACCAAATCACTTGACTATCACATCGGAGTCCGAGCTTAAAAGCTCATCTTCGGTTTCCGGGCGGGGAGAATCAGGTTGGACTTGAGAAACTCTAGATTCCTCCATGCCACTTCCTATACTCAGGCTGTCCAGAATCCTTAGATTCACCAGGTCTAGGTCTCCGCCCTCGTCGGTGTTAAGCTGTCTCGCCAGGGTAGGTGGTCCTGTCCTATGCTTGTCACTCCCTTATCCTATCCATAGTTCCGTCTTTGCTGCCGTTGTTGTTGACGTTGATGTAGCCGTTTTAATTGCAGTGGTTGTTGTTGTTGTAGTTGTAGTTGTTGTATTGTTGTTGTTATTGTGTTGGTGCTTTTGTTTTCTTGTTACTTGTTAGGTTCATTTTCGGTCCCACGAGTAGCTAGGGAAAGGGTCGTCCTCCACGCCTGAGTTCCTCGAGACGTGGTCAGGCCACAGTTACTCACTGAGGCGACCAGGTATCAGTGAGGACGCCATTACAATACAGCCGGTAATACCCCCTGGCTGCAAGCCACCCAATAGTCATGGCACGACATGATACCTTGGGTTGGGGGGGGGGGGGACAGCTCTTTGTTCATTGCTCCATAACTAAAATCCTGTACTGTCACAATGACAATGATACAAAATATGGCGAAAAATGGTTGATAATGCAGATTCCAATCGATAACAAAGAACCACACTTACTATTGGAACAACATTTATATCAGTAACTGCTATCTTCTAATCTTGAGTTAAATTTCGAGTTACATAAAAAATAATAAAATTTAAAGTAGGTATAGAATATTGGGTGTTCTTATAAAAACATTCAGGAATTAGTTTCGAAAATTAGTTTTGTTTTTTTTATTCTGTCCACTGAGTTTATTGTTTGAAATTCGTTATTAGTTCTATGGCACTTTATTCCTAATTGACGGCCCGTAATGTAAAGTGGCCTAGCCAAATAGCCTTGCTGTTCCCACTGATAAGACCTGATCATAAGAAGCAGCACCAGCTTAGTCTTGACTGACAAAGTCTGTTCAAGGAATGAAATGATATTCAAGGCTCTTAACAAGGACATATAAGCAATAAGTTAATTACAGCCATGAATAGAATATTTTCTATTTACGATATCCATGAAACGCGGAACGAATCGTATTGAAAACGCATCTTTAAAAATTCTATTGACTATGACAAACACTATGAATGAATCCGAGTAAATATCTTGAATATCAAAAATTTTCATCTACCTGCCTTTTGTTTGTTAACACATGCTATTGGAATTTTGTGCGTATTATTCAAAATAACCAAATTTTCTGGTTATTATTTCGCAAGCTCATGAGAAAGTTCAAAATTGTTTCATCTCTTGGAAAAGTTGAGCACTATAGCACTATTCCGCTTTTTTTTTTGTTCTAAATTTGTTTTGTCCGTTTTACCGTTAATTCTAAAGCGCATTGTTTGCTTATTTCGCAAAATTTCCGCACAGAGGGAGCGTTACGTTGCGTGCTTTCTAATGGCAGCATTCCAAGCTACGTTTTGCCTAAAGGGAGTTCATAGCTTTAAGTGCGCTACACTACGAAAAAGGTATGCTTTGTTTGTGCGTGGTTTCAAAGATTAGTTTTTGCTCAAGAACACTTTGAAAATGAATGCTTTAAAGAAATTAACTTATTGATTTTTTATATGAATGACTTGATGACTTAAATAAAGAAAATTCTTGTGATAATTGCATCGTTTGATTAATATAAGAGTGGGTTAGATTATGGAAGTTTTATTAAATGAATCTGAATCCATACACACTTCATACATTATGATGACCAGGCTGTTCATGGGGCATGAATTGGAAAAGTACAGCAGAGCAAAAGTTGTAGACCGTGATTCTTTACATTTCATCCACTTTTCGTTATGATTATTCCTTTGTTGAATGACAAAGCAGATTTTTTTAATATTACTCCAACAATTCTCATTCCCACCCCTACTACTCACATTTTCACTATTCACTTCACTAACGCTACACTCAAACCAACATTCGTAATGCTCTTATGGAAATTTAGTTTTTGGTTTTGGTTTCGGTTTCTGTTTATAAAAGGACTCTAGAGCTTTCTCGGTCATTTACTGTGTAATCGCTGCAGTGGCGCACCGTCTACCACCTGTGCTGAGATGTTGAAAGAGAAGCTGCTGTGGCGAATTTCTATAATGGAAAACAATGTACTAGGTAAGATTTGCAGTTATGGTGGTTATTCCACCCCCCCTACTCAGCCCATTCACCCATTTACAGAAACATCAGCAGAAGCAGCAGCATGAAAACGTGCAAAAATTTAATATTCCAAATTCAACATTTAACGATGTCGAATGCAAATACGTTGACAATAGCTGTTGTGGATCTGCTGTGGGAAGTTTTTGCATTTAAATAAACCCAAGCAAAACCTCAAGTGGCTTAAAATCGATTTTACGAGTTAGTTAAATTTAGATCTCTACGGGTGAAAATGTGAATTCAAGTTGCAGTTGTTGTCAAGTTGAGCTCAAGTTCAGGTTCATATAAGAAAAGTTTTACCGAAAAGTGCTCATCAGCAGCCGTTTAATGGAGCACAGCATGTTTGTGAAAATAACCTTAAGATTATTACTTTCAATTTTAAACTATTTTGTAATGCTTTATATAGAGTAAAGTATGAAAATGCAATCCTTTTCAAAAAATAATTCAAACTACTTTGTATGGTGCTAAGTATAGAAACGAACCAAATACAACAGATTGAAACAGGGCCGTTGCCTAGCAGGGATTTGGAGTTTACACCCAACCATTGGTACCAAAAAGTAAACAAAAATCAATTCAAATTAAAATTGCATGTTGTTTTTGGCATTAAAAAAATACATTGATTAAAGATGGAAAACGAAATTTTTTTATTTCTTAAAAAATAAAAAAAAATACTTTCTTTTTGTCATAACAAGCCAATTGAATCATAAAAAATCTCTGCAGAGCGATGGCTGCCGATCAGAAAAATTTAATTTCTATTAGAAAAACATTCTGTGTAAGATTGTGGTTCGAACCCGGATTTGCCGAGATTCATTGTGTCGCATGCCATATACTTAGCATTCACTTCCATAGCCGCCACACAAAATAAATAACTATTTTAAAAAGTGCTCCTTTAAAAACTCTATTTAAACACATGAACCACAATATTTGACTAAAACGGGTGATCAAACATAACTTAACAGAAAAACTCCTCAAGCAATAGAATAATTTTTAAAGAAATACTTATTTAGAGTTATCAACATAAATATAAATAAAAGTGTAGCAAATCCAGAATACATTTTTCACAACGTAAAAAGTACTTTTTAATAAACAAAGTTAAGACCGATTTTGTTTTATAATTTTCATTGAAAGATCTGACGGAGCCTTGAGTTGATGTGCCACTTTAATCCTGGATGACAAAGTAATTCTCAATAACATGTTTTGTTTGAAAATCGCTGCATTCCGGCGTGCACTCCTTCCTCATCCATTTGTTATAACAAATTTATAACCTTTGTCAAAAACTGCGAGAGGTCTGTGCATCAAAAACATTAAAGAAACCTCACACGAAGAAGCCAAGTAGCATATTTTTAAAACTATCTGTCCAAACCAAACCATTCAATGCAATTCTCCCCAGAAAACTATGGGCAAAAATCAAAATTTTATTTTTTTTTAAAACTAGGTTCATCGAAAACGATCTTTTGTGACCTTTTTTATGGCCATATGAATTATATATAATTATGTATTATAAAACTGTTTTCTTGTTTTAAAGAACATACATATATTTGTTATCAAAATCGTTCCCCCTCTCAAAGTAAAATCCTGGCAAGAAGTCCGGATTAAAATTTTTATGTGAAGAGGCTCTAGGAAGTTCGGATTAAAATTTTTATGTGATGAGGCTCTAGGAAGATGTTTCTAGCTGTTCTGAAGATAATAACATGTGTGGAACCCAAAATCTGTTCGGTTTGGTATATTAATAAATCGCAAATAATGATAAAGGTGAAATCTGAGTTGTTAGAAAAGCTTAACTTCTTTAGACTTGCATTTTCAAATTTCCGTGGCTTCATAAGCTATGTAAAGATTCACGAAGTCTACAAATATATGATGGATCATTTTATTTTGTGGAATAAAATAAAAGAATGCGTTAGCCAAGAAATAGTGGGAATGGAAGAGAGGTGATTTGCATTGCAAGAAGGACAAACATTAACAACTCGTAGATTGATCAAAAAATAAGCTGATCCTCATCGGGCCTTGAATGTTATCTGTAGAGATTTGGATTGTTTTATTATCCTCCGTATTCTCCTAAATAAAAGTGCTGATCTTATAAAATTATCTCTCAATGTTTTAATTGTACCTTGGAACCAACCATTTGTTTAAATTGCCTCTAATAGAGCATCTACGAGAAGATACATAGATTATGCGTTTTATGCATTTAGTCTTAAAACTGTGATTTGGAATAAAAGAAGAAGTAAGTTGGTATTGATAAAAACCCAGACCCTTTGACTTTAAGGCCATAAAACTGCCTTAAATGGTAAATAGCTCAATAAAGATACAAATATTAATATATAAGTTTTACCCTGCAAAATGATGTTAACATTTAGGCAAATGTAGGCAAATGTTTTTTAGATAATTTTCAGGCATGATGATCACTTGTTAACTTATTTAGATCTATGATCCATGCGACAACAAATTTTAAAGCAGTCCATGTAAAAAATAAAATTGATTGATACCTACCATATTTTTATCGAATTCAAATCTGCTTACGACAACCCAGTTATACACCAGTTGACAAGAGTTGTTCTTCATTTCAACTCAATGTAAAAAACTTTAAAAAGATTTTTTTTTTGTCCAGTAGAACTCTAGCTGGAAAATAAGTAGGTGTTTTATTGAAATATGTTTATTTCAATCCATATAAAAATAACCACTCCAGCTACTAGTGTTATATATCTATTTACATTTTTATATCGTTTTGTATATGTTCTCTAAAGAAATTTTTTTTTATATTTAGTTTCTCACAACAACAAAGAAGACCCTTAAATTAAACAAATTGCATGACTTGTTATGATATCAAGTTAGTATAATAAAATGTATGACAGTTGGTAACAATGGCTTCTTACTTCTTTGTGTTCATACAATGAAATAAACTCGAAGAATATCATAGAAAAAAAAATTTGTTTAAGGCTTCAATGAGAGAAACGAAGCAACGAAAACAATAAAACTTCATGATCTACGGACTTGACTCTGGTGACATTTTACTGTCCAACTGAAACTGTAACAAAAATAAAAAAAAGCAAAACAAAAATAACAAAAGTAACATCAACAGCAAAAAGACAAAAAGATGCAGTTTTATATACAGTTATGTGTATAAATGTAACACCAGCGCAAACATGAACACAAGCTCAAACAAAGCAAAAAAAGCTAAAAAGCCATTAGTAGCCTTTTTGGTGGAGAGACTGAGTTGTTAATTTAATTCTGGTCACTATTTTTTGTTTTACAACATGTTTCGTTACTGGTACGGGATATTTTTAACATTGTTATAAATTCATGTATTCCATAAATGGAATAAGGACATGGGTGAGTTATTTTGAAGGCGCGATTTCGTTTGTCTGACATTAGACTAATTTTTTCTAACTGAATGAAGCCATTTCGAGTAAAATTTACAAATTTTTTTGAGAGAGTTCAGTACGTGTAGAATATAAAGGCTTTGCTCATCCACTACTATTTTTAGGTTTTTAAACCTGTGAATTACAACTTTAAATAAGAAAATTAAAAATTTAAATAATAATAATGAATTGCTAAGTGCTGAACTAAGTCAATGTCTTCATAGAACTCGTACAGTTCGTGGTTCATTCTAATGAGATAGTCGTCGCCAACTCAGACAGGACCAAAGATTTTGCGAAGAACATTTCTCTCCGTTTGCGATCCTCTCTCATCTGTTTGCAATACCACCCATGCCTCACTGCCATAGAGAAGCACAGGTATGATTAATGCCTTGTAGAGGGTTAGTTTTGTCGATCGAGAGAGGGCTCTGGAACCTAATTGCTTACTTAGCCCATATTAACACCTATTAGCAATTGTTATTCTTCGCTTTATCTCAAGGCTGACATTGTTGCTGCTGTTTATGGCGGTGCCAAGGTATGGAAGCTCCTTGACAACTTCAAAGTTATATTTGCCTGCTGTAACATGGGAGCCTAGACGCCGCGCTTCCCTATTTGCAGACAACATATACTTTGTTTTGCCCTCGTTCACCGTCAAACCCTCATTGGCTGATTCCTTTTCGATAGCGGCGAAAGCAGCAGTTACATCTCTCTTAGTTCGGCCAATAATTTCGATATCATCAGCACACGCATGGAGCTAGACAGCTTTGTAGAATATAGTACCATTGCAATGAACATCTGCCTTTCGTAGGATCTCCTCCATGATGAAATTGAAAAGATCGTATGATAGCGGATCGCCTTGTATGAAACCTCGTTGGGTATTAAAGGTATTGGAGATGTCATTTCCTATCTTGACGGAGCTGCATGTATTGGTCAACGTCATCTTGCAGAGCTTTATAAACTTTTTTCAGACAACAGCCATATAATCGGAGGAATAACGCCGTTGTCGAAACGCAAGAAGTTCTGCATAAAGAAATAAAAAGAAAAAAAAAACAAGCACGTTGAAGGAGCCCAGGATGTACAGAAATTAAAAAATTAGGACACATTTACTTCTAAAAGAGTTGACAATTTTAAATAAAAGCAATTCTCAAAAGGTATTTTTTCATGTCACACTCGTAGCGCTGAATATATGTTTGCTTTAATTAAAATTAATAAAAAAATTTGATTTAAAAAACAAAAACAATAAAGATGGTTTTATTATTATTTTGACTTTTCACATCCATAAATTTTATTTCGAAAATATGAAGGAACTCACAGAAATTTAAACATCTGTGAATGAATCTCTTAAATAACATTTTGTGCGGTCCCACCCGTAACACTATAAAAAAGGAACATAACTTTTTTATTAACAGTGTAAGGGACAAATTTCGTTTTATAATAATTTCCTGCAATGGTATATTTCTGTGAGTTCATCAAAATGCTTCGGAATCATTTTAGTTAAAAAGTTATTTACATTTTAAGTGTTTAATTGTCCCCCCCGTAACATATGGAATGGCCGTCCAACAACCAACCGGGTGTCCAGCTAGCGTATGGAAAGGCGTAGTGTAGGCAGGCACTGCGTCTTGATCGAAGAAGCCACAAAGCCTGCAACTGGTATTGTCAAGGCGAGTCGGAGCCACCTAAAAAGCTCTATGATATCTACTACAGCTGCCATGCGGAGAAGCGTTCAGAAGCAAATATGACGGTATTCCAAAAGTTAGAATCCTTATACAATTGCACCTACGTAAATTTTTAAAAGTACTCTAATTTTTGCTACAAATCAAAGTCTTGTTGGACGCTATATTCTGCCATTAAAGACATTCTGCCAAAGCATATGGCATTTAATTTCTCGGTGGTATTACTTGCCCAACTTTGTCTTCACTTTACTTGCCACTTTTGGAGCTGATACTTTAGCGTTTTCCCGTATTTCCGGACAATATAACGCTCGTCAGTAGGATCGAAAATTTTGTTGGCAGCATTTCTCCCCTAATCATCCCTTATTTTTTTGTGAACAATTTGTGATAATCGGTGCTCTATAGTGGAAATTACAGAATCAGTTTGTTCTCAACTTCCGATCGGAATCGCAATTTGTGACTATCCTCGGTTGTCATACCGAAAACGGTATTCACTAACTTCTGCTTGTACGACGAAATTTGGTTGCCTACAAAATTTGTTCGGATCACTTTTCGTCAAAAAAATATTCGTTGCAAGTTTCCGACAAGCTTACGATACTTTAACCGACAAAATCGGAAAAGATGTTCACTGAATACCATTTTCCGAAAATTGTCGCAAACAGAACTTTGCGACACCGAATATCTACCAAAATGTGTTACAGAGTTCCACTACAGTAGTAGAATTGGATTGTGGAATTACTCTTTTCAATTGAGTGTTGAATGAACTTGAACTCATTGCGAATATAATGATTAAAAAATAGTAAAAATAACCGTTACATGTCAAGATAACTGATCATTGCTCAGGTGCAAATTATTTGGGTGAAGTAAACTTTGAACTGTGTTTTTGGTTGAATTTCTCGTTTTTAATTGTAATAAAATATTAAAAACAAAATAATTAAATAAAATAACGCGGGTTTTGATAAGTTTAAATATTAAACTAACAACCTGAGCAACGGTAGAAACTATCTACGAAACGATACTATCGAGTATCGAACGAATTCTATCTACATAAGTCTTACACAAATTCCTGGACTTTTTCATAACGATTGCCTTTAAAAGTCTTAAAGAAGCACGCTGTGTTCTTTACCTTTAAAATTTGAAAGTTCGTACAGACCTTTTTAAGATTTGAAGCAATTTGAAGAAATCAAGGATGTATAAGTTTTTGTTTTCATTATTTATTATTATTATCGTATTTTAATATTTTCTTATTTGCTGAAATGTAGACATTAACTATAAATATCTAAAATTATTGAATTAAAAATATATACCCTTTGGCCGTTATTATTTTTTTTTTGCTATTGTGTGTGGAAAACGCTCAAAAACAAAACACACAAATTCTTTTAATAAACAACAATTTTTCGTTAAAGCTTCCATATTTATGGATTTTGGCTTAAATGCTTGCTGATTATTGGAATGCCGTTAGAATGTTAAAATATCATGTTTTTTTGGAATATTATTGTTATGGCTTCGAGAAAGCATTTTCGTCTACATATGGAATAACATCGCGCCTTGAAGTAAACAAATAAACTAAAATTCACAAAGAGGCACACAAACATAGAAACAGCATCCCACGCGCACGCACATACAACCACAGCAACATTACCGATGACATCAACACATTCATATCAACAACACAGAAGAAGCTCATAAAACAAAAACAAAAAAAAAATAAAAAACAACAAGCAGAACAGACAATAAACTTATCAAGCTTCCCGACGTGCGTTTCTTCAGGTCCAGAAGCTCTGATAGTCTTCTTCTTACTCCGTTTTTCCCTTTCATTTACTTGTAATCGACCAATAAAAACCGTATCGAAACTACATCAAGCATAAAATGTTTACGTTGTTGTTGTTGTTGTCAACGTTGTTGTCCTGTTGTCCTGAGCCTGAAACATAAACTCACCGACCAAGGCTGATACATCCACACTTACATCAACACACACTCAGTAAACACTGATATAAGTACGTGTGTTGGCTGGCGAGTAGATATGATTTGGCGTTGCCATAAAAATATAGTTCACGCTTTTATAACCCAACAACAATAATGAAAACCTACAAAACATCCAAGTTGAGGAAAAAAAGGAACCGCTGGTTGACAGCTGTAAAGATTCATTTTCTCATCTTAGTTATAAGCTTGTTCGTCCCTCCTCTATTTCCTTCTGTTGGACGCGCGCTCGTTCAAACGCAATCGAAGTGAATCAAAGGATAATAATATTCATCGGTCTTGAACGCTGCTGCTGTTGCTACTGTTGATACTGTTGATATTGTTGTTGTTGTTATATATATTTTATTAACTTGCACACACCATGCAATTGACCTATTAGTGGATTAGGCCATGTTTATTACCTTTTGATGTTGTTCTAGCTGTTTTGTTGTTGTTTTTTATTTCAGTTTATATTCTTTTCTGTGTCCTTGTTTCTTTTCTTTGTATGTCCTTTAGAATTTGACGCAGCTCTAGGCGGTCCTTTTTATAGCCACGACTACTATTTATCATGAACATTGAAGAATATTTTCTGTTGACAAATCGTTGGCCGACTCATAAATAAATGGAAGATTTACCAAATGGTATACGAGCAGATAATAATGGATTTTATGTACCATTGAGTTGTTTTAAGAATGCAGTCTTAGAGGCTTATAAAAAAAGTAGTATAAATATTAAACGATTTTAAGTCACTTCGGTTATGTTGATTTATATCCATAAACCTTAAATCATAAATTGGCTATTGGAATAAGTATCGTTGTATCTTAGAGTACAATAACTCTTTAATGGATATATGCGACACAGTAGATGCAAGTCAGGAAGAAAACTACAAACATATTTACTACGTTAACTGCTTGAACCTTTAAAACATCCTTTTTATAACCTCTACGTGTGACGATGGAGTCGAATAAAGTATTGCTACTTTCATAGGATTAATTCTAGAAATAAACTAACTTTCCGTATGTGTATGGGTGGAACGTGCTCAATGATGTTATTGAAGAAGATTAAGTTGATTGGGTTGATTTTTGGAATCAGTCAGCCAAGACGTATTTTAATGCAAGAACAAAGCTTTAAAGGTGTTGAATACATACTTAATACTTTTTGTCGTGTTTTTGACTTTTTCTTTATAAAAAATATTTTGATTCAAATCACTTAAAATTTAAAAATAGCGATAATCTGGAGACAAAGCCAAACTCAAAAAAGTTTGTTACACCGGCTCTAAAAGGAAAATCATCAAATAGCGTAGAAAAAAGAAATAATTAAAGCAAGAAATAACCGAACTGATTGTAATTTCAACGAAGTAGGTATAAGTACAGGGGGGGGGGGGGGCGATCTCCACATGGCAACGTGTTCAACTGCCTCAACTTGGTGAAGTCAGCATTATCCATGTCGAAATCGTCTCAAGTTGACTCAAACCTATACGTGGCGTCTCCTGGAAACGGCAATCTAGCAACCGTTAGTCCGACTGCTAATCTGAGCGGCTATCCCAAATATGATAACGACTACCGCAAACGAAAAACTGATAATGATTTACGAATATGCTCCTAGAAAGTTCGCACCCTTAATTGGGATGGTAAGCATCCTATTATATCTACTGCAGCGGGCATGCGGATAAGTACGAGTTTGGATGAGGATTTGAAGTTAGCAAGAGAATACGGCATAATGTCTTCCGATACACTCCTGTTAACGAATGACTTGCCATTATCCGTTTCAAGGAAAAATTTTTCAAGATCAGACTAATATGTGCGCACGCTCCCTCCGACAGAAGAAAAAGAGACGAATGTTTCTACGAGTGCTTTTTAGATGCGTACGAGGGCTGCCTATGACATTACATAAAAATCATGCTTGGTGACTTTAATGCAAAGGTAGGTAAGGAAAACATATTTGGTCCAACAGTCGTTAAGTTCAGCCTCAACGACAACTCATCCGATAACGAAATGAGGTTGATTGACTTCGCCGCAGCACGAAACTTCACTTTAGCACTAGAGTCAAGCATCTCAATATTTAGAAGACCACCTGTTCCCCCCTGATCAAAAAACATGCAACCAAATTGATTACGTTATGATTAACACCAAGGAAGATCCGCGGTCAACATAGACTCCGATCATTATCTTATCGCATTATCTCTCCACAGCTAAGAATACTCGCTATCCTACACAAAGAAAGCTAGACGTCGACAAACTGCGATCAATACGGACAGCTGAAGACTTCGCTACTCGACTCTGTCTCCTATTTAAAGAAAGCACTCCTCTGGTAGGACCAGTAGTGTCGTGATGTCACTGCAGAGAAGGACATCGCCTGCTGTTGGTTGTAACGAAGGAAGATAGACGCTTTTTCAGGTGAAAAACAAGAGTAATTGCGACAGAAATGAGACTTGAATTTTTCAAAATGATAGACGTCTGACCGATGGTCTTAAGACCGAAGTCTCTTCCTGCAAGGACGAAAATGGCAATTTAGTGACAGATATCCAGAGTATACTGATGCTATGGAGGGAACACTTCTCAAGTCCTTAAATGGTGACGCTGACAACAATTCCGCCAATAGAGATAGTATTCCGGAAACCGAGAACTGGACCTACATGTTTTATGCCAACTCCGAACGGCTAAAGTTCATGTTCTCAAGAAGCTTTACATGACATTATTTACTCTCTGAGGTTTGCCATTGTCTGCAGTGAGGTGGTTACCGATCAGAAAAATTTTTTATTGAAAAAAACTTTTCCCCACGGTATATTGTATTCACTTTTTTAACACAAAAAAAGGAGTTTTTGATTCTTATCTCAATCAATTTTCATAAAAAGTATTTAATTAGACTTAACTCGGGGCTTACTCGAAGTGAGCTCTGCATGTAAACGAGGGTTGAGTTGAGTTTCGTTAAACCCAAGAAAACTCCACAAAACTTAATGGATTTAGCTGAGTACTATCTGTTAAAATCTTTTATCGCATTTTTCACTTAAAAATAGTAGCTGCAAGAGTCTGTTGAACAAGAGTCTATTGAGCTGCCAACAAACAATTTGCTCTAAACAAACTTGACAAATTGAACTCAATTCGACGTCTTGCATGTAAGTTGAATTAGCGTCGCCATATTTTAATTTAAACTCAACGAAAACCCTAACCACGGGTTTACAAAACTACAAAAATACACAAAAATGGCAATGCTAACAATAAAAAGCATATTTTCATATAAAATCAAACTAGTAAGGTATATCTTCGACTTGGCCGAAGTTAAAATACACCCTCGGCCGATTCTTAAGGGTAAAAGAATCTTAAATTGGAGAGCTTTTTGTATGAGATTTTGAGAGATTTTATTATTTTTATATATCTTAAATACATACATATCAAATTGTTTTCCTGGAGCTTTAATATTAGCCTTTTTATAAAGTTTTCAATTTTGGGGTTGTATGGGAAGTGAGCGTCTTAGTGGGTGAATGACGCCCAATTTTATAACACACCTCAGTTTTGACATTGAACACACAAGTACCGAGTTTCCGTCTTATAACTTTAATATTAGCCTCTTTATAGATTTTTCAATTTTGGGGTTGTATGGGAAGTGGGCGTGTTAGTAGATGAATGCCGCCCATTTTTCTAACACATGTCTGTTTTGACATAGAATACATAAATACCGAATTTCAGTATTCTAGCTTTAATATTAGCTTCTTTATAGGGTTTTCAATTTTGGGGTTGTATGGGAGGTAGGCGTGGTTTTCATCCGATTTAGCCTATTCTCGAACTTGATCTTAGTTTTTTAAAAATAAGCTTAAATATCGAATTTCAGCCCGATACCTTCAAAATTACGGCTGTAATCGTGTCCACAGACAGACGGACAGACAGACAGACGGACAGACGGACAGACAGACGGACATGGCTACATCAACTCGGGTGGTGATGCTGATCAAGAATATATATACTTTTCTATACCTACCACGCCTCCTTGTGGGCGTTACACACGTCGTGACAAAATTAATATACCCCTTACGCAGTACGCGTGGGGGTATAAAAATCCCTAACTTTCATTTGAAAATGTTTTCAGAAGAACCAAAAAACTTTCTAAATTAAAAAGAAAACCATATTTTTTCAGGTTAATTTTGTTAATAAAATCGTTGTTTTAAGTAGTAGGAGTGTAACATATTGCATAAAAATATATATGGATACGGTGCATCATAATCAATCAAAAACTCTATTTTGAAATTTTGGTAATTTAGGGCTTTTTTGATTTCATTTGACGATATTTTCATATAAAAATGATTTTTCATTAAAAGTATCCAAATTTCCACTAAGGCTAAAAAATAAGTATCCATCAATTTTTGAAGAAAAAAAGTATCCAAATGGATCCATTTGGATCCAAACGGCAACACTGTACGTCAACCTCGGTACACCGTCAAATTGGACCTTATCAGTGTGTCTTCAGGCCTGGAAAGTCCACTCCGACAAATCTTGAGAAGAAAGACCCACAGACCCACAGACCAGCGAGAGAATGAACGAAAAAAATTATTCGATGCGGTACCCAGCGGCTGCAAACACAGAAAGACTCTCTTCACAAGAAAGCAATTCCCATTTTGAAACTTTCGGAATTCAACAATATAAGGAAGGCTTAAATTCAGCAACAGCGAAAAATATATGAGAGAAATCTTGGACACTAAACTTCTATGGAATGACACCACAAATGAACGCTTAAATGGCATCCACAGTACTCTTTACGTGCACAAAATTAAAAGAAAATAAATGTTGATTTGCACCTCTAATAATGCGATGGATATAAATACATTGCGGTCATTCAACCCATATGCTATGCAGAGAAAAAGCCTGGTGTCTTCTTAAATCTCAACCCAGAATAAACTTAAAAAAGTGAGGAACTGTGTATCACCGCAGCTTTTCGCTCTATACCAACGAGTGCAGTAAATGTACCTTACATCTTCTTCTTTTAGACTGAATTAAGGGAATCAACTTTTAAGGTTGATGTAAATACATAAAAATGTTTTACTTTTATGGTTAAAAAATTCAGAATTTAAGGTTGAAGTGATGTATATAACAAATTAGATAACTGTCTTTCATCATGTCTTTCACTGTCTTTCACCGATCATTTTCAAACTTTGAAAAATTAAGTTTTAACTTATATAGATGAAAGTCCCACAAGAGTTGAAATTTTCATAAAGTTAAATGTTAATAAATAAATATTACTAATTAAAAAGTCAATTGTTAAGTAAAAATGTCAACTATGAATTCATAAAATTCACGTTTTCCCCACACTAAAAAGTATGCAAAGTAAACTCAAAATATTTTTCAAGCCCATCTCAAGAAAAGTCATAAATATATGAGCAGCGGACTCGACACTTGAGAGACGTGTAGGGAGAGAAGTTAACTATCCGTTGGAGTATTTTCGGAGCACTGTTTGATAAGAATACATTCTTTCCAACTGGGCATTGGAAAGCATGGAGCATCTTACTTAAGACTAGTACTATGTTCGTTTGCGTGAAATTTCACTGACGTGAAAATTTTGACACATATTTTGTTGCGTACAAACAGCTGATGTTCAGTTTAAAAATGTTGACAAAAAATAAATAAACGGCAAGAATTAATTAGAGGCAAACCATAAAATCATGTAATCTCACGAACAAAATAAATATTTTAGAAAGCATATGATGCTTACGGACAGCACCGGATTAAGACATGGCGGGGCCTGGGGCTAAAATTGACACGGGGCCTACTCAAGGTCAGAGCACTTAGCTCGGATCTTTTAAAAATAAAAATATTATTTTTCACCCACTTACATATCGGTGATTCGAAAAATTTAAATTATATTTCGAAAAATTTTTGGAAAAATCTGATCTTAATGCTCCCAATTTGCTTCAAACTTTGTAGGTTAGTTTTTTCACATTTAAAAATATTCTGTGTTTTTTATTATTGCGAAATTTTTTTTTTTGCAAAGTAAAGCACCGTCAAAAACATTAAAAATTACAAATAAATTAAGGAGATACATGTATTTAAGCAACTCTTTCTAAACAAAAAACAAACAAACAAATTGGCCATTTCAGCCCTTGAAAGGACTTTGACCGAGCTTCTTTTTTACATGCAATAACAAAAGAGTTTAGCTACTACAGCTTTTTCGCACTTTCTCAGCATTAACTCATTTGAAGCCACAGTCCAAAGCATCAAAAAGTTTTAATGATAAAGATTCCAGTGGCTAAAAACAAAGTTAATGTGGAAAAAATTTACCCACCAAAGTTTGGGTTGGGCTCAGGGACAACACAAGACGTAACTACTAACCATGCACACATAGATCTAATTACAGAATAGCTTTTAATCTACTTTTGAGTTGACCTTTTGACAAGTTAACATCAAAAACGCTACAGTTGTTAACAAAGGTACTCATGCGGTTTAAAGGAGCAGTTGACATATAGTTCGTTCTACTAAAAGGTAAATAAATTAAAGTGTTAGCGTTTCTACTGCTTCTACGGTTAGAGTTAAAATTAATGAGAGAAAGAATTTCCGGAGAATCGAAAACACCGATCATGAGTTGGTGTAAATACACGATATCTGCGGACCTCCTTCGCTCACTTAGTGACTGCATTCTTAATAGTTTCAAACGATCCTCATAAGGAGGAAGGTTTAAGATATCAGTTCCACTTAAGCCCCTTAGAGCAAACCGAACAAAACGTTTTTGGATCCTCTCTATTCGTTCAACATGCACATTATAACTTGGGGACCAGACTTGACTTGCGTACTCCAAGTGAGGACGCACAATTGCATAATATAACGTTGTAGTTGTAATCGTACTATTGAATTCTTTGGCCCAGCGTTTTATAAATCCAAGCATTGAAGACGCTTTTTTACATATATTATCAATATGAATATTGAACGATAACTTAGGATCCATGCATACACCAAGGTCTTTGACCACATCTACACGACTTAAAGCAGTATCTTTTATATTGTAATCAAATAATAAATTATTCCTTTTTCGCGAAAAGGTCATAGTTTGGCATTTACTAGGATTGAGAAACATATTATTTTTAGAACACCAAACTTCAAAGGATTTCAGATCAGCCTGGAGTAGGTTAGAATCATTTTCAGTATTTATTTTTCTGTATATTTTCAT
Source organism: Tetanocera ferruginea (assembly GCA_958299015.1). Lineage (NCBI taxonomy): Eukaryota > Metazoa > Arthropoda > Insecta > Diptera > Sciomyzidae > Tetanocera > Tetanocera ferruginea. The sequence continues at coordinate 107,155,206 of OY282641.1, forward strand.
ATCGTCTGCATAAATCAGCAGACGAGAGTGTTCAATGACGTGTGTGACGTCATTAATTGCTAAAATAAACAGAAGTGGACCAAGGTGGTTACCTTGAGGAACACCTGATTCAGCAATAAATTCTGAAGACAACACCCCTCGGAATCGTATTTGATAAGATCGCTCAGTCAAATACGATTTTATCCAGCATACAAAATAATGTGGAAATCCCATTAACTTTAGTTTGAATAAGATTAAATCATGAGGTAATTTATCAAATGCTTTACTAAAGTCAGTGTAAATACAGTCGACTTGGTTACTAGATTCCATTGAATTTAAGCAGAATGTTGTAAAATCGAGAAGATTAGACACAGTGGATCTTCCATTAACAAAACCATGCTGACGAGTTGTTATGACTTCTCCACAATGAATTTTAACACGATCGTACACAATTCGCTCAAAAAGTTTGGGAATAGACGAAAGCTTAGCGATGGGCCTATAATTATTAACATCATTTCTGCAACCTTTTTTATATATAGGACTTATAAATGATTTTTTCCAAAAAACTGGAAAATAACATTCTGTAATTGATTTATTAAATAATAAAGAAAGTGGTTGACACAAAACGGATCCGCATTGAGTTAACACTGCGGCAGGAATTCCATCAGGTCCAGCGCCAAAATCCTCATCGATTGTCCCAATATACTTTAAAATATCCTCAGAGGTAAAGGATATAGATTCCAAAGAGACCCTGGGTGAAGAGTTCATGTAGTCAAAGTAATCTTCATCAGGGTTAAATGAATCCGAACAAAAAGATTCCTTGAAGAGATTGGCAAAAAGGCCACAAATTATAGAAGGATCGTCCGTAAATCCATCAAGAGTTTTGAAGGATGAAGGAAATCCATCAGATTTTTTCTTAGTATTTATGAACCCCCAAAATCTCTTTGGATCAGACAATATTCTCAGCTTAATATTGTCTAAATATTCATTATATAAAACAGCTGAAAGATTTTGAAATTCCAGAAACAAACGTTTGTAGATTTCTAGGTCATTTGAGTCCAAACTACAGACATATCTCTTCCATGCCCTATTCCTGTTATTGCGAAGTGTTTTCAACTCTTTTGTGTACCAAGGGTACGCCGAGTTCTTTGCAAATTTGAGGCTATATGGTACAGACTGAGAAATTACAGCAAAGAGTTCCAAATAAAAAAAATTAATGGATTCATCCAGATTATGTTCATTTATATATTCTAAAATAACGTTAAGTTTACTGTGAAGTAAATGATTCAACTTCAAAAAGTCAGCTTTTTTAAAATTGAATTCATAAACCTTGTCCATTGAACTCGAATTAACTATATTCTCCCTATCCGATTTATACCAAATACTCAAAGGTGGATGATATGCATCAATAGTAGTAAGAGCATGGAAGGCCCTCTTAACAATGACATTGTTACTGTCCGTAGTTAAGACCAGGTCAAGAAGTCTTTCCAGACTATTATAAATACAACTCACTTGTTGTAAGTCAGAACATATACTGTCAACAAATATATGCTCCCCAAGAGTCTTCGCATTAGATGCACAAAAAAATGTATCATCGTCAGAAGAATGCCATTTTAAGTCGGGCAGATTAAAATCGCCCAACAATAAAATGTCGTCATTAACGTCAAGAATATTAAGAATATAGTCTAGACAATCAGCCAGACTTGTATAAACCTCTACACTACTGTTTGGAGGAACATATGCATTAATTATGTATACATTTAAGCTACAATGTATAACCTTAACGCATATTAGTTCAATATTAGAAGCGCAGGGTATATCAACAAAGGAACTAACAAAGCAGTTCCTTACAGCTATAAGAACACCACCACCAACAGAAGAAATATTGCTGGCGTATCTGTCCTTTCTAAATACTTGGAAACTATTGTCAAACAATTCCAAGTCAGTAATGCTTTCATTCAACCACGTTTCAGTAAACGCGATAATGTCCTCAGAACAATTCTGAGTAGAAAGAAATAAGTCTCGCGTTTTGGAGCGCAATCCCCTTACATTTTGATAGTAAAGGGACAGCCTATTTAGTTTTTTTGGTTCCTACGGGCTATATTATTTGAGCGCCTAGCCTTGTTTTTAGGTTTAAATTCTGAAACGAGAATATTATCGGCCCACATATTCGAATTGAGAACAGCTGTAAAAACTTCGGCTGCAACTGTGAGAATAAATGAGGCGTGGGTGGGCTTATTGCCAATTTTCTTACATGAACGGAAAGCATTTTGGGGTATTAAGTTACATTGTTCGACAAACGTCAGAATATCATAAGTTGATGTGTCGGGTTGTAATCTCGAAATGAAAATGTTCTTAGTCCTCGAAACTGCTCTTAGAGTAGTTGGCTCAGTTGAAGGTTGAAGTGCAATGGATGGCGCAGTAACCAAATTTATGATAGGAATATCTGAAATTTCAGATACAGCATTATCATTAGTTACAGAAATAACTGGCACTTCAGATAAAGGGGCAATCAACTGAGGTCCTACAGTAATATTATTATTACTAACATTATTATTAATGTTTTTTTCGTTATGATTATTATTATTATTTTTATTATTTTCATTAGTATTATTATTACCATTGTTATTTTTATTATCATTATTATTATTGTTCTTTTTATTATTATTATTATTATTATTATTATTATTATTATTATTATTATTATTATTATTATTAATATTATTATTTTTATTATTATTATTATTTTTATCATTATTATTATTATTATTATTATTATTATTATTATTATTATTATTATTATTATTATTATTATTATTATTATTATTATTATTATTATTATTATTATTATTATTATTATTATTATTATTATTATCATTATTATTATTATTGTTATTATTATTATTATTATTATTATTATTATTATTATTATTATTATTATTATTGTTACTATTATTATTATTTTTGCTATCATTATTAATGTTATTAATATTATTATTATTATCATTTTTGTAATGAATATTATTTATATTATTACTATTATTATTATTTGAAACAAATTCAGAGACATGTGACGAGGAGGTGGGAACTGAAAAACGCTTAGCCTGGGGAATAGAAGACAGGCTTTGATTGGCACGTTTGCGCTTATTATTTTTTCGTTTATTTTTAGAGTTATTTTTAGAATTATAACTCTGCTTTTGTACTGAACCCCTATTTAGGACTTCGTTTGTGGATATGATTGCTGAACCGAGAGTTTCGGACTCCGTCAAAGGAACGTCAGCACTGGTTGGCGAAAAAATTTTATTCGTTATACTGTCACAGTGGTCAACACTTAATTCGCTTAACGACGTCATAATGAATTTAAAATTATTATTAAGCGAATTAAGGCTTTCCCCAAAGAGCTTTATTTTTGAGTATAATTCAGCTGGTGAAACGACCCTGCACGTAGTACAGTACCAACGAAGTCCTGAGTGTGCCGAAATTAAATCATCAATGCATGAATTCGAAATTTTAGCACACGAAGCGTGAAACATTTGCTCGCATGGTCCAGAACAATGAAACATAGTATTCAAAATGTTCTGGCTTCTGCATTGCCCATTTAATGAACAAGCAGCGAAGTTTTCGACTTGAAAATAAGTCATGTTAAAAAATGTTATTTCAGAAGAGCAAATATGTTCCTAAAATGCCTCAAAGGGTTAAAATACAAAGAGCGGACAGTTAAAAGCTAGCAACAATAACACAACACAATAACTTCTTATGATCAATTGTGTTGTGTGTGTTATTAAATGTTTGCACACAATTGATCGAGAACTGGACCTACATGTTTTATGCCGACTCCGAACGGCTTAAGTTCATGTTCTCAAGAAGCTTTACACGGCATTATTTACTCTCTGAGGTTTGCCATTGTCTGCAGAGAGGTGGTGACCGATTAGAAAAATTTTTATTGAAAAAAACTTTTCGCCGCGGCTGGGGATCGAACCCGGGCTCCCAGCATGCTAAGCCACACTCTTAACCTGCATGCCACGGTCACCACAAGCAACTCTTTCTCCTTAACGTTAATTCATGCAGAAAATAAATTCAACTATAGTTTAAGTACCTTCAATGGATTGAATCTTTGGTGGGGTCAATTGTTTATAGTTATTTTATGGAAACAATTTTTTTTCTTTTCCCGAAATTTATCATCATATTTTTACCAATCGGATGTGATAAATGTACAAAGTACATTTGTCTGGATCATCACTTCAATTTTCGCACTAAGCAAAAACCAAATAAATGCATAAACACATTTTTTATTTAATTTGTTCCTCAGCTTTTCTGTGCAATAACCAATTGGGAAGTTTTCAGCAAGTTTCTTATGCAATTTCAAAATGGGTCAATATGGCCCAAAAATTCTTTTTTGTTTCTAATTCCAAAGTGTACTTGAAGATTAAAATTGTGAAAGAGTTGTTGCGCCGACTGTGAAAAATATGATGGTAAATTTCGGGATAAAAAAAAACTTTTTTCCATAATAGAACTATAAAAAAATGACACCTACAGAAAGATCCTTTCAAGGTAAAACGTTCTATCAACTCGTCAAAGTAAATCGTTTGCTACAAATCATTTTCAATACAAAGTTGCATTATTGACGACAAACGTTCATGTAGCACAGAAGACCGGTGAACATTTTTTATTCTTTTAAATACTTAAAATTAACTTTCAGCTTCACAATTTGCTATCGGTACTGTTGAAAGCAATCGGAAGGCTTTATAAACATTTGGAAAAATGTCAATCATGCCTGAGGCCATATTATTTCTGTTTTTAATAGTTTGATATCTATAAAAAAACTTCTCCCTGAGAGATCCTTAAGGTGAAAGTTTCATAACCGGAATTAGGTGATTTTATTCACAGAGTAATTCCATTTTAATATAATTTAGTTATACTTCAACAAGGAGTTTTACTCTCACTTCTAATTTTAAGCTTTCAATATCCATTAATTTGCACAAGAATCCAAATAGCTTTGTTATGTGTCCAAATGCTTCAATTCTATTGCTAGCGTATCAACTAAAGCAAAAAGTTTCGATTTTGAATCTATCAGTTATTATATAATATACTATTATCAAACCCTGAAAATTAAATTCGCAAATCTGTTACGAATTCGATAAGTGAAGAAAGCAGCTATCAAATCAGTATCTACTTTTTCCAAATATTAGTTGGTTGTATTGAAAAGTGAACCTTTTGATGCATTACCAACATCCACTAAAAATATTGCGATCATTACCAGATAAATTCTGGCCCTATACTTAATAGAAATTTTGAGCATAACCATGATTTCTAACAAATATCCTTTTTTTAAAACTTTAAGGTCGATTACTTCGAAATATTTTTTTTATGGCATGTCGTTTTTACAATAAGCACTTTATATATAAGCGCCTGTGGGGCCCCTACCTGCTCGGGGCCGGGGGCTGCAGCCCCCCCTAGCCCCCACCTTAATCCGCGCCTACTTACGGATGATGTCCTTTGTTGTCACAAGTCATTTGTTGATGGCCTTTGTTGGCACAAGTCATCAGTTTATTCCTTGTGAATAAACTATACCCTATACAGGTGCATCCGTATTTACATTTTCCATCCACTGTCATTTTAATTGCAGTATTTAATTAATTAATAATTATTGTATTGTATTTTGTATTTATTACTTATTTTATATACCAGTACAACAAGGTAAGAACCTTATAATTACTGCACTGGCATCATTCGATTTAAGTTTAACAAGTAGTAGAATTTAATTTAATTAAAATAGAATAACATAAATTACATAAAATATAATAATAATAAAATTTAATAAAAATTATTTAACAAAAAATTAATAAAAATTAATAATATATAAACTAAATAATATAAAAAGCATAATAAAAAAAAAACAAAAAATTAAATTTAATTAATGGGAAGAAACAGTATTTTAAAATGAAAACAAAATTATATCTTTCGAGAAATTAATTTATTGCAACGAAGAGAGATGACTGAATAGAATTTTTTTGAATTGCACGGCGTTATGAATGGACCTTAACAAAGGGGGTAGCGAGTTCCAAAGACGAATTGCAAATATGTAAAATTGCCTTTCAGATGTTAAGCAGAAATGTCGTAATTGTATTAACGTATTAGATCTGTTTGAACGTGAAACAGGATACAAGTAGGAGGGTTCTCCAGTATGCAGCAACTTATGTAGCAAGAGTAAAGTTCGAAATTGAAGAATGTTCTCAAAGGTCATATTGTAAAGTTTAATTGCATAGCGGGAAACATGATCTGAGCGTTTTAAGCCAAAAATATATCTAGCAATATTGTTGAATGCTACATTGAGTTTTTGCTTGCTTACAGAATCACAATTGAGTCAACAAAATCAATTGCGGAGTTGTTCAATAAAATTTTTGGAAAAGCTGAGATATCGACTATTTTTTTGGAAATGACTAAGCATTTCGACTTTTTCGGATTAAGACATAAACCATTTTTGCCTGCCCATGTGGTTATACGCGATATGTCATTGTTGATGGAGGATACATAGTGAGAAACATTATCGCGTTTACAGATAACATAGAGTTGGACATCATCAGCGTACATGTGAACATTGCAACATTGCAGAACCTTGGGTAAATCGTTAACATAGATCGAAAATAGGAGAGGTCCAAGGACAGAACCCTGAGGCACGCCCCTGTTAACCGTCAAAAAGTCTGAAGCTATGTTGTTGGCAAAAACAGCTTGAGATCTATTAAAGAGATATGACCGCAAGAGATTCGCCGCCGTATGAGAAAAATGAAACATGTTAAGTAATTTGGAGTAGAGGATACCATAGTCGACTGTATCGAAGGCCTTTGAGTGATCAAGAAGAATTAAAAAGCTCACTTTGTTGTCATCCAACCCTTTTCTTATCTCTTCAGCTACATCTATAAGTGCAGTAACGCAACTCCGCTTTGCCCTGAATCCAGATTGCCTGTCTGTTAGTAACTCATTGTCACATATAAATTTGCTAGATTGACGTTGAAGAATGACTTCGAAGGCTTTAGCTAAGTACGGTAAGATAGCAACAGGACGATATTCACTGCCTGATTTAGGTATTGGTATTATTTTGGCTTCCTTCCAATGTTTTGGAAAGATAGATGTGGTTAGAATTGTGTTGAAGATGTAAGTTATGTACGGTAATAGTACAGGTAACAAAATTTTGAGAAATAGCGGATGGATTTCGTCAAAACCTACGGCGTTTGATTTTATTGACAGGAGGCTGGAGAGTACCTCACTTTGGTCCACGCAACGGAAGGAAAAAGTAATATCTGGACTTAAGGTGAAATGCAGGGAATTATATATATTTGCATAAGCATTTTCATCAACTGAAGTCGTTGGTAAGTTAACAAAATTCCTGTTGAGATCATTCACGTCGGCATCACATAAGCAGACAAGTGTTTACCAACTCCAATATTTCGAATTTCTTTCCAAATCTTTTTTGAATAAACTGCGTTTCTGAATTTTTCACTATAAAAACTTCTCTTGGATTCATTGATTTTATTATTCACCTTTTTTTCTCAGTTGCTTAAAATCATTATACAACTCTGGTATTTTAAATTGCTTCCAGCGATTGTAAGACTTGTTTCGCTTTTCTATTAGCTTTTGAATGGAACTGTTAAACCATGGTTTGTGCTGAATTGTTACGCTTTTGGTTTTGATAGGTACAAATTCATTAAATAAATTATTAACATAACTTTGCAAATACCTAACCTGGCCATCAACCACAGGCATATCATAAATGGCTTGCCAACTTATCTTTCGAGTTTCTTAATCCAGATGGTAATAATCAATATGCTTGAAATCTCGAAACCTGAAGACGTACGGCTTGTTTTCCATATGAAAATCAAAAGCCAGGAATATAAGGTGATGTTTGGAGAAATTTGGTACTGAAATTTGGTCGTAGAGAAGTACTTTATTTAGGTCATTCACAAAAAAGAGGTTTTTTTGTGAATGAAATTTTTTGAGAGGAGGAAATTTTGCAATTCGACCATTAATTGCAAAATTTTATAAAAAGCACACTATATAATTGCAAATAGAAACTTTGTTCTTTTGATTGCACTATTTTCTTTAATTAAATGACAAGTGTAACTTTTCACGGCAAAATAAATGCCGTGAAAACAATGTTGCTAGGTGCATGTTACGGAATATAGTACTAGATTTTCCGCAGCGACACATAGTATAGCTTTGACGAAAAAGTTGTGAAACGTTCACGCTTGTTTCACAGCTGTCATTTTTTGTATGAAGATTTGAGTGATATTTCACGTGAAGCCGTACAGAGTACTATGCTTTAGGTTGCGTTGATAGTGAACGCAGATTCAGACTGGAAGGCAGACAGGCAGGCAGGCTGAAATGTGTGTGAATAAGTGCGATAGATAGCTCCTTGCATCTCGTTTGTCGCATTGTATGCTTGCCTGCCTGTCTGAATCGGCGATTACTATGCACGCGGTCTTACCCCTGTAGAAAAATTTTACTAACCCTAAAATTACTAGCTCAAATCTCGGAAATCAAGCCGAGCCAAATCGACAGATATATAAAATCCACCATTTGGTGCCTGGCTTACTGGGATAATTTTGGGCATTTTTATTTTTTAATGAATCGACTTAAATTTATAGTCTTGGCACAACAATCTGAAAACGTCCTCTGTTCTGTATCACATTTCTGCCCTCTCATATGTATGTATTTCTTCGGCAAACTATATATTACTTTCATCATTCGCAAAAATAACGTTTATTTCATTAAAAATCAATGTTTTTTCTGCGGTTCTTTTAGAGCACATTTTAACATTTGCCATGGTTTACCACAACGCCAGAGTCAACAATTCATCAAACGTCAAAAAGCGACTGTAAAACAATCATTGCTCTTAATTAATTATGGAAACGTTATTTTTTTCAGAAGCTGTTATTTTTGTTTTTGTTTTTTTATTAATTTTACCAAACTCTATTAGTATTTTCTGAATGAGAAGAGTACAGAAAGCAATAAAAGGCAAATTGAATGAGCGTAAAGCAGATGTTGTGAGTATTGAAAGATTTTATGGTTTACTTGAAGTATTGAAATTTTGAAAATATCTGAAATATGAAATACTTCTATTTCAAGAATATTAACTAAAGAAGAACAAGTAAACATTTCTAAGCAAAAGCTCATTGAGACACGAAGAGTAATAATAATAATAGCTTATTCTGTTTTCAGTTTTAAATATTTCATGCAATTGAATACAAATTAAGCTTATTTTAAAAGTTAGGTCATAACAAACAAAAAGAAAAAAAAAATTGCATACAACTCTTTATAAATGTCGCAAAAAAAACTTTTGTGTTCATTCAATTTGGCTTTGAATAGAATCCTTTCAGTGGAGCTCAAACAAAACAAAATAAAAATGCAACAAAACGTATTTTATTGCTCATTCTTAATTTAATGCTTTGTTGTTGTTTTCATTTTATTTATTTATTTATTTTATTTTTTTCAATGCATTCAAGCACACTCATACGTTATATTAACCACAGCCAGGCATGCTGCTCAACACTCATACAATGTCATTTCAAGGCTTTTTTTCGGTCGTCGAGTGTCATCGAAATAATGAAAATGGGCTAAAAAGGGAAAAACTATAGCAGAAGCTTTACTATAAATGTTGCTTTTGTTGGTGTTGTTTTTATTGCAAGTTAGTAGCTTTATTTAAAATTAAATCCATAATAAAAGATATAAATAACTGAGTTTTTGTTTGTACGCTTGCATTTGGCAATCCTTGAATAACGTGTATTTAATGAACGGAAGTCCTAGGGCCAAGCAGGAAATGCCATGCTATGCAAAAAGTTAAAAATTAGCATAAAAAATATTTTAGGAAAATGGAACAAATTTTCCAAGAATCGAAAAGAATTAATGCTATGAGAGGTTAAAGTAAAAAAATAAATAATGAAACAGTTTTCGTTGTTTCAATTTAGCAAACTAATTATTAATTTAATTTTAATTGAGACTCATTTTCGATAGCATTAGCAGCAAATACCCAAATTAATTAGCGCGTACATAAAAATTATAAATAATTATTTACAGTTAGTTTTTAAGCCTGCCTATTTTAAGTATTGAGCATTTGTAAATTATTTCTTAATAAGTATTTATTTATTTGGAAAATATCTAGTGCTGTACAAAATATAAAAAAACGAATTGATTTTTCCAGCACTTAAAAGGACTCAGGACTTGTGTGTGTTATTAAATAGTATTATAAGCGATTCTTATATAGACAAGTATATACACAGAGGAGCAAAACTGCACCTCTAATTTCAGAAGCCGTTATGTTCTCGAAAATGTAATGAAATTCATACTTTTATTTTTTTATGTTATCGGAACATAAGTATTCTTTAATTCAAACCGGTTTGAAGTCTGACAACAAGAACAAAAAAACCATGGCTCTACAAAATCTCAAGCGTATTTAGCAACAAACAACCATATTTATACCCGCACGCGTATTGCGTTATTTTGTAACGACGTGTGTAACGAAAATAAGTAGGTGTGGTAGGTAAAGAAAATGATATATATTATGGCTCAGCATCACCACCTGAGTTGATTTAGCCATGTCGGTCTGTCTGTCCGTCCGTCGACACGATTACAGCCGTAATTTTGGAGCTATCGTACTGAAATTCGATGACTGGGCTAAATTAGATGAAAACCACGCCTACCTCCCATACAATCCCAATAATGAAAACTTCATAAAGAAGGAAATATTTAAACAACAAAACTTAAATTTGATATTGAGTTAGAAAAATGGGCGTTACCCACTAACACGCCCACCTCCCATACAACCCAAAAATTGAAAACTATACAAATAGACTTCTGTCGAAGCTACAAAAGTAAAAATAGATATTCATTTTATGTAAAAATTAAAACGATTTAGAAAAATGGGCATCATTCACCCACGAACACTCCCACCTCCCATATAACCCCAAAATTTCAAACTCTATAAAAAGGCTTCTCTTTAAGCTTCAGGAAAAAATTTTATACGTTTTTATTTTATATCAAAATTAAATTGTGGAAGAAAGGTAGGCGTCATCCGCCTTCGAACACACCCACCTCCCATACAACCCATAATAGTGAAAACTCTATAAAGAGGCTAATATTTAAGCTACAGAACTGAAATTGGGTATTTTGTATCAAAACTGAGGCGTGTTACAAAAATTGGCGTCGACCACACAAGAACACGCTCACCTCACATACAACCCCGAATTGAAAACTTTATTAAGATGCTTGTCTTCACATTGCAGGAAAACAATTTGATATGAATGTATTTAAGACGTCATCAAAATAGTAAAATTTTTTGAAATCTCATACAAATAGAGCTACAATTTAAGATTTTGTACCATTACGAATCGTCCGTGGGGGCATTTAAACTTCGGGCAAGTCGAAAATATGCCTTACTATTTTTATACCCCCACGCGTACTGCGTAAGGGGTATATTAATTTTGTCACGACGTGTGTAACGCCCATAAGGAAGCGTGGTAGGTATAGAAAAAAGTATATTTATTCTTGCCCAGCATCGCCACCTGAGTTGATTTAGCCATGTCCGTCTGTCTGTCTGTCTGTGGACACGATTACAGCCGTAATTTTGAAGCTATTGTGCTGAAATTCGATATTAAAGCTTTTTTTTTTACAAACTAAGATCAAGTTCGAGAATGAGCTAAATCGGATGAAAACCACGCCTACCTTCCATACTACCCCAAGGATTAAAACTCCATAAAAAAGCGAAGATTTTCGCTACAAAACAAAAATTCGGTATTTGTATAGTCCATAACAGAACTCAGGAGTGTTAGAAAAATGGGCGTCATCCACCCACTAACACGCCCACCTCCCATACAACCCCAACATTGAAAACTCTATAAATAGGCTAATATTTAAGCTACAGACCTGAAATTGGGTACTTGTGTATATTATATCAAAATTGAGGCGTGTTAGAAAAATTGGCATCAACCACTCAAGAACACGCCCACCTCTCATACAACTCCTAATTAAAAACTTTGTATAAAGGCTTGTCTTTACTTTGCAGGACAACAATTTGATATGAATTAGACTTAGATTAGATTTAGATGAATTAGACGTCATCAAAATAGTAAAATTTTTGAAATCTTATATGAAAAGAGCTGTAATTTAAGATTTTGTACCATTGCGAATCGCCCGTGGGGGTATTTTAACTTCGGCTAAGTCGAAGATATACCTTGCTTGTTGTTATTAAAATTTATAATGAACATCATTACTGTATTTTACTACCATTGGAAAAATTTGTCGCGACCATGATGTCGCGTCCGTATTCGTGCTATATTTATTTAAAAAAAAGCAACAGATAATTCTCATATTTCATAAGTCTACGAAGAATAGTTATCCTGTGACCTATATTAACGTGAATATATATATAAAAAAAAATTCTCCAAATTACCTAAATTTTGTATGTTTCTATACTAGCTTGCTTATTGCTTTGTACTAATTTGTACTAAATATTGTCAATATTTTTATAAAATGTAGCACTCTTTCATCGCGTTAGAACACTTAAAATACATATCGGCTCTTTTTGCAACCGTGCGAATGTCGGGTCCGTGCCCCTGGGAGATGCCCATATGCAGAATTATGTATGGAAATAATCTTTTAAATCTTTAAAATTTTTTTGCAATTTTGGAAGCTGCAAAATTACAATTTTTGTTATAATAAATCTGTGCCGACAAGGAATAACAGCTAAACTCATTTTCAAAATTTCAGAAGAGCATTTTTCAGATGAAAATTGCTCCCTAATATCAGGGTACCCTGAATTTTGCTGTTTAGATTTTATGGTCTCAAACATTTAATTTTAAAGGTACAACCATACAAATTTGCGTACTAGTGTTTTCGTTGCGAAAAAACGCAATGAAAGTAATAATCTCATTTTGTCCTAACTCGACTTAAGCGGTTATTCCTTGTCGACACAGAAATGCTATATATAATTTGCAAACGGTAATCTACTCCAAAATTAAAATTTGTTAGACTAATTCTGACATCATTTATGCAGTCAGCGACCCCAAAAACTCCCGAGTTATAGCCCAAAAAATATCTTTGTCCAAGCTGTATGTCTCAAAAGGGTTTTGAACATCACTACAAACACAAACTGCTATACTCTCTATTTTAATGCATTTGAAATAAAAAACTTTCAAATACTTCATGGAATCCTTCAAGCTACTCAACTCATATCATACTCATACTGCGAAATACATTATAGACATGATTACAACAACAAAAGCTGGTAGGTTTGGAATGGTTTCAGAAAAATCATTGCAATATTTTGTAATAAGTAGGATTATTTTTAAATGACTATGTTTAATCTTTTTTCATTTCAACAAATGTTCGAATGTGAAAAGTGTTAAAAATTAAAAATGGACTTTAAGTATAAAAAATAGCTTAATGTTACAATTAAACCGCATATTGAAGCAGAACTTTTCAAACAACAAAGGTGACCACCAGTTATGTACAAATTACAACACACACCCACCCATTCACATTAAATAGAATAACCTTATGTGCTCGTAGGTATGTTTATGAAAGCCCAGCAGTAAAATGTATTGCTCTCTCTTTAGCTGGCTCTCTTCAGCAATTGCTAAAATGCTAAGTAATTGCGATTTTGATCTCATCTTAGCATCAGTTGGTTTTTCCAGTGGATATGCTTTATTCCACCTTTTTGTTTATCCCCATTAGATACCGAATCGTAGTTTTTTTTCGACGAAGTATCGTATTTCGTCCATGCAATATGACCTATCCAGTAGAGCCGTTCGATTTTAATACAATTTGCTAACAATAAGTTGATAAGCTGCCTACAGCTCGTGATTCCATTAGGATCGGAATTTGCTATTGGAACAACTTGAACCCGTGATATTGCCAAAAGTCTACTCTGGAGTACTCCCAAGGTCGCTTCATCAGATCTGAAGGTAACACCTGTAAGATAGAGTTATCTTTTGCTTAATCTTAATACAGATATCATTAAGATCAAAAGATAAGAAGTTATTGCAGGATCCCAGGTTGACGAAATCCTTAACAATCTCTAGGGACGTGTTGTCAACAGTTGTCAACGTGGTTTCAAGACACTGAGAATATTTGTTGGTGTCTTAACTAGCCCTAAGTGGAATAATATCTTAATTTTAAATTTTGTAACTGTGTCACTTCTTATTAAAACAATTTTTCTACTTTTATATCACTATAGAGGGAGAGTCATATTCATAAACATAAGTAAATCATAATTCATTTAAAATTTTTTTGAACTTTGAGTTATAGCAGTTTTTAGTCAAATACATAGAAATCTAATTCAATCTTAAGAAACTCGTATTAAGGCGTTGCTTTAAGTAAAAGATACTGTAGTAAATTCACTGCCTTTCGACTAGTTGTTAACACTGCAGGGTTTAACCCACAAATGAACAAAAAATTGGTACACAGGAAAGAAATACAAACACATAAAAAATGGCCTCTACAGCAACTGTTTTGTTGGATTTTTTGTTCATTTCTCTTCCAATATTGAAGCTTTCAATTGATTTTGTTTGCACTTGAGGGATGGCGTTTTTTTTATTTTTTTTTTTTTTGTCGGATTCACACAGTATAATCCATAGAAATGTCAATATTGGTTTGAAGAATAAACATATATGTGTACAAAAAAATGAAAATAAAATATTGGCACTTGATGGCCAATGGAGGCAAAATGCTGAGTAATTAAAAAAAAAAAAAAAAAATAATATAATGATTGGGAGCAATAATACAGACCCAATAAACATAATGTGTATAAGAAGCACTTACGTTCATAGCTTTATATAATAGCAGTTTAAAGCTGTAACTCAAGAAGGCATTAATTAAGAATAATGCTTAGCACCCATAATAATGACTGAGAAATGAGTCTTTATAATAAATTTTTTAAGGCGAGTGTTCGCAAAAAATATAAAGTTATGAACATATGTTACAATTACACCGAGTAGAGTTTAAATGAAGATGGTCTTCTGAATTTTTTCACACTGCTTTTGCAGAAAGAAAGAAATAGGCATAAAACGAGACGAAAGAGGCAAAGATTTTTAACCCGCCGTTACTCGCGCACTTATTTTTGGACGTCGTCTCTTGCGGGGTGTTTCATGCAAAAGAGTAACCTTAAATAATTCTACAAAAATAAATATTTTTAAAAAATTATCATACTACTTTTATAGCAAAACAAAATAATATCTTCTAAAAAATAATTAATATTCTGTACAGAAAATTCATATAAAAGATAATCCAAAAAAGTCGTGGGGTGTCTGGTACACCCCGCGCGAGTGAAGAAGGGTTAAAAAGAATATAATAGGATTTTTTTAAGATAAAGCATTCATTACTTATTTCAACACTTTTTTTAATATATGAAAATTTTCTCGGGATGCATTCTTCAATAGCCTGTGTTGACCATATCAACAGCGAAGTTCGGAAAATGCACTGCATCCTACTTAACGAAATTCTAAAAAAATTTAATTAAATTCTTACGAAATGAAATGTTTGAAAAGTTCCATTCGGCCAGTCAAGCCAGTCAAAAGTTTCAAGCTTTAACTTTCCTCGTCCTTTTCATCGTCGACCCTTGGCTTTCTACTCAAAAAGGCTCTTCACTTAATCTACAGGCTGACATTGTAATTGGTGTTAACTGTGATGCTAAAGTACCAACACTCCTTGAATACTTCAAGAAGTTATATTTGCCTCTTGTTACATCAGAGCCTAGAGACTGCGCTTCCGTGTTTGCATACATGATATACCTTACCGCCGCGGACGTTTTGCCACTTACGGGGGTTGAGCTACAAGTCAATGGACAGTTCACAGGTTTCAGACAGTGCAAGGCCTCTAGATATGGAAGTAAGTAGTGTCTTGGAATAGAAGCGGGTGGCGAACTAGGGTGTGGAGAAGAAAAACCCATATACATCCGCAACTGGCACTTTTAAGGCGAGATCGAGCTGCCTTTGTCCGAAACTCAATATCTCCACTAGACTCTCAACTTGAGGTATCGCTAATGTCATGATCTGACCTTAAATATGGAATTTACTTAAGGTTTGGGTGTCATCACATTATAACCGCCCAATGAAAACCAAACCAGCCTTGGATTCTAATTAATTAATGTTTTATAGGGTTAATAAGGCTTTTTAAGGATGCGCGTAGTTTTCATCTAATATTTTGCAAACTTCAAAGCCAGAGCAAGTTTTAAATAGCAAAGCTATTTAAAGCTATTTAAAAAGCAAAGTTTTAAATAGCAAAGATAAAAAATTTGTGAAATATCAAGTCAATAAATTAATTCTTTTGGAATTTAAATATAAAGTTTTTGTTGTTCTCATAATGTCACTTTGTATGGGGATGGATCTCATCCGTTTAGGCTCATTTTCAAACTAAGTGTGAGTAGTTGAGATTCAAGCGTATGTGAAACTTATTTCTAGAAGCTTTTGACGTAGAATTACGTCTTACAGCGCGGTTTGTATGGGATAGTTTTAACAGATTTTTTGAAGGTCATGCAACGTTTTTGGCTAATACTTTAGGGTATACCTACAGCCTTTAATACTTATCGTTCAAAGAAAATATATAAACTAATATATCAGATATATCCTGCGCTGAATGAATATCTAATTTTGGATTTTGTCACTATTATATGAAAGTCAGAAAATAGTAAAATAAAAGAAGAAAAATGCATGTTTTTATATGAGAAAGTCGATCATCAGCTGCTTATGCAGGTACAGTGCCTGCTGCTTTCTTTGTTTTTGTTTAGATGTTTAGGCTTGTTTTTATTGCTTTTCTTTTGCACGAACTGATTGGTTCGTATTAGAGCTTCAGCTCAAACACGTGTTTCGAACTACAAGTGTTCACGGAAGTTCGAACTCCGTGTAGATCGTGTTTTAAAACACGAACCTCAACTACACGTGTATTTTATTCACGACCTACACGTGATGTCACAGGTGGCTCATTGGCACATTTATGGGTTCCATGGAACATTTGGACCAAAAAGGATGATTCTATGGCCAATCGAATGCAGTGGGATTATCTGAGGTCACAGGTGGGTCATTGGCACATTTATGGGTTCCATGGAACATTTGGACCAACACCAACATTAAACTGCTTGCAACCTTTTTCTGCTTAGCAATATACGGTGTCGGGCGCTCACTCTGAAGTTTTGAAAAGTAAACGAAAATTGAGAAACTGAACGAAAAATTGCTTACGCAGAACTTGGGCAACTCAATATATTGCTGAGCAAGAACCTTCTTTTGCTCTCTAGCTTTTGTATGCTTACGCATAACAAGGTTCAGCCTTTAAACGGAATTCTACGTCTACACTTACGATACTATCGAAACTGTTTCTTTTTTCCAGAATTTAGATTAATTTTTGTTAAATAAAACGAAATTTTGATTTTACTCTCAAAATGTTTTTTGAAATTAGTAGTGTTTTATAAAGAGTGTTTATAAAATAACAAAATATAAATTCCAGCGAAAAATATACCTAAAAAAGAGTTTAAAAATTTTTTTTAATAGATAAAGAGATATAGATTTATAAAAATTATAGCATTTTCTTATAACACCAAACTAAGAAAATAATCAAAATCAACCCCAAGTAAAAATCCTGGCTAAACCTTACATCTTATAAAAATATTTGAAGTTTATTTAAATTTTTTTTTTAAAATTTTTATTTTAAATTTTTTTTTAATTTTTTCATTTATTTAAAAAAAAACCTATTTCGCCCAAGTTCTTCAATTCAATTCCATTTATTAAGCAAAAATGTTAGCATATAAGTAAATTATCGTTAGCATGCTGCAATAAAGTAAATAACAACATAATAGAATAACAACAATCAGATAATAGTAACTACTAGTAAACCTGTTGCCCGAATTCGAGCAATTCAATAAAAACTAAATGTTAGAAACATTTTAGACGTTTATTATATGATATTCTATTCAAGAAGTCATTTTCCTCAATAACGATATCTTCAGTCTCAAAAATGATATAAAAAACCATTATCTGAATGCTTTGACTTAAAACGTATGATCTGACACTAAATTTTTTAATGTAACTGTCAAAATACGAAGACGGACTTACACTAATATTACTACTGAGACAAATATTATTACTATTCGAAAACATCATAGCTTAACTTTTCAAGCTATGAAACATAACTAATTTTAATAAAAATTAGGTAAAAATAGATTTAAGACACAAAATAATACTAAGATATAATTAAGAAATTAATAAAAAATACTTATAGAACACTTACAACATCGATTTATAACACATTTCAATGAAAAAACGTCAAAAAACATTTTGAGGAATGCATAAAAGATTAGTTTGGTTAAAAATTTTTAGTTTTGAAAAAAATTAAAAATTTTGAATATTTTGAAGCTTGTTGAAGATTTAAAAAAATATAAGAACAACATAAAAAAAAAATTTCGAGCAAAAAATCTTAGGGGGTAGCCGTGTTTTTTCGATGACACATAGTATTTATTAATTTTTCTGTCAAACAAAAACAAATTCGCTTGAAAAAACTGTATTCAAGGAAAGAAAATCTAAAATAAAATTTTATTTTTTTTTTTTTTATTTTTTATTTTTACAATTTTTATTCCATTTTTTGAGAAAACATTCATTTTATTGGATTTTTTTTAAAGGCAATAATTAAAATATAAATAATAAAGTAACGGTAAAAGCTTTGTAATTGTTTTTAAGGCAATTAATTGCAATTATATACAAAAAAGAAATAAATGAAATTTTTTAAAAAGTGGCAGAGATATTCGTTTCCAAATAAGGAACTTTAAATTTCAGAGAGTTTTATTCTCTGTCTTGGCGTTTGATAAAAATACATGTTAAACAACTACAGGCAATATTAAGAAAATTCATTAAAAATACATTTGGAAAGATAATTAACGAATTGCCAACACATTTCAAAAAAACAAAAAAAAATTTAAAACCCGTTAAAATTTGACTGAGTTGTTTGCTCGGAAAGTGGAATTTTTGATTTTTTAACTGCATTTTTCGGACAATTGACATTTGAGGAATGCATAAAAGATAATTTTGGTTTAAAATTCAATCAATTCATAAGCTCTTTTCAAACTAAATTTCAAATCAATTAAAGAGCGGATTTTTGTATAAAAATTTTGTTAAAAAAATTGTTCATGACAAAGACAGAGTCAAGAGTTACGGATTGTTAAGATTTTTTTTTAATTAAGATTTTATAAAAAATATTTTCAGTCTACAATTTTAATGCCTCTTCCAAATGGATAAAAAGTTTCAAAAATAAAAATAATATTGTGTCCCGCAAAATAACGAAAGTGGTCTCGAAGAAACAAATTTTAGAAAAAGATAAACTCGCAGAAAATGGAAGAAATTTTGTTGACTTTGCCAAACCATATCTTGATTTATATGGACACAAGAATGTTTTCAATAGCGACCAAAGTGGATTTCAATTAGAAATACATTCAGGAAACACTCTATATTTAAGATTTTCGAATTGTCTTCTTAAATTTCATTAAAATATTCAGAAATTTTTGTTTTTTAAGGAATTAAAAAAAGTGGAATGCTATGTACAGTCAGTTCCCGCCACCACACATTTCTACACTATAATGCCTACAATAAGTGCAGCTGGTCTGTTACAGTCACCGCTTTATAAAGTCTTAAAAAAGGCAACAGGAAAATTTGGTCCAACTGTTCAGAGATCCTTGTTCTGGTCGGAAAATGTAAGTCACTTGTCAGACAAAATCATTCTAAACAACACAAACATCACTCTTTTTCACTGTAATACAATTATTAAACTACAGTTTCTAACCCACAACCAATTCAATTCACCTCGTTACATAAATTTATTTAAATATTCTTGGTATATAGCTGGATATTTACAGGACAAACCTGACTATTTTGTAAATCCAGTAGATTTTTGTTGTTTAAATATATCAAGCCAAAATTGTTATATATGTAATAAAGCATCTAAAATCAAATGTTCATGGTGCACTTTATTGTATTGCATCTACGTTTTTATAATACTTTTGATTTTTGCGATTTTTACGTACAATGAAGTTATTTTAATAAATTGGTATTCCAACTGAAATGTTTTAAAAAATATGAATTATGCAAAATATTTTTTTATTTAAAAAATGTTCAAAGGGTACCCTTGTTTGAAGTGGGTATTGAGTTAATTTTTACATTTGTGCTTAATGTCTGGTATTTGACACAATATTAATTATACCACATTAATGACGGGTAAAATTGAAAATTATGAGTTAAAAAAAATATTGAAAAACTACAGGTAGTAGTAGTTTTTTTAAAAAATTAACAAACATATAAGGTTTTTTCTTTAAAGAAAATAAATGCATTTTTATAAAACAAAAAATTTATGATTAACACTTGAAAATTAAAACAAAGTCAGTTTAAAAATTGGCTTAAGTCCAACATAAATGAATATAAAACAATTGTATCCACATATTTCTTCCCTATCGACTATATATGTATTAACAAAAATTACAACAAAATTTTCTTATAAAAAATGCATGCCATCATAAGTGTTTTTTGAAGAACTATCGTTTGGTACCAAATTTGTATATGTTTCCATAAAAAATAGCGAAATTATTGTGAAAAAACTAAATTTTTGCTGATTTTTGAACGCGAGTTTGAAACCCTTAACCATCGATTGACCATATATAAAACAAGTAAAGAAAGTCTAAAGTCGGTCTAGGCCGACTATGAAATACCCTAAACCCACTTTTCAAAAACAAAAAATTTTTATTGTAAATGGGCGTCTCCAAGGGCGGATGAAGCCTATATTTTACATATATGCATTTAAATGTTGATGAAAATTTTACACATACCATGTTTTATTCCTGTAGCTCACAGTTAATGCCTTTATTGTGCTTTCCCTATTGGAGGTGGGCGTGTTCATGGACGGATTACTCCCAATTTTTGAGCACACCTTAGTTTTGGTATAAAATACATGCATACCAAATTTAATTTCTCTATGATAAACATAACCTTATTTATTGAGTTTTAAACTTTTTGGGTTGTATGGGAAATAGGCATGTCCGTAGGCGGATGACGTCCATTTTTCAAAACCATCTTTGTCTTGTCATAAAAAACATACGTTCCAAATTTTAGCTCTGTAGGTTAAACACAGGCTTATATATTGCGTTTTCAATTTTTGGGTTGTATGGGAGGTGGGCGTGTCAGTGAGCGGATGACGTCCATTTTTCGAAAACATCTTTGTGTTTGTATAAAACACATACATATCAAATGTTATTGTTGTAGGCTTATTACGAGCTGGGTTATGCAGTTTTCAATTTTCGCGTTGTATGGGAGGTAGGCGTGTCCGTGGGCGGATGATGTCCACTTTTGAAAACCATTTTTTTTTTATTACAAGAAACATATGTGCCAAATTTAAGGTTTTCAAGTTAAACACAGGCTTAATTATTGCGTTTTCAATTTTTGGGTTGTATGGGAGGTGGGCGTGTCCGTGAACGGATGACGTCCATTTTCCGAAAACATTTTTGTGTTGACATTGATATGTATTTAAACTTACGAAATACTCTTATTTTCTAAACTTTTATCTCTTAAGTACTCTTTGTAAATAGTAGTCCGTAAATTATGTATTCTTTTTAATATTTAATAAAGTCAGTCTTAACTGTGCGCACAACCAAAAAAGGTTAATTTAATATTAAACATATTAATGGCGACGAGAGAAAATTAATGGTCGCGTGCTTGCTTAAATATTTAGATAACGTGGAAATTAAACATATTAATAACATATTAATGAAAATAAATAAAAGAATAAACAAAGAATATTATCAAAGATGTCGGAGAACACAAGGCCATTTGTAGGCAGTATTGAATGTTTTACAATTGGTGAAGATTTCGGATTATATGCTAGAAGGCTGCAACATTTGTTAACATTAAATCAAATAATAAAAAATGATGATAAAATTTCGATTTTAGTGAGCTTGGGTGGCCCAGATCTATACAAGGTGCTTACATCATTAATTGCTCCAAAAACAGAATTAGAGGTGACTTATTCATCATTAATTGCAAAGTTAACGGTACATTTCGCACCTAAAAAGAATGTCATTGCTGAAAGTTTTAAGTTTTTTAAAAGGCAGCAAAAAATGAGCGAAGGCATTAATGATTATGTAGTTGAACTGAAACAGTTAGCTCAAGAGTGCGAGTTTGGAGACTTTTTGGAAAGAGCTCTAGTTATTCAATTTGTTTGTGGCTTAAACAATACTAAAATTCAGAATCGTCTGCTGAATGAGTCGGAGATTAAAACGTTAGAGCAAGCATCACAAATTGCGGTATGCATGGAAATGACGTGTAGCAACTTAGACATGATGAAGAGCGACAATTTTAAGAGTGAAAACATAAATGCAATTGGCAGAGATCGCAGTTCGGACAGAGCTAGAGAAAGGAATCGAAGCAGAGATGTACAGAACCGGTTTGGAGATCACTATAAAAGAGAGTCCCGCTCCAGAAATGCTCATGGGCAACAAGGTAGAAGAAGTCAAAGTAGAGGCCGTCACTTCATAAGATGTTTTAATTGCAATAAAGTTGGGCATATGGCTCGAAATTGCTGGGATAAAAAAGGAAATAGAAAAATTAACTGGTTAGGAAATGATCAAAATGATTTAGCATATTTAAATAACTTTAGATGTCAGGAAAATAATAAAGCAGTATATGCAGTATATATTCAAAATGTTAATTATTTGATGGAGATCGATACTGGTGCGTGTGTGTCGGTGTGTCATGAATCAGATTATTTAGAGAACTTCAGGCATTGCCCATTAAACAAAGAAACAAAATTTTTAAAAGTTATTACGATAATGATTGTAGATGGGGTGGAACGACCTGTGATGCTTGTGTCAAGTTCGTTGAGTGCAGCTGAAAAGAACTATTCTCAGCTCCATCGCGAAGCGCTAGCGATAATTTTCGCTGTTCAAAAATTCCATAAATATATATATGGTTTAAAGTTTACAATTTATAGCGACCATCAGCCACTGCGCGCTATCTTCGGTGAGAAGAAAGATGTTTCGGCTGTCGCAGCTAACAGACTCCAGCGTTGGGCTGTTTTGTTATCAATGTACCAAAATAGTATTAAGTATCGGAAAGGAACAGATATGGGAAATGCTGACGCACTATCTAGGCTTCCATTAAGTTGTGGAACTGAGGTTGAGGATGATACCATAAATATTTTAAATATTGTAGATTTTCCACTTAACATAAATGATATTCGTAGGGAAATTAAGAAAGATAGGGTGTTAAGTTTGGTGTATGAGTACATGAAAAATGGTTGGCCATACGGTATTGAAGAGGACTTAAGGCCTTATTTTAACAAGAAAGCATCGTTAGCTACAGAGTCTGAGTGCGTTTTTTTACGGAGAGAGAATTATTGTGCCAAAACCGTTAAGAAATAAGGTTTTAGATCTTATTCACCAGGGTCACATAGGCATTGTGAAAATGAAATCACTGGCAAGAACGTATGTGTGGTGGCCAAATATCGATAGAGATATTGAGGAATTCGTAGAAATGTGTGTTGCATGTCATGTAAGTCACAACGTAAAGAAACCAGATTTAGGTACATGGCCAAGACCAACATATCCTTTCCAAAGAATTCATATTGACTTTTGTAAATTTGATAAAGTTGAGATGCTAGTTGTGTTTGATACCTTTTCAAAGTGGATTGAAGTATTTGTGATGAGTAAAACAAATGCGAAATCGGTAATAGAAAAATTACGAAATATGTTTAGTGTGTTTGGGTTACCAGATATTATTGTAAGCGGCAACGGTTCACCTTTTGGTTCCAGGGAGTTTATTAATTTTTGCATATCAAATGGAATCAAAGTATGTAAGTCACCAACGTATCACCCGCAATCAAACGGAAGCGCAGAACGCGCGGTTCAAACAGTAAAGACTTCGTTAAAGAAAATGATGCTGGACATAAAATGAAAAATAGATCAATTAATCATAAAATAAATAATTTTCTTGAAAAATATAGATGCACCCCTAGTACAGTAACAAAAGTATCTCCAGCGGAGATGTTGTTTAAATTTAAACCAAAAACCTTACTTGATTTTATTAATAATGATTTGAAATCAAATTCATATAGAAACGGAAAAATTATGGAAGAGATAATAGTTTCAAAGAATAATAATTGTAGTAAAAACCAAATGACCGAGAAACCGCACACAGAACCAGTGAAGAATCCATTTAAGGTAGGAGAAATTGTATCTTACAGGAATATTTTTAGTAATACTGTTAAGTGGATTCCAGCAAAAATTATTAGAAAATTAAGTCGATACAGGTACATTATTCTGGTAAATGGTTTACAAAAACAAGCTCATGTAGATCAAATCAAAATAAATAAAACAATTAAAACTGTTCATTTTTGTAACTTTCCAATTAATACAGAAATAATTCATAACCAAAATAAGAGACGTAGAAGTGAAGATTCTGATAAAGAACAAGAATATCAAATACTAACCAGAAGCAAAACTAAAAAATTGAATGAATTAAAATAAACTGATTCGAATTATGAAATTGCAAATAAATACTTAGATACTTAGACAGAAAATTAAGAAAAAACTTGTACTCAATATTATACGGAACTTATTGATATATTAAGTATATTAATATTAATTCAAAAATAAAATGTTGTATTTTAAAAGGGGGAGGAAATGATATGTATTTAAACTTACGAAATACTCTTATTTTCTAAACTTTTATCTCTTAAGTACTCTTTGTAAATAGTAGTCCGTAAATTATGTATTCTTTTTAATATTTAATAAAGTCAGTCTTAACTGTGCGCTCAACCAAAAAAGGTTAATTTAATATTAAACATATTAGACATAAAATACATGCACACCAAATTTTATTGTTAAGTATGAGCTGAGTTATGCAGTTTTCAATTTTTGCGTTGTATGGGAGGTAGGCGTGTCCGCAGGCGGATTCCAAAAATATTCAATAGTGCAGATCCTTGGGTGCATGTGACCATGTGTACCAAGTTTCATCCAATTATCTCGACTCCTTCTTCTTATCCTGTGTATACGGACAACACACAGACGGACGGACGGACGGACGGACGGACATGGATAGCTCGACTCAGGTGGTGACGTTGATCAAGAATATATATACTTTTCTATACCGGACTCGCTTCGTTCTATGCGTTACAAACGTTTGCACAAAGTTAATATACCCTGACCTTTCAGGTTTAGGGTATAAAAACTAAATTTTCGCTGATTTTTGAACGCGAGTTTGAAACCCTTAACCATCGATTGACCATATAAAAAAAAATACGTCAACCTTAGATTTTTGTCTTCTATCACATATCCGAAAATCATTCTAATCGGAGACTGTCACCTGGGGACCTTTCCTTGTAAGTAATTTTTTTAAAAGAAAGAATTAGAATTAGAAGAATTATAAAATAGATTAGAATAAGAATATGAGAATAAGTACTTATCGCAGGCAAACAAAAATGAATATTAAATAACTATTTAAATGATAATGTGATGATAGGTTGTTGATGATAATTAAGTGAAGAGTCTGTTGATAATGTAAGTGATGTTATGCTTCGTAAACAGATGCCAGCCATACATATTTCTGACCTTCTCTAAATAATCATTATTCAGAAGGACTCTTGACATTAAGACCAGAAAAAAAAATGTAATATTATAGAATATAAAGTTCTGCTTAGCGAACCAGAACGAATCTTGATTACCACTTGCACTTGAAAAAAAAATTAATTTATTTTGGATATCACTGTTAACTTCTATAATATAATTCTTGTTCAGTCGTATTCCATCATGAGTTGTGGGACCACATGTCAAATTACAACGCCATATTGTTCGTCTGACATTCTACTGGGAATAATGTCGACATAAATATTTGACGTTGGAAAGATATGATTTGTATTTAATTCAAGGTCATAGCAACTTTTTTCCATTGCTTAGTATTTCTGGCTGACTTTTCTGTGTTCACAAAAACGACAATTTGATTTCTCTTCTTTCGCTTACATTAGTTTCTTCTAAATATTTTTAGTTCTAACGTAGGCGACGACGCGTCCTATACATGGCTCATATCCACAACCACACTCACATTGTATGACAGAAATCATAAGCTTAGTTAATTGAATTATGCTGACGTGCCCCTAGCGTCGGATATTTTCATGCACTGTCACATCTAGCTTGTGTGATATTCTTGTCCAATTACCAAAAATCTGGCTAAGTTGGACTGTTCTGGTCTGGCAAAGAAATCTAACATATAGGTACGTGATTATTTTGTTTGCTACTTTGTAGTATGCCTTTTTAGGCAGGTAAAAATTTGACAAACAACTTGTTTGTAGATTTTGTAGCTCGACGCACAAAGTTGAATTTTGTTTTATTCTATAATCAAATTTCTACTTTTGGAATTAGTCAAATTACACCTGTCGCAGTTTGTAGCCATGTGTGTGTGCACAGGAAATGTTAAAGTTTTATGCAGGAAATCAAGAACACAGAACAAGAAGTTTGAGCAGTAAGCAAACAAAATATCTACAAAGTGGTACGGCACAAGACAGTTGTAGGCACCAACATTTTTCTATGAAACACGGCAAGCTCAGAAAAGTATGTTTATGCTAAAGGTTGACGTAAATTTCAGTTATAAATAAATCACAAAAATAAACAATGTTAACATAAGTTACTTTTTTAAGGGGGTTTTTCTGTGCAAATATTTAGGCCAACAAATCTCAGCAGCACAAGGCGGGCCTGATTTCAGAGAGCAATTTTAATCTAATATCAAATCAAATTTCAAATGCATTTCGGAGCAAAGTAATTTCATATGAGAAATTACTATGTAGGTGATCAGAGAAATGGTAATGTTCTTGTTTTAATTTCGCGGGTTTTCCAGATATTAGTACAAAGCTGTTTATTAGAGAGTGGTAATTATCTCAAACCAAAATCAATCAGCAACACGCAGACGGATGGAAGGGCGGACATGTTTAACTCGACTCACGAGGTGACTCTGATCAAGAACATATTGTCGCTGCGCCTAAAAATTCAGTTATGTGTTTTTCGACAACTTTCAGGAGAGCAAAAAAACTGATTTATTCTCTGCGCTTCCAAAATTATTGAAATGTCATAATTTTGTATTTTTTCTAATTATAGAGATAAATATTTAAAAAAACGTAATTTCTTACTCCAGCACGAAGCGAAGATGCATTATTCCATTTTCTGACACTTAATCGATTTTTTGACGGGCATTTTGTTATTACTATGATCAAATTTTTCGAGCACATACCTGATTTTTCAAATTTTTAATTAAAAATTTTAAAAACTCTACAAGGAATTTATTGCAAAAGTAATAAAAAATTTCTCCAATGTGAGATAACAAAAAGCCGTTCAGCGCACAGATGGACATTGAGAAGAGCTATTCAATTATGAAATAAAAAAAAAAATCATAAAAAATCACATAGGGGAAGAGTGGCATGAAAGGCCAGTTTTAAAAAAGTTACAAATTATATAAAAATAATTAATAAAATTATAGTTCTTGTATCAAAAGTATTTTCTCATTCATTTATGAATGTAGTACCATGAAATATTTTCCAAAATCAGCAATATTCTTGGACCTGTAGCCATTTATAAAAAACATGAAATTCGGCTCTTTCATAACACATGGGCATTGAAAGAGCCAACCAAAGTTTTGAAAGAGCCATCTTCTTATTACAAGACTTAACACGAAAAATAACGAATATTTTATTAAAAATATTAATTGTTATTATAAAAAGTATTGTTTTTACAAAAACAAATTAAATAAATAAAAAAATTCAAAACTAAAAACAAAAAATAGTTAAAAAACTTAAAAATATTTTTAGCAAAAAAATTAAATCGCTTTGAAGAAAATCTATAATAATAAGACCTATTCCAAAAACAAAATAAGAGGTTTAAAACACTTAAAAACATTTTGACAAAAATAATTTAAACTTCCTTTACGCTTCTTCATACCACCGCCACCCAGCTCTTTCAAAACATATTGTCCAAAGAAACATAAAAATTAGTATGAAATCAAGATTTTTCGGGCAAAATATATATGTTATTGGTAGGCCTAATATATCCATAAAATTATAGTATAATAATATTGCTGTTAGTTTTAAAGGTGAAGACGTCACAAAACAAATAAAATGTTCTGAAAAACTTACTTAATGATGAAGAAAACCAAAATACGATACACCATCGTCGTTTATTATCAGTGAACTGTTAAATGTTCGAGGGTGCCATATGGCGAGTATTGCTTCTTAAAAATTATAATTTAAGAAGCATTCGTATGAAAACTACCGGGTAAATCAAGATGGCTCTTTCAAAACTTGGCTCTTTCATGCCACTCTTCCCCTACCTGATTTTTTTAGGCGCAGCGACGAAATACACTTTTCTATACCGGACTTGCTTATTTCTATATGTTACAAACGTTTGCACAAAGTTAATATACCCTTGAGCTTTCAGGTGGAGGGTATAAAAATTAGAATGGCTCACTATGATAACTCTTAATATTCTTAAGTTGTTTGATTAACATTAAAAACACGAATTATGAACAAAGTTTTTTTTTGTAATGTAGCTGGACTGCTTTAACATAGAGATTTTTCTCTCGTAACACCCGTCACACATTAAAATCTAATATATAAAATCAAATGTTTGTCTTTCTGTCTGTCTATCTGTCTGTTCCGAATAGGCTCGCGCAAGGTTTATTCGATTGAGCTGAAATTTGAACACCAAGTACCTTTCATAGTGAGAAAGAACATAGGGGGTGTAAAACAGTGGGCGGAAGTATATGGGCGTGGCATTCATTAATAACTTCTAAATGCCCGGACCGATTTCAATGAAATTTGGTATGAAGGTTCAACTGCTCCCAAAATAAAACATTAGCCATAAAACATTCCAAAGACTTACGCAAGAGGGCGCTTTAAGTAGTGCATTTTTAAGACTCAATGACTCCTAAACACCTGGACCAATTTCAATTAAATTTGAAATGAAGGTTCGACTGCAACCAATATAAAGCATAAGTAAATAAGTGTGCGGATAATATGTGGGCGTGACACTCTATAATAACTCCTAACACCTGGACCGATTTCAATTAAATTTGAAATAAAGGTTCGACTGCGACCAAGATAACATAGGCTATAAAATTTCCAAAGACTTCCGTAAGGGGGCGCTTTAAGTAGTGCGTTTTAAAGGCTCAATAACTCCTAAACGCCTGAACCGATTTCAATGAAATTTGGTATGAACGTTCAACTGCACCCAAGATAAAACATAAAATATAAAAAATTCCAAAGACTTCCGAAAGAGGGCGATTTAAGTAGTGCATTGTTAAGGCTCAATAGCTCCTAAATGACTTGATCGATTTTGCTAAAATTTGGTACGTGAAATAACATGGCTCTGCAACAGAATTGAGGCTATTTAAATTTCAGAAAACTTTCGTGAGAGGGCGCTTCATTCAATCAACTATGTTCGGCTTATTCACGTCAAAACGGATGAACCGATTTTAATGAAACTTGGCAAGCATTTGTATCTGTTACTGAAATAGATTCTATGCTTTTAAAAGTTCTTTCGACAAAAATCAAGGAATGAGCCGAAGGCAAACGAAGTCAAGAACCAAAGACGAACCAAAAAAGAAGTTTAACGAATACCAGCAGAAGCTATATAAAGATGAAAAAAAAATTAACCGAACAGTATCGACCAAAACCGAAGTTGAACGAAGACAATCCAAAAATCGAGTCGATGCTTATAGAATTTTTTAAAATTGGAATTTATTTGAATAAAATTGCATATAAAATGTATGCTAAGAAAAACTTTAAACACATTTTTCTCGAAATAACTTTTCAAACTGCACTCAGGAAAAAGTTTCTCGGAATATGATAAAAATGGCATCATATTCACTGAAAAATGGTTTTGACTTTGCTCCAGAGAATGCTTTTCTCTAAATGCGATCCTAAAAATTCTCAAAAAATGAATACATAAGACAAATACATAAAAATAATTCCATTTTAGAGAAAAAGATTTATTTTTGAGAAAACATTTTTTTTTATTGAAGAAAATACTTCTCATAGTAAATTTTTTATCAAAATATAGGACAAAAATTTCATTTTCAAAACATTTTCATTTTCAAAAAATGTTTCTGTATAAATGATAATTTTTTGGTGCGAGAAAAATATTTGTCATTATTGCAGACATTGAAATATTTCCATTTCCTAGAAGTGAAGAAATATTTCTTCGAAAATGTGAAAATTTATTCTAATTGAAGAAAATTTTATTTGAAAAGAGAAAATTGCTATTATCGAAAATAGAGAAATTTTTCACCGGAGGAAGATATGTGTTTTTTTCTGAGTGTGGGTGTCCATTTTCCTCAGAAACCAGAGGTCAGATCGTGACGTTGAAGATGTCATTTAATCATTTAAATCATTAATCATTTATTTATGCTTTAATCATGTCTGGCAGGTATAGTATTACGGAAATTTGACTAAACACTTTCGTCGGAAGGAGGGGGCAAAACCCCAAAAAACGATAATTTAAAAAATTTTAAAATTGAATTGATAATTTTAAAAACGAAAAAATGAGAGCAGTTTTGAAAATCGTCCTCTTTCTGTGCTCGAGGCACAACCCCGAGTAACACCGGGTTACATCCGCTAGTATTTAATAAAAACCTTGCTGAAACGTATTTCTATTTTTTTTTTTAATACACTGTTAATCGTTAAACATTATGGAATTGACAGTAATTAATTTTTGTTTTTACTAATTCTAGTTTGGCTGAATTTCACAAACTTTCAGAGTGAACTGAAGTTTTTTTATGAGTATTACCCGTCGTATAACTCGTCACAAGCAGGGTTGATAAATGACTTCTTCAATTTGGTACAAAAATTTGGAGTAAATTGTACTAAACGAAAACAATTAGTACCGAATAAGGTTCAGTTTATTAAATTAAAATGTATGTGATTTTAACACTAGATTGTCCAAGGAAGTCATTTTGACTACTTTAGAATTTGAGTGTCATTTAAATAACACAATTAATTAAAGTTTTGTGACTTTTTGTACAATATAGAAATGAATTTATTTAGATAAATAAATTCAAATCAATAATTTGCATATTTGAACAAATTTCATGTTGACTGCTTTTGGGCAATATAAGTTTAACTAAGTTTCAATCTTTCTAGTGTTAAAAATTCAGTTTATTAACAACAAATGCGAATTCCTATCGTTACCGTAATAAAGAATGTTCAAGTATATTGTTTTGAAATCTAGTTCTTTTCAAGTCAACCACCTTTCCACCCAAAATCTGGCACGTTCCACCCTTTAAAGAAATTTTAAAAATGTTTATATATTAAGGTACCGATATATAGAGTACTCCGAAAGTTTTTGTGCACCACACGTGAAACAAAAAAATTGAAAAGAGTTATTTTCGAAATTGAAACAGGAGTGGAAGTCGATCACTTAAATTTATAGGCAATTATGTGGTGTGCAAAAACTTTCAGACCACTTTTAGAACACCCTGTGGTGTATTAGAGTATTAGTTTGTTTCCGCTTTTGGTTTTTATTAAATATTGAATTGAAAATATTCTTTCGACATTTGCTGAGGAATCAGAGATTGAAAGAAATACCTGAGGAATGTTATTTATGTTGGAGAAAATCGACTGTTTAACTTCCTTTTCCAAATTTTTTATAGAGTGCCAAAACTCAGAAGTCGATACTTTTTTTTGGAGCGAGCGAGCAAAGCTCCCATGGAACAGGTTGTTTGAAGCTGTTTAGAGACCTTAAACTCTTGGATGGATTGACGTATGTATCTTAAAATTTATTTTACTGAACTGTTCTATGCTTCCTAACTAAGGGTGTTTCTTTAGAAAGTTTTTTCAAATTCCATTTAGTTTAAAAGTTTATTGAAAATAATATTTCCGTGAGTTTTGTTGTTGTTTTCGCTGAAATAGTTTTCTTTAACATGCTTGTGTATGTATCAGTCAATGATGAAAAATCCGAACGACATGAAACGACAGTAAAAATCTTGCGTCGAATGTTTTTCGCTGCAACATTTAGGGTTTGTTCGAGGCACTCAATAAATGCGGCAACACTGCGGCCTTTCTACAAGCTTGCAACACTGTTGCAGATGCTCAGTTGATACGTTGCTGATATTTTGCGCGTATTTTGCATAATTACCATAAATTAAAGAACTGGACAAAAGAAAAATTGCCGGTACGAGCAAGTCTGTACTCATCCCCTTTCGTCACGTCCCGATGCCAACAAACTCGACTTGCCAGCAAGAAAAATTGCCGAGTGGAAAAGGGGTCTTACTTTTCTTCTTCCAGTATTATTCTGCTGACAAAAATTTTGTGTTGCCGCTTTTTTGCATTTCCTGCGCATCAAATGTCAAATTTTTGTTCGCTAGAACGTTTTGCTTTGACCAATGTTGCCAGAAATTAGCATAGAACGTGATGCTTTGACAAATCATGCAACACAGCCGCAGTGTTTGCAGCTCGAACATACCCTTATTTATAAATAAATAACAAAATAAGAAACTAGTAAGGCATATCTTCGACTTGGCCGAAGTTAAAATACCCCAACGGCAGATTCGTAATGGTACAAAATCTTCAATTGTAGCTCTTTTTGTATGAGATTTCAAAAAATTTTACTATTTTGATGACGTCTAAAATACATTCATATCAAATTGTTTTCCTTCACAGTAAGGACAAGCCTCTTTATAAAGTTTTCAATATTGGGATTGTATGGGAGGTAGGCGTGTTCTTGGGTAGTTGACGCCAATTTTCCTAACACGCCTTAGTTTTGATATAAAATACACAAATGCCCAATTTCAGGTCTTTAGCTTAACCCTCACTTTGGTACTATTTACATATGTAAATATCCCAATTTTAAATTTGCCATAACTCCTTTCTTTTTTATTCGATTTGAATATGGCTTGGACTCTGTGGCTATTTTTCGGTTTTCTTTCTGAAAATTCAAAAGTTGTTTTTAATTTTAGAATTTTTTGATACTTTTTGAAAATGTTTCATTTTTATAACGTTGTTTGGTACATATTTACATATGTAAATATTTTGTATTTGAAAGGCTTTTCTGGTGTTTTAACGCATTTTTTGTATTGTTTATAGAAAAAATGATAAGGAAAAACTCTTCACATATTTATTATATATACATATTTCATATTTGATAGCTTTTATTGGAAAAATATTAATGATAAGAATTGCTTACCGGGACCACGATGCACCAATCAATATTTTAAATTTACGGTTTTTAGTTGTCATTATTACTGTGTTAAACAATACAAATTCTTTTCTTTATTAAGTTTACACTACGATGTTTCACAACTGATCAATAAAAACTCTTTTCTTATTACAACACTTCAACTTTTTACAACTAAGTGAAACACACGCTTCATTTTAATTCCGCTTTTCGGGAGAAAAATAAAGGTACGCAGAAATGAAACCGTCAAAAAACTTTTTAACAAAAAAAAAAACCTACTTCAAAATCACTAGAAAGTAAAAAATAATTTTAAATTACTTTTACTATTTATTTCTTGGTCAAATTTGTATTTTTATAATAAATATATTTATTTTTTTATGATAATAAAAGCTTCTAGTCAGCGCTAATCATTGATGTAAAATCATGATTTTTTCGCCATCCCTACTCTATTTAAGACTTTTTTATTTGTAAATATACTGCTTGGGTGACGCTGTATTAATTTGTAATCTTAATTTTTCTTAAATCTTAATTAAAATGCTATATGTGTGTTGCAGCTGCATAAAAAATATGATTATATTAGCGCCGACTTCGAAGCTCTTATTATCATAAAAAAATAAATATATTTATTATAAAAATACAAATTTGACCAAGAAATAAATAGTAAAAGTAATTTAAAATTATTTTTTACTTTCTAGTGATTTTGAAGTAGGTTTTTTTTTTTGTTAAAAAGTTTTTATTTCTTTCTTTTTAGAGAAAATGATATATATTAAAAAAGTGTATAAATTAATTAAACACCAATTATTTATGCTCAAATATGGAAAAATGCTTTTCTGTCGTTTCTTATTCTGGTCTTTGTCAGTGTGTTTATCAGTACCTACTCTTGTATTTTTATCACTACCCCATTGTCAATATTGACTGAAATATAGTGTGTTTATAATATTGACACGCCTCTTTGTCGAGAATATCACACTCTTTGTCATAGTGTTTTCAATAGTTCTACCCATTCTAACAATGAATTTTACCACCCTTAAGTCAATATGATACAGTTTTTTACACACTGCCACACCCCTTAGTCGAATAACACCCAATCCTTCGGTAGTAATTTGTAATAATTGTGCCTGCGTCTGTACTTTTTCAGTTAGTAGTGTCAGTATTCGATTTAGTGTTTTCTAATATTGCCACACCACTTTGTCGAATGACGCCCACTTTATTCACAAAAACTTGTTATAAGTGTGCCTACCTCTATACTAAATATCAGTATTCTAGTGTCAATATTATTCGCGATACAGTGTATTTTATATATTGCCACACCCCTTTATCAAACAAGGTCCACTGTATTGAAATTAATTGTTTTATAACTGTGCCTACCCCTGTAGTTAACTTTAGTACTCTAGTGTCAATATTATTCGAGATACAGAGTTTTTCTAATATTGCCACACCTCTTTGTCGACTAACGCCCACTTAATTGACTGTTATTTTTTACCTACCCTTGCATTTTTTCTGTGAATTTTATTAACTCTAGTACTCTAGTGTCAATATTTACTGAAATACAGTGTTTTTCTTACAGTGACACGCCCCTTTATCGAATACCGCCCACATTACTGACAGTTATTTGTTATATTTGTACCTACCTTTGTACTTAATTTTAGTATCGTAGTGTCAATAGTAATCGAGATACAGTGTTTTTTTTTAATATTGCCACTCCCCTTCTCGATTAACGCCCATTTTTTTTTTACAAAAATTTTTAGTGATTTTTCCTACCTTTGTAATAAATTTCTGTACCCTAGTATCAATATTATTCGAGACACAGTAATTCTCTGATATTGCCACACCCCTTTGTCGAATTACGCCCACTTTTGTTATAGTAATTTCCAATAATTGTACCTACCTCTGTACTTAATTTCAGTACTCTAGTGTCAATTTTCGTCGAGATACAGAGTTTTTACAATATTGCCACACCCTTTTTTAGAATTACGCCCACTTAAGTGATCGTCATTTTTAATACTTGTGCTTGCCCTTGTAATTTTATCGTGAATTTTATTACCGTAGTGTCAATATTTACTGAGATACAGTGTTTTTCTTATACAGACACGCCCCTTTTCCGAATACCGCCCCCTTTCATAAACGGGCACCTCCGCGTTGATAATCTGTATATGTTGACAAAAAATTACGGCAATCGGGCAAGTACTTTAGGAGTAATCGATGTACATACATTCACAAAAAAAAAAAAAAAAAAAAAAAAAAAAAAAAAAAAAAAAAAAAAAAAAACAGAGAAACCAACCAACTTGAGAACCTCCTCCTTTTTGAAGTCGGTTAAAAAATAGTTGTTAACGCAGTATGCTTTTCAATTGAAGTTGTGTGGAAACAGCGCCAGTTTTTACAACAATATATCATGTTTTGATATTTAAGCTGGAAGTGCTAATTTAATGAAAAAAGTTAATTTTTTGTTGAAATTTGTTTTGTTTATTCATTGGCACTATACATTTTTTTTTAATTTGATTTTCATAATTATATTTTGGTTATTTCGTAAAGGGCTGGATCGTCAAGTGTGCATAATATGTAAAACGCTATATCGTAAGAAGTAACGCATGGATTTCAATGGTTAGTAATTTGAATAGGGTACAGAATAACCTTTCTTTTGATACCCATAATGCTAGATTTTGTTGGAAAATTTAAAACAAAACACGACTTTTCCAGGCCCATTTTCCCAACATGCGAACCCTATAACTTCTAAACCATTTGAGAGCGGCGTGAAATTTTTCCGGAATTGAACTTAGAAGGTGTTAATACATATATTCCGCCTAAAAAATAATGTAAATTTTTATTTTCTGTTTATGTTTAAGAATGCCAAAAAAATATTAACAAATGTAAATATGTAAAACAATATTATTAATGTAAATATTATGGAGTATAGGGGCTTTCGCATGATCTAACATATTGGACGACAAAGTCGGATGGAAAACTAACGGAACAATTTGATAGACCTTTCGAATGATCCAACTTGTTGGACGACATCATTAATTACAAACTCTCAAGCAGAACACTTCGGCGCAATGGCATAAGAATTTTTGGGTGCGCTAATAATTGATCAAATTTTGAAGGGAGAGGAAGAGATGGATATGAAAAGGAAATCTTTTTCTTTTTTAAAAACAAGGAAAATGTGGTTATTAAAAGCACATAAACGCATGCATTAAGTGTTTGTTAGTAATTTATATGCACTGATTGAACGTTGTTTAAAAACAAAAAAACAAACTGGCCATTTCAGCCCTTGAAAGGACTTTGACCGAGCTTCTTATGATCAATTGTGTTGTGTGTGTTATTAAATGTTTGCACACAATTGACCGAGAACTGAACCTACATGTTTTATGCCTACTCCGAACGGCTAAAGTTCATGTTCTCAAGAAGCTTTACATGACATTGTTTACTCTCTGAGGTTTGCCATTGTCTGCAGAGATGTTTGATTATTGAAAAAAACTTTTCGCCGCGGCTGGGGATCGAACCCGGGCTCCGAACATGCTAAGCCACACACTTAACCTGCATGCCATGGTCACCACAACGTTGTTTACTCGCTGAAAATTTATAAGAAATTAAAAATGCAGCGTGTTGGACCAACATTCGTTCACATGTCCAACAAGTCGGACGAACCGGCAGAAAAATCAAAAATTTTTGATATTCATCCAACATGTTGGATCGACCGTCGTTTTTCCTTACGCATGGTACTACTTGTCGTACAACATGCAATGTATATCCAATTTGTTGGACCATGCGAAAGCCTCTTATGTTCAGAGAAACAAAGTGTTTTTTTGTTTTCAGAACCATTGTCAGAAAGCCATTTAAGATATTTGATAATAAATTTCTCAAATGATTTT
This sequence comes from Tetanocera ferruginea, assembly GCA_958299015.1. Taxonomy (NCBI): domain Eukaryota; kingdom Metazoa; phylum Arthropoda; class Insecta; order Diptera; family Sciomyzidae; genus Tetanocera; species Tetanocera ferruginea. The sequence goes on from OY282641.1 coordinate 107,192,274, forward strand.
TAACCCTTCGATGCGTGAACAGGTCCCTAGGGACCTATTGCGTTTTCAAACGTAATTTACTCCTATTTCGGCCAGGACAACACCCCCCAAAGTTGCCATGTATTCCAAGAGAATTTTGTGGAGAATCGTTTAAAAAAAAATCAAGACAATCCGATCAATGGCTTAGGTGCTACACCCATTTAAATCAAATACATGCGTGGATGCGTGAACAGGTCCCTAGGAAGCTTGTACTGAAAATGCAATAAAACACTTATAAATGCATTTGTTCTTCGCTTTATTATAATTTTTTTATTGTTTCAACATATCACAGATGTGTTCTGTGAATTTTTGGTAATTTTTGGATAATTGTTATAGTGTCCTTGAAAGCATAATAATGTGGTAGTTTATTTTTGTACTATTTATATTACGTCCTTCTTTCAAAACATAACAAAGTGGTAGTTTATTTTGGAAATTGCTTTTCGTTGGAAACATAATAAACCAGTTCTTAAAATTTCTACCTATACTTCACTAATCTGTCTTATGTACAAAGAGCAGATGTGCATAGTGTAGGTAACCTAAAGGCCAGGTAGACGTATGAAAGAGTATATAAGAGGTTCTAATTTCGTCAGCCAAATCGTTCAGACAGTGAGCAGTAAAGTGTGATATATAAAGTGAAAATAAAAGTAAGAAAATTGAAATGGCAGACCAATATACAAATATTGAAGTTGCTGCAGTTATTCCCCTACAGAGGCCGTACCCGCTTCACACAGTACATTCCTTCTAAGCCTGCCAAGTATGGAATAAAGGTATGGTGGTTGTGTGACTCCAAATCATACTATCCCGTCAAAGGTAAGATCTATTCTGGTAAATTGCCAAACCAGGATCGTGAAGTAAATCAGGGCCAAAATGTTGTACTTACGCTTATGGAGAGATATATCGATACTGGCCGCACAGTTTATGCAGACAACTTCTTCACAACGTTGGATTTGGCACGTGTTTTGATGAGGAGGAAAACGGGCTACGTTGGAACAGTTCGCGCAAATAAGAGGTTCGTACCGCAGGAGTTCCAGAAAAATCGCCAGCCAAAACGAAACAAAGCTGTTCTTCTTATGTCTACTCAACATTATACTTGCGCTGTCGACGAGGCCAGTGCAAAGCGGAAACCCTACAGCATTCTGGACTACAATGCTAATAAATCTGGCGTAGATGTGATGGACCAAATGCTGGGCAATTACTCGTGCAAACGCTCTACACAACGCTGGCCATTAGCAATGTTTTACAATATGGTAGACGTTGCTGCACTTGCTGCATTCACCATATACAACGAAATGCAGCCTGACCAACGAAGTGATCGACGACGGGCGTTTCTCCAGCTCCTCACCAGGCAGTTGGCAATGCCAAACATTGAGAATCGGGCTCTAAACAACCAAATCACGGAGCATCCAAGGATACGCAATGCGATGGAGACATTTGATGTCAGGGTAAGAAAAAACTGCTCCAATTTCACAACCAGACTACTAATTTTGTTTTTTTTTATTTTTTTTTTATCTTTTCAGATAAGACCAAGACTGGTAGAAGTCAATTCACCAGCATTTGCGCCAAGGACGAACAGGCCGTCATGCCGCCTATGCCGTTCTGAGTACGGACGGCAGCGGAAAACGTGGGCCTACTGCTTCAATTGCGACAATGCTGTTTGCGGAGAGCATTCTACAGTCCTCCACCGCTGTCATACTTGCGAACAGGCCACGATGGACCAACAGCAGCAACAACAACAATAGAAAATAAGATGTTTTATATGTAAATTTTATTCACTTTCATATGACCCATGTGAAAAAAAAAAAAAAAAAATCGAAATATACAGTTTTGTTTATTTTTCCAATTTTTTTTCATAGTAAAATAATTAAAAATAAAAAAAGGTCCCAGGGGACCTGTTCACGCATTGAAGGGTTAAAAATGTTCACGCATCCAAGGGTTAAAGATACATATTTAAAAGCAGAGTTATTTCGTTTGCAATGTAAAGAGAAACGCATTTTTTTATAACTGAAAATTTGTCTGCTTCGTATTTTCTCGTTCTTTTTAACCGTTCATTAAAAATTAACGTTTGAATAGATCGTCCGTTCTGAAAAAACTTTTGTAAGCAGCGCTCGACTATCAGCATCAGCATCGTCAAGTGATTTTTTTTTTGTTGTGCATGTGTCATCGGTTCGTTTTGTGTTGTTGTTGTTCTACAAGTTTTCGTTTTTGCGTTATCATGGAGAATTGAAAACCATAAGAAATAAGACAGAAAAGTAAGGAAATCTGTTAGGAAGATTAATTTAGATAATTAAGTGCCGGTCGTGAAAAAAGTTCCTGAATTATTAATTCAAACGCTCATTTTGAATAATTGATAACAAACGAACATTCGTTGTTTTTATTTTTATTGCGTGAAAAAATCGCAATAATCCAATTGGATTTTTAATGCCTTTAAGTGTTTTTTAAGCATCTTTAGATTTGAGTGTTCACATAAATAAAATATTTCTGAAGCTTTGAGCAGTTCAAAAGTAAAATAAATCAAAGATTACTTTTTTTAGATTTAGTTGAAAAAATAATTGAAGGGCTTATTGCAAAAACATGATATGCCACACTGCTTTAAAAGTTCATATTTTATGTTCATTACGTTCCTTGACGCATTATCAATATCCACTGAAAATATTGCAACCATTACCCGATCAATTTTGGCCGCATACGTAATAGTTATTTTAAACATTTTAATGATTTCATACAAATATATATTTTTTAAAAACTTTGAGGTCGATTATTTCGAAATATTTTTTATGTGGCATATCATGTTCTTACAATAAGCCCTTCAATTATAGTAGTGTTAGTCTGTCATCTTGTGAAAATGTGATATTATGAAATTGTTATATAAGTGTTTTTGTTTTAAATGATCATATTCATTGCAGCAAAAACTATACGGCCATTTTCTTTCTATACGGTCACGCTCTTAGACTTATTTACTTGAAATTTTGTCTATATGTTTCTTTTCTACTTAAAAGAATATAAGTTATTTGCAATTTTTTCAAAAATTATGGAGATACCAATTTTTTATAAAAGCAACAATCTTAAAAATCATTTGAAAATCAGTCATTTCCAATAAATCATATCTCCGTCATATTTAACCTTATTTTCGTAAATAAAGTATTATTAGAAAGCTATAGAAAAGCGATTTAGAAAAAATTTAATATTTTTGAAATTTTTATGCTAGAGTTGCTAAGTTTTTGAAAAAAAAACTTTAATTTAGTTATATCTCAAAAAGTGATTTTTTTTTTTTTTTCTTAATTTTAAAAACAAAATAAACTTTTAACCAACATAGAATTACGATGGCCAAATGACACGTTTTTTTGCAATCTCTTTTTCTGACATACATTTCACTTTATCGTTCATAACTTTTGTACCGTTTGAGATACTTATACAAAATCTTCAACAAAACTGTTTGCTTTTTTTAGAGCCTATACTTGTTTTATATATAGTAATGACCTCACACGTGACTTTGGCTCATAATACTGAAAAAAAATTGGAATAAATAAGAAAATTTTCATTTTTTCGTTTAAGATAATCGGAAGAGATAATAGGGGTATTCACACTGACTTGGGTAGTTGGGTAGTTGGGTACGGGTAGATTGCGTACTTTTGATTACTGCGAGCACCAGAGATGAATGACAGCTAGAAAAGGTTGCCACCATATTATATATGGGCATTTCCATAGTCGCGAACGCGACATTCGTACGCCATTGAGGAACAAAATAATAAAGAAAACTCAAAACAAATTTTCTTTTTTTTTAAGTTTTAGATAGCATTTAATTAGCACTATATTTAGAAAAAAAAGTTAGGTTCTCTAGATTTTATGTTTCCAAAATATTAGCAATAAACATGGCATCACGAACGCGACAAAAAGTGCAACTCGCTTTCGACTACATCTAGAAAAATGCAAATATCTGCGAAACGTAAGATAATATTTTAAAGCGGTTAATTGTAAATTAAATCAGATTAATGTGGCTTCCAAGAAATAATTGTCATTTTGACATATTTCCACTAGTTTTTTTTTTATTGAGCTTAAGCCTGATCGCGAACGCGACATCTAGCACGCGACATTTTTTCTCATCACGTTTTTAATAAGAATTAGTTAAAGTAATTTCAGCTAAATATTGCATTACCTTCCAAAATTATCGTAAATATTATTTGTGAGTCTTATATTAGTAATATTAATAAAAAAAAAAACACATAAGAGGCTAGCTAGTGAGAAAAAATATTATATTTCTTTGTAACACCATCTGTCCTACGTATGTGGTTATTTACTTTATGAAGACTTTTTTACGCCCACAAGGAGGCGTGGCAGTTATAGAAAAGTGCATATATTATACTGCAGTATCACCTTCTAAGTTGTTTTAACCATGGCATCCCTGTTTTTGTATGTCCCCCCATCTGTTGACATGATTACTGCCGTTATTATTAAGTTATAATCATGAACTTCGATATTTAAGCTTTTATCGTAAAAATAAAGATCATGTTCGAAAATAATCCCAATAGGATGAAAACCACGTATACCTCCCATACAAATTGACGTTCTCAAATTGGAAAATTTCTTAAAAATGTACTAAAAATCAATCCAATGACTTGAGAATTAGCTCATGAGCTTTAATTTGAACTATTAACACTTAGCAAAAAATTCACAAAAATCGAATGAAACCTTTCCATACTTTCCCATACAAAGTGTATTAAAAATACGGCGCATGATCGCGAACGCGACACATTTTGATGATCAATATTAAATGTTTAGTATGATTTTTACCTGCAGTAACTTTTTTTTTTATAGTGAGGCTATCAAATTTGATTTAAGTTACAATTTTCAGACACTTGCTTAGAACGATCACGAAGTTATGATAACATATGATGATTTAGGTACAAGAACGCGACATTCGAATAGTAGTTAAAGCAATATAAAAAATTTACCGTAAATCGTGCTTTGTTTGGTATCTTTTTATTTTTTATTTTTTATTTTTTATTTGAAGTTTATAGATGAATTTTATAAGAAGAGTGCAAACATAACGTTGATAAATAAACGAAAAATACTAAAGAGAAAAAGTCCTTAAAAGCAGCTAAAGCAAGAAAAACATATTTCTCAGATATCAGGCCAATTTTCTTAGAATAAAAACTGAAATTAGTTGTAAATGCAGCAAATTATAAAAATTCAAGCATTTTTTTTAAATAATAACAAAAAAATTATTTGTTTATTTAACAATTTTTTTTTCGGTCCCGGTAGACCTTTCTGTGGAAATGCCCATATGTCATTTTATGAGCGCAAATTTAGGGCATTGTACGGGTGTAAAAAAGTTATTTTATATAGGAGTAATTTTTAACGTGAACTTTGCAGCTACGGGATGCTGGCACCTCATTGGTGGAATTTAAAAAAAACTAATGATGCCATCTGAGAGTTATGAAAAAGGTCAAAAAAGGTCAGTTATCTCCTATAATTGGTCAGCGATAGAAAATTTTTTATGAATTTTTTAAGAAAATTTCAAGGTCATACACTATTTGCCCCCCATTGTGCAGCTCACAAGTAGAATTTCCAAAAAGTTAAAACACCAACTGAAAGGTATGAAAAAAATTAAAAAAAGGTCAGTTATGTTAATTTATTGGTCAACGATGGATAATTTTAATTTGCAGGATAATAATAAGCAGATATTAAAATTAACTGAAAACTCTTTGCTCGTATGAAAGTAGAAAAAATGTAAAATTGTGCTAAAAAAGTACAATTGTACCGAAAATATCATCCTTGGTTACAAGTACTTTAATAAAAATTATACAAACATTGAACATAATTGTAAAATTTTTTTCATTTATGAAGACTGCAAAAACTTTAAATTATTTTACATTTGCTTACATACTGATGTTTACAAGCATGCAAACGTAATACCCGCCACAATAGAATGTTCCAAGACATTTAAATTTGTAAGTTACAGTAAATATACACTTATAAAAAGGAAAGTTTTTAATGAAATATTTATTGCTTGTTGAATAAATCGAACTCCTCATTACAACTATAAAATGTGACAATAAAAAATTTTCAAAATGAACAATAAATATAAATATAGCTTTTTTGAATTATATTGAGCTTACAAAGTGTACGGATTATGTTGGTATGACTTGGCCGGTTTGTATTTCGGTTTTGGAAAGTATGCAAAGATAAGAACGACCGAACGAATAAAAAAAGCAGCTCATTTTGGAAAGAACTAATCAAAAAGCATGACTTGAGAGCCTAGAGTAAACAACCGAAATAAACCAAAACAGAACAACGATTTAAATTTTTTGAGAGAGAAAATTAGTTTCTTTAGCTGGGTCTTATTCATACAGAAAATTTGTGGATTCTTTAGCAGGAAGCTCTTATTGGATCACTCTTTAGTAACGTTGATAAAATTGAGAAATATTTCGAGACGATTTTTAAGCCTATGAATGTATAATTTACTAGCTTAGTTTTTTAATATGAGTTATCGTTATTTTTTTTAATAATATTTTAAAGCAAGTGTTTCTTTAAAGATACCCTGGTTAAAAACGTGTTTATTTTAGATAGTTTGCGAGTACTTGTATATAAGTAGAAAAAGATTCAATATTTAAAAGAAGTAACATTTTAAATATGTATCTATAGCAAATGTTCGCATTTATCATATGCAATTTTTGCTGCTCAACAAGAAACGGAAGCTATTTTTATATAATAAAAAATTTCTTGCTAACAACAACAACAACAACAACTACATGAAGCAATCAAATCGCCTTTTGTTGACAACTATAGGTTCCGCTTTCGTAAACATTGTGTCCGGTTGTTGCAACTGGAACAACAACAAAACAACTACAACAAACTACAACTACAACAAACAACTACAGCTATGGTACAAACATCAACACCCAACACTGACAAAGCCCCTCAGCATTACAATGTTCTCAAGTGTTGGTAATATGAACAGCAACGTGATTCCGATGCACTTCCTGTAGTAGCGTCACCCGAGCCGCTGCATGCTTTCGCTGCAAAAGTTTTGACATCATGTTGATGGTGATCGTTGCTGTTGGTTGGCATTCAGCTACTCTACTTAGAGCTCGATATTCAAATTTCCAAAAAAATTTTAAATTCGAATTTCTCGCACTCATTCCATGTCATTCTAAATACTCAGCCAGCGGAAGTTGGTAGGCATGAAAGTTGGGAGGTTGGAGGCATAGTTTGTCGACGAAACCAAGCAACTAACGACAAAATGTTCCAAAAAACTTATTGAAAAGTGAATGGAAAAAGTTTGCATTCTTGGCTTCTTGCGCTCAACACAATGCGGTGTGTTAACAGCGTGTGGTTAGAGGTTCGTTAAGAAGTTGCAAACGGATGATCCAAGATTGCAACCTCTTCACCAGCTGCGGCGCCTATGCTGATTGTTCAACACCTATGCATTTTATTTGCACTCAAAGCTCAGGGTTGCGTAGCGTGAAGAAGTTCAACTTCATAGTTTTTTTTTTCTTGCTCCATCAGCTTGAGTTTATTTTGGCATTTAGCTTTTTGTTGGTTTGACGCTTCTTAGAATTTTCCAAAAAGTTTGCATTCAATTTATTTTATTGTTTTTTTTTTTTTGTTCGTTAAGTTTCCGGAAATGAACTTAAATTGTTATAAAAATCCACTTTGGCTCTTTTCGTTTTTGCTGTTGTTGCAAACGGCTTCTGACAAAAAACTCAAAAACTCTTTAAGAGGCAATAACGGAAATGGGGCAAGGGGAGAGCAGCAAGTTGTTTGGTTTAATGTATACACGTTTAGGAACTATTTTGCTAAATATTGGCTGCATGCAAAGCGTGCTAGAAACTACCACCAATTTCACCAACTTTTTTTTTACTGAATATCAAGATAAAGCAAACTTATTTGTAAATTTTTTCTATGAAAATTCGGTTAATACAGCTACGGAATGTTGAAGCCACGTAATGTTGAACCAAATTAAATGTTAATTGTTAATTATTGCAAAATGGTTGCAAGTGCCCGCAAGAAGACTGTTAAGGTTTAACTGACTAAGATTCGTTTATAATAGAGCTTGATGAAGTTATTTAATACAGCAACAGAATATTTTGAATACGGGAGTGTATTATTATAAAATTTAATTTTTTAATAGTTTCTGAAGACTAAAGAAAGATTTGGAAAAAAAATAACTAAAGAGCTGAATGTAACAAGGTTTTCTCGTGCTTCATTGAAAAAAACTATTCATAAACTTTATCATGTGAGTGTATTATATCAAAACTAAGATGTGAACTCAAAATGGACGTCATCCGCCCACGAACACGCCCACCTTCCATACAACCTACAATAGTGAAAATCTATAAAAAGGTTAATATTTGAGCCACACACAGTAGTAAAGCCCACAGTAGTTACACTGGAATATTATAGGAGGTTTAGAGTATTACATAGTCGGGCTAGACCGACTTTAGAGTTTCTTAACTTGTATTTTGTTAAGGAGTTATTGGAGTTAAAAGAAAACAAATGAGCAATAATGTCGTTTAGTTTGACCTATAAAAAATAGTTCATATAAGCTAATTCAGAAAAATTCCTTGGAAGGAATGGGCCAAAAGCTTTCTTAAAATCCTAGGTAAAGCTTAATTAAGAATGTAAAATTTTTATTTGTAAAATTAAGTATTAATTTATCAAATATAGCACGAACTACCTGGAACAATGATAAGTACAGATAAGTATTCCGTGATGCTTTTACTGAAATATGGGCTTATTCAGAAAATGGTCAAACAGAAAAATATTAAAATTAAATATCTCTGAGAGCAGCAACAACGGCAATTCAAAATATCCCAGTCAGTGTATAAAGAAACTTAATAATTTTAGTGAAGATGTATTTCTTTACGCTATAAATATATTTTTATAAACATTCATATTCCGATACGTACACAGAGGGAAAAACCTATGGACTCAATACATAAATTTATGTACTCATCGCATAGTTTTCTGCACACAAAAATTTTACATTTTTCATGTATTGAGTACATGTTGAAATCTCTATTGACTACATAATGCTTTTAAGCGGTTATGTAGTCAGTAAAGAATTTTATGTACTCAACGCATAAATATGTGTCGTGAATTCATGGATGTCTGTGGTGAGTACATTCAATGAGTAAAGATCTTATGTACGTATTACATAGATTATTGACTCAGTACATACATAATTTACTCATTACATATTTAGAGTACATAATTGTATGCAATGAGTACATACATTATTTACTCATTACATATTTTAAATTCATAATTTTATGTAATGAGTACATACATAATTTACTCATTACATATTTTTAGTGCATACATTTATATAATGAGTACATACATAATTTACTCATTACATATGTTAAAAACATAATTTTATGCAATGAGGACATGCATAATGTCTGTGCGTAAATCACCCTCTCAACACATGCAATAAATAACTTAATAAAGAAATGACTAGATTTCACAAAATAATTGGCAATTACTTATAGAAACCCAGCCATTTATTTCTTATCCAATCATCGCTTTTGTTCTAGAGTGGATAAACTCATTACCGCTCTGATTTTCTACATACTTTAGAAGTGTTGCTTATTTGAAAATCAAAAAACGAATGACATAAAACAGCAAAATCGTATGTCGATGTGCAACCGATACGTGTACTGAGTCCATATGTTATGTACTGAATAAATGTGTCACTTCAATCGTATAAGGGGGACGTGTACTGAGTCTATATTTTATGTACTGAGTAAAGTTTTTGTAAAAAATTACATAACACGTTGATTGAGTACACGTTGCTTGTATCTATTGAAGTCTGCTATGTATTCAACACATAGCGTGATGTATTGAATACATTTTTTATTCATTTTTAAAAGTGAATAAATTGATATGTAGTCAGTACACGCTGCCTTTACTCAGTAAATACTGCTCTCGTTGCGTTCTCATACAAGTTGCAGTGCATAGATTTTACATAGCTGTCTCTGTACTGACTACATAACTTTTTCCCTTAGTGTAGCGTCCAAGCATATACAATTCTTATACTACAATTCTTATCTGTGAGTTTAGTATTACAATTTTTAAGATGCTGTTGAACCTTTTTAAAACTTATTTTATTTGCAATTATTTGCTCTGAAAACTGAAAAAATATGAAGAAATGTGTTCAAATGTAACGTCCGAACGCTAGGATTTACCTATATGGTATTTTATTTTTTGCCAGTTGACACAAAAATCTAATATAAATCAATTTAAAACAAATAAAGAAAGTCTTAAGTATGTCTAGCCCGACTATGGATAAAAATTCTTAATTCTGTTATAAAATACTCACAATAATAATAATAATCTCTATATTCCATGTTAATCCTATCTTCCCTAGTGGGTTGTGTAGGAACACTTTGTATTGAAATACTTTATAACTTTTTTGAATTCATAAAATTGTCTAAATTTTTATTTAAAATTTTTGTTAGAAAATTATTTTCATTAATAAAAAGATCTTGAATAGAAAACATCGGAAAAAATTCCTTCGTTAAATTACAACCCTTTTGGGATACATGTCCAGAAGCATGGTTTCTACAAGCAGAAGTGCAATTTGCTTTAAAACATATAAATGACGATCAAATTAAATTTCAAAATATTATAATTGCACTTCCAAAAGAATCAATGACAAAAATCATTGATATCATTCAAAATCCTCCCAATTTAAACATATATAATTAAATTAAAAAAGCTCTTTTAGAAAGATTTTTGCTAAGTGAAGAAAGTCGTCTCGAACAAATATTTTCAAATAATCAAATCGGTGATAGAAAACCATCGGATTTTTATCGCGACATGAATTCCTTAGCCGGTTCGATATCTTTTCTTGGACGCAAGTTATTATATAAGTTATGGATGAGAAAAATACCTGAAAACATACAAATTCATCTTACATCTTCTAATTTAAACACAATCGAAGAAAAACTATCTCTCGCGGATCAAATTTACGAAGTTACAAGACGAACACACATTAACGAATTATATCCATCAACTTCAACAAATAACAACAACCTTGTTGAAGCTATAACAAATCTCGCACAATTAACCTCAACTATGTGTCAAAATTTCAACCAACTTTCATTGGTTTCTGAAATAAGGTCAAATTTCTGAAATTTCAAATTTCTGAAATAAGGTCAAGATCTAGAGAAAGAAACACAATCAGATCAACAAGAAATCAAACTTCTCAAAATCGTTTTTGCTGGTACCATTTTGAGTTTGGTTCAGCTGCTTACAAATGCTTTCCACCTTGTAATTTTAATAAAAAAAATTTAGTTCAAAATTCAGAAGAAAAGTTTAACAAACATAGTTACAATTCAATTCCACAAAATTTAAACTAAAAAGTCTCATTATGGCGGTGACTGATAATGAAACTTATTTTCATCCAACACGTCGCCTTTTTATTTTTGATTAGAACAATAAACTGCAATTTCTTATAGATACCGGCGCAGTTGTATCAGTTGTACCATTATCAAAATTTAAAAGTCTTAAACGTTATTCAGATATAACTTTAACAGCAGCAAATGGTACAAATATTCAAACATTCGGGTCCACATTATTGAAAATTGATTTAGGATTTCGAAGAGATTTTGAATTTCCTTTTATTTTAGCAGAAGTAGCTCAACCAATTATTGGAGCAAATTTTCTTGAACTTATCGATTCGTTAACAAAACTTTCAGTACATGATATAACAGGCTATTGTGAAATATCTTCTCTTAAATTAACCTACCCTTCAAACAAGTTTTCAAAACTATTAAAACAATTTCCGTCCATCACCAAAGAACCCGATTACACAAAATGTGCCAAACATACTACGGTATACAAAATCGAAACCAATGGAAATTTACCATTTTCAAGACCAAGAAGATTAGATCCATTTAAGTTCAAAGTAGCAAAAACTGAATTTGAATATCTAGTTAAAATTGGAGTTTGTAGACCCTCTTCTTCATCAATTGCTTCACCGTTACATCTAGTTCCAAAGAAAGACCCAAATGATTGGAGACCTTGTGGAGATTATAGACGGCTGAATTATGCGACAATACCTGATCGATACCCTCTTCCTCACATTCATGATCTTAGCATTGAATTACGCAATAAATCAATATTTTCGAGAATTGACCTTGTTCGTGCTTACCATCAAATACCTGTAGCACAAGAAGATATTTATAAGACAGCAATTACTACTCCTTTTGGTATGTTTGAATTTGTAAGAATGCCATTTGGACTAAGGAACAGTGCTCAAACATTTCAGAGGTTCATATATGAAGTATTTTTTAGCTTAGATTTCGTATTTACCTATGTTGACGACATACTGGTAGCAAGTGATAATAATATTCAACATCTTGAACACCTTAAAATTATTTTCATCCGATTAGAAAAATATGGTTTAAACATTAAACCTTCGAAATGTACTTTTGGAGTTCCAACTTTAGAGTTTTTGAGTTATCAAATATCAAAAGATGGAGTTAAACCATCAACAGAAAGATAAGAAGCAATTAATAAATTCGAAAAACCTAAATCGATTAAAAAATTACAAAAATTCATAGGTGTTGTTAATTACTACCATAGATATATTCCAATGATCGCGCAACATTCAAGTCATCTTTACAATATTTTAAATTACGCAACAAAAAATAATTCTAAAGAACTTATTTGAACAGAAAATGCTGAAAATGCATTTAACGAAATCAAAACAAAATTTACTAATGAAACTCTTCTAACACATTTTTGTAAAAATGCAACTTTGTCTCTAGCCGTTGATGCTTCAAATATTGCAATTGGAGCAGTTCTTCAACAAGAAATTGAAGGGTCTTTAGAACCTCTAGCTTATTTCTCAAAGAAACTTTTACCAGCAGAAATAAAATATTCCACTTTTGACAGAGAACTCCGATTTACTCACTTTCGATTTACTCAGCTATAAAACATATCCGACATTTCTTAGAAGGACGAAATTTTATTGTGTATACTGACCACAAACTACTCACGTACGTTTTAAATTCAAAAGTTGAACGTTCTCCACGACAAACTAGACATTTAGAACATATTGCTCAGTTTACAAGTAATATTCAATACATTTCCGGAAAAAACAATATTATAGCAGATGCACTCTCTCGAATACCTGAAATTGAAGAAATTACATCAAGCGAAATCAACATCCATACATTGCAAAAAGAACAAAATTCTGACGAGACACTTTCAGAACTTTTAAAAACTTCAAATTCAAAATTTAATATGAAACTAATTAATATATCATGTTTGAAAATCAAAATATGGTGTGATGTATCTTTTAAAAATTATAGACCTTATCTTCCACCATCTATGCGTCAAGTGATATTTAAAAAATTACATTGTTTATCCCATCCTGGTGTCCGAACAACGAGAAAATTAATTCAATCAAAATATTTCTGGCCTCATATGCGTAAAGATTTAAATGAATGGGCAACTAATTGCATTGAATGCCAAAAATCAAAAGTAACCGTATATACTAAATCCCCTGTTCAGAAGATTGAAATTCCTTCTGGAAGATTTGAACACATTCACATGGATCTAGTAGGACCACTCCCTATCTCCAATGGATATCGATACATGTTGACAATAATTGATCGGAATACAAGATGGCCAGAAGTTTATCGAATAAAAGACATTTCTGCATCAACGATTTCAAAAGTATTTGTTGATAACTATGTTTCACGCTTTGGCGTACCATCAAAAATAACAGTTGATCAAGGGGCTCAAATCAGATCAAAATTATTTTCAGATTTAACTACTCTTCTCGGTTACCATAAGATCCATACAACTTCTTATCATCCACAGGCTAATAGGATGATTTAAAGATTCCATAGACAATTAAAAACATCGCTAATAGCATCAAAAGATTCAATCCATTGGTCAGAACAGTTACCACTAGTACTCCTTGGATTACGTTGTACTGTAAAAGAAGACTTAAAGTGCTGTCCAGCAGAACTAGTTTATGGACAAACTTTAAGGTTTCCAGGAGAATTATTTATTTCAGATAAGCAGATGAAACGCTTCGCTTACTGAAAGAAAATCTTTCTATTGTTAGAAATAAAGTCATTCATCATACTAACAAAAAGGACATTTATGTCCCAAACGAGTTGTCTAAATGTGAATTTGTATTTGTTAAAAACAATCGTTCTTCTGGATTATCGTTTCAGTTTGAAGGACCGTTTAAAGTTATTTCAAGAAATGAAAAATTTTTTCAAATTCAATGTGATAATCATATACGAAAGGTGTCTATCGATTTACTTACACCCGCACATCTTGAACATACACTACACACAACATCTAATTCGAAAGAAACTCACAAATCAAAACACGTCACTTTTAATATTAATTAATAAATAATTATTTGTTTTAAATTCGTTTTTTGTTTTTTTGTTATTCTGCTTAATGATATATATTTTTCACTGAAAGGGGGAGTGATGTAGAACACTTTGTATTGAAATACTTTATAACTTTTTTGAATTCATAAAATTGTATAAATTTTTATTTTCAATTTTTGTTAGAAAATTATTTTCATTAATAAAAAGATCTTGAATAGAAAACATCGGAAAAAATCTAAAGGTTGTATGGGAGGTGGGCGTTTTTGTAGGCGGTCACGCTCATTTTCTTAATACATCTTAGATTTACTATCAAATATTTATCAGTTGAATTTGTTTTTTCTGTAGCTTAAATACAAGCTCTTTTATAGTTTTTAATTTTGGGGTTTTGTGGGATGTAGGCGAGGGTGTAAGCGGATCACGCCCAGTTTTGTGCATATCTTATTTTAAGTACAAAATACATGCATATTAAATTTAATTTCTGCAGCTTTAATAAACCTCTCTATGCAATGATTTAAATTTTTTGGTTGTATAAGAGGTAGGCGTGTACGTGAGCGGATTCCAAAAATACTCAACAAGGCAGCTGCTTGGGTTCATGTGAAAGTACCAACTTTCATGCAATTATCTCAACTCCTTCTTTTTATCCTGTGTTTACGGACAACGCAAAGATGTTCTTTGCAGAACAAACCGAGCAGACTAGACCATGGTTTCGTCGGTCGCTTCTCCGACCCATCAGTAGTCTCTATGGTTTATGCAGTCCACTTACTTTGATAAGCTAATAAGCTCAACTGCAGTAAAACCAAAACGGAATTACTGATAAGCTTTTCACTTGTTCAAGCAGAGTTTTTCTACTCTTTTGCTAGTTGCAAAATTTCAAAAAATTGACTACATTTATTCTGCAAAGATTTTGTAGTTGCGCTTTTTGTATACTTCTTTATCACGTGTCCATCTAGGTTCCAAAATTTTGTTGGTATTTAACCATAGAAGGCGTGAAACGGGTTTTTTTAAATCAGTTGTTTATAATATGCGCAAGCATATAATTTGTCATCATGTTTTCGTAGGTTATGGTCGCACCAATACCACCAATTTTTGTTATTGATCATTACTCTAGATAATCAAAATCCCTTTATTGTTCTTATGGTTATATACAGTGGTCGTCCAGTATAACGAACGATATAATGTCTGAGACCGTACGATATCGCACACTAAATACAAAACAGTCACAACTCAACATTTTTTTATTCCGACTTTTTGTTATAAATCAATTCACAAAACACATACATCAGTATCTTTATACCCCCTCGCGTACTGCGTAAGGGGTATATTAATTTTGTTACGACGTATGTAACGCCCATAAGGAGGCATGGTAGGTATATAAAAGTATATATATTCTTGCTCAGCACCTGAGCTGATTTAGCCATGTCCGTCTGTCTGTCCGTCTGTCTGTCCGTCTGTCTGTCCGTCTGTCTGTCTGTCTATGGACACGATTACAGCCGTAATTTTGAAGCTATCTTACTAAAATTCGATATTTAAGCTTTTTTTTTTAAAACTAAGATAAAATTCGAGAATGGGATAAATCGAATGAAAACCACGCCTATCTCCCATACGACCCCAATGATGAAAACTCCATAAAGTAGCTAATATTTACGTTACAAAACTTAAATTCGGTATTTGTATAGTCTATGACAAAAATCAGGTGTGTTAGAAAAATGGGCGTCATCCATTCACTAAGACGCCCACCTCCCATACAACCCCAAAATTGAAACCTATATAAAGAGGCTTGTGTGGAAGCTACAAAAATAAAATTAAATATTTATTATTTTTATATAAAAATTAAGGCGTGAGAGAAAAATGGGCGTAATATACCCACGAACACGCCCACCTCTCATACAACCCCAAAATTTAAAACTATATAAATAGGCTTCTGTTGAAGCTACAAAAGTGAAATTAGATATTTATTCTTTTTATAATAAAATTAAGATGTTTTAGAAAAATGGGCGTCATCCATTAATGAACACGCCCACCTTCCATGCATAATATTGAAAACTTTATAAATAGGCTAATATTTAAGCTACAGACCTGGACTTGGGTACTTGTGTATATTATATCAAAATTGAGGCGTGTTAGAAAAATTGGCATCAACCACTCAAGAACACGCCCACCTCCCATACAGCCCCTAATTAAAAACTTTATAAAAAGACTTGTCTTTACTTTGCAGGAAAACAATTTGATATGAATTAGACTTAGATTAGATTTAGATGAATTAGACGTCATCAAAATAGTTAAATTTAAAGGAAATTTTGCAGGAAACGGTTTGTGTGATTTGTTTATTATTCACTATTTCATTAATATAGGTATGTGGAATGCTTTAATTGATACTAAATGAAAAAATGCAGCAAAAAACATTTTTTGAAAAATTGTCGCTTAAGATAATTGGGCGCTAAGGGGAGGATATGGTACTAAGTACATATGAAAACTTTCAATAAAACAAAAATTATTGCTTATTGTTTGTTAGAAAAAAAATCGCAATTAAGTTTTTGTTTCTTGGCACGTGTAATGCTCAGGTCAACGGGGTTTTCCTGCAAGCTTCGTAGAACAGACATTTTTGCAAGTTCTACATTGTTTTTTTCAGTCCATTTGAAACACGTATTAAAGCTTTTCAAGCTTTTCAAGTTTCGGTTTGCTTTAATTTTTGGGCAATATGGGTATTGATGTTATTATCTGAATCTTCAGTGTCAGCATTTTCAATAAGATCATTGTCTACCTGAATAGGGCTAATTTCATCAATTAACAAATTTTCTGCTTTTTTCCAGAACTTCACGTCTTCTAGTCAAAACTTGACTGAAATTTAAATTTCCATTTTTTATTAACCTAAATATTTTAACAATTTCTAATTTTTACTCAGACATTTTTAAAACAAAGCAAGAAAAAATGGCGTACGTTTTACATAACATTTCTTATTTCAAACGTACGTTATTAAGTGTCGCCAATGCATTTCAAAAAAACCTACTTTATATAGGGTATAATTAATACTGAACGACCACTTTATATGAATTTTGGCCAACTTTCTTAACTGAATTGAGATTGAGCACTGAGAATTTAAGTTATTTTAACTCGCACTAAAGTGTTTTGAGAAAAAAATTAAATATATTATATTGGCCGGACATTTGGCAGACTTGGGCTCGAATATGGCACATTTTAAAAGAATAATTTTTATTTATCTGCGTTGATCTGCAAGTGACTTAAAATGTTTGCTCGATTTAATTTTTGCAGACACGTTTGCACTTAACTCATACACACACACACACACACACCCAAATAAACAGCCATACTCGCACAAACACCAGACTCATAAATATGCATCAGTTGCTGCGATGAGCCTGCAGCATGGGTCCCTGTGGATAACATGAGGTTGGAAAATTTATATTTAAATTTTTCTGGAATATGCCTCAACTGCATGCGAGTATACAATACTTATGTGTGTGTGCATGTGCGCTCTTGTGTGAGTGTGCGTGCATTTAAATATGTGTTTGTCAATGTATGTTTGTGTTTTCGTAGTGTTTCGTAGTTGCATGTATTAATCCAAGTGATAAATTAATTGAATTGTTAATGCGTCCACATCCTGGTTAAGTCAGCGCCTTGGTCGCAGTTGATTTATTAACGAACTATTTGTTTAAAGAATTTAAAATCAACTTGTGTGAATTAATTCCAAGAAGCCGATTTATTGTTGTTTTCTGTTGTGGTACCAGATATTCGCATAAGTAAGAGTGCATCTTCAAGGGACACTGGTGCATCCGAAGTCAGTATTTGAATACTTATTTTTCACTTGAAGTATTTGCCACGAATTCACATTCATTCATATGCAGTTGTTGCCACCGTTCAGCTTTCTTCAAACTGCTGCAATCTGTGTTTGCTTGCGAGAAAATAAAAACCATTATAAGTATGAAAATAATTCAAGGATGCATAAGGCATAAAGGCAAGGCGATGCAAATAAAATGTTATGCATATTCAATGCAAGGAACGAACGATGATGCGATGCCATCAGGAATGTCATTATTTAAATCAATAAAACACAGCATGAATAAAACACATATGGACGTTTAAGAGTCTGTTAGATGAATATGATGACTATACGATGACACGAACGAAATGCATTCCAAATTATATGTTTAATGGTGTTCAATTGATTGCAATGAGTTGCGATTTAATTCTGCGAACTATTTCTTGTTGATATTCATCAAATCCTTTTCTTAACGGAGTGCTAGGTGGTATTAAGCAGTTGATTTATTCAATGATGCTAAGTTATATCAATAAATTTATGCAGTTAACGCCAAATAAAAAGAAATCAGTCTTTGATATTCTTGATGAACAACACCTGTTGAACAAAATATTGAAGTAGCTGTTGTTTATTGCTGATTATAACGAATATAAGTAGCAACATATTGTAATAATCGATGCCTCGAATGATTGTCGTGAAAGAGAAGATTTAATAGCCATTAACAACAACAAGATCCTAAGAAACTTCATCATTTCATTTTGAATAAGGCTATCCAATTTCAAGGTGTTACTCGCAAAAATTTTCTTAAATAATTATTTCAGTTAAAAAAAAAAAAAAAACCTGAGAAACTCTTAAGTCGGTCTAGCCTATGACTATGACACACCCCAAAACTGGAATTTCAAAATGTTAACTCAAAGAAAAACAAGTAAGGAAAGTCTAAAGTCGGTCTGGCCCGACTATGAAATACCCTAAACCTACTTTATCAAAATATAATAATAGTATTGAAAATGGGCGTGTCCGTGAGCGGTTGAAGCCCATATTTTATATGCATTTCAATTTTGATGAACAATTTACAAACATTTATACAAACTAGTATCGCCTGGGGTCGAAATTCGACCAATTTAATGATTGCCTATTTATAATTATATGCGAGATGGTTCAAATAAGTTCGAGGCTATTACTCTTATTTGATTGGAGATATAAAGCTCTTTTCTTCAAAAAAATAATTTTTTTATATTATTATTTTTTCAAAAACATAAAAACAACATTTTAAAAAAAATTTAATTTTGTCAAAGAAGTCATATGGGTTAGCCTTGATTTTTTGATGGCACGGACAGTTTATTAATTTAGTGTCAAGACAAAATAAATTCATCTAAATTCGGTATAGACTTTGAAGAAAAATCAAAAATTCAATTTTGAGTTTTTGTTTTTTTACAACAAAAATCATTTTTACCCCATATTTTAAG
The DNA here is from genome assembly GCA_958299015.1 of Tetanocera ferruginea. Taxonomy (NCBI): domain Eukaryota; kingdom Metazoa; phylum Arthropoda; class Insecta; order Diptera; family Sciomyzidae; genus Tetanocera; species Tetanocera ferruginea. The sequence continues at coordinate 107,211,902 of OY282641.1, forward strand.
AATAAATCAAATTTTATGGTCTTTTTTTAAAAGGAATAATTTAAATATAAACAAACAAAAAACGGTATTATTTTCAAGAGTTTTTTTTAAGTTTACTGATAAGACTTAAATACAAAAAAGAAATAAATAAAATCTATTCACAGATGGCGGAGATATTTGCTTCAGAATTTAGAACATTCAATTTGAGACAGAAAATCTCTCTTGGCGTTTGGTTGAAACACACGCTAAATAACTAACGACAATATTAAGAGAATTTATTAAAAATACTTTTGGTTAGAACTTTGCTGTAATTTTTATCACATTTGACAGAAAATTTAACAAACTTTTAGAAAAAATTAGAAAAATTGAAAAACCGTTAAAATCCGACCAAAATCTTCACACGTGAGTTAAGTTTAAATGGCCGTATCTCTTATGCCACAACTCTAACGTTGTGAATGATTTACCGCATATCTGCTTGCAACTTTCTATCCTATTGCTAAATGATTTTACTATGTATAAACCATGTTTCTTTCGAGCTTCTAGTAAAATCGTACCATCTATTGAAATATAGATGGTACGATTAAAAAATAAAATCGTACAACAGTAGAAATAATATTGCAATGCAAATCTGGTATGTACAGTGTTCAAGTCTGCCTTGGTTCGAAAGTGGGGTGATAGATAAGTAGGACGAAAGCGAAATCAAGTGAAGTTGGATGTTCTATGTGTGGTGTAAAGTTACATCAATATGCTAATTTGAATCTGAGGCAAAGGCTATACCTCAGTCAATTTAAGCTATCCATATCGAGCAATCCAATCCACAAACTTTTCTACCACCAACTACAACTTCCAAATGACAAATGCGTTTATATGAATGCATTTTCAATTTCAGTTGATGAGAAATGAGGAAAGAATTAAATAGAAGTAAAAGCCTAAGACCTAATGGCCTATTTGGGATTCGAACCCGGGACTTGGGCGTTGACAATCAAACATGCTTACCATTTGACTACCGAGGTCGCGAACATAGGATGTTGGCGTGTCATTGGGCGTATTAAAAAAAATTCAATTATGCAAATTCGAAGACTAATAAAGTAATATTTCTTTTTTTTTTTACATGCAATAACAAAAGAGTTCAGCTACTACAGCTTTTTTGCACTTTCTCAGCATTAACTCATTTGAAGCCACAATCCAAAGCATCAAAACTTTTTAATGTATAGGAATCCAGTGGCTCAAAACAAAGTTAATGTAAAAAAAAAAATATGGAATGAAAACCACTCTAACCTCCCATACAAAATGGCTTTATTAACAATGTAAAATCTTTTTAAATACCATAAAAAACACCTTAATTATTAAAATTTTATTATAAGCATTACATTTTTAGATACGCACTCTGGGTTTAAAATTTGGAAAAACGTAGAAAAACCATCCTAGCCTTGCATGCGAAATGACAAATGATAAAGGAAAATTTCTTTAAAATCCAATAAAAATGTGATGTCATTTGAATATTAAACCTTCAAAACTTAATATAAGGGCATTTCCACGAAAATGTCAACCACAGCTGAAAAATTTAATGCATTTCTAAGTCAAATTTTTTAATCTTGTAAAATACTGTTGTATAATAGTCGAATACTCGCAATATTGTGGGTATAAAAGTATAAAAAGTAAACAATTCTTTTCATTTGTCGATCAAACTTGTATTAAAGTCGCTAAAACGTATTCATCGAAGATGTATACAATTAAAGTGAAACCTAGACGTTTCACCGTTAATTTTATGCTTTTTTAATTTTTATTAACTCTTTGAAATCAGAATTTATTTAGAATACTTTAGAATAGAATACATCGATGGTTAAGCTCACTAAAGTGATAAGTGATCTTTTGACAAAAATAGGTTAAGTGCATTTTCCAAATCATCAACATAATATCTAACTTGTGTAAATTTTATGAATATGCATAACCAATGGATGCTGCTCGGTATACAGCTGAAATTAGTGTTTTGTACTGAAATGTATTGAAATTTAAAAACAAAATCGACGTTTCTGAACATTTAAAAATTTTCACTGATCACTTTTGTGCGTTAAACCATCGATATATTTTTATACCCTAAACCTGAAAGGTGAGGGTATATTAACTTTGTGCAAACGTTTGTAACGCATAGAACGAATCGAGTCAGGTATAGACAAGTATATATATTCATGATCAGCATCACCACGTGAGTCGAGCTATCTATGTCCGTCCGTCCGGCTGTGTGTTGTCCGTAAACACAGGATAAGAAGGAGTTGAGATAATTGAATGAAACTTGGTACACATGGTCACATGCACCCAAAGATCTGCACTATTATGCACTATATTTTTGGAATCCGTCCACGGACACGCCCACCTCCCATACAACCCAAAATTTGAAAACGCAATAAATAAGCGTCTGTTTAACCTACAGAGCTAAAATTTGGCACGTATATTTTTTATGACAAGACAAAGATGGTTTCGAAAAATGGACGTCATCCGCCTACGGTCACGCCTACCTCCCATACAACCCAAAAAGTTTAAAACTCAATAAATAAGGTTGTGTTTTTCATAGAGAAGTTAAATTTGGTATGTATGTATTTTATACCAAAACTAAGGTGTGTTCAACAATTGGGAGTAATCCGTCCATGAACACGCCCACCTCCCATAGCGAAAGCACAATAAAGGCATTAACTGTGAGCTACAGGAATAAAACTTGGTATGTGTAAATTTTTCATCAACATTTAAATACATATAAAATAAAGGCTTCATCCGCCCACGGAGACGCCCGTTTGTTTTTGAAAAGTGGGCTTAGGGTATTTCATAGTCGGCCTAGACCGACTTTAGACTTTCTTTACTTGTTTTATATTTAATAATATAAAACTATTTCTAAAAGCCTTGGTCTTCTTAATTACACATGTTCTTAACGGACATTTTATCGCGTGGGTTATGTTGCGTGAGTTACGGCAAAGATTTTTTGGAAACTCTAAATATTCTTAAATAGGCAAATTTCATCAGTAAAGTGGGTTTATTATGAAAATTCACAGTTTTTCCTTTATTTAAAAATTAAAAACAAAAACAAATTATTTGGAAAAATTCGCTGAATTTTTAAAATCTAAACTTGCTTGTAAAACACACTTCCGTTTTTTGTCCCGTGAGTTACGCCCATATTTACCAGTATTCTTAGTTAGTTACAGGAACGACAATTTTGGTAAATCATACCATTACTATTTCTTCTAAGATATATGTACATAAGAAATTTTTTTTTCATTAATAACATAAACTTCCGAGAAAACGAAGCTTAATGGCGTACGCATGTCGCGTGAGTTACGATGGAAATGCCCATAAAGACTTGATATTTGACACATTTGTCTTGATATCTTAAATGTACACTAAATTTTTTACTTGAAAAATTTTTATAAAAATTACGACTATTCCCCATAGAAAGTGACGTCATCAAAATAATAAAACCTAGATAACTTCGAGTATACTTCAACATGGCTGTGGTGATGTATAAACTTCGGCCAAGTCAAAGATATTCTTTAATATTTTTTCTTTTTAGTACCTATTAAAACAAATTCTCTTTTCAAAAATATGAATTACGAATGAATCAATTACGGTTTTGGTAATTCATCTAGTTCGTGACATTCACGCACTGCATTAGGGGGCGTCCATAAATTACGTGAGGTGTTTTTTAAAATTTTCTGTACCTCCCTCCCCCCCTGGTGAGATTTCGTGAGATTCTATTCAACCCCCTCCCCCATACCCCAATCTCACGTGAGATTTTTCAAAATGTGGGAATCTTACGTAAACGCTTTGGATTGTTATTGTAAAAAGAAAAAAAAAAATTTGCTTCGTACTTTTATTTACGACTAGTTAAGACTAATAATCGATATAGCTGAGAGTTATAAGTGTAATAAAAATTTAACAATTGAATACTTAAATCGTAACTACTGTGATTAAAAAAAAAATATCTACTCCAATTCAGTCCATGGAGAATCATGCGCGGTCTCAAGAGAGACTATTGGGACCAACATGTCCATATGATTTTCAGTAAAATCATCTGCTCCTTCAACTTCGTGCTGATCTAGCCACTCTAAGCCTCGAACGAATTAGTGAATGATCTTAATCGTATTACGATTACGCTTAAGATTAAATCTTAAGCATATACAATCTGAATTAAATGGACCAAAATAGTATAATTTTTTTTTGTTTCAACCAGAAAAAAAATTGCGTGATATTTGCCGAGACCCCCCTCTCTCCAACGTAAGATTAGATGAGATTTGACTCGACCCCCTCCCCCCCTTAAACATCTCATGTAATTTATGGACGCCCCCTTACCAACTTTTTCCAGGAATGTTTCGATGGTTTAACCCTAGGATGGGCAATAAATTGAATATAACTATATAAGCCTACTGTTAAGCTAGAATAGTTGGTCTGGCTAGACCCTATTGCTCATCCTAGGGCTAAGCACCAAAAGTGAGTAACAGGCCCGCCGCAAACAACTAAACTCATTCAAAGCCGTTCTCTGCAAAATTGCTTTTTTTTCAATTATGGCAGTCTTGAAGTAAATTAACGATATTTTTTTTTAATTTTCCTGGAAACTTTATACAAAGCACTGTTACAGAAAATGACTATGGCTTTCGTTAAAAAAAAACTGATGACTACTGGTACTATAATTGAATGGATTACTGGAGGTGGTAGTTTAGTTCTTGCTTAGATAACTTTTCGGAATCCATATATCAGACGTATGTTTGAGAAAGAAGTAAGAAAAATACCAGTTAGATTCGCGTCTTGTCGAGATTTTGAGTCTTCTAACGTTTTTGTAATTTATAAAAATATATATTTGAAAATTATTTTCCACCTTTTATTTTGTTATTTAGGTTTGTGCATTTTATTTTCTTCTGCATATGAATTTATGATTGATTGCTTACTGAGAAAAACCTTACCTAGCTTAAATGAATTATTATTAAATTAATTTACGAGTAGAACATTAATACGTATTAGGTACGTCTTAAGAGAAAGGTAGTTTTCAAAATGAGCGTAAGAGTTCAATAATAAGTGATTCCATAATTATTACACGGTGTGACCGTTTCAAGATTTCTTAAACGCAGAGAGAATCTGTGTTATTAGCGTGTTAAATGAATGCCGATGAATGTCCATCGTTAAGAAGCTCAAAGAAAAAGATGTGGATTTGCATCTTAATTTTGAGAAAAATAATATGTTTCTAAATATTAACCTACATTTATTAAATGCAATGAATCTTTTCAAGACTTCGTATGCCATTAATTTAAGTTAACACCGTAGCCAACTTCATTCGTTTACATGTGCACAGATATTGACACACATAGTTTATCTTAAATGGATTTCCAGAAATTCTCTTCAAAACATTATTGGATTTCCTTTTTAGTAAAGGAATAGCTGGTGCAGTGAGCTGGTGCTACTTTTACACAACATTAAACAGCTACCAGCTGGGTTGGTTTGGTCACTAGCAAGCAGTTCAAGTTCTCATTCATTCAATTTTGATAGATTTTGTACGTAATTTTTTTTTTTTTTGTTGGTTATCCTTTTATCAATCTGGCAGTTACATACTGCCAGTAGTACCGTTCTTAATGTGTCCCCTTTTATCTGAGTGTGTATTTTTTTTTTGGCTATTGTAAAAATGAAAAATTCATCGTGGCACGCAATGCTTTGAATTTATATGATGAATTGGATTTTCTTGAGTTGTAAGAAGTTTTGCAAAACTGAACAAAAACGGAGTGAGACGCAAGTGGAGATTCTAAGTGATCTTTATGTGGTCTGTAAATAAAATCATGTTCCACTACTATGTGGCTGGCTGTCTGTAAGACGTTCAGCGAGACAGATGAACAGATAAGAAGCTGCATTGACAGATAGAGCACCAACTGACAGCCGAGTTTATGGGTAGAAATGCATTATGTCGGAACAGTTTTCAATATATTGAAATCAAACAGACACTGCATTCAATCATGTCGTTTTGAAAAGAAACATTTTTTTATGGATGTGCGTTAGCTTGGCAAAAATGAAAACTTGCCAAAATTGAAGTTTAATTCAACTTATGTTGTTGTGGAGAAGATACAGAACTAACAAAGCATTGGTTTAATACTATTTAATATAAAATATATTTTATTGAATGAAAAGAAAATTAAAATTTATTTACTTGAAACGTATGAACTGATAATTTTGAGATACCAAAAAAGGAGTTATTTATTTATTTTTTTTAGCTTTGGACCAGGAATTTCAGGTGTCAAACCTACACGCAAAGAAATTTTTCGTTTATCGTAACTGAAAAATTCACCAACTATATTCGTTTGCGAACTGTATTTGCTGCAAACGAGTATTCAGTTGTCATCAACTTAAAAATATTCTTGCTTGAAACGAAAAAACATCGAACTTAATGAAATTTTATCATTGTTTTGGAAGTTCAAGTTTAGCCGAGCGTGCTGGCTCGGGTAAACTCAAGGAACTTGAGTGACCTGGATTCAATTCCCAACAGGAACACCAAATATTTTTTTTTAATTAATGTTTTTTATTATTATTTTTATTATTCTTATTTTGACGGTTCCTTTTGACCAAGCAGTTAATGAAACAGAATTACAATTTCAATAATTAAATTAAAATTTTTAATACTTACACAGCCAAGAATCGAACCTACGTCTCCCGCGTGCCAGTCTAGCATGCATCCATTGAGCTATTGTGAGATATTGTCTAGAATGAATTTTTTTAGATTACAAATGTGTATGTCATAAGAAATGGATCTTTTTTCTACAAAAGAAGTTTTCAGTTGAACAAAACAAATTTGTCGGTTGCCGAAATTTAAAAACAACTTACGTTAATGGCAATCGAAATTAATTTCTTGCAATTAAATAACGCGTTTATAAAAACAACAACTAAAATTTTTGCTAAGACAAAGTGCAAAGGTACAAGCGAGATGCCATTTGTGTGGCTGCGCTTACTTAAACTGTAACACTTTCTTGTTTCTTCGTTTATGGCAAATATTTTACATTTGTCATCAACGAAAGCGAGCTGTGTAGCAGTTATGTGACTGCGCTTGTGATTCACAGTTGTGTGTCTGTTTGTTCACACTCTTAAAATACTTCCTTTTCGTTGATGACAAATATTAATTGATTTTCATCACCGAAATCAAGCAATTTTTTTTGTCAGTTGAGAACTACTCGCTTATAACAAATTAACTTCTTTTCCTGCAAACGAAGTTTTCAGTTGGAAAAAATAAATTTTTCGGTTGCTGCAATTTAAAAATCATTGCCGTTTATGACAAACAAAATTAATTTCTTGCAACTAAATAATGTGTTTCCCGCAACTAACCATTATTATGCCAACTGTGCAAACGTTTACAAGCAATGATTTGAAGCATGACAAACGAAGTTCGTTTGCAGCAAACTGGCGATAAACGTTTTTTTTCTCTGCGTGTATTCAGTCAAGTCTGCCTTGGTTCGGAAGATGGGGTGATAGATAAGTTGGAGAGAAAGTAAAATCAAGAGAAATAAGTGTAGAATGTTGTATGTGTGGCGGAGAGCTGTATTAACATGCGAATTTACACCTGAGGCAAGTGTTATGCCTTCTCCTCAGTCAATTCGAGCTATTAAGCAATCTCATTCCATAAACATCTCTACCACCAACTACAACTTCCAAAGTCGGATATATCGATTAATGTTTTAATTTCAATTGATTAGAAATGAGGAAAGAATTAAGGAAAGGTAAAAGCGTAGGACCATGGCTAGACTGGGATTCGAACCCGGAACCTCTGGGTTGGCAGTCAAGCACGCTAACCACTCGCTAACCTACCGAGGTCCCCGAGGGTGAAGATAGACAAAAAAATTAATTATGTTGATTTGGGTCACTTTCGATTATAATATTTAAATATTTAAGGAGGTTTTCGACCAGTGCTTTTTACATAAAACAAAAATTCAGTATCGTTTCGATGCATCGTAAATTTTTTGTTGACATCTTCAGGAAATCTTTAATTTAATTTTATATTTTCAATCACATATTTAAAAACATCAACTTAATTCTAAGACTAATATCCATCCAAAAATTTTTAACTTTTGGCTAAACAATAATTTTACCAAGTTCAAGCTTATACAAGATTCAGCAGCTATTGCACAAATTCAAGCGATATGTTAACTACATGAATTTTAACATTTAATTAATTCAATTCGACAACGTTGAACAATACTTATACGGCTAAGAGCCGGGCATAAGCTAAGCAGATACAATACCAACTACTCTTCTTCTTCATCCTGCAGCTCCAACATAAATCATTCGCATGATCCTCCATTCTGACGGCATGTCCATTAGCAAGATAGTGTCCTGTTATAACTTACTTACATACTTAAATGGTGCTTACAACCGTTGGTCGGTTTTGGCCTCGTCTACAAATTTGCGCAGGTCTCTTTTGTCGTGCGCTTGCTGGCGCCACTTGGAAACTCCAAGCGTTGTCAGGTTATGCAATGCTTGGTCTTTCCAACGGAGATGCGGTCTTCCTCGTCTGCGTTGGCCACCGCTGGGTACCGAATTCAATATTTTTTCACTGTAGCTTTATCGTTCATTCTCTCGACATGACCTAGCCAGCGAAGCCGCTCTATTTTAATACGCTTTACTATATCGATGTCTGCATATAGCTCATACAGCTCGTGGTTCCATCTTATTCGGTACTCCATTGGCGGAGATTGGGCCACAGATCTTGCGAAGGATTTTTCTCTCGGACGCTCCCAAAGTCCTTTCATCAGAGCTGCTCAACGCCCAGGTTTGTGATGCGTATAATAAGACGGGCATGATTATTGGCTTATAGAGCGTCAGTTTTGTTCGGCGAGAGAGAACTCTGCTTCTCAATTGCCTACTTAATGTTGACACAAGATACTTCGTTTTATTTGCATTCACTACAAGTCCCATTCGACTCGCCTCTTTTTTTTTTAGCTTGGACAATGCTGCACTGATTTCGCGTGTATTATGGCCAATGATGTCAATATCATCAGCGTACGCTAGCAGCATAACACTCTTATAAAAAAATGTGCCTATGCGTCTCAGATCTGATGATCTTCTCCTACTATATTAAAGAAGTCGCACAATAAGGAAACACCTTGTCTGAAACCTCGCTTGAAACCTCGCTTGATATTGAACGGAGTGGAGAGGTCCTTCCCGATTTTCACTGCGCTGCTGGTGTTGTTCAGTGTTATCCTGCAAAGACGTATTAGCTTCGCAGGAATACCAAATTCAGACATGATGGAGTATAGGTGACTCCTTATTGGACTGTCGAAGTCGGCATTGAAATCGACAAGAAGATAGTGTGTATCCATTTGTTTTTCGAGGGGTTTTTCCATCATTTGTTGGACCGTAAAGATCTGGTTGATGGTGGACTTTCCAGGTCTGAAGCCACAATGATAAGGTTCAATCAGTTGGTTGACGATGGACTTCAGTCTTTCACACAATACGCTCCACAGAACCTTATCACATCCGACGGTAGTTGGCGCAAATGTTGGGCATTTAAATAGAGCTTCGCCACTGGTCTTCAACAGCTCAGCCAGTAGTCAATTGGCTCCAGCGGCTTTGTTGTTTTAAGCCGTGCTATAGCTGTTAAGACCTCGTTATAGTCTCGTTAGGGCAGCGGAACTTCAATGCTGTCATCAAAAATTGGGGTTTCCATGATATCATCTCTGTTGGCGGGATTGTTGTCAGCGTCGCCATTTAGAAGACTAGAGAAGTATTCTCTCAATAACATCCGTGTACTCTGAATATCTGTCACTAAATTCCCGTTTTCGTCCTTGCAGACAGAGGCTACGGTCTTGAAACCATCGGCCATGCGTCTTATTTTTTCGATAAATTTTCGAGTCTCATTCCTGTTGCCATGCATTTCAATTTTCTCGCGATCACACATTTTTGCCTCTCTTTTTTTTTGAATGAGAATGCGTTTCTCTTCCCTCCTCTTCTCTCCTCTTCTCTCGGTATCTTTCCATAATACCACGCGTTACAACAAACTGCAGGGTGGTTCTATAGGCGATGTCCTTCTCTGCAGTGGTGTCACGACACTCCTGGTCGTGCCACTGGTTTCGGTGAGGGCGGTGGCCTATCACCTCTTCGGCAGCCGTACGCATTGAGTGTTATATGTGCGTCCACTGTGCGCATATATCGAAGATCAAAAGAGTGCTGATGTTGAAAAATTTAGTCTTGAAACGGATTATGGCAAGTCGTTCGTTCACAAGAGTGAATCGCAGGATATGATGCCGTATTCTCTTGCCAACTACAAATCCGCATCCAAACTCGTGCTTCTCCGTATGACCGCTATAGTAGATATCACAGGATGCTTGCCGTAAGCAACCCTGTCCCTTCCATCGCATTTCTTGGATTGCAGTGATATCAGCTTTATAACTTTCCAAGATATCAATCAGTTGGATAGGGGCACCATAGCAATTTAGGGTCCGGACATTCCAGGTGCATATCCGTAAATCATTATCAGTTTTCCGTTTGCGGTAGTCGTCATCAAATTTGGGGATAATTTTTTTCATTTGTCTTATTGGTTTCATTGAAATGTTTTTTTAAGTGGTGGGCTTCAAACCCAACGCACAACCGTTGCTTGAAGGCATTGGGCTTGAATCAGTTGGATTCAAACCCAAGCATTGAATCGGATCAAAATCACGTGGAGATTTTGAGTCGACTTGAGACGTTTTCGACATGCAAAATGCTGGCCTCGCCAGGTTGAGGCAGTCAGACACGTTGCAATGTGAAGATCGCCCCCTTGTCTTTCCTGTTTTAAGAGTGTGCTGTTTTTACTCGTAACATACTTCTACTATACTACTTATATAGTAAGATCATTTCTTGCCAAAAGTATAAGCATTTTGTTCTCTTTCACTAAACATAGGCTATTGCTGCGTAGTTATGTTATAGATACTTATATTATTCTACCATGAGTTTGTCAAAATTACAGCAGTGTTCTTCTACAGATTCCAGGAATGTCCCTATGTCCAGCATCTAGAAAGTCAAACTTCTCAGTCATCTCTTTTAAAGACAAGCATACTTTTTGATGTTAGGAAAACTCCTTCATGAGATTTTATAGCAGCTTGGCTGTCCGTAAAAATGAAGATATCCCGAGTCGGTGCGTTAGTACGCCTCAGCCATTCTGTAACTTTAAAAAGAGCCATTATTTTTACCTGAAAAACGTTGTAGTAGTCTGGCAGCTTAAAAGAGGTTCTTATGTTTAGATTCGCAGAAAAGACGTGTCCCCATAGCTTGTCATCGAGCTTTGAGCGATCAGTAAAAATATGAACGACAATGTAGCTTAGCAGTATAAATCTGTTCCATTCCTGGGTCCATTCTGATCACTGGTTGGGATCATGTAATGGAAACCTAGCGGAAAAGAGGCCTAGGCAATGACATAATCAGTGTTGACAGGAACTGATTCCTCAGGAGAATAGAAGAGTGACCTGTGCATGTATAAGCCCATTGTGAGGTGGCTTTAAGGCGCAAGCCATCTCTTTCCCCAGAATATCAGGTGATATTAAGTAAAGAATTGCATTCAGTGCACTTGAAGAAGTGCACTTCAGTGACGCACTTATGCACACGGAAGAAGTTCTGCTGGAGTTAAGAGAAAATGTTCTTTTTCGGATCACAGCTGGATCTAAAAAATCTGGGTAGAAATAAATTTTTTCCTTCATGGTGGAGTAGGGATCTCTCTGGTCCAAGAAAAAAGTCAGGCGTACTTTCAATAAATGCCACATACAAAATAATTTCAAACCTTACAAGCAGACCCTAAGCACCTACGAGAAAGCTTCTCGTGACTTGAACATCATGTCTTCAACAACATCCATATAGATGCCATCCGTATGGCTCTTACCGAGACGGGTGTGGAACCAACTGCGAAGTACTGGATTGTCTCCATGCTCAGTACAAGAGTTATCCCGGTAAATCTTGGTAACAGCTAACTTATTAGATACGTAAATAGAGGAGATATTTATATGCGGATGACGTGATCGCTATGGTATACGGGCTGTTTCCTTCCATACTCCCCGAGATTAAGATTGGAGCTTTGAATAAACTCAGCCACTGGGTTGCTGAGTAGCAGAACGGATTTTGTTCACCACAAAAACCAAAGAGCAGCACTTCAATTTACCACGTTTAAACGATCAAGCACTTTCTTTATCCAGTTGTGCTAAATATCTGGGAGTCAGACTAGATTCGAAACACAGCTGGAAATTTAACATTGAACAAAGGGTCAAAAGGCCTGTAAAAAAATTTCGGTATGAGATGGAGTCTTAAGCCAAAAATCCACTACTGCTGTAGTGCGTGTGATCATGTCATACGTTACACAAGAGTGGTTGCGTGTACTAAGCAAAGCATGCAATATTAACAATCTATCCGGAATTCAGCGCTCTGCATGCTTAGGCATAACGGGTGCACACTGATTCACTTGCACTGATTTACTTCCCTTTGACCTGCAAATTAAACGAATTGCATCGAAGGAGTCTGGCAAATTGAGGGAAAAAGCATATGTGCATGGAAAAGTCCTTGGTCTACTACCAGCGGAACTAGCGATTTACAGCACAGACTACAGACAAAAAAAAAACATTCCCAATCTTAACTTTGCAAAAACATTTACTTTAGATTCCCAACCAGAGCAGAATGCCGCTATGGAGACAGCCCAGCTGCTGTCTTAGATAAAGCCTTCTAAACCATTGGGTCTAAGATGGAATGCGGAGTTGGAGCCGGAATAAACTCAGAGAAACTGGCCAGCGTCTTTCAAGCAGAACTTCTATCGACAAGAGAGGCTTCGGGGACCATAAGTCGCCCCAACACAAACAATCTAAATGCAGCAATGACTCCAAGCTAGTAAAGCAGTGCAAGGAGGGACTGGACAGGCTTCCCGGTCACAGAAACATTTAAGGTAATGAAAAAGCGGATGAACTAGCCAGGTTCATACAATCTTAGTAGAACTCACGAACTGCTATTGAGGGTTCAGTGAAATAACGCCCAATGAAATAACGCCCAAATAAAAAAATGAAATAACGCCCAACAAATTTCAATACAATTTTGGGCTTTATTTCATTTTATTTGGGCGTTATTTCATTTTTTATTTTGGGCTTTATTTCATTATGAAATAACGCCCAGAATCAAAAATGAAATAACGCCCAAATATTTTTCATACGAATTTCGGGCGTTATTTCATTACGAAATAAGACCCAAAATATTTTATTTGATTTTCTTTGAAAATATTTTGGGCGTTATTTCATTTTTGATTTGGGCTTTATTTCATTTATTATTTTGGGCGTTATTTAATTTTTTAAAGCCCAAAATATTTTGGTTGTTATTTCATTTTTTATTTTGGGCGTTATTTCATTGGGCGTTATTTCACTGAACCGCTATTGAGATCACGGGCTGATATAGCTAGAGTAACGCAGAGATACTTGATTTTCCCTTCGACTCCCAATTTCGCTGTAACGATCCGAACACAAAAGATACAGTGGGACACTTTCTATGTACTTGCATAGCGCTAGCAAGATGTATACTAGTTCACTGGGAAAACATACCTTCGACAACCTAAAGAAACTTTTAACTATTTGGATCAGCGATATACTCATATTCCTAACCGCAGGGGCGCAACCAGGATCTTTTCTTGGGGGAAGTTTATCAAATTTTTTTATAAGTCTTATATATAAAATCAATTTTACAAAGGCTTCAAATCACAGCAATAAGTTTCAACTCTTAGGTGTTAATGTGTTAAGTTAATGGGCTAGTGGGTTTCGAAGGTTCAACCAAAGAATATGATAAATAATTTTTGTTAATATAAGAACTAAATATTTGAAGCACTAGATAATGTATCTTGAAGAAGGGTTCCAAATTTTAACAAGATTGATTATAACTTTTTGGGAAACCATGACAACTAATTTGCAAAAATAAGTTTGGACTCAAGCTTTAGGGAGAATATTCTGGACATATTGTACAATGTCATAAGGAAACAACAAAATTAATTTTCAAACCGACCCAACCCCTTAAAAACAGTCATATTTAAAATTTAAGTTCAGTTTTTATAAATAGTATTTTATTAATATTAAAAAACTATTTCAAAAATTGCTATAATTGTACACTTTTTCCACCAAAATATGCAAGTCTTGCAATCAAGATAAATTATCGGAATCTGTTTGTCTAAAAATGCTTTTATTATTTGGATACGAATACTTATCGAAATAATGCACTTTTTAAGTGTTTTTGAAGCCTTGCAAGAAAATTAAAAATAAAAAAATGTATATAAAAATCGACTTTCTTTCTCAAAATTTGATCTCTCGCCGAGTAAAAGTTAAAATTTTTTAGTTCAAACTTTACAACAGGCACTATCAGGACACTTTGGCAGTTCAGAAGCTGCACAGCAGTGATACCGGTCATTTTAAAATGAACTTGCTTCTGCGTTGTTTAGGGTCTTTAGAATAGGCCAAAATGTTTTGAAATCGCCAGTTTTACAGCCGTTTATTTTTCTCGGAGAAAATGTAATTTTTTCTACCCACAATGACTGAACACTTCACTTTGTTGTAAAAATAACCAATTGGCGCTAGCCTTAAAAGTCGTCCTTAGATGAGTACTAATGGAGCTCATTTCCGAAAATATGAAACACAAAATTCTGACTACCTGGGATGAAAAACTAAGAGCTGAAATATGAAAAAAATCGTTTGAGTCTCTCGCCATCAAAATAAACGATGAAATTTCATTTAAAATCAACTTTTGATATTTTCATATTAAACACTAACATACTAACCTTTTATGTATGTAATATATGAAAAATATTTTTTTAATCATAATCTAGCCGAAACCCCCCTCTGGTTGCGCTAATGCCTAACCGAACTGGATGGCTCCAAGAAAAAATGCCAGGAATTAAAGGTAGTGACATTAAAACGGCTCAATAGAGCTAAGTGGATACTGCCTTTAGTTGTATCATCAGTTGTATCATTTAATTTGCAAATCAAATAATTCAACATTTCTTTGATTTATCCTAGAACGATTGCTCAATTTATCAGTCTCAGTTCAGATAGTAACTCGTATCCAATAAATAGTATCATTATGACATGAAAAATTAGCAAGCAATTCACGATATTTGCTTAGAAGTCATAAATCTAATGTCGAATTTATTATTCTGTTCGACTAGTTCTTTCAAACCTAAAAATAGAAATTTTGTTTATTTGCTGTTAACAATAACAACTGTAGATATTCACGCAGTTAAAACATTCAACCCACTTGCAATTCTGCAAAAAATATATTTTAAGCAAAAACAACTTCATTGCAATTAAAGAACTCTTCATCATCAGCGTACTCATGATCACGGGCAATAAAAAAGTTTTCCTTAAAATTTCCGCAAAGTCTCTAGCAAAGCAAAGAAAAAACAAAAAAAAAAAAATTATGTCAACAGAGAAAAGCCAAACCAAGGGAGGGAAAAAAGTTATTTCATCCGTAGAAAAGTTCAGTGAACATGCCGCGCACAGGGGAGCCCATAAAAAGTGCAAAAAAGCTTGAAGGGGAGGTGATTTAAAAGATAAACGAGTACGATATTGACAACGTTTATTATATAGTTAGTCTTTTGCGTTGCTTGCTTGTTATTTTTGCTATTATTTTTTGCTATTTGAGGCTTGGAATTTTGTTTAAGTCTTGCTGGTTTTTTAAAGACTTAATACCGAAACTCAAAGGATATGAAGAGGATACGACGACCATAAACCGTAAAAAACTCAGAAACATATAAACTAATTCGGCGTTTGTTAGTAAAAATAAAGTACTTTTATTTTTAATAAAATATACAGGGTCGCACTTTGATCGCCCACAAAAAAATTATTATTTTTTTTTTTCTTGTAACCGAATCAACTTAAGCAAAATTTATTTAAGCTTCATATACCCGAGAGCTGCACATGAATGAAAAGCCAAAATAAAACAATATAAAGGAAGTTGAACAAAGTCGGTAAACAAGTAATGATGATAAATAGATCATAATGAGAAAAGTCGCTTAGGATTAAATCGTTTGCGTAGAGTTCTGTGCCAGCAGCTTGGATTAGGTTGTCGATGGTGTACCAAGCCGCCAACGCAGTTCGTCGCAGATGTGGAATTGATGCGACGTAAATCGAATGCTGCGATTGACATTGGATTTGGTCATAAAATTTAAAAGTATCTGTGAAACGTTTTCGTTTTGTTTGTTTTTTTCTTTTTCGTGTAACATCAAATCGATTCAAATGGATTTGTCGTTGAGTTTTAGGAAAAAGATTTACGCTTACTTTTATATTTAATTTGATTTTATGACGCATTTTTATGGCTAGAGGACTAAGCGAATGATATTGATATCTGTTTGTGAGACAATCGTTAAAACAAGCTAAATGATAAGTTAAAGCATGTCGTCGTCAGGTCTAGCTGATTTGTGACCTGATATATTGATATTTGAGGATCAAAGTCATGGCAATCTTTATGCACGCAAAAACTGATTTAGTGCCCAGTGTAGGGTCAATTTATTCATTTTCTACTCCATAATGTTTCAAATAATTATCGTTAAATTTGAATTGTATTACGATTTTCAGATATTGTTTAACTTAATGAAGTATAGTTAAATTTTGTTTTAAAGAGCATTTTTAAAAATAGGAAACATTAGATTTTTTATTTAATATCGAAACTTATCCAAAGCTAAGCCCGCTATTGAAGGGATCCAAAGAACCATGTCTACAACGAATATAAACGCTTGCGTTTCCAGTGCAGTGATACAGATTGAAACTCAACTTAACTTAAGTTGCTTTCTGCGCTTATCAAAACCAGTGTTGCCATTTTAGCGAGTTTTTAGCTAGTTTGGCTTCATCTTTTTAGCTACTGCTTTGTCTTTTCCCCTTTGCTTGTTTTTAGGTACAAAATATTGGAGTAAAACACAAAAATTAACAAAAATGTAAAAATTTTATTGTATAATTTGATACAGCCAAAGCCTAATACTTTAATATTACAACAAAGTCTCTGTTTTATAAATCCCGAGATTAGTCCAAACAGCATTTTTTTTTTAATAAATAAATGAATTCACATGTTTGGTTGGAAAGTAAAGACATTATTTTCAAAAAACAAATTGACCAAAGAAATAAAAAAATGCTTTTTTGCGGAATATGTTCGTCTTTTTCAGTGAAATCTGCGAAAATAAAAACCAGGAATAAAGAATTATCGTATTGAACAAAATAAATTTATAATAACCAGTCAATTTTGCAAAACAGGAAACAATCCTTTTTAACCAGTCAGTTGTCACAAGCAAACA
The DNA here is from genome assembly GCA_958299015.1 of Tetanocera ferruginea. Taxonomy (NCBI): domain Eukaryota; kingdom Metazoa; phylum Arthropoda; class Insecta; order Diptera; family Sciomyzidae; genus Tetanocera; species Tetanocera ferruginea. The sequence continues at coordinate 107,229,159 of OY282641.1, forward strand.
GTCTTGTAAACAGGTGTAAACTCGAATGTCAAACTAAGTGTTGCATTTTTCTACTACTATTTTTAATTGCCATTACTCGAAAAAGAGATGCAAGCAATATTTATAAATACTTTTGATTATTTGAAATCAACCGTTTTATAAATTCTTTTATTTTATCTAAATTTATGGAAAAGTTCGAAAAAATCAACCAAACTCAGAAATTTTAATGCAGTTCCAGGATCCCAAACATCCCGGGATTTCAGGACTTATAATCCCGGTACTTGGTGGTGACCGTGGCATGCAGGTTAAGTGTGTGGCCTGGCATGCTTGGAGCCCGGGTTCGATCCCCAGCCGCGGCGAAAACTTTTTTTCAATAAAAAATTTTTTGATCGGTCACCACCTCTCTGCAGACAATGGCAAACCTCAGAGCGTAAATAATGCCATGTAAAGCTTCATGAGAACATGAACTTTAGCCGTTCGGAGTCGGCATTAAACATGTAGGTCCAGTTCTCGGTCAATTGTGAGCAAACATTTAATAACACACACAACACAATTGATCATAAGAAGCTCGGTCAAAGTCCTTTCAAGGGCTGAAATGGCCAATTTGTTTTTTTTTTTAATCCCGGTACTTTCCCGGGACTGGAATCCCTAATTTTAATATTTTATATACTTACTTTTAGTATATTTTGGTTTACAATTTTGTCCTTTTGACTATTCTTAGCGTCACCTGTGCCGCATTTACTTTAAACGCCGCGACGCGCCGTGTGTTGTAAAAATTATAGTTCAAAGCATGCATTGTACAAAATTTTATAAATTAATCACTTTTTTCAGAATTTTTTGGCGCAAAACTTCTTTATATCCGATTTATTCAACTTTTTTTCCTTATTTTACTGCATTGCGGCCATTCCAAGTCAAATGCAAGTTTTATTACCTAAAATTGACCTCATGTTCTTCGATTTGCTTGAAATTTTGGCTGTAGGGTAATTTTTCACTTATTAGAATATAAGTTATTTGTTTTGTTTTGCCGCAATTTATTCAAAAGTTATGGATATACCGGTTTTTTTAAAATAATAAAAATCTTGAAAATGGAGTCATTTCCAATAAATCATATCTCCGTCATCTGTCAACCTACACTCAGAAAAAAGTTTCTCGGAATATGATAAAAAAAGCATCATATTTAGAAAAAAAATGGTATTTACTTTTATCCAGAGAATGCTTTTCTTCACATGCGATCCTAAAAATTCCCTAAAAATGATTAAAAGCTTTCACAAAAAGAGAAATAAATCGTTTTTAGAGAAGAAGACTTTTTTATTTTTGAAAAAATATTTGTGTTTACTAGTTTTTTAAGACTAGTTCTGAGAAACTAGTTCTTTCCCGTCAAAAATGGATGGTACGGTTTTAATAAAGGAAAAAACATGAAATATTAATTATCTTTGAGCTGAATTAAATTAAATTTGGACACTAATAGAATTAAAATTTAGCTAAATTATACCAAAATCTCATAGTTTTCTACAAATGTTTAAAAATAGCTTATATCATCTTACTTCCTGACATTTATTCAATTTATTTTACTTTTAATTTCCGTCAATAGACTCTGAATGATCATGATTTCTGGTAGTAATTGTGAATGCTTTTATAATCGAATTGTCTTTAAAAAGTTATAAAAGACCAAGAAAAGTAATGAATACTAATATTGGTTTAATGAAAAGATAGGCACTTTTTTACAAATTAAAAATAAATAATGTTATTGTATATATATTATAGTAATAGTTTAATAGGCTATAAGTAAATAGTACATAGCCTTACGTTTCATCAACTTGACAACTTCAAGAAGCTTCAGATAGCAAACAATTCAGCTAAAATATATCTCACCTAGGTACACTTTCAGAACAAATGACTACGCTGAATGCGACCAGTAATTGTTTTGCTTTGAGTGCCGTTTGTAACAGCAGCCAGTTCCCTTCTCAAGAGCAAATAAGCAGATGTCAATTCTACCTGTATTTTTTTATCATGCCTCAAAATATGATATGAAATTAAAAAATAGAAATTAAGCATGATATAATAATAAGGTAGATGCAGCCTTGATTAATTTTGTCACGACGTGTGTAACGCCCATAAGGAGGCGTGGTAGGTAGAGAAAATTATATATATTATATCTCAGCATCACCAGCTGAGTTGATAAAGCCATGTCCGCCTGTCTGTCCGTCTGTCTGTCGACACGATTAGCTACAATACTGAAATTCGGTATTTGTGTATTCTCTGTCAAAACTATTAGGTGTGTTAAAAAATTGGGCGTCATCCACTCACTAACACGCCCACCTCCCATACAACCCTAAAATAGAAAACTATATAAATAGGCTTCTATCAAAGCTACAAGAGAAGAATTAGATATTTAGTCATTTTATATTAAAATTAAGGCATACTATATAAATGGGTGTCATCCACCAACGAACACGCCCACCTCCCATACAACCCCAAAGCTTAAAACCCTATAAAAAGGCTTCACTTTAAGCTGCAGGCAAAAATATGGATACGTTTATATTTTATATCAAAACTAAATCGTGGAAAAAAAGTGGGCGTCATCTGACTACGGACACACCCACTTCCCATAGAACCCACTATAGTGAAAAGTCTAAAAAAGGCTAATATTTAAGCTACAAAACCGAAATTCAGTATTTGTTTATATCATATTAACCCTCTAGAGGCATAGTACTGCCTCTAGACGGGGTTTACAAAATTCGATTGATTACATACATTTTAATAAATTTTTATTTTTTTTGTCTTTTACGAAAGACCAAAAATCTTTAAAGTCATCTTTCTGTTCGGAAACTTTTTATCTACATTTGTGTGTTTTTGGTTTGGCAATACCTCTAATTGGGATTTATCTATGTCAAAGTGACAATTGACACAATTTTTGCGTTTTTTATTATTTTGCAGTTTCGCCGATTTTTGAAAAATAAAAAAATAGTTTGTGGTGTAAATCTGATTTGAAAAAATACTATCAGATTATAAATGTAATATATAAGAGATTTGTGTCAATAGTTGTGGAAAAAATTGATTTATTGATTGATAAACAAGATTTTAGCAACTCCGTCTGAAGGCGGACCCATGCAGATAAGTTATATTTATTTTTAGCAACCCTTAATTGTAAGAACTTCTAACTTCCACTTAAAATTTTACTTATTTCTTTGTTTTTTCTTAGCAATGTTACGAAAATCAAAGAAAAACCAGTCAGAGGCTGAAATTTTAAAGTTTTGTTGAGCAATCACTATCAGATAATGATGATTCTGAGGATGAGGGCGATTTCAGTGGAGACGATAGTGATATGGATCCACATATTGTTTAACCTGGGGATGATATAATTGATGCTATGCTGAATTCTTCGGAAATGATGATGCCATTGAAATGAGTTTGAATGTCACTGACTTTGAATATTCTTCTGCTATAGTTGAAAGTGATTCTATTGCACCGTTTGGTGTTGATGCCGTAAACACTGCATCAAGTACTCCGTCTACTAAAACACGTCAAAAACAAAGTGTACTTGAACTGGAAGAAGAAGATGGTGGGCCTTCTTAGCGTGTTTTGTGGCAGTGGAAATGATATCAGAAATAATATGCCAGCAATTAAAAAAACTTATATGGAGACAAAGACATCTCCAATTGCATGTCAACGAATTGTGTTTTCACGGTTCCAAAGAATAATTCTGAATAATTTGAACACACCTTATAATAATTTTTATGTCAGTTAAACGATATCCGAATATTCGTGCGGTTTGGGGAAGTATTCTTTGGAACCCATACCTTTGTCAATGAGAGAAGCATGTAAAAAAGTTTGACGTTTTACGCAATGTTGTAGCTGCAGTCAATGTGTCTAGGCTATTAATTTAAAAAACAAGACAACATCAAAAATTTAATTTGTTTACATGCATGATAGAATAATTTTACCAGGTAGTGTTGACAAATGTTGATTCTCTCAGCTACAAGTAAACGAACTCTTGTCAAAAACAGCTGTTCGTTGTTATATTCGTTGGCCACATTCAGCTGTGTCAACTGTTGTGACAGCAACACATCGGGAAGCGCTATTATCGGTATTGAAGTTTCAGAAAAATTGTCAAGTTTATGAAATATCAAGCTTTGTATCAAATACGAATGAAAATTTTACCGACAAATTAAAAATTTTCTATTTTTAAATGCATTTTAATGCGCAACTTCATATTTATGTGCATCAAGTTTTGACTAAGCAGTTGGCAACTGTTGGGTACGCTGAATGTGACCAGTGAAAATTAATTGTATGCTATGACGGATTGTGAGCGCTCTCTCTCTTGTTATATTTTTTTCCAACAGAAACGTCAATACTACCTTGGAGTAATTATATCATGGTTTACATGTTGACAAATATTGCTTTCTCACGTTGTTCTAGTAGATTTGAGATTTTATATGAGTTCTCAACTTCGTTTTGACATAAGCGGCAGAACGCTCTCATCTAGCGAGTTTACCTTTAGTTTTTGCATCAAGTAATTTCTCATTTCCTATAAATTTTTCTCTTTAAATGAGAATTTTTTTGTGCCAGAAAAATGCTTATCATTATTATTGACATGGAAAGATTTCCATTTCTCACAAGTGAAGAAATATTTCTTCGAATATTTTTGTAAATGAAGTCTTATTAAAAAGCTATTGAAAAGCGATTTTGAATAAAAATATATACATTTTTCTGGAATTTTTATGCTAGAGTTTCCAACTTTTTGAACAAAATTTAATTTGTTCATAAATCAAAAAATGCAATTTTGTTTTTTTTTATTGTTTTTTGTAATTTTCAAAGCAAAATGAACTTTCCACCAAGATAAAATAACGATCGCTAAATTATACGTTTTTTCGCAATCTTAATTTTTGCTGACGTACATTTCATTAATCGTTCATAACTGCTATACCGTTTGAGATATTTATACAAAATCTTCGATAAAAATATTTGCCTTTTTAGGACTAATAATTGTTTTTGACCTTGTCCCATAAAACTGGGAAAAACATGAAATAACAAACAAATTTGAATTTTTTCGCAAATTTATGTATAAGTTTACAAAATTTTAAATTCCAGATTGGAGTGTGTTGAATTTTATTCAATTTTACTGCAAGAATTTTTGAAATCGGTCTTTAAACAAAAAATTATAACATTTTTCAATCGGCCTTAAAACATAGAAGTTACATAATCATGCCCTGAGGGCGTGTCCGTGCGCGGATGAAGTTCACAATTTGTATGCATCTTACACTGTAAAAAGTAAATCTTCATATAAGGTAAAAAACTGTCTTAAAATAAGCTGCAACAGCATTAAGACTGCTTTTGCTGAAATTACTTTTGCCTTTTTATACTGTAAAACAGCATTCAATGATGTCTTACTTAAAGACAGTTAAATGGTAAATGCAGCCTTGCCTTCGCTGAATTTCAGTCCTTATCGTTAACAAATTGGCTTGTATAGCAATGCAACTTATCTTAAATTAAGACTGATATGATGAATTGTAGCCATTTTTAATATTAAAACCCATAAATTTGTTTAAATTAAGCTAGCTTGTCTTGAAATCAACTTCCAAAAGCTGACTTCAAACATGGTTCTTTGAGTTTTTAAGCATTTAGAATAGTAAAATGCAAATCATGCTTAAATTGAGGCACAAGTTGATTTAAAGGCAGTCTTTAAAATACGCTTCACTTTTTAGAGTGTAGTTTCGGTGTGGCATACTTAGCTTGAATTTAAAATTTTGTAAAATTTTACATATTTCCAGACTTCTTGCTACTTTCAAATGTTTTTTATTCCAAATAAGGCTCAGTAAAGACGTAAAAAAAAGAAACTGGGTGCTGTTTGCAACTTTAGCCTTCAACTTGCTGATACAAAAGACCCTCCTAAAACTTACTTTGATTTCTTACAAACAAAAATGTCGCAATCTTTTAAAAAAAGTTTTAACATCATTTAAAATTTCTAAAAAGAGTAATACTTTTAAAATAACAAAGAAGCTAATGCTTCAAAAGATTTTAGTCCTATCATGTCTTTCATGGAGAAATCTGATTGTTTCAAAGGAGACAAAATAAGTAGAATCCAAGTCCTTTGATTTCGAACGTCCTAAGTGCCATATTCAGAAAAATTGTCAAGAATTAAGAGGCAGTGTTATCAAAATATGGGTTCGTTGATATAAGTTTGTTAGTTTATGCAGCAGTTATAATTTTTTTTTTTTTATAATAGTTACACTTTTTAAAATTTTAAGTTTAAAAGATCCCCCTCCCTTTGATTAATGTAGGTTTAAAGATTTTTTAAAATCTTGGCCGCAAAATTGAAAATGTTTGGTACATATTTTTTAACATTAAGCTTATAGTCTTATTCTAGGGATTGACAATTGTAAATTTATTGACAAAGTAATCTTTTATGTGCTTTTTGACAATATTTAAAATTTTTTTTCTGAAAATTTGAGGAATCTTAAGGCGCTTATTTCAGTGAGCTCAAAAACTGGTTTTTTCTTAACTTCACAATGGATCTACAATTTGGGATTTAAAAATTTTGATAGCAAATTCGCACTCAGCTACCCTGAAAACGTTCTTAGGAGTCATTTCAGAATTTGGTAACAAGACCAGGTAAAATGAATCAAATGCTATGTATTCTTTTTGTTATAAACTGAAAATTCTAAAAAAGTTAGAGAAATTAAGAATTTTCTATTGATTTTGAGTAGGGTTAAATTGATTTGCTTGAAAATGTTTGCCGACAATTTGTTGTCTTATGCGGAAATTGCTTATAGTATGCCTAAAAATATGCTACATGCTTCTGTTAAAAATTGGGTCATAAGTTACGCACTTCGACTTAAAACTTATGGTTAAGCTAAATTAGATTATGTTCCAAATGATTACATCCAGCCCAAACAACATTTTCGTACGGCACGCTTTACAGCGCAGAACAAGAACAAATTGTTCTCATGTATGTTGTTAATTTTTCATTGATGTTGTTGCCAAGTTTAAAGTAATGCGCGTATTTTTCAAAAAATTGCTCAGCCGTGATTAATTGAAAAAAGTGAAATGAACAATATTCGAGGAGGCATTCTTCTAACTGCTAATGATATGCAACCCAAAATTCTCAAGGGATGATTTTGAATGCCACAATAGAGACCCTTGACCCAAAATTCGCTGAACATAATTCGTTTCCTGTTTTACAAGGAAAATTGTTCACAAAGTTTTTTTCAACGGTTTTATTAATTTGTTTCTTTCTTTTTTCAAATAAGAATTTAACTTTGAAAATAAATTCATTGCTGCAAGTGAAGATGGATATGTTCGCAAGATATTAAGATAAATCACATAAAAGTATGTACTTCACTTAAACAAGTGGGTGTAAAAGTTCAGTTCAGCTTATATTTAAATGAGTGATTCTGCAAAAATAATGTGTGCGAATAAGAAATTCACACACATTAGTCTGTCATGTAAATATCAAGGTTTCATGACGTTTTTCAGACCATAGTGAAATTAATTTTTCATTCTGGAAAAGATTTTCCATTGCAATAAAAGAGATAAATTATATTTTTATTTGATATAAAAAAAAAATGTTAATTTTTCCTTTTAATTCAAAACGATTCAATTCATTAGTTAAAGACTTTAATTGCAGCAGACCACTTAAATTTACCAAAGAGACGCATGTATAAACATTGAAACCGCACACCTCACCACACAGTCACACTAATACACATGCACACTCATAAACATACACACTTATTCACATTTGTTTACATGTAGATAACAAATAAACAGCCGCATTCAAAGCTAATTTGTTAAATATTTCCGCATCACTTCTGTGTCAATTGTTGGGTTCGTTTATTTTGTCATCGGGAAACAACAACATCAACACCAACAAAAACAAATGTTGAGCAAATATGAGGAACACAGCCCAAAGCTAGTACCACGTCTTGTGCAAACAAAATGGAGCTTTGGTGTCATCCTTCACAACACATCAATAACCACGAGCAAGTCATTTAATTAATCCATAAAAGCGAAGCCTATCCAGGGCAATCCCAATTCAATTAGAATTGATCGACATTAGTTATTTATATACAAACAACCCGTTGATTATGAGAAATATATGAAAAAACAAGTAAAGAAAGTCTAAAGTCGGTCTAGGCCGACTATGAAATACCCTAAACCCACTTTTCAAAAATAAAAAAATTTTTATTGCAAATGGGCGTCTCCGTGGGCGGATGAAGCCTATATTTTAATTGAATTTATATGGTGATGAAAAATTTACACATACCAAGTTTTATTCCTGTAGCTCACAGTTAATGCCTTTATTGTGCTTTCGCTATGGGAGGTGGGCGTGTTCATGGAAGGATTACTCCCAATTTTGGAACACACATTAGTTTTGGTATAAAATACATACATAGCAAATTTAATTTCTCTATGACAAACATAACCTTATTTATTGAGTTTTAAACTTTTTGGGTTGTATGGGAGGTAGGCGTGTCCGTATGCGGATGACGTCCATTTTTCATAAATATCTTTGTCTTGTCATAGAAAACATATGTGCCAAATTTTAGCTCTGTAGGTTAAACAGAGGCTTATTTATTGCGTTTTCAATTTTTGGGTTGTATGGGAGGTGGGCGTGTCCGTGAACGGATGACGTCCATTTTTCGAAAATGTCTTTGTCTTGTCATAAAAAACATATGTGCCAAATTTTTGCTCTGTAGATTAAACAGAGGCTTTTTTATTGCGTTTTCAATTTTTGGGTTGTATGGGAGGTGGGCGTGTCCGTGAACGGATGACGTCCATTTTTCGAAAACATCTTTGTGTTTGTATAAAACACATACATATCAAATTTTATTGTTGTAGACCAAATATGAGCTGAGTTATGCAGTTTTCAATTTTCGCTTTGTATGGGAGGTAGGCGTGTCCGCAGGCGGATGATGTCCATTTTTCAAAATCGTCTTTATTTTGTTATAACAAATACATGTGCCAAATTTTAGTTCTGTAGGTTAAACAGAGGCTTATTTATTGCGTTTTCAATTTTTGGGTTGTATGGGAGGTGGGCGTGTCCGTGAGTGGATGACACCCATTTTTTTAAAACATCTTTGTGTTGATACAAAACACATACATACCAAATTTTATTGTTGTAGGCTTATTATGAGCTGAGTTATGCAGTTTTCAATTTTTACGTTGTATGGGAGGTAGGCGTGTCCGTGGGCGGATTCCAAAAATATTCAATAGTGCAGATCCTTGGGTCCTTGTGACTATGTGTACCAAGTTTCATTCAATTATCTCAACTCCTTCTTCTTATCCTGTGTATACGGACAACACACAGACGGACAGACGGACGGACGGACGGACGGACATGGATAGCTCGACTCACGTGGTGACGCTGATCAAAAATATATATACTTTTCTATACCGGACTCGCTTCGTTCTATGCGTTACAAACGTTTGCACAAAGTTAATATACCCTGACCTTTCAGGTTTAGGGTATAATTAACTATATCGTAAATTTCACTATTTTTATACCCTAAACCTGAAAGGTCAGGGTATATTTACTTTGTGCAAACGTTTGTAACGCATAGAACGAAGCGAGTCCGGTATAGAAAAGTATATATATTCTTGATCAGCGTCACCACCTGAGTCGAGCTATCCATGTCCGTCCGTCCGTCCGTCCGTCCGTCCGTCCGTCCGTCCGTCCGTCCGTCTGTCCGTCCGTCCGTCTGTCCGTCTGTGTGTTGTCCGTATACACAGGATAAGAAGAAGGAGTAGAGATAATTGGATGAAACTTGGTACACATGGTCACATGCACCCAAGGATCTGCACTATTGAATATTTTTGGAATCCGCCCACGGACACGCCTACCTCCCATACAACGCAAAAATTGAAAACTGCATAACTCAGCTCATAGTTAACCTACAACAATAAAATTTGATATGTATCCGTTTATGCCAATACAAAGATGTCTTCGAAAAATGGACATCATCCGTTTACGGACACGCCCACCTCCCATACAACCCAAAAATTGAAAATGCAATAAATAAGCCTGTGTTTAACTTAAAAACCTTAAATTTGCCACATATGTTTTGAATAACAAAACAAAGATGATTTTGAAAAATGGACATCATCCGCCCACGGACACGCCTACCTCCCATACAACGCGAAAATTGAAAACTGCATAACTCAGCTCATAGTTAACCTACAACAATAAAATTTGATATGTATGTGTTTTATGCCAACACAAAGATGTCTTCGAAAAATGGACGTCATCCGCTCACTGACACGCCCACCTCCCATACAACACAAAAATTGAAAACGCAATATATAAGCCTGTGTTTAACCTAAAGAGCTAAAATTTGGCACATATGTTTTTTATGACAATACAAAGATGGTTTTGAAAAATGGACGTCATCCGCCTACGGACACGCCTACCTCCCATATAGCCCAAAAAGTTGAAAACTCAATAAATAAGGTTATGTTTGTCATAGAGAAATTAAATTAAGTATGTATGTATTTTATACCAAAACTAAGGTGTGTTCAAAAATTGGGAGTAGTCCGTCCAAAAACTCGCCCACCTCCCATAGCGAAAGCACAATAAAGGCATAAACTGTGAGCTACGGGAATAAAACTTGGTATGTGTACATTTTTCATCAACATTTAAATGCACATAAATTATAGGCTTCATTATCCCACGGACACGCCCATTTACAATAAAAATTTTTTGTTTTTGAAAAGTGGGTTTAGGGTATTTCATAGTCGGCCTAGACCGACTTTAGACTTTCTTTACTTGTTTTCATTAATGTTGAAATACTGCAATTTTTAGCTTAACAATATTTTGAAAAATTAACGACAACATTTTTTTCGAGTGTACACACAGGTGGGATAAAAGCTGTTATATCAAACAAATCACGAGTTGAAACAACAAATTTGACTGTTAAATACCATCCAACAAATGAAACTTTTAAATCAAGCGCCAGTTGACTGTTGGTCTATAGAACACGATACACGTATATGTATGTAAGTATTGTTATTGAAATTTTATCACTAATTTGGAAGTTCAAGTAACAAGATCAACAAGAATCATTTTATTTCAAATATATTTTTTTTTTAATACAAATTACGTGTAAATTTTTTCAAGACTGTAAGCAAATTTAATTTGAAGATTATTTTTGATCAATTAATGTTCAAATGAAATTTAATAAAATTAAAATTTTTGATACTTACATAGCTAGGTTACGAACCCACGTCCTCCTCATGACAGTCTAATACACATCCACTGAGATATTGGTAACGATGAGATAAATATATTAAAACACTTTTAAGAACTATTGCTCTAAGATGACAGATACGTTTTGTGTCTTATGTAAAATTTAAAAAATAAAAATCTTAAAGTTGCTAAAATATTCAAGGAATAATATTCGTTTGAATCGTTACGTTACAAAAATATATTCATTTTCAATAAGTGCAAAATTTTCTAGTTTGAATTGATTTATTAAAAGTTATTATTAGGGCTCGGAATCTCATGCAAATGCATGTTTTTACTGGATATCTTAAAATGGTTAAGTTATCTTTACGAATTATGAAATTTCCTTTAAAATGGCATTCAATCGTTAATGCATATTTTTGCATATTTTGCAATAAATGCATGATTTTGCATATTTTCCAAAAAATGCCTACTTTTGCATATTTATTGCGCATATTTTGTATATTTTACAATAAATGCATGCGGTTTTTGCATATTTTTACTCATTTTAATTTGCAACCATATAAATTAATTACGACATCTTGTGGGGAAAAATAACTTTTAATATGTTCATCTTTAAATGTTCATCTGAGCCATCCTGTTAAGGCGGTCTTCTCATTCAAAACCCGTTTTTTGGACCCTTTTTAAAAAAATTCTTATTTGAAAACGCAAAGAATAATTGAAAACTTTTTTTATTTATTGTATTACAAAAGTTTCAAAGTAAATAAAAAAATTTTTTTTGCCTCGATACGTGGGCTGTTAAAAAAGTAATGAGACTTCAAAGTTGGTGGTGAAAAAAAAAGGTGTCGTCACGGCGGCCACGATTCCGGGTCTCCGGAGCGTCTGAAATGAAAAAAAAAACGGGGTTATAATCAGTATATATGTAATTCTCGGGTGAACCTCAAGCTTAATTTTGTGATTTTTTTTTGACAAAATGGCGGCCATTCAAAAAACAAATTCAATTTCGGGCTTTTTTTTGTAGTTTAGTGTAAAAAAAAATAGTAAAAAATTTTTTAAAATTATGGTCGAGGTTCATCCGAGCATGGTGACAATTCTGCGTCGATTTCACTTTGTTTCATGAAAATCGGTTCAGTTGAACTGGAGATATCATGGCCGCCAGTTCGAAAAACGTGGTTTCGAGATAAACGCGTTTAAAGTTTTTAAAGAAAAAAAATAGCTCATTTTGACGAAGACCTTGCTTCACAAAAAAGGCTGAATCTTCTAAAGTAGAGATGGGCAAAAGTTGCACATTTGCACCGTGCGACAGAGCGTGCTGACTGCGTGCTTAGCGTGCTAGATAAGGGGGGTTGTCATAGCACGGGTAAAAGAGAGAAAATTGAGTAAAGAAATGAGTACAATTTGATACCACTTCTCTCTATAGTAATTGCTTAAATTTATTCAGTTGCGCATGTGCTTTCAATCGAGTTGGTTTATATATACTTTATTTCGTAATACAGTGGGACAATTTCGACTATAAAATAAAATGCATGCAACTACGAGCGATAATTTCTATCCGCAATGGAGTGTAGATTATTTTTGCAAATATTTTGATGGTGAATCACAGTGTGTTATTTGTGGCAAGCGAGTGCTACAGATGGTGCAAGAACCATAACGAGTTCAAAATCAGGGTTAATTGCCAGAATTTGAGAAAAACTTACGACTGATTATTAGACCGGATCATTCTTATATGGATACAAAAAATTTCAACCGGTCGGGGTCTCAAAAGTGAGAGGAACTCATTAAAATGATTTCTGCATACTTTTTTTTCAAATCTGAGAAAAACCGCCGAAGCAATTTTGATTCTCCTGAAGGTCCATTTTGGTAAAAAGAACATGTTTTTTGCTTGTAACTATTTATTTTTCACAGAACGCACACCCAAATCTTCAAATTTTGTTTCATTATAACTCTTATTGACCATCAAAAATTGAATTTTTTGCTATTTTTAAAAAGGCATTTTTTTAAAACTGCTGTAAAAGACACATATTTTATTAGATTTACGTGGAATTGTTATTGTTGGAAAGGTATTAAGTTATTCTTTCGTTCTGTGTATCGCTTTCATTAAGCTAAAATTGTTTCATTAAAGCCAACATGTTTTACCAAAAAGGACCTTCAGGAGAATCAAAATTGCTTCGGCGGTTTTTCTCCGATTTGAAAAAAATGTGTGCAGAAATCATTTTAATGAGTTCCTCTAACTTTTAAGACTCCGACCGGCGGAATCTAAATTTCGATCCGGTCTACTGATTATCTTCATAACAGTTTTATTGCAACTCAGTGCTTAATTCACATTTTAAAAACGTCATGCGACTGGCTGCTGCATAGGAAATTATTCCTAACATAGAGGAGCTAACTTTAAAAAAATTTTAAATTGCATATTTTATATACATATTGAAATATTATTCGCAAGACGATTTGAAAGTTTTTATTTTTGAAAGAATTAATACACTGAGAAAAAAAACATATTTTAAAATCAAACAAATAATTTTAAAATAGCAATTTAATGCTTTTACGTTTCTACAAAACAAAATTTAAAGCAAGTGTGTTTGATTTCCAACTACCTATAAACTCCTTTCTTTTTTTTTAATTTTCTCATTATTATTTCTTTGAAAAAACAAACAAAAATCTGAATATAATGACAATATTTCAATTTTTTAAATTGGTTTGACATATATAGACCAAATAATAAAATAAAACTAATTTAATTTATATTAACTAATATTGAAATATTTAAAATGCAAGCTTCATCAAATGGAGTTAACATTTGGTTTTCGGAGGGTCCCGGAGGTAGCTTATTATGAATCTGTTGCCAAAAACTCGGAAAAGCTAAAAAAATGGCATGGAAAAAATTATGCTTTAAAGCATTTGTTTTAAATTTTAAAATTTTTATTTTAAATCGTTTTTCATAACAAAAACATTATTTTAAAAACAAAAACTATTGTTTTGAACTTAACGTTAAAAACAGTTGTGTTAAATTTTAATGAATTTGTTTCAAGCTCTATTTCAAAAACAAATTCGTTAAATATGAACACAATTTCATTTAATTTTAACACATATTTCCCTCAGTGTACGAAAAATAATTGTATATATTTTTTTACTAAAAATAATTGTATATAATAACTGTATATATTTTTTTTACTACCGATACATATATTGAAATAAAATTTATATGCATTTTAAAATACTTATATATTTTCTATTTGTCACACTGTGCGTTTTCTCGTATGAAGAGAGAAAGAGGGAGCCGCAAAAGCGGAGAGTGATAATTAATAAGCCCGCCTTTCCTGTGAGTTTGTAGGCAAGGGGTACTTAAATAAGCGTTGCCCGCTCAGCTGCAGAAGTGCAGCTCTGCTGCCCGTCCCTATTCTAAAGTACAGTGGAATTCACTTATAACGACCTCGGTTATAACAACATTTCGGTTATAACGTCGTATTCTTGAAGTCCGCACATTTTAATTGATTATTCCTTAGAAACTGAGTTCGCTTTTAACGTCGTCGGATATAACGACGAGTTCGCATAAAGCGACGCAGTTTTCATAAAATATGGTAAAATATTTTCACATATAGCGACGACGAATGCATATCAAAAGCAAAATGTAACTAGATATTTGAAATTCTCGCTTTATGAAACCGAAATAACCGTTATAAAATAAATTCACACTTAGATTGCATTAGAGGATCAAATTCCTCCATCCAGAGCGGCATTTAATGCTTTATCTTCTTTTAAAAGGTTTGTATTTATTACAGTATGTGGTGCCCGTGGCATGCAGGTTTAGTGTGTGGCTTAGCATACTCGGAGCCCGTATTCGATCCCAAGTCGCGGCGAAAAGTTGTTTCAATAAAAAAATTTTTCTGATCGGTCACCACCTCTCTGCAGACAATGGCAAACCTCAGAGAGTAACTAATGCCATGTAAAGCTTATTGAGAATATGAACATTAGCCTATCGGAGTCGGCATAAGAGATGTAGGACCAGTTCTTGGTCAATTGTGTGAAAACATTTAATAATTCGCACAACACATTTGATCATAAGAAGCTGGGTCAAAGTTCTTTTAAGGGCTGAAATGGCCAATTTGTTTGTGTGGTTTGTTTTTATTTATTACAGACAAGGTATACATTAGTTTTAAGGTTTTTGAAGGTTTGCTTTATTCGGTTAAGGTGCTGAAAATTTGTCTCTTGAATACCTTTTTTGAACTTTAACGGAAGTCAGAGCGGATTTACACTGCAAAGAGCAACTTACGCCAAGTCAATATTACAGATTATTTAAAGCAAATATAAGTTTATTACATATGCATATGTTATTATTTTATTCATAAACATACTTCAATAACGTATATCGTCTTTGTATGTATTTCCACTAAGTTTTATGTTTAAGCTTTTAATATTTATAATTGGAATTAATTTTCTTTATAATAAATTAATTAAATTAATAAAAAACAATAAAAACTAGTAAGGTATATCTTCGACTTGGTCGAAGTTAAAATACCCCCACGGCCGATTCTTATGGGTGGAAGAATCTTAAATTGATGAGCTTTTTGTATGTGATTTTGAGAGATTTTATTATTTTTATGTGTCTAAAATACGTACATATCAAATTGTTTTCCTGCAGCTTAAATATAAGTCATTTTATAACGTTTTCAATTTTGGGGTTGTATGGGAGGTGGGCGTGTTAGTTTGTGTATCACGCCCATTTTTTTAACACACCTCAGTTTTGTCATGGAATACACGAATATCGAGTTTCCGTTTTGTACCTTTAATATTAGCCTCTTTATAGGGTTTTCAATTTTGGGGTTGTATGGGAGGGGGGCGTGTTAGAAGATGGATGACGCCCATTTTTCTAACACACCTTAGTTTTGATATAGAATATACAAATACCGAATTTCAGTATTGTAGCTGTAATATTAGCCTCTTTACAGAGTTTTCAATATTGGGGTTGTATGGGAGGTGGGCGTGTTAATAAATGGATGACGCCCATTTTTCTAACACACCTTAGTTTTGACATTGAATACACAAATACCGAGTTTCCGTCTTGTAACTTTAATATTAGCCTCTTTATAGATTTTTCAATTTTGGGGTTGTATTGGAGGTGGGCGTGTTAGTGGGTGGATGACGCCCATTTTCCTAAGACGTATCAGTTTTGACATAGAATACACACATACCAAATTTCAGTATTGTAGCTTTAGTATTAGCTTCTTTCTAGAGTTTTCAATTTTGGGGTTGTATGGGAGGTAGGCGTGGTTTTCATCCGATTTAGCCCATTCTCGAACTTGACCTTAGTTTTTTTAAAAAAAGCTTAAATATCGAATTTCATTACGATAGCTTCAAAATTACGGCTGTAATCGTGTCGACAGACAGACGGACAGACGGACAGACGGACAGACGGACAGACAGACGGACATGGCTAAATCAACTCAGGTGGTGATGCTGAGCAAGAATATATATACTTTTCCATACCTACCACGCCTCCTTTTGGGTGTTACACACGTCGTGACAAAATTAATATACCCCTTACGCAGTACGCGTGGGGGTATAAAAATCATGTTCGCATATAACGACATTCGGTTATAACGACGAAATAATCCGGTCCCTTCAGGGTCGCTATAACCGAATTCCACTGTATTTCGAATTTCTAAAAATCCTTTTAGGGACATATTCACAACTACCCAAGCTATAAATAAATGCAAAAAAAGTCGAAAAAAAAAGTTGCTCAATGAGAAGACCCCCTTAAGCTGTCGAAGTTTGTATTTATGCAACATTGTTACCATATATAATTGTTAGTGTCTGCTTGATTTGCTAGGAAATTCATTGAAAAGTTTCTGTTTTATTCATGCGACAAAACACATTTTAAATACTAAAAAGTGAGTTCGATTTGCTTATTTTAATGTAAAATCATGTGAATTAATATTAGACAATGTTTTTAGACTAACCTAAATAAGTATATGTCTGATCATCGGAGTGTGTTCCAGACCGATGGAACTATGCTGTTTTGCAAAGTTTGCAACAAGCGAGTGGGCTGTGAAAAGAAATTTCAGGTTGACCAGCATTTGAGAAGCTTGAAACATAAGGAATTACATCACCGTCGTTCTGAAAAATCACAGTCTTTGATTACTACTTCTGCAGCGATAGGGCTTAAAAAATTCTCTATGGATTTATGCGAAGCCTTTATTTCAGCAGATATCCCTTTGCATAAGCTTAGCAATCCACATCTAAGAAGTTTTTTGAGAACTTATACCAATGAACTCATTCCATGTGAATCCACAGTACGTAAAAGTTATATCGACCAGCTATATGGGTTTCCATAGACGAAACTACCGATATACAGGGAAGATATGTTGCAAATGTAATTGTAGGAATATTGCATGAAAATGAAGACATGCGCGACAAAAAAATTTTTGCTTAACGTTGTCGAATTGGACAGAACCAACCATGTGACAATATCTCGTGCCTTCAACTACTCCATTGCTTTGCTCGGTGAGGATTTAAACAAAGATAAAGTTCTTCTTTTTTTAACCGACGCAGCACCTTATATGGTGAAGGCGGCAAAGGGGTTACAATTATTTTATCCGAAGTTGTTGCATGTTACTTGTTTGGCTCATGCCATTCACCGAGTAGCTGAAGAAATATGAAGTAATTTTAATGAACTGAATTCTCTTATATCAAATGAAAAAAAAATATTTTTAAAAGCACCTTCGCGAGTACAAATTTTTAATGAGAAATTACCTGGGATCCCGTTTCCTCCGGAGCCAATTATGACAAGGTGGGGAACATGGCTTACTGCAGTTAAATATTATGCCCAGAATTTCGAAGAATTCAGTGAAGTAGTGAAAGAGCTGGACGATTCCGATTCGTCATCAATTAAAAACACAAAGGAACTTTTGAGTTCATCTTAAATCTCAATTGCTTTTTGTACACACCAATTATGGATATTTATGTGAAGTTATCACAAAATTAGAAGGAAGGAATTCCTTGAGAGATGCAGTTGATTTAGTTGATAACTCGATAAAGAAAATTAATGATGTACAAGGTTCAATTGGCCAAAAAATTATAGACAAATCAAATTCTGTTCTTAAAAAAAATAAAGGTTTCCTTGAAATAAGAAAAATTGCAGGTATTTTGGAATCTACTGAAAGCTGTTTTAAAACCAATTATACTGTAAGCGAATTGTGTGCTTTTAAACATGCTCCTATAACATTTGTTGATGTAGAGCGATCATTTTCCTTGTACAAAAACTTCTTAAGGCCCAATCGGGAAAGTTTCGTTTTTGAAAACTTCAAAAAAAATTTCTTTGTTTACGCCAATAAGGCAATAAATAAAGATTGATCTCATGAATGTACTTGACTGTGATAATTTTACTTTAACTTTTATGTTTACTTCATATTTTTGTTTTTTTTTTATAAATTTTATTTTATACGTATATTAAAATGAATTTTTCCTGTTTATTTTGTTTAATTATATGCAATAATTCTTTTTGTGCCTATAATAAAAAATTAGAAAAAATATTTTTAGTTGCATATTTTACCTGTTTTAAGAGCATATTTTAGAGTTTTAAGTGCATGTTATATGAGCATATTTTCCATTTTTTAGTGATTTTTTAGAGATTCCGAGCCCTAGTTATTATCAACTAATTTAAAAGAACTCAATTTTCAAGAAGTTGAACATACATAGTTTAACATCAATTTGCCGACGAAGGTCAATTGACTTATGTAGCGGACATCGTCAAACAATATATGTATCAATAAATTTTAAATAAGTTGATTTTCCTTTAGGATTAATTTTAAAATTTGTAAGTTATACAGTTATACTTACATCTTCAGAATTTAGATCTTCGCTTAAATAATTGAATTTACTTTCATTCCTTGCTAGTTCTTACCCGTCAAAAATGACGGGTACGGTTTTAATACAGGAAAAAACATGAAATATTGATTTACTGTTACCTCAATTAGAATAAATAAGGGCACAATTAGAATTAAAATTTATCTAAATTATGCTAAAATCTTATAGTTTTCTACAAATGTTTAAAAAAAGCTTATATCATCACAAAATTTAATGTATTCAATTAAATTTAATAGCACTAAATACACTTTTCAATAGCACGAATACACAACATCCGAATGCAAAGCGAAACTTAGCTACTTAATAACTGCTGCTGTCGTAGTGCTGTGACAAATTAGAGAAGCAAAATAAACAGCATAACAATGTTTTTAAAAACTGGCGGTAGCACTACCGCAGTAAAAATTTCGTTGCTTTTGCTATTCTGCTGAAAGCAATTTAAACCCTAAACTTCATCATTTCATTGTGAATAAGGCTCGCCAGTTGCAAGGTGTTACCCCCAAAAATCATCTCAAATAATTATTTTAGTTTACAAAACCCTAAAGTCGGTCTAGCCTGACTATGAAATACCCCAAACCTGAAAGTTTCATATGTTAAATAAAAAAAAAGAAAAGTTTCGATAGTATCGTAAGTGTAGACATAAAATTCCGTTCAAATAGTTACCTTTTCTGCTTTGTCTCTTTAGTCCGATTGTTTTGTCTATGTTGCAAATATAATTTATTTATCTTCCGAAAATTAATAAATAAATGCATAACACTCAGTGATGGACTTCTCTTCGAGACCAGAACACAAAAAAGTTCAAAGTAAGCAATATAAATAGAGCAAGCAAAATGTCAAAATGTCTTTCAATCATTTTGTTAAGTTTGACAGGTTGAGTTCATTGACTTATGGCGTTTTCATTTCTACCAAAAAATTTTGCCTTGTGCAGAGGAAAATATTTTCAATGTTGCCCGCAACCCTGTTAAAGTGCATGTTTTTGCCTACTCGAAAAATGTCAACTTAAATAAACGAATGTCAGAGATAATGAGATGGGAAACTTCGACAAATTTCGGCAAAAAAGAGATAGCCTTCAGTCAAAATGGCAACAATACCAACATTAACTCTACAAGTGTGTTAGTGCAATTTTTGACATACTCCCCAGTTACCATAATTAAATACATAATTCAACAGTTTCCTTAAATGTAAACAGTCTGGTGAAAAACTAACTGGCCACGTCCAGCGCTCTCAATAAGTTATTCTTTCTGAATAGCTTGCTATTTGAAACGTCAAAATAGTTGTAAAATTGATGAAATGCAAAACAGTTTATCTAATAAATTGGTAGCCTAACCAGGAAATTGTAATTTTTGTCTGTTTTAAGTTTATTTATTAAGTATTAATTTTAAAAATATGCTCTAAAACTACAAGAACACACACATTCATTGTTATTTGCCAACATTTTTGTTGCACGGCCCTGCATTTTAACTACTTGTCAATATTTGTGATGTTTGACTTAGCAACTCAATCATAGAAAAAAAATGCTAATTAATTTTTCTACTGGAACAGTTGTATCGCTTGAAAGCGCTCACTGCTTTAATCTGAAACCCACCTTGGCATGAAAACTAACAGCAGAGTTGCATAAAAACGTAGTTTTGTATTATTTAGAGTAGGTGTTATTTACTACGAATTAATAAGTGCGAAATTATAGTAGAATTCTACTAGTACTATTTTATTTGAAAGTAAATTAATACAGGTCGGTTTGTGTTACAGAATCTCTCCACTAGGAATTGAATCAAGGTACAAAATAACTTTTTATTATTTTGGCCCTTTTTAAGAATTTTGCAGTTTTTGGCTCTCTTCTCAAACAAATTCTGACCTTTAAAATTGAATAGTGTTTTTTTTCACGAAAATTTTGATCTCAAAAGTAAGATAAATTGCAGTTCTTTCTCAAAATTGACGAAGTTAAAATTCTACCCTCAAATGCTGTCAACTGAGGGAACTGAAAAGTGACACTTTAAGAAAATATTGAACATAAAGCCCCAACAAAATCCTACTTACATGCAATCGAGAAAGTAATCCAAATTATTTAAATCACTGATTACCTTCTCGCTTACGGAACCCATCATTTCTATATTTAATCAATGAAGCTTTCGCTTGACATAAAAGAACTTAGTTATAAGCTTATAAATTGTGTTAAATAACTTTTTACCACTCACCAATAATTTGTTAACAAGTTTAAAGTTGGTGAATAAGATATTGCTTTGCGCAAATTAGGAAAGCGATTGAAATATTGAATAGAGATCATTGTATAACTCTTGGTAAACAGGGCGAAAGTGTAAAACCACAAATTGATTGATTTGTTGAATGTAGCATACTTGGAAAAAGCTTATTACAACACTTATATCCAATTGAAAAAACAACACTTGGATTGAGCTTGAAGTAAGGAATATTATTCCAAGGGTTCACTTTCGTTTATCCTACAATTACATGAAAGCGTTCTACAATAGCAAATGAAAACGTTATCCAATCTTGAGGCTTACGTTTGTAAGCTTGTTTAAAGGTTATTCCAAGCTTGCTTGGCTGATTGGGAAGTTCGTACAAAACAAAACCAACACAAGTAAAAACAAAAAAAGCAGCAGGCCCAGCATAAGCAGCTGATGATTAATTTTCTTCAGGGACCGTACCGGTTATGGTTTTTATCGAAAAAGTCACATATTATCTGTTATTTTTTAACATTTATTTTTTCCGACAAAAATAAAAGTTATTGTGTGCCTTATATTTTTTCAGGCAATTATAACAGTTACTTTTGACTTTTATTTTATCGGTCAAATTTAACTTTTATTTTCTGCCTTTTATTTTTTCGGTCAAAAATATCAGGCAATTTGTGTTTTTCAATATAATCATAATGGTATATTTGAAAAAGTCCTTCGACAATTTTTTCACTGTGTCTTTTTCATTTAAAAATTATAAAATAACAGTTATTTTCGGTCCCTGATTTTCTTATATAAATACATGCATTTTTCTTCTTATATTTTACTATTTTGTGACTTTAATATAATAGTGACAAAATCCAAAATTAGATATTCATTCAGAGCAGGATATATCTGATATTTAAGTATATATATTATCTTTGAACGATTAGTATTAAAGGTTGTAGGTATACACTAAAGTATTAGTCAAGAAAAGTTTCATGACCTTGCAAAAATCTGTTAAAAAGATCCCATACAAACCGCCCTGTAAGACGTAATTCTACGTCAAAATACCGAATTGATGCATAATTTCATACTGTTATTTTTTACTCTTGTAGAATAGTGAGTCAGACTCACGGGGGGGTGTGTTTAAAAAGCATGTTTTAAATAGTAATCGATTGACAGTTCAATAATATTTTTTTTTCCAAATTAACCTTAACGAACTAAATACTTTTGATAAATAAATATACTTCCAAGAAAATAATTTAAGCATTGCGCTCTTAAAAAATTAGCTTCCCTTTCCAAATTTCAGTTGCTAATTACGTACAGAAGAGGCTTAACATATGACCAAAATCGAATTATTTATGTTGATACATGCCACATTTCAAAATCTAAATTTGATAGATATTTTGACTAATTAAAGTAGCCAAATGCTTCTGCAGAAAATTGTGGGACGCTTACACTCTAAAAATCAATCGCTGTTGACTGCCTAATCAGGCAATTAAAAGCCTCTCAAAGCAAATAAAACCGCAACAGAGTATACCTGCTATCATTGCAATCAGCTGAAAGCCACAATTTGTAATCTTCAATTATTTTGGTGCCAGTGCAGATTCCGTTAGCTTAAGGCAGAAGTGACTCAAGCGATATTGTGACATGAACATAATTTACTCAATGGAAGATACTTGAACACAGAAACAAAAAAATATAATTTTAAAGAATATTACGTAAACTCAATTTAAGGGCATGCGAAGGATTAAAATATTTAGCCAAAACATTTCTCATACAATTTTAAATCTGCAACACAAATAAAACGTTAACAAAATGTTGGCTTTTGTTAACGAAAAATTTAATGACAAGGAAAGATCCACAGTCTCCGATTTGATGTTCGGATATGTTTTAAAAAAAAAAAAAAATCTAAGATTACATTTTTTTATTTAAATTTTATAATAAAAACCATTAATGTTGAAAGAAGCTCACGTTTTTCAAAGTACAAAGTTCGTTTTTCAAAGTGCATTTTTAATATGATTAATTAAGGAATGTGGTTTTTTAAGAAATACATTATATTTTCGTTAGATCTTAAAAAAAATCGCAATCACTATTCAGAACAAAAAAATTATATGTATAGGGTAAGGGAACTTAGAGAGAGAAGCTCTGTAGGTAATGGGAGGTAAAGCGGCGTCCATAAATTACGTGAGATGTTTAAGGGGGGAGGGAGTCGAGTCAAATCTCATCTAATCTTACGTTGGAGAGAGGGGGGGTCTCGTCAAATATCACGCAATTTTTTTTCTGGTTGAAACAAAAAAAAAATTATACTATTTTGGTCCATTTAATTTAGATTGTACATGCTTAAGATTTAATCTAAAGCGTAATCGTAATACGATTGAGATCATTCACTAATTCGTTCTAAAGAAAATAATTTCATTCATACTTCGACGTTATACATTTACTGACTATCAAACCACCATATTTGTTTTGTACCAAATAGCTCAATTTAATTTGAATTTACGGTACAGTCTAGCCCGTCCTTTGTTTTCGCGCTACTGTCAGCCGAACGTGCGACTCGATGAACGAGAGCTTACGAGCTGAGTGGCAGCGACACATGGACAGGTTCGAACCTGCTTTGTTTATTCTTGCAAATGTTTTACTTGACTCATTGCATGCTCTTGAGTTATTTTGAACATTGAATTTAAAATGAGTTATCAAGATTTTTATAACGCATACGTCAAAAGATACGTTTATAAGACGAAGAAGTCCTGCCAGGACGATGTGATAAAATTATGGAATACAGCAAAGCAAAAATTCCCGAAGAAAGAAGAGTTAATACATCAAACCCACATTTTGAAAAATCTCACGTGAGATTGGGGTATGGGGGAGGGGGTTGAATAAAATCTCACGACGTGTCACCAGGGGGGAGGGAGGTACAGACAATTTTAAAAAACATATCACGTAATTTATGGACGCCCCCTAAGCGTGACCGTGATTTTATTTAAAATATATTCATTAGTGCAGATTATTGGGTCTATGTGAATATTTGTACCAGGTTCCATGCAATTATCTCAACTCCTTCTTATTCAGTGTACAGACAACACACAAACGGACGGAAGGACATGAATAAATCGCAGGAGCGCATTTTAAACCAAAAACTTTTGAATTGTATGGGAGATGGACATGCCTGGAAAAGGATTGAACAAATATTTAATAGTGCATATCCCTCTTCCTGAGTTTACGAACAAATCACAGACAGATGGACAGCAGAGAACTGCGATTATTAATATTTTTGAGTCATTGGTTGACTAACGCAAAAAAGAGTATGAGTGGATTTAAGTCAAAAAATAACTTCCACTCATATCCACTCATACTCGTTCGTGTGCGAGTATAATTATAACAGGCCATCTCCACAGGGCATAGCATATACCATCACATACATCAAGGCATACGAGAATCTTGTGAAGACCGCATATGCCTTAGTATATCTTATGCCTTGCGATAGATGCCATGACTTATCTCAGCGCATCTATTTCATTACATAAATGTAATGGAGTTGTCTTTAAGTAAATACACCATTTTGATACATACATATTTTATTCTGAATTATGCCATTGTATGGAGAGACAGGTGAATCGCCTAGAAAGGCTAGCTAGACAAAATTATTTTTTAGTTTATTTGTATTCCAAAGGTCAAAACGTTAAAAAAATTGTATGGGAGACCATGTCGCAAATGACCCCCATTTGCCGATACGATTTAATTTATGTAAAAACAGAAGCTACACAATGTGTGCTGCTATAATTTCGAAAGTACTAAAGCTTAAAAGACATTTATAAAAAATTTAGAAAAAAATGTCAAGAAAAAATTTTAATTTTAAAATTTTGTATTTCTTGGATTCGGAGAAAAAGTAATTTATGAACATATCTGAAGAATTACGATTTATGACAAGAACAAAAAAAACAATAAAAAACATTTCTGATATGAGCAGTGTTGCCAGAAAGTTTTGAGAAAAGAAGCTAGATGGCCTTTAAAAAATGGCTAGAAAAGGCTAGATGGCTTTAAAAAAAAAGCTAAAAAAAGGCTAGATTTGTTAACGTTATTATACCATAAACCTGTAAGGTCAGGGTATATTGACTTTGTGCAAACGTTTGTAACGCATAGAAATAAGCGAGTCTGGTATAGAAAAGTATACATATTCCTGATCAGTGTCACCTTGTTCGTCCATCTGTCTATGTGTTGTCTGTAAATATAGGTTAAGAAGGAGTTGAGATTGATTCACATATTTACATGAACCCAAGCATCTGCACTATTGAATATTTTTGGAATCCACCCATGGACACGCTTACTTCCCATAAATCTAAAAAATAAAAATCGCTATATAGACGGTTGTATTTAAGCTACCGAAATTAAATTTAAATGTATTTCTTTTATATCAAACTGAACACAATGTACACAAAAAATGGGCGTGATCTAACCATGAACATGGCCACCTCCCATACAACTCCAACATTGAAAACACTATTATAAAGACGCTTTTATTTGAACTACAGGAATAAAACTTATCAGATATGTATTTTATATTAAAACTTATATGTGTACTAAGGTGTAAAATAGTCGTCATTCGCCCTTAAACACGCCCACCTCCCATACAACCCACTATAGTAAAAACGCTATAAAGAAGTTTATATGAGCCAAAAATATAAAACTTGGTATTGAGATTGTTCCATCAAAACTAAGATGTGTTCACAAAATGAGCAACATCCGCCCATGAACATGCTCATCTCCCATACATGTTCAGAAATTTTCAAAAAATTCAAATAAAAAAAAAAATCTTCGACACCACTTCTGAATCACTTGACATAAAATCTTATATTAATTTTTTTGAAAAAGTTAAAAAATTGCGTTCTAGTTAAAAAATACGTTTCTCAAAAACAAAAGAATACAAATACAAAAACTATGCAAAATCTTAATTAATGTTATTTATGGAATACATCAACACTATAAACAGTACCACCAAAATTTATAACCAATTCTTACAATCAAAAGTCTTGTGCTATCCCAAGTACAACTTTCTCTTCAAATATCCTTCATACAGGACACTGTTGGTAAAAATCATGAGTAGCACCGTGTGTGGCGAGAAATTGTTAGTGAAACTGCATTATTACTTTTGCTTTAAGACATGTGTGGATTTTCTTAAAAAAATCAAAGCATTTTAAGATCGTTATTTTTTATTGTTTTTCCCAAAAAACAACTTAGTCCTTGCGGGGCAGGAAGATGTCCTTTATTTTTTATAAAATTTTTTTTGGGTGATCTTGACAAGCCTATGAAACTTTTGAGACCTCTAAGAATACGATCTAAATATTTCGATACGGCCTAATGCTCATCTCCCATACAACAATACGGAAAACACTATAAAAACGTTTATATTTGGCCTGCAGAGATAAAACTTGGTATGAGATCATGGTAAATAAAACTAAGGTGTGCTCACAAAAAAAGGCGTCATCCACCTACGAACGCGCCTTCCTCCCATACAACATTCATTGGTACAACCTATATAGTTCTATAAAGAATACATGGATTTTAAACAAAAATAGGAAGTTACTTCTATTTGTTTTAGTATTTTAAAATATTGTTTATTTAAATATTATAGGAGGTTTAGTGCATTTCATAGTCGGACTAGACTTTCTTTACTCGTTATACCCTAAACCTGAAAGGTCAGGGTATATTAACTTTGTGCAAACGTTTGTAACGCATAGAACGAAGCGAGTCCGGTATAGAAAAGTATATATATTCTTGATCAGCGTCACCACGTGAGTCGAGCTATCCATGTCCGTCCGTCCGTCCGTCCGTCTGTCCGTCTGTCCGTCTGTGTGCTGTCCGTATACACAGGATAAGAAGAAGGAGTTGAGAGAATTGAATGAAACTTGGTACACATAGTCACATAGACCCAAGGATCTGCACTATTGAATATTTTTGGAATCCGCCCACGGACACGCCTACCTCCCATACAACGCAAAAATGTAAAACTGCATAACTCAGCTTATAATAAGCCTACAGCAATAAAATTTGATTTGTATGTGTTTTATACAAACACAAAGATGTCTTCGAAAAATGGACGTCATCCGCTCACGGACACGCCCACCTCCCATACAACCCAAAAATTGAAAACACAATAAATAAGCCTCTGTTTAACCTACAGAGCTAAAATTTAGCACGTATGTTTTTTATGACAAGACAAAGATGTTTTTGAAAAATGGACGTCATCTGCCTACGGACACGCCTATTTTCCATACAACCCAAAAAGTTTTAAACTCAATAAATAAGGTTATGTTTGTCATAGAGAAATTAAATTTGGTATGGATGTATTTTATACCAAAACTAAGGTGTGTTCAAAAATTGGAAGTAATCCGTCCATGAATCCGCCCATCTCCCATAGGGAAAGCACAATAAAGGCATTAACTGTGAGCTACAGGAATAAAACTTTGTATGTGTAAATTTTTCATCAACATTTAAATGCATATTAAATATAGGCTTCATCCGCCCTTGGAGACGCCCATTTACAACAAAAATTTTTTTGTTTTTGAAAAGTCGGTTTAGGGTATTTCATAGTCGGCCTAGACCGACTTTAGACTTTCTTTACTTGTTTTCTTTTAAGAACATATCTTATCTTTAGAAGAAAACTTAGCATGCCAGTTTGAATACGGTTTCTTTACTTGTTTTTTTTTAAATTCCGTTCTTTCTACCTCAGCGTTGCTTAATGCTAAAATAATAAAACTAAAAACCAAATCTGATAGCTCTTGGAACGGATCTTCATTCAATGAATCTCTAGCTTCTGCCCAGAATTCTGTTATGGAACTTAAGTTATTCCAATTGTGATTTACAATTTTTTGCCATTATATTTCAATTATCCTTATTTCTTCTGTAGAGTAACTGGATTTTTCTTTCTCTATAATAGAAAATATTTGGGTTCAACCACTTTAAAAGTATAAAAAAGAGCAATAGAAGATTCACACTTTCAAAATTGCAACGTCAGAAAAATTGGATGTAGTAATGCATCTTTAAGCAAAATATTAAAAAAGGCTAGAAAAGGCTAGAAAAAAACAAAAAAAGGCTAAAAAAAAGGCTAGAGGCTAGATGGTAATTTTCGAGGCTAGACAACAAAAAAAAAGGCTAGATCTAGCCTCAAAAAGGCTAGACTGGCAACACTGGATATGAGTGTGATATTGGGTATGTTCGAAGCACTCAATAAATGCGGCAACACTGCGGCCTTTCACGCTTGCAACACTGTTGCAGATGCTCAGCTGATACGTTGCTGATATTTTGCGCGTGTTTTGTCCAATTTCCATAAATTAAAGCAAAAATGGATTTTTGTGCAAGTTTAATTTTGGATAGCATAGAAAATTATCAAGGTTTGTTGTTGAAATTGGAAGGAGCTAAAATTACGAGACTTTAGAAGAGAAAGTGGATGATTGCATAAATTATGAAGAAAAGAAAAGTGACGAAGACGAAACATTTTTTTAAAACCATTCAATTATATCCTGGTGATATATTTTTCACGCATTTCCGAATGTCCCGTTAGACGTTTGTTGTAAGTTGTATGATTTGCATTTTTATTTACTAATATAAGAACGTTTTTCTTAGAAATTGAAGAATGCTGTGGAACCTTTCTTTTCAACGGCGGAGAATTTTCGTTAGAACCTTTCTTGTTTATTACTTTTTTTAAGCTCAGCAATGGCAGGGTTATATACCGAGAGCTTTCCGACAGGTTTGATGTTAGAAAAGAGACTGCCCATAAAATTTTTTTAAAACAATTAAAGCCATATGCAACCTTAAAAATAAAATACATTGGCCCAGCAGAAAACTATCATTGGAGATTTCCAAAGAAGCAGAGCGAATCCGTTTCCTTTTGTATTCGGTTGCATGGATGGAATCCCCTTCAATATAAATACTCCAAGACTGATGCTATCAGCTATTACGACCGCAAAGGAAACATTTCAATTATTATGAAGGTACATTTTTAATTGCAGATGTTTTAAGACTTTATATAAAACGTGCGTATTCAATTCTCTAGGCCATATGCGATAGCAAGTTTCGCTTTTTAAATGTTTTCATCGGTTACCCAGGCAGCTGACACGATACGAACGTATGGAAAAATAGCCCAATATACAGTGGAATAACGTCCGGACTGCATTGGAATATAGCTCACAAAAGATGCTATTATTCTAGCAGACTCAGCCTACCCTCTTTCCAAATATTTAATAACTCTTTATAGGGATAATGGACATCTGTCTCGAAAAGAAAAACAGTTCAACTATAATTTAAGTTCGACACGAGTAATCATTGAGCAAGCCTTTGGTATTTTGAGGCAAAAGCTTAAAATTTTAAATCATATTGATGTCACATCTCAAAAAGGCATATCAGAAGTTGTGTTGGCTTCAATACGCTTCAAAATTTGGAGAGATCAAGTGATCAAGAATTACCTGAAAACATAAACGACTCTAATGAAGGAGTTATTAGAAGAAATAATTTAAAAATGTTGTTTGCATCGTAAGCTTTTTAATTCATTTCGATAAAATACTTTAAAACATCATCATGGAAGTTTTTTAATACATAAAAACAAGGTAATGTTAAATTTGTACTTGTATGGCAAAAAGAAAAGTTAATTAAATTTAATTATTACATAAAAAAAAGTTAATATTAAATTTGTACTTGGATAACAAAAAGATAAATAAAAGTTCATAAAATTCATTGAGAACAATAAATTACTATCGGTGTTGTTGTAGAAAGTAAGTGCTCTTGGAATCAGATTTCCAACCGACAAATAATTCGCTCAGGCTTCATGGAGCGATGTCTGCTTAAGGTGTCACACAAACCGATATTATCCGATAACATTTAAGCAAAATATTCCTTAGTTCCAATTCTAATTACAAAAGCACTTACTTTCTACAACAACACCGCGTATGTGGTTTTTCAGTTTTCAGTCCTCTTCTCCAAAATTTTCTCTAACTCCAACATGGCTTTTATTAAGTTCTTTTCATTTTCCAGTTTTTCCCTTTCCAATTTCAACACTTCTACGTGCCTCTTTTGTTCTTTGCATGCTTCTTCTATAAAAAACATCTTTGCTTAGGAACCTAGCACTTCTTTCGGTATCACTACCAATATCGGAGCCACTGTCGTTTATCTCAACAATACCCAGCAAAATCTTCGCTTACATATAATCGAAAAAGTAATCCAGAAAATTTCATTCATCGCTTACACTCTCGCTTACGGAACCCATTATTTTAATACAGGCATGTCATTGGAGGTAATTGATGAAGCTTTCGCTTGACATGGGAGTACTTATGTAAGCACTTAACAAACTTGATGAATAACTTCTTCCAATAATCACTTATTTAATAACAACTAAGAAGTTATTGAATAAGCTGTTTCTCTGCACAAATTAGAAAAGCGATTCAAATATTAAAAAAACAAATTTTTTTTCGTAAATCTTTTGCTTAACAGTGCTAAACAGATCAACAACACCAATCAAGAGTTAGAGAATTTCTTCTTTAAAATGAGAAAAATGCTTTTATTTAATAGATTATGTATCAGTTAATTAATTAATGTATTATATTTACCTTTAGCACATTTTCCTGTATTTCATTCATAAATATGGCATTTTTTCATATTCAAAATTACAAAAATTTGAAACTTTTGAAGCAAAAATAAAAGTAAAACAAAAAATTTCAAGTGTCTAAAAAAAAGTACAATCATTTTATAAAGCAAAAAGGGCTGACATTACTAACTGCATTACGAGTAATATACAATATAATGCATTATTGGGCACCAACATTTTTGTAATGGGTTTTATAATCGAATGCAAATCAAGGCAATACGAAAAATTTTGCTGGGTACTGACATCACTTATAGTTGAGCAACAAGTCGGCAGCGATGATTGCATATTTTGCACAGGAGGACGAATGGAGTGCCGTCTGCCGTAAACTGCGTCCAATTCTTCAAAAAAGTCCCAACTCGTTGCATCTCTCCCTGTGGCACTGTTCCTCTTCTTGATCCGCTTATAGGATGCCATCAAGTTTAGAAATTTCCTTTGTAGAACTTCCTTCGAGTGTGTGACTTCTGGATTTGCGGATTTCATTTTCTCCAGCAATTTACCCCACAGCACTGACTTCTTCTTTTTGTCGGCTGCAAAATCTGCCACCATGTCGAGCCGACATCACAAAAGAAGTTTGTTGAACGCACTACCATTTTCACTTAAAATAAAGAATTCATTAGTATATTAATAATGTAAATTAGTAAAAAAATAATTACTATATTTTACGAATTAGGCCAATAATATTCGTAAATTATAATAATAGATAAAATAAATAAACATTTTTCTTACTTCTCTTCAGCCATTATTTTTCTGCAGACAAAAATTTCGTGTTGCCGCTTTTTAGCATTTCCCGCGCATCAAATGTCAAATTTTTATTCGCTACAACGTTTTGCTTTTGCCAATGTTGCCAGAAATTAGTATAGAACGTGATGCTTTGACAAATCATGCAACACAGCCGCATTGTTTTCAGCTCGAACATACCCATTATTTCATCATATTCATCATATATGGGCTTCAAAAGTGAATTTGCATATCAATATTGAGGATTTCAGTATATTTGGTCAAAACCCGATCCTTAGGCTTTCCACAAGCATACCAAAATTCTGTAAATTTGTGAATTTGCTGCTGATATAATTTCAATTTCTTTTACAAATTTATCTGAGATATCATCGTATTTTTTTGAAATTGGAACAGATTTTCTATATCTTTCTGCTTAAGCCGTTCTTAAAAAAATCTCAACTTTTAGCACGAAGTACGTGTACTCTAAAAAGAAAAAAAATAAAGTTGAACAGTGTTATATAGTGTAAAATTTCTAGGAACAAAGTAGATAAACACGGCTAACACAACAAAAATACATATACAGTCAAACCTGTTTTTGTGCGGTAAAAAAATGTTGTGAAACTTCATAAATAGCTATAATAATTACACATCCATTACAAACAAATTTTTTATGCGGTAGATAGAAACCGCATAAAAAAATTTTACCCTAGGAAATATGTCCAAGTTCTATGAAAAACCGAAAAATTGCTCTGAAATGTAAATAACATATGGAAACGATTAAAAATATTGTATTTTCGTATTCAAAGTAAAGAATCACCATCTGAGTCTTTTTAATATTGAAATCTTCCAATGTCCAATGTGATAACATATCACTTTTTTATTATGATTATTATTTTGGGGTGCACATATATCTAAAGATAAAAATCATAAATAACGGAACAATAATTTATTATAATCAATTAACCTTTAATCTCACAGTTTAAAAAAAGAAACAGTTTCGATAGTATCGTAAGTGTAGACGTAGAATTTCGTTTAAGTTGTAACCTCTTCTACTTTGTCTCTTTGGTCCGATTGTTTTCTTCATTTTGCACGTATTCGCCAATTGATCTTCCAAAAATTAAAAAATATATGAATAACACTCAATTATGGACTACTTATCGATTCCAAAACAAAGAAAAAGTTAAATAGTAAGTATGATTAAATGAGCAAGCAAAAAGAAACAAGCAAAATTTCAAATTTTTTCAATCATTTTATTAAGTTTGACAGGTTGAGTTCATTGACTTAGTTGAAAAGAAGGCGAAGCAAATGCATTGGTGCCACTTTCGTCTCTGTCCGATATATAGTTTGCGAGCTACAGTCAGTTTAACAACTTATTTCAAATTAAAATTAAGACCCCGATTTTCAAAAAATCGTATGGTTACTATATTTCACGCTGAGCACATGTCTTTTCCTCTCGTCTCTGTCTGATATTTAGTTTGCTAGCTACACTTTCTGTTCGATGTATAGTTTGCAGACTACACTCGCTAGTGCTAGTGGGATGTGGAATCCAAATTAATTTGCATTGTAAGCAAAAATTAAAATTTTACGCCATCTATTGGGTAAAAGCATAAAAAGAAATATGATCCAACTCGTTTTTTTTCAAAAGAGTTAAATCTAACCGGATCACAGAACCGTTTCGTTAAATTTGACAGATTGAGTTCATTGAGTGAGTTTAAAAGAGGTTCATGACCTCTGGTTTCAAAATAGTATACTAGAACAGTAGTGCATACATAAACCCAATGCGAACTAATGCTTACAATGCTGCCAAAGTGAACCAATCAGCTCGTGCAAAACCAAAGCATACAAGCATAAACAACGAAAGAAAAACAAAGAAAGCAGCAGGCACATAAGCAGCTGATGATTGATTTTCTTATATAAAAACATGCATATTTTTTCTTATATTTTACTATTTTGTGACTTTAATATAATAGTGACAAAATCCAAAAATCATTCATTCAGCGCAGGATATATCTGATATTTTAGTAAATATATTATCTTTGAATGAAGAGTATGAAAGGCTGTAGGTATACCCTAAAGTATTCGCCAAAAACGTTGCCTAATGACCTTGAAAAAATCTGTTAAAACGACCCCATACAAACCGCGCTGTAAGACGTAATTCTACGTCAAAATACTAAATGTGTAGTAAGATATTATGTCATATGCTTTTTGAAGGTTGGTAATGAACTTATATACATACTTAATAAGATGATACAATATAGCTAAGTATAATGAAAATGGCTGAATAGACAATAGTTAAGAATATGGCGTAATATGCAATTGATCAAATTTCGCCGCGTCCTTACATAGGGCGAATAAATTCACGACATTAATATGTCGATTGAAAGAAATTTCATAAAAAAGATAGCATGCAAGGATAACTGATAACCGCATAAAAAAATATCGCACTAAAAAAGGTCGCATAAAACAAATCGCACAAAAATAAAATCGCACAAAAACAGGTTTGACTGTACTTTCTTTAAATTTTTATCAAAAATAAAAATCTGCCCCTCAACAGTAGGGGTATTCACACTGCCTTGGGTAGTTGAGTAGATTGGCAAATGCCATACATTTTGTTTTTGTTAAAGTGCCATTCTACCCAAGTACCCATCTACCAATCTACTCTAGCTGACCCCCTGACTTGTTTGGGTAGATTGATTGAGTACTTTTTTCATGGGTTACCACCTTTTCCAAAAGTAGGCAATAATTGAATTAACAAAAAACTAAAACAAAGCAAACAAATTATAAGTGAATAAAATAGACAAATGTGTTAAAATGAGTCATTTTAAAATTTTTGAAATAAAAATTATTAAATGCCGAAAAGTTCACGTTAAAAATTACTCCTATATAAAATAACATTTTAACGCCCGTACAATGACCTAAATTTTGCGCTCATAAATGACTTGAATAATATGGTGGCAACTCTTTTCTAGCTGTCACTCATCTCTTATCAGCTGTTATTCTACAAAGTACTCATTTGTAGTAAAGGGTGCTCGCAGTAATCAAAAGTACTTAATCTACCCGTACCCAACTACCCAAGTCAGTGTAAATACCTCAAGTGTATTTCATCTTCAATTTTGACGTAGAATTACGTCTTACAGCGCGGTTTGTATGGGGTCGTTTTAACAGATTTTTTCAAGGCCATGAAACTTTTTTGACGAATGCTTTAGGGTATACCTCTAATATATATTATCAGATATATTCTGCTCTGAAAGAATATCCAATATTGGATTTTGTCACTATTATATTAAAGTCACAAAATAGTAAAATAAAAGAACAAAAATGCATGTATTTATATAAGAAAATCAATCATCAGCTGGTTATGCTGTGCCTGCTGCTTTCTTTGTTCTTTGTCCAGCTAGCTTGATCTAGACAGAACACTGTGTGACGGCCCAACATAAAAATTGTGTTCCTATTGAAAAAACTTTTTCACGAGGTAAGGTTTGAACTCGGCATCCGTTAGTTCACAAGTCACACGCTTAGCACTCGCGGTCACGGCTGTCACTTCACTAATGACCTGATTTATAAAATCTTCACCCACTCCAAATCACCATATTTTCACAAAAAATACTTGCAGCATTAGGCAGGTTTAACTGTAGAGTAATTTACAAAGTAAGCAAAAGATTTGCATTTTGGTTTGGATCTTCCACTGGTGGAAATAATAATACCTTAATAACTCACCAACAAGGTGCCAACAAGTTTCATTGAAGTTTTATCGTTATGTGCGCCAACTGTTGGTTGCATTGCATGGTAGCTAATCGGGTCCAAAGGTGCTACTGCTATGGCATTTACTGCTTTACTCATACAAATGCGTGGACAACATGCGGTGGTATCTGTAGGCATCGCCTAATGCGTGAGGGAATCATCGACATTCGTTAGAAAGATTAACAGCCAATAAATGCCAGGAATCGTTGGCCAAATTGATGCCAATAAATTTTAATGGATTCAAGTGATGCCAACGCTAACTATAGTCTCTATCTAAGGTATATGTGTGCATGTAGCTGTGTGCCTGGGAACAAGGTCAATAAAAGTTTTCAAATCATTTTCGAAGTCAGCAACAATTCATCCATTGTTGGGTTACACAATACGGACAAGCAGCGTAAGGGTGGGTTAGAAAAGGCGGGCTATCCCATTAGTTAGTTGGGTTGAAAAGGTTAAACCATATAATTGTGCATTCCCAATGACCACAATGTCAATCAACACAACGGCACAACACATTCGAACGGCAGTAATAATCAGGACAGGTCAACAAACAATGCAAAGCCATCAGAAGCAGCATTGATAAAAGCAGTGGTCAGAATTTGTCCTCCTTTCGACTCACCAACCTCATATTAATTTGTCAAAGGAAAGTGAAAAGTGGCCAGGCTGTTAAGAGAAGTTGAGTTGGCATATATCTGTGTTTGGTTTATGGTTATGTTTGTCTTTGCAGACGAGATGAATAAATTTTGTTAGGTATGTAGAGGATATTTGAGCAGGATTGATTTGCATCAAGGCCATGTTTTGGAGAACAAATAATTTTGGTTTACTTATTATTTGCCAAAGTGGACTTTGATGTGAGTGAATTTTTGGGACTGAAGGTATTTTTCGTAAAGCAAGTAACGCCACGCCGATGGCTCAATTTATGAGTGAATTTGGGATGGAATTTTTGCTTCTATGTGAATGATAGTTTTTAAATTGAAATTTGACATATTTTTGCAAACAAAACAATTTATTGAAAAACTAATTCTATTATCTTTCAATCTATCTATGCCACTTAGTTCTACATTGCATACCCTGTTAGAGCATCCTTTTTCTTGTAGTAGTTTCTGAAAACAATAACAAAACAAAAGACGCCTTCAAAAACACACCCAAAGACATTCTTCCCAATTATGACCCATACAAACCTGAACTCTTCTTTCCTTTCTTCAAACAATAGTAAATTTAAATACGAACAATAGTCTGTAGATTACATCTATGCCTCTGACATTTATTCAATGTTTGTCATTTTTAAGAGGCTTTAAATCATTTAATTGATAACAACTAGAGCACTGTGAATTCGCCTGAGTAGCTTACCATGTCAGCTATTTGGAATTTATTCAAATGTTCGGCATATCTTCAAAAATATTTGCACAGCAGGTGCGAATACGTTGCTAAAGGATTGTCCCAAGAAATTATTACAACACTTTGGCAAAAGCCAATTTGCCTACAACAACACTTAGATAACAACATGATCTCGGCATTATATTTAACTGACCCTAATTCTTAAACATGCTCGTGCTTATATCTAGATATGTCAGAATACAACATTAACATGAAATTTTAAGGCTTTGTTTCTGGCAATTTAAATATTTTTCATATTAACATAATCGCCTCTACTAATAAAAGCTCAGTTTTAGATTCAAGTTGGATGGCCTCTTGGATGGCCACAACATTAATTTAGCGCGTTAAGCAAGGCAAGTCACATTGAAAAACAGCGTGCTAGTCCGTCTCTACATTCGTGCTGGGTGCAGCTCCAGCTATGGACACTCATCTAATCTAGGGTGGTCCTTAGGTGCCGCTTCACGGCATGCTCTGTGCCTTCGTGTAGATTAGCTGTTAACATTTGGCTGCAACAGCTAAATGAGCGGAGTAGCGCTTTTTTTAAGCCTTTTAAGCTTATTATGGCCAACAAGCGCTGGAGTGTTAACATGTGCTGCTATTTTATTTATTTTTAGTTCTTTTGGTGCATGCAAGTGGAATAATATTAAGTATGAATTAAGGTAGATTTTATTTAGCAAACATTGTGTAACAGTAGTAAAATTTTAAATACATGAAAACTTAACTTCATTTTCTGAAGAGTTTTGTTTTGTTAAAATGGTTCGCTTGCTATTCAAAGAATAAAAGTGTTGGTCTCTTGAAAAAAATCTGTGCTTGTAATAAACTCGACTTAATTCTGTTGTCCCTCGAGAAAGCTACACATGTTGCCTTTAGGGTCCCGTGGTCGTTTAATATGGGTAGGCAGCAATTCTCTGTAGTGGATTAAGGATCTATCTCGCTTAAGGATAATCTGTAATAACTGTTACCGACAGAACAATTGGCAACCATAAGAATAAATCCTAAATGCTAACATAAAAGCTACATAAAAGGGAATGAAAAGGCTAGATCGAAATCGTCTCAAATCAACTGGATGGTGTACACTAAAAACGGCATACTAGCAACCGTTAATTTGATGGCGAAATCTGAGCTTCGCGCCCCTTTGGCTTTTATGCGATTGTTGTACGTTGTATATAACGTACAGTCAACTGTAATATTTGAAAGAATTAAGCCTACTGATGGTTTCTGATTAGTGTGGGCTTTAACCTAGAAAGTCAACCATCGACCATATATTTACACTCTGGCAAATCTTGGAATAGAACTTAGAAATACGAACAACCATCATATTTTTGTCTATTACAAAGCTATGTTTGACAGTCTAATAAGGAATTGCTCATATTTCTCCATCTGAATTTGGTATTCCTAGAAAGCTAATACGTCTCAGCACGATTACACCGAGCAATACCAGCAGTGGAGATTAAATTGGAAAGGACTTATCCCACCACGCCTCCCTACCATACAACCACAATTATGAAAACTCTATAAAGAGGCTAATATTTAAGCTACATAATATTTGGGTATTTTTGTGATTTTGTAATACCTATTTAGGATATTAATTGTTTGTGTATTAGAGTGTATCGACTTGTATGGGAAAAATCTGACCCCCAATTCCGGTACCAAAATTCAATAGTACATGAAAAATCCTGTCGATTGGTATACTTTTCTTTTATTTGAACTAATTTTGGCGTCCCCCGAAATGCATTTTTGTGCATTTTTTAACAACTTTTGTACTGGAGACCCATTAATGGTTGGTTTAAAAGGAAAATCAAGCTTATCAATTAATTCCTTTCATATAAAGACACAGATATGCAAATTTTCATCCCTGTTGACAGTTCTTTTCAACGGTAATCTACTTCTTATTTAATATTTGATATGTTTTTATTTATTGTATAAAAGTATTTTTAAACTTTGGTTTTGTTTTTTTGATTGCTTAATACAAAAGAAACGTTTTCTTTTAAACTATTACAGTTAACCAAATAATAACAACAATTTTTTTTTAAATCCTGTAAAGGACTAAAAATACATTTTTGTTTCGAATTTCGGCCTTTTTGAACGGCCCTCCAACATAGAAAACATTATTCGTTTTCTTCGTTCTGCAGAAGCAGCAGCCACTGTCGTCTCTGTGACGAGCTTAATATGCTATAACTTGCTAAAAGTTAAAAATAATACTTTCATACAACAAATAAAAACATATCAAATATTAAATAACAAGTAGATTACCGTTGAAAAAAACTGTTCTATCTCGTCAGAGCATTTGTCAACAGGGATGAAAATTTGCATATCTGTGTCTTTATATGAAAGGAATTAATTGATAAGCTTGATTTTCTTTTTAAATCAACCATTAATGGGTCTCCAGTACAAAAGTTGTAAAAAAATGCACAAAAATGCATTTCGGGGGACGCCAAAATTAGTTCAAATAAAAAAAAAGTATACCAATCGACAGGATTTTTCATGTACTATTGAATTTTGGTACCGGAATTGGGGGTCAAATTTTCGATACACTCTATTGTGTATTTGATATGGGCGTCATCTATCCACTAACATACCCACCTCTCATATCACCATTAACAGTGAAACTCTATAGAGGGGCTTATATTTAAGCTACAAAACTCAAATTTGGTATTTTTGTATTTTATATCAAAACTGAAGCGTCTTGGAAAAATTGGCGTCATCGACCCACGAACATGCCAACCTCCCATACAACCCCAAAATTGATGTTTATTAACAGGCTTATCTTTAAGCTGCAGGACAACAATTTGATATGTATGTATGTATTTTAGACGTCATCAAAATAGTAAAACCACTGAGCATATAATAGATAGAGGACTCAAATCGCATAAAAACATGCTTCTATCGAAATTGTATGCAATGGCTCCAGGGTACACTGAATAAGGTAGCCGCAACACGGAGAGCGCGACTGCCGCAAATGTCAAAGCGAACTGCTTTAGCTGTTGTTGTTGTTGTTCTTTTTTTCGACAGCTAGTTGATTTTGACACTTTCGGATAAGCGAAAGAGAGCACAGTCAGTTTTGAGGCAACCTTGTTATTCAACCATGTATGCAATGCATGATATAAGGAAAGGAGGTAGCCGTGACAGTTCTTTTCGCTGCCTTCAGCGATGGGCATCTGTCAAAAACAGCTGATCAATTTTTGCAACGAAGAGAGAGAATGAATAAACAGAATGAAAATTGTGCAAATCATGGCGGACAGTAATGAAATAACACAATACTTTGTTTCATTCCGATATGACATGTTTATTTATTTATAAAAATTCACAATTCAACTTATTAAATCACAATCTGTTGATTAGAGCACAATGTTTAATTTGTAATTTGTTCTTTTCGATTTCACTTCTTGCTTCGTTGACCAGCGCTAAAATAGCAACGTTGCTGGAGCTGTCAAAAATTTTAGCAACGAATGGAGGGGAAATTCAGAGGCTGAAATGATGTATTAAAAACGATTAATTAACGCTAATAATGATCATAAGTAGAGGATTTGGAACAGATTTCATCTTTTATTGCCCAAACTGTGAATAAATTCCAAAATCTAAGTAAGCCATTTCAAAATAAATAATTTCTGTGATATTTTTCTATGACTATCTCTTGTGGAAACTTTCTTGAGAGTATACATTATATTTAAAATTTGGTTACTTACCAGCATTGTGCAGTCCTGGTTGACAATATTATTTTTATTTTTTTAAATAGTTTTTAATTTATTGAAATGAAAAATCACAGCTAGCTATAAAAAATATTTTTTTTAAAAATTTTTGTGTATAAAAATAAATACATTTAAATAAATACTTACTACATATAACTACATCGTGTAGTATTAATTATTTAAGTGTATAATGCAGTAAAAAGTTATCGAATAACTACAAGTGTGTTTGAAAATAAATAAAACTACATGTTTTGGGAAACAAATACACATTGTGTAGTATATTCTACTACAGTATTTTTTTGAGTGTACATTAAAGAAAGAAAGGAGTGTACATTATGGCTTCACTAGTACGTAGTGGAGAGGATTAGAGTCTATAGTGGCCAAACCTTCGATGGTGCGTAAACCAAGAGTAAACCATATTTTTAAGAAAATTTTTCCTGTCAGCAATGTGATTGCCATTTCAAAGAAATATTTAGTATAGAAATTATAGATGGAAATGACTTCATCATAAGATTTTGGACATGATTAGGATCGATAGTGGCCAAACCTTCGATGGTGCGTCAAGTCAGAGTATGCCATCCTTTTACAAAATATTTTCCAGTCATAACGTTGCGACTGTCACTTCTGGGAAACATTTGGTGTAGAAGTTCCAGTCAAAATATTAAATTCAGCATTAGGTTCTGGACAGGATTAGGACCGATAGTGGCCGAACCTTCGATGGTGCGTCAAATTGAAGCATGCCATCCTTTTACAAATTATTTTCCCGTCATAACGCTGTGACTTTCATTTCTGGGAAATATTTAGTATAGAAGTTATAGAAGGAAATGGCTTCATCATTAGGTAAAAATGGCCAAAAAAGTGTTTCGTTCATAGCTTTCGTTCAAAATATATTCTGGTAGGAGCACATATACCAAAAAATCGAGAAAAATCATAGAATTTGTTTGGCATACTTCGATTTGACGCACCATCGAAAGTTTGGTCCTAATCCTGTCCAGAACCTAATGATGAAGTCATTTCCTTCTATAACTTCTATAATAAATGTTTCTTTGAAATGGCAATCACATTGCTATGACAGGAAAAATTTTCTTAAGAATATGGTTTACTCTTGGTTTTCATACCATCGAAGGTTTGGCCACTATAGACACTAATCCTCTCCACTGCGTACTAGTGAAGCCATAATCCTTTCTTTAATGTTCTGTAAAGAAAGATTATACAAGAGATAGTTATAGAAAAATATCACAGAAATTATTTATTTTGAAATGGCTTACTTAGATTTTGGAATTTATTTACAGTTTGGGCAATAAACGATGAAATCTGTTCCAAATCCTCTACTAATGATCATTATTAGCGTTAATTAATCGTTTTTAATACATCATTTCAGCCTCTGAATTTCCCCTCCATTCGTTGCCAACATTTTTGACAGCTCCAGCAACGTTGCTATTTTAGCGCTGGTGCTTCGTTGCATGAACAGCTGACTTTTTGACAGTAGCCAATCGACTCTCGTGAGAAAAAAGGCAGTTGTCAAGGCTACCTTCTCTTCATTATATCATGTATGCAATGGCTCCCACACTCTCATTTACGCTCCCATCGTGCATGCGTTCAAACGAACGTAACTTCGTGTTTCCATTGCCGCAGCTACCACATTGTCGTGAACTTTCAAATGATCGTCAGTTTGTGTGTTGTTGTGGCTACCAGTGCTACGACGTATGCGCTTAGTTGTTGCTAGCATCGTTTATTTTTGTTTTGCCTGTCCCTTTCCCTTGCTGCAGCTACCTCGATGGCTACCATATATTTTGTTATTGTAGAGTTGTTGTACATGAAACCGGTTATTGTTGTTGCTGCTAAACGAAAATCAATGGATAATGAATGAAGCTCAAGTTTCTGAATTTTGCGATTTCAGCATTTTTTCGTTTTTGTGATTATGATTTTTTTAATTGTAATTTTTAAATTTATATTTAAATTAAATTGAATTAAATTAAATTAAATTAATTAAATTAAATTAAATTCAATGAAATTAAATTAAATTGAATAAAATTTAATAAAATGAAATTAAATTAAATTTAATAAAATTAAATTGCATTAATTTAAATTGAATAAAATTGCATTTAATTAAATTTAATAAAATTAATTTAATTACATTAAATGACATTATCTTTTCGTTATTTTCATTTAATTGAATTAAATTGCATTAAATTGCATTAATTTAAATTACATTAAAATGCATTTAATTAAATAAATTAAATAAAATTAAATTAACTTTAATCAAATTAAAATAAATTAAATAAAATGAAATAAGTTTAAATAAATGAAATGAAATTAAATAAAATTAAATAAAATTAAATAAAATTAAATAAAATTAAATAAAATTAAATTAAATTAAATGAAATTAAATTAAATGAAATAAATTTAATTAAACTTAAAAATTAAATTAAAATAAATTAAATTAAATTAATAAAATTAATTAAATAAATTTTATTTAAAATTAAAATTTAAATTAAATTAAATTAAATTAAATAAAATTAAATTAAATTCAATTAAATTCAATAAAATTCAATTAAATTCCATTAAATTCAATTAAATTCAATTAAATTCAATTAAATTAAATTAATCAAATTGAATTTGATTCAATTGATTGAAAATTAAAATTTAAATTAAATTAAATTAAGTTAAATAAAATTAAATTCAATTAAATTCAATTAAATTCAATTAAATTCAATTAAATTCAATTAAATTCAATTAAATTCAAATAAATTCAATTAAATTCAATTAAATTCAATTAAATTCAATTAAATTCAATTAAATTCAATTAAATTCAATTAAATTCAATTAAATTCAATTAAATTCCATTAAATTCAATTAAATTCCATTAAATTCAATTAAATTCAATTAAATTCCATTAAATTCAATTAAAATCCATTAAATTCAATTAAATTCCATTAAATTCAATTAAATTCCATTAAATTCAATTAAATTCATTTGAATTAAATTAAATTTAATTATGTTAAATTTATTTAATTAATTTAGTTTAATTTAATTTAATTTAATTTAATTTAATTACATTCAATTTTATTCAATTTGATTAATTTAATTTAATTGAATTTAATTTAAATTAATTTAATTTAATATAATTGTATTTAATTTAATATAATTTAATTTAATTTAATTTAATTTAATTTAATTCAATTTTATGTAATTGAATTTAATTGAATATAATTTTATTTATTTGAATTTAATTTAATTAAATTAAATTCGATTAAATTCAATTAAATTCAACTAAATTCAATTAAATTCAATTTAATTTAATTTAATTCAATTGAATTTAATTGAATTTAATTGAATTTAATTAAATTTAATGGAATTTAATTGAATTTAAATTGAATTTTATTTAATTTAAATTTAATTTAATTTTATTTAATTTTACATAATTTCATTTCATTTTATTTAAACTTATTTCATTTTATTTAATTTGAGTTTATTCATTTTAATTTGATTTAAGTTAATTTAATTTAATTTAATTAATTTAATTAAATGCATTTTAATGTAATTTAAATTAATGCAATTTAATTTAATTAAATGAAAATAAAGAAAAGATAATGTCATTTAATGTAATTAAATGTTATTTAATGTTTTTAATCTAATTTTATTTAATTTAATTAAATGCAATTTTATTTAATTTAAATTAATGCAATTTAATTTTATTAAATTTAATTTAATTTCATTTTATTAAATTTTATTCAATTTAATTTAATTTCATTGAATTTAATTCAATTTAATTAATTTAATTTAATTTAATTCAATTTAATTTAAATATAAATTTAAAAATTACAATTAAAAAAATCATAATCACAAAAACGAAAAAATGCTGAAATCGCAAAATTCAGAAACTTGAGCTTCATTCATTATCCATTGATTTTCGTTTAGCAGCAACAGCAATAACCGGTTTCATGTACAACAACTCTACAATAACAAAACATATGGTAGCCATCGAGGTAGCTGCAGCAAGGGAAAGGGACAGGCAAAACAAAAATAAACGATGCTAGCAACAACTAAGCGCATACGTCGTAGCACTGGTAGCCACAACAACACACAAACTGACGATCATTTGAAAGTTCACGACAATGTGGTAGCTGCGGCAATGGAAACACGAAGTTACGTTCGTTTGAATGGGTCTTGCAGTGAACGCAGATAAGAAGAAGTAAATTGTGTCAACAAACAAACAGTCCTAGAGTCTTGGCAATCAAGTGACTGCTAAAGGAGCACCTTTACCTAGCTTCCAGCATTAACTCCTGCAAGGATATCTTGATTGAGATTATACGAAGGAGAAATCTCGTTATAGGTGTTACTTTGGGCTCAGGGGCAATACAGAAAGAAAACCATCTCCCAACGAAGAAAGAGAGGGCTCTGAAAACGTTCAA
This sequence comes from Tetanocera ferruginea, assembly GCA_958299015.1. Classification (NCBI taxonomy): domain Eukaryota; kingdom Metazoa; phylum Arthropoda; class Insecta; order Diptera; family Sciomyzidae; genus Tetanocera; species Tetanocera ferruginea. The sequence goes on from OY282641.1 coordinate 107,273,921, forward strand.
GAGGAAAATCCTTCATAAAAGCTATGATCTAATAAACCTCAATGGCGAGTTTATTTATTTATTTATATATTTATTTATTTATTTATTTATTTATTTATTTATTTATCTATGTCTATGGTAACAAACTTTACAGTCTAGTATGAAATAAAATTTATTAGCAATACTAAAATAGCTAAAATAAATACATTACAATCGGAAAACTCATTCATGAAAGCTATAAGAGATTAAGTACTAAAATATAAATGTTTCATTCAGCAAAGCCTTAAAGCAATCTCTAAATATAGAAAAATCAATATTAAGTATTCTGGAAAGTGAATTAAAATCATTCATAGTTCTTGAAAATGGCTCATTCAATGCATAATTACTACTATGAAATGGAATAACAAAGATATTATGTTGACGTAATTGACGAGAGGGAAAAAAGAAATTAATGTGTCTTAGTAGAGTTGGACAATCAATAACACCTGAAATAATGTCAGACAAAATCATCAAAGAACGAATTCTTCTTCTAGTCTAGAGAGATTGGAGACGTATAAACAAACATCGCGTGTTATAAGAAGGAAGCGGATCAACAAAATTTAAAGATCTAAGTGAGAACTTTAGAAACTTCTTTTGTACTTTTTTCAAGTTGAGCAGCATGTCTGGAATAAAACGGGTTCCAGATAAACGATTCATATTCTAATTTGGAGCGTATAAATGTAGTATAAAGTAGTTTATGAGTTTACGGATCTGAAAATTCAGAAGTATTACGGCGAAAAAAGGCAAGCAGGGAATATGCTTTCGGTATTATGTAATTTATGTGTGAGATGAAAGTGAATTTTGAGTCAAAAATTACACCCAAGTCCAGAATTTCACCAACAGTTTTTAATTGACAGCTGTTCAGATGATAAGTTGAAACAACTATATTTCTAGATTTGGCAAAAGTAGCATGAAAGCATTTCGAAATGTTTAACGGAAGTTTATTTGTTGCACTCCAGGATAATAAAATATTTAACTCAGCTTGAAGGTTATAAATAGCTGAGAGATTGTTTATTCTCGAGAATATTTGAAGGTCATCCGCATACAGTAAGAAACTAGATTTTTTGAAGCAGTAAGAGATATAATTTATAAATAAAATGAAAAGCAGGGGACCCAGGATAGTACATTGCGGAACACCAGAAGTTGCTATAAAAGAGTATGAGCTTATATTGTTAACAAAAATAACAAAGTCTATTACTCAGATATGATTCTATCCATTTTAAAAAACTAGAATGGAACCCAATATTTAAAAGTTTATTTATGAAAGTTTTGTGAGATACTTTATCGAACGCCTTAGAAAAACCTGTATACATGACGTCTACTTGACTGCCACATTCAAAAGGCAATATACAGTACTCTGTAAATAGGTCAAGATTTGTAACCGTAGACCGGCCAGTAACAAAACCATGCTGGTTTGGAATTATAATGCGCTTTAAAAAAAAATATAATTTTTCTTTAATTATCTTTCAAAAAGTTTAGAAACCGTTGTCAACTTTGAGATTGGTCTGTAATTTGTGAAATTATTCTTAGCACCACATTTAAAAACTGGAGTGATATTTGCAATTTTCCAGAGGAGAGAGATTTATTAAAAATGTCTTAAAGAAATTCCATTAAAAACATCATTTAAATTCAATTTTAGGTCTCCTAAGCTAAAACTTGATTGGTAGTTAGTTAAATATTGAGCAATATTGAAACCCAAATCAGATGCATAGTTTAATTCAAAGTATTCAGCAAATAAGTTTGCAGAATCCAAAGTTGAGTTGGATACTTTATTTCCATAAATCATGGTGGTTGGTATATAAGAGGATGATTTTCGCAATTTAATAAAATTCCAAAATGCATTCGGGTTCGATTTAAAATTACTTTCAGAACGTAAAATATATTGCTTATACAAAAATTTATTAAGGCCCGTTAACTGATCTCCGAAGTTTAAATTCCTTGACCTCAGATTTCGTAAACAGAGTCTAAATTTTAAACTCAGTTCAAATTATTTTCGTAACTTATCTCATTTTTATCGGCAGTTTACTTAAACTCTGTTTAAAAATTTAAACTGAGATTAAAAAACATATTTGAAAACATAAACATGACGTAGAACATCAAAATATTTCAAAAATTTTTGATAAAATAATGCAAATTGTCAGGTTCACTGGAATATTTTTTTTTTCAAAACTTAAAATATTTTTTTTTGTTTTATTGTTTTGAATTTTTTGAAGTAAGATTTTTTATTTTTTGTTTATTACATGATTGAATAATTATACGGTTATTCGTATTTTTTGATGTATGCTTATTTTTTGTAAACAAAGAAATTTTGACAATCTGCCAACAGTGTTTTGTGATGCTGAGGAAAAAAACTTACTTTTCAGTGTTTCATTGTGTAGTTTTCGTGTGTGAAAAATTGTTCAATGATTTCTTCTCAAGTTAACCAGGTAAAAAATCTATGTAGGTGTTGTATCAAGTGTATGCTTCACATTAATCTAAATTTAAAAGTTCGTGTGCAAATTTTAAATAAACATTAATTTTGTGTGTTGCTGTCTTAAACAAGGTGCCAATAAATTCATACAGAATTGATTGAAATGCGATATTCACGTTCGTTTTTTCCTTTTTCAGTGAATTTAAGAAATTCGAATTCAAATAAATATGAAGAATTTATTCGAGAGATACCGGTTGGAGAGAGTATGCCAAAATTGGAACTAGCGTATGAATCATTTAAGGCGTAGGCGGCGTCAACATTTACATGAAATAATCTTTTAACATTGAATTATATAGATCGTTATAGTGACTCAAATAAAGATTTCATACATTTCTCTAGATTTTATGTGTTTTTTTTTTTAATCAAATCCGAAGGCTCTTAAAAAATCATCCTTTATAAAAATGATATTTAGAGCATTGGCTAGTTTAGCTTCTTTATATAATTTTTATGACTAATATTATGCATAAGTTAATTTTTTTTTAACATTTTTTAACCAATTGCAATTAATTTTAGTACCCTCTAATATATTAATGCTTAAAAAAACTGAGCATTAAAAGTAGCAATAAAAATTAATTGTAGTCAATTTAGTATCAAATAATATGATATTTAGGCAACCATAAGCATTTTTCGACACAATGACATTGCTCTCATGTTCTCATTCTGCTCTCATTTTAAAATAAGCATACCAAATAAAGAAGACGTCAAAAATACGAATAACCTTTTTTTCATTGAATCATGGTTTATTATTGAGAATATTTCCAATGTTCTCAGAGAATTTTTGACAAAGTAAGTGCAGGATAAAAGAGGTTGGCGCAAATTCTTAGAAGAGGCCACTGTTAGAAGACTTACTGTTGTAAGCGCCAGCTAAGTAAATATGTAGCTAAGGGAATCGAAAAGCTTGCATGCAGTACAGTCTCTCCTTATCTAAAAACAGTACAAAACCTACTGAATATAGCCAAAACCCCTGCTCAATATAAACTTTCTTTGCTGGCGGAAGATGTTGTTGCGAATCAGCTTAGAGCTTTGGATGAATATGCCTTATTATTTGCATTCAAAGTTTTGCAAAGAATTCTATTTTCACTTCTAAGATATTTGAAGTTGAGAAAATATATTAAGGGTATTCATGCAACTGGGCAAAACCCTTATAAGCGGTATAAACCGTATAAGTTTATTCTCCTTATAAATGAACTGTCAAGGTTTGTATGAAGAAGCTTTTGCACAAACCATATATCTTTGCTCAACGATTTAGCTGGACAAACGAACAGGCAAACTTATAACATCAATCAGCTGATTTATTTTACTAAAGCAAAAGAAAAAATTAGAAGCAGGAGAAGATATAGTCAAAATTGTAAAACTAATTAAATAAAATGGAAGAGGTAAGAATGGAAATTTTGTGAATTGAAGGAATAAAAAAATATTAAATTTGCAGAAAGCAAACCCTAAACTTGCAAACAACTGATATATGATGCAAATGCTCAATCGACTTTTAAGGGATGCTCATGCAACCTGCCTGATAAAAATAACTAATTGCCCAAATTATATTCTTGCCTCTTTGCATGAATACCCTTATTGTTCAAAATGAAAAAAGCAGAAAAAGAATGAAAAAGGATATTTTTGTATATTTTATAAGATGAAAATGCTTGACAAAAGTAGTATAAATCATGCTTTTGAATTGAAGGGCTTATTGTAAAAACATGATATGCCACATAAAAAACATTTCGAAATAATCGACCTCAAAGTTTTTAAAAAATATATATTTGTATGAAATCTTTAAAATGCTTAAAAGAACTATTACGTATACGGCCAAAATTGATCGGGTAATGGTCGCAATATTTACAGTGGATATTGATAATTCATCAAGGAACGTAATTAACATAAAATATGAACTTTTAAAACAGTGTGACATATTATGTTTTTGCAATAAGCCCTTCAATTGTTAATTTCAAAAAGTTTATTTAGAAAAAAATCCTTAGAGATTTTGAGCAAAAGTTATAAGAAACTTTCTTGATTGTGTACGTCAAACGTTTGAGTAAACAAATATGTATCTACATTAATATCGGTGCATTTTTTTTCCATATTCACAAAAAATGCTGGAGCTCCAGTTAAAAATGACGCCCGATAAGTATCAAAGATGATAACTTGTAAAAGTGGTTATTTCGCTATAAGAATATGTAATTTATGTTTATGTTATTGAAAAACTCTAATGGTCCTTGAAGAATCCTGATGCCTGATTGATGGTAGGGAATTTTCAGATGAGTATCATTTCAATACATCATGAATTGTTTCATGATACTATCATTTCTAATGGTTTGCGTAGGTTTAATGCTTGGTTTAATCTGCTTCTTCTTCTAATATATAAAATCAAATGTTTGTCCTTCTGTCTGTCTGTCTGTTCCGTATAGGCTCGTGCACCGTTTATCCGATTGGGCTGAAATTTGGACACCGAGTACGTTTCATAGAGAGGAAGATCATAGGTAAAAAATTGGGCGGGGGCGTGGCACTCTATAAAAACTCCTAAACACCTGATCTGATTTCAATGAAATTTGATATGAAGGTTAAACTACGCCCAAGATATAACAAAAGCTATAAAAATTCCACAGACTTCCGCAAGAGGGCGCTTTAATTAGTGCATTTTTAAGACTCAATAACTCCTAAACGCCTGGACTGATTTCAATGAAATTTTGTATGAACGTTCAACTGCACCCAAGACAAAGCATAAAATATAAAAAATTTCAAAGACTTCCGCAACAATCCAAAAATTTAATCGATCCCAAAAGGATTTTTTAAAATTAGAATTTGTTTTTTTAGATAAAAATGCATATTAAATGCATGCTAAGTAAAACTTTAAACGCTTTTTTTTCGAAATGATTTTTTTCAAACTGAGTGACCATTGCCTTCAGAAACTAGACGTCAAATCTAGACGTTGAAGATGTAATTTTTGTAATCATGTCCGGCAGGTACTGCTTTACGGAATTTAGACTAAACACCTACGACGAAGGGAGAGGACAAAACCCCAAAAAACGATCATTTAAAAAATTTAGAAATTTAATTGATAATTTAAAAAATTTTAAAATTAGAGCAGTTTTAAAAATCGTCCTTTTTCTGTGCTTGAGGCACAACCCCGAGTAACACCTAGTAACACCCGATAGTCTAAAAATATAATTTTCGCTTTCTAATTAATTTGGGTTTAACTTGGAATTAATTTTTAAAGCAAGTATGCACTGCAATATGCACTTACTTTTCCACCGATACCATAAATAAGCTTATGGAACAGTAAAATAAAAATGGTTGTTTTGAAATACACCAATACCTCGCTTTGCGTCTTTTCGTTTTGAGTTTTTTTTAAGTTGCGTCGCTGCTGAATTAGTACTAATTTTCACAGTGCGTCGTTAGATTTTCGAATTTGCGTTGTTTTGGGTTTGAGTCTTTAAAATTTTTTTTTTTTTTAAAAGATGGCACGACTTTTGTTTCTCATTGCGTCATGCCATCAAATCTCGGGGATTCCCTTCCTTACTAAAAATCAACGCAATTTTAAAACAGTTTTATTTTCACCTTGTTTTGCTAATTGTAGAAAAAAAAAAACAACAATTAGTGTGTTGTGCTTTTTTTTAAAAGAGAATAATAAATTTTTATGGGTTGTTTCTGTTGACCGTGGCATGCAGGTTAAGTGTGTGGCTTAGCATGCTCGGAGCCCGGGTTCGATCCCCAGCCGTGGCGAAAAGTTTTTCAATCACCAACCTCTCCTGCACCACCTCTCTGCACACAATGGCAAACCTCAGAGAGTAAATAATGCCATGTAAAGCTTCTTGAGAACATGAGCCGTTCGTAGTCGGCATAAAACATGTAGGTCCAGTTCTCGGTCAATTGTGTGCAAACATTTAATAACACACACAACACAATTGATCATAAGAAGCTCGGTCAAAGTCCTTTCAAGGGCTGAAATGGCCAATTTTGTTTTTTTTTTTTTGTTGTTTCTGGTTACAAAAACGGTAAATGTTTTCCAATTTATTATTGGCAGAGTTATTATTTTTATACTTGTAATTTTTTTAGCCAAATGAATGGAAAGGGCGCTGCCGGTAGAATAACCAAAAATAAAAAAAATATGTGTGTGGCTGCCACGCACGGTATAAGTCAAACTTTAACCCAAAAATGTAGAGTGTTTTTAATTTAGTCTTACTAAAAAAGTCTCATTTCATATAAAGCCATGAGCAGATCAAGTTTATTTTATAAGAGCGAAAGTGCTGATTTTCAAGGTCATGCGTCATCAAAGAAAGCAAATAGTAGGGTAAGACTTCCCATTTCAGCGTTTCAAGGTATGTTTTGACCGGCTGCGTAACATGTGGCTGAGCGTTGTCATGTTGCAAAATTACCTTGTTGTGCCTTTGATCGCACTCTGGACGTTTTTGCTTCAATGATCGGTTCAAACGCATCAATTGAGTTCGGTAGAGTTGCTCTGTGATAGTTTCACCTAGTTGTAGCAGCCTAAAGTACATCACGGCCTCACCAAATACAGAGACCAAACATAGATAAGGACCTTGTCACTGTGAATATTGGACTTTGGCGTCAAGTTTTAATGACCACCTGCGAATGACCTCAGAAAATCCCATTGCATCCGATTGGCGAAGGAATCATCCATTTGGTCAAAATCATCCATGGAATCCATAAAAGTATGACCTCAGATAATCCCATTGTATCCGATTGGTCATAGAAACATACATTTTTGTCCAAATGATCCATGGAATCCATGAAATTGCCAATGATTCGTCTGTAATTTCAGATAATTCCATTGCATCCGATTGGCCATAGAATCATCCATATACATCTGACCAACTACTCCTTGGAATCCATAAAAGTGCAAATGACCCTCTTGTGACCTCAGATATTCTTATTGCATCCGATTGTTCATTGAATCATACAGATTGAAAATTCCAGCGTAATGTGTCATGATTGGAAATTTAAGAAATCTTGTTGAAAATTCCATCTTCAAAAAGTACGGTGTAAAACTTTATTGATTAATTCATCTGTTAGTTCGGACTCAAACCATTGTTTGATAATTTTTTCCTTCCGAACACCTTATGAATTCTAATTTATAAGGTTTTGCGAACACCTAGTTTCAACTTAATTCACCTAATTGGCCTAAATTCACCTCAAATCGCCGCAGTTTCATTCGTTTCATCGGTTTTACTACCAGTTTTGTTCGCCGTATGTTGTATACGTGGCTAAAGAAGTTTCACTTCAAAAAACTATCAGCTTGGAGACAAAATTAGATATTCTGCAACGATTTGATAAGGGAGAAAGGCTGTGGAAATAGCCTTAAAAGATAGATAAATTGCTTTTTTTTTTTTTTTTGTTTTTTTTGTATGTATGTTATAAAATTTTATATTATTTTTGTTTTTTTTTTAAATTATTTTGTTCAATTTTCTTTTTAAAAACTAGTAGTTTCTTAACCCTGGAACCTATCTTCAATTTTTACATGGTTTGTCATAGAAAATCATAATAAACTTTGCGTCGTGTTATTTTGGAACGGTATTTGGAATGTATTTTCTTCATATCATATCTTTTTTATATAAAGATTAATTTCTTCGTGTGGATACGACCGTACTTTATTTTAAAGTTCATTCAATGTTCGCCACAAGAAGGAAATTGTTTCAGTGGGGCCTAAGTTGGGTTTAAGAACTGTTCGTACGAAATTTGGTCCCGATTGGACCACGGTTAATGGGCTTTGCGACTTCTTGAAAACCTGCTATAAAAAATTATTTTTATATACTTAAAAAATTCTTATTAAAAACTCAAAACGCAATACCAAAGTCAATCCCTCAATATAGTTGTGATTTATTTTTTATGGTTTAAATGAGCCATTTTTTATGCTTTTACAGCATATTTATTTTAAATACTTTCACTCAAATAACTTGGGACTGGCAATTTAAACATTACAAATTTTGAGGGATTCCGTAAGTAAGTTATTTAGAGTTGGCTCATTCCATAGAAACGGGTGTTATGTTTTGAAATCTTAATCGTGTTGAAAATGTTATTAACCGGTTAAAATTTAAGCAATTTGCTATAAGGTCCACTATTAGATGTCCCAACGTCTCAAAATGCTAAAACATAATGCAATTATTTATACCAGTTTAATAGTTACATTCATTTAAACACCTGAGACGGGTGTTACAAGCACAAGTTTAAAAACTAAAAATTCAGAGTTCAACATTGACTTTAGTCCATCTGCCACACTGAAACCACTCTTGACTTACATATATGGGTCAAGTATAGGTACATATCAAATTTAATATATTTTTTGTTGAATACTAGTGAACAAATTTTGGGTGTGACATAAGATCGTCTTGGGTTTGACGAGTGCGATTTATATGGGAATTATATATAACTGACTCGACACCAACACAACCTTCTATAGAACAAGACAACGTTGACGACATGAACACGGAGGCTCCTCCTCCTTTTCTTTCTTCTTCGGCAGATTTGTCTATGTATGCTCCTTTTCCATTATCAGCTCCACCTCTCGCTTTGCCTGAAATATCGTATGCACAAGCTGCTTCTCTTGCTCCTACTGTTGCTGATGTCCAACAAATTGCAATTACTTCTGACATTTCTGTTCCTAAACCTTTGATTGATATTCCTCCAACTAAAACAAATTTTGTTTCGCGCTTAGCATCTGATACAACAGATAATGATATAGATTTTTTCATTAAATCAAAGTTGAAATGTTCATCGACTCTTTCTTTTTCTATTCATAAATTCAAATACGTTAACGCACGTCCGACTACTTCCTTTAGATTGACAGTTCCAGAAAATTTATATAATACTATTGTTGATGTAAGTTTCTGGCCGCGAAATACAATTGTACGCGAATTCGAATTCAAAAATAATCCGCGATTATTAAATGTAGTACACTTGCCTCGCCCGCGAAATAGCCCGCAATCTCATCCAACTACTTAATGGTTAAAATAACCATCACATATTTTTGACACTAGCCTTAATCCAGATATTTATAACTAACAATTAAAAAAAAAACAAGTAAAGAAAGTCTAAAGTCGGGCTAGGCCGACTATGAAATACCCTAAACCCAATTTTTAAAAACAAAAAAATTTTTATTGTAAATGGGCGTCTCCGTTGGCGGATTAAGCCTATATTTTATATGCATTTAAATGTTGATGAAAAATATACACATGGCTCATTCCATATAGACGAGTGTGACGTTTTGACTACTTTATTGTGCTGAAAATGGTATTAACCGGTGAAAATTTAGCAATTTACTATAGGGTATTTTAGAAGATGCCCCAAGGTTTCAAAATGCTAAAACATAATGCAATTCTTTTTACTAGTTTAATAGTTACATTCGCTTAAACACCTGGGACGGGTGTGACGAGCACAAGTTTAAAAACTAAAAGTTCTGAGTTTAACATTGAAATTCAGTCCATCTTCCACAATGAGACCATTTTTGACTTGCATATATTCAAATTTAATATATTTTCTGTTGAATACCAGTGAAAAATATTTTGGAAAAATGGCGATAACCATTCTTTTTTAAACTTTTAAATGAGAAGGGTGTGACCTAAGATTGTCTATGATGTGACGAGTGCGAATGATGTGGAAATTATATATAAGAACTTAATGGATAGAAGAACCATCACATATTTTTGACACTAAAATAAAAAAAAAATGTTTTTAATTAATGTATTAATTTAAAAAAAATATTTTTTGCATGAAATTTTGATCAAATTAATACCAGTACAAATAATTTCGATTTTTTTTAATATATTTAAAAATAACAATATTTTTTGAATATGAATATTCGATCAAATTAATACCTATGCAAATGATTTCGCTATACATGAATTTACAAAACTTGTTTTAATCAAAGAATTTATTCATATACTTGCAAAATTTCATTATTAGAAAAAATTTTGAAAACCGTTCCGGGTGTGACAAACTTCTTGTAACGGATATGAAGAATAAAAATAACTTATTGAATGAGAAAAGTTAACAAATTTGTTATCTTGTTAACAAATTGTTAACATTGTTATCTTTTTTAAGATGGCTGTTTTCAACGTTTTAAATCTAAACAAAATATTTTAAGTTTTTCTCAACTCGGAGTTTTTTTAGTTGAATTGTCAAAAAAACATAAAAAAGCATTAAAACTAAAAAAAATTTTGCAACAGGAGTAACTTAAGACTCCATTTTAATGCGAGAACCAAAAATTATTTCAATTGAAAGAATTTTAGGATTCATTTTTCCGGTCCTCATTTGCCAGTAGTGTATTCCAGTAGTGTATTCCAGCAACAATAGACATAGAGACAAATAATAAGAGGCTTAGATCATGGAGATGACAGTTAAGATAGGCGCAAGCAACAAGCAGTTGAAGCATGTCACTTTTAAAATCTGGCGATTTTTTGTTTTACACAGTGCTTTCCATACATAGAAATAAATAATAAGTATAGTTAGTAGAATTTTATAAAAACAATACGAATCGAATGTAACAATTTTGAAGTCACTCTAAAATACAGGCCCTAGTATAGTATTTAATGTATTTTTGTACAAATGAATATTATTCGTACATATTGTATGCTTACATAAAGTAATATTAGCTCACATAGTCACTTTAATTATTCAAAAACAAAACTAAATAAGAATCAGAAAAACACTGGACAGTTATAACTTGAAACTATCAAAATAATTTCATGTCTTTACATCAAAAAATGCTTATTTAATTAAAAATCTGCCAAATTTTCTAAGTAGAAAATATTCAACGCAACATAGACGCTAACACGCACACATGCCCACGCGTGAACAAACAAATCACGCTCTTGCAAACGTTGACTTTCAAACATATACACACACACATATAAGCACATGCACGCACGCACACATACTACACCGAAACTAAACAGAAATCCTTTTAGTGTAAATTAGCATCGAGAGCCTTGAAGCCATTTCAACATACGTTTAGTAACAACAACAAAAACAACGACAACAACGCACATTCATTCACATCGCCGACAACTGCATGCATTGCATAAGTTTAGGCGGCTAAAACGAACGACAGCAACATACGACAAAGTATGGCAGCGCTGCATGCCGCGACGTATGCAACGCCAGCACGTATTAGTGTTGCTTTAATTATTTGCTCCATATTTAATGTGAGCAGTCAGCGACGGAAACGGAAATCGGGACGGTACAGAGGAAGTGAGTTTTAAGCATTTTCTTCATTAGGTTTCACTTCGTACATAACCATAATATAAGCATGAATATTTCAGTGTAGTTACTTGTACTTCAATACATGTGTGTGTCTGTTGACGCGTTTGAGTGGGATTGTATTTGTGTCTTTTGAAAGTGTGTATGCGTGTGTGTGTGTGTGTGCGTTGGTTTATGACTTGCGCTGCAAAGTATGCAAAGTTTTAATAAACTAATAAATGTACTTTTAATGTGCTAAAAGCACTTTGTCAAGAAATATTGTCAAGCAGCTACATATTCATGTTGTTCGACAAAGTTCCTCAGCCCAAAACTAAAAGTTTGGGCGGCTGCCTGGCAGTTCATAAAGAGTCAATAAAGAACCTTATGAAGCAAAAATTTCAAGAAGTGACAGCAAAAAGGCTTAAAACAAAATCTTTTAAAGTATTGCAATAATGTTTTTGAATAAACAAACAAGAAACCCACAAATAAAAAAAATGACAATTTGTCCTCAACTGCATTGTGTATCAATAAATATTTAATTTTTAACGCAATCATGTTTTTATATTACATTCACAATCTGACATTTATTAACCAGTTAAAACAAAATCACCAATACCTTAACATGAATTTAATTACGGGCCAACAAGCACAGATTGACCTGAAGCAACAGTTGCAACGCTCCACCGCACTAGTTTCAGCGAATATTTTTTTTTTTTTTATTAACCATTCAATAATTCAGTTCAGTTAAAACAATATTGATACGTTGCCAATCTCTATAATGTAAGGATCAACGTGTCCACATTTCAAAGGACTGAGCATGTGCGCTAGAACTCAGTGATTTTAAAGTGGCAGTGGCAAAGAATTTCAATTAATCATTCATCAAGTGCTTCAGGCCAGTAATCAGACTTGATACTGACTGAATAATTAACTCATATGTAGCTCTATATGTGTGTATTTTTGTAGTCTGTTCTGAGTGTGTGTATGTAGGCATATGACGGGTAGTAACTGACTGCCACATGGAGCTTATTTAATGCTTGCCTAGCATCATGATTTCTACTTTATATATGGGTTAATAATATAATTAAGGTTTTGCATTTTTATTGTTTTTACTTTCTGTTGAGATTCTTTGACTCATTGTGAAAACAATAAAACAAGTAATAAATTGAAGAGAGTCATAAAAACATCGAAATAATGAGCTGTCAGCACGAAACTCGCATAGATATATAATAAAGCATCATTGAACCAACCCGGAATAGAACATTTAAAAGAAGCATGTTTTATTGTATTTGACATAGAATTCTCTATTGAAAACAATAGCAAAATTCTCAAACTACCAAGCGATTAATTTTGCTTTATGTATTTATTGAGACCTCGGCTATAAATAGTGTTTCGATAATTTTCTTGAGAATGCAATATTATTATTCGATGAAAAAAAAACAATGCTCATCTAAACGATGATGTTAGACAAGATGACACACAGTCGTTAAAGGCCAGATTAGCAGCATTGGCCAAAATCAATAAGAGCTTAAAGGTTTTCATAATTGTACCCTAAACCTGAAGGATTAGGGTATATGAACTTTGTGCAAACGTTTGTAACGCATAGAACGAAGCGAGTCCGGTATAGAAAAGTATATATATTCTTGATCAGCGTCACCTCGTGGATCGAGCTATTCATGTCCGCAAGTCTGTCTGTCCGTCTGTGTGTTGTCCGTATACACAGGATAAGAAGAAGGAGTTGAGATAATTGAATGAAACTCGGTACACATAGTTGCATGAGTCCAAGGATCTGAACTGTTGAATATTTTTTTAATCCGCCCATGAACATGCCTACCTCCCATACAATGCGAAAATTAAAAACTGCATATGGGCATCTCCCAGTGGCACAGACGTGACATTCGCACGGTTTTAATTACTCGAAAAACAAGAAAGAAACAAAATAAGCCGATATGTAAAATTTATACATATTTATACTACATTTTATAAAAATATTTTCGAGATTTAGTACAAATTAGAACAAAGTAATAAGCAATCATTCAATGGAACGGACGCGACAAAAAATATAAATTTTTTTAAGCTCGTATAGGATTATGCAAAATTTTGCTAATTTTGAGAACTTTTTTTTAAATATAATATACATTAAGCCGGATCGAAATTTAGATATCGCCGGACACCGACTCAAAAGCAAGAGGGACTCTTAAAAACTATTTCTGCATCATTTTTTTTTGGATCGGAGATATCCCCATGGAGCGGTTTTGGTACTCCTAAGCCCTTTTTTTGGCCAAAAAATCAAGTTTTTTGCCTAAAATTTTTTTTTTTCAGAATGCATACCCAAGATAAGCAAAAACTAACTATCTATATAACTATCCAAGATAACTATATGGAAATCGATGAAGCTACAGAAATATAAAATACCAGATCAAATGAGCGGAGGGGAGCTGAGTAGCGTTGCCTCAAACTCAGTTTAAATTTGAAAAGATTAAGATATTTTCAAAAATTAAATTTTTTTTTTATTGAAAATCTATGTTAACATGAAACAAAATCTTGGCAAAAAACAATTTCATATTTAGAGGGACAAGTAATTTTGTGCTATACTGATTCTTATTGGTATATACTTTACTTTTTTGCATTTTTTAGTAGAAATATGTTCACATTACTAAAAATTGTCTGATAAGAATAGGAAAATATTGAATTGAAACAATTTTTTTGTAGTTTCTTTGGAAAAGTAATGATTTATAAAAATCTAAAAAGAAAAAAATCCAAACCGTAGCAGAAGTGAAACTTCTTAAAAAGTAAAAATTAAGAGAGATTTATTATCCTTATCCTTATCCTTATCCTTATCCTTATCCTTATCCTTATCCTTATCCTTATCCTTATCATTATCCTTATCCTTATCCTTATCCTTATCCTTATCCTCATCCTTATCCTTATCCTTATCCTTATCCTTATCCTTATCCTTATCCTTATCCTTATCCTTATCCTTATCCTTATCCTTATCCTTATCCTTATCCTTATCCTTATCCTTATCCTTATCCTTATCCTTATCCTTATCCTTATCCTTATCCTTATCCTTATCCTTATCCTTATCCTTATCCTTATCCTTATCCTTATCCTTATCCTTATCCTTATCCTTATCCTTATCCTTATCCTTATCCTTATCCTTATCCTTATCCTTATCCTTATCCTTATCCTTATCCTTATCCTTATCCTTATCCTTATCCTTATCCTTATCCTTATCCTTATCCTTATCCTTATCCTTATCCTTATCCTTATCCTTATCCTTATCCTTATCCTTATCCTTATCCTTATCCTTATCCTTATCCTTATCCTTATCCTTATCCTTATCCTTATCCTTATCCTTATCCTTATCCTTATCCTTATCCTTATCCTTATCCTTATCCTTATCCTTATCCTTATCCTTATCCTTATCCTTATCCTTATCCTTATCCTTATCCTTATCCTTATCCTTATCCTTATCCTTATCCTTATCCTTATCCTTATCCTTATCCTTATCCTTATCCTTATCCTTATCCTTATCCTTATCCTTATCCTTATCCTTATCCTTATCCTTATCCTTATCCTTATCCTTATCCTTATCCTTATCCTTATCCTTATCCTTATCCTTATCCTTATCCTTATCCTTATCCTTATCCTTATCCTTATCCTTATCCTTATCCTTATCCTTATCCTTATCCTTATCCTTATCCTTATCCTTATCCTTATCCTTATCCTTATCCTTATCCTTATCCTTATCCTTATCCTTATCCTTATCCTTATCCTTATCCTTATCCTTATCCTTATCCTTATCCTTATCCTTATCCTTATCCTTATCCTTATCCTTATCCTTATCCTTATCCTTATCCTTATCCTTATCCTTATCCTTATCCTTATCCTTATCCTTATCCTTATCCTTATCCTTATCTTTATACTTTTTCTTTTCTAAGAAAATCAATTTAAATTTCTTAAGGACATTCAAACCAACTTTGGCTCTTTAATAAATATTTAATAAATATCTTGTAATATGAGATGGGTGCGTGAGTGATTTTTACTCACGATAACGCACGCTCACGATGTGCTTTCTTCTTATCACGCTCGCTCTCGATTAAAAATAATTTTTTAAATCACGATCAAACACGATCACGATGTGATTTCTTCTAATCACGCACGCTCACGATTAAAAATCAATTGTTTGCTTACGTTCATGATTAAGAATAATTTGCTCACGAGTTCTCACGAATACGTTTTATAGGAAAAGAAAAATTTATAAAATTTTTCAGCTTTTAATATGTATATAAAATTACCAAAATTGCCCCAAGTGTTCGCTGACGTTTCGCAAAATAATTCAAGAAACCGAAATTAGTTGTTGTCGCTTCCTTAAAAGTGGTGAGTGTTGCAGATTTGAAAAATTTTGGTACACAAGTCGTGACACGAATATATTTAAGTCACGCATGATCATGCACGAGAAAAATTTAATCACGCA
The DNA here is from genome assembly GCA_958299015.1 of Tetanocera ferruginea. Taxonomy (NCBI): domain Eukaryota; kingdom Metazoa; phylum Arthropoda; class Insecta; order Diptera; family Sciomyzidae; genus Tetanocera; species Tetanocera ferruginea. The sequence goes on from OY282641.1 coordinate 107,290,075, forward strand.
CGATCACGAATTTTTCGTGATTTTTTATTGGTTCGCTCACGATCACGACGTCAAAATTTGTGACACGCGCCCATCTCTACTCGTTATACCCTTGAATACTGTTTCTTTAAACTTAATTTCTAACACTACACTAGCTAACATAACAAAAAATGTCCTCTTAATATTCCAAAATATTACTATTTATTTATTAAATCGTTAAAGTTACCGCCTTCTTTTATTTTTGTGTGCTTGTATTGTTTTTATAAGCTTATATCTTATAATACATAAATAAATAAACCAGTCCTTTATTAATGTCCTTACATTTTACAGAAACGGTTTCGATTTCACAATTTATTCTGAATACTGACTTGGCCTTTGGGTGGTTGAAAGTGTTGCATAAATTAACATATCTGCTAGACATCGGTTACTAGCAAGGAACAATTTAAATACAACAAGAGTCGTTTTCAAAATTGTTTCTTTGTTACTGTGTTTCTTTGATTTGGGTCAATCCTATTGCCCGACAAGCAACCCTTCGCAAGAACTAGGTGAATCTGAACGACAGAAATAAATGGTAACAAAACATGTAAACAAATTATATATGAATCAGTTTTTGCCATTTATATTAATTACGGTATTCAAAAAACATTTTAATTTTGTTGCTACAAAACACCCTTAATAGTTGTTGCCAGTAACTACAACGTGAGTGGTATGGAACTTTCCTGTCCCATAACCGCTTCATTAACATTCAATTGGCATAAATTCTTTCCAACTTCTTTATTAGTTCTGAACATGATGACCAAAGCAGCAAAACACTAGGATATATTGTTGCTGTAGCTCTTTAAGCCAATTAACATAATATAAATTATTACTGGCGACACCTGATGAATACACGGCGACACCTTAATTTAACAACAGGGCTAGAATGTATTTAAAGTGGAGGTGGAACATTTTTTGATATTGATTAAATTAAGATTTCAATAACAACTATAATTATTAAAAATAACAAGATATAATGATAATTTAATAGAACGGTAACGAAATGAAATCTTGACAGCAACAAATCTGGGAGACACCCACACAGAATTGTATGTATTCTTGTTCAGAAATTGTTGATTTATGAAACTTAAGCAGTTTGGGGTGATTCGAGTAAGTTACTATTATTACAATTATATAAAAGCACAAACATTTTTTTTAAGCTTTAAATGATTTAAGTTCATGTAGGATTTTTACAAATAAGTTAATTTTGGTTAATTTTGGTTTAAAAAATGAAAAAAAACATCAAATTTCATTAAACTAAAGCCTGGTTTTCACTAACTCATATTCAATGGTCAGTTGTTGTCAGTCTAATGAAAAATGCAAACACGTGGACAATTTTTCCATTTGACAATGACGAAAAATAAAACAACTGATTTAAAACATATTTTAACCTACAAAATTTCAGAAAAGTTGTTATTCGAGTGATATTTAGGTCAAATCGAAAATAACACTGCGAAAAACCAGGCATAAATCACCACCTGAAATATATTAAAAAGGTCAAAAAAGGTCAGTTAATTAAGTGGTCAGTGGTAATAAAGTGTTTATGATTTTTTTTTAAGAAAATTTCGTTGTGCAGCTTACAAGTAGAATAACATAACAAATAGTATATCACCAGAAAGGTACAAAAAAGGTCAGTTACCTCCATTAATTGGTCAACGATAGATAATTGTCTAGAAAGTTTTTTAAGTTTACATATTTTAACAAATTTACTTCTTTGTGCAGCCCAGCCCACAAGTCGAATTAAAAAAAAAACTAATAATACCACCTGAAATGTATAAAAAAGGTCAGATGATCTTTTTTAAAAAAGCTCTGTTATAAAGGAAAGAACCATTGATTCCTTTATCGACTCGCATTCGTTGTAGCGTATATTAATTCATGCAGAACACAACGTTCCAACTGTATCCGACAGGGTCTGGCAAAAGTAGCATGAGTCTATAGAATTCTAACTTGAACGCAACCAAATGGTGAATACACATACTTCATCCAATCCAATTTACGACTGTCGTCCTGTAACACTATGCGCCAAAGTCAGAGAAAATTTCCGTACACGGCATAACATTATATTTTTCTATATGTTTTTCCGAAGTATCAGTCTTATTTCCATCGCATACAAGGTTCTTTCGAGCGTATTGTGTGAAAGATTGAAGCCGCATACCAAAACACTGATTGGACCTTATCAGTGTGGATTTCGTCCTGGCAAGTCCACCATAGACCAGATTTTTACACAACGCCAAATCCTGAAGAAAACCTACGAAAACCAAATCAACATGAGGCATGGTATCGCATGCAGATGCAGCCGCTCTTGGGGTGTTCGAGAGGAAAGTTCTTCGCAAAATCTTTGGTCCTGTGCGAGTTGGCGACGACTATCGCATTCGAATGAACCACGAACTGTACGAGCTCTCCAACGAGTCCAGCGTATAACAATTCAGCGACTACGTTGGCTGGTTCATGTCTATCATATGGATGAAGAAGCTCCAGCGAAAAAGAGGGTCGAAAAAGAGGGCCGAGGGTCGACAACGCAGAGGAAGACCATGCCTCCGATGGATTGACCAGGCCAAAGAAGCCCTTACCGCTCTTGGTGAAAGAGATTGGAGACGGCGCACGCGAAGCAGAGACGCCTGGTGAGAGCTGATTAAGTCGGCCGTAACCCGACAACGGGTTGTCATGGCCACCTTAATAAGTTGGTAAGTATACGTTTGGGACCGTGGTATATGTGTGGTGACCGTGGCATGCAGGTTAAGTGTGTGGCTTAGCATGTTCGGAGCCCGGGTTCGATCCCCAGCCGTGGCGAAAAAAGTTTTTTCAATAAAAAATTTTTCTGATCGGTCACCACCTCTCTGCAGACAATGGCAAGCCTCAGAGAGTAAATAATGACATGTAAAGCTTCTTGAGAACATGAACTTTAGCCGTTCGGAGTCGGCATAAAACATGTAGGTCCAGTTCTCGGTCAATTGTGTGCGAACATTTAATAACACACACAACACAATTGATCATCAGAAGCTCGGTCAAAGTCCTTTCAAGGGCGGAAATGGCCAGTTTGTTTTTTTTTTTTTTTTTTTTTTTATACGTTTGGGATCTCTAAACACGAAAATATAAAAAAAACTTGTTATTGATGGATAAGTTCATGGTAACTCGCGTTACAGTTAGAAGGTTTTATGGTGTTAAATTAAGGTTTAAAGTTGATTTATTTATATTAACAAAAACAAATTCACTCTTTATGAAAATAATGGGTTTTGTGTGTTATAAATTGGTTAACAAAGTCTATGGTACCATAATATTTATCCAGTGAAATAATAATTTAGGTTAACTTGCGTTACCATTTTTGGACAAAATATTCAGAGAGTAAGTTTCGTTAAAATTTTTCTGCTAGATTTATGGGTAGATTTTTTTACATGTGGCATAATAAAAGCAGCAGTATTTCAATAAATTTATCTTAATAAAAGTAAACAAGTTTAAATCAAAGTATTTAAAATAATCTAAAAATTATGCGGAAACTCGTGTTACAAAATATTGGTAACTCTCATTACATTTGGTTTTCAAATTAAATTAAGGACCTCTAATGCACTTTTTTCTACTCTAATGCTCAAAAAATAAAATTGAATAACGAACCACAGTACTAAATCAAAATTTTGTTATAATTATGATCAACTTCAGGCTATAATGAACAAAAATTATTTAAATAATATTTATTATTTAAAAAACGAAATAATTTTGATAATTTATTTTTCGGCCTCAACGAAACGAAAAAATTTTGTTGATTTCGTTGTGCATGTCTGGTAAATACATATTAATGTTATTACAAATTCAAAAACAAACGAAGCGAGCTCAGAGAAGCAAATGCTGTTATATAGAATACCTACAATTTCAAATGTTCGCAATATAGAGTTAATAACATTAAATAAGGGTTCGTTATATTGGAAGTTCGTTAAATCGGTGTTCGCTAAATTGGAGCACCACTGTAATGCTTAAATTTGAAACATATACCCTGCAGTTGAAATTCAACAAAATTTTGTGAATACTTCCATAGAAAGTGACGTCACCAAAATATCAAAACCTTCATAATTTATACAATAATTAATGTGTTGAATTGAAAGATCATACATAAGTCTAGTTTTCTTGATAAATAAAACGTACTCTGAGTTTGAAATATGAAAAATTGGAAAAAAATATAACCTAAATAAATCCGAATAAGCTTCAACCTGAGTATTTTGACTTCGGGCAAGTCGAAGATAATTTTTTAATGGTTTTTTTTTTGTGATGAACTAAAGTATATTCCTATGTATATATTCCTCACTTTATATTCCATAAAGTTTTTTAAAAAAGCTTTTATACTTCAAATATTCATCTTAAGAAGTGCTCAAACATGCTAGTATAGTAGACATTTCATCCAATATCCCAGCAAAATTTTTCGTTAGGCCTTGTTTTTTAATCGATTCTAAAATGCATTACATAAATGTAATGCAAGAACTTAAATTTAATCCGTAATAAACTCTCGGCAATGCATTCACATCAACTTGAAAGTTGTTATTCAAGTATTAATTTCGTGAAATCAATTATAAACTAACCGTTTTAAGCGCTTAATCTTTTCAAGTGACATCATTGGGTATCAAGTGACATTCGATTACCTCTAATGACTGGCTATATAAAAATAATGGGCTTAGTAAGCGAGAGGGTAAGCGATGAATGAAATTTTCTGGATTACTTTTTCGATTATATTCAAAATTTCTAAAAAAAAATTAAATTGATTAAAATTCATTACATTTTTTGTTTAAATTAAATAAATGGCGTTTTATAACAATTTTATGGCGTTCTGATGTTTTTTTTTTATTACTTACTTCAAAGTTTCTAAAAAAAATTAAAATGATTGAAATTCATTACATTTTCTATTTAAATTAAATAAATGGCGTTTTATAATAATTTTATGGCGTTCTGATGTTTTTTCAATTGATTTTGAAAATGTCTATTTAAAACTCTAAGATGGTTTCCTAACTCCTTTAATTTACTAAAATACATAATTATTATTCTTTTCAAATCAACTAACAAAAACTGTCAAAAATACACTTTTTAAGAAAAAACTATTCTAATTTTCATGACTCTTGGCCTTGTTCTCCCAGGGCAAGCTTGCTTTGGGAATTATGTAGATAATGACTATGAAACAAATTTCTGATATCAATTTGGTATCACTGTGATATTGTGATATTTATGGTCGAGAATAAGGCAGTCAAATGTTACAGACCTCAGTCTTGTCTATTAAAGTCGAAGCTAACATGTATAAAGAGTACTATTAAGAAATTTATAAGAATTACAAAAAAAGGTTTTTTAAATTAATTTTAATATATGTTTCTAATTTTCACTTAACTTTTATAAAGAAGACGTGAATTGATTTCGAAAAAATATTTAAATTGATAGTTATTCAGGGTCACTGAGGGAAAATTTGTTATCGTTTTACTTCCCGGTCCTATTGTTTCCTCAATTATGCAAAATTATTCAAAATAAATCTTTGGGGATTTACTCACTATTGCTAGTCAAAATTTTGCGTAAACAAAACATTTTTGAAAAATTCCTTGATTGCGGGAAATTTTTCATTTAAAGAATTATATTAATTTCGTAGTACTTTTTAAGCATTGCTTTTATGAGGTTAAGTATAACCTTCTTAAAGGGTACACAATTTAGTTTTCACCCCGGGTGCCAGCAACCCTAGCTACGCCACTGCCTCACTCCAATTGCAGTCGTGAAAGCAAATAATTGCATGCATAATTCATTGGATTGAATTTAATTCTATTTAAACCGTTTTTTTATTTTATTACTCTAATGTCAATTTTGGCCAGAACTGTTTTCACGAACATGACTTATAATTCTCGTCTTTTATTTTCAGTCTTATGAAATTTCAATTTTCAATTTGTTTGTCAATGTTAACGTGATTTCTATGTTGCTTTTCTTCTATGCCTTTCTTATTTTACACCGATCGGATAAGTTTGTCATATCACACCGGATAAGCGGTGTAAATAAACACCGTTCGGTGTAAAAACTGTGAATATTCGCTCACCGTTGTAAATATATTTTGGAAATTTTTTAGTCTGTACTTATTTACCTTACAGTGTTGCATTTAATCGGCAAATTTTTTAATTGTTAATAAATCTAAAAAAGGCTGTTTTCAAAGTAAAAAAAGGCTAAAAAATCACGAAGCTAAATCGTAAATTTCGAGGCTAAACCGCAAATAAAAAGGCTAAATCTAGCCTCGAAAAGGCTAAAATGGCCACACTGGTTGTTAGCAACATGTAGTCGAAACTCTCGTAACACAAACGCGTGAAAGCAAACGACCAAGCAATGCTTAGCATCGGTGGTAATTTCCTAAAAAACTTAACAACTTAATTAAATGTATTTATTGTTAAATTTTTTTAAATAAACCCCACTAATGGCATTCTGTAGCACAAATATGATATTTTAAAATTTTTTTCATAAAAATCGGTCCAGTAGTTTTGGAGTCTCTAGCGCACTTAATTTTTCCACTTCAATTTTATATAATAGTATAGATAACTGGATTGCAATTAGTTGACGTTTTAATGCAGATAATGGTAAATTGCCATACTACTTATTCGATTTATAGGTCGATAGTATTTATATATTCGATAATCAAACCGATACTAAAAATAAATAAAATTATTACACTACTCCACAAATTTACGAAAACTTTCATATATAATCGTAACGATTGGCCCCAATTTTTTTATGTAAATGGCAAAATTAAAAAAATTTACTATTGGGAACTCATACTTCATATAAATACTTGTAAAAACTTACAGATTCAGTCAATGAATTTTAATTTAATCGTATTTAGTAGGGGAGAGTCAGATGATAATTTTAAGGTGTAATATGTGCCAACAGCATAATTGATATGGCTGTTATGATTGCAAACAGATAAAACAAAATCACTCTTTTCGTTTTTTATAAACATATTTTATATTTGAATCCCTATATCACGAAATAATTATATCGGAGAGAAAAAGTTAGCCCTCTTATGTGATAGAGAATTTTATTACAAAAATTTCATATACAATACTTAAGCTTTTTTCTAAAAACTAAGATCAAATTCGGGAATGGGCTAAATCTGATAAATACCAAGCCTACTTCCGATACAACCCCAATACTGAAAACTCCATAAAGAAGCAAATACTTAAGCTACAAAACTAAAATTCAATATTAGTGTAACCTATGTCAAAACCGAGGTATGCTAGAAAAATGGGCATCATCCACCCACTAACACGCCCATCTGCCATACAACCCTAAAATTGATAACTATATAAAGAGGCTTGTGTCGAAGCTCAAACTAAGGCGTATATCAATATATCAATATCAATATATCAAAACTAAGGCGTGTTCAAAAAATCGGTGTCATCCAACAACAAACAACCCCACCTCCCATACAACCCCATAATTGAAAACTATATAAATAGGCTTCTGTCAAAGCTACAGAAGTAGAATTAGATATTTTTCCATCTTATGTAAACATTAAGACGTATTAGAAAAATGGGCATCATTCACCCATGAAGGCGCCCACCTCCCATATAACCCCAAAATTTAAAACTTTATAAAAAGGCTTCTCTTCAAGCTACAGAAAAAAAATTTGGTACATTTGTATTTTATATCAAATCTAAATCGTGAAAGAAAAGTGTGCGTCAACCGCCTAAGAACACACCCATATCCCACACAGCCTATAATAGTGAGAACTCTATAAATAGGCTAATATTTAAGGTAGGGGAGAGTGGGGTGTTGTGAGACAGGTTTAGTTTTTGGACGATAACTTCTTTAAAAGTTAATATTTTTCTTTCTGGAAACATTTTTTGTTTAGCTTATTCAATTACCTAACAACCTGCGATGGCATTTTTTTGAAATTCAAAACATTTAAGAATTTTCTTGAAGCCTGAAAAAAATTTTGGAATTTTGGATTTTAAAAAATTATGGGGTGTTGTGAGACACTACTATAAATATAACAAAATGGAATTTTTTGCTTAGAGTCCTTATTGAAATAGGAAAAAAATTAAAACACAGACAAGAAAATTGTTCGCGTTTATCTGATTCGGCTAACAGTTTAAATATCCGGTTTTCATTTTGGCACACTGCAGATGAACAGTTCGATCACATTTATAGCAACTAATGAAATTGTTCTCGTCCGGACTGATTTTAGAATTTAAGTCGTGCATGCGTATAGTACGGGCTATACGTATTCATGAGATTTCACACTCCCTTGGCAAATCCAAAAAAAAAAAAAAAATCTTTGGCACGTTTGCCCTACAAAAGATGCAAAAGTATAAATCTTCATCATCTAATGACAAAACTCTTTCCGGTACGTATTTCGTATGATGACTACGCTTTGCTGGTTCCTTCAGCGATTTTTTTTGTTTTAGTTTGTTTTTCATTCTCTTGGTCGGATTTTTTCCTCAATAATGCCACATTCTTGGAAGTTGTAAATACTGTTGTATACATAGGCTTCCGGCCGCGTTTTGATTTTTGGAATAGGGGATCAAACTTCATAGGACTAACCTTCTCTAGTGCACTGCTCAGCACAGACGCCTTGAAAAACCAATTTAATTTGTAAAATTTTGGAAAAACTAGTTTCCTGCCAGTTTTGACACTTTGCTATGCAACAAAATCGACTAATTTATCATTTGAAGCCGATGCGGAAAAAATTGTGTCTTCAATTTTTCCATATAACGGATTCCATACACTCTAGATTTATAAAATTATATGATTTGCAGACAACTCGAAAACAATTATTTTTTATGGCAATTTCTTTGATGGCTGCCACTAGGTGGATGGATGCCACATTTCCTTTTGGCTTTGGCGATACTTTATATGCATTTAGTGGCATGATGGCCTTAAAAATAATGAAATAAAAACAAAAATGAACTGTCTCACAACACCCCATTTTTACTGTCTCACGACACCCCATATTCGACATTTTCAAATGGCCACTGCGCCATCATCACCCGCAATTTTTTTTGCAAAATCACTTCGGTGGGCTTGAAGGCAATGGAAGAGATATCATTTTAATAAATATTTACCTTCACGTTTAATTGGCAATGTTTCTGGAAATTCCACAAGGCAAACTGTACAAAAAACTTTTAAGAGCGCGATCAAAACTCAACACTGTTACAGACACTAGGAACACGTGGCAATGCGATGAGTGCACATAATAAGTGAGATCCCATTAAGAAAATATCTTACAGTTGTTGTTAGCATTCATAACATTACCACTATGTCAGATATTGACGTGTCTCACAACACCCCATGTCTCACAACACCCCACTCTCCCCTACAAAACTGAAATTCGGTATTTGTGTATTTTGTGTCACAAGGGAGGCGTTGTATACAAATTGGCTTTAACCACCCAATAACACGCCCACCTGCCATAAAATCCAAAAATTTAAAATTTTAAAGAATTATTTATTTAATTATGTAATTAAAGAATTACAATTTAAGATTTTGTACCATTACGAATCGGCCGTGGGGTATTTTAACTACGGTCAAGTCGAAGATATACCTTACTAGTTTTTTTCTTAGTTTTAAGAAATACATTGTAAATAATACATATGTATATATATTTTTTTGCTGATATTCTCGTAGCTTATTATTGTTGCCTGTAATGAGGAATATGAGTGAAGTTTACTCTTCTTTTGTTACGCACAGAGTCTGCTTCTCTTATTATTTCCCAACAATAGTCTCAAGCATATTTTAAATCTATACACCCTGATATCTTCTTTCTAGCGTTATCAGGTATTGGTGAAATCTTTCACTTTCAGCAAAAGAAAGTGAAGATTTTTTCAAATCTTCATCGCTCTGTGCACCTAAACTGCAATAAAATATTAAAAAAAAAATGGTTTGTGCATTGATGAATTTTTTTTTTTAATTTTCTCTCCAATTATATTTGTGTAGGATTTATTAGCAACACCCGACTTAGTAGAGAATTCTATCGATAGTTTCTCATACCTCTTCTTTATGTCATCACTTACATTGATAATGTTTTGATGGATTTATATAGCTTATTTCTTTGATTCCTTAGATGTCAACGATTTTCGGCCAGCAAAGATTCTGACAGTTTGTCCTTTTTATTTTTGGGACGAACTTATCAATAATTTTGAAAAGACGCTGGTAAAATAAAAAAAAACAGGGCTATCTAACTCCAAATTCATGAGTACGTTCCAGTTCAATGAGTTCATATAATTTTGTATACCTCTGGTAAGGAAGGATTGGAGTGACCCTTTGGAGATCGTTGTTATTCAACGTACCAAATAAGTTGAAGCTGACTGGACTAGAAAGGTTAACTGGTGAGATGTAATTATCATTTTCATCAGCCTCAAAAGTAATGTGTTCCTCATTTAAGGCCAGCATGAATGATGAAATTGAATCACTTAATTTGTTGTAGGTGTTTTCGGTAGAACCAGGGGGAATATAAAAGACACCAATGTAGATGTAGATACGTTTACTTAACCAGATTCTAATTATTAGGTGTTCGAACAATTCGTAGGAAAAAGTGCTCTGAACTTAAATACTTAGAAATGGTTCTCATACACTCAGAAAAAAGTGTCTCGGAATATGATAAAAAAGGCATCATATTTAGAGAAAAATGGTATAGACTTTGCTCCAGAGAATGCTATTCTCTAATTGCGATACTTAAAATTTTCTAAAAATGATAAAAAGGTTCCATGAAATAGAAAAATATATCGTTTTTAGAGAAAAATTCTTTTTTTTTTGAGAAAATATTTGTTTTAATTGAAGAAAATACTTCTCATAGTGAATTTTTTATCAAAATATAAGAAAAGTTTTTCATTTTCAATAAAATTTCTCTATAAATGAAAAATTTTTTGTGCGAGGAAAATACTTATCATTATTAGAGATATTGAAATATTTCTTCGAAAATGTGAAAATTTATTCTACTTGAAGAAAATTTTATTTGAAAAAGAGAAAATTGAAATCAAGGTATGTGTTTTTTTCTCAGTGTTCAAAGTGTTCAAATTGTAAATTGCACATAAATTATATATTAAATAAATCATATAAATATATTTAACATATACTAAGTTTACACAAATTGTTGGAATATAAATAGCAAATAGCAATTACAAATTATTTTTACGCTCATTATTTACATAACGTTCTTATTTATATCGTCAGTTGACATACATATTTAAAAAATATTAGGGCTAAAGAGAATATTTTGAACTACCAAAATGTATATTAATATAACCATAGAACTGGTTTTAATTATTTAATTGGTAAATAAAGAATTTAATTATATGTTTTAAAATTTTAGAAAGTGTTTCAAATATTTCAAATGCTATTTGAAATGAAATGTTCTAATAAATATATGAAAAACTTAAATTTTCTATGTTGAACCAAGGACGAAAACCGTAATAGTTGAAAGCATTTAAAAGTCTAAACAACCAACTAGTGCAATTCCGTTAGTTTTTGTTGATTTTTTATTTCTTTCAGAATAAATCGCCTGTTGTTTGCTATTAAAATTCCAAGTCAACTAGAATTAAGTATTTATTTCAGTTCAACGCTCCAGCAGTTCACATGGAGTAATTGCTATATTTTCATGAAGTACACTTTGAAGGTGTAAATTATAGCTGCTGGAATTGCAAGCGTTTTTCTTAGAAGCTTGAGTTTAGTAACAACTATAAAGCAGCTATTTTCTTTCATGCTGTGAGCTGTTATTTTGTGTTTAACTTTTAATTGTTACCTTCGGCAAGATACTCAGACCAATTGAGGGAGAAGCCACTTAGTTAGGAATCCTGATAACATATTGTTCAAAGTGATAAGTAGTTAAGATAGTTGGTTAGGTATAAGTTAACATTTTTTATATTTCGTAACTCTTCAATTCGGATAACAAGTTTTATTTAAATTCAAAATGTTTGAAAGTTCAATTTTATGTTTGAAACACTTAATATCTGTTATTAAATGCATACATTAAACTTCATAATTGATATGATTTTACTATAAAAAAAAATTTGAAAGGAAAGTTACTAACATATAAAAATATTGAGGCCTTGTTTTAACTTCCTTCTATAGTAATTAAGAATCAAGAGTTACAAAATGCTACCTTAAAGCCCGTTTACAGTAAATCATTTTTTTTATTTTTTATAATTTTTTATGAAAAGCTTCAAACCTCCATAAATATCTTATTCCTTCACTTTAAAAGCTTTTGAAAGCAATTAAAATTCAATGAAACGAAAAATCAATTAAATTTTTGTAAACTGATTTATAATCATCCGGTAACCGGAAATAAAAATTTTGCTAATCTCTGCAAAAATATAAATATTTCATCTAAATACGAACAGTTTTTTTTTTTTTAATTTAACCATACATATTAAATAAGAAAATGCTTCAACTAGAAGATTGCATATCTTAAAAATGCAAACTATATCCGGCTTTGTTGCTACCACAACAAGCAAGATATTAAAACATAAAAACAATTATTAAGTCGCTCAAAAACTTGCTGCTCGAAATGCAGAAAGGTGCAAAAATACCTGGTTTGAGAAACATCTGCTCAATTGCTTCAAATGTCCAACGGAAGACAACGTAAATCCTCCTCATCTCCCGTCGCTACTAGTTTTGTAAATAATTATAATGTTCTCGTTCTGTCCAGTCTCGGACACTTTGAAGGCGTTTCATCTTTAGTACAACCGTCCTCTACCACTCCAGGCAAAAATAACAAGTCTTTAGGTTTTTTTATAACGACTGTTGAAGAAGCAAAAGGTGCGGCACAAGGTGGTTGCATGCTTAACTCAAAGCTACAGAACATCGAGAAGAATAAAATGTAAAAGAAGATATAAAAAGTAAAGGAACTCACTTTCATTAACATCGCTTCACTTCGAAATGTGTGTCTTATCGTCATCGCGGCGGTTAAAGCTTGTCTTCTTCTGTGCCTGTCTTCTTGTCCTTGTTGTCTTTCTTTCAGACGATGGCAACTTTATGAAATACAACTTGTTTATTTTCTTTTCTTTGCGCGTATTAAACAGAATTCTGAAGTATTCTTAATAGAGAAACGAGTAGACATTAAAATAATTGAAGAAATCATGATACATGAAGTGAAGCGAGAGAACCATGATGTTCTGGTTATTTAAAAACAATTAATATATAAGAGTATCTGAGGAAGATTTTGAAGCTACTTGAATTTGTATAAAATCAACGTCAACTTAATTGAAAAGAAAAAAGTTAGACAGTCCAGACTCGTTGCATGTCGTTTACACACTCAGCCAAAAAACTTTGTCAACTGTTGCAATTTGTTTTCTCCACGAGAACGACAAAACATGACTTTCATTACTTGAAAACTTTTTTGATGCTCATAAAGATTAAATTTCTTTTTCGAATTGTCCATTTTTATTTCGAATTATTTTTATGGAAAAACTGGTTTTTTCTGTACGTAAAAACCCAGAATTTAATAAAGTATTGAAATATTTTTCTACAAACCTGTGAATGCCTAAATGTTCAAAAACTTTTAATAAGTATTACAGAATGTTGTGGTCGTTCACGAGGCAATAGTGCTATTTGGTTAAGTGTTTAATTTGGTCAAGTGGTTAAATATTAAGACCATGTGCACAATATCAACAAGGTTAGGTTAACCTTCCTATACTCGCGCATTGGTATCTCAGACCGAAGAAACAATAAATCGGTGTTTTCTCAAAAAATTAACATCGTAAAAAAACTGTGGTCTTTAGCAAATAAATTATAGGATCTAAAATTTTGTATGTTTCCTTTGTTCAATTATATCCTCTTCTTTACAATAAACACATGTACAATGCCAAAAAAAGTATATAATTGAAATAATGTAGACGAGATCAAATCTCGGTCTGAGGCACCGTGCGCGAGTATATATGTGATGCTGTTTGGCGCGAGTATACGAAGGTTAAGTATTAACGCCATGTGCATTAAAGCCAGCAAATTCGTCATGGCAATAATTCACATTAGGTAGATAATTAACTCCATGTGAATTATTGCCATAAAATTCTTGATGGCAATAATTCACACGACAAAAAGTATTCGGATATGTGATAGAAGACAAAAATCTAAGGTTAACGTATTTTTTTTTATACGTGCCCAATCGATGGTTTAGGATTTCAAAATCGCGTTAAAAAATCAGCGGAAATTTCGTTTTCTTGCTATAATTTCGCTATTTTGCATGGAAACATTTACAAATTTGGTACCAAAGGAAAGCACTTACAAAACCACACACGATGGCATCAACTTTTCATAAGAAAATTTTTTTGTAATTTTTAGTAATGTTGTAAGTAAAAATAATACCATGCAGTACTTGGGCTGCGCATGTACGTCACGGGATTTATTATCACATGTGGCAATAATGCATTTAAGCTGGAGAATTAACGCCAAAATACTTAATGGCAATAATTCACATGACGTTAATACCCTGTGTCTTTGGAATTATTGCCATAACAAATTTACTGGCAATAATGCACATTTTTATGGCTATAAGTAACATTCGAAGAATTTTTAATTTAACACTATGGCAATAATGCTCACTTGCTTATGGCAATAATGCACATGGCAATAATTCTCTACATCATTTGGCCCAAGATCATAAAAGATCGAGTACCTAATAAAAACTGAAAAAAAAAACTATTCATTCTTCCTTATAAAAATTATTCATAAACATTTTTCTTTTCACATAAATAACTAAATATGAAAAACTATGAATTACAAAATAGTTATGGTTCCCTTTAGGCAATAACAAATGTTTATGATCAACCGTATTTGTTAATTGAGATTCTGCAGACTCATGTAAAAAATAATTTTACAAAATTAAATTGTTTTAATCGAATTGTTCCATTTTTAGCAGCCTTTTTTAACATCGAAATCGGATAAACGCATTAGTTTTCTAGCCGAATTTTTTAAAATGTCTTGTTATTTAATTTATATGTTTATTTATATCGCACACTAAATACAAAACAGTCACAACTCAAAATTTTTTGATGACGACTTTCTGTTATAAATTGATGCACAAAACCCATATCTCATTTTATTTTTCATTACTTTCTTCAATAACTGGACGAATGGAGTTTGTGTTTAAATGAAAATTGCTTTTCTTCTGCAGTTCCAACCCAAGAGTTTCATTTTTCGCTTCTTCTGAAAGGTTATGTTTTTTGAGTTGGGACTGTTTTGTATTTAGTGTGCGATATATTGTTTATGTCGCAGGCAATATTATTCATATATATAATGAATTTTTTTCCTTGAGTGTCTATCGCTTTATAACTCTCGTACATGTACGTGAACCTGTTTGTGCATCCTGTTTTTTTTTATGAATTACATCCTGCACCCTGACATTGGCCCATACATCCCAACTGCGTGTTCAGCATGTTATGCCGTATCTGCTCCATCGTGTGCCAGCTGGGAAGAACACGTAAGGTAACATTTAGCAGTTGGGGCTCATTCTCACAGTGGCAGAGATGAATGCGTTGCAATGCTGCCGCAAAGATACGCTCAGATTAGCTAAACAATATAATTGGCAAAAAAAAAAAAAAAACGCAAGCAAATCAAATAAATTTTGCAGCTGTCTGCTGGTTATACTGCTGGGCATAAAATAAATCTATTTTTTTTTTTACTTAACTTTACTATAACTTGACCAAGCTATATACATATATGCTGTACCTGTGAATAAAATCTGAGTGCAAAAAAGTTACAACATAAATAAATAAATAATAAATTAATCCCAACAAATTGCGGAATAAAACTTTGTGGTTTTGCATTTTAAAAGAGTGCTGCATATTCCGATTTTTTGAAAAGAAAATGTCAATCCAAAACATAAATAAATATTTCTATAGAATAATATAAGGTGCGTTTGTATAGATATGTTTGTTTTCCACAAAAAAATACTTTACAACAAAAATAAAAACTAGTAAAGTATATCTTCGTCTTGGCCGAAGTTAAAATACCCCCACGGCCGATTCATAATAATACAAAATCTTACATTGTAGCTCTTTTTGTATGAGATTAAAAAAAATGTTACTCTTTTGATGGCGTCTAAAATGCATTCATATCAAATAATTTTCCTGCAAAGTAAAGACAAAGTTTTTAGACAAAGACTCTTTACAAAGTTTTAAATTTGGGGTTGTATGGGAAGTGGCCGTGTTCTGGGGTAGTTGACGCCAATTTTTCTAACTCGCCTCAGTTTTGATATAATATATACAAATACCCAATTTCACTTCTGTAGCTTAACAAGAAGCCTATTTATAGAGTTTTCACTTATAAATAGGCTTTCCTGTAGCTTAAAGAGAATCCTATTAACATTGTTTTAAATTTTGGGGTTGTATGGGAGGTGGGCGTGTTCGTTGGAGGATGATGAATAGCGCCCAATTCTTTGGTAATAATTTGTAATAATTGTGCCTGCGTGTGTACTTCATTTCAGTACCTTAGCGTCAGTATTCGATATAGTGTTTTATAATATAGCCACACCCCTTTGTTGAATGACGCTCAATTTATGGACAGTAATTTGTTATAAGTGTGCCTACCTCTATACTAAATATCAGTACTCTCCCCTTTATGAAACAACGCCCACTTTATTGAAATAAATTGTTTTATAATTCTGCCTACCTCTGTAATTAACTTTAGTTCTCTAGTGTCAATATTATTCGAGATAGATAGTTTTTCTAATATTGCCACAGCTCTTTGTCGAATAACACCCACTTAATTGAACGTACTTTTTTATATTTGTACCTACCCTTGCATTTTTGCTGTAAATGTCAATACCCTAGTGTCAATATTTACTTAGACACAGTGTTTTTCTTATAGTGACACGCCCCTTTATAGCATTCCGCCCATATTGGCAGTAATTTTGTTTGCTTCTATACTAAATTTTAGTATCCTAGTGTCAATAGTATTCGAGATACAGTGTTTTTTAATTTTGCCACACTGCCTATCAATAACTCCCGTTTTTTTACAAAAATTTGTAGTAATCGTGCTTATCGCTGTAATAAGTTTCTGTTCCCTAGTGTCAATATTATTCGCTATGCAGTAATTGTCTTATATTGCCACACCCCTTTGTTGAATAACGCCCACTTTATTGATAGTAATTTCCAATAATTGTGCCTACCTCTGTATTTAATTTCAGTACTCTTGTCTCAATTTTATTCGAGAAACAGAGTTTTTCCAATATTGCCACACCTTGTTTTCGAATAACGCCCAGTTAAGTGATTGTAATTTTTATATTTGTGCCTGCCCTTGTAATTTTACTTTGAATTTTATTACTTTTGTGTCAATATTTACTGATGCACAGTGTTTTTCTTATAGCGACACGCCCCTTTGTCGAATACCCACTTTTATAGACGGGCACCTCCGAGTTGATGGTCTCTTTATGTTGACAAAAAATTGCGGCAATCGGGCAAAAAACAGATAAACCAACCAACTTCAGAACCTCCTCCTTTTTGAAGTCGGTATAAAACTTGACACTGCTTAACTTTATAAAATATAGTACAATATATCAGAAAGTATACTATTATAAGACATATTAGGGGTATTCACACAGACGACGTTGGGTAGTTGGGTATGGGCAGATTGAGTATTTTTTACCACTGCGAGCACCCTTAATTACAATTGAGTACTCTGTAGAATAATTTTGGGCAGTTCTGCGTTTGTTTTTTTTTTTTGTCTTTTACTTTTAACTATATTTGAATTTACTTTATTTAAATTTTTAAGCAATTCAATTATTGAAGCCCGTATGATACTTCATTTTTTTGTCCGCTAATAATATTGAAGAACATTAACAGTTGACAGTTAATTTTTACCCATTAACTTGACGAGCAACGAATTGAGAGAAACGTCAATAACAATGCAGTGAAAAATACAGTCCGTTCCACATGTTTTTCTCCAATTCCTTTGTACTATATGTTTATCCACTCACACCGATTGAATTTACGCATGCACTATATTTCAAATCTTCTAAATTAATTTTCAATGTAGGTATTAAATTGGAAAAAAACAATGAAGTATCATATGGGCTTGACCACTTTTGGAATAGCTGGTATCCCATGAAAAAAGTACTCAATTTGTCAAAAAATCAATCTCCCCAAACAAATCAGGGGGTCAGCTAGAGTAGATCGGTAGATGGGTACTTGTGTACAATGGTACAATTATAAAAACAAAATTTATGGCATTTACCAATCTACGCAACTACCCAAGGCAGTCTGAATACCCCTTTTATTATTTTTCCCTACTAAAGTAGAGTTCACAGGAATAGTCAAACCATTTTTGCAGATACGAAAATACGAACGCTGCAGATACGAAAAATCCAGGGACTGAAAATAACTGTTATTTTACAATTTTCAAATGAAAAAGACATAATGAAAAAATTGTCGAAGGACTTTTTCAAATAAACCATTGCGATAAAAATGGCCTCAGTTTCACGAATATTAAGTGCCTTTTAAATTTTCAACTGATTCTATAAAAGTTAAAATTTAACTATTATTTTTTGCCTTTTATTTTTTCGGGTATTAATAACGGTTACTTTTGACTTTTATTTAATCGGTCAAAAATAACAGTTATTTTGTGACTTTTATTTTTTCGGTCAAAAATATCAGACAATTTGTGTTTATTTAAAGACCGCTTGACCGGTTAAAAAATTATTGATATCATGTGTAATATGTGCGCACCGATGAGACGAAAATAATTAAATCAATAGTGTTTAAGACGGTAAAACGGTCTTTGAGAAAATACAAATTGCCTGATATTTTAGACCGAAAAAATAAAAGGCACAAAATAACTGTTATTTTTGACGGATAAAATAAAAGTCAAAAGTAACTGTTATGTTTGTCCGAAAAAATGTAAGGCACAAAATAACTTTTACTTGTGTCGGAAAAAATAAAAGTTAAAAGATAACAGTTAATATGTGAGTTTTTCGATAAAAATCATAACCGGTACGGTCCCTGGAAAAATCTAATCTTTTTCATTAAGTTATTCAAGATTGTATGTAAAGGTAAGTTATGCATGTGGATTACAATTCAATTGTACAATCAATACTTTCGCCTTAAGACCTCTTTTTCACAATTCAAACTTGGGTCTCCTTCGTTGTAGTTACGTTACTGTTTATAATGCTTTATAAACCAGCTCACACCAGTCTTACGAAAGTTTTGAAGAGAACACACATGGTACATAAGGCTCGTTCACAATCAAAAAAGGCCGATTCAAGAATATAACTTTTGAATGAAGATCTTTTGAAAATCTTAAAATATATAATTTAATGAAATTAATCAACTAACCTCAATATTTTCTGACTTTCACATTTTAATATTTTGTTATCTTATGTGCATAATTAATTCCAAATCGATGAAAGCAACGATTCGGCCGTTATATTAACATTGAAAACGGATGCAAGCTGAGTATAACAAAATAGTTGATTGATATTTCAACATTTTCTCAAACTATTTGCCAGTTACCCTCAAGCAACGCCTACTTTGTGTTTAACTATCCTTTTAACATCCTTACCCTTACAGTAAATGCTTGAGGACAACATTTGTGGTTATTCATTAATGGAAAAGTTACCTCTGAGCAGAACTTTCTAAAGCCTTGAAGCTGCAAAACTTTTACTTTCAACATTAAGGTTGATTTGTTTTCAGATTAAGATAGTTTATCTCTAATCAAATTCGTTTATGTGTGAATAGTTTATTTAATGGACCGGACATAAGTTTGCACATCATTAATTAAAGTTAAGCAAATGTAGCCACATGAAGTCTACAACAGTTTACAAGGAAAAACGTTTCAAATAAAATATCTTTAATATGTAAAATGTTGCTTCTTAGAGTAGCAGTACGAGTTTATGAAAATCTCAGTTATATTAAACGTACTTAATGTTTAAGTTGTACCATAAAAAGGTTTATGAAACTTTATTCAATTTCTCTCTCGTTTAATTTAATGCAAGAACTGATTAATATAACGTTAACTAATTTAGATATTAGTTTTGAAAAGTTCCATTATGTCAGTTCATTTCTACAAATTTACTCAAGCTCTCAAGTTATTATATTTTTATCTCTTTTTTCATTTAAACTTTTTCCCTCAAACTAAAATTATGAGATATATATTAAAAACAATTTCAAAGAAAACCAGCAGCATTCATCAGTTTACTGTGGAAGCTGATTGTGTTTCTGAGTTCACCAGTTCACAACAATTATATCTTTTACGTAGGGCAAATTTTTTCTCTACCCTCGACATGTTGAGTGAATTTAAGTCTCGGTAAACGACATAATTGCAGCTTCCTTAAATGTTAAACGTTTCATAAATGTTCCTTAAACATTAAGTATTTGCTTAATGAATGAAGATTTCTTACCTTAAATGCCTGCAGTTATATACTTAAAGAGGTGTTCTGCGGCCGACATCCTTCGTCTTTCTTTTCTTACGCTTATTTGCACGCGTCCAACATAATCGCCTATTAAGTGTCTCGTTTGCCCCATAATTCCAGTAAATAAAAATCATCATAAATTTAATTGTTTGTGGTCGTTTGTCATGCAACATGAAAATGATTACAATAATTCATGCATTGCTCCAATAAATTGCCTTTTTCACATATTTTTTTTTTCATTTTTTTAGCTATACCAGTTTTCAAGCATCTACGTACGGATGGCTTATTTGCTTCGGTTCACTTCTTTTGCACCCGCCAACAGCCTCAATGTTTCTTCTGTCATGGTCTTCATTACAGTGTCGCAAATTTATGCGTTTGGACTCTCGCTGGTGCCCTTCTGGTGCCTTGGAATCGGTTTGTTTGAGGCGGCAGTAAATCGTGGACCATGGAAAAAAAACAAAACGCCATAGGCAACCCTTACTTCATGTGCTGCGGTTGCTGTGACAAACAAAGAAGCCAAGTGTGGAAGCAGTCCGAATGTGGAATGTTCTCTTTTTATTGGATTGAATTGTTTTTGGATCGTGGCTATTGTATTTTTATTATTTTTTTTTATTTTGTTTATTTGTGAAATATATGAACTATAAAGACTGTTGTTCCTTTCGGATGTGTTTCAAATAGTCGTCGCCTCTTTGTTGTTTATATATAAAATGTAAATAAATCTTTTGTTCTTAAAGTGTATTAAGTTAATATTATATCGAAGAATATACTTTATAATATACTGCATATGAACAAAAAGATTTCGAAATGCCCACTTATTCCGGGATATTTTTTTGATATCTGTTAATCTGAGAGTTCTTTGATTCGTTGAAGTTCGTGGAGCCTGTGAGTTGAGTGAAAATTCAAAAATTCTGTGATGCTTTATAATAATGCAATTAAAAAATTCGATAATTCAGCACTTTTTGAAGACAGTGACTCACAAAAAAAAAATTCAGAAGTTTTTATTTAAAATCGCATCTGTTTTCATCCCTTCAATAGACTAAGTAGAGGTGAAAAATTATATTAAAATATTTATTATATTTAAATTATTAATTTAAATACACTTAAAAAAAATTATGCACTTCTTGATTAAGGTCCTCCATTAGGGTTTTTACCGACCTTTCTTTCACCTTAGTGTATGCCCAACGCCATTTACGTCGAAATATTTCGATGTTTTTCGCAGTTTTTTGGTCTTCTTGAAATTTTTTTCATTAAAGTACAATATTTTTCGATTGGACGAATTTCGGGGCAATTCGGAGGATTTGCTTCTCCTGGTACCACAGTGACATTATTGGCTTGGTACCAATCCATCGTTCTCTGGGTGTAGTGACATGTTGCTAGGTCAGGCCAAAATTGGTGCTGACGTATAAAAGGCAGCAAACGCCGCCACGGTTGCCACGGTTGCATTGAAAATTACCACATTTATTACCACAGACAGTAACAATTTTTAGAAAATGGTTGCAATTAAATACTATAAATAGTTATGTGTAAAAAAATTAAGATCTATAAATACAATAAAATTAGGTACTATAAGTAATCAATATTTTAATTATGTTTTTTTAATCATGTATTTCATTTGCATTTTTGGGTTTATAATTATTATATTATAACAGAATTCAATTTTTGACTATAATTGTTTACTAATACACTTATTAAATGATTAGAATTTTTGTAAATGTTGAAATTTCTAAAATTTATTTATATATGAACTTACACCACTTGTGCTCTACGGAGTTCATATCTTATATTTTTTACTACTGCTTTACATAACAGTACATTCAAAATTTGAACTGTATATTGTTAATTTTGCTGTGTTCGATTTCATAGAATTTAGATTCGTTCGCAATTTTTAAAATTTGGATGCTTTTAAAATGCACATATTTTTAAATCGGATGTGTGGAAATATTTAATCTAAAAAACGATAGAAAAACCAAGTTTTCGCTAAAAAATAATGAGTCTTTAAAAATTCCCAAAAAAAATACCACGAGAATAAAAAAATACCACGCTGAATTAAAAAAGTACCATGGTTATTTTAAATTCCCAAGGCAATTAAAAATTACCACAAATAGGATTTTTCCACTAAAGGTGGCAACTGTGAACGCCGCTCCAGACACTCTCTGATGTAAATTTCGGTGTTGATTGCGCGATCTGTCACAAATTCTTTACTTCGAAGGCCATATTTGCAATTGACCTGTCACACCATATATTTCTTTGGAAATTTGGTATGTTTTTCGGTGGTAAATTTAGAGGATGCTCTACCCCTTCTAACCGCAGTATAATATCCGTGTCCAGGTAACTGGTTGAAATCCGCTTTGTAGTACGTTTCATCGTCCATGATCACGCAATCAAATTTGGGCAGGTCACGATACAGTTTTCGAGCTCTCCTCTTGGCTTTGGCGTCTTTTTCTTTTGACCTATCAGGTACTTTTTGTACTTTATAGCTCCTTAGGTTGTACAATTTTTAAATCCGTTGAACACTTAACTTCGATGTTCCCGCTTTTGCTGCCATATCTCGAACCAAAGTACCTGGATTCTGAGCCGCTTAACGTTCTGGGCCACCGCTTGGTTCACTGGACCACTTTTTCTCCCTGAGCCTGTCGTTTTTGATAAAGGGGTAAGCTGTTTGTATCGTTTTATGGTCCTTCGGACAGTTTTTACGCACACGCCAACTTCCTTAGCGATCTTTTTATACGTGATGTTTGGATTTTCCAGGTTTGGATTTGAGACGACGTCTTTTCACTAGCTCTTTTATTTTACTACTGAGTATTTTTTTTAATCTGCAATATTTAAACTTTATGTAAGTACCAAATTTGTTGCTATAAAGTCAAAACTTTTGTATAAATAACCTAAAAACAAAAGGACAGTTATTTCTGGGCCAGTCTTTATGTAATGTGTAGTTTATATCAAAGCAAAGATTTCATCGAAAAGTGGATGTTATCTGCACACGGACACGCGCACCTACCATACAACCCAAACATTGAAATTTCAATAAATAAGCTTATGTTCCCTCTACAGGAATAAAATTTGGTACGTAAATTTTTTATATCAAAGCGAAGATGTTTTTCAAAAATGGAAGTCATCCGCCTACGGACACGCCCACCTCCACCTAATGCAAAAAATGAAAACTGCATAAATAAGTTCATAATTAACCTATAACAAAATAATTTGGCACGTATCAAAACAAAACAAAGATTTCATCGAAAACTGGATGTCATCTGCCCACGGGCACGCCCACTTCAATGCAACCCAAAAATTTAAAGCTCAATAAATAAGCTTATGTTTAACCTACAGAGATAAAATTTGGTACGTATGTTTTTTATTACAAACTGAAGACGTTTTTGAAGAATGGACTTCATCCGCCCACGGACACGCCTACCTTCCATTCTACGCAAAAATTGAAAAATTCATAAGTAAGCTTATGTTGGTCTTACAGAGATAAAATTTGGTACGTATGTATTTTGCTTTAGAAAAATGTGCGTCATCCACTTACGGACATGCTTACCTCCGATACTATCCAAAAACTTGAAAACTCCATAAATAAGCCTATGTTTAACCTGCTAAAACTAAGATGTGTTGAAAAATTGGGCGTTTTCCATCCACGAACACGCCCACCTTCCCTACAACCTACAATAGCAAAAACACTATAACGGCAGTAACATGTGACCAGGGGCGCAACCAGGATTTATTTTTGGGGGGGTTTTATCAAATTTCGGACTTGTATATAAAATCAATTTTACAAAGGTTTTATATCACAGCAATAAGTTTCAACTCTTGAGAGTAATACTTCAAATAGAAGTTTAGTTAAGTTAATGGGCTAGGTGGGTTTCGAAGGCTCAAACAAAGCATATGATAACTATTTTTTGTAAATATACGATCTAAATATTTCAAGCACTAGATAATGTATCTTGAAGAAGGTTTCCAAATTTTACCCAGATTGGTTATAACTTTTTGGGAAATCATGATAACCAATTTGCAAAAATTAATGTTGATTTAAGCTTTAGGGAGAATATTTTGGACATATTGTACAATGTCATAAGGCAAAAACAAAATTCATTTTCAAACCGACCCAACCCATTAAAAAACATTCATATTTAAAATTTAAGTTAAGTTTTTATGAATAGTATTTTATTAGTATTACAAAATACTTCAAAAATTGTTTTTAGTTGTACAGTAGTCGGCATAATTATTTTGACGAAAAGAAAAGGCAAATATGTTCAGTTTTTAAAATAGTTTGAGAAAACGCGAATCAAAATTTTTGTATTTTTTCAAAATCTTACCAGAAATGTGTGATTTTTCTAAAAAATAACTTATAAAGAAAATATATTAGACAAAACTTCATTTCGAAGAGGGCATAACTATTTTGAAAGTTCTGTTTTATACAAAAATCAACTTTAAGATAAAAGAATTTATGACAAAAACTTAACAACTTAATAAAAAATATATCCGCCATTAGTTTGTATTACTTTTTGAAGACGTTTTGGTACCGGAATTTGCTCCCATAGACTTTTTTTTCAGATATTGTCTCTTCCCTGGTCCGAGTCAAGCAAACGCTTCGTTTTCCTTTAATAAAGGCCCACAAATGTTCAAAATCGTTTTAATCAGGACTTTAGGTCGGCCAGTTTAAAATTTCTACGCTATGGCACTGGCGCGCCAGTTCGATTCAAAAAGTTCATTATGAACTTACTCTTGTGACATGCTGCATTATCTTGTTGTAAAATAAATGACTCACCAATAAGTTTGTCACCAGATGGAAATGCTTGATCATTTAGGACATCCAAATATTTGTATTGGTTCCAACCGTTCAATTCGTTCCAACTATTGGAACCATATCCCCATGACCACAAGAGGAAATGCAGCCCCAGAACATAACCGATCCGCCGCCATGTCGATTGCTTGTAAGACTGGGGCAATTTCTTTGCATGAATTCTTTGCAATTCGGACAAATCTTTTTTTATGTGATCCGTGATACTCAAACGTGCTTACGTCCACAAAACTCGGTTTCAAAATCTCATAGTCTTACAAAAAAAAAATACTTGGCAAATTGGAGTCGTTTGATTTTATTTGCCGTGGTTACATATGGTATTTTTCTTATGGAATATGTACCGAATTGGAATTATTTTAAACGTCTGCGAATTGTGCGCTGGCTAACTGGATTCTAAGAAAAATTTTTCATTTGTAGTTCTAGCTTTTCGGTGTTACACCAGGGTTCTTTGAGAACTCTCGCATAATTAGCTGGTCTTCTTTACGTGTTTTTTCTGCTCGAACGTGGCAAATTTTTTGCTGAATTTGTTTTTTTGTGCTTATTTATTTGATAGTGAATGGTTTGCCTTGATAACTGTAACTCGGAGCATATTTCTTTGACTGAAATACCACAATTATGCTTCTCCACGATTTCACGTCTCATTTCAACGCTTAATTCTGACTTTTTCCCCATTTTTTTATAGAATTATAACTAAAATAAACAAATATATTTGAATAAAATTGAATATTTATTTAAAACTTCGATTTTACTTACCAAATCGTTATTTGCATAGAAAATACTTCTGCCACTAAGAAATTTTTTCTTCTTGTATCTAACGAATTACTTCCTCTAAAAGCGTGACTTAAATGACCTCGTTTAATTACGTTAAAATTTCTCACACCATGTTTTTACAATAAAATATCGTTGTAAAAATAACCACTTGGGGCAAGCCTTAAAATGTTTCCTTTGCTGAGCACTAATGGACCTCATTTCCGAAAGTATAAAACTAAGTATAACTAAGAGCCTAAATATGAAAAAATTGTTTGAGTCTTTCGCCACCAAAATAACCGATGAAATTTCCTCTAAAATTGACTTTTATATCGTCAAGAAATTTTTATGAAACAGATTCGGGAAAATACGATCGAAAATTATGAATTGTAAATTTGTGCTTCAGTTTCGGAAGTCAATCGGATCTAGTTTTTTCCTGAATCACATGACTTCACTATAAACTTAGTTCCTGCAGAGTTTGGGTTAATTTGAACGAAAAAAAGAACGAAACATAACACTTTTTGAGGAAATTCCTTTGATAATTTCGCTGGCGAGAAATTTGACCGCTCCTCCTCAAATTCAGGCTTTCTTATTTTATATAACTTTTTAATTAATTTTCATCCAAATATTTCAAGTCGTTTAGTGGGCTCTCCAAGCTAGAAGTTGAAAAGACAACTCAAATCGAAACCCTCAAGTGGGCAGTATCAGTCTGAAGGAAACAAAATATATAAAATTTAGTAGATTATGCATCAAACAGCATCGATTTGAAATATACATTTGGGGTTTTCACTCATTTGATAAAATGTGTGATTGCTTTTCATATGAATCAGTTTGATTTAATCTGATTTTGCTACGTACTACAATAATTTTTGGGGGGGTTTGAACCCCGAAACCCCCCTTTGGTTGCGCTTATGCATGTGACCTACAGGAATAAAACTTGGTATGTGTTAATTTTTCATCAATATTGAAATGCATATAAAACTAGTAAGATAAACATATCTTCGACTTGAGATTTTAAAATATTTTACTATTTTGACGACGTTTTCCTGATGAATTTATTCCTGATTTTTGATGAATTGTTTTCCTGCAGACTAAAGATAAGCCTCTTTATAAAGTTTTCAATTTTGGGATTGTATGGAAGGTGGGCGTATTCTTCGGTGGATAACGTTCATTTTTCTAACACGCCTTAGTTTTGGTATAAAATTAATAAATACTTAATTAAATTTTTCTAGCTTCGAAAAAAGCCTCTTTATATAGTGTTCATTTTTGGGGTTGTATGGGAGTTGAACTTTAGTGGGTGGATGAGGCCCATTTTTATAGCACACATTATTTTTTGCATAGAATATTCAAATACCGAATTTCAGTTTTGTAGCGCAAATATTAGTCCCTTTAAAGTGTTTTCATTATTGTGTTTTGTATCTAACATTAAATTGAAGGCAAGCATCCTTGCATCACATAAAAATAACCTTGGTTTCTCCGAGAATGATCCCGCAAAAAAATTCAAAGGGAGCACAGCTCGTCGAATACGTGTGGGAGCAGGCTATCAATCGTACCGAGCTATTAAATACCCGAACCGGTCTGATAAACAAAATTTGTCAGCCAATTTCTTGATGAAATTCAATGGTTGTTTAATTATGGACGATGAAACATACGTCAAATTTGTTCTGCAACAGCTTCCAGAAAAAAATTTTTTTGCTGCAAGGGAGCGTTTTAATGTATCCTTCAAATTTATATATAAAAAGGTTAATAAATTCGCACAGGAGTTAATGATTTGGCAAGCCAAATGCAGTTGTAGCCTGAAGAGTCGGGCATATGTGACATCCGCAACAATGAAATCTGAATTATACAAGAAAGAGTGTCTAGAGAAGCGTTTATTGTCGTTTATACGTCACCATCGATCTGGTGTAAAGTTTTGGCCTGATTTGGCGTCAGTATATTATTCGAAGACAACGCTAAATTGGTATCGAACTAATAGTATAGATTTCGTGCCAAAACACTTCAATCCTTCAAACTGTCCTCAGTTGCGCCCAATCGAAAAATATTGGGCAATTGTTAAACATTTCAATGAATTTGTCCATTATATTGGACACTTCGGACAATAATTTTTTTAATTTTCCAACTACTTTTCAAAAATCAAGTTCTAGGTTAGTACTATGAAATGACGCTGTGTTAACATGACAAAAATAAATTTAGGGAGATTTATAATGTTTAATTAGCTGGATTTTCGATTTTATGCCCAACAGAAGCCTTTGAAATTTTGCAAATAAAAAAGGAGTGGTCTTGTGATTTGTGTGCAAAGTCTAATTTTTTTTTCTATAATAACATTATAAATAACGCATTTGCATTAGTCTTCGGTCCTTTTAGTTGAACTTAAATATTATAATACAACGTTATAATGGTTTTGTCCATTATATTAGACAGCCTGCCAAAAGCAAAGCAGCGCATGTAAAAATCAGAGGGATGTTTTATCAATCTTTTTATAGCCTAAATGATGGGAATATTAGCTTAGAAAAATTTTCCATGATTATTCTAGCTAAGCCACTGAAAGGGTTAAATGCAAATTGAGAAACTGTGGAGGAGTAGTAAAAAACCCGGCATCGATGTTGCTCAAGTGGAACAAATTTGCTGCCCAGGTCACCAGAGCGGATGTTCAACGATCGATGTTGCCGATTAAGAGGCACACGCGAAATTTTACACATACACTGAAAAAAACACATACTTTAAAATTAAACAAAAAACTTGAAAATGGAAATGCATTTGGGTTTCAACAAAACAATTTTGAAAACAAAAAAAATTTCTGATTTTGCAAATATCGAACATATGATAAAACAAGTAAAAAAAATCTAAAGTCGGTCTAGGCCGACTATGAAATACCCTAAACCCACTTTTCAAAAACAAAAAATTTTTATTGTAAATGGGCGTCTCCAAGGGCGGATGAAGCCTATATTTAATATGCATTTAAATGTTGATGAACAATTTACACATACCAAGTTTTATTCCTGTAGCTCACATTAATGCCTTTATTGTGCTTTCGCTATGGGAGATGGGCGGATTCATGGGCGGATTACTTCCAATTTTTGAACACACCTTAGTTTTGGTATAAAATACATGCATACCAAATTTAATTTCTCTATGACACACATAACCTTATTTATTGAGTTTAAAACTTTTTGGGTTGTATGGGAGGTAGGCGTGTCCGTAAGCGGATTACGTCGATTTTTCAAAAACTTCTTTGTCTTGTCATAAAAAACATACGTGCTAAATTTTAGTTCTGTAGGTTAATTAGAGGCTTATTTATTGCGTTTTCAATTTTTGGGTTGTATGAGAGGTGGGCGTGTCCGTGAGCGGATGATGTCCATTTTTCGAAAACATCTTTGTGTTTGTATAAAACACATACAAATCAAATTTTATTGTAGTTGGCTAATTATGAGCTGGGTTATGCAGTTTTCAATTTTTGCGTTGTACGGGAGGTAGGCATGTCCGTGGGCGGATTCCAAAAATATTCAATAGTGCAGATCCTTGGATCCATGTGACCATGTGTACCAAGTTTCAGCCAATTATCTCAACTCCTTCTTCTTATCTTATGTATACGGACAACACACAGACGGACGGACGGACGGACGGACATAGCTCGACTCACGTGGTGACGCTGATCGAGAATATATATACTTTTCTATACCGGACTCACTTCGTTCTATGCGTTACAAACGTTTGCACAAAGTTAATATACCCTGACCTTTCAGGTTTAGGGTATAATGAGCACTTATCAATTATTTAATTTAGTGTTTTTATTTAACTTTACAATTTCAATATTTAAAAGCCAAACTTCATCGAGTGGATTTGAAATTTGGTATTCTTAGGGTCCCAAGGGTCGTTGATTACGAATCTGATATCGAAAACTCAGAAAAACTGGATGAATGGCATCGACAAAATCATACTAAAAAACATGTGTTTTAAAAAATAAAATTTGTGTTTAAAATTTGTTTTTATATTTAAAAGAATTGTTTTAAAAACAAAAACTTTTTTTTTAAATTTAACTTTAAAAACATTTGTGCTTAACTTTAATGAAATTGTTTCAAGCTCTATTTCAAAAACAAATTCGTTTGATATTAACACAATTTCATTTCAATTTTAATTTTAACACATATTTCCCTCAGTGTAGTAATGAAATATAAATTTTTGTATTACTTTTTTTAAAAGCTACAAAGGTATCGTAAAATATAAAAACATTTAAGATATATCACGATTTATGTGTACAGATTTTGGCTAGACAGGTTTTTACAAAAATCGCTTTAATACCATGTTTAATAATTTATTGTTAATCAACATTTTTAAATTATTACTTTTATTAAATGATGTTTGAGAACCAACTTTAGATACAACTTTTCAAAGATGAAAAACAACAGTTTAAATTGTCAAACACGCCATTTATTATAAGAGATACAAATTTGCTGTGTTCAGCAAACAATTTCCTCGTAATTATATCTCAAGTTTGTTTTCAGACAGATAACGTAACAGCAACCATTTTCTTAAAATGATCTGCTATGATAAATAATTTTGACAGAGATTGTTATGAGACTAAATAATAGCAAAGCGTTAAATTTTTTTCAAAAAAGTACAGTGAAATTTTAAAATTGTCAAACTTATTGAAAAATTAACTCAAGTTAATAAGAGGATATTTTACCTTTTGACGTAGAATTACGTCTTACAGCGCGGTTTGTATGGGGTCGTTTTAACAGATTTTTTCAAGGTCATTAGGCAACGTTTTTGGCGAATACTTTAGGGTATACCTACAGCCTTTAATAATCTTCGTTCAAAGATAATATATACACTAAAATATCAAATATATCCTGCGCTGAATGAATATCTAACTTTGGATTTTGTCACTATAATATTAAAGTCACAAAATAGTAAAATATAAGAAGAAAAATGCATGTTTTTATATAAGAAAATCAATCATCAGCTGCTTATGTGCCTGCTGCTTTCTTTGTTTTTCTTTCGTTGTTTATGCTTGTATACTTTGGTTTTGCACGAACTGATTGGTTCGCTTTGGCAGCATTTTAAGCATAAGTTCGCATTGGGTTTATGTATGCACTACTGTTCTAGTATACTAAGTGCTCTATTTTGAAACCAGAGGTCATGAACCTCTTTTCAATTCAGTCAGTGAACTCAATCTGTCAAATTTAACGAAAAGGGTTTGTGATCCGGTTAGATTTAACTCTTATGAAAAAAACAAGTTGGATCATATATCTTTTTATGCTTTTACCTAATAGATGGCGTAAAATTTTAATTTTTGCTTATAATGCAAATTAATTTGGATTCCACATCCCACTAGCACTAGCTAGTGTAGTTTGCAAACTATGCATCGAACAGAAAGTGTAGCTAGCAAACTAAATATCAGACAGTGACGAGAGGAGAGGACATGTGCTCAGCGAGAAATATAGTAACCATACGAGCTCGCAAACTATATATCTGGCAGAGACGAAAGTGGCACCAATGGAAAGTGCATTTGCTTCGGCTTCTTTTCAACTAAGTCAATGAACTCAAACTGTCAAACTTAACAAAATGATCGAAAAAATTTTAAATTTTGCTTGTTTCTTTTTGCTTGCTCATTTAATCATACTTACTTTTAACTTTTTCTTTGTTTGGCCTCGAGAAGTAGTCCATAATTGAGTGTTATTCATTTATTTTTTAATTTTTGGAAGATCAATAAAAATACGTGGAAAATGAACAAAACTATCGGACCAAAAAGATAAAGTACAAGAGGTTACAACTTAAACGGAATTCTACGTCTACACTTACGATACTATCGAAACTGTTTCTTTTTTTTTATATAAATCTTTCCTTTTTAGACTCTCAAATTTTGCTCATGTATGTTTGTCAAATAAAGAAATGTCATTCCCTTTCTTTGCAAAAAGTTACCTAGACCTCTGGAGTTTACTAGAAGTTACTAATTAATAACTAATACTTTCAGACATAATTCTAAAACTTTCAGGCATTGCTAAGAACTTGTTAAGAGTAATACGATTTAATATTTTCAAATACGTAGGTACGAAAGCAGTCGTTCTCTATATGTTAAATAGTTCTCTATAAACTTCTCATATATTTACCAGCACATAAAAATAAATTAAATTTTCTTCGATTAAAGTTGCTTTCTAGACAATTTTATTCAACACCAAAGAGCATATTTCCATAATACTTTCCATATCTGTTTAACTTATGTTAACAAGCCCTGTGACAAAAGCCATTTAGGTGTACCCAAACATTATGTTTTCATGCCACCTATTACTTATTCCAAATTTAGTTTTCTATCGCAACTTCTATTGAATATCAAACAATTTAAGTATTTATAATTTAATACTTCTTATTGGCCATTATAAGCACCTTGACCACCAACTTTGAAGACCAAAAGTACAAAACTTTAATTTATTTGAGAGCTTATTATTGATATTTACATATTTTTATAAGCATGTTTTGTGTTCTTAGCTTCTAGTGATTTCCTTACATATAAAACTGTTTCTTTTTTGCATATTTTTATAGAACCATCTTCCGGTCACTTTGTTCTGTTTATACTACTTATTTAAGCTAGTCAACTATAGGAAAAATGTGTCGAAAGGAAAACGAACAATAAAACATGCCATAAGTAGTTAAAAGTAAGAACAAAACGACAGAGCCGGAAGTCTCTGAGACACGCCGTATGGGGCACGCTTATAACTTTTGTGGTGACCAGCGTTCACCAACATGCTGCGCATTGAACTAGTCGAGGGCCAATGCTTTCGTTATTGTTGCAGTTATTCCGGCCGTTGCAATTGACTTTTTGAATTTTAAATTGCTTCTCGCTGCACATTGTCTGTCGTCAATAGTTGTTGTAATTGTTGTAACTGCATGTATGGTGAAGTGGTGGGTGTAGGGCGTGAAAGGGTCGAGAGTAAGTTGTTTGTTGCCTAGTCAGTGCTTGTTCGCTCGGATATGTTGGTCATTCAGTCATCGATTGATGATGACACTGATGAATTTGTGAGCTTCCTAGGCGAGCTTGTGTGTGGCGTATGGAAGGGAGTAGCGGTGACACGCGTCGGAATAACTACTATGATGTGGCTTGGCTCACATATGAAGTTGTTGGTTGGTGTTTTGAGTGCTAGTGGATGCCGCTGCTGAATGTCATGACGTTTCCGCATTCTATACATAATTCATAGCGTTGATTGATTAACTGACAAGACAGGAACCGCTAGTTGAGTGACAGTGTTGTGTACGAAACAGACAAGTGGTCAAAGGTCAAATTAGAATATTGAGTTGTACACTTCTTAGAATAGGGAACAAAGTGAAAACATTTTGGCATCAAGGAAGATGTTATCATCAATGAACTGTAGTAAAAAAAATATAGAAAAAGGGTAACTTCAGAAAGTTAAAAGGGTGGAATAATTTTTTAATTTTTTTAGACTTGGAGAATTTTAAGAATTTGTTATTTTCGAATTTCCTTATGTAATATAAAATTTATGATGTGATATTTATGATAAACATTTTTAATATAAAATAGTAGTCCTTACCAAAAGTCATGTATCAGCCAGTTACATTTGAATGTCAGAGAAGCTTCTAATAACAACATTCTCCTAAAAACTGCTCTGAAAAGAAGTACTCTATAAACATACATAAAATAAATTATATTATATTATAGAAAGTATTATATTATAGAACAATGGCCATATTTTGTAAAACGCAAGCAATCACCTTACTTGGGTTGTTAGAGGTTTTTTTGTCTTGCAATATATTTCCATTGAAAATTTCAGTAAGAGAAAGAGAGTCTTTTGAACTTCGCATGAAAAGTGAATAGCCAGGCAAAGAATTGTGTTCGTTTTACAAAGTACCACATGTTAACCAAGCTCATCCAAATCCAACAGTAAGAAGTCTCATGGCCCTGTGTGGTTCGCCAGTAGCATTGACCGTGTTAAGTATGGCGTTCTCAAAAACATTCGGCCCAATCACTCTTCTCGCGTGAACGCCACACAGTGTTACGTTCGCCACGAACGCCACTATAAACTGCAAAGTTGAAAATCTTGAACTTTTTTGTCGATTCTAAGTGAAAATCGAACAAACTTTTCGAATTCACTGTCGGTTTTTTTTGTTTCTATAACTTTTTTTTAGATATACGGCTAGTAAGTGGGAACCTTTTTGTATTCATATTATTTTATTTTTTCTCATATTTGAAATCGTCCCATTAACAAACCGTTAAACATTTTTAATTGATTTTTGAAATCGTTTATTATTTAACCACAGTAGCTATGGGTAGTAGGGCGTATCGAATTACATTATTTTTTTGAATTTCACATTCTAAGATGTCTCAAAAGTTGCATGTGGTTGTCAAGATCTGTCAAAAAAAATTTTATGAAAATAAATGGACATCTTCCTCTCCCGCAGGTACTCAGTTGTTTTTTGAGAAAAACAATTAAAAAATAACGATCTTAAAATGCTTTGATTTTTATAAGAAAAACTACATATGTCTTTGAGAAAAATTTAAGAAAAAATTTAAATACAGTTTAATTGGAGCGAACGAGCGAAGCAAGTTGTTGGACCAAGTTGTTTGAAGATGTTTAGAGACCTTAAACTGTCGAATGGCTTAACCTACAGAGATAAAATTTGGCTCGTATGTTTTTTATGACAAACCAAATACGATTTTGAAAAATGGACGTCATCCGCGGACTAGCCTGCCTCCCACACAACCCAAAAAGTTTAAAACTCAATAATTAAGGTTATGTTTGTCATAGAGCGATCAAATTTGGTATGTATGTTTTTTATTCCAAAACTAAGGTGTGTTCAAAAATTTGGAGTTATACGTCCATGAACACGCCCACCTCCCATAGCGAAAGCACAATAAAAGCATTAACTGTGAGCTACAGGAATACAATTTGGTATGTGTAAATTGTTCATCAACATTTAAATGCATATAAAATATAGGCTTCATCCGCCCACGGACACGCCCATTTTCAATTATATTGTTTTTTTTTTTTAAAGTAGGTTTAGGGTATTTCATAGTCAGCCAAGCCCGACTTTAGACTTTCTTTACTTGTTTTTTTGTTGTGCATATGGCATCGATTCGGTTTGCGTTGTTGTTATTGTACATGTTTTCGTTGTTGCGATATTGTGGAGAAAGGAAAAAAATAAGAAAGAAAAGTAAGGAAATCAGTCTGGAAAAAACATTTATATAATTAAGTCCCAGTCGTGAACAAAGTTCCTGAATTATTAATTCAAACGCTCATTTTGAATAAGTGATTACAAACGAACGTTCGATATTTTTTTTATTGTGTGAAAAAATCGGAATAATCCAATTCGATTTTTATTGCCTATAAGTGTTTTTTAAACAACTTCTTGTATTTGAGTGTTCACTTATTTCATTTAAGTCTTTCTTTTAAGCATCTCTCTAAAGCAGAGGTGCACATAAGAGCTTCGGGGAGCCCTCGGCTTTCACAGACAAGTCGTGTGTGCGAAGCTGCCGAACTTCTTCGACGATAGTATTGAATCAGTTTGCGTTTGATCTTCACGGAGTAAGCATCTTATGCGCAAATTGTTATGTTGAATTTTTGTCTTGTACACACATACTTAGACAAAAATGTTGCGTTTGTGTTGGAAGCTCTGCCAACGCTGTGCATCACTGCTCTAAAGCAGAGGTGCACACAAGAGCTTCGGGGAGCCCTCGGCTTTCACAGACAAGTCGTGTGTGCGAAGCTGCCGAACTTCTTCGACGATTGCATTCAATCAGTTAGCGTTTGATCTTCACTGAGTAAGCATCTTATGCGCAAATTGTTATGCTGAATTTTTGTCTTGTACACATATACTTAGACAAAAATGTTGCGTTTGTAATGGAAGCTCTGCCAACGCTGTGCATCACTGCTCTAAAGCATTGACGGGCAACTTTGCACACCTATACTTTCTTATCTTGAGTATGTATTAAGGAGCGCTTTAGAGCTTACACTGAAAACAAAGCAGTGCTAAAGCTCTTTTTGTAGTATCATTGGGTGATTTTTTTTTGTGCTTCGATTTATATAACGAATTTAAATGATCTTGTAATGGCTGGACTATGAAATGC
Source organism: Tetanocera ferruginea (assembly GCA_958299015.1). NCBI lineage: Eukaryota > Metazoa > Arthropoda > Insecta > Diptera > Sciomyzidae > Tetanocera > Tetanocera ferruginea. The sequence continues at coordinate 107,326,051 of OY282641.1, forward strand.
AAACAGACCGACAGATGGATAATATGTATTATTAAACACAGAAAGTGAAGTTTTACAAATATTTTTAATTTTTATTTTTAATTCGTAAAATTTTTACAACTCTTAATTATTTCTTTTTATCAAACGAAAGTACCAATATATTTTAATCTGAAACTAAAATTGGCATTTCTACTAATATGTTAACATTTAGTAACATTAATATTAAATAAAATTAAAACAGATTTTTGCTTATCAAAATTGTTTGATTATCAAATTTTACTTCCTTATGACACACCATGCAATGCGCCATGCCGTTATTTTCTAAAAATAAAAAATTTTGCTCATACATACTTGTAAACATAAAATTTATTCAGTGTAATATCTCGCAATTTTTTTTTCATGCATTCAGGGAACACTCAAGCGCAGGTCTTGTGTGCTTGACGTTTGCTTGGATACTGAAGCTTTGATCGTTCTGTACGTGAGATGAATACATATACAATCACAAGTGTGCAAAGCTGCCCGTCAATGCTCTAAAGCTTTCAACAGCTCAAAAGCAAGTAAATGAAAGGATTATTTTTTCAGATTTAGTTAAAATAAATTAAAGTAGTTCTAGTCTGTCAACTTATGTGAAAAAAAAATTATGAAATTGTTAAATATTAGTATTTTCGTACACGCAAAGAAATTTTTCGTTTACCGCAACTGAAAAATTCACCAACTATACTTCGTTTGCGAACTTTATTTGCCGCAAACGAATATTCAGTTGTCATCAACTTAAAAATATTCTTGCTTGCAACGAAAAAACATCGAACTTAATGAAATTTTATCATTGTTTTAGAAGCTCAAGTTTAGCCGAATGTGCTGGCGGTCGAGTCTAGGAACTCGATGGACCTGGGTTCAATCCCCAACAGGAACATCAAATATTTTTTTTTTTTTAATCAATGTTTTTTTTTAAGTAAAACTTATTTTGACGGTTCCTTTTGACCAAGCAGTTAATGAAACAGAATTAGAATTTCAATAATTAAATTAACATTTTTGATACTTACACAGCCAAGAATCGAACCCACGTCTCCCGCGTGCCAGTCTAGCATGCTTCCATTGAGCTATTGTGAGATGTTGTCTAGAATGAATTTTTTATTTACTTAAGCTGTAACACATTCTTGTTTTTTTCGTTTATGGCAAATATTTAACATTTGTCATCAACGAAAGCGTGCTGTGTAGCAGTTGTGTGACTGCGCTTGTGATTCACAATTGTGTGTCTGTTTCTTCACACTCTTAAAATACTTCCTTTTTGTTGATGGCAAATATTAAACGCTTTTCATCACCGAAATCAAGCAACTTTTTTTGTCAGTTGAGAACTACTCGCTTATAACAAATAAATTTCTTTTCATGCAAACGAAGTTTTCAGTTGAAAAAAATAAATTTTTCGGTTGCTGCAATTTAAAAATCACTGCCGTTTATTACAAAATTAATTTCTTGCAACTAAATAACGTGTTTCCCGCAACTAACCATTATTATCCCAACTGTTCAAACGTTTACAAAAAATGATTTGAAACACGACAAACGAAGTTCGTTTGCAGCAAACTGGCAATAAACGTTTTTTTTTCTCTGCGTGTATATTCTATTCTATTTTATATTCTATATTCTATAATGCAAGTTTTTTTCTAAAAATTTATCAGATGCTCTTAGACTTGTTTACTTGGAATTTTGTCTATAGGTTCCTTTTCTACTTATAAGAATATAAGTTATTTGTTTTTTTATAGCAATTTTTTCAAAAATTATATAGATACCAATTTTTTATAAAAGTAACAATCTTAAAAATTAAGTCATTTCCAATAAATTATATCTCCGTCATATGTTCACTTATTTTTGTAAATGAAGTACCTATCATTAGAAAGCTATAGAAAAGCGATTTAGAAAAAAGTTATATATTTTTGGAATTTTTATGCAAGAGTTGCACACTTTTTGAAAAAATTTTAATTTGTTTATATCTCAAAAAATGAATTTTTGTTTATTTTTTTTTTTTGTAATTTTAAAAACAAAATAAACTTTTCACCAACAAAGAACTACAATGGCCAAATGACACGTTTTTCGCAATCTCTTTTTCTGACACACATTTCACTTTATCGTTCATAACTTCTATACGGTTTGAGATATTTATACAAAATCTTCATCAAAACTGTTTGTCTTTTTTGAGCCAATATTAGTTTTATATCTAGTAATGACCTCACTCGTGTCTTTGGCCCATAAAACTGAAAAAACTATAATATAATAATGATACTGACGATTTATCTTGTATGGAGGATATTCGAAGCGAAAGTTTTACTCGAGATGGCACATAACTTTTTATTGTAACTATCTGGTCTAAATTTTAATGTCATTGATTATAGTGTTGGCGTATTCCTTCAATACTATGAAGTAATAATGTGCATAGTTTTTGCATATGTATTTTCTTGTTTCAGAGAAATGTATACTAGAACGCAATTTATTAACTTTCTCAAAAAATTAATATAAGGTTTTATATCGCGGGCATTAGAAGTAGTGTTGAAGATAATCTTCACAATTTGGATTTTTCAAATATTTTTGAACATGACTCTTCCTAAAAATATTTATTTTGAATGCCAGGTTTAGACCACGATTTTTTTATTTTAATACTTAAAAGAAATTTACTTAGCATCAAATTTCTCAATTTTTTTTGCTAGAATAATTTTTTTTTAAATATTGAAAAAAAAAATCGTGGTCTCAAGCCGGTATATAAAATAAATATTTTTAGGCAGGATCATGTTCAGAAATTTTTAAAAAATCCAAATTGAGAAGATTATCTTCAACACCACTTCTGATTTAAGTGATATAAAATCTTATATTCATGTTTTTGAAAAAGTTAAAAAATAAGTCATTGTCCGTTTTTCGTTTGTGGATGTAGAGGTTCATATTCGAGACTGGTTTAGTTTTCATTGGGCGATTATAATGTGATGCGATTCGAACCCTATGTAGATTCTATTTTTAAGGTCTTGGAGAGATCCCTCAATTTTAGAGTCTACAGGAGACAGGGAGTTTTGGACAAGGAGCTTTTAAGACGGCTTTATCTCGCCTTGACTTTGCCAGTTGCGGGCTATGTGGATTTTTGTTCAAAATGCAGCGCCGTTCAACACTACACCTTTCCTTACTCTTACTTGTCACCCACTGCTTGTCCGGGATAGCTTAGACGCGTCTAACCCGTATTTTTAGAGGACTTTCACTATCCGCATACTTTAAAAAGACTTTGCTTAATGCTTATACTGGATATTTTCAAATTATAACAACTTTTTAAATTCAAATAACCTCAACAATTGCATTCATGAGAGTGAACAGCTTATTTTCTGAAGGATTGTTATTCTTTCCTTGACTAAAAAAAACAGCCTTTACATAATACAACCCCCCATTATAACTAGATAAGCTCATATACTCGCCTTTGCTTTTTTCCTTTATTTGCCTATCATAACCTTCATAAAACAAAGTCGATTTGGACGCATCATAAAATCTGTGGCCGATGCTACTAATCGCTTAAGTCGACTTAAGACAAGAGTGAGTTTCTAACGCCAATGAACTCTCTTTGTTCATGTCATGCGCCACATGTACACAGAAGCTAGTGCTTCTAGCGTGGTGCTTTCAGAGGATGTTAATAAAAACAGTCGTTTTATGGAACGATTAAAAACTTTCAAGGACGTATGTGCAGATAAAAATAAAACACCAAATAAGAACAAAGTCCAATATTGCTTCCACATCAACAACACATACTTATATTGCATAGTGTTGACACACATTTATGTAGGAACATTTGTAAGCCACATTTATGAAATACTTAAACTTGTTTAATATTGTAATTGTAGGCAAACTAGTTTAAACTGGTGTTATTTGAAGCTGTGTAAATAAATATTTCACATGAGTAATCATGAATTATCATTATTGAAGGTTTCTATAACAAACCGTATTAGTTACAAAATTTAATTTCTGCATGCAATAAACTCTCCTTCCTAATTAATTTCAATGAGATTTTCATGTTATACGTCCTTCTAAATTAATAATTAATCCTTGATATGCTGTGGCTTATAATCATACAAATGTAATTATATGTATTCACAAAATATGAACAATAACAATAACAATTTGAGAATATTGAATGATATAATTATTTATTGATTTAACTTGTTGTTACTTTCGTCACATTCAGCGTTAATCGTTTTCATTTGCATCCACACAAGAGAGTTAATTAAGAGGCTTCAAAACTGCTTTCTAAACGAGACCGTAGCCAAATTTTCCATGAAGGCAATGTTGATCTATGGGTCCAGCAGAATGTAGTAGTAGTATTTTTGAATATTTGGTTTTGTTTGAAAAAACTATAAGAGAACCGAGAATTTCCTATTTTGTGTCAATAAATTTCCGCTGCCCGTGTCGGTGAATGTCCGACCTCTGCACCGAAAAAAGTGCTAGTTTTGGAACACCTTGGGCAGGCACAGTGTACGAACGAGGAGACCCGTCGGCTTATTGTGTTCGAATATAAATCGCTCGTTATTAAACATTTTATCGACATTATACAGACTAACTACGATATTATTTAAGATGAATTTCCAGGTACTTGTTGGATATGTTTCGGGTACATTATATTTAAAACTTTTTCAAGGAATTTTGAGTAAAAATATACAGCAAATTTCTATTGAAAAAACAAGTTAAAAGTAAATTCTGTCACTCGTTTGCCTTCGGCTTCATATCAACATGAGATTATTTTTCTTATAGCTTTGCAGTTGTTCGCTGCTACTTGTAGCTTTAAAAAATAAAATTGTGTCGGATACTTCGGACTTTTATGCCTGAGCACTTTCGTAAGGACACAAATTCTTTCTCGGGAGATATCATCAACACATTCTAACCTTAACTCACGGCGTTTTCGTTTCTACCAAAAAATATTGCCTTGTCGCAGTGCAAAATGTTTTCAATGTTGCCCGTAACCCTGTAAAAGTGCATGTTTTTGCCTTATCGAAAAATGTCAACTTAAATAAAAGAATGTAACCATCTTTTATTTATTTTTTAACGCACGCATTTCATAATATTGTCGTTTTAAAAATAGCTGATATGCAAGGCAATCATGTACCATGAGAAAGTTTCGCAGGGCAGAAAATGCGCCGTTTGTGCCCTCTGAGAGTGTGACATTTTAAGAAACGAAAACACAATTTACTCACCCGTTTGCACTTATTTTAGAATCGAACACGAAAAAAGGCAAGGGCAATGAAAAGGCAAAATTTTTTGGTTGAAACAAAAACGCCATCAATTATCTCCTAAAGGAATGCTGAGCCAAATTTGAAACTTTTCTAATAAAATGCATATATTTTATTGTAGCTATTTAAAAACTACTAAACCGTTATTTAAAAACTTATTTGTCTTACCAATAACGAATTTATATAACAGAAACTAAGGAAACCGTAACATAAAAACTAATCGCTAAGTTTGTGTGAAGAGTCCATCCCACAATACAACTTTCTTCTTCAATTTCTATTCATGTGCTGCTCCCAGAGTTTTAAAATGTACCTTGTCCAAAACTCCTTGTCTCTTCTACACTCTAAACTTGAAGGGTGTCTCCAAGACCTTAAAAAGGGAATAAGCTAAGGGTTTGGGTTTTAATATAATTATATACATTATAATATCCCACTTAAAAACAAAACCAGTCTCGGATATGAACACCCCTACTACGTTGACAACCACCGCAAACGAAAAACAGACAATGGTTTACGAATATGCAACTGGAATGTGCGGACCCTTTATTGGGATGCTCTGTTCAATTGACGGAAACCCTCGCAAAAATAAAGGCTGACGTCAAGGAGAAGCAATGGAAAGTGTAACGTTGCTTTTCAGTTGCCATGCGGAGAAGTGCGAATTTGGTTGCGGATTTGTTGTAAGTCGGAAGCTTCGCAACTTTGTTTCCAGCATCACACCTATGAACAAACGGCTGGCTAGATCTGTATCAAGACGAAATTCTTACAAATATCCTACATAGACCAGCTTTTTACACTACGCCAAATCCTTGATAAAAACAAGGAAAATCAAACTGACACCCTCCATCTCTTTATGGATTATAAAGCTGAATTCGATAGTTTGATTCGGGATTTTTAGCATGGAGGGGGTCCGACGAAAGGCAGATGTATATCGCACTGGCATCATATTATACAAAGGTGTCCAGCTCCTTGCGTTTGCTGATGATATCGATATTATATCGATATTATATATAGATTTAACTGCTGCTTTCGCCGCTATCGAAAAGAAATCAGCCAAAGTGGGTTTAGAGGTTAACGAGGACGAAACAAATTAATATTATGTCTACAAACAGCAGCCGTTATTGTGGTGTTGACTGGAAAGTTCTTCGTAAAATCGTTGGTCCTGTTCAAGTTGGTGACGACTAGACTATTAAAATGAACCACGAGCTGTATGAGCACTACGATGACATTGATTTAGTTCAGCGTATGTATTAGAATTCGGCGACTACGCTGGCTAAGTCATGTCTATCGTACACTCAGAAAAATATCAACTGTAATATTAACAGTCGGCCACTGTTTTTTAACAACACTGTTCGATTAAATGATTTGCGTTTCAGTAAACAATTTTCTTTGTTGAATGAACGTTTCAAAGTATTTTTGTGTTGTTAAAATTATCTGTTGAAATATTTTTGTGTTGTTGTTGAATTGTCTATTTTTCCTAACCAATAGTTTTTAGATGTGTTTTGCTATATGTATATTATCGTTGCCAATAGCTCAGTGGAAGTGCACTAGACTGTCATGCGGGGGGACGTAGGTTCGAACCCTATTTCATTTATTATTTAAAAAAAATATTTTAAATAAAAAAAAATTTTTTTGTTGGCCGGATTTGAACCGTGGACACTCGAGTACTAGACGCACACGTAAGCACACTCGGCCATAGATGAACTTTCAAACCAATGATAAAATTTCAATAAATAAGTTTTTATACGGGTTTCGTGTTCCATAGACCAACATTCAACCGACTGTTGATTTGAAAGTTTCATTTGTTGGATGGTATTTAACAGTGAAATCTGTTATTTCAACCCAAGATTTGTTTGATAAAACAGCATTTTTTCCCTGAGTGTATGGATAAAGAAGTTCCAGCGAAAAAGGTGTTTGAGGCAAAAGCCGAGGGTGGACGACGTAGACCATGCTAAAAATGGATTGACCAGGCCGCGGAAGCCCTAATCGCGTCTGGTGTAAGAAATCGGAGAAGGCGTACGCAAAGCAGAGGCATATGGCGAGAGCTGATGAAGACGGCGGTGTTATGGCCAACGAAGATAGTAATTAAGTATTGTTACGAGGATTTTAACTAAATTTTTTTCGCATAAATGTGCACGCCTTTGTGCACCAATTGAAAATAGTAAACATTTTGTTAGTAAGTAATCAAGAGTCATACCACCGCGTGTTGCTTTCATTGCCGCACAGTTTTTCATAAAACAGCGAAGCAATTATTTTTTTTTCCAAAAGTTTCTTTGAGCGAGTGAAAAAATTGTGTTTTATGACAACTACTCAACACTAATTTAAGTTTAATATGGCCTAATAAGGTTGGTTTCATGTTGTCCTTTTAAAATATGAAGTGTTTGTGAAATATCTATCGAGTGGATCGATTGAAAACAAACGTGTTTCCAAAATGGCCGAAGTGGGGTTAAGCGTTTCAGGCCTTATGAAGTTATTGCGAAGGTCCTAGCCATTTTAGATCCAACTAGAGAGTGGAAATGGACGAAACTTGGACATAGACCTCCGTACCGTACCCACGAACGTTGTGAAAGTCGTTGCCGAAAAGAACACCGTTAAACGCCGATTCATCAGGGACAGAGGAACCAATGGGACTATGACAGTTGCAGTCAGCACGGCTGGAAACACCATTCTACCGATATTTCTCTTCCCACGAAAAAATATAAAAAGTGTTTTCGTTGATAACGCACCACCGAGTTCCATCGGTTACGCCAATGTTGCCTGCTGGATGAACACTGATCATTTCATCTTTTACATGAAACATTTAAGGAGGCGTGACGCCTTGAAAAAAATTTCTTTTACTGTTTTATAATGCCCATGAGTTGAATAAAAAATAAGAAATCATTTTAAAAAATTAAATATATATTTTCTATTAAAAAAATTACACAAAAAAATTTTATTTTTATAATTTGATTTTTTTATGTACATACATGGCTACTGGAATTATTTTAAAAAAACATAAAAAAACCATGGCGGGTGTGATAACAACTGACTGGGACATCGGAAAAAAAACAAAAAACCGGGGTTTAATCAGCATCAAAACCGCCATGGAATGAACTAAAAGAAACAATTTTGGTTGAAAAATAACAATATGGCGGCGTTTTTTCGAAAATTGTCAATTTTTTTTTTGACAAAATTGGTCAAAAACCATAAAACCGATTTTTCTGTCAGTAGACAACAATTTAAATGCATCGACAACAATTTAAAACAACGTATTCAAATTTCAGTACGATCGGTCGAATAGTTTTTGTTTTATCACTTAAAAAATTCATTTAAAAATCATTTAAATATCATTTAAAAAAATTCCAGTAACAATATGTGTGATTAAAATAATATAAACAAATTTCGTTTGCGTAATTTTTTTTCCGTAAAATACAGGATGGCCCAAAAAGACCGAAGTGGTGTGAATTCCTTATAACTTTTTTATTATAATTTTGTTTTTATTTTCTTTTCAGTATTTTGTAAAGAAGACTTGGACAATTTATAATGGAGCAATACACAACTGAACAACGTGCCAAAATTGTTTAAATTTACTTTTCAAATCAACGGTCCATTGTATTGACTCAGCGTGCATACCGTCGTCAATTTAATGTGCGGGTTGCACCCTCTCAGTAAGGAGCCTTCCTGGTACCGGCAGTACGGTTCCCGTGAAGTTTTACGGGAGAGTTCCAGAACAAGGATCCAGAAACAACAACCAGGAGACGTTCGACACATCTTGGCCTCTCAAGAGGGTCGCTGCAGCGAATTTTGCATATCATAAGAATGTTTCCATACAAAATTCACTTTGTCCAAGAATTGAAACCGACAGATTACCAGCAACGACTTGACTATGCAATTTATTTCCAGCAAAAAGCACAAGAGAATCCTAATTTTATTCATAACGGAAAACCCGAGATTACTTCATCAACGACAATTACACCCAGTTAAGTGCACTGTTTGGTGCGGTGTTTCTTCAAAAAGATCATTGGCCCATATTTTTTTGAATATGAACGAGGTGTCGCCATTTCCGTCCATGGTGATCGATATCAGGCAATGTTGGAACATTTTGTAAGGCCAGCCGTGGAAAACCATCCGCAAATATGGTTCCAACAGGATGGATCCACAGCGCACACTGCGAGGGCCGCAATGGCTCTTTTACGCAACATCTTTGGTGAAAGAATAATTTCGCGTACAAGCAATTTTAATTGGCCTCCGCTTTTCCTGGACTTGACCGCTCCAGACTGTTTCCTTTGGGGTTATTTAAAAAAGAAAGTTTATGTTACTAAGCCTAGGACTATTGAGGAATTAAAAACCAATATTTGAGACGAAATTCACAACATAACACCGGAAGTTTTGCGAAAGGTCATGGAAAACGTGTTGGAAAGAGCACATTTTTGCGAAGCAGAAAATGGCCACCACTTGCGTGATATCATTTTTAATAACAAATCTAAAAATATTCCCTATAAATTAACTGTATTTAAAAAACAAAAAATTTAAAAATATGTCTTAAATAAAAAGTTATAAGGAATTCACACCACTTCGGTCTTTCTGGGCCACCCTGTATATTTGTAATTTTCAAAAAGATATCTTATTTTTTATTCAACTTATACGCATTTCAAAACATTAAAATAAAAAATTTTTTGAAGGCGTCACGTCAACTTAATCAAATATCTGCTACTAAAATCAATCCATTGCTACTGATAATGGACAACCACATACTACAAATGTCAATTGAAGTTGTTGACTTGTGCATGACCAACGATAACGATGTTGTAACTCTTCCAACACATTGCAGCCGGCAAATACAACCATTATATGTTTCAGTCTTCGTGCCCTTCAAGTCTTCACGCAGAAATGTATGGAATGGTGTCAGTCGCATGTTGGTCGTGTGCTCGGATTTCACCATATTCCGGGCCTTGCTGATAAGGCCATAATGCAGGTCGTGAGCCAGCGGAATATTAGATCTAGTTTCGAAACCAGTGAACACCACTATTTTCTGAACGCAAGCATATTTAGCGATTACATCTTTCTTGCGGAAAAAGTCTAATGGCCGAAGATCCGCCATTGACTGAAGATGTGCCAAATATGCTCGTCGTTCTTGATTATACGAACGTCGGTTCGAACAAGGAGGTGTCTACATCAAAAGAAGCTAGTATTTCCTACCTATGATATCAGGCTTCTACACCCGCCTCTGCTTCCACATTTTCACTTCGTTCAACTTTGGTTAATATTGGCCCGATCAAATTTGCAGCATCAAAGCCGAAGTCAAATCGTAGCAGAAAGGCGATGAAGTCAGTAATTTTTATTTCCCCTCAAAAACGTTCGGAGCTTCTTGAAGCAGCAAAGAAAAGTACTGAGAGGAGGAAGAGAAGCCAAAATGCAAAAAAACCAAGAAATAGCGTCGACATCATGAACCCTCTTCCAAAGAAGAAGACCGAGACTTCTGATTGTTGTGTTCTGAATTTATTCCATTTATGGTGGTGTTTATGCATGAAAACGGAAGGTTCTTTTGGTGAAACGCCACCATTTTTCGAAAGTCGAAAAAGATTTTCGAAGTATCCCCATAATTTTTTGTCGAAATCAAAAGAGTGCAAATTCGAGCGCATAGAAATCAAGGAAAATGTTCATTCTTGCGATTTAATCCAAAAACCATTCAAAAATTATAATTTTTGGGGTGCTGTGGGTCTCCAAAAAAAAAAAAAAAACCCAAACGCTTCATCCAACCGCTTTCTGCTATATTAAAAAAACAGTTAGTTTTATTTAACTGTACTTATCTTAAACATTTTTAGAACAGCACTTGTACCACTTTATATAAAAAGTATTTTCATATTAACTTTTTATATGAAGTTCTTTACTTCGAAAATTAATTTGCTTTGGATGCTTATGTTAACATTTTTTGAAAAATTCTAAAACTTTGCCGTTAAAATTTTGGCCCAACAATCCAACTGTTTGGCCCTGAGCGTTTTAAAAAAATTAAAAATATTTTTTCGCCCATCCGCACAACTAATTAGTTGCTGAAATCAAAAATTCTTTAAGTTTATTATTATATGAGATTTGTGACTACTACAAGCAAATGTTGACCCTATTCTGTAGCCAAAAATACTTTAAATTGCCCAACTGAGTGGTTTTCCCTTAAGGGAGTATTCCAGGTTGGCACAATTTTTTTTTTGATTTTTTTTTGGCTTATTTTTATGGCTTGGATATAGCTTGAGAATATCGTCCTAAAAGGGTTTTTTAAATTCGGAATACTTTAGGAAATATGACCTTTTTTGTCCAGCAATGTTTTCGCCAAAATGCGATTTGCTTAATTTGGCTACTTTTTGAATGCAACGGTTTGAAGCAACCACCGAATTTCGTTCAACGCCTTATGTAGTAGGTAATAACTTGTTTGAATACGCATTTTAAAAATAAATGAATACATATTCCAGAGCTTAGGTAATCTCGACTGATGAAACTCCATAGCACCAAAACTGTCCGACCGGTGCGTCGAGCTGTTGCGACTGGGATAAAGACGTAGAAGAAGGGACAATCGACAGCTTCAAGCACACCTAAATCACAGAGTCCAGGCAGCAATCAAACCTATTTACGAAGCACTGTCAGATGATTTGTTGAACAGATGCCTTAGCTCCGAAACTCAAAACAGCAACGAATCTTTCAACGCAGTGCTGTGGTCATTCGCACCGAATCATGTGCACACCGGCGCACGCACTATTGCAACTGTCGTATTTAACGAAGGTTTTTTACCAATACTTCAAATAATGAACCTAATGGGCATCCCGATTGGCAACGTCACATATGATTTCGCCATGTCTCGGAACGAAGAACGTTTGAAAAGGTCCGAAGCCAGAGCTCTGACCGCATCAAAAGAATGTAAAACGGTCCGAAGAGCACAAAGAGCCGCTGAGTCCTCATTTTTTGAAGGAGAGGAAGGAGTTCTTTATGGGGCTGGCATTGCAGATTGATTTATGTAAGTATTTCATAATAAAACAAGTAAGGTATATTTATAGAGTTTTCACTCTTATGGGTTGTATGGGAGGTGGGTGTGTTCTTAGGCAGACGACGCCCACTTTTCTTCCACAATTAAGTTTTGATATAAAATACAAACGTATAAAATTTTTTTCCTGTAGTTTAAAGAAAAGCCTTATTATAGAATTTTAAATTGTGGGGTTATATGGGAGGTAGGCGTGTTCATGGGTGGATGACGCCCATTTTTATAACACGTCTTAATTTTGATATTAAATGAATAAATATCTAATTTTATTTTTGTAGCTTTGACAGAAGCCCATTTATATATTTTTCAATTTGGGGGTTGTATGGGAGGTGGGCGTGTTCGTCGGTGTATGATGGCCATTTTTCGAACACGCTTTAGTTTTTTTATAAAATGAACAAAAATTTAATTTTATTTATGTAACTTTGACACAAGTCTCTTTATATAGTTTTCAATTTAGGGGTTGTATGGCAACTGGGCGTGTTAGTGGCTGGATGACGCCCATTTTTCTAACACACTTCAATTTTGGCATAGATTACACAAATACCGAATTTAAGTTTTGTTGCTTAAATATTTGCTTCTTTATAGGGTTTTCAATATTGGGGTTGTATTGGAGGTAGGCGTGGTTTTCATCCGATTTAGCCCATTCTCGAACTTGATTTTAGTTTTTTCGCAAGAAGCTTTAATATTGAATTTCATTACGATAGCTTCAAAATTACGGCTGCAATCGTGTCCACAGACACACGGACAGACGGACATGGCTAAATAAACTCAGGTGGTGATGCTGAGCAAGAATATATGGACTTTTCTTTACCTACCACGCCTCCTTATGGGCGTTACACACGTCGTGACAAAATTAATATACCCCTAACGCAATACGCGTGGGGGTATAAAAATGTTTTATTGCCTAAAATTTTTTTTGAGTTTTTTCAAAATCATGTTTTTGAACTTAGAAGTCACTTTTCTCTTGTTCTACTTAATAGATTTTTACTAAGCAATCGACGCAGAATTGTTGAATTTCTCAAATTTCTTATTTGAATTTTTTTTATGCAAAAAAATAACTTCAAACTTTAACGGGCTTATCTCGAAACTTCGTTTTTCCAGATTGTGACCCAGATTTCACTCGTAGTTCTAAGCCGAGTTTGATGAAACAAAGTGCCATCGACGAAAAATTGTCACCATTCTAGTCCCTACCTCAATCACAATTTTAAACAATTTTTTACTACTATTTTTTCACCAAATTTGGGTTTTCAATTTGCAATGACTGCCATTTAATAAAAAAATAATCGCAGAATTATGATTGAGATAGGGACCAGAATGAAATCTGTACTGAACCTCTACTTTTTCCATTTCAGATGATCCGAAGTCAAGATATCCGGGCCACAAGCAGCATACCTTTTTTTGACGCCCAAGTTTGAAGGCCGACAACTTTTTGAGCTTGTACAAGAGAAAACAAATTTTTATTGAATTCAATATGTTCTTAATACAATAAAAACACAGAATTGAAATAACTCTTTGCGTTTTCAAATGACAAGTGTTTTTCAAAAAGGGTCCAAAAAGAGTCTTTCATCCAGGAATACTTCCTTAATTATACCCTAAACCTGAAAGGTCTTTGTGCAAACGTTTGTAACGCATAGAACGAAGCGAGTCCGGTATAGAAAAGTATATATATTCTTGATCAGCGTCACCTCGTGAGTAGAGCTATTCATGTCTGTCCGTCCGTCCGTCTGTCCGTCTGTGTGTTGTCCGTATACACAGGATAAGAAGAAGGAATAGAGATAACTGGATGAAACTTGGTACACATAATCACATGCAGCCAAGGATCTGCACTAATGAATATTTTTGGAATCCGCCCACGGACACGCCTACCTCCCATACAACGCAAAAATTGAAAACTGCATAACTCAGCCCATAATTAACCTACAATAATAAAATTTGGTGTGTATGTATGTTATGTTAACACAAAGATGTTTTTGGTCATCATCCGCCCACGGACACGCCTACCTTCCATACATCGCGAAAATTGAAAACTGCATAACTCAGCTCATAGTTAACCTACAACAATAAAATTTGATATGTATGTGTTGTATACCAACACAAAGATGGTTTTGAAAAATGGACGTCATCCGCCCACGGACACGCTTACCTCCCATATAACCCAAAAAGTTTAAGACTCAATAAATAAGTTTATGTTTGTCATAGAGAAATTAAATTTGGTATGTATGTATTTTATACCAAAACTAAGGTGTGTTCAAAAATTAGGAGTAATCCGTCCATGAACTCGACCACCTCCCACAGCGAAAGCACAATAAAGGCATTAACTGTGAGCTACAGGAATAACACTTGGTATGTGTAAATTTTTCATCAACATTTAAATGCATATAAAGTATAGGCTTCATCCGCCCACGGACACGCCCATTTTCAATAATATTGTTTTTTTTTTAAAGTAGGTTTAGGGTATTTCATAGTCGGCCTAGACCGACTTTAGACTGTCTTTACTTGGATTATCTTTGAAATAAAACATAGGCATAAATATAGGCTTCATCCGCCCACGGACACGCCCATTTACAATAAAAATTTTTTTGTTTTTGAAAAGTGGATTTAGGGTATTTCATAGTCGGCCTAGACCGTCTTTAGACTTTCTTTACTTGTTTTATCTTTGAAATGATATTATTTCCCCATTTAACGAACACGAAGATTTAAATTTGATCAACATAAGCAACATAATTTCTTTAAAAATTTAGTATAAAACATTTTATGTTTATTCATTCAAAAAGAAAATTTATACTTTATATTACAACGATGTTACCGTCGTTATCATTAGTTTTTCTTTATCTTTAAAAACAAACTTTGGTCTGATGCTTCCACTTTAGTCATTTAACTAACAGATGGCTTTACTTATCTACTTAATCAACTCTTTTTTGTATTGAATATTGTTCTAAGTTTTTTCTCTTCTTATTTCGCGCAATATTTTCTATTAATGTGCTTTAATAATTTTTCGCATAAAAGCGGTATTAACTGCAGCGCACGGCGGCGAAAATTATGACCATAAAACATTTAAGCAACAAAATTTGGAAAACCCGAATTAAACCAACATGTAACGTTTACTTTCAACCCAGTTTATATTGCAAATTTGAAATAAAAATGTGATGATATATTTCTTCAGCTCTTTAAAGAGAACAAACTTAATTCATTAAATAACTTCAGTATTCTAACCATAATAATAAGTCGGATCATATTTATGTTTCCGTAAGACCACATGTAATCCATAAGGTGTTACTTTTAGTGAAAACTAAATAATTTAAAATCTAAAAAACAAAATAATGAAGCGCAAATGGCATTGATATAAAAAAAAAATTGTAATTGTCCATCACTGCAGGGTGATTTCTGAAAATGTGTTTTCCTAAGTTCATTACCAACCAAGCCAACCTCAGCGAAAATCTCGAAAAATAAAATCAAATATTAAATCAGAACTTAAATTATAAGCACCCGAAGGAACGAAATGTTACTGTAAATAAGCAGAGGAACTCAACCCGAAAGGATGTGAAACAACTTGAACGGTTAAAGCTATAGCCCGATTCTAGTGATGCTGCGCTGCGGGGGAAGTGAAGCCCTCCCCCAGTAAACATGGCATGTCCCGCAGTCAATAAATGGGAGCAATATGAATGCACCGCATTGAGTTGGTGAGGCTGTTGTTGGTAGCCGTGGTCAGTCAGTATGAATAGCAGTATTGGCTGATGGTAGTGGAGGTTCAAAAGACGCCCCGCAGTCAGCTGCTACAGCAAGATAACAAATAGAATCCATTTGAGATGAGCGCAGAACATGCGCAACATAAATTGTTCTCTCAAAACAGCAAGAGCAAATGCTAAAACATAGAATATGGAGCAGCATGTCAGGTCATAAGTTGAACCTATCTTCCTTGGGTTAGGGTACAACACGTTTGTTTGTGGTCCACATCATAGAATTTATTGAGGTAGGTCAGTCAACGTGTGCCTAAGTTTAAAAATGTTCGCTCTGCCGAAATACTGAGCAGTCTTAGGTTGATGTTGGTTATCGGCCGTCATGACCCCAAAAATAAATAAAGAGCGGCGACATAATATTTTTATTTCACACAGTCAACACGAAAGATATTGAAACATTTATGTATGAAGTTTTATACACAATCTCTTAAGGTTTTAACATTTAGGAAACACCTGAAGAAGCTTCGTAAGCTATAACATAAGAGAAGATGAGGAATCTACCTTTGCTAAGGCTTCCTTTCTTTTTTCGCCTTTTATTAAAGAATAAAATACCTTGGCTGTTTTAATTTTTGGTCGTACAATTCTCTTTCTGTGAAGTTATTAAATCAATGTTTTATGAAGTTTCTCATCTTACTGCTTTTTCATATTTACGATCTTTGGGAACGTTGGTTGTTTGTTTTTAAATAAATCAAAAACATAAAATACTTTTTAAAGCTTGTTGTTTTATCTTTTCGCAGAACGTGAATTAACTTGAGACTAAAAAATCAGTTACCACAATAAAATACACAATTGTATTTGCAATTTATTTATCATGCAAGTTAACGTGGAAGCTCAAAACAATAAAGGAGCAATTAAGCAATCAATGAAGACATCATTGAAAACAAGAAGGTGATCTATGGCTAAATTCTTATTTTGAGGATATTGAGTTGAAAGTAAATAAAATAGCCACATCATATACCTACATCATAACTTATTCCCAGTCAAGATATCAGCGTGTATATAAGCAACACCTTATTTTGTAAGTTGGTGCTATGGAGCATCCCGATTGCATTCGTCCTTATTACCTACACTAGGCTGAGTCGATTTGCTTGGAGGGTAAAAAGCCTACGTTGCTTTAACTTTTTAAAACTTTTTAAAACACTTTTTTAAAAACGAGTACAGCTAGAACAAAACTGATACCAGAAATAAAATTTTCACACAAAAAATTACCGTAAAAAATTCCTAAAAAAAAAGTTCACAAAATTCAAGGTAAATCTTATCGTTGGTACATATGGGCATTTTCGCAGAAAAGTCTACCGTGACCAAAAAATTAAAAGTTAACCAACATTTTTGAAGTGAAACTTCTTTGGCGGCGAGTGAAATTTCAAGGTGTTTTATTCGTGACGCTAGGATAACGTTTTCAATTCATATGAAAATTTAAAAAAATTATTGCCGCTGCCGAGAATTGAACCCCGAAAATCGTTGCTTAAGAGTCGGAATCTATACCTTTACGCCATGGAGTCACATGAAAATGTCAAACAAAATGTAATTAAAACTGAACGCGTAACATTCTCTCCGTAACATAAATTTTCATCCGAAAAGTATGCACGGAAAATTTATTTCTGTTAGCTTCAAACGAAAATATTTAGGCACATCTAGTGGGAAAAAATGTACTGCCTGTTCGCTGCAGTAATTAATTTGGTTCGTTGGTTGGTGATCATAAACATGACAGATGATTGGCGACATGCAAAATCAGACAATTTAATATAATAAAAGCAAAAAGTGTTTAAAGTGCAATATTTAAGACTGCCGAGAATAGTTTTTGCCATGCCAAAAAACGTCTTAAAGCTAAGAAAAATGGCTTAAACAGGAGCAGAACGCATTCGTGAATATAGAGAGCGAATTAGAGCTCTTAAGAATACAGCCGCAGCTGGGTCTGCAACTAATGATGAAGGTAAGGTGATTGCAACAACGGCTGAGTTTCAAAATGCATTTTTACGAAGCATCAGTGTATTTTGGTGAATCTACAAAGAACCAATCTCAAGAAATACACACTGATGCTTTGTAAAAATGTATTTTGGAACTCAGCCATCATCTCAACAAAATTTTAAAGCCAACCAAGTTGATGCACTCAACAATCAACGTTCGCTGCTTTCTGAGGCCCTCTATCAACATAGCAATTATTATGATCAGGTAATAATCAACAAGATTTGCCACTGCTTTCGGAGGTTCTTTCAACGAGTACTATGCAAATGAAATCTAGCATTCAAAACGTAACAATGTTGAGAAGACATTCGAAAGCAACTAAAACAATTACCGAAAATAACTGTTATTTTACAATTTTCAAATTAAAAAAATTGTCGAAAGACTTTTTCAAATATACCATTATGTTACAAATGTCCTCAGCCTCACGAATATTAAGTCGCTTTTAAATTTGAAACTGATTCTTTAAAAGTTAATTTCTTGCCTAGTATATTTCGAGGAAAATTAAAGGTTACTTTTGACTTTTATTTTATCGGTCAAAAATAGCAGTTATTTAGTGACTTTAATTTTTTCGGTCAAAAATATCAAGCAATTTGTGTTTTATAAAGGCCGCTTGACAGATTGAACTGTTGACACCATGTGTAAAATGTCTCACCGATGAGATGAAAATAATAATATCAAAATTTTTTTATCGGTAAAATGACTTGAACAAATATAAATTGCCTAATATTTTTGACCGAAAAAAAACGGCAGAAAAAATAACTGTTATTTTTGCCCAAAAAACTATTATTTTTGTCGGAAAAAATAAAAATTAAGAGATAAAAGTTAGTTAATATGTGACACTTTCGACAAAAACCATACCCGGTAAGGTCCCTGGATGCAAATATTGAATCAACAAATTATTATTCCATTTCGTATTGATTGAATTTCTTTTCAGATACTTTCTCCCTCTATTCCACACTAAAATCTTTCTTATTTCTTACTGTTAAAGAAGTTTTACTTCTGCCACGTGTACGTTGCTTACTTGTATTATGCAAGAGAAATATTCAAAATTAATTTAAGTAGAGAGTCCAAATTTTTCCCATGTTGCGATGGCAAGATATCGGGCTATCAAGTTAAAGTTAAAGTTTTGGTCAGTTTTGTTTATTTCTATGATCATTTTCTCTTTACAATTTCCATTTCTAAGAGTAATTGTGCAATTGCACTCTTATGAAAAACATTTTCTACAACAACAACTAACCGCAAAAGAAATGCAAAAGAGCAAACAAATATCAATTAACGGAAAAATTTTGTTTAGCTTTTGATGATATTCTCAGGTAACGTCACGCCAGACAAAAAAGCATTAAGTTCTCTGTTTTCTGCTCTGAAGTTCAAAAGAGCGTGAAATTTTGCATATTAATAAATTTTAATAAAGTTGAGTAAATTTTATAAAAAAATCGTTAAGAACAAAAATCGTTAATATTATATTAAATTTGAAAAGTGAGTAACTTTCTAATCTAAGTCGAAAACCACTTCTGTTTTTTGTAACGTCACGCCAGTGCATATTCTTGCTTATATCTTTTAATTCTTAGAGTCGATTGTTATAATTCTACTTAATATAGTCCTACTTAATTACTACGCAAATATAAAAAAAAACATTTTTAAAACTAAGACTTCTTCATTCTTTATTTTTTAATTTTTTCGTTCAAAACGTACATAATGCCATTTTGAAAATGCCCATATGTAGTTTTGACCATCACGGCTGAACCACTGAAGCTATCCACCTTATATTAACACCATATGTTTGTATGCTGCTCCGAATCTTTTGGTTATTTGGCTGTAGTAAATTTGTTTCAACAATTTTTTTTGAACCGATTTGGCTCAAATTTACAGCGCCACCTATGGGTGATTGACAAGAATCACGTTTTTTTGATGATTGATTTCGGAATGGCCGTGTACTCTATCTGCGAATTCTTTTCGATAACTTTACTTTTACTTAACTTTTACTTTTTAAGCGACACGATATTGACATTGTTTTTGGTCAAATAATCGCGTACAATGCGTGATGGATGAGTAGGTGCTAGAGAATATAATGATGTGGATACAAGTGGCTCAAAATAAAGTTATTGTGGACAAAATTTACCCACCAAAGTTTGGGTTGGGCTCAGAGACAACACAGGACGTAACTACTAACCATGCACACATAGATCTAATTACAGAATAAATATTATATATAAAAAGTGTATAAAAGAATATAAAAGTGTTCTCGCGAAAACACTTTAAAACACTAAAACGATATTGAGCGCACTAGGCCAAAATTAGCTCATGAAAAAAGTTACGAATTTGAAAAAATAAGTATGCAGATTTATAGTTAAGCACCTTAAAGCATTCTGCGATATCTTTCCATTAATGGAAGTTATGCTCTTTATATGTAGCCTAAAAATATAACGAAATTCCAGTTTTTGCAGTTTAAGCATAGTACTCTATTCGGCTTCACGTGAAATTCCACTCAAATCTCCATAAAAAAAAATGACAGCTGTGAAACAAGCGTGAATATTTCGCAACTTTTTCATCAAAGCTGTACTATGCTTCGCTGCGAAAAATCTAGTACTATTTTCCGCAACATGCATCTAGCAACATTTTTTTCACGGCAATTTAATTGAACCGACCATTTATTTTGCCGTGAAAAGAGACAGTTGCCATTTCATTTAAGAAAAAGAGCAAACAAAAGAGCAATGTTTCTTATTGAAATTATATTTTTGTACTATTTCTAAAGTTTTGCAATTAATAACTGCAGTTGTTGGAAATTGTAAACACGGGTGCACCTTTCCGCGGTGTTAGCGGTCGCAAAACTTTGCAGCTTGCAGACTGCCATAAACTAATGACTTGTTCAAAGGACATGCCTACTTTTATTAGGCAAGATTTATTTTACATTTATATAATCATAAATATGAAAATTAAAGAACTTATATGATTTTCTGCTTTTCCTCTAATAAATTGTGGCTGTTTATTTACATTTTGTCGAAATTTGTAAGCTGATCATCAGCTGTTCGTTCGCAACAAAATATCTGTCAAAATTTTCACGCAACAAATAAATGGCTGTTGCCAGTGGAATTTCACGCAATCGAGCATAGTACTAGGCTTTAGTACTGAATAATTCCTAAAACCATAAAAACTTTCATATAACTTTTATGCGAAACCTTAAAAGGGATATATGGCGTTCGATTTAGTAAAAACTTATAAGGTATATCTACGACTTGGTCGAAGTTGAAATACCCCCACGGCCGATGCGTAAGGTTAAAAAAATCTTAAACTTCAGCTCTAATTGCATGAAATTTTTTGATGACGTCTAAAATACATACATATCAAATTGATTTCCTTTAGCTAAATATAAGCCTCTTTATAAAGTTTTAAATTTGGGGATTGTATGGGAGATGGGCATGGTCGCGGGTGGTTGATGCCAATTTTTCTAACACACCTTAGTTTTTATATTAAATGAATAAATACCGAATTTTATATTTGAAGCTTCGTAAGAAGCCTCTTTATATAGTTTTCAATTTTTGGGTTGTATGGGAGGTAGTCTTGTTAGTCTATAAATGACACCCTTTTTGTATTACACCTTAGTTTTAATATAGAATACACAAATACCGATTTTCAGTTTTGTAGCTTAAATATAAGACTATTTTTGGAGTTTTCAGTATTGTGGGTTGCATGGGAGGTGGGTGTGTTCGTAGGCAGAGGACGCCCTATTTTTTCCACGATTTAGTTTTGATATAAAATGCAAACGTATCAAATTTTGTCCTGTAGCTTAAAGACAAGCCTCTTTATATAGTTTTAAATTTTGGGGTTATATGGGTGGTGGGCGTGCAAGTGGGTGGATGACGCACATTTTGCTAACACACCTCAGTTCTGATATAGAGTGAACAAATACCGAATTTCAGTTATATTTCATCCCATTCTTGAACTTTATCTTTGTTTTTAGAAATAAGCTCAAGTATAGAATTTCATTACGATAACTTGAAAATTACGGCTGTAGTCGTGTCCACAGACAGACGGACAAAAGACAGACGGACATGGCGAAATCAGCTCAGGTGGTGGTGCTGATCAAGAATATATTTACTTTTCTCTAAGGAAAGGGCTCTAAGCATCTTCAGTCTACAGACTACTAAGCCTTATCAATAGCTCCAACTTGTTCAGAAAAAGTAGGCAAATCAACAACACTTTGTTATCACAACGTCTCATAAGAGACAACCGCGTCAACGTCACCTAACCTACGCAGAGCGCGTGGGGCATAAAAAGAATACTTATTAGATAAAGAATCATCAATTTTTGTCGAAAGTGTCCAGAGAGCACTTAATAGTCCTAATACATTTAACCTCAGGTTTACTGAAGATTTTTTTCTTGCGAAATTTACGAATACCCACCAATAATATAGTGCTTTTCTTTTGCACCAGATGTGCTACACTTTTTTATTTCTTACAATTCTCTTACTCTTTACAATTCTACGAGCCATCAATCATTTTTGTGAAATGGAAAAAAATATTTCGCGTCATGTCAGAATATCGTCAGTGCCCATCTACTGGCACCTTTGACGGAAAATCGTCAAGAGACGGATACTTCTTGAAATCCCTAAAATTCTGTTCAGTTAAAGTGTGCCAGCATGCCATTTCGCCTGCAAAAACTTCAATTCTGAATATGAAAAGGAAGCACAAGACAGCGAAACATAAATTTGACCCATTTTTACATAATTTTTATACCCTAAACCTGAAAGGTGAGGGTATATTAACTTTATGCAAACGTTTTTAACGCATAGAACGAAGCTAGTCCGGTATAGAAAAGTATTAAGATTCTTGATCAGTGTCACCACGTGAGTCGAGCTTTCTATGTCCGTCCGTCCGTCCGTCCGTCTGTGTGTTGTCCGTATACACAGGATAAGAAGAAGGAGTCGAGATAATTGGATGAAACTTGATACACATGGTCACATGCATCCAAGGATCTGCACTATTGAATATTTTTGGAATCCGCCCACGAACACGCCTACCTCCCATCCAACGCAAAAATTTAAAACTGTATAACCCATATCATAATTAACCTACAACAATAAAATTTGGTAAGTGTGTGTTTTATATCAACACAAAGATGTTTTTGAAAAATGGCCCACCTCCCATACAACGCGAAAATTGAAAATTGCATAACTCAGCTTATAATAAGCCTAAAACAATAAAATTTGGTATGTATAAGTTTTATACAAACACAAAGATGTCTTCGAAAAATGGACGTCATCCGCTCACGGACACGCCCACCTCCCATACAACCCAAAAATTGAAAACGCAATAAATAAGCGTCTATTTAACCTACAGAGCTAAAATTTGGCACGTATGTTTTTTATGACAAGACAAAGATAGTTTTGAAAAATGGACGTCATCCGCCAACGAACACGCCTACCTCCCATACAACCCAAAAAGTTTAAAACTCAATAAATAAGGTTATGTGTGTCATAGAGAAATTTTATTTGGTATGTATGTATTTTATACCAAAACTAAGGTGTGTTCCAAAATTGGGAGCAATCCGTCCATGAACATGCCCACCTCCCATAGCGAAAGCACAATAAAGGCATTTACTGTGAGCTACAGGAATAAAACTTGGTATGTGTAAATTTTTCATCAACATTTAAATGCATATAAAATATAGGCTTCATCCGCCCACGGAGACGATCATTTACAATAAAAATGTTTTGTTTTTGAAAAGTAGGTTTAGGGTATTTCATAGTCGGCCTAGACCGACTTTAGACTTTCGTTACTTGTTTCATTGCTTTCTATTTATTTTGCTATAATAAAATCGCAAAAATAATTTTTGTTTAAATTCGAATGTTCAGTATAAACCACTAAAAGAATAAAACACACATAAAAATTAACAAACAAGTGTTTTTGCTTAATTTATGCTTTGTTATACTACAGCAAAGTATAAACAGGTGCCAGAAGCTAGGTACCTTTTTGTAGGGTCGACTTTCCAGACTTTTGCAAAATCGACTGCCAAAATCTTATATATCGAAATTTAAAAGTAACGTTTTCGAAAGCTATTGAACTCAGATTTCATATGAAATCAAGAGCTCTGCCAAGTTATGTTCCAAACGAAAGTTATGTCCTCAAGACCTTGCGATGCCAGTAGGTTGGCTCTCCTTTACTTATAGGTATCAGATAAAATACACTCCTCGCCACTTGAATAGGACACCCTATAAACTCTACATACAACTGCTAATAACTTGAAAACAGAATGATAAGACAATGGTATTTTGACCGCTATCTTTTTCTTTCTCTGTGACAAATTGCAAGTTCTGGAAAAAGCCGTTGTCTGTTTTTTTTCCACTTTCCGTTAATATTCGTTGAAATTGCATTTAGTTAGATAGTTATTTAGTACTTTTTTGTTAATTTCGACTGTTTAATTAAAAAACAAAATAAAACGGGACGAGAAAAAACATTAAAGGAGACGGAAAAAGGAAAAAGCTTCAGCTTATTATTGATAACTTATTGATTGGTAATACTTAAAGCTTTAGCGTTAAGTTTTTCTTTTGGTCAAATACCAACAATTTAATGAACGTTTCTTTAAAACTTAAGTCTCTAGCATGCTTGGTTTTGAAGCAATGGAGTAGTTTTAAGTTGTGAGGAGTGTATTACATTCCCCTCAAATAATCATCCCCTCTGAAATAAGATGCATTTTAAACGTCCCTGAAAATATCAGGCCATTCCTCTTTTCTCCGATCAACTTCAAAATCCGCGCAAATCGGGCAATTCCCCACCAACTTCAGAATTTGCAAATCCATATATTCTCATCGACGTATGGAAAATTCAATATTATCATCATCCCCATCATTAAACAACTTAATTTCGCTCTCTTCCCAGCATTCAATGTTTCTTCCAATATCGTTATCATGAAGTGCCCCACAAAAAAACCTATGATTAAGGTGGGACATAACATATACATTCGCGGCAGAGAAAACAGATCTTTTTTAAAAAATTCATTACTCAAAAACAAACATTTCTCCAACATTTTTTTTATAATGTAGAAAATTGAACAAATTACAAGAAAAAAACTTACAAAAAAATATATTTTTCACTCCAACATGGTTTTATAGAGCTCCAAACTGGCGGCAGAGAAAAAAACGGGGTCTCGTGGTTGCAGCGCTGGGAGTCGCAAAAATTGTCCGATCTGGAAAAAAATTACTTTTTCTATCTTAACAAAATGGGTTATCGTATGACAGGAGTTTTTTTTAATTTTTTTTTCAATTTTTGGTGATGTTCCAAATTTGAAAGTATGTTTTTTCGAAAAAAATATTGACTTTAAAATTCCTAAAAAATCGAAAAAAGCTCCTGTCATACGATAGCGAATCAAGTTTAAAAAATACAACAAAAAAAATTTGGCAAAAAATTAACCCGCTAGTGCCGCAACCAGTACGAAAAACATGGTTTTGAGATAAACGCGTTCAAAGTTTGTGAACAAAGAAAAATAAAAATGCGCTCTCACTAATCCGGCTGTAACTTTTGAACCCATAGGAATATTTTACCTTAGAATCTTAAGAATATTTACTAATATACAAAATTATAAAAAAGTCGATTTAAAAAAACAGCCAATAAAAAACAGTCATGTCCCCCTTAAATGCATATTATTAGCTTATTATTAACACATAAGCATTTGCGGTTCATATCAACGTAAGCGCATGAGTTTGCATATATGGTATGATGCGTTATAACGGTTTGGTTACAATTTTGTAATCGATCAATATTAGCGATTTAGAAAGAAAATTAAGTGAACTTTAGAAATGATACTTATATTTTGGTAAATTTATACCAAATTTTACGATATTAACTGAAATTAAGTCAATTTTTTACTTACTAAAAAACACTTGTTGGTTAACTACTGTGGAAACGTTACATGCATTTAACGTTATATATGCATGAAACGTCATATGCATTTAAATTTTTGATGAAAAATTTGCACATACCAAGTTTTATTCCTGTAGCTCACATGTTAATGCCTTTATGGGGTTTTCGCTATTGTGGGTTATATGGGAGGTAAGTGTGTTCGTGGTCGGATTACGCCCAATTTTCGAGAATATTGCTGTTTTGGTATAAAATACATACATACCAAATTTTGTCTCTATAAGAAACATAAGCTTATTTATGCAATTTTCAATTTTTGGTTGTATGGGAGGTAGGTGTGTCCGTGGGTGGATGACGTCCATTTTACAAAAAACATTTTTGTTTTGATAAAAATACATGCATACCAAATTAAAAGTCTGTAGGTAAACCATGAGCGTATTTATTGATTTTGTAATTGTTGGGTTGTTCTCCAATTGAAGACTCACATTTTTCGAGAACATTTTTGTTTTAATATAAGAAACATATATACCAAATTTTATTGTTGTTGGTTTAGCTATGAGCATTTTTATGCAGTTTTTAAGTTTTGTATTGTATGGCAGGTAGGCGTGTCCGTAGGCGGATTCCAAATATATTCAATAGTGCATATCTTTGGGCTCATGTGTACCAAGTTTCATCTAATTATGTCGACTCCTTCTTTTTATTCTGAGTTTACGGGCAACACATAGACGGTCGGACGGACGGACGGACATAGCTCGACTCACGAAATGTCGCTGATCAAGAATATATATACTTTCCTATACTGGACACGCTTATTTCTATGCGTTACAAACGTTTGCACAAAAATATTATACCCTGATCTTAAGTTTAGGGTATATAAGTAAAATTAAAAAAGTAAAATTTGAAATAGGAGAGTTGCTACATACACGCGAACCCAACATTGCATATATGCAATGCCATGCAGCGAAGGGTTAATTTAATACGTGCTTTCAATTTCAAGGGTTTTGAAGTAGCCTTCAGCAGTACTCTGATGTACACTAATGCACAGTAATACATTATTTGAATATTTAAACTTATAACTTAAACTTATAGAACTTGAAGTATAATTGTTTTTTGAAGTCAAATATTGGATGGTGCACTTATTTTTAATTTTCCGTATGTTTCAAGATTATTTGATACAGAAAATATGAACAACCCGTGTTGCCAGAACTAGTTTTTGAACCAAATGAGAGGGATACACAATAATACTGCGGAATTCTGCAGTTTTCAAGTAAATTATTTTGCACCGATTGAATTTAAATAACGATCTTAACGATTCACGTGTTATATGGGTTCCCAACAAAACTTCTAAATTCCTGCAAATTTTACGTTGCTTTGAGGATGAATGATTACCGAAATCGTAGTATAACGTAATGAATGGCAGTCCCATAAAGTTGTCTAAAGAATGTTTTAGGTCTATTTACTTCTCCTCGTCAATAAAAGTCTTCATGATTTTTTAAAATAATTTAGGGCCGTTTTATTCACTTTTTCTAACTTGAGCTAACTTGAGAAGTTTCAATAACTTTTGATAACTTGACTTTTTGTATAACTTGCGAAGTTTTTACTTTTAATTTCTCAAGTTAAAATTTTATTTTATTCAGTCTCGACAAATTCAAGCTGAAGTTTTCGACGTTGAAGTTGAGTAAAGTTATATATGTTCAAGTTATGAAAATAACCCAGGGAATTTATTGATATTTGACATAAATTTGATATATATAACTTGAGAAATCGAAATTTGTTGAATGTAACAAAATTATTAAAATCTCAGCGAAGTTTTCTACTGAAGAAGATATATGTATGCGGTAATTACCGATTATTTTATTATATTAGCTATCTGACCAATTAAAATGCAGTTCTTCAAAAAAGAATAGACAGTGGACGTGATTTAAATGCATTTATGCTTGAGTTGACTTCTTACAGAGATGCATTTTTTAAATACAGTCTATTGAAAATTTGACTACAGACCCAGGTTGTATCATATGCATTTGAAAATTTTTACATATTGACCTGCATTTTTATACCAATTTATTTTACCAGATGAAATGCATACCAAAGGAAAAGACTGGTTTTGTCTTAAAGTATATATTATTTATAAATTATTATATTATAGAAGGCTTATAAACCATCTCCTTAAATGTTAAGTTCCGAAAATCATTCGCAAAATTTAATTTCTTCAGGATGATACAAGCATGAAATAGCCATAAAATTTGTGAAACGTCGTTAATCCAGAATTAAGTTGCTTTCATAAAGACATTATTTGCAACGAAGGTCTTGAAGTCAAATAGTCAGTTTAGCTATTTTTGTTTCGATTTTGCTTGATAAGCTGACATCGCACCACTTCATTTGTGGGTTGTTTCACATTAAATTATATGATCAGCGTTGCTTTAATGAATGCTTCATTCATCATACCTTATACAAAACCTTCTTTCCGCAACGTGTGCATAATAAAGAACTACCTTATACAGTTACAACACAGACTGAGACTAAATAGTTATTTTTCGGCAATAATTCTGTTATAATAAGGAACTCATTAACATTAACATCAATCCTATAGGAATTGCATTACTGCCTAATTTCGATTAACCTTGGCCTGAATATTAAAAGCTCTTGTGCTTCCAAAGTCTTCTTCTGTCTGCATTGAATTATATGAGGTTATCTCGAGATAGTATGTTCTTTTTTGACACAGAGGTAGGTTTGGATGGAATCTCCTAAATTTGAGTTCTTTAGAACATTTTTGATGATGGAGTCCTGCGTCTGGAAGTATCAGGTTGGTCTTAAATAATAGGCTTCAAGGATGACATAGTCTGAACTATGTGTGAAGACCATTGATTGAACTAAATGCAGCACCTCCTATCTATCACCTTTATCTCACTCTACGGCAAAGCTGGAATTGCAATTCAGCTATAGCGGAAACTTGTCGAACACAAGAGGACCTCCACAAACAAGCAGAAAAATCTAAGCTGTTGTCTTTTGATCAATAAAATGATGCGTGCTATACGTGCTATCCGTGCTATGCGTGCTATGAAAATTAATTTATAATAAATTCATTTGTCAGCACATAAATACACAAGTGTTTTAAAATCGTACTGACATTCACACAAAAACTTGTGATTGAAACAAAAAGACAAGTTATACCAAATATCCCAAGTTACAACTCATAACTGCTCATAGTTTTGGAAGTTAAAAAATCACAAGTTGACTCCAGTTATCGAACAAAAGTTATGTATAAACTTGAATTTCTAAAGTTATGTTTGACAACTTGAAGTGAATAAAATGAAAAAAGTTAGAAACGCTGAAAAATCCCAAAGTTATTCTTAAATCTTAAGTTATAAGAGTGAATAAAACGGCCCTTAAACTTCTACAATTTTTGAAGTTAAACATAATAGTTCGTTTAGTTCACTTTTGTCGAATTTTCAAAAAACATAGTGTGGCGTAAACATCTATTTTCTACAGACTTCTACGCTACGTCCCATTTTTTTTTTTTTTTTATTTTTTTAGCTTTGAACCAAGGATTTCAGGTGTCAAACCTATTCAGTCAAGTTTGCCTTGGTTCGGAAATGGGGTGATAGATAAGTAGGAGAGAAAGGGAAATCAAGAGAAACAAGTGTAGAATGTTCTAGTGTGGTGAAGTGCTATATCAACATTCGAATTTGAATCTGAGGCAAGTGTTATGCCTTTACCTCCGTCAATCCGAGGTATCAAGCAATCTCATTCCACAAACATCTCTACCACCAACTACAACTTCCAAAGTCGTATATATTGATGAAGTTTTAATTTCAGTTGATTAGAATTGAGGAAAGAATTAAAGAAAGGTAGAAAGCGTAGGACCATGGCTAGACCAGGATTCGAACCCGGAACCTCTGGGTTGGTAGTCAAGTACGCTAACCAATCGACTACCGAGGCCCCAACGATAACGACTTGTACACATTATTTATTAAACAGATTCAACGTACCAGTTGGTAACGTCGATACCTAACGCATGGGTAATCTATCCTTTACTCTTGCTTTTTACTAATCTTGAACTGTAAATATTGAATAATGATAGTATTTCATGAAGTGCCACTTATTCGATAATGCAATATTCGTGCGATATTTTCCATTTCTATTTAAACTTTTTGTTTAAAATGAAAGCAATTTATTTTTTAAAGTCTGACCTTTCAAAATCTTTAAATCTTTGCATATTAGTAAAGTTACCGGTCGTTAATATGTATATCAAATATTATGATTTATAACCGTTGCTAAATATAATTTATTAAAGTTATTTTTCTACTGCATCTAATGTAGGCAAGATTAAAATTAAAAAAAGGCGCAGAATAAAAAGAAAACCTCTCATCAATTCAGGATACAGTTTGACAACGAACATGTTGCATTCAAACGAAAACATCGCAAGAACATAGAATGGGGGCATGGGGGCTCTCAATGAAAACAGCCCTACTCGCCGCCATATGTTTGCTTCTCTTTGGGTTAAGCCAGACGAGAAAATACGTTGAGTCCATTTGTCGTTTTGTTGGCTTCATCATCGTGTGTGTTGGAGTTGGATGAAGCGGAGTTTGTTTTATGCTTCACTGAGATTCTGATAGTCTGGCAACACTGGCTGCAGCTTAGGGCCAAGAATGGAATTCGACGTTTCTTTCATTTATCATCAGCTTCGTGGCTCAGAAAGACTTCAGTACTTAACGTCAATTCATAGCGTGCGGTACGCGACAAATAACGGGTCGGTTGATTTATTTGTTTACCAGAAAACTTACACTCATACAAACTCGACATAGTATCTAAAACATTGTGACAAGTGTTGATAAACGAAGTTTGTGAAAACAAACAAAATAAAAAAAAAAAAACTTTAACATAAACAAAAAGTTTAAATTGCGCCAAAGTGGAAAGGCTTGGCTATTAAGAAGTTTAATGAAAAACAGCTGTTTAAAATAAATTTTCTGCCTCAGTGGATATATCGTGAAATCTTACAAATTACAAAGTGTTATTTTGAATTTTTGCCCAAAAACAAATAAATATTTGGACATTTCCAGCAGCCGTGCTTTAAGCACGCCATCATTCAAAAAGAAAAAAAAAACATTTTAAATTTGCTAAGGTTGAACAAGTAAGCCCGAAAATAGCTTAATTGTTTGCCTTAAGGATTTAAAAGGATTAACAGTGAAGTGAGACCGAAAACGGTTTAGAGACCTAAAAGTTTGTTGCAAGGCTATTTTTAGTGAATATTGGTCTAAAGCTTAAACGACTGGGAATGACTTAAATGGATTAAATAAAAGGTACTCCGGAATGTGGCCTGAATGCTAGTGAATATTTATTGAGTTAATCAATTAAACACTTAACACAATAAGACCTTAAATGTGTTCATGGTACGAATTTCAAGAGTAGAGTTTATTTTGAGTTGTTTGTAAACCGCATGTTGGAAAGTTGGTGACATAGTGGTCTTTTAACAGGGTTGCACTTACATGAAATTCTCGAACGTGTCTGAAATTTGTTGCGGAATGTTATTTGTCTTCACGGTAATTTGTGTGGTTTTTAACGGTAGCAAATAAGGGTCGTTAAACGCGTTGCACATAAAAAGGGATATTATTGTGTGAAAAACATAAAAGTTACAAAATATTGTTGAAAAAAATAAGTAAAAGAAAAAAATTAAGTTAATTGAATTACCAGCGCATTCTCATGACCCCTATTTCACAAACGATAATTTAAGCAGTTACACAGTCCTCTTGCGGTTAGAAATTAAAAGTCGAGAGCAAGTTCAAATAAACGCGTATGCATTTTTATTAGAAGTGAAAGATATAAATTGAAAATTTCTGATAATAAAATAAAATAGAATAGCCAGGTACAAAGTGACAAGCAGCTTGGTTATATCTTTAACAAGTGAACCAATTAAGGACTACTGAATGCAACACCGTTGCTTCTGAAAGAGAACGTCTACTTTTTTCTAAAAAGTTCTATCACAGCATATCTGAAGTAGAAATAAACACTTTGACAGCTAGATTTTTGTTATATGCAAAAAATTTCTTCGTTTCAACATTTCATATTCAAACTACTTTTGTCTGAATAGAGGGGGGAACACCCCCTCCTCTCATTTAATATTCAAACTATATTTATACTGAATAAATATTGAAAGAAGCTTTGATTTCTGTAACAAAAGTAATAAAGTATAATTCTCAACGTCTCAAAACAAAATGCTGAAGCATCCTTGGAGGCACTGCTTAAGCAAAAAATTAAGAAAAGTTAAAAGTTTTAAAAAATATCGTTTATGTTTCTTTGTGTTGAAAAGAAATATTTCAAAATTTCAGTAATTAGTTTCGCAAACCTGCAAAGACATTTTTTTGAAAATGTGTTCTTGGTGATCCAAATTTCTCCTTAACTTAACGGTTCAATTTCATATTTGCAACAGGCTTTCTTTATTTCAATAGCGTGTGAGAGGTTTCTCTTTTCTTAAAAATTTTTTAATATTTGCGAGCCAAAATTTCAGAATCTTAAAAATTTCCAATAAGGTACTGGCCAAAAGTTGTAAGTTGCTTTGAATTAAATAATTGAAAACTTTTAGTAAAATTTCTACAACAACTTTTTAAAAACTAATCAGAAATCAATTTTCTCAGATATTCACACCAACTGACTAAACATTGCAATCATGTGTAGAATTAAAAAAAAAAAGAAAAATTACTTTAAACAGCATCATAACGAATCTCATTAAATTCAGTTTAAAAGATATGTAAAGCATTGTTTAAAAAAAAATATGGATTCATAAAAGCTACTATATTTTTGAAAATATAGCTCGTGAGAAAAAGATTTTCATCTCAAAATAATAGTTATTCTATTTTCCTAATATTTTCATAAAACAAAACTTAAGTATCTGTACTGTGTAAGAAGTTTCGCGTATGCTTCTTGATTGACCCCATCATTCGTTAAACATCTGCTCGAGTGACTTTTGCGGCAAATTGGTTCCACTTCAGTAACAGTGATAAAGCTTTTTTTACAAAACTACTGCTGCAAAAGTATTAGTCTCGCCGTACTCTTGCTTGTGCCAAATTTTTTGGCTCAATCATTTTCTGATTGACCGAGTTTTTGTTTAATTGATATTTTAAATAGCTTTAATCTTAGGTTTGAGTCACGTGTTACCCTTTTTTTACACTTTTTGTAAATATTACAAATAATTAACATTTTAAATACTTTAGGACTAACAGTTTATTTGTTTAAAACAAAATTTCGATGCTGACTCATTACTAATTGATATGAAAATTACAATTCTAAAATTTAAATGCTAATCGGAAAACAGTTTTTGGCAGTGACATAGGCTGTGTAATTTCTCAACATTACAATTTTAATACTTGAGTTTTTTTTTGTATTTTATTGCTCCTGCGCCTCTACCAGTTCGAGATATATTTTTTTTCAAATACCGTTACGATATTTGGACTTAAACTTGAAAAATGGGCTTTAAATTACTGATATGAGAAGCAACCTGTTTCTAAGTTAGATGTGCGCCTTATTCTGGGTATTGACAATTTCAAATGTATTGACAAGCTCTAAACTTGCATATTCTGAAATTAATTTAAAAGCTCATGATTCGACAATAATTGTCAATATCAGAAAAGGCATAGCTTCAAAAAAAAAATACATAAAAGATTACCTTGTAAATAAATTTTCAATGACCAAAATAAAGCTGTTAGTATTATATCGTAAATAGGTAATGTTTCGTGGCTGCTGACTCAAGATGTTTTCTCTTGTTGCACTTCTGGTAAGAGTGACAAGTGAATTTTTTCCGTTCTCTATTAAAGAACACAAATATGTGGCGGCCATGCTGGGGCGTGCTTAGTATCAATTGAATGAATCAATGTGGTGAATCTCGGTACACCCGAGTTCGACTCACCATCTGACACAGACATTTTTTTCACTAAAACTAAGTTTTTCTTGTAGACCGTCACTCCTCTGCAGACAATGAAAAACCTCTGAGAATAAAAAATGTCATGTAAAGCAACTTGAGAACATGAACTTTAGCTGTTCGGAGTCAGCATAAAATAAGTAAATGTATTATTACTTCTCGCTCAAAAGCTTGGTCAAAGTCATTTCTCGGTCAATTGTGTGCAAGCATTTAATAACACACACAACACAATTGATCACAACCCAATCAGCCAAACAAGCTTGGAATAAGCTTTAAACAAGCTTACAAACGTAAGCCTCAAGCTTGGATAACGCTTTCATTTACTATTGTAGAACGCTTACATGTAATTGTAGGATAAACGAAAGTGAACCCTTGGAATAATATTCCTTACTTCAAGCTTCTTAAGAAGCTCGGCCAAAGTTCTTTCAACATGTCCTTTCGACAGGGCCAATTCATTTTTTCGTTAAGATAACATTCTTCCACGAATACACATATCAATTTTTAAAATATGCCAAACAAGTATACAACCAAAAATAACAAATTTAAATACTTTTTTACACCACAATAAAAAATTTTACAATAATTATCTCCAATAATTAAAAAACTAGTGGAAACTAAGAATAGATTCACAAGAAATAAGCCAATATATTTAAAATTTTAGAAAAATCCTCTTTCGGCCAGTGCCAAAAAGAAAACAAAAAACCGAAAACATTATTTTTTGTAAGTTTGCGATATCAATCCTAAAAAGTCAATAAATTTAGTTGCACTGAGAAAAAAAAATACATACCTTGCTCCGGTAAAAAATTTCTCTATTTTTGATAATAGCAATTTTCTCTTTTTCAAATAAAATTTTCTTCAATAAGAATAAATTTTCACATTTTCGAAGAAATATTTCATTAATTCTAGGAAATGGAAATATTTCAATGTCTCTAATAATGATAAGTATTTTTCTCGCACAAAAAATTTCTCATTTATAGAGAAATTTTATTGAAAATGAAAAACTTTTTTTATATTTTGATAAAAAATTCACTATGAGAAGTATTTTCTTCAATAAAAACAAATATTTTCTCAAAAAAAAAAACTATTTTTCTCTAAAAACGATATATTTTTCTATTTCATGGAACCTTTTTATCATTTTTAGAGAATTTTAAGTATCGCAATTAGAGAATAGCATTCTCTGGAGCAATATCTATACCATTTTTCTCTAAATATGATGCCTTTTTTATCATATTCCGAGACACTTTTTTCTGAGTGTGAACTTATTTAAAGCTATGTATATAAAAACTAGTAACGTATATATTCGATTTGGCCGAAGTTAAAATACCAGCACGGCCGATTCGTAAAGGTACAAAATCTTAAATTGTAGCTGTATTTGTATGAGATTTCAAAAATGTTCCTTTTTTTGATAACGTCTAAAGTACATTCATATCAAATTGTTTCCCTGCAGAGTAAAGACAAGCCCCTTTACAACGGCTTTCAATTTTGGGATTGACGACAATTTTTCTAGCACGCCTCAGTTTTGATTTAAAGTTCACAAATACCCAATATCAGTTCTATAGCTTATTTATTAGCCTATTTATAGAGTTTTCACTATTATGGGCTGTGTGGGATGTGGGTGTGTTGGCGGTTGACGCAAACTTTTCAAGCACGATTTAGTTCTGATATAAAATATAAATGTATCAAATTAATTTTCTATGGCTTAAAGGGAATGTTTTTTTATAGAATTTTGTGGTTATATGGGAGGTGTGCGTATTCGTGCGTGGATGACACTCATTTTTCTAACACGCCTTAATTTTGAATAAAAATGAATACCTATCTAATTTTACTTTTGTGGTAAAATTGCCTTACTTATTTCGACAGAAGCCTTTTTATATATTTTTAAATTTTGGGATTATAAGGGAGTTGGGCGTGTTCGTGGGTGGTTGACGTCCATTTTTCTAACACGCAATAATTTTGGTATCAAATGAATAAATATCTAATTTTTTATTTTGTAGCTTTGAAAGAAGCCTATTTTTATAGTTTTAAATTTTGGGGTCGTATGGGAGGTGGGCGTGTTAGTAGGCGTATGATGCCCATTTTTCTAACACACCTCAGTTTTGACATAGAGTGCACTAAAACCGAATTTAAGTTGTGTATCTTAAATATTAGCCTATTTACAGAGTTTTAATTATTGAATTTGTATGGGAGGTAGGCGTGGTTTTCATACGACTTAGCCGGTTCTTGAACTTGATCTTAATTTTTTTGAAAAAAGCTCAAATATTGAGTTTCAGTACGATAACTTCAAAATTACGGCTGTAAACGTGTCCACAGACAGACAGACAGACAGACGGACATGGCTAAATCAACTCAAGTGGTGACGCTGATCAAGAATATACATATTTTTCAATACCTACCACGTCTACTTACACCGCGTAACAAAAATTAGCTTTTGTTCTGTCCTATGAACCTCTTTTCTGAAAGAGGGTTAAAAATAAAAACACACGGGTATCGTAGTTTTTCATGTACATGGAGATTTTTTTTGTTACTGTTTTAAGTTACGTTGTGCGAAAACATATTTTTATTATATCTTAGAAAAAATGCAGTGTTCGACTCGAAATAACTTTTGTTACGTTTGTGGATTATTCGTGCCTAGTAAACATTTGTGAAATATTACGAAAACAGTAGTTAATTCGTTTCAGAAAATATTCAAGACTGGTTATGTTCCTTACTTGTGGTATACTTCTGAAGTCGTGTGCGACTATTACTATAGAAATTTATGCAAGTTTACTGATGGAAGGTAAACAATACAGTACTCTGTACCGACAGTTTGGCTACCATGTACGCAGCACCGCAATGAATTGTGCTACAAAAGGGCTCCAATACTTTCGCAGCAACAGAATTTGCTACGCTTATGTAGAATCGGTTACTCCAGCGGTTCTGTACACACCAGAAGAACGTATACTAGCTTCAGTGGAGATTTTTGATGATGTTCCCGAAATAAACGAAGGAGAAAAGCAGTACTAACATCAAGCTGACTTCAACGAACTTGCACGAGACGGAAGTATGTCGAGGAGAACAGCAGAACTCTTCGCATAGCGCTTTAAGCAGTGGAATATGGTGGTGGCTGATTTTAAAATAACGGCCGCTCGTGTTCGTGATAGCACTATTCCAAATGACAAATTTTTTTAAATTGCATGAAGATTGGGAAAAAAACTTAGCTTATTGTTTTGATATTAATGCGATGTTTGCAGAAATCGGTTACCCTCATATTTCAAAAGAGTAGCGACTTTTCATCGATGCATCAGTCAGCAGTCATAAAGTCGTGCTTCATATTGGTAACAAATATCCAACTGTTCGAATTGCATATGTCACAAACTTCAAAGAAACATACGACGGCATGAAAATAATATTAGAGTTTATAAAATACCAATAACTCAACTGCAAAAGGTCGCAAAAGGTTAAGCATTACACTGAATTTAAGTGTAAAAAGCGCACATGCTACAAATTAGGAGTAGAAAGTATAGAGCATCTACCATTGGTGCAACCATCCCAAATCACTTTGCCACCAGTAAACATTAAGCTCGGTCTCGTATCAAATTTTGTTAAAAAACTGTATCGTGAGGGTGAGGTGATTGCGAGTTTGTGCAAAATTTTTCCGAAATTGAGCAATGCAAAGATTCATGCAGGTATTTTTTAAGTAGCCATTCAGTAATTGAATTTCTTTACAATGAAATGTATAATTTAAGATGTTTTCAATGGTCCGCATATAAAAAAACCGTTGCAAGTGACGTATTCGCCTCAAAATTGAATGCTATCGAACAACGTGCATGGAAAGGAACAGTTGTCGTTATTGAGCAGTTTTTTTTTGGTAAAAAACGAGCTGCCAATTATAAAAATATTGTCAAAGAAATGATTTCAGCAAAAGGCCAAATGCACGTTTTAATGTCACTAAAGATCCATCAGGACATCACAGCTTGAAAAGAGCTTTAAAAGACAAGACTTTACGCACATGCTTGGCGAATACTGCTGGTCTATTTGTCGCGAAACTGAGACAAATGCTTACAAATGCGAAATCAAAAAGGCCAAGTTCCGAGTAATCGGAAAAAAATACATTTCCGAAATAATGTCATAAAATATTTACAAACCGGCTTATCATTTATTTATTTATTTATTTAGGAAAAAAAAAATGTCGACATATAAGACAGAGTCTTTTAAATGCACAAGTATGACATGATAACAACAGGTTTTTTGACAACATGATGAATGAAACTTAAATCTAACTTAACGATAAAATGCAAATGAATTCAAAGTGAGACTTAGTTGCTTATTATACAAAAAAACAAAAAAAAAAAAAAACAAAAAAAAAGTTTTTGTTTTTAAAACATTGTTTTTAAATGTAAAAAGAAATTTAAAACAAAAATTTTAATATTTAAAACAAATGTTTTAAGCTTGATGTCTTCGATGCCAGTTTTTAATTTTTTCTGCGTTTCCGACACGAGATTCGTATTCAGCGACCCCTGGGACCCTCCGAATACCGAATATCAACTCCACTCGATGAAGTTTGACTTCTAAAGTTTGCAAAACCAAAATTTCAAAAACTGTCATATTTTTCAGATAGTTAGTTTTTTGTTTTTTCAAAGACATAAGAAAAATTATAAAAAAGGAAGGAGTTGATAGTTGAAATTTCAACACGTTTGTTTTAAATTTTGTTTTGTAGAAACGCAAATGCTTTTAATTTCTATTTTAAAATCTCTATTCTATTTTTTGTAGAAACGCAAATGCTTTTAATTTCTATTTTAAAATTTTTTGTTTTATTTTAAAGAATGTTTTTTTTTCTCAGTGTATATTATTTTAAATAGAAAGAGATAAGAAAAGAGATTTAAGAAAATAATTTGAGAATTTCATGCCTAAAGATATGTTTATTCTGAATAAGTTTGATTCTATTAGGTAACGTATTCCACAATCTGATGGCATTCACAAAAAATAGTCTATTGGAATTCAAATAATTATAAACTGGTGTTATAAGGTTGAAATTTCTATGAGATCTGCAGAATTTTAGTTTCTCAAATAAGTAATAGGCGTTCGTGTATAAATTAAATTTTGCAAAAATATGCAATTTCTAGCATTCAAATACGTAAAAATATTACAGCCAAGAACTTTTTTACTCAAGTGACTGATGTGATCAAATTTTCTTAGACCATAAACATACCTCACAGCATTATTAAATGCCAGCTCCAGTTTCATCTTAGACCTGGTGTCAAGTTTGCTGTAAACGACATCTAAGTAGAGATGATTGGCACTGTAAGCTGTTGAACCAACTTCCTTCTATTTTCAGTAGGAACAAATGACGCAGTCCACCTCAAGTTCCGCAATATATAGTAAACTTTACATACCACAGAATTAATATGGTTTTCGCAAGAGAGTGAAGCATCAATGTGGAACCAAGATTTTTTATCTTGTCAATAAAATTTAGTTGGACACCATTTAAGTAAATGACATATATATTAGAGAAAGCATACCTAGATTTATAAATCGGTAAGACATATGACTTAAGCGGATTGAGCTTAAGGTTATTAGTTTGAGCCCATTCTGTAATTTTAATTTAGTCTTCGTCCATTTTAAAACATAAGTCGTTAACAAGGTCAAGAGGATTAGACAAGTACAGTTGTAGATCATCAGCATATGCATGCTGATTTAAAATGTTCTATGTTACGTAAAAACACAAATAAAAAAGTTGCCATTTTTTGTTTAAGACTTAAAGCAATTAATCCATATATTTAATAAACATTAAAATTTGTTACATTAGAAATGTAGTTTTTTTTTATTTTGAATCTCCCTTAGCTAACCTTATTACCCGCAGCTATCTTATATCCACTTCTGATCAATCGCAATATAATAATAACCTGTCCACCCAAAATCTGTATTAAGTATCTGCATTTTCAGAAAAATGTTTTTATATCTTTAGCGATAGAATATTTATTAATCCTTCAAGAAAAGAAACACAACATTTTTTAGACATAGCATGAGATTTCGAGTGTGACTCTTAAAGCCTAGTACTATGTTCGTTTGCGTGAAATTTCGCTGGCAACACACATATATTTATTGCGTGAAAATTTTGACAGATTTTTTGTACAAAATAGTACAAAATATAGTACAAAAATATCATTTTAATTAGAAACATTGTTCTTTTGCTTGCACTTTTCTCTTAAATGGAATGGCAATTGTCACTTTTCACGGCAAAATAAATGGTCGGTTCAATTAAATTGCCGTGAAAACAATGTTGCTAGATGCATGTTGCGGAATATAATACTAGATTTTTCGCAGCAAACATAGTACAGCTTTGACAAAAAAGTTCCTATATATTCCTAGTACAACCTTAAAATGGCTCTGTAAAAATTTCTAGAGTATGTGCAGATTTTGGATGAACAGGTATTTTAATAAATCTAAACAATGGTTAAAATCAAAAACAACTTTATATGAGAAAATATAGTTTTTATGTTCATATTTATATTGAGAAAAGTCTTAAAAAAAAATTTCAATAATATTAATGGGAGCTACTGTGTTTTTTCCCTTTAAAGACATAGTGAGGATATTATTTATCAGAATTCTTTAAGTAAATAAAAATAATAAGAATGCCTTAAAAGCCTGACGTGATAGAGCAATCGTGAAAACGCACTAGGATTCAGAATATCGAAAATATTTGATCTTATTTCTAGTTTCGTCTAAAAGTATGGTCTAGCTTCTGCGTTTTTAAGTTTGTTCGTTTGTTTCATAGTGTATCCCTTACAAAAGACTAACTGACCCTACAATTCGGAGTATAGCTTTAAATGATAGGAATTCAGAAATACATTTCTAAAAGAAAATTTCTTATCTTTTTTAACCCAGCTATTTTTTTTTTCTTTTTCAATTTAACATTTAATATAATGCGTCTTTTTGAGACTCAACTAGTATTGCGTGGGCGTTTAAGATTAAGTTTATTAAGTAATATTCAATATTAAAATCATTGCGTAGTATATTTCTATTACTAATCTTGCTACTCCAGATTTGACATAAGATTCTGCATTTGGACTGGAATTCAAACTTATTTTAGTCAAAGTCGATACCGCTAATCTTAAGCTTTATGATCTTTTAGAGCTAAGTTTTATTTAAAAGATCACTGATGGGTATTAGAGTATTAGTCTCGATTGTAGTTGAAAGCATCTTAATAAGTTTTTCTTAGAATCCAAAGATTCCGAAAAATTTTTAAGCCCTACAAAGTGTATGTCAATGCATAAAATATTTGTTTAATAAAACAAAATTTCATTGATAAATTACTAGCATAAGCATAAGCTCACATGGAAAGTACATTTCAAGGTACGCCCACGTCCACCATGTTTAAGTAGAATGTATGTCGCTATATATTTTGTTTGCTTTATTTTGCTTTGTACTAATAAACAAAATAAATTGCAGTACGCACATATGTGGAATGTACTACGTATGAGTACTATGTTGGTTATATATTTTTGAACTTTTTTAATATAGATTTGCATATTTACAACTTTTAGGAAATTTAGACATATTTTTTAATTTTTATTGTATATTTCAATCAGATATTAACTTACATGTTTTATTTCCACGAATAACTTATGGAGTAAATATTATCTTTGCTTTGATATTTGTACACATAATA
Source organism: Tetanocera ferruginea (assembly GCA_958299015.1). Taxonomy (NCBI): domain Eukaryota; kingdom Metazoa; phylum Arthropoda; class Insecta; order Diptera; family Sciomyzidae; genus Tetanocera; species Tetanocera ferruginea. Next base: position 107,367,391 of record OY282641.1, read on the forward strand.
AAATATTTTGCTTGAAATTGATGTGTCAGTAAATATTGGCATTTAGCTATGAAAATATTCATAATGTGAATAAATAATCGTACATATTAATAAAATAACAGTTAAAAATTTATTAAATCCAGTAGGTTTTAAACATAAATTAAGGTAAAATTAACATAAAATATTGCTAAACTTCAGAATATTATTCCAACTACAAACAGTAATTTGCGCTGAGAACATAACTTTATAATGAGAGCTTTGATGAATTAAAGTATTCAAGTAATTTGAAGTTTTTTTATTTCTTAAAATCACACAGATAACTTTTAAAAATAAATACATTACATTGCTTGCTCAAAAAATTTTTATGAATTTTATTTTACTAAAAACATGTATAAATTATTTTACTAAAAACATGTATAAACAACAAACAGTTTTCACATAATTTTCTTTATATCAGTTTTATTTCATTCTTTATGCAGACTCTTCGTAGAGAATAGCTCGTGAAATTTAAATTAAAAAAAATCAATTACAAGAGTTTTGAATACCGTCAAGCAACTAACAACTAGAATTCGCAAAGCTTAAAATTTAAATTAATACAGTTTCAAGAAAATAACTGTAACTGTCATTTGAAGAACTCACAAGTTAATTGCTTTATTTAACGTGGTTTTTCTTACAAAAATACATTCTTTAGTGAATATTCGCAACTTTGCATACAAAGTACTGGAAGTACCTGAGGGTATATTTTATATAAATTTGTATGTGCTGAACGTTTGCAGAATCGGCACACACAAAAACAACAACAGTGTAGTGCGTTCGCTCTTAGTTCGTGTATAAATAACGATATTAAATTAATTCCATCACAAACAGAAACAAAAAAATATAAAAATAAAACAAAAAACTTAACATTCGAAATAAGTTGGTTTAAAAGGATTAACAAGTTGTTTTACCTACCTGTCCAACGCGTAGCTGATTCAACGAAATCATCATCGAAGTAAAACATTTTTCATGTTTGCATCAAAAAATTTATAAAAAAAAAACCAACAATTAAATTAAGACTTTCATATAAAAACAAGTAGTATTATTGTTGCTACTTTGATGATGCTTACTTTATTGAAAGGATTGCAAATGGAACTTCATTGAAACCGAGGTACGTAAATAATTCTACTTAAGTCATTGATAAGAGCATTCAGTCAACTTATGTTTTTAAATAATGAAAAATACAATCACCATAAATAAATTTTTTAAAAATTATCAATATTTTCTGCATCTTTATTTTTTCTGCCCAGTATTTCTTCATGCTATTATGGAAATTTTTCTAGGTTCATGTATCTTTTCTAGGTTTATGAAACGAAATTTTTAGAGAAAGTTATTGATTTTGTATTGCATTGTCATAGACCACATCTATCGAACGCGTTTATGTTTGTCTTCAACAGTGACAACTTTGACTCCGTTGGTTATGGACTTTTTCTCTTGCTAGATTCTTCTTTTTCCCTTTCTTTGAGAGCTTCTTTCGGGGCACCGCCAAAAATTGAAGGAGTCATAGCCATGTTCGTCCTCACTGCCCAGAAGCTTTCTTTAAGAATCACCTACCGTATCAGATTGGTCCGTCATTTCTAGCTCAACAACCGTTATTTTGCTAGTGCGTACGACATTACCAAAAGATTCTGCAACAATACCTTTAACGGCAGCATGCATAACGGTTGCCTCAAATTAATTGTTTTTATGATCGGGTATTAAATTTTAAAAATGCATTTATGGTGCAATGCAATTAATGTTGAGAATTATTTGTTTTTTTTTTTTAAATAAAATTAAATGAACGTCAAAAAAAGGTATACCATAATTTTTATGTGATTATAGCACGTGAATAAAACTTTTTGTTGTGAGGAAAAGATGTATCACTAATTTTCTTAGTCTACCACTCTTTTTGGCAAACCATCTTTTTTAGACAAAATCTACCATCATTTAAATTTTTCAAGTAACAACACTGATCAGCTGGTCAACCAAGCAGCTTTTAGATGACGCTACGGATATCTTAAATGGCCGTTATCTCATCGAGATTCATAATCTCGTTCAAAGCCTCTTCTGTGGAAATTTTCATCTAGTTTTGATCAACTAACACCGAATCGAGCATATTTTTAAAATGCTGAGTCGTCTGGGTAGACACCTGACTCGAAAGAAGTTTTCTCTGAATCCGTTAAGGGCGGGGTAAGGTTTTCAGCATAAAAACACTTTGCTTGTGATTTTTTTTTTTAAGAGTATGGAGTGTATTTATTAAAACCTTTGGTACATTATTAAGTGTACTTTTAACAATATTCTGTTATATTTCCATCCGGAAATATTGAAAAACAAGCCGGTGACAGTGTTCACTTTATCTCTGTCAGAAATTATCTGAAATAAAAAAACATTAAAATTTAGTCAAAGTATCATCAAATCCTTTCCCCAACGTTCTTTGATTATTGGGTATTATTTGTTGGCCATCAAAAGTGTTAACTGCTATTTTCCACGAAAAATTCCAACATTTTATGGGTGGGAAATCCCCTTCATGTAAAACAAAAATTTACCTAAACGTTGGGAGGAGGCATTTTATAAGTAGAAAATGTGTACCAAGTTTGAAATGAAATGGTCAAGTAGTTTTTAAATGGCAGTGAACACAACTTGTGGGAAAATCGCTTTACAGTTTTGTACACGTACGTCTGTACGTTCAAGATACACTTACTAAAAACTTTATACCTGCGTTAGTTTTACTCGGATCGACTTCGAATTTGGACACAACATTCTTTAGATGTGCATTCATATAAAAAATAGTAAAAAAAGAGTTAAAGAGCGAAAGTATGCCTAAATCCTGATCAGGATTGCGTCTGGTCGTGTTGGTTTTTGTGTTAGTATTATTTAGTTTGTTAGCCTTTCTGATGGCCTTGGTCTATATACTATTGTGTTTTCACTTCGTCTTTAGTATTTCCTCTCTCGGTAAAGGACTTGCGGCTTTGATTTCTCACCGCTTTTTGAGTGTGTCACCGCTATAACAGTGTTGGATGGTTACATGTAAGTTATGACCTCCTTCCAGTGTTCACAGTATTATGGTTATGGTTATAGTTTTACTTGCGGATTTGGTATCATACTTATCTGTTATAGATATAATTATTTACTTACGGTTTAGTAATGCTTTCGATTTTTATATTGTATCATATTTCATTTACATTCTTTATGGCGATAAACGCAAAATCATTATGGTTTTCCACATATTGACGTAAAAAAGCAGTCGTACCTTTGAAACAGTCTGCCATATCCTAACATTACTTTGACCTTTCAACATTGAATAAAGTGCTGTTGCTTCGAAAGTTGCCCAGAAAGGTCCCTTGTGCACATCTCAGTCGAATGGAAAGTAAGCAGTTTGGCGGCATTCTGTTTCCGCTCTACAGTTGAAGTTATGTCATGCAGTTCATTTGTTTCTTAAATTGTATTTATTACATGTGTTACATTCATATATAAATACGATACAAAGATTTTATACAGCGTACAAAATTTGGCACATAAGTGCATTTCGGATTATTAAATAAATAATTCTGCCCCAAGGTGCCTTTAAAGCAGGGTTACCAGCTCACAATGGCAAAAGCTGTTCAAAAACTTTGCAAAAAATGGCTAACCAACGCTTAGTTTGTTATACTTTTAATTTAAAATAATATGTATGACTTCCTGCACATGGTTAAAAAAATCTTATCAAATTCTCTCAACGGAAGCAAGTACCCAACCAACAAAATGAGTATAAATTTACTTATGAGTTCGCTTTAAAGCTGTTAAAAGAGGCCAAATAAGTTCCATGACACTTGGAAGCTGCTTTATGGTCCGTTGTAGAACTTGTCACGCCTAAAGCTGCTTTATGGTTTCAATTTCATGCAATAGACCTTATAGTTCCAAAAGTTTCAAGTTGTACTCTATGCAGTTTTAAGATAATTAAGTTCAAATCGAGTTCTGTTGTTTATTTTGAACTAAAAGCTGCTTAATGGATCGATTGAACCTAATTTTGCACCTTACCGCTGCTTATTGGTCCCTACGACAGAACTAGCTGTAGAAATGAAAAAAAAAATCTTCTTTTCGATATAGAGCGACATGGCAGAATGGCTAAGGCGTCGGACTACAAATCGACGAGACACTGGATGGAACCCTGACAAAGGCAAAATTTTTATAAAAAAGTTTTTTCATTGCGAATCTGATGGTTACAAGTTGAGATAATGGAAGAAAAAGAAGAAAATAAATAAATTAAAAAAAAAATTAAAACGAAAATCAGAAATAAACCAAGGAAAATATTTATTTCTAAAAAAGCTTTGTCTTTTCGAATTTGGACGACTATTTTAGATCTTTGAAAATTTCCGAAGTTCTATCAGAAAGCTACTAAGCAGCCTATACACCGTTCTAGCTTGTACCTCAAAGTACGAAAAATTACTTAAATTTGGGGCTGCTTCACTGCAAAGCAGATTAGAGAATACGCTGTATAATCCTGATTTTGAGCGTTCCTTGCTGGTTGGGTATTTTGTTGTCGAAATAAAATGTTATTTTCTGCACTTCGACTGGAACTTAAATAAAGGGTTGCAGTTCTTATACGTTCATGGAGTGTAGCTACTGTTTAGAACAAAACGGCTTTAAAGATCGATGCACGAAAATTTGAAGTAATAAAGATTTTTTTAAAATTCTTTGTAAGCCTTGAGGTAGCAGTTTCATTTGTAATGTTTACCGAAAGTTTGTGAACTTTGTCATTGTTAGCAGGCAAAATTTTGGTCATAAGCTTCATAGAATCTGAATCGAGTAAGTTACATTAATACAAATTAACCAAAAATTTAATCAATTTCGAGGAATAGTTTCAGATAGACCAAATTTAAGTGATTTCAAATATAATATCATATCTTATCTCTAACCCAAATTATTTACGAAGTATTCTAATAGAAATCAATGCAAAATAAATCCTTTGGATAGCAAAGGACAATGTTAGATTTTTTGGTTTTGTATTGTTCACAAGAATTATTAAAAAGTAGTATATACTTTAAATAACATTATATACTTGTTACATAAAAAAAAATAAAAAATTAAAATAGAAAATTGGCCGTTACATATTAATACTTTACAATTTCTCAATAACAGAGGGAAAAGCAATGTAAGCGAAATTAAGTGGAGCTCCGCATTTAATTTATTTATTTGGCTCAACACAAGCATTTGAATACTTTAGAACAAAGATTACAACTTACATGAAACTTTAATTTCTTATAACAAAAGATTAAGAAATAAATAAACATAACTTTATTGTATTGAGTGACATTGAACGGAAAGTAAGTAGCGTTGGAAGATTTTATTTACTAATATGAAAATCAAAATCGTTCATCATACCATTGGTCACACAAAGCATCTCAGATAAAGGTTCACCGCGTTCGTATTTAATCGGTGCGATGAGAGTTTAGGTTCATACCCAAGATCACCAAAAAAGTAAAGATTTTGATAATACACAAATATTGGCTAAACACATTTTTCAAATTTGTTGTCTTTACAAACTCTTTTGAGACCCCTTACCACCTCCGATTTGGCTCAAAAGTTTTCCTTGGATTAGAAAACCAAATCCAAAGTTAAAAATGTTTACCGATTTGTTGAATGTTTTAAGATAACGTAGCTCTGTTTTAATTTTAAAATCCAATGTTTGTTTGTAAAAAGGCTATCATTGGAAAGGCTCTTCGTCTATTTTAAGGGAAAAATATAAAAATTTGCAGTAATTCAACCCGTATTATTAAATTTGTATTAAAAATTAATAAATATTCCACCTTTTTTATAACTATAATTTCTGAAACCTTTAATGACAATGAAGAGTGTCGCCTTTTACCTTGGCGACACAAAATGTAATGCCTCGCTGAAAATTAAATTTTGCAAAAGTTATTAAAGATATCGAAGATATCGGCAAACGGTCTTTTATATTCAGTAGAAAAAATATCAAACTTAATTTTAAAATTAATATTGTTGTTGTTCTTGTTGTTGTTGTTTTTGTATGTCATGTCAAAGTAGACCAACAAAAAAAAGGTACCCCGATGGTTGTAATCAAAAAATGCTTGTGCTTCAATTGAATATAAAAACGAAAACGGGAATATGTTAAGAATTAATGCCGTTATCGAAGAACGATCAGAAAAATTTTTTATTGAACAAAAATTTTCGCCGCGGTTGGGGATCGAACCCGAGCTCCGAGCATGCTAAGCCACACACTTAATCTGCATGCCACGGTCACCAGTGACTGGGTGTTGACTATCAAGAACAAAAAGATTCATCCAAATCGGATAATTGGTTTCCGATAAATGAGATGGAAAGTGCCCGAAGACATGGTATTAAAAAAAGTATTAAAATATTTCTATTGTAAAAATTGTTTAATATGAGCATATTTTTGGTATATAAAATATATTTCTTAAATTATTTTTATAATTCTTAAAAAACGTCTTCTTTCAGAATTATATTTTGAGCTTTATGCCAAATAATTCATGAAGTAACAGGTTGCTACAACAACAAAAATCTATCAGAAGAACCGAGCAGACTAGACCATGGTTTCGTCGGACCAAAGATCATATAATATGATCTTTGGTCGGATGCTACTCCGACTCATCAGTAGTCTCTGTGGTTCATGCAGTCTACTAACTTTGAGAAGCTAATAAGTGCAACTGCCGCAAAACCAACCTGTTACTTCATGAATTAATAATTCTGAAAGCAGACTTTTTTAAGAATTATAAAAATAAATTAACAAATTAAAATGCCACAATTTTATAACTCATGTAAAAAATATTTCATTAATTCTTTTAATAAATAAAAATAAATTTAATAAAAAAAAATTACACAATCAAGAGAAATGCATTCTAAGATAAAAAATAACGATGTAGCTATGTATATTTGGAAAATAAAAACAAAATTTTGAGAAAAAATACAAAAACCACATTGCATTCGTACTTTGCTTGCAAAAATGCATACCAATGTATGAAAAAAAGGTAGATCACCAAATATGTGCATATGAGGTGATTTTGTGCCTGACTAACTACTCATTGGATTTAAAACTACTAATTGGATTTGCTTGAAATTTTCACAGTATGTTCCCAATAATATGTTAGTTTATAAAAAAAAAAAACAAATTGGCCATTTCAGCCCTTGAAAGGACTTTGACCGAGCTTCTAATGATCAATTGTGTTGTGTGTGTTATTAAATGTTTGCACACAATTGACCGAGAACTGGACCTACATGTTTTATGCCGACTCCGAACGGCTAAAGCTAATGTTCTCAAGAAGCTTTACATGGCATTGCTTACTCTCTCAGGTTTGCCATTGTGTGCAGAGAGGTGGTGACCGATCAGAAAAATTTTTTATTGAAAAAAACTTTTCGCCGCAGCTGGGGATCGAACCCGGGCTCCGAACATGCTAAGCCACACACTTAACCTGCATGCCACGGTCACCATGTTAGTTTATACAAGCAAAAAAAAAAATTTCGAAAAAAAATTTATTTTCTAAGGTATATTATTTTTATAACCTTATAAAAGATAATTAAATTTAAACAAATAAAAATATATAAAAATGAAAGAAAATTGTTACGGCTATTACTGGCATGCCATTGAACTTTGAAATAAAAAATTGATTGACTTACTGCAAATTTTTCACAAGTTTTTTATTTGTCCCTTTAAAAAAAAAGGATTATACCCTAGATAGAGAATTATACCCTATTTTCGAAAATCGGATTTAAATTGACAGAGCTACGTTGTTTCAAAATATACCCTTTTTGGCATATGCATGGTTCCGCGAAAAAACTAATCTTTGGAAAATCTCATCTAATCTTCTTCAAATCTAATATTTTAAAAACTCAAACTCCGGATTAGGTTTTCTAAAAAATAAACCAAGTCCAGAAAAACTTTTGAGACAATTCCGAGATGGCAAGTGCAACTTTTATTACACTTCAATATGGAATGGACGATATGCTGTGCTACAAAATATTCAAATAAATATTTTGTAGCTAAAAATAGCTAAGGATTATAAAAGAAAAGCTAAAAAAGTTGCTAGGAGCTAAAACAGAATGTTTATAGCTAAATAAAAGATAGAATAGATTCTATTCTGAAGGTTTTCCGTCGCAAATCCGCCAGCCGTTAACCGCTTTGGTTCTGTTCGGGCTCTTATCTTAAATGACAACTTCTTTCTTGAAATTAGCTCCAAATTCACCCAAAAAATACTCGTCGTCCTTAAATTTTTGTTATGCAATTTAGTTTTAATTCGGCAAAATCGGCCAAAAACTCAAAAACTATAAAACCGATTTTTCTGTCCGTAGTTCATTCTATGTAAAAACAAGTGTAAAACAACATATTGAAATGTCAGTACGATCGGTCGTGTAGTTTTTGTTATATCACGCCCGCCATGATTTTTAAAAAAAATTTCAGTAGCAATATGTGTGATTGAAATAATAAAAAAAAATTTTTCAATTTTTCAAAATGATCCTTCAATGATTCAATGATCAATGATTTTCAATGAAATATCTTTTATTTTGTTCAACTAATACGCAATTATTTGGCATAAAGCTCACAATATAATTCGTAAAGTTTGTAATGTTTTTTAAGAATAATAAACTAAAATTAACGCATTTTAAAACATTAAAATAATACAAATTTTTTAGGCGTCACGTCCCCTTAAGTTTTACTTAAGAATGATTTGAGAAACCATTCCCAAATATATGCGCTGATCAAATAATAATTTTTCTATTACTAAAAGCTAAGGTGAGAAGCAATTATCTGATCAAATTTTATAGAAGCTATTTAATTCTGGTGGTGACCGTGGCATGCAGGTTAAGTGTGTGGCTTAGCATGCTCGGAGCCCGGGTTCGATCCCCAGCCGCGGTGAAAAGTTTTTTTCAATAAAAAATTTTTCTGATCGGTCATCACCTCTCTGCAGATAATGGCAAACCTCAGAGAGTAAATAATGCCATGTAAAGCTTCTTGAGAACATGAACTTTAGCCGTTCGGAGTCGGCATAAAACATGTAGGTCCAGTTCTCGGTCAAGTGTGTACAAACATTTAATAACACACACAACATAATTGATCATAAGAAGCTCAGTCAAAGTCCTTTCAAGGGCTGAAATGGCCAATTTGTTTTTTTTTTTATTTAATTCTTTGCTTTGTCGTTGCTAATTTTAAGGAATTCATCCTTAAAAACTTTTTTTAATTTTAATATAATTTAATCATATTATAAATTTTGTATACATTAAGAAATATTGATTGGTGAAAACTTTAAATGAATTTGCAGTGTAAGTTTGCTAAAAATATATTCTTAAAAAATATTTCCAATTAATGTAAATGCTTTAAAAAAACGTTCTCCTTTTGACAGTTACGGAAACAAACATACATTTTTATATGGGAATTAAAACAAAAAAAAAAACTTTTTTTTAATATTCCACAAAAGTACACCTCGTAATTATTGAAATAATCCTCGAATTAGTAACTGAATGTGCGTAACACACTCAAACATACAAAGTACTCATAAACATATATATGTTAATATTTAGTACTAACATATATCTGTTTTATATGAAAGTGAATATATTGTACAAAGCCACGGATTGTGGGCTGTTTTCCCATTAAAAAAACCATCCACTTTTGTTACAACGTTACCTTAGAAGACCTTGAGTAATTTTTGCACTCCGGAAATATTTCTCTTTGTGGCACTTTCTGAAGCGTTATAATATTCAAACATTCATACAGTTAATTATAATATCAACCATATGAACACAGACGCACGCACACACGCATATATTTATATAACGTATGCTTGTAATGCCGTGGTATAAAAGCGATAAAATATTTACTGTCGTTACCCGAAGAATGCGAATCCTAGCGTTGCATAGAAACCGAAGTGTATAAGCCGGGTATTAGATATATTTATCTGATAGATTAAAATCCATCAGAGTAAAAAATTATTAGGAGTATTTTTTTTTCATACATTTATTGTTTTCAGTGCCTTGCACGTTTCATTTAATTGAAATAAAATGTTAATAGCAAAATGTATGCGTATGAATAGCTAAACTGAAAAACTTGAAGCATTTTGACTTGAAAGCATCTTGATGTTACGAGAATAATTTTTATTGTTGTTTTTTTTTTTTTTATAACCAATTTAAAAAATCTTTACAAAATATAAAGATACAAAAGCCACACATAAAATAAAAATGTTCAATTCATCGTGTATACAAAGCTTATAAGAACTAACACAGGCATAATACATACATACGTGTGTTCAAACATAGATACAAAGTAATAGAATTTCATTCAAATGCAAACATAAACACGCACTCACTCACATAAAAAAACGTTATAAAGACTGACTGAAATGTATTTTTATATCTATTTGAAGCTCATTTTCGGCAAATAAATATTTCGGTAGACCTACTTTTTTTATCGATCCTTGTTGTTCGTGTTGTTGTTGTCGTTGTTGTTGTTGTTTTTGCCGCCTGCACCGTTGCCATCACAAATATTTACTCAAAAGATTTCAAGCTGATATAAATGAGAAATGAGTGTCGTATTTTATTGTAATTGTACATTTCTTATTTTAAAATAAAAGCACACAAAGAAGCTGCGTGTAAAGCACCCACTCGAGTTTTGTCTCTACTAAAGAGTTGTCTGTCGGTTAAGAGTATGTAATATAAAACGTATGTTTGTCACAATGTTTCCCGTTTCTTCATTTATTTTTTTTTTTTTTTTTTTTGCTTTATTTAAGCTTCTTTGACATCAGCTCAAATTACACTAGAATGACTTCCAGCCAAGTCCTTCAACTTGACATATTTTTGGTATTTTATTATAATTAGCTCCGTTTTTCTTTTTGCTTTTTTTTTGTAACCACAAAGCATGCCGACTTCAGCATAAAAAATAGTCTTCAAGAAAGCACATAGCTAGCACACAAAAAAAAAAAAATTGTGATATGCTGACAAAAGGCTTTTCAGTGCAAGCCTTGTTTGTAATAGTATTCGCTCCATTTGAATTGGATAACGCCGTAAGGCATGTATTTGCAAACCTTTTCTTTTTCAGATTAAACAGCAAATCCACACAATTCAGAGTCTAGGCAATGTGCATTTGATGATCCATAGTAATTGAAATAATTGGGAATGAGTAAATTTATGATTATGGGCATGTGAATGCATTCAGCAACAATACGTGTTTTTTAAGTGGAGTGGATATTTGAAATGAAAATAATTATAGTTTTAGCTAACTAGACGATTTCGAATGGAAATTTTCGAAATAGTAACCAGATTTAAACATGTTGCTATTGTACCTATTTTCTGGTAGTTTCAGCTCATAACAGTAGTTATATAACAGAACTAGTTAAACATCTACCGCAGTAATATATGAGGAGTTCAACATTGCACTCGGTTTTTTTCGCATTAGCTTGTGACTAGTGTCCGACCGAATATTCGGTTTCGGTTTCGGTTTCGGCCAGTTTCGGCCCTTTTAATCAGTTTCGGCTATTCGGCATCAATATGGCCGAAACCGAAACCGAAACCGAATATTTGATCGGACACTACTAATTCGGTTTTTACATATATTTCAATGGTAGATGTGAGTTCGCTTTCATCAAAATTTTTAATGGTGTTAAGTAGAACAAAACCGTGAAATTCAGTCATTTGATTGACCGTGTGAGTTGAGTCCAGCACAAAACGATAAATGTAGTTTTTTTAGATTCTAATATTAAGTTATTTAACTTTAAATACTAAAAAGTTCCTTAACGTGGTATTAAAATGATCGCCATATTTATTATTTTAAAGTTGAACATTAATATTCATAAAAATATCTTGAAATAGATTTAAAGTGCTCAATAGTCAAAAAGCTTTTTAGAGATAAAATGTTTTTTAAAATTTTGTTATTCATAAAAATATTGTCTCAGCTTATTTGTTAAAATAGGAACACTCTCAATTTGAAATGGGAACAGTGTCAAGAATGGTTCGTGAATTTGATAAATTCAATAATTTTTTCGGTTTTTTATTAATACTTTGACATGCAAACAGTTAAAAAATTGTTTAATCTATGTTCTTCTGTGAAAAAATTGTCACTTATAATTTTTATTTTCAATATTTTGAAATGTTTTGCCATGTTTTCATATTTTTTGAAACAGTTTGAAGTATTTTTGACAATATTTGTGCTCACATTAGAGTAAAAATTTTAAAAAGGCTTTATCAAGGGTTTATTGAAGGTTACTCATTTAAGAAGCCTTTATAAGAGATTTTTGTCGTTATTGGACGTTTATGTATACTGTTTTTGAAATTTTTTTTTGTAAAGGCTTTATAAGAGGTTCGTAAATTTTTATGAATAAAGGCAAAAGAATATTTATCGAATGTATACGTTATTATAATCTGTTTCAATTGTTATGTTTTTGAAAGCTTTTAACTAAAAAATTAAAAAAAATAAATTGTTTTTAAAACAATTTTCATGTAGACATTCAGTTTCGGTTTCGGTTTCGGTTTCGGCCGAATATTACAAAAATGGCCGAAATTCGGTTTCGGTTTCGGTTACGGCCAAAATTTTGTTTTCGGTCGGACACTACTTGTGACGAATCCTTGGCCGGGAATATTAATATTAAGAATTATTTTATATTCACAAAATACTCAAAAATATAATCTTACAATTATGTCCTCTAGACCAAGATACTTGGATACTCTTATTAGTTCCCGGGTTACACAGCTTAGACAGTCGAGCAGTAGACACCGGCCAAGTTGGAGAGTCAATGCGTTTGTAAGACTTTGGGGCATGTATTCTTTTACAGTTTTTAAGAGTTTTCACTAATGTGGGTTGTATGGGAGTAGGGCGTATTCGTGGGTGGTTGGCGCCCATTTTTTTTGCGCGATTTAGTTTTGATATAAAATCCTCTCATACAAAGTTTAATCCCTGTAAGTTAAATATAAACTTTTTTATGGTATTTTCAATATTGTGGGTTGTATGGGAGGTGGGCATGTTCGTGGGCGGATGACACCCATGTGACACCCATGAAATAAGATCTTCCCATACCAAGGTTAATCTCTGTATGCCATGTATAAATCTTTTTATGATATTTTCAATATTGTGGGTGGTTTGGGAGGTGAACGTGTTTGTTAGCGGATCACGCCCTTTTTTGTACATGTCTTAGACTTTGTACAAAATACATACATATTAAATTTTATTTCTGTAGCTTTAATAAAACAGTGACTTCAATTTTTTTGGTTGCGTGGGAGGTAGACGTGTCCGTGGGCGGATTCCAAAAATATTCATAAGTGCAGATTCTTGGGTCAATGTGCATATGTGTACCAAGTTTCATGCAATTATCCAAACTCCTTCTTCTTATCCTGTGTTTACGGACAACACACAGATGGACGGACGAACAGACGGACATGTCTTAATCGACTCACGAGGTGACACTGATCAAGAATATATATGCTTTTCTATACCGGGCTCGCTTATTTCTACGTTTTACAAACGTTTGCACAAAGTTTATATGATCTTTCAGATTTAAGGTATAAAAGTGTACGTATATAACTGACACATGTGTTACATGTATGTTTCACTACGCCAGAAGAAAACTACGCCTTATAAAGTGAAAATGTGAACTATGGAACAAAGTGTTACAGTGCTTAAAAATCAGAAAAAGTTGAATTTTTTTTTTGTTCTTCAAAAAAGACAAGATTTAAATTGACTTTTTTTCCAAAAAAGTTTTTGATATTTTAAAAATGTATTTGGGTAAAAACATATGAAATCAACCGAAAATATTAACATTTCTGACTTCATCACCTCCAAATTTGATAAGATTTTGTACACATGATCTATGGATCGGCACAATAATATTTGCCAACTTTCAGGCATATAGCCTTCCAACTTTCAGAATTATGGCCATTCCAAGTTGGCAAAAATCAATAAAAATGAACTCAGATGCCTTAACACAATTTTTAATATCTCGAAAAGTATTCATTGTACGTTAATAATCAAGGGCTCATTTTACAGACAAAAATATGCGCCATTCGAAAATTTTTTTTTAAATTTTCGATCAAGGATAATGTAAATAAAAAAAGGACTAAAATTTCCAAAGGATATATCTCGAAAATCAATATTTTTAAAAATTTCAAAAAAATATATGTTCATTCTTATTATGTTTTGTACAAGTCTGCCAAATTTGAATGTGGAGTCTTTATTACAACATGAGTTATTAAGAAAAAAGCAGCCGAAGGTTTTATGTATTTCATGAAATGTACCAAAATACAAAAAGGTGACAAATTATAAAAAGAAGGACAAATCAAATGTAACGGAACTTTTTCGACTTTTCTTTGCTTAAACTCTTTTTCTCCATTGCTAAACCTTAAATAAAAAGTAAAACATAATGTATTATCATTATTAAACACTTTATTACAGCATATTTATTTATTTCTGAAGGATTTCAATTAAAAAATCTGCATCTGCCGAGTAACGCTTGACTTTAATTTTTTTTTTTATCTACAGGTTCAATAGAATGCAGCTTTTGAGTTCCAGGAATAGTACGCAAATCTTTAAAACGAATTTGAAGGAACCGTGCTTCTTCTTCGTGGTCTTTTAGAGTTAAAAACTCGAAATTACAGTTTAAAAGATTTTGCAGGCACCATTCATATAATTGTTTTGGAGTAGTTATTTGACCTTGTAATGGACGCTGTAAACTAGCTCGACGTGGGTCTCTCTTTACGGTACCTCCAAGACCGTCACTTGGGCCTTTTCCATGGCTTGTTGCAAAAAAATGCCACTCAACATTACATCCGAAATCTTCCATATGATAACATAAATTGATAAAGTTCTTTTTATTTTTAAACTGGGCAGCACTACCGTCTGAAAAATACGTGATTTTCTTCGGGGTTGTTTTAAACTTTTTTCTCAAAAATACATTCAGGTGGCGATGGAACAGGTGAACAGCTACAGAATCGTGTACAAGACAATCAGATATTATTATGAAGTTTGTATGCTGTGTTTTTCCATCTGATTTAAAATAAATAGCAATTGGGTATAAAGTGGCCTGAGAGTTGTTCCAGTGAAATCCCTGGACTGCATCCTGAATAGTAAAAGAAGCATTTTCTGAAAAATCGCAAACTGCTATATACTCATTTTCTTCCAAATTTGATTTTCTTTCGCTCAGATATGCTGCCTGCTGTTTTGCAATAAATGAATGAGGTTATAGAATTTGAAGCTTTTCACATAGGGAATCCACAAAAACGTCGGCTTGGCCAATCGTGGTCTCCAAATTATCCCTATCTACACTTACCCATTGTTTATATGTTATTTCATCAATAAAAAATAATCAAGTGGCGTCAAATCACACGAACGCGGAGGCCAATTCACCGGTCCTTTTCTCGAAATAATGTTTAAGCGACCAATTACTGAATTCACGGTGCATTTGATGATCGTATGACTTTAATTGTTGCACCAATTGAATTTTGTATGGCACCAAACCCAAACCCTTATGCAAAATTTTCCATAAAGTCGATGGACAAAGTGCAACTTCTTGCGCACGACGACGAATCGATAAATTGTCGTTTTCTTCGACACTGGCTTCAACGACAACAATATTTTCTTCTGTACTCACTCTTCTCATTCTTATCGGTGGCTTGACATCAGGGATGGAATTGGACCTTTTTTGATTGTGCCGAATCAGAGAGAAAAATAGTGCTTTTTAGAAAAAAATAGTGCCGAATTTTAAAATTCGCGCTTATTTAGTAAAAAACTGTCAAAACTCAAATTTATAATTTTTAAGGAAAATATACAGAAAAAAACACCAGAGAGCTCTGTTGCATATTTCAAGATGAACTTATTCGCATTGATATAACGGTTTTGCAAACAGTTTTAACTCGCTTTCTATATGGAAGATAAATTTAAAAAGTATAAAAAGGTCTTGATACAAATTTCAAATTCAAAAATTTTCATATTATAAATATATTATAAATATATATATTAAGGTGCCTTGAAAAAAAAAGTTCCATTTGTACCCATCCTTAAATGAACCTTGATGTATTTTATGATGATTCCCAATATATTTTGGCTATACCGAAATCCGTCAGTGAGCTAAATCATTTTGCAAAAACCTCCAAAAATCATATTTTTTTTTTTTTTGGCGTGAAGCTAGGTGAAAATCATCGAAAGACATCGCATGCGATTAATGCGATAAGGCCCAACCAAAATAGACGAATTGAGACGATTGCAATCTGACGAGCGTTTGCATTCGTTACGGCTGTTTTGGCATTTAACCCAAATTAAAACGTTGTAGAACACGTCGACTTGATCAACTGACAACCGAAATAAATACATGTAAATTACTTTTTCATCGCCAACAACGACAATAAAATAACAAATATATGTTAACTTGAACTAATTGATAAAAATGCAACAAAACTTGATGTAAACATACTCTACACAGTTGTTGCTGACGAGTTGAGACGGTAAAAGTTCGGTTCTTACGGAACAAAGCGTCTAGTCAAACGTTTCGTTCAGTTTCGATCAAATACGTTAGACCATTTTGGTTAATAACATTGTTTCACGTATGCTTGAATTTACTCGTTACGTCTCGTTACGTCTATTTTGGTTGGCCCTATAGTGCGGAACTTTAATCCACTAAAAACACCTGGTGGAGGTCTTCCAATTATCGCACGTAATATTATTTTATAATATTTCTTGTATAAGACTTGTATATGAAAAAAAATAAATATCAAACATTGGAGCATATACAAAATACAATTATTAAGCGCAGAAACGAAGTTTGTAAGGTTAATGAACTAACACGCCCACTTTTGAAATGTTAATAACAAATCTAAAAGGACCTTTTGGTATGAAAAGAAGAGAATAATAACAGAACTTAGTTAAAACATCACTTTTAGTTGCTAAAAACTTCTGAATAAACTACGTTTTTGCTAAAACGTTCATCGTTTGGAAGTACATAATATGAACTGGTTTGAAGAATTTCCAAAACCTGAAAGTCCAACTAACAATTATCCATGCGAGAACACATCATTACGGAGTCAGAAACAGGAGCAAATCCCAAAAAACGGGAAAAAATTATAAGTGAAAAATATGGTTTTTTTTTTATTTGCGAAATTTCTTTTGTGTTTTGTGGGCCAGTTAATTTTTTTATTATTTTTTGCCCTTTTTTCTGTTAATGCACATTGATTTGACAACTTTAGAGTCCGGGATGGTTATGGTGGAAGGGCAAATTATGCTCAGCTATAAACAAGGGCGTATTTCAAATATTTTTGCCTCAGTTTCGACGGCAAGGCACTCTGTGTCACGTTTTGTAAAATTAATTATTTTCAAAGTTTTTTTTGCGTTTTCATACGCTGCTCTATGCTCTTTAGAAGACGAATGTCGTTCAATATGAAAACCACTTCCTACAATTGGCACATTGCAGACATTGCATTTCTTGCCTTGCTTAAGAGACGTGTCTTCAACAACCAGCTGTATTTATTTTGCTATTCCTGCCGAAATTTGATTTGGTATTTTTTCCTGTTCTGACGGCTCTTCCTTTTCGTCTTCTGACGGTTCTTCCGGTTCATCTTCTGACGGCTCTTCCGGTTCGTCTTCTAATCCTTCTTCCGATTTCCCGTCACAGACCTCATTCGATACCTCTTCGAATTCTTCTTCCGATTTCTCTTTCGATTTCGTTTTTAATGCCTGCCGCAGATTTGGTTTAGAGTCTTTTGCTTGTGGAATGAGCCAACTAAAAAAATATTTGTTACTATTTCCTAGTTTTTATTTAAAAGTTATATACTTTTCCATTTTTAAAGCACTTGCATAATATTGTATCGGCAAAGTTAGGGAAAATGTTCGAAAAATTTCTTAATTGTTCAATTCGCAATGAATTATTCTCAATCTTGAAGCTTGCAGAATGTCTTTACATAACTAATATGCTACAAAACACAACATATATTAGAAAATTACTCATATAAGGGACTATTATTCTTATAATTTAAATTAAAAAAGTTTTTAAGAAATATTTTTCGATTTTTGTTTTTCGCTTATTGTAAGATAAAAAATAATTTTTAAGTTGTTTTTTTTTGCTGCTAAAACTTAACAATAACAAGTTAGTTTTATGATAAGAACTAAAAATTAAATTTAAGTGTTACGCTGCAATATTAATATAAAAATCGAAAAATAAATTCTTTATATACTTGAAGAGTGAACGAAGCAAAGGCCACATTGGTATTCGGGCAGTATTAAGCGGACAGGCAAAAGCGTTGATCCTTGTGATTGTAAATCACAATAAAAAAATAATAAATAATTGACAGTGTGTTAAAATTTTGTTAAATACCACAAACAATACTACCTGGATTGACTGAGGATCAAACCAGGGTTTAAAGTTTATATTTAAAAACCCTTGCGTGACTAAAACTTAGTTTTAGTATTTGACGTGGTTTAAAACCCATGCGGGACTAAACATAGTTTTAGTATTTGACGTGGTTTAAATTTGAATACAGTTTCGGTGTCATCATATAAGCAGAACAGGATTGACTTAAATTTATTTCAAGTTTTGTAAACTTAAAGAAAAGAAGGAATTACAAATCTTGGTTGTTTTGCATATTTTAAATTACAAATTTTGGTAGTCGATTGGATGTGCATTACAAATCATTGATTTTAACAAGTCAAAATTTCAAAGTTTTGAGTTGTGCCTCTTTTGAAGAGGGGTGCGATATGGTGGTGTAACATCCAAAAAGAATTCAAATTGAAATTTTAAACATATTTTTCGAGACCCCTTCACGAGATTTCAACTTGAAATCCATCGACACTGCCAATCTAACATGATCATTTTTACTCGCAAAACAACAACAATTTTTAAAGATTAACACTGTATTATGCAGTGTTAAAAAATAACATGAGTAAAGTGTTAATTTGCTCATTGCATTAGCATATAAAAAGAAAAGACAGTGCGAAAAATGTTGCCGTTGAGCGAATTAAGTGACAAATTGCCCCTTTTCTGAATGTCCGTTTAGCAGAAGACATTTTATGTGATTTTGCGCTCTGCACAAGCGTTCTTTGAACAGAGTTGAATTATTATGTAAAGTGTTAATTATTAACATAACTGATCGTGTTGAATTTCAAGAACATGATTTAGTGTTAAAAAAGCGTTATTTTTACAGGATTTTTTTCTGGGTGTATATAAGCTAATTTTACCTTCTACATTTTTCATTGTAGGCAACAACTCTTAATGGGGTTTTTAATGATTATAAAATAAAGCAATGCAAGGATTGATTTAACTTTTGCGTCCAGGCCCGAATATTTTTTTATTTTTATTAAACGTATATGGACTTCTATGCTTAATGATGAATTTGGTCTCGATTGGTTTAGGAGATAAAAGTTCGCGAAAGTTTGAAAATTCAGAGCAAATTTTTACGTGTGTGGAAGTTAATGTAACCTTTTACATTATGATTACTTAACTTAAATGTGAATTTTAAAAGCTTTTTTTAGGGAAACAATGCGATATCGTTAAAAGCACAAAAATGTTAACTCTAATAATTCGAAATTGAAGTATTGTAAGAAATTTAGTACATTTTTAGTAGAGTCCGACCGAATATTCGGTTTCGGTTTCGGTTTCGGCCCTTTAAATCAGTTTCGGCTATTAGGCATCAATATGGCCGAAACCGAATATTGGGTCGGACACATTCTTATTCGTGTAAGTTGGGCCTAGCACAAAACGATACAGGTTCATTTTTTTAGTTTATAATATTAATTTATTTAACTTAAAATTCTAAAAAGCTCCTTAAAGTGGTATTAAAAATGATCTCTTTATTTATTATTTTAAAGTTGAACTTTAATATTCAAAGAATATTTATCGTATATAAACGTTATTTTAAATCTGTTTCAATTGTTATGTTTTTGAAAGCTTTTAAAAAAAATTAAATTTGGCAAAATATGGCAAAATATGAATGTAAGCAACAGGATGAATGAAAAATTTAAATTGCATTATTTGCATTTACATGCTAAATTAACATTTTGAGTTTCGTTGCAACTGTTTTCAATTTTGGGATATTAAAATTGTGCCGAAATGAAAAAGCACGTGCCGAAAGTGCCGTCTAGTCTCGAAAGTGCCGAAAAAAGCACAATTGTGCGTAAAATGCCATGCCTGCTTGACATCCAAAAGAATGAATGTAGACCGACATTTGGTAATTACGTTCTTTATGGTGGTCTCAGACCGACGATTATATGCACCATAAAATTCACAAAGTGCTCTTTAAACATTTTTAATTGAGCACTGTTTTTGAAAATAAATTTCCACTATTTTGAAGCGTTATTCTGGAGTTAACCTATTCATTATAATTTGCCAAACAATACTGAGTAAAGACGTCACTTTAAACTGTCAAAACAACAGTCAGACAATAGAGTTATCCATATTGAAAAAAAAACCTAATAAAAAACACCCTTTACTAAAGTAATATTCAATTGTAATTTGTTTTGTTAAATAAAATATTGCTAGCAATATTTGTCAGACGACGGCAGAAATAATTGGTTAAATTTTTTTAATTTTGGTCCTTTTTTTGAAAAATGTTGGGCCTAAATAAAAATGAAGAGTGGCAACCGTGTTAATAGTTGAAAATTAAACACACATACGTGTTAAATTTCTATTTTTAAATTTTTCCTTTGATTTAAAAGTATGTTTTTCATTCCAGTGTAATAATATTTTGTATCTTTATTAAAAAAAAAGTGCCAAAGCGATTTGATTAGTTTTTTAATTATAGTGAGTGCCACACTGCCTCTTTTAAAAATATATTTCTACACAAAACAAATGATAATTTGATTTGATTTAAGGCACTCTTAAATTTCTAGCTTCCGAAAAGTTATAAAACTCTACAGCAACTGTTTGTTCGACAACTCGATAAATGTAGTTTGTTTTGTCTGGTAAGTTCTGACTCATCCAATGACCGCAATGTGATTAATTAAAGAACTGGATGAATCAATTCATCAAGAATCTGATTTAACAACAAAGTTAATTAATCAATGAAGTAGGTTACAATTTACTTACATATAACCGAAGATATGCGCTACATGCGGACACAATTAGTATCTTTTATCTGTAACATTAGTTTTCATTCGGTCAATCTTTATCTTTTTAAATACCGCCTTAAATTCTTATTAACACATTTTTTTCTAAAGCGTCTGGACAATTCTTGTTTACCACACTGATTTATTTAATTATTTCATTCGTTGAATCAGTTTTTTTTTTTTTTTTGCTTTTACTGATGAATATTTATTATGCGCTAGTGCAAGAAATGTCACAAAGAAAATGTCAGGAAAAACATCTTCTACTCCATCTACGCATCGTTAAATTTCAATTCATCATTTTGATTAATTTGTAAAACATTCTAAATATTTTTTTTATTATTTTTGCTTAGATTTATGTTGAAAACATTTGGTATATGATAAAAGACGTTGGTAAACACATCTATAGAGCTCCAAAATAAAATCACTATCACAATAAATGCAACAAAAACATCACAAAAGCTACGCAAATCAAAACGTTTCTTTCAACATGACAAGCTCGGTAAAGAAATAAATTCCGCATTAATTTATAAAGTTGTCAGAACGAACCCACCTCAGCGCACGTGTTACACATTTTTGAATACCTAACATTATTAAGGTTCCTCACAGTCTGTTTAATAATAGAAGCATAGGTGAAGCAACTAAAATCCCGTAACCGGAAAATCATCATTTCGAACACAAAAGGATTTTCTGTATAAATTCCTTGAAGTGCTCTTGTTTGAGGTGTGCTTTTGATTCGCTCCAATGTACCGTCTATCCATCCTTTTATTTAAGTACAAAACATAAGATAAAGTATGTATTTGGAATGCTGCAAAGGTAAAATATCAGCAAAAAAAAAAAAAAGGGATTAAGTGTCAAAGAGTACCAATAACTAAATTGAAAACACATTTCATCTGAGGATACACAAAAAATAAGGTAAACAAAAACAATTCCATTTATTTCAATCAATATTTTAGTCAGAAACGCTTTCATCACATACAGCATTGATGGTTATATAACAAAAGAAGTCTTTGTGAGACACAATCATCATGCTGTTATATTATTTATTAATTATCTGCTACTTTAATTAAAATTTTGCATTCCAATTCAATAGATAGAAATTTTTTCGTCGTCATGACGTATGTATTTAGTTGATATTTAATCGAAATTTATTATTTCTATCATTCTTTTAATGCATACCATGTATAAATAAAATATTATTTTTATTTAGTGCGTGGGCCAACATGTACTCTACTAAATTTTTGCCAAACTGCCGTAGGTACAGTTTTTCTTGATTACATATCGATTTATTTGCCAGACATAAAGCAAAAAAATTGTTTTGGAAAGCAAGTTAAATGTTTTCATTTGTCCGCAATTAAGTGCATGACAGGAGATGTTAATTAAATTTCGAATTTATATGTTTAATTATAGTTCACTTTTGTTTCATATATTTTATATCAATGGAAAAAGCTTAATAAAGGCTCAGAGCAGCTATGAAGATTATGCTAAAAAATTTATTGCTAAGCCATAAAATAAATAATTCCATCAATAAAATTGTTCTGTTATTTTTGCAGAATTTCTGCTTCATTTCACGATAAGCATTGTTGAAACATTAATGAAAAATTATTTATAAAACAATGAGTTTTAATTGAACAACGAAAATAAAATGTTTAAGGCAAACCGATTAAAAATTAAAAGACTTGCGTAAAAATACTAGAGTAAAAGACTTCTTTTAGGCTATAAAAATAAAAGGCTCTTAAAATACAGGATTCAATACACTTCATAAAGAATTCCATTCTAAAATGAAATGAAAGACAAATAAAATTTGTAAACCAAAACCATAAAAACTATAAAGGATTTTATATCAGTTGTATTATTTTAGGCTAGTGTTTGTTCCGTTATATATAAGGGGTATTCATGAGTACTTTTATATATGAGTACTTTTGATTACTGCGAGCACCCTTAACTGCAATTGAGTACTTTGTAGAATAAGAGCTGATGAGAGATGAATGACAGCTAGAAAAGAGTTGCCACCATGTTATTCATGTCATTTTATGAGCGCAAAATTAAGGCCATTGTACGGACGTAAAAAGTTATTTTATATAGGTGTAATTTTTAACGTGAACTTTGTGGCATTTAATAATTTGTATCTCAAAAATTTTAAAATAACTAATTTTAACACATTTGTCTATTTTATTCAATTACTAGCAGATGTAACCCGGTGTTACTTGGGGTTGTGCCTCGAGAACAGAAAGAGGACGATTTTCAAAACTGCTCTCATTTTTTAAAATTATCAATTCAATTTTAAAATTTTGTAAATTATCGTTTTTTGCTCCCTCCTTCCGTCGAAAGTGTTTAAATTTCCGTAAAACTGTACCTGCCAGACATGATTAAAACAAAAAATTACATCTTCAACGTCTCGATCTGACATCTGGTTTCTGAGGAAAATGGACACCCACTCTGAGAAAAAAACACATATCTTCCTCCGGTGAAAAATTTCTCTATTTTCGATTATAGCATTTTTCTCTTTTCAAATAAAATTTTCTTCAATTAGAATAAATTTTCACATTTTCGAAGAAATATTTCTTCACTTCTAGGAAATGGAAATATTTCAATGTCTCTTATAATGACAAATATTTTTCTCGCACAAAAAAATTCTCATTTATATGGAAACATTTTTTGAAAATGAAAATTTTTTCATATATTTTGATAAAAAATTCACTATGAGAAGTTTTTTCTTCAATAAAAACTAATGTTTTCTCAAAACTAAAGAGTCTTTTTCTCTAAAATCGAATTATTTTTATATATATATCTCTTTCATAGAACGTTTTTATCATTTTTAGAGAATTTTAGAATCCCATTTAGAGAAAACCATTCTCTGGAGCAAGGTTTTTCTCTAAGTATGATGCCTTTTTTATCATATTCCGAGAAACTATTTTCTGAGTGCAGTTTGAAAAGTCATTTCGAGAAAAATGCGTTTAAAGTTTTTCTAAGCATGCATTTAATATGCAACTTTATCTCAAATAAATTCCATTCGGTTTTTGGATTGTTTTCGTTCAACTTCGGTTTTGGTCGATACTGTTCGGTTAATTTTTTTTATCTTTATATAGCATCTGCTGGTGTTCGTTAAACTTCTTTTTTTTTCGTTCGTCTTTGGTTCTTGACTTCGTTTGCTCATTCCTTATTTTTTGTCGAAAGAACTTTTAAAAGCATATGATCTATTTCAGTAACAGATACAAATGCTTGCCAAGTTTCATCAAAATTGGTTCAGCCGTTTTGACGTGAATGATCCAGACATAGTTGATTAAATAAAGCGCCCTCTAACGGAAGTTTTCTGAAATTTAAATAGCCTCAATTCTGTTGCAGAGTCAAGTTATTTCATGTACCAAATTTTAGTAAAATCAATCAAGTCATTTAGGAGTTATTGAGCCTTAACAATGCACTATTTAAACCGCCCTCTTTCGGAAGTCTTTGGAATTTTTTTATATTTTATGTTTTATCTTGGGTTCAGTTGAACGTTCATACCAAATTTCATTGAAATCGGTTCAAGCGTTTAGGAGTTATTGAGTCTTAAAAACGCACTAACTAAAGCGCCCTCTTACGGAAGTCTTTCGAATTTTTATAGCCTATGTTATCTTGGGCGCAGTTGAACCTTCATTCCAAATTTAATTGAAATCGGTCCAGGTGTTTAGGAGTTATTATAGAGTGCCACGCCACAAAATTCCGCCCAATTTTTTACATTTTCTTTATCTTTGGTGCAGTTGAGCCTTCATACTAAATTTCATTGAAATTGGTCCAGGAGTTTAGGAGTTATTAAGTCTAAATAAAAACGCACTACTTAAAGCGCCCTCTTGTGAAAGTTTTTGGAATTTTTTATTGCCTATGTTTATTTTGGGAGCAGTTGAACCTTCATACCAAATGTCATGGAAATCGGTTCAGGCGCTTAGAAGTTATTACAGAGTGCCACGCCCACATACTTCCGCCCACTTTTTTACTTCTGCTTTATATTGGTTACAGTTGAACCTTCATACCAAATTTCATTGAAATAGCTCCAGGCGTTTAGGAGTTATTGAGTCTTAAAAATGTACTACTTAAAGCGCCCTCTTGCGTAAGTCTTTGGAATTTTTTATGGCTTATGTTTTGTTTTTGGAGCAGTTGAACCTTCATACCAAATTTCAATAAAACCGGAAGCTCGAAATTGATTTTATGCTTGGTGGTTTTTGGGAAAAGATGGTCAGAATTTTCCGTAGAACATTTATGCCCCTACGATTTTTTGAAAACAAAAAATGACCCGGCCTAATATACAAGGCTTGAGGCTACAAAGACTCAAAACAAATGCAATTAACCCATGTCCCATGTCATTGGAAAACCCGTTTGAATAGAAAAATGCCCCTGAAAATATATTTTTCAAAAAATCATTAAAAAGTGTGGGTAAGAAAAGAAACATCGCAATACTTTTATGGGGATTGTTGGGTAATAGTTCAAAATTTCTTAGATTACGAGTTGTATCCTTGAAATTCTGCCATTTGACTAGAGTAACCCCAGACTACAAAAATCATGAATTTTCCGGTAGTGGAAATATTGGCATTGTAAAGCCGAAAATATAGAAAATAAATCAAAGCACAACGGAAATATTTAGTTTCTTATCTTGCCTTTTCACCGACACCACCTTTGGATCGATCGCATTTTAAATAAGAAAGTAAAATAGGTAATGAAATTATTTGAGTTTTTTTCTACGAAATCTGCAGTTCAGGTGTTAATTTTGCCTCCCACCGCTGGAAGTAATCGGTGCTGATTTCAATTAGCAGTTTTGTTGTTTAATACGAATTGCAATTATTTAAAAAAAAATTCGGAGAAAAGCTATCACCATGGCCTAATGGGTTGAAAAATACACAATGAATATCTCAGCAACGCAATGAGGTATGGAGCTGAATGTTTGTTTTTGATTATTTTGAACCAATTGACCATACAATCGTGTATGAAATTTTATCAAAATCGTATGAGCGGTTCTGGTTCCAGGCGGAAATGGGTTAATAAAACTGGGCAGACTGGAATAATAAATGGTCTACCTATGATAAGTGTTCGTAATGGGTCTTTAAAATAATTTTGAGAATATTTCAAGTAAAAAAAAAGTGGATTGTTCTCCTAACATTATTTAATGAATAACTAATTTAAGTAAGTTTGAAAATAAAAGAACCCCAAATTTTTTCCTGGGTGCGCGCCTGGAGATGTAGCTTAAATTCGAGACAAGCTTAAAATTCATTAGTATTTACGTCTACTAACGTCTATTTACAAAAAAAAAAAATATAATATCGGAACTCTTTCTGCTTAAAATTCAAACTCTTGGTTTTTGTTTTTAACTTGATATTTCATTTAAAAAACCCCAGAGTCTTTATGAGTTTTACATTTAAACCAAAAATTTATTTGTAAAATCCAGTGTTTACATTTTGAATTTCATGGTTTAGTTTTGAAACTCTGTTGGTTTTGTTTTTAAACCCAATAACAAAAAAAAACAAATTGGCCATTTCAGCCCTTGAAAAGACTTTGACTTTGATGATCAATTGTGTTGTGTGTGTTGTGTTATTAAATGCTTGCATACAATTGACCGAGAACTGAACCTACATGTTTTATGCCGACTCCGAAAGGCTAAAGTTCATGTTCTCAAGAAGCTTTACATGGCATTATTTACTCTCTGAGGTTTGCCATTGTCTGCAGAGAGAGAGGTGGTAACCGATCAGAAAAATTTTTTATTGAAAAAAACTTTTCGCCGCGGCTGGACATCGAACCCGGGCTCCGAGCATGCTAAGTCACACACTTAACCTGCAGGCCACGGTCACCACACTACCCAATGCTTATTCAAAAAAATCCCAAGGTCTAAATTTTAAACTATATGAGCCTCATTTAAAAACCTAAAAGATTATTTCAAAAACTTTCAATTTCTGGTTTGAAACTCCGTGGGTTTTGTTTTTAAAAACCAATGTTTGTAATAAAAACTCCATAAGTCCAGATTTCAAACTTTTAAGTCTTGTTTTATAACTTTTATCTTTCTTTTAAAAATCTTACTAGCCTGCATTTAAAAACTGTGTGTAGAGATTTTTGTCTCGTAACACCCGTCACAATCTGTGTAGCCACCATCAGACTTTAAAATATGTAATAAAAAACTTTCTGAGACGCTTTTCTCTTTTTTTTAAAATCGTCAAACATTAAGTTATTTAAGCGGTAATTAATGTTTGTTTTTATTTATTGTAGCTTAGCTGAATTTCACAGACACTCAGAGTGAAGTCAAAGTTTTCAATGAGTTCTTGTAACACCCGTCACATTTACTTTAATACAAATTACACAAACATTAACCATAATTTTAAAAGTTGTGTTTCACATATGAATGGACAACCATAAAAGCCATTAATAATGACTGCAAAAACTTGAAATAAATTTATGTATGCTAACAAATTGATGTTTCAAAGTGTGCACATGTAACACCCGTCACAATTAAATGTTCCACATATTATTATTTGTTTTAATCAGATATGAAAACTTAATACTTTAACGTCAAAATCTATTTAAAGTGTATTATTTAATTACAGTTCCCTTTTCAGGTATTTACTTTACTTCTAACTTGCGTAGCGGCCGCACGCTGTTGTTTTCTAACAGCCTGTTCATGTATTCTTTTTGAACATCATGTTATATTAACCGCAGGTGACTTCAAATGAAATCCGATGAGTGTTTGATGCCGTCCGTCTATGTTGAAAAATGGTTTCAATCAATTAATTTATTGGTTTTGTTGTTGTTATGTTGTTGATGCTGATCTTTGATTTAACGTTGATCCAACATGGCAACCAGCTATACAAATCGTTAAATGTACACATTAGTCCGTCGCAAATGTCAAAAAGGCAACAATACAGTGGCAAAAGTCAGCCAACATTGTAACATATCACCAACAATAACAATAACAACAATAACGATGTTGGTGGCAATTCGTCCTTTATATATTTATTGTATTTGTCTGTTTGTTTGTTGGTTTGTTTGTCTATCAATTCATCTCGGTCAGTCGGTCGGTGTGTCGGGTGGTCTTTCTGCCTGATTGTCTCACTGTTGTCGGCACTTGTTTAATGTCAGGCAGACAGACTGACGTACCCGAGACCAATCATCAGAGTGGCGCATATCGCCCACATCGTTGAATAACAAACAAATGGAAAACAACGCTTTGTTTCTGAGCGTAATGCTTACACATATAGTTTCTCTACTTGTCGAATTGTCAGCAATTTTTTTTGGCACACCAAAACATTGCTTTTTAGCACCCTCACTTTTCAACCATCTGGCAGCGTTTTGATTATTCTACGCTTCTGTTGTTATTTCTTAAAATCGATTTGATAACGAAATATTTTGTTTGTAAATTAAACTTAAAAAATTCCTTGAATATCGTCAGATTGTTATGATATCTAGTATAACAATTTGGAAGAGTTGTGGGAAAAAAAACTACTGCAACCGAGAAATAATTATTTAACTTGAACAGAGCTTAAACCAAAACTTTTCATGGAAACTGAAATAAAACTAATGGCGTTTTCGTTTCTACCAAAAAATGTTGCCTTTTCATTGCCCTTGCCTTTTTTCGTGTTCGATTCTAAAATAAGTGCAAACGGGTGAGTAAATTCTGTGTTCGTTTCTTAAAATGTCACACTCACAGAGGGCAAAAAAGGCGCATTTTCTGCCTTGCAAACTTTCTCAGGGTAGATGATTGCCCTGCATATCAGCTGTTTTTAAAACGATAATATTGTGACATGCGTGCGTTAGACAAGGATGGTTATATTCGTTTATTTAAGTTGACATTTTTCGAGTAGGCAAAAACATGCACTTTTACAGGGTTGCGGCCAACATTGAAAACATTTTGCACTGCGACAGGGCAACATTTTTTGGTAGAAACGAAAACGCCATAAGTTTATGCAGAAAATAAGCATACAATAAATGAACCTACTCAGGTTGAAGGTGGTTGTTTCATATGTAATAGCATGATTTTATGACGAAAATCTTAATATTTTACTTAAACTTATGTCCGATATAAATTTTAAAGTTGTAATTTTTATTAAAAACGTTTTAAATTAACACATATAAGATTGGAAAAAATCATTTTTTATAAGTGATAATCTAATTTAATAACCTAACACTTGAATATCAAAAATTTATTAGCTTAATTTAAAAGCAAATAAACAATCGTTTAAATAACACAAACATGCTTCAACATATTCACTTTCATCAACAACTCGAACACACTCTTGTATCTTGGCTCAACTTTGCAGAAAATGATTTAACTTAATTTGCTAATTGCTTTCGAAATAATGGAAACCATCAAGTACCATTGAGCAGCAACGGAATCCCACACATCAACTTCAAAGCGATGCCCCAGTAGGAAAAATATATTTTTTAGATAAATAAATAAATAGTGCTATGAAGGCGAATCAAAAATAAGGCACTCTGAATGTCTGAACTTTTGTTCAAAACATATTTTTTATTGTTGGCGCAAAATTTACTAACTATATAATAATAATAATAATAATAATAATAATAATAATAATAATAATAATAATAATAATAATAATAATAATAATAATAATAATAATAATAATAATAATAATAATAATAATAATAATAATAATAATAATAATAATAATAATAATAATAATAATAATAATAATAATAATAATAATAATAATAATAATAATAATAATAATAATAATAATAATAATAATAATGATAATAATAATTATAATAATAATAATAATAATTACAATAATAATAATAATAATAATAATAATAATAATAATAATAATAATGATAATAATAATTATAATAATAATAATAATAATTACAATAATAATAATAATAATAATAATAATAATAATAATAATAATAATAATAATAATAATAATAATAATAATAATAATAATAATCGAAACTTATAATTAATTTAATTTTAAATATTCTATAATTATGAAATAATAGTAATTATAATAATATAATTATTTATATGCTAGGTTTGTGAGAAAACACTGTCGTAACTAAAAATTTCAAGTCGAAAATAATTAAAAGAAATCTTCTCCTTTTAATTTTTAGTTTTGATGGTTACATCTTTTTCTCGGTTATGGCTCGATATATCAAAGCCATGTAGGATTTATAAAACACAGAGTCCACAACTCTTGGATATTAAAATAAATTAAAATATTCAACAAGAGACAAGTTTTTGTTTAGCATAATTATTGTTACACATAGAGAATAAGGGTTGTCTTTAAGCAAAATGACATCATAAATGAGGACACTTCAAGAAGAATATTTCTTTATTCATACTTTTTCTAATCAATAGCTTCTGAGCTTATTGAACTATTTCTCTTTGAGCAGTGCAAAAATTATTATTATTTTTGTCAATAATTCCAATACAAAATAATATTTTTCTTTAAAAAATTGATATCTAAACACAATCAAAATCCGTTTTCACTTAAAAAGAATACTGAATTGAAAAAATTTCATTAATATCCATCTTGTGGTTTCCGAGCTAATTACAAGCACTTCCAAATAATCGAACTCTTCTTTAATTATAAAAAAATTCACAATATGTAAAATTCCAAAACTTGATTGATCCAGAAATAATAGAATTTTGTACGCAAAATGAAAAATTTTTTTAAAAATTTGTAACAGTAAATAGCTTCCCATATTTTATATATCATAGCATATTTCATAAGGTTGTTCACCGTCAATCAAACGGGATTGAAATTACTCCGATGTGAATTGGGAATTCGACCCACTGTCCCTTATATATAGATTCGAAAGAAATGTTGAGATCTTTATTCAAGAAGATTCTTGAAACAATTTTGCTATAAAGGCATTATCATTAATAACCATGCTAAGAAAAATTTAGAAATTTCATATAATAAAAACCTAAAAAAAACATATTTTTAAATACACCATCCGAAGAAATTTTATACAAAATCTTTCAAAAGTTATTTTTTAGCGTTAAACTAACTTCTCACAAGGACATAAATTTAAGATTTAAATTTTAATTTTTTAAGAAAACCAACAAATACAATTAAGACTGTAAATATCAGACCTTGTTTAAAACTATTTGATTAATATCGTCCATTAAGGTACTATTACAGTGTGAAGGTATTTAAAACAACACCTTTTTTATTAAATTTTTTTACATAGCATTATTAAATTATTAACACGTTGACGGACAGTAGAAACAAGTGAAATTCGAAAATTGACACTGTATGTTTTTGTAATTTTTAGAATATTAGAAGTATAGTTTTACTCTTTCTGCTTAAATACACTTAATTTTACTCAATGTGTTAACCTTGCATACTAAATTTTTTTTCGAAAACATGACACTAGGCTTCTACTTGTACGCTGGTAAATGCACATTTGTGCTGCTACAGCCGCAGTGTCTAAAAACGACCGTTTCGTATTGGACGGCTATTGCCGTCATGTCACATAGTGAACTTGAACTTGACGGCTATAGACGCAACTGTCCGTCAACGTGTTAAATTCAAATTTATTTACATTATGTACGATTAAAGTTGAAGATAAAAAAAAAACATTTTTTTTGCATTTGTTGTTTATTTTTTAGAGGTCATTAAAGTTGGCGTGCTTAAAAAAAGGTTGTTAGTTGGTTTCTCGTCTCTAGCATTTTCAAGACGTCTGTAAGTAAAAAATCAAAGTGCATTCTTCAGTAAGGGGTTGTAGTTGAGCACTCTACCTACGCAAATAAAAAAATAAGGCAAACAAAAAAATGGCATGCGTTGAAAAACAAATTTACAAAAAACCCCTCTTTTTGGCAGATATTCTTAGCCGTAAAAAACAAATTATAAAAGTTTCTCTGCTTTTTATAGGTAGAGTGCTTAACAGAGTCTATGAAGATCACAATAAATCAAGTTTCATCGAAATCGGTCAAGCAGAACTCGATATATCTTAGAAACCAATTCGGAAAAAATATTTCGAGAAACACGCGTTTAGATTTTCTTCTATGAACGATAATATGAATAAATGAGCGACATACGAATATAATCAATGTTGCATCTTTTTATTTATTTGATATTTTTTTTCTTAAATTTTGTATACGTATTCTTGAGACCTTAAAGATCATTATTCTAAAAAAAAAGAATTTATTTTAATTTTTTACACACTGTAATAGTACCTTAAGGTACTATTATTATTAGAGTTTTACTTACACAGGTGAAAGTACTACCCCATGAGAAAAAAATCCCCACCAGGGTTTTGCAAACGTATGCGCGGAACATTTTTTTTTTTTACATATTTAATTTGGGTGAACAGTGGATTTCTTTGAAACTCAACACATAATTTTTTGGGCTCTTATATATCCGGTATTGGGATTAAGACGTTAAACAATGATTTTGTAAACATTTCCTATCAAAAAAATCATACCATTTCCGAGTTAAGGTACAAAACACTAAAAAAAATTTTTTAAGTTATGCCTGTTTTTTATTTTTGAGTTCCCTTCTGTAAAAGCTAAGCCAGACAAATTGTTGACCACCTGGTGTGAATTTTTGATGGGAATTGTTTGGAAAATTATTATTCCACCTTTTAACTCCAATACAGGAAACGTTTGAGACCCAATAATGATGCGTTGAATTGCAGAGAAATGCACTGTTCACCAAAATTTAATACAATAAAAAAAATATATGTATGTATATTAGAGTGTATCGAAAATCTGACCACCAATTTGTCAACGGAGATGAAAATTGGCAGTTTTGTATTTTTATATAGAAGGAGTTGATTGATAAGCTTGATTTTCTTTTTAAATCAATCATTAATGGATCTCCAGTACAAAAGTTGATAAAAAATACACAAAAATGCATTCGGGGGACGCCAAAATTGGTTCAAATAAAAAAAGTACACCAATGGAAAGGATTTTTCATGCACTATTTAATTTTGGTACCGAAATTGGGGGTAAGATTTTCCCATACAAGTCGATACACTCTAATGTATATAAAATATATGAAACAAATATGTAGGGGCTCTCATGGCGTAGTACTTTCACCTATATATAGTGGTATATAAGTGAAAATGAAGGTAATTTTGACTTTTTCAAAAATTTGTGTCTTGTATTATCAACGAAAGAAATTCAATTTGATACAACAAAATTCTTTGTCCCAATTATTTTAAACTCAGAATATATGAAGATCTTCTTCTAAGCTTGTTTCTAAGTTTTTTTGAAAACAAAAAGTCAACATTTTAAAACCTCCCTTCTCTGCCGTATTTTATAAATCTGCACGATTTAATTCGCTACTTGCCAATAATTTATTCATACATAGCAAGTTAGAACCATTTAAAATGTTCATAACGAATCTTAGAACTATCTTCGTAATGAGAAATAATTTATCTGCAGGGTACATGGCGAGAACTCACAAACACATTTGTACAGCACATATCGAGGTAAGCAAGCACACACATACTCTTCCAATTCGGACTAAAATAATTGAAATAAATAAATTTCAAGATATACGAAGAAGCAAACAGTTTGGAGCTCCTGCGGCGAGCAAACACAGAAAATATTAAAAATAAATATCAAAAGAAAATAGAGAAAACTTCTGAAATCAATTAATTTCGGTTTATTGTTAGCTTGTCCAGAATTTATAGCATTTTTGGAAGCAGTTTTTGACAACTAATATTTGTCGAGCACTTGCCTACTCATGATATATGAATTATAAGAATTGCTTGTTAAAAACCTCATTTCAACATCTGGAAAAAAAAAAACACTGAAATTTATGTATAAAGGCTTCAAGAGTTATTGCTTAATAATAATTAAACAAAAGATACGATATTTAATTAATTATACGAAATTGCGATATTTCTTTAATTAGTTTGTGAAAATTTAATCACATAAATCAGAATGCAAGCAGTTTTAAGAATTCTTTAGAAATTTACGTTTAAAGAGCTTAAATTAGGACAACACACTTCCTGATGTTTAAATTTTAAACAATCTTTGTATGACTCGTTGTTTTTAAATTTAGCTAAAAGATTTGTTATGAACTTCGAACTAAGGCCGCGTTCATAGTGAAAACTGAAGCTGTTCAGCCTTTAGCTGACGATATC
The DNA here is from genome assembly GCA_958299015.1 of Tetanocera ferruginea. NCBI lineage: Eukaryota > Metazoa > Arthropoda > Insecta > Diptera > Sciomyzidae > Tetanocera > Tetanocera ferruginea. Next base: position 107,401,481 of record OY282641.1, read on the forward strand.
ATGACGCTTTTTCGCGCTGTTGCTGTTCATAGTGAGCGCTTTTTCTTTCGATTTTAGAAGTTTTTTGAGCTTTTTGAGATGCTTTGATAAGAAAAAAAGATCCAAAAGCGTGTTACAATAAGCTGGAGATCAAAACATAAACAAGAAATAAATTAAAACATTAGAATAATGCAAACAAACGAAAAAGAAAAAAAAAAAGCGTTAAAAAGTATGAAACAGCAAAGCACAAGTACGACATGAAACAAAAAATCAAAACTGTGTACCGGAGCGAGATAGAAGAAAAAGTATCAAAAAGCCTCAAAATTGGCGTAACCTTGAATTTAAGCTTGTACTATGAACACTTTGCGCTTTTTCCATATGATTGTACATAATGCGTTTTTAAGCAGCTGTAAAAAGTTTCAGCTTCAGCTTTACTATGTACGCGGCCTTAAGAGTTTGAACTGCATTCACTTGACTTGAAATGGCCACGCCTCGCCAATTGATGACAAAAAGCCTTGACGAAATCTTCGCCTTTTAAGATGGAAGAACCTAGTAAAAATATGCTCGAAAAATCGATAAGTCGCTCTGAAAGAGGGTCGGTGAAAATTGGCATTTATTTCTTAAACAAATATATGACCCTGCTGGGCTTCGCGATGCCTATAAGGCATAATCAGCTATCCTTACGATATTCGCCCATATAAGTGTCTTATCAACGGCTGTTTTCACCGTTTTTTATGACGCAATAGCTGTGAGTGGGTGTCATTTTTAGAGCGTCCTTTAAGAGGACCGCCTCCAATCTGACTTAAAAAAGCATTTGTGTTGTTTTGTAGATTGTGGATGTACATTTGGGCGTATCGAAAAATGTAGATCGTATTCTAAAAGGTCTTAAATGTTGCATGGGCTTGCCAAGGTCACCCAAAAAAATTTTTATGAAAAATAAGAAAGACATATGGACACACATAACTTCATTTCTTCATATATTCTACACACTTCGCAAACAGTTTTACAATTAATATAAATCTTTTTAAATAGCCCTCCATGAGTATTAACAAGTACATAAGGTATAAAGTCGGTCTAGGCCGACTATGAAATACCCTAAACCTACTTGTTAAAAAAAAATAATATTGCAAATAGGCGTGTCCGTGGGCGGATGAAGCCTATATTTTATATGTATTTAAATTTTAATGAAGAATTTACACATACAAACTTGTATTCCTGTAGCTCACAGTTAATGCCTTTATTGTGCTTTCGCTATGGGAGGTGGGCGTGTTCATAGACGGATTACTCCCAATACACCTTTGTTTTGATATAAAATACATACATTAGAGTGTATAGACTTGTATGGGAAAATTCTGACCCCCAATTCCGGTACCAAAATTAAATGGTACATGAAAAATCCTTTCGATTGGTGTACTTTTTTTTTATTTGAACCAATTTTGGCGTCCCCCGAAATGCATTTTTGTGCATTTTTTATCAATTTTTGTACTGGAGAACCATTAATGGTTGATTTAAAAAGCAAATCAAGCTTATCAATCAATTCCTTTCATATAAAAACACAGAACTGCAAATTTTCATCCCTGATGACTAATGCTCTGACGAGATATAACAGTTTTTTTCAAAGTGTCTGCAGAAATAGCAGCCACTGATGCCTCTGTGACGATCTTAATATGTTTTAACTTGCTAAAAGTTTAAAAATACTTTCATACAAAAAATAAAAACATATCAAATATTAAATAATAAGTAGATTCACGTTGAAAAAAACTGTTTTTTTTTTCGTCAGAGCATTTGTCAACAGAGATGAAAATTTGCAGTTCTGTGTTTTTATATGAAAGGAATTGATTGATAAGCTTGATTTCCTTTTTAAATCTACCATTAATGGGTGACCAGTACAAAAGTTGATAAAAATGCACAAAAATGCATTTCGGGTGACGCCAAAATTGGTTCAAATAAAACAAGTAAAGAAAGTCTAAAGTCGGTCTAGGCCGACTATGAAATACCCTAAACCCACTTTTCAAAAACAAAAAATTTTTATTGTAAATGGGCGTCTCCAAGGGCGGATGAAGCCTATATTTTATATGCATTTAAATGTTCATGAAAAATTTACACATACCAAGTTTTATTCCTGTAGCTCACAGTTAATGCCTTAACTGTGCTTTCGCTATGGGAGGTGGGCGAGTTTTTGGACGGATTACTTCCAATTTTTGGAAACACCTTAGTTTTGGTATAAAATACATGCATACCAAATTCAATTTCTCTATGACAAACATAACCTTATTTATTGAGTTTAAAACTTTTTGGGTTGTATGGGTTGGGTTGTATGTCTATTTTTCAAAACTATCTTTGCCTTGTCATAAAAAACATACGTGCCAAATTTAAGCTCTGTAGGTCAAACAGAGGCTTATTTATTGCGTTTTCAATTTTTGGGTTGTATGGGAGGTGGGCGTGTCCGTGAGCTAATGACATTTTCGAATTTCCATTTTTCGAAGACATCTTTGTGTTTGTATAAAACACATACATATCAAATTTTATTGTTGTAGGCTAATTATGAGCTGAGTTATGCAGTTTTCAATTTTCGCGTTGTACGGGAGGTAGGCGTGTCCGTGGGCGGATTCCAAAAATATTCAATAGTGCAGATCCTTGGGTTCATGTGACTACGTGTACCAAGTTTCATCCAATTATCTCTACTCCTTCTTCTTATCCTGTGTATACGGACAACACACAGACGGACAGACGGACGGACGGACGGACGGACGGACGGACGGACATGGATAGCTCGACTCACGTGGTGACGCTGATCAAGAATATATATACTTTTCTATACCGGACTCGCTTCGTTCTATGCGTTACAAACGTTTGCACAAAGTTAATATACCCTGACCTTTCAGGTTTAGGGTATAAAAAGGACATCAATCGAAAGGATTTTTGATGTACTTTTTAATTTTGGTACCGGAATTGGGGGTCAGATTTTCGATACACTCTAACATACATACCAAATTTTATCTCTCAATGACAAACATAATCTTATATATTGAGTTTTCAACTTTTCGGTTTGTTCGGGAGGAACGCGTGTCTGTGGGCGGATGACGTCCATTTATCAAAACAACCTTTGTTTGTATGAGCTTATTTATGCAGTTTGCAATTTTTGCGTTGCATGGAAGGCAGGCGTGTCCGTGGGCGGATTCCAAAAATATTCAATAGTGAATATCTTTGGGTCCATGTGACCATGTGTAGCAAGTCCATCCAATTATCTCAACTCTTTCTTCTAATCCCGTGTGTACGCTCCTGCTCCTGCTCGACTCACGAGGTGACGCTGATCAAGAATATATATACTTTTCTATACCGGACTCGCTTCGTTCTATGCGTTACAAACGTTTGCACAAAGTTAATATACCCTGACTTTACACATTTTGACTTTGATATATTTCGAATTGCAGTTTTAGCTGGGCGCTATTTTTTTTGAATATTGTTGAAATTTCTGGTTGACAATTTTCCGAACAAGCATATATATAGTTGCCAAAAAACAACAAATTCCTTGCATATACAACTATGTCCTTTATTTTTCATAAAAATTTTACTGTGTTATCTTGACAAGCCCATGCAACTTTTAAGGATATGGAGATCGAAAATTTCTTTTTTTTTATTTATATTTTTAAAAATAGAAAAAAAAACCAAAACAAAAGAATCATAAAAATTTGCCATTTAAGTCTTTGAAAAGAGTTTGACCGTTTGGCTTCTTATGGGTGCGGAGAATTATTGCCATGTGCAAAATTGCCTTAAGTAAGTGAGCATTATTGCCTAGTGTTAAATAAAAAAATTCTTCGAATGTGACTTATTGTCATAAAAATGTGCACTATTGCCAGCAAATTGGTGATGGCAATAATTCACATTACGTAGAGAATTAACGCCACACTGAGAAAATTGTGATCCTCTAACGTTTTTTTTTTTCATTTTAAAAACGGACATTTTAAAATGAGCTTCTAAGACTTTCGTTTGATTTTCTATAATAAACATTTAACATTAGCTTTTAAAATGACATTTTTAAAATTGCTTGTAATTCTTCTAATTTATTAAAAAGAAAACAAAATAAAAATTTGTCTCAACTTGAAAGCTCAACTAGGCTCAACTTGCTCAACTGAGCTTTTCAATTTAGTACACGTAGTACCTTGATACATAAACAGATCAGGTTTGTTCTACGAAATCAATGAAAATAATCTTTAGTTAGAATTAATAATGGCTTAATTATTAAAATTACAAAGTGAATTATTTCCTTGAAATAATTAGGCATGATATAAGTAAGTGCTGTGAAGCATTTTGTCATCCTCAAAGGTTCGGTTTGACCTTCTTTTATTTTGCATTAGTTGAACCCCTTTTGACACAGGATTAAAAAACTTGACTCTCCTTCCCAACACAAACATACACACGCACAAAAGCAGTATCATAAACATTTATTTTGCATTCATTCACAACCAGAAAGTTGTCCAAAAAACTCCCCTCTGCCCCCACTCTTCGTATATAATGCATAGCTCTGTCTGTCCATACAAATTTAATTAATATGCATCGAAGTGTCACAACAACTACAACAATAACAACTACAATAACAACCAAATTATACCAATAAATAATACGTTTTATGAATACATTAAATGAATATCCGAAATACTTGCAGGACCTGTAGAACAAAAGTTTAAGTGGGTGGCATTTTTTTTTTTTTTTATGTTTTTTGTTTTTTCTTGGTTGCTGCTGCTGATATAAAGTGTGTAAATCACTATTTTATTATGAAGATTTGTAATTAATGGAAGATCATTTTTAAAAAAAGTCAAATCTTTTGTACGTGTCTGGGTGGACATTTTTTGTTCACGTCCAAGCAACAAATATATTTCAACATTTGGGAATAAAACTTTTGTGTCATAATTCTGTGATGTTTTTGTTTTGAACGTGATTTGAATGACTATTTCGCATCACAGCCAGAACTAAACAAAAAGCATTTATCTAATAGGAATAGCTCTTCAAACTCTTAACAATTATTGAATGCTTACGATTGTTTTTCGGTCCATAAATTAAGTTTTCTTACTAAAGTTGGTTGTTTTTTGTTGTTGTTCACAAACTTGTTGTTAAATACTTCAGCTCGAGTTCGAGCTGCTCTTAGTGCCAATTTCAGATAAATTGGAAACTTGTGGTTGCCTTCGTTTCACTAATTCCGACTGCGTTACGCTATTGGATTTGTTGCCAAAAATAAATTCAATTACATAAAACGTTTTCTTCGCCATGCGTTGTCGTCCTGCTAGTTTGTATGTTGTTTTCTCATATGACCTGGTTTTGCAACAAATCCGATTTGTATTCGCATGTATCTCGCTCCACTCGCCCGCAGTCCTTTTAGTAATATTTATGAAAGTTTTTGGCAAAATATTTTTGTCATTCTCCTTAAGCGACTATAACTCAACAGCTCAGAATTTATGTTGGTTCGATAAAGTTCGTTATGTATCTAAAGCATTTTAAAGCCATTAAAGCGCCAAAGTTTTTGTAAAATTTTAATTCAACCACCCAAAAATCAACCCAAACCACCTTCTGTGTCCGTTTTTCCAACTCAACACCTCTGACAGTTTATTATTTCCTGCTTTGTGCGTCTGGCTGCTGCAAGCCAAGCTCATCCATCCATGACAAAACCTTAGTAATCCATAATCCCGCTTAAAATGCAGTTAATAACTTCTGCCACTTCAGCCTGAGCGCCATCCTCATTCGATTTTTCTTGCGATGCGTGCGTTGGGTACAATTCTCGGAGAGTGGCTGACATTATCAGAGAATTTAATTTACTATCGACAGTCGAAGCATGATAGATTGGAATTTTTAATCAAGGACAAAGGCGCGCAAGTTACTCGAACCCAACTCAAATCCATCAGCATGAGTCTCTGTGTTTAGTCAGTTAGTATTCGTTCCATTAGTTTTGATGGAACTGTTTAAGTTTTTCTCTATAGGTTCATTTTTGTTTTGTTTTGTTTTAAGGACTAAATAAAAACAAATTTCAAAATCAAACAAAATGCAATCTCAGGAGATTTCAGTTCTTTAACCTAAATCAATGCTTATCACATCAGTGGATATCAGAGTGGATGGCGGTGCCTCTGTCGGCTGCGGCTGTCGGATTCATTTAGCCAGTGTGGCTAGCTGATAATTTATGCGAAGTTCGAAATACAGTTTTCAGAACTGAATCAGCTAAAATAAAATAGCCATGATGAAGGACAGACGAGATGGTCAAATAGTTTGCTCCATGTCAAGTTGCTGCCACTTCAAACAAAAATTCAAATGAACAGAATTTAAGTTGAAATTAAAAGTGCATAACAGTATGTGTATGTGTGGATTTGAATAACTGTTATTTTACGTAGCTGTCACTCTGACATTGACAGTGAATTTGAATTTGAACACATTTGGATTTCGAATTAAATTGCTTGGAAACCAAATCAAAATTAAAGTGCATTTGCGTATGCATGAGTGTTAGTTTGTAGTAGGGAGTTCCAAGTTGTGGAATCCCGTGCAATTTTAGCTACACGAATTCATGGGTTTTCTTTTCGGTTGAGTAAAAACAAAATTGATTAAAAATTTAATTAATTTAGGTTTTAGAAGTATTTTTTTCTTTCAGGATTTTATTGACCGGAAAGTGATTTTGGTGAACAAACGATTAGAAAAGAGTTAAAGTGAAAGTTTTGGAGATATATGTGGTACATTATTTTTTTAGTGGCAATAGTACTTCAAACCTGACTTTTGATAGAGTCTTTGGGTCTAATAAAGCCCAAAATTTTTTTTTTTTTTCTAAAGGAATTTCATTACTTCTTTTTAATGTCGTATTTTGTTTAATAATTATTTATTCTGATGGGTATACTTTATTACATTACTTTATTACATGATATATGTGGTACATTATTTTTTTAAGTGGCAACGCTAGCTATAATAAAAACAAAATAGTACTTCAAACCTGACTTTTGACAGAGTCTTTGGGTCTAATAAAGCCCAAAATTTTTGTATTTTTTTCTAAAGGAATTTCACAACTTCTTTTTAATGTCGTATTTTGTTTAATAATTATATCGCACACTAAATACAAAACAGTCACAACTCAACATTTTTCGATACCGACATTTTATTATAAATCAGTTCACAAAACACATATCTTACTATCTTTTTCATTATTTTCTTCATTAACTGGAAGAATGAAGTTTATGTGTTTAAATGAAAATTGCTTTTCTTCTGCAGATTCAACCAAAGAGTTTTGTTTTTCGCTTCTCCTGAAAAGTTATGTTTTTTGAGTTGTGACTGTTTTGTATTTAGTGTGCGATATATTCTGATGGGTATGCTTTATTACAAAATTATCAGAACTATTGGAAGTATATCGCCCCTTATCTCACGTAGTATCGTAACCTGCATTTTGTCGGAAATTACATTATACGGTATTTGGATAGGATCTATAGAGAAGCGACTTTTCAGAAAATATAATACCAATAGTACAACTCAAAGTTCAATATTTGGTTCAAGTTCAACCTATCGTTACTGGGTTTTTTTGTTTTAAAACATCTCACGTATTAGTATAAATGAAATCAGTAGTTTGTGTTTGTGTTTAAATAATTAATAATTGTTGTCTTAAAATATTTAGAAGTAACATTAAACTATCTAATTTTGGTAAAAGAAATTCGGCAAGAGAAAAATTGATAAATATTAAGTGCAAAAGTTGACCATCATGTGAATTTAAGATATGAATAACAGAGAGATGGAGCCATGTCTCTTAGGAGTAAGTTGTGTCGTTTTAACAAGCAAAAACTATCTCAAAAGCTAAGGAACTCAGAAAAAGAATATTTCAGTGTTAAAACTACTTCATTGCTCATCATGTTGAGACTGTAGATTTTTAGAGAAAATCTACTCGAACCGAATTGCGAAGGGTTATGATCACTAACACATACCACTTGACTCATAGTGCAGTTAAGATGAAAGTATGTAAAAAACATTTTCTTATACGTTTGGTATATCAGGTATATCGGTGAATTTTCAATTAGTTTTATTCATTCATACTTGCTTTTTTGTTTGGTTATACTATTCTTTATTTGAAGCCCAACACGTCATAAAATATTTCAATGAAATGACAATAATAAATGAAAGAATGATCCCCAAATTTGATGACGACCACCGCAAACGAAAAACTGATAACGATTTACGGATATGCACCTGGATTGTCCACACCTTAAATTGGGATGGTGCTGGTTATCCAACTGATTGATATCTGGGAAAGTTATAAAGCGATAATCACTGCAATCCAAGAAATGCGATGGAAGGAACGGGGTTGCTTGCGACAAGCAATCTGTGATATCTACTACAGCGACCATGCGGAGAAGCACGAGTTTGGATGCGGATTTATAGTTGGCAAGAGAATACGGCATCATGTCCTGTGATTACTGCTGTCAACGAACGACTTGCCATTATCTGCTTCAATGCAACATTTTTTAACACCAGCCTAATATGTGCACACGCTCCGACAGAAGAAAAAGATAACGAGACCAAAGAAAGTTTCTATGAGCGCCTTGGAGATGCATATGAGCGCTGCTCATTAAAATCGTGCTTGGTGACTTCAACGCCAAGGTGGGCAAGAAAAACATATTTATTTCAAAAGTCGGAAAGTTCAGCCTTCACAACAACACATCCAATAACGAAATGAGGTTGATTGAATTTGCCGCAGCAAGAAACATGGTCGTTAGAAGCACTAGATTCAATCATCTCAATATTCATAAGGACACCTGGCTATCCCCTGATTAAACAGCATGCAACCAAATCTATCACGTTTTGATTGACGAAAGGCACTCTTGGAAACATAGACTCGGATCACTATCTTGTCGCAACCAAGATCTTCACACGTCTGTGCGCAGCTAAGAATGCTCGCAATCCTACACAGAGAAAGCTGGACGTCGATAAGCTGCAGTCAAAACGGACAGCTGAAGACTTCGCTACTCAGCTCTCACTTCGACTTCAAGAAAGCACTCTTCCGATCAACGACATATGCGCGCAGTGGAAGCACATATCCCACTCTATGCGTGCGGCTGCCGAAGAGGTGATAGGCTATCACCGCCCTCGCCGAAACCAGTGGCACGACCAAGAGTGTGGCGACGTTACTGCAGAGAAGGATACCGCCTACAAGGCCACCCTGCAGTCGGTTATAACGCGTGCTGCTATGGAGCGATACCGAGAGAAGAGGTGGAAAGAGAGACGCATTTTCAGGTGAAAAAAACGAGAGGGGGAAATGCGTGAGTGCGAGTAAATTGAGATGCATGGCGACAGGAATGAAACTCGAAAATTTCGAAAAAATAAGACGCTTGGCCGATGATTTTAAGACCGGAGTCTTTTCCTACAGGGATGAAATTGGGAATCTAGTGACAGATATTACTGATGTTATGGAGCGAGCATTTCTCTAGTCTTTTAACGGCGACGCTGACAACAATCCCACCAATGGAGATGTTATCCCGGAAACCCCAATTTAGTATGACGGCGTTAAAGTTCCGCTGCCCGACTATAACAAGGTCTTAACAGCCTTAGCTCGGCTGAAAAACAACAAATCAGCAAGAGCCGATGGCTTACCAGCTGAGCTGGTTAATAACGGAGGCGAAGCTCTGTTTAAATGCATTTACAAGCTGATTTCTATTCTATGCAGTATATGGTAAGAGAAATGCATTCCAGATGATTGGAATCTCAGCTCTGCCCAATCCACAAGAAAGGCGATTCCACCATTTGCGCCATTTGCACCATTTGCAGGATTAGTCTTCTTAATATCGCATATAAGGTCCTGTCGAGCGTATTGTGTGAAAGACTTAAGCCCATCGTTAATCAACTGATTGGACCTTATCAGTGTGGCTTTAGACCTGGAAAGTTCACCATTGACCAGATCTTCACGCTACGACAAATCTTGGAAAGCCCTTGAGAAAAAATCAACACACACCATCTTTTTTTTGATTACAAAGCCGCCTTCGACAGTCCAATAAGGAGTAACCTATATTCCACCATGCCTGAATTTGATATTCCTGCAAAGTTAATACGTCTATGCAGGATGACACTGAGCAACAACAGCAGCGCAGTGAAATGATTTCTAATGTTGCGACTTTTTTACTTTAATAATGGAGAAAGATAGAAAAAAAGTCGAGTCGAATGGGTCTTGCAGTGCACGCAGATAAAACGAAGTATCTTGTGTCAACAAACAAACAGTCCCAGCGTCTTAGAAACCATGTCATTGTTGACAATACCTCTTTTGAGGTTGTTAAGGACTTCATCTACCTGGGATCCAGCATAAATTCCTGAAATGATATCAGTATTAAGATTAAACGAAGGATAACTCTTGGCAACAGGTGTAACTTTGGGCTCAGTAGGCAATTGAGAAGAAGAGTTCTCTCTCGACGAACAAAACTGACGCTCTATAAGTCAATAATCATGCCCATCCTACGATACGCATCACAAACCTGGACGTTGAGCAGCTTTGATGAAAGGACTTTGAGAGCGTTCCAAGGAAAAATCCTTCGTAGGATCTATGGTCCAATCTGCGTAAATGACGAGTAGCGAATACGATAAAATCACGAGTTGTATGAGCTATATGCCGACATCGATATAGTCAAGCGTATTTAAATAGAGCGGCTTCGCTGGCTAGGTCATGTCGAAAGAATGAACAACGATGCTCCAGGAAAAAAATTATTTCATTCGGTACCCAGTGGCAGTCAACGCAAACGAGGAAGATCGCATCTAAGATCAGGCATTGGATAACCTGACGATGCTTGGAGTTTCTAACTAGCGCCAGCAAGCGTACGACAAAAGAGGCTGGTGAAAATTCTTAGACGAGGCCAAAGCCGATGTTAAGTATACTATTCTTTACCAAAACTCAAATAAAATTAATAAAGTTTTTATAAATTTCTTTTAACTTCTAATATCTTATCTCTGTTTCGTAAGATAAAAACAAAAAAATCTTACGTTCTATAGTATCTTATTCAAGGACTTATAAAGAACATCAGGACAAGAAAATTTTAAAAAAATTGAAATGAATATTCAAAAGCAATATAAGTTATTTGCGAAAATACTTTTAGATATATTTTAATGTCAAATTTGACACAGACAACCTCATTTCTTAAAATTGCTGTACTGTGAAATGGAATGAAATCAGAAACGATACTACATGAGATAAGGAACGATATAAAAGATTCATTGAATATTTCAAATACTTCACTTTTTAAAATTCCAAAGTAGTACTGGGTCCCAGTATTCCGCCTTTCAGTACCAATTATCCCAGAATTGTGAATGTTTTCCAATATTGAACTCCGTAGAAGAGAACATATGTATATGTGAGTAAGGGAGCTGTTTTAATTAATATTCAAAAACACAATTAAATTACATATTTTACGTCCGTTTAAAAAATTGCTATAATAAAAGTTTAAGAAACAATATTATTCAATACATCCTTGTTAATTTTGATGTGAAACCGTGAAAGAAATCATTTACAAAATACGCTTTCAGTATATCTGATAAAGTTGCATGCATTTTGTTGTTTTGTTGAATAAGACATTTGTTTTTGGTTTTTTTTTTTTGCATTATCTAACTGTTAACGATAAACTTTTAAAACATTACGTACGACAAATTTATAAACGTTCGAAGTGAAAGCATCTAGTCGAGCGTGATGGCGGAGATGTGGATGAAGATAATTTTTGTCATTGAAAGTTTCCAGAACTTAAATAAACATAACAAAAAAGACAAAACAAAAACACAAAATAAATAAAAAATTAGAAACTAACAAAAATAAAATTACACAAAGACAATATGTTGCCGTCACTTTTTAAAAATTTCAAAGGAAAAACAAAGCTAGCGAACAGATAAAGCTTTTTTTTTCCAAAAGCCCGTTGGGGAAACGCATGCCACTGCGCTGACTTGAAAGTCTCTGCAGTAAAAGTTTTTGCAAAATTGCATTTTTAGCAATTTAGTTGGCAAATTGAAATGAGCCAACCCGACAAATGTCACCAAAACGAAAAAGAAAGAATGAAAAAAAAAAAATTATATGAAATAAAATAAAATTAGAATTGCCAGAAAAATATTGAATATTGCAATGCGATATATTTTTATAATATGAAAAAGTAGAACAGAACAAATCGAAATTAAATTTTGTGCATTTTGCAAACATAGCAAAATAAAAAACACACAATCACAAGGAACAAATAAAGATACAAAAAACGTTTGCTTCTTAACAGAATTCGCCGCAAAGGATTTTATAAGGATTCCAATTTAAAAGCATTTACTTATGTTCAAGAAAAAAAAAATTACTAGGCATAAAATACATACAGAAAAATAAATAGTTACTTGAAATAAAATATTTTTATTATTATAACTGCTATAGTTTTGCAAAAGTTATTAGTTAAACAGTTATTGAGAAATATTTATGTACCAATTGAAGTTTTGGTCGATGGTATTTGGTTAAGTGAGTCAGTGAAAATTTTATAAGTTCCAAGGACTTTTTGGGCAAAAATTAAAACTCAATTTCAAACCAATGAAGTCAAAAATCTGGAATGATTTTTTATTTAAATAATATCCAAATTCAGGTCAAATAACTTGACCGAATTTCTCATGATCATTTGTGTTATGTGTGTTATAAAAATGTTTGTAAACAATTGACCGAGAACTGGATCTACATGTTTTATGCCGACTCCAACCTTTTAAAGTTCATGTTTTCCAGAAGCTTTACAAGCACTGAATAAATTTTGCTCTTCTAACGTTTATTTTCATATTAAAAAGGATATTTTAAAATTAGCTCTAAATAATTTTAGATATTTTCAAAAGTAGCACTTTTCTGCTAGCTTTGAAAATTCAGTTTTTTCAGTGTGGCATTGTTTACAGAAAAAAAGTATTTCTATTGAAAAAAACTGTCCGTGTCAGATGGTGATTCGAACCCTGATCTACCGAGATACGTTGGCTCTCTTGCCATACACTTAACAAACACGGTCACAGCCGCCACTGAAAGTCTGAACAGCGCTTCAATAAATAAAGTCGGTATGTGTTTAAAGACCAATCAAGCCTGAATTATGCCGTCAGACTAGAATTCGAACCTGAACAGCCATTAAACAGTCTTAAGAGCTCGTCAATTTTGTTAGTACTTGTAAATTGTTTTTCTAAATGATTGTATTTGAAAGAATGTTATGAAATTGCTTATTTTATGTTGATGTTCAAGCATTATTACACACCAGATATGCACATGACCAAATTTTTGTATGGATTTTCAAGAGTTTATCCGTTATATGACGTCATTTTGTAAAAGATGTAGGTTTGGTTTTCATACAATTCTTCTAAATTTCATAGTCAGAGAGTATATTTCAGATTAAGATTAATTGTTGTGGAATTTATAGAGATTTATTTTTTGATAAAATTTCTTTGTATTTGAGGTACGCGTGTTTTTCATGCGATTTTGCCAACTTCGTCTTAATTTTTTTAGAAAAATCTAAATATCGACTTTTATCAAGATAAACCCCGACAATAAAAAATACAAATAACAGGTATTTTAGTTAGAGGTGTTATTTTGGATGTAATATTATATTTAACTTTATGATAAATATAATTTTATGACATCAGTATTTGACATCAACATTTCATTCAATTAGTTAGACTCGCGGTTAGACGATCATGTCGATTACGTAAATTAGTAAGTCGCTCGGTTAGGCGATCATGTCGATTATGTAAATGAACGTAGCGCACGCAATTCCCAAATGTGTTAATGTTTCCAGAACGGACCAATTTAATAGCCACTAAATCGTTGTATAGGAAAATGGAATCGCTAAAAAACACCCTATATTGTATGGATATCTATAAGCATAACGTCGGGTCAGTCTCAATATAAAAAACAATAGTGTTCGATAAACTAGTTAAAAAATAATCTTTGGCCCATTATTGTGCTCTTCACGACATTATTTCGCGATTTTAGGTTTCCTTGGGTTTTCAAGAATTTTTTGAAAAAGTAAATTTTTTGGGTAAAGGAAATATCGAACGAACAAATTTCTCAATGTTAGTAATTGAGATATGATAGTAATCATTTTTGGAGCCTTGCTTTTTATATATTTTGGTTTTAACAATTCTAAGAAACAAAACAATTAATCATACAAAATTTGTTTGTCCAAAAGACACTTTAAAAAATTCACAGAAGGCTAAGGTAAAGCACATCTCGAAAATGTTTCATGGAGACTACCACAATGAGCCAAGGAATATTTAAGATCCAGTTCATACTCCACGAAACGATTTTTCGACGTGCTAATCGTGGAATTTTTTGGAATATTTTGAAAAAGTTCCCTTTTTTGAGTAAAAAAAAACCGTTTTTGTAGGGGGCAACTTTTTTGTTTATCAAAAGGTTTTTATTATGCTAGTTATATTTTTACAGCTTTAGTTTTTTTTATATTTTTTTTGACCAATTCTGAAATACTAGCATATGATTTAGTCTTAAAGCAGTCTTACATTTCTATATTTTTATAAAGAAGTTCGGTTAATAAAATTCCTCGACACACCGGAAGATTATTATTACATTTATACATTAATGTTTCAAAAGTTAGTTTTTACTATAAATGAAAAAAAAAATATATATTTTTCTCTAAGCTGGAAGTCCTCTTTCATTTTATATCGCATTTAAATATATTTCAAAAACTGCATTTTTATTAAAAATTGCTTTTAATAATTTAAGTAAATATGCTAAAATTTTTAAATTCTTTTAGAAATTCTGTAGTTTTAACGAAATGTATATATTTTTTTATGCGCACATATCGTGGTAGTGAGGAAGTGGAAATCTGCGAACTCCCATGAAGATACATTAAAAAATGGTGATTTTTTAAGAGTTCAAGGCAGTTCAAGAGCTGTCAATACACCCTGAAAAATGTACTGTTTGGTGGCGTTTGAGGGCCGGTGGCATCATTGGATTTTTAAAAAATAACGAAGATCGCAGAGTAACTATCAATGGAGCAAGGTATCGTGTGAAGATCAACGACTCATTTTTGCCCAAATTGGAAGAATTGAATTTGGTTGGCATGTGGTTTCAACAAGACGGTGCCACAAGCCACACGGCACGCGATATCTATTGAGAGACGAGTTTGGTGAGCAATTAATCCCACGTTTTGGAGTGGTCCCATAGCCGACAAGATCATGCGATTTGACACGACTAGACTATTTATTGTAGACTACGTGAACATGTCAGGGGTGATGTGCTGAGTGAATGGATGCTCAGTAGGTGCATCAGTGCGATTAACGAGCCAAGTGGTTTATACACGTTCCTCGGGCCCAATGGGGTTAGTGATATTGATGTAACATTGGCCAATATCATACATAGCCTTAGGTTTATTAAGGTTTACGTGGGAGGATAAGGCTTGGGGCGTGAGTGATCACAATTTAATACAAATTGTGCTTACTTATGATAGTGTTGCACATCTTCAATTAGATCTAAAAAGATGGTGCATGGAATAATTATGGTGTATTTCTTTAGGAAATGGCCATGGATGTCCCGGTTCATGTGTTTCGTAACCTAGACACCTGTCGACAGATTGCTCTGATAGGTGAGTGGGTTGAACGTGTCAATGACACTCTGCTTGCGAGGTGTCGTAAGATACATCTTAGTAGGGTGAAATGGTGGACACGTAACCTGACTATAAAAATAAGGTTGCTCAGACGCCTCAGAATCAGAGTCCAGAGGGCCAGGGCGGCCGGAGACAGCCAGTCGTCTTAGCTAAGAGATAGGTACAGAGGAAGCTTAAGAGAGTACAAGGAGTTGTTGGTCCGCAGAAAGGAATAAGATTGGAGAAATTTTGTCCTAGGCAATAGAGATGACCCGTGGTGTACGACTTATAAAATTTGTACCCCGGCTTTGGCAGTTGGTGAAGTAGAGAATGGCATAATGCAACTCAGAGGGGAAAAGTCTCCGGGTATAAACGGTATGACTAGCGAGATATGAAAAACCGCCTGGAAGGTCATTCCTGAGTACCTGGAAGCCTTGTATGGTATGTGCTTAAGCGAACACATCTTCCCTGACGCATGAAATAGGCACAGGTTATTGTACTCCTGAAGTCAGCTGATAGGCTGAGGAGGAATCCGAGGTTCTATCGAGACATCAGTCTACTTCCGGTGCTTGGAAAGGTACTGGAGAGGGTCATGGTAGAACGGTTCCAGCAGTGCGATGGTGCAAAAATTTGGGAGAGGCAATTTGGTTTTCGTAAGGGAAAAAGCGTCGCAGATGCCTGGCCGTACGTTAGAAGTATCGTAAATGAGAGTAGCTCCAAATACGTTTCGGGGTTATTTGTTGATTTTATGGGTGCTTTTGACTATCTAAGCTGGGAAAAGGTGATAGGCAGGGTAGGAGAAGTGGATTGCCGGGAAATTAAGCTTTGGCAGAGCTATTTCTCGGGTAGGAAAGCATGCGTGATAGGTGTAAAACAAACAGTAGGGATAGATGTTGTTCGCAGGGTTCTATCTGTGGTCCATTCATATGGATCATTATGATGGATCTCCTATTGCGGCGGTTTGAACATCTGTCTAAGTGCTGTGCATATGCTGATGATCTACTTGTATTTGTGGAAGGTAGTTCTCGTGCAGAGCTTGAAACCAAGTTCAGTGAGGTTATGGCTAACATAAGAGCTTGGGGTGCACAGGTGGGAGTTAGCGTGGCAAGGGGTAAGCCAGTGATGATGTTGCTCAAGGGAAAATTATCACGTGGTCGACCTCCTTTTGTCGGCTTGGAGGGTGTGGGCCTCAGGTATGTGACAGAGGCTCAGGTATGTTGACTGTGATAAGGCGAGTTCGTAGGATTATGAGGAGTGACTGGGGACTTATGGTTCGCCTGTGTGGGGCAACATACTCAGCTCTGCTGTTGGCTACCGCAAGATACTCTCATGTCAGAGAGTGATCTTGATTGGATGTATGCTGGTGTGCTGTACGGTCTCTGTGGATGCCCTTCAGGTGTTGATGGGGGTACCGCCCTTGGATTTGATGGTAATGCATTCCAGCATTGCATACCGAATTCGTAGGGGTTTGCCCTGGTTGGATCCTGATTGGGCTCCAGACGTACTAAGTAGGGATTTGAGCTCAATTGAGATAAAGGCTATGCTAAAACTGTGCGCTACATCTAGATGGCAATAAAGATGGAGTCAGAGTCATAACGATAGAGTAACTTACCAGTTTATACGTGATATGACTTTTGTGGAAGGTCGTCCGGACCTTAGGTTGTCCCTAAGGCTGGGCTTCCTGTTGACTGACCAAGGTTATCTCAATTCTCTTTTGTTTAAGCGGAATCTCAGAGCAACTGAAGGCTGCCACTGTGGATCAATCCTCGAGGATTGGTCAAATGTCTTGTGCGAATGTCCTCTTTACGAAGACATTCGAGATTTAGGTTCCATGGGCATTGTACAAGAAGCAAATGGAGAGTTTAATGTCAGCAATGCGCTTGCATTTAGTGAGCAAATTGACAGATTAAACAATTTCACTTGTCAGGTGTTTACAAGACGCCGTATCAGGTGATTGGTTATTTATAACTTTTCATTTGATTGTTAGTCCGTAGATTCGACTTGATGGATCTTTTGATGGTTTTTTTTAGCAGAATAAGAAAACTCTTTCTAGTTAGGTGCTGTGATGAGCTCAACTGGTAGTAGCTTTGCTACGAGGTCTGACCAAGGGCTGAAAACTGGTACCACGGGCAGACAGCGGCCTCTGGCTTTGCCAGGCTGACTTGTTGGGCTGGACCTTCGAGGAGTTTCGTGGTGGTTGTAGTTTACTACCCATATTGCGGGAAGAGCTACCTAGCTCGGGGTGTGAGTTGCATTCTCAACCCGGGCGCCGTACTTCGCAGTACGAAAGAGGTGTTAGATAGGCCTCCACCCAAACGAAGGGTTGCGACATGTCATCACAACATTTTGCTATTTTGGTACTTTTGAACTCCAAAGGGGCGCCGGCCGAAGCAATGTGTCGGTCACGTGTTAAGAGCACCGTAGAATTAAGCCTTCACGGCAGGTGTCTAAGTAAAACATATTTGGATTTTCTGTAGACTACCTGAAGTCCCTCTTGTACATGAACAAGCCAGCCGCAATTGCAGCCCTGGGAGGCAACATTACAGCATTGATGTGTCACTCCAAATAAATAGTTCATTGACTATTGCAAACTTTCTGTTTTTTTTTTTTTTTTTTCAAAAACCAAACGCTTAAAAAAATCAACGCTTACTATACTATAAGTACATGGCATCTTTTAAACTTTACATACAAAAAATGCAGTTTTTGACAAAAAAAGACCATCATCATAATATAAGTGATGCTGTATAAACTTCAATATACCGAATGATGTCCTTCAATATTTTTAACTTAATATTTAATTTTTCATCATGTGTTGTATTTTTTTTTTAAACTTCACTTTAAGTGCTTTTGTTAAACACAAATTTACAGAAAATAGCATGCAAACCATATTCGTTGCGAGGACAGGACATCGTTGCGAGGATAGAACCGTTTTTCGATGTTCAGCATATATTTTATTGGTTTTTCCTCTACACCTTCTTTTGTTGTCTTTGTTTTGTTGTTATCTCTCACACATACACACACGCATAGACACACACACACATACTCATACATAGGTACTGCGTTTATCGGTAATGGTTTATTTTTATTTCTTTTATTGCTTTTGTTTATAGCTTTTATTTGTATGTCATGTTGTTGGGTTTGCCGAAATCGGTCTGTCGTGAGTCATCAAAATAATGTGAGCATGACATGCCGTGGCATTTTGTTTTTATTTCTTTACCACTTTTTTGTGGTTTAATGAAAAGAGAGTAAAAATAAAACCGAAAAAACAACCGTCCCAACAACTTCGTTGATCCTATAATTTTTTTAGGAACTGTTTAGAGCGTCTTGTATTAAAAGCACAAAAACACAAAATAAAAGTAAAAACAATGGCACACAAAACAAAAAATAAAAACAAAAGCAGAAAAGGATTTTCTGAAGGACGAACAAGTACGACATAATGAGGCTTAAATGAAAACAACAAACAAAACTAGTTTGTTTTATATCCGTTCAATTGTCGCTCTTTTTATTTTTATACCGTTCACTTTCACTTTTTGTGTTTTCCTCTTTGTTTCTCTTGTGATTTTCGCATTATTTTTGTTTTATATTTTTCTTCAGTGTAATATATTGCTCAAGGCTGTACTCCATGCTTTTGGCTGCCACCGGATGCGGTTAGTTGAGTTCTTTATATGGTAGTGCATGAGAAAAGCTCGTTTATGACCCGGCATTCATTATTATTATTATTATTAACGCAGGTTGACTTATTGTTGTTGCTGCTGTTGTGTGTTGGATGGAATGAAAAACTAACATATTTTAATCATTGCAAATAAATAAGTACTCAATATTCTGATTGACGATGAAATAAAACTCACTTGAAGATATAAATTAAGAATATTTTCAAGGATTTTTTTCCAGGCTTTAGTATAACATTTATTCACAAAAATTAATTTGAAAGCTCAAAATATAATTCTTAAAAAATATGTTTTTTAAGAATTATAAACTTAAATAAACAAAGTAAACTGCCACAATTTTATAACTCATGTAAACTGGTGCGAGCTAAACCTACGAAAACATGATGAGTAATTATATGTTTGCGCATATAATAAACATCTGCTTTCAAAAAAAAACCTTCTTCACGCCTTCTATGGTTTAATACCAACAAAATGTTGGAACCTAGATGGACACGTGATAAAGAAGTAAACAAAAAGCGCAACAACAAAATCTTTGCAGAATCAATGCAGTCAACTTTTTGAAATTCTGCGACTAGCAGAAGAGTAGAAAAACACTACTTTGATTAAGTGAAAAGTGCATCGGAATTCCATTTTGGTTTTGCGGCAGTTGCATTTATTAGCTTCTCAAAGTTAGTGGACTGCATGAACCACCAGAGACTACTGATGAGTCGGAGTAGCGTCCGACGAAACCATGGTATAGTCTGCTCGGTTGTTCTGCTAAGAATTTTGTTGTTGTAGCAAAACCTGTTACTTCATGAATTATTTGGCATTAAAAGCTCAAAATATAATTCTTAAAAAATATGTTTTTTAAGAATTATAAACTTAAATTAATTTGACTTTACTTGTCGAAACTTGAGAGGAGTTTTGCCTGTTCTCTTGATAGTTTTATTTATTTACTGTTGCCTGGAGGCTTATATCATCATCTGCCTGTTTAAAAATGTTCTTTGATGAAATTTACACAACATCACACAAATAACTAAATCAGCTTTTTTTATCTTTAGCATTAACCTTACATAACAAACTGAAGTATCTAAAGGTCATGATTTTACTTTGCTAAAATGTAGCTTGTTGATTTGATGACTACTTTGTACGAAATTTTCTTCTTAGTTCTTTGGCCACTCGTCCTTGTGTTCTTATATTAACGGTTTTATGTATTTTCCATTAGAGATTCTCTCATGTTGCTTTTATACTATCCAAGACACTCTGTTTAACCCCATAATGGCTGCCTTCCGGTTCCGGTGCAGATGATGTTCTTGTAATTATCGCTGCTCTTGTTTTTTTTTCCTCCCCATCTTTATCCTTTTTTGGGAAAGATAATATATATTTTCTATTATGAATATTATTTCATAAAATTTCCTAATATTGCTATCCCAGTTTTCATAACCTTTTTTTTTTTGTTCATAAAAGTTTTGCTCTTGTGGCTGCTCATTATTTTTTGCTACAGTTCTCAGTCAATTCATTTGCACTCCAGGTGTTTTTTTTTTTTTGTTGTTGTTATTTTATGTAGGCGGTATGCCATCTTCTGACATTAATTTTTAACAAGCAAAACACATTAATTCTCCTTCATTACGAATTTTTAATTAAGACATTGAAGCAAGCTTGTGAAACAAGTTCATTACAGGATACTTGGATGTTAAGGAAAGATTCCTTGAATGCATTGTTTGTTTTGTAGGGTGGATTTTTACATTGGTTTGCTGTTTCTTCTTTTGCTTGGCTTGTTGCCTAATATTCAAAAGATGTTGAAAAAAAAACAACAAACATTGCCCTAACCTTGAATCTGACGTTGTACTGATTTGCTAATAAGTATCTTCGTTAGTTATATACGTGTGTTACTTGTGTGCGTGCTAGTGCGGTGTTTTTTTTTTTTGTTTTTAATCAATATGCATACATAAAATAAAGATATGAGCGACAATGTGCGTTTTCTAATTTAATAATAAAGTTTTGAAGTGTGCTGAGTATGCTTGTGATTGATGATGACAACCTGTCATCCTTCGTTAAGATGGCAAATTATCTAACTCAAAGTAATAAGCAAGGGACAAAAAATAATTGATCATTATTAAGTAATGTTTATAAACGAATGGAAATATTGTTGGTGTTCATTAAAAGCACAGAAGCCAAGCTTCTTTTACCGAAATCACTTTTTCTTCAA
Source organism: Tetanocera ferruginea (assembly GCA_958299015.1). Lineage (NCBI taxonomy): Eukaryota > Metazoa > Arthropoda > Insecta > Diptera > Sciomyzidae > Tetanocera > Tetanocera ferruginea. The sequence goes on from OY282641.1 coordinate 107,422,888, forward strand.
AGTTATGTCAAAGTATTAAAGCAGAATTCAGTCACAGACTGAGTGAAGTTTTCTTCCTTGTTTGCATTCGGAGCAAAAGATTTGTCCTTGAAAATTTTTATTCAGTACCTTTAGCTGACGTAGATAGAAGCAAACAGACGCTTATAAATATTTGTCATATTAAATCATCATTCAAGACAGTGGACCAAAAATCTATTGAAGGGGTAATAGAAGAATTACCTTCTTTAAAGTAAACGGAGTGTCATGTTTCTGAATTTATTATGATTAAAAATTGTAAACCTTGTTTATATTATGGTTTTGCGTAATTATAAACGGATGACTATCTTGTCGCAGCCAAGATCCGCACACGTCTGTGCACAGCTAAGAATGCTCGCAATCCTACACAAAGAAAGCTAGACGTCGACAAGCTGCAGTCAAAACGGACTGCCGAAGCCTTCGCTACTCGACTCTCACTTCGACTTCAAGAAAGCACTCCTCCGATCGACGATATATGCGCACAATGAACGCACATATGCCACTCTATGCGTACGGCAGCCGAAGAGTTGAAAGGCTACTATTGTCCTCGCCGAAACCAGTGGCATGACCAGGAGTGTCGTGACGCCACTACAGAGAAGGACGCCGCCTACAAAGCCACTTTGCAGTCGGTTGTAACGCGTGCTGTTATGGAGCGATACCGAGAGAAGAGGAGGGATACGTATTTTCTGGAGGAAAAATCGAGAGGTGGAAATGCGTGAGTGCGAAAAAATTCAGATACATGGCGATAGGAATGAAACTCGAAAATTTTTCGAAAAAATAAGACCCCTGGCCGATGGTTTTAAGACCGGAGCCTCTTCCTACAGGGATGAAAATGGGAATTTATTGACAGATATCCAGATTACACTAATGTTATGGAGGGAGCACTTTTCTAGTCTTTTAAATTGTGACGCTGACAACAATCCCACCAACGGAAATGATATCCCGGAAACCAAAATTTTGGATGACAGCGTTCAAGCTCCGCTGCCCGACTATAACGAGGTCTTAACAGCTATAGCTCGGTTTAAAAACAACAAAGTCCCAAGAATCGATGGCTTCCCAGCTGATCTGTTTAAGAACAGAGGCAAAGCTCTCGATCCTACTATTTGCGCCAACTAACGTCGGATAAGCCTTCTTGATATCGATCGTCGATTATTGTCGAGCGTATTATGTGAAAGACTGAAGCCCATCGTCAACCAACTGATTGGATCACCTTATGAGTGTGGCTTCAGACCTGAAAAGTCCACCAGCGACCAGATCTTTACGCTACGACACATCTTGGAGAAGACCCTTGAGAAACAAATCGACACACACCAAGTTTTTGGTGATTACAAAGCCGCCTTCGACAGTCCGATAAGAATCACCTATATTCGACCATATCTGAATTTGGTACTCCTGCAAAGCTAATACGTCTATGCAGGATGACACTGAGCAACACCAGCAGCTCAGTGAAAATCGGGAAGGACCTCTCCCCTCCGTTCGATACCAAGCGGGGTCAATGCAGATGAGGAAGACCGCATCTCCATTGGAAAGATCAGGCATTGGATAACCCGACGATTCGTGGAGTTTTTAACAAGCGCCAGCAAGCGCACGACAAAAGACCTATGCGTTATAGATAAAATTTGATACGTATGTTTTTATAACAAAACGAAGATTTTTTTAAAGTTAGGCGTCATCTGCCCATTGACACGCCCACCTACCATACAACCCGCAATAGTGAAAACACTACACTGAGAAAGCTAAATTTTCAAAACTAGCAGAAACATGCTACTTTTGAAAACGTTTAACCTCGATTTTGCGCCTCTAACGTTTATTATAGAACCGCTTAGAACGAAGCGAGTCCGGTATAGAAAAATATATTTATTCTTGATCAGGATCACTTCGTGAGTCGAGCTATCCATGTCCGTCCGTCCGTCTGTTCGTCTGTGTGTTGTCCGCATACACAGAATATGAAGAAGGAGTTGAAATAATTTGATGAAACTCGGTGCACATAGTCACATAGGCCCAAGCATCTGCACTATTGAATATTTTTTGGATCCGCCGACAGACACGCGTACCTGTCATACAACGCAAAAACTAAAAACTCTATAAATGACCTCATGTTTAACGTACAGAGATAAAATTTTGTACGTATGTGTTTATATCAAAACAGAGACGTATTCGAAAAAAATGTCATCCGTCCACGGCCACACCCACCTCTCAAACAACCCAAAAATTTAAAACTTAATAAATATGCTCATGTTTAACCTTCAGAGATAAAATTTGGAACATATGTATTTTGTGTCAAAACAAAGACGTCTTCGAAAAATGGGTGTCATAGTACCACGGACACGCTCACCTCCCATACAACCCACGATAGCGAAAATACTATAAAGGCATTAACATGTGAGCTACAGGAATAAAACTTGGTATATATAAATTTGTCATAAAAATGTAATTGCAAATACAATTTGGGCTTCAATCGCTCACAGACACGCCCATTTTTAGTAATATTATTGTATTTTAAAAAGTAGGTTTTAGGGTATTTCATAGTCGGGCTAGATCGACTTTATTAGACTTTCTTCATTTGTTTTTATTTTAAATACACGCATTTTTAAGAGAGCTTCTAAAACGTTTGTTTGATTTTCTGCAATGAACATTTTCCAATGAACTGCTAAAACGTTTGTTTAATTTTCTAAAATAAACATTTTCAAAAGAGCTTTTAAAACGTTCGTTTCATAACTTAAAATGAGAATTTTAAAAAGAACTTTTAATTGCCCCGATTGCCTACACGTACTTTACGAAATTTACCTTTTAAAAAGTTCATGTTGAGCCGAGCTTGCTATCGGTCGAGTATAATACTCAACCGTTCAGGATTCAATCCCTGACGAACCTGCAAGAATATGTTTTTATTTAAAACAAATTTATTTTTGATAAATTTTGATAGATTGTTTTTAAGATTGTAGCGCGAACTTATTTCGAGGGTTTTTTCTGACGGAAACAATTAAAATTAGAATTTAAATAATAAAATTAATACTTTTGATACATACACAGTCAGGATGCGAACCGACGTTCACTGTATACCAGTCTAGTACACTTCCACTGCGCTATTGGCATAAGTTAACTGTAGCAAAACATATTTAAAACTACTCATCTTATAAAGTCACAGAAAATCTTTACAAAAAAAATGCATTTTTTATAAAATTCTTGTTAAAACGTTCCTTGCTATTTTTAATACGTTCCCTTTTACTATTGTTTTGTAAAATATGAGTTTTTATTGACGTAAAATGTTTTAAAAAATAATAATTTTAGTCTACTTTATTATTGAAAAACGTTCGTTGTTGTTTCTAAAACGTTTCGTTTTACTTTTGTATATTAAAATGTGCGTTCTTATTTATGTATGACAAAGAATGTTTTTGAAAATATTCATTATAGCTTACTATATCATGGTAAAACGTTCGTTTTTGTTTTTAAAACGTTTCATTTTACGTTTATATTTTAAAGGAAGGATTTTCATTTTTGCATGGCGTAGAATGTTTTTAAAATAAAAATTTTACTAACCATTTCTAAAATGTGCGTTTTACTTAAATTGCTTTCTCAGTGTTTAAAGTGGTTTATATATGACCTACAGGAATGAAACTCAGTATGGTAGTATTTGATATCAAAATTAAGATGTGTCCGAAAAATGGGCGTTATCCTCCTACAAACGCGCTCACCTCCCATACAACCTCCCACTAAATTGGAAGCAATATAGAAGGATTTATGTACAACTCACGGATATAAAACTTGGTATGGGAGCATTTCATATCAAGACTAAGATGTTTACAAAAAATGCGGGTAATACGTTAAGGCAGCGTTTATAGTGAACGCCGATTCAGACAGACAGGCAGACAGGCAGGTTGAAATCTGTGTGAACAAACGAGACATAAATATCTACCTATCTCGCTTGTTTACACACTCTGTCTGCCTGCCTGTCTGAATCGGCGTTCACTATGAACGCAGCCTAAGAGTTTTAATCCTATTACGGGTAAAATTTGATAAGTTGTAAAACTTTGAGGGAACGGGTTTTTTTATTCGATTTAGAAATATTAGTCTGTTAGGCTTTAAACAGAATTGGTAGAAAATACATTCATATAGGTTCAATATACCAAATGGTGAGTCTCAAAAATTTAAAAAAATGTAGCGACTGTTTGTTTTTGATAAAATCTGATGGAATGATCCAGCTTCTTATCAAAAAAATGTTGAAGTTTGCGCTTGAAATTAAAAAATTGTATACAAAACAGCCACAAACGAGTAAATTTATTTGATAATATTCAACTTTATTAGAATATAACTTACAAAAAAAACTTCATCCATCGTAGACTCGGTGGATATCTTTGGAACCAACTTTTAAGACCTTCTTATTACCTCAAATTATTTATTTTACACGAAGGCTTGGATTCTTAGTTAAATGTTACGACCGGGCTACCGCGAAATAAATTTTTGTGTTGGGCCATAACCTAACTACCGACAATGGCAAATCTCAGATAGTAAATAATGCCATGAACAGCTTCTTGAGAACGTGAACTTTAGACGTTCGGAGTCGGCATAAAATATGTAGGTCCAGTTTTCAACCAATTGTGTACAAACATTTAATGACTCACACAACACAATTTGATCTTAAGAAGCTCGGTAAAAGCATTTTCAAGTGCTGAAATGGCCAATTTGTTTTTTAGTGAACGAAATAACCCATTTTACTGTATCGGGATTAAAGTGGATATTCATTTCAGCTTTTACCATTTCATTCACTTTAAGAGCATGCAGGCCAGTGACCTGCAATGAGTGATTCAGATTCGAGTATACTCGCCAGTATATTCATGATTTGCTTGTTCGTACACTCACTCATACTCATCAAAATACCCACAATATTCCTACGCATTCAACTCTTTTAATATAAATAGACATGGGTCGCACTCAAACTCATTTGTTTACCCCAACTCAACTGAGTCAGATTCATGTGAAAAGAGTGTAAGTAATAACCGAGTGTGACTTTCATAGTAATATAAACAAGGTAGGTGCAAGGCTATCAATCCTCTCTCTCTTTTAGAGTCAGAATTTTCAAAATCAATACAAATTATTTGATGTCTCGTTTTGTTGCTCTGATTCGTTCAGTACTTTTTGACAATTCTGACTTGCGGCTCTCAGCCCTGCAGCTCTAAAGTTACTAACTTTAAATATCTATCTTTGTTTCAGCTGACAAGCTATTGTGGTAGCAATATTGCCAGATTGACGTCGAAAAATTTTGACTTTTCTTAGCACAAATGGTATAGTCGTATTTTGATGAATTCAAACATAATTTGCATAGATTATTGAAACAATACACATATTTAAGTTCTTTCAAAATTATCTTGTTATAAGTAACTTGATGTAAGCATCGTTATTTTTAGTATTTTCAGTTTGAATCATGTTTAATTAGTGGCAGCTCTGGATTTAGTTAGACTAACAGCCTTATTCTGCCAACTCACCACATTATTCTAAGCTCACCACATTAACAAAATATTTTTCTCTTCTCTTGACTATTTTGTTACTGACAGAAAGCATCTTAACAACGAGTTTAATTTCAATGTTAGGCAAAAATATTTATGTGCATATGATAAAATAACAATATAATATTGATTTTATATATTATTAAAATGCAACAATATTGAAGAATGGAAGAATTTTTACTTGTTTTAAACGATCACGCTGAGGAATATGAACGAAAAAAACTTCAAACGCCTTTCAATTAATGCCTTTAATACAAAGAGCTAAGGAGATTTTATATATTTTTTTATATACCATTTAAAAATATCAATTAAAACATTAAACATGAAGCAATCTTTAATGCTTTCTTTCTTTCTTGCAGAAATAATAAACATTGAAATAAGTAAGAAACAACAGCTGACACTTGATATTTATGCCATTTGCTTTTTCACCATGCGTGGTGATTTTTAAGAGCTTTTTAAAGCTTTCACATTGTTAATGATTTGTTAGAATATTAAATATATAATATATATTAAATATACGATATCACTTTTGCATTAGATTAAACCACTTTTGAATTTATCTTACTCTGAAGTTGGTAATTCCGAAAAAATGTTTTTGAAGGCTACAAAGGTATTGGGTTAACTAATAAAATGTGAAATTATTAACAAATTTCTAATAATCTATATAATTAATAGGCTAAGGTTATTTTTGTGACTTTTTGTGTTTTCAACCTTTAAAAACAGAAATAAAATTTTTGCACAAAAATACGCTTTTTAATCGATTTGAAATTTAGTTTGAGAAGAGCTTAGAAATTGATCGAATTTGAGTTTTTTCCGAAACTTTAAATTTTTAACCAAAATTATCTTTTATGCATTCCTCAAATGTCAATTGTCCGAAAAATGCAGTTCAAAAATCAGAAATTCCACTTTCCGAGCAAACAACTCAGTCAAATTTTAAGGGTTTTCAAATTTTGTTTGTTTTTCTAAATGTTTGTTTAGTTTTCTTTGAAGTGTGTTGGCACTTACGGTAATTATCTTACCAAATGTATTTTTAATGAATTTTCTTAAAATTGACTTTAGTTCCACGAATCTGCTTTACTCATCCTCCCTATCTATATAATTAATAGGCTAAGGTTTTTTTTGTGACTTCAACTCCTCCCAGTCCAATAGACTGATTTTATCGATGTAGATGTCATAAAATCAGGTTTAGGCTGTAGATGTGCAAACCACTTTTAAAAATTGTGATTTCGCTTCAGGGGGTTCCCAACCTTTCAAAACAGAAATAAAATTTTTGTACAAAAATCCGCTATTTAATCGATTTGAAATTCAGTTTGAGAAGAGCTTATAAATTGATCGAATTTTAATTTTTTTTCGAAACTTAAAATTTTTAACCAAAACTATCTCAAATGTCAATTGTCCGAAAAATAAACAAAAACAAAACAAATTGGCCGAAAAATGCAGTTCCAAAATAAAAAATTCCACTTTTCGAGCAAACAACTCAGTCAAATTTTAACGGTTTTCAAAATAAATTTTTGGGGTTTTTGGCGTTTTTTCATCTAAATGTGTTATAAATAGATGTAGGTGTTCTGTAAGTACCTTTTATTAATTTCTGAAATATATCTTAGTATTATTTCTTAAATCTATTTTTTACTGCGTTATTTTTTTAACATTAGTTATGTTTTATAGCTGGTAGAGTTAAGCTGCGATGTTTTCGAATAGTAATGTTTGTCCCAGTAGTAATATAAGTTTTAGTCCGTCTTCGTATTTTGACAGTTACATTAAAAAATTTAGTGTCAGATCATACGTTTCAAGTCAAACCATTCAGATAATGATCTTTTATATCATTATTGAGACTGAATATATTGTTATTGAGTATAATAACTTCTTGAATAGAATATCATATATAAAACGTCTATAATGTTTTAACACTTAATTTTTATTGAATTGCTCGAATTCGGGCAACAGGTTTACTAGTATTATGTATTGCTCAAAAGTGAAAATAATTTTTACTGGTAACTACCATTATAGTTTTGTCGCATGTATTAATATTTTAAAGTATTCATATTTTATATATCTTTAAAACAGTTTTATTCTATAATTTATTTATTTATAAACTGTAGTAGTTACAACTAACATTAATTAATTGATTCTCTCTTTTTTAGGTTTCCTTCCACTGTTTTCCTCAATCAGGTATTTTAAAATGGATATATTCTTATACTCTCATTATAATTTAAGATACCATTTTAAAAAGTTTTAAAATCCATTTGAAAATTTAAATTTTTAAAAATGAAAATTAAAAAGATAGTCTCTTTTTCACAAGCATTCCATTTGCTAACCTTTAGGCTTTTTTAGCCCATCAAGCATCGAAACCTTTGGGCTTTTTTTAAAAAAAAAACCAATTTAATTTCACTATGTTATTGCTTTTTAAAATTTCCATATATTCGTGTGCTCAATGATGGAACTCACATGATGAAATAACCCAAGCAGAGAATGTAGAATAATAAAAAATTTTGCTGCCCTCAAATAAATTTCTCAACTTTGTTTTTTTTTTAGAAATGTCAACAATGCGCTAACAAAAGCAGATATACCACAGTAAAAACACAATTCAACAGAACATTACGAACGCGTGGACAAATCCTGAGTGACAGGATGACTATCCGATTCATTGTATTTACCTTAATAATGCAGGATTTTACACCGAGTTCATATGATGCCATGCGTAGTTGGCAATGTTGAATTGTACAAAAAAATTTTGGCATAACACGAATTTGAGTTGACGTCTGTCTGTCTGATTTTTGACAGGTATTCACTCGACATAAAATTCACTGAATACGTGATATGTAGATGAAAAATCATTCAACTCGCTTAGAGTTGCTTTTTATGTGGTTGGCCTCTGTTGCTGGACAATATTTTCATGAGTTCTTTTTCGTATGTAACTAGCTGGATGGTGCTGATTTTCATTCAGAAATAGAAATTCAGAGTATCGACGAAATCGAATCGAATTCTGTCATCATTAAGGCTATTGAAATGATGAGGCAAAATACGATTGAGTTTTTGATTGAATGTAGCTTAAAGTACCAATTTAGTATATTTGAGCAAGAAAAGAAAAAAAAAAACATTGACAAGTACCTTTATTTAAGTCATTTTGAAAATAAGTCTTTTGACGTATGCTGGCTATTCTAAGACAAGATTGAACGAAGTAATGAACATAAAAATATATTCAGATCAAACCAAATTTGATTTGAGTTACGGGTTCTAAATGAAGCACCTTTGTTCAAAATTTTAAATTAAACGGATTGATATTGTTATATCAATATATAATAATATATAATGTTTATTTTATAAACTACAACAACCACAGCTTCAACAAACAAAATGGGAAGGTTATGGCTTCAAATTATAAACAAAATGGAATGCTCATGAACGCCGATTTTGATGAAAAAATTTTATATATAGATAAAAGATGAGAAAATAACAGCTGTGTACCAGATTTTCCGAAATTTTATTTTATTTTGAAGTTATTTAGAAAAGATTGGTTGTATCTCACAGGATACACGGAGCACTCACCCGCAGCCTCCTTTCGAAGAGAAATCATTCACAGAAGAAGTACAAAATATAACTCAATTTTAGTTTTAAAATTTTTTTATTTGTTGAAAATTATTTAAATCAATCTAAATAATAGCACAGAAAATTAAATTCAAAAACATTAAAATAAGTGCATAGAAAAGTCAGTTCAGTATTATAATGAAATATAAGAAAAGAACACAATACAAACTTATGTGTGACAATTTTTATTTATGCAAAACATCCTTGTTTGTTCAGAGCATTTTGGCAGCTTGCACCTTCCTTTTTTGTCCATGGTAGTCCAATGATCGATCATATCTAGTCTGGTGTCTTTGGGTGACGCTATTTGTGAATTAGGTTTCCGACGTTTTTCTTCGATTTCTTCTTCTAGAGGTGGACGACCACGTCCAGGAGTAATTTTTGTATTGCATGAAAACAATGCGTCAGCTACCTCTAACTTAAAATCTATCAATCTCATATCTAATTTTTGTCGATTCTTGTTTATTATCTTGTGGAGTAGCCAAGCATTTACACAAGTCATATCAAGAAGATGATAAAACATTCGGTTTGTCCACTTCCGGCTTTTCATTAAAATTTTGTGGCGGCCCATTGAGCTGTCCATTAAATCAACTCCACCCATATGACAGTTATAGTCTTTGATGATTTGTGGACAAGGAATATTTTTAACACATTTTTCCTTTTTGTCAAATCGCTTCAATGTCGGTTTAGTCCCAATGTAAGTGGAAATCAGATTGACAATACGGTTGTCTTTCCATGAAATTGATGTTACATCGACACCACATATATTGGAAATAAACTCCTGACTCGATCCAAGTTCATTTTTCAACATTACTTTTTCATCAAGGAGCTTGCAATTTTTGATCCTATTGCGCCTGATTGTTCCAAATACACTAATAATGGTACTATTGTATAAAAATTGTCAAAGTAGACTATGTGGCTTAGGAAGCGAGGTACATCGCGAAGCAGCCTGACAACTACATTCGCAGAGGATTGTAGATCGTGTTCTCCTTCAGCAGGCATCTCAATAGATCCAGTATATACTTAAAATTTTTGAGCATATCCTAAAGTATCACACATAAAATACAATTTTAAGTCCCATTTTTTAGATTTATTTGGCAAATATTGTTTCATGTAGCTTCCAATTTTCGTGGAGCACATTTGCTTATCCACACATAATCTATCTAACTTTGGAACACTCCCAAAAGTTTTACTTAGGGCATCAATATCAGGTCGTATAAGATAATGCCTGTTGCGAGTAGGATCATTTTGAGTAGGCTGTTAAGTTTTATCGAATTTTTTCGAATTCGAATTTCTTCGAATTGTCTCCTGGGCATTTGATTTTTTTTATAACATTTACGCAACGGTGATTATTTTCAGACCAAGTCTCTCGAATTTGGAATATAGAATCAAATTCCAATAAATTTACGTAGGTGGAATATATTGAAGCTGAAGCCTTTGTCTATTCATATGCATATTTTAGAGTCTCGTTAACAATATCTTCCTCGAAAGACCGTTGAAACAAATAGCACCAAACTTGTTATGGAGTTTCCAAATTATGTATGTTATCTGAAAGACTACAATCACCTCCAAATCGAACTTGTTTGTCACTTAATTGCAGATTTCCTTTTTTCCAAAAAACTCTTTCGAATTCATAAGATTTAGGATTTATATTTAGCCCTCGCAGCTCGGAAGCAAATGAATTGGAAATCGTTGTAGGACTGACCGCGTTACAGGTTTGTGAAACATAAGTTGATGGCGTAAAATCAAGCTAATCCAACTGACCACCATCAACCTCAATCGAAAACCCCTGGTCATTATCATCATTCATCATTTGGAGAAAAGAATTCTGTATGGATGAATTTATACTCAAGTCGTTCTCGGTTTCTTCGTCAGTATCGTTTTCGTTGATAATCTAGGGCATGCTACCTCCTTGATAATTATCTATCCTATTATATTTTATTTCTAATTGATTTTCTACCTCAAACTCATCAATATCAGAATCGTTATCATCGGTGCTATTATAAGTAATATCTTCACTATTGCATAATAGCTCGCACACTTCTTCATCAGTCATTTTGACTCTACCAACCCTAGTAAGTCCTGACATAACAGTTTTAAAAAATAAGTTTTCAAAAATTTGTTTAAATATAACAGAGGAATAATGATAATGAATTAACCCATATTCAGTATTTTCTCAAGCGCAAAGAACCTGCTCCGTCAAAGCATAAAACATAAATGAAGTTGAGAACAAGTAAAGTACAAAATTCAAGCGAACACCATTTTTAAATTTGTGGTGTAATGCTCCTTGTATCTTTAAAGATACAACCATTAAATGCTGCCTTTCGACCGGGCTTCGGAAGAAAATTTTGTATAACTATTTTCAAACACTACAATATTTATTTTTGTACTGTCCAATAATTTTTTTTCATCTCAGTTATTACTCCGTTCGGAGATTTTACACTGTTAAAAATGCATTTTATTTAATTTAGCTTGATTTATATATTTCAACTTTCATCATTAATTAAAGGAACAGTTTGACAAATTTTTACAAAAACTTATTTTGTAATAAAGAGTTTGGTTGTTCTGAACAGGTTTGTGCATCTGGCATTATATTTTTACTCAAAACAAAGCCGTAAGAACTTTTTAAATGGTTGTATCTCTAAAGATACCATGAGCGTTTAAGGGTTAAAACCTCATCATTTATTTTAAAATTTTCAAAACTATAATCGCATATTAAAAAAGAACCGTTTGACAAACATTCTTAAATTCAGTGAATACTACTTAAAATTATAGCTTAGGATATAACAACCACCATTTTTTAAACAATCACGGTCACAACTTTTTTTTTAATTAGTAGTGAAGTTTTTTGTTTTGAGTGAAACTCACAAACTATACATTGGACAGAGACGAAACGGCACCAATAGAAAGGGTATGGCTCAGCTTACCAGCAACACGAACTAAACAAATAAAAAAATAAACTAATAAATAATTTAATTTAGTTGAAAAAACATATTTTCGTAATAATTTTGGTTTCGAAAATTCGTTTGACAAAAAAAAATAATTTATAAAAAATTTTTTATTTTAAAAATTTACAAAAAATTAAATAAAATATTTCCAGAAAAAATTCCAATTTCTGAATCATTTAGGTTTTTCACAACTTTAAATAAGCAGTTGTATCGTTGTATTCATATTTTCGTCGTATTCACGTTGTTTTTGTTTTCTATTTGAAAGATAAATCAAACGTAGGAGCTCAGCAATCGTTTGTTTTTTCTTTCATATAGAAAACAACAACAAATTTGAATACGACTTGAATTCGAAAACAACGATACAATTGTGTATTTCAAGTTGTGAAAAACCTAATTATGTTTGGCTTTATACAATTCTAAGAAACACAAGCTGTCCCATACAAAAAAATATTTTTTGTCCAAAAAATGGTACTTTTTTCAAAAAATTCCTGGAAGTTTAAGGGTTAACACATCACTTAATCGATTCATTGAGAGTATTACAATGAGCCAAGGACTACTGAACCGTTTACTGGACAATTGGTTTTTCAAAAATGGTCGTAAAACGTCACTTATGATATTTTTAGTTTAAGACTAGATATTTAAATTCAGATTTTAGTTTTATTGTTTTATTAAAAAAATTATAATAAGTCGGCATATACCGACATGCCTAATTTGGGGATATTTTGTTTTGTGATCGGAACACGTCGGATATACTCGACTGTCGGATATATGCGACGTGTTCCATTTCATGGAATACGATTATACCATGGGACATGTCGTCATTATTCGGCAAATGAAAACATATTTTTTCATGAAATAGTTATCTCTAAATGCTAAAATACAACCAGAAATATGAGATAAGGTTAATTTTCACACTTTAAATTTTTATTTATTTCAAGTTTTGTACATAGTTCGATTTCTCAGTAGGTTCATTTCATATTTATGTATAGAAAATTAATGTTTATAAAATAATTATCTATATAAGAATACATAAGAAAAGAAATAATAAACTTAAAAAATATTTCATTGTTCTTGTTGGTGCCAACCGATAAAATCCATCACTGATGATACATTTTCGGCGATGTAATCCGGGTCACCATCATCCTCAGTTTCATACAGATCCTCTTCAGAGGAATTGTCGTTATCGCATTCTTCAAACAATATTCTTAAGTGTTGTTGTTGTTTTCGTAATCCATTTTCTATAAAACAATTTATTTTAGAGTCTAAATGTAACATGAAATACAATATAAAAAGTAACGCTTATCAAAACTATTTTGTCCTCACGCAATAACACTTTTTTTGTAACTAATAAGAACACATGTAAATTTGTTGAGTATATCCGATGTGCGCACATTAACCATTCGCGCAAATTTATGCTATGGCTTAACAAAAGTATAAAAAAACAACTCTAATTTCGGGTCTAACTGTAATCACGGTTGCCACTTTGGTCATTTATGTCCAAATATGGTCGTTTTACTCCCAGGCGTACTGCGTGAGGGGTATAATAATATTGTCACGACGTGTGTAACGCCCATAAGAAGGCGTGGTAGGAATAGAAAAGTATATATATTCTTGCTCGGCATCACCACCTGAGTTGATTTAGCCATGTCCGTCTGTCTGTCCATCTGTGGACACGATTACAACCATCATTTTGAAGCTATCGTACTAAAATTCAATATTTAAGCTTTTTTCTAAAAAACTAAAATCAAGTTCGAGAATGGGCTAGATCAGATGAAAACCATGCCTACCTCCCATACAACCCAAATAATGAAAACTCCATAAAGAAGTAAATATTTAAGCTACAAAACCTAAATTCAGCATTAGTGTAACCGATGCCAAAACTAAAGTATGAGAGAAAAATGGGCGTCATCCATCTACGAACACGCCCACCTCCCATACAACCCCAAAATTGAAAACTATATTAAAAGGCTTATATCGAAGCTACAAAAATGAAATCAGATATTAAGAATTTGTATATAAAAATCAAGACGTACTAGAAAAATAGGCGTCATCCACCCACGAAAACACCCACCTCACATACAACCCAAATATTGGAAACTGTATATAAATAGGCTTGTGTCGAAGCTACAAAAATAAAATTAGATATTTATTAATTTTATATAAAAGAAACAGTTTCGATAGTATCGTAAGTGTAGACGTAGAATTCCGTTTAAGTTGTAACCTCTTCTACTTTGTCTCTTTGGTCCGATTGTTTTGTTCATTTTGCAAGTATTTTTATTGATCTTCCAAAAATTATCAAATGAATGAATAACATTTAATTATTGACTACTTATCAAGGCCAAAACAAAGAAAAAAGTTAAAAAGTAAGTATGATTAAATGAGGAAGCAAAAAGAAACAAGCAAAATTTCAAATTTTTTGATCATTTTGTTAAGTTTGACAGGTTGAGTTGATTGACTGAGTTGAAAAGAGGTTCATGACCTCTGGTTTCAAAATAGTATACTTTGTTCTCGTAAGTCATTTTCTACGCTATGATATCGCACACTCAAAGCATTAAAACTAATTTCTTGCTTTCACATGAATTTTTTAGAGCTGCGTTTTCAATTTCAGCTAAACGTTTCATGCACTCCAGGACATTCCATTTTGCATTGCAGTCAAAGTATTTTCTTACCAATTTTGTGCTCTCGTTGAATTTAATGTTTGTTAAATCATTTTCTTCCAAATCGAAGATATTTTGTGTATATTTATTGGAACGCCCCTTGATTTGCAGACACCTAGTATATATTTCCTTGTAATGAGACATATCCTCATTTCTTATTGTCATTGCGAAAATACCCTTTAAGTTTATGTTATTAAAAACTGAATAGACATCACATCAAGCAGTCTACTTAAATATTTTTTTATTGTTGAATCTTCAGCCAAAATTAAAGCATCTTTATATTATTAACGTTACTGGATTTAAACAGTTTAAAAACTAAAGTTAAAAACATACAATATTAAAAATTTAAATTCCACATAAGATATTATTTCATCAAGTATACATACATATACACAGTGAGCGTCGTCCCCATGTGACTAAAACAACATATAATCCAAGTTTGATTCTACTCTATGGCTAATCTTGAGCAAAAAAAAAAATGTTTTTAATTTTTTTTCCAATTCTAACTTCATATTAAGGTTAATTTCTCAACAATGGTTAGGAAAAACTTAAAGCCATTCGGTGAATTTTTTAAAAATCCATCAAAATAATTAATTTATGCTCAATTTTTGTATGCATGGAGCGGCTAAGTTGACATTTGATGCAGAAAAAGGGTCAAAAACAGACTTTTTTGTACTGAAGTTTTTTGTAGCTCATTTTTCTGCAAAACTATTGCAAATATCGTAAAGCCACTCGGTGAAAATTTAGATATTGTAACGAGGGACGCCAGTCGCTCTCGTATTTGTTTTTTAAATGAAAAATATTCTTAAAATATTTTATTGAATTCAAATTTCCTTTTCAAATTCAAAAAACGTTGTCTCCTCTTTGAGATAAAAATCTGAATGAATATTTTATTTTATATGTTTTGAAATATCTCAAATAAACATCAATGAATACAAATAATATTTTAAACAAGTATTTTAAGCAAAGTTAGATATTCATATACATATTAATAACATTATTAAATAACAAAGAGTATAAGAATAAAACATTCGTTACAATATTCATTATAGCTTATTCATGATAGCTTAACAAATGTTGCTCAGGCGACTCTTTCTAACTCCTTCACATATTCGTGGCATTTTAAATATAAAAGTGCAATTTTGTTGCATTTTTTAAAACAACTACTTTTATAATTTATATTTTAAATCTTGCAGTCAAGATTATTATTCTGTAAAGAATATATCCTTTTCAATAATACAAAATGATTAAATAGATTAAAAACACCTCCAAATTTTTTTTTTGGAGGATTTGAAGAGATTTTTTCAAACATCTATTTATCAGGCACCCTGTATTCAAGGACATTTTGGAGTACTACGAAATGAAGCTAAATATAAACTCTCTTTATTGAGTGTAGTCAGACATTTGTATCTTAAAGTTAAAAAAAGTTTTTTTTTTTTTGGCATCTTGCTAGAAATGTATAAATTGAAAATTTTTAACCAAATCTTACTTAGATTTGTTCTAAATGTTCTAAATAGAAATGATTTAAGAAACTACGAAAAGAAACTAAGAAATAGTAACGGAATCGAAAATTTTCAAAAAGTAACCGTAATGATAAAATTCGGAACAATATCAGTTATCTTAGTATTGGGTTAAACTAACTTTCATTTTAAAATTTAAACAGTGACATTTACATATTGATATCCTTATTACCTAGATCAGCTGCTGGTGAAAGAAAATTTTACGACTTAACTTCGAAACCGCTAATAATTCTATGTTGACCAAAACGCTACACAATGCAAACATGACACCCATAGAGTTTTGACAACAATGTAGATTTAATTTAACGATAAATTGTATATTTAATACACGATAATAAACGCATCAAATTTGTTCTTAAAAAAATATTATCTTATTTTTAGAAGGTTATATTTATTATTTCAAAACAACGGTATTCACTAGACTAGTCCTAGTTTTTATATTTTAGACTATTAAGCATGCCGCCCCCTTAAATTGTTCCTTTTGAGAAAAAAGAAAGGTAAGCAAAATTTCAGGGAGATCGAATAAGTGGAAGGCGAGGCAAGGCGAGGCGCATGCAGGACAAAGTTCGAATAGCTAACTTATTTCTCGTTAAAAAAAAAAAAAAAAATTAAAAAATCTATGACTTAAAACAGTAAATAAAATAAAAACAACTTTGTATTCCTTTTCCAACTTGATTGAGCATCTGAGAATTTTCAATGCAAGCCTTGACTAATCGATATCTCGATATCCGACATAAATTGTAAAACAAGTTCGTTCTCCATTGATTGTGAGTTAATTAAGTGTTGTGAAAGAATTATAGCGTTAGAAAAAATATAAGAAAGCAAGTCAATCATGTATGTCGTGGAATCCGACTCGTTTTTGCTTGAATCGAAATTGCTAAATCGATTCCGATCAAAAATGGTGCCGCCCATTCCGACCGATTTAAGCGCCTTTCGAGCATAAATAAAACTGATTGTAGATTCAGCTGTACAAAAATAAACAAAAGTTCTGAAAACAATGTTTGCGTAAAACTTACACAAATTTTAATAAAACTTTTAAAAAGTTGTTCAAAAACATGAAGAAGTTTTGGCTTTTTTCTTGCTGCAAGAAGAACTCTCCTGAAAGAGTAAAACGTCGAATTCAAAGAGATCACAGCAATCCCTTGGAGTTACCGCATGCAAAGTAAAGACAAACTTTCTAACAGATACAAGACCATTTGTATAACTACTGAAAATTAATTTTGCAATATAATTAAAAATAAAGTTTTATGTTCCAGATCCATAACATCGTTTGCAATCAGCTGGTCAGTTCGTTTCCAATAAACAACTCGATAAACCGGCTTATGCGACATTTTTAACCGACACAATCCAAAACGAATAAATCCAATTCGAACATAAAAACGATAAGATCGGATTGCACGATAGCAAAGTGAAATTTCAGTTGGTTTTAAATCCTATTCCGACAACAATCGGATTCCACGACATTTTTGTGAAAGCCTTCTAAGGAGCTAAATTGCCATTGAATGGTCAAGCTTTACGTGTTTTGTTTAACAACATGAGAAAGGTGAAAATGAATCTAAGATCTAGTGCTCATCTTGTGAAAAAAGAAATAGAGGTGTTTTGGGAAGAAGCTCGCATTTCCGTACGCAAATTGGATCTGAGCTTTTATAATAATAATTTTTATCCAATTTTCGATTTTTATTATTAAAAATTTGTATTATTATAATTTTTATTATTATAAATGCTCAGATCCAATTTGCGATTGAAGAGCTATATTTGGATTGGAAAGGTAAGTCAGCTTCATATCCAGCGGGAAGAAAATTTTCTTAATTTATCATAATGATGCACTTCGATATTGCTCATGGTGATGCACTAGATTTGATAAAGATTGATGAATATGAAAATGTTCTCGAAAATCAAATGAAGCACCTGGAAGACCTGGCTGTGTGATGAGTGGAAGTCCTTACACCAAAAAGAAACTAGGAAAAATATCCGTGAAGAAAAGGGACAGATCCGACAAGAAAAACACAAAACCTGCTCACCACGTAAACATTTTTACATCCTAGTCGATTGGGTCAAAGTATAAACAGATAGGTTTACTTAAAGAAAGTTTGGTGACCAAAGACTCCGGACAGTAAAGAAGTACAAGACAATGCACAGAATTTTTCAGTTGAGGCTGGAGATTTAGAGAATAAGGCCAGTTTAAGCAAAGTCAACAGATTCCGAGCTAAACAACATTTCATTATGCCTTAATTAGTTGCCCCGCTGGATAAATGTAATAAACGATAGAGATGCCGTGCGAATTATTTTTGCAACTGCAGAAGCTCTTGATCATGATTTAAGCAATTTGGTGGTCAACAGTTCAAGTCTGCGACGTTGTCGTGCACAATAACTAAAAAAATGGGCCAAAATTTTCAAAATTTATTCCAAGGAAAGGAGATACAGTTGCTCTACATTGCGATGGAAAATTTTTACCTACATTGATTAGTTTAACCGATGGTGAAAAATTGCTAGGACAATCGGAGGCAATATTTGACTTATTTCATAAATGCAATTTAGCTGACAAAGTTTTGGCAGTATGCTGTGATACTTATTCGTCGAATATGGGCTGCTTAAATGCGGCATGTGTTCTATTAGAGCAAAAAATGAGAAGGACCCTCTTTATCTTCCATGTCGCCATTACGTTTTTGAGAATAAACAAATTTCGAATGCATAATTTTTTTTAAAAAAAATTTTTGAAAACGTTGCCAAAAAACCGGTTTTTTGAGCAGAACCGGGCTGGTTTCGACAATTCTTGAATTTTTAATAGCTCAAACTATTTCATACGCAACCATAGTTTATAATTCCGGAGGACAAGGAAAATCCCAAATATTTTAGCTTATGACGCAGGCTAGTGATTAGTCATTCAGTAAGGACAAGATAGATGGGGAATGCACCACGCCTTCCCCTTACTCGATCAGCCTTAAACTTTGCAAAAAGTATATTATTATTGAAAGGAAAAATTTTGTAAGCGGCGTGAAAAGTGCAACACCAAAAAACTTTTTCCATACAACCTAGGACCACCCTAGTATTCACATACTCCACTATCGTGTATTATCATTACGTTTGTGATACTTTATGAATTATCTTTTTTCATTTTATTTGTGTTTTTGTGTAATTTGCTAATTTTCCATATCAATTATTTTTAAGTTTAAAATCAATTATAGTAAATTTATTGGTTAAAAAAGTTGTGTAAAGGAAGTTATAATATCAAGGATATTTTGTTAAACTTTATTTAACGACGTGAAAACGCGATTATGAGATAACTTTGCTAGTTTTCTGAGCGTTATAAGTAGTTGATTTTACCAATTGTGTCAAATTGACACAAAATTCGTTTGAAGGTTAAATAAGAATGTCGTTAGTTGGTCAAAATTGTTCCCACTCTCAAGGCTAAGTCGTTGAATACAATTTCTATATGATAATGAGGCAAATTGCTACTGGCCAAAAGCAACAGCAAAGTCCTTTAATATAAATGCTTAATAATGTTAATTTAATTTTTTTTTTCTCCCCAGGTAAATTTGCATGGAATTCGTTTTGTTTTTATTTTTTTTTTTTTTTGGTGTGTTTTTGTTTTGCTTGAAATTGGCTTCACAAAGTTTTTCCGTGCTCTTGGGTCTGTTGTTCTTGTTTGTGAAGCATGAAGAGTGGCATTAAGTTTTGTATCCTGTGATGCTTTATTTTGCAATTAAATTAAGTGTTAACATTATAAAAAAAACGAAAAGAAGGGATCAGATCCTTGAAAGGCATATTTGTGGTAAAATGTACTAATTGAGTAATTGTTGTTGCTATCGTTATTGCCTAATTTTTGAATAACGAAAAAATTTTAAGTCGGTCACGTTTGACGTTCATAAAACATAGACATCTAATTAAAAAAAAAAAAAAACAAATTAGAAAAATATACTTAAAACATGTTTTTTTTCGAAAGGCGTATTAAACAAGTAAAAATAATATTACTTGTAAGAGTAGGCTTTTTTGAAAAATTGTATGAATCATCTTAAACGGGAATTATGGTCTTAATTAAATTAACTCCATCTTAAATTATTTCATTAACCGTTATTATATTGAAAAAAGCAAGCACACAGTAACGAGGTTCTACGAGTATTCTAACTGCCATTATATCATGTCGTGGTAGCTCAAGGATTATATATACGTTCAATAAAATAATTCTTCCAACATCGGCGTATTTTAAGATTATCCTGACTTTTGTTAATTTATTGTTATTGATTATCTAAAGATCCAGGAAAATATTAAAACATATTTTAGGACTTTTGCTCTTAATTTTACGGTTTCACTTTCTGTTACTAGACCGACAAACAGCCAGCCTATAAAAAAGTATCTATAAAATTAATAATGCTAGAATAAGTATTTTAATCTTTATCTCTGTGTTTTTTTTTATACCCTTAACCTGATTTTTTTTTCAATTTTTGTTCGTTACCTATTCAACTAATTCTGCCAAACTTCGTATTTATTTTTCCTTATTTCCATTAAAGGTTGCTTATAAGTTACAACAGATACTTTAAACATTATCTGACAAAACAGCAGAACATTAAGTCAAAAACTTTGCTCCGCTAACAAAAGATAAGCATATTATTCCAGTATAAAATAAACCCAGCTCTATTGTCATCTTCATTTCGGTCTGCATCTGTGAGGCCTACTCTAAACGTTGAATGAGCAACAGTTTCTTTCAGTAGAAACGGCGTAAAATCATTCTGACCACATTCCTAAAAGATAGGACTGGCTTCTCTTGCTCTTGGCCTTCATTCATAATTCATCAATTTAATCAACTTTTGCTGTATATCTGCGTTCTGTTAGTGTTAAGCATGAATGTTGTTCCATTCATAATGCAAAGCATTTTCCTGAACATCAAGTGTCACAGAAACATTTTTAATATTGATTTTATCGATTTATTCTTTCTAACCATGATAGAATAATTTTACCAGGTAGTGTTGACAAATGTTGATTCTCTCAGTTACAAGTAAACGAACTCTTGTCAAAAACAGCTGTTCGTTGTTATATTCAGCTGTGTCAACTGTTGTGACAGCAACACATCGGAGAGCGCTATTATCGGTATTGAAGTTTTAGAAAAATTGTCAAGTTTATGAAATATCAATGTATCAAATACGAATGGAAATTTTACCGACAAATTAAAAATTTTCTATTTTAAAATGCATTTTAATGCGCAACTTCATATTTATGTGCATCAAGTTTTGACTTAGCAGTTGGCAACTGTTGGGTACGCTGAATATGACCAGTGAAAATTAATTGTATGCTATGACGGATTGTGAGCGCTCTCTTTTTTGTTATATTTTTTGACAAAAGTCCGTTTCCAAGAGAAACGTCAATACTACCTTGGAGTAATTATATCATGCTTTCTAACAAAACCGTAATAGATATATCAAAGAAATGTATGAGCATTTTTTTTTTTTATTTTGCTGCAAGTTAAAAACCAAAACTTCATAAATACTGAAAAGGAATATTTTAATTTGAAATTTTATTACTTCATTTTAATATTACTGCTAAATAAACAGTATATTTAAAAAAAATTATATACAAAAAAATATTTTAAAATTAACATTTTAGAAGAAATAGAAGAATTGCAAGCTATTTTAAAAATTTTCATTTCAAAATATCAAACGAACGTTTTAAAAGCTCATGTTAAAATGTGTTTTATAGAAAATCAAACGAACGTTTTAGAAGCCCATATTTAAATATCCATTTTTAAAATGAAAATGAAAGTTGCAGGAGCACAACTTTCCCAGTGTATAGAGGTTTATATATGATTTAGAAAGATATAACTTAGATATAACTTTAGAAAGATATAACTTTAGAAAGATATAACTTAGTAAAGTATGTTATATCAAAACTAAGATCCACCCACAAACATGCCCAAAAAAACAAAAAATTGGGGTGGGTCAATAAGACCCAATGATCGTACAGGGTTTAGGATATCAAAAAACGTTCATGATTAGAAAATGTTTTGCCAATAAAATAATTTTGGACAAGAAAAAAATAATCAATGCATTACGTTGCTTCGTCCATGATTTATTTTTTTTATACTTCGAATTCAAACCTTAGTATTTCGGGCTCCGAATAAATGTATTTTCATCTAGTCACATCCTTTTTAATTGTATCGTACATTCATTTTCTTATTTCTCAAAAATGTATATCTTTGCTTTTTCTTTCATCCCATATGATATTTCTTTAATCCTTTCTAAGAAGAAGAATATTTGTATAAATAGTAAAGTATGTTGCATAACTCACAGTGCAAGTTTAGACTTTTTTAAATTGTAAATTTTGCTCATAAAAACAATAAAATCTAATTGAATGGATAATATTATAAAGAAAATAAAAATGCTTTTTTCAATCACTCTAATATAAATTGTAACAAAATATTACAATATCTTCGAGTTGCTCGACTCCAACGTTATTGCTCCTTTGCTATACAATTTTCGTAAAAACCTTATTTATGATTCTATTTTTTTTTTTTCTGCAAATAATGACATTTGAGTTCATTTCGTTTAGCTACATAAGAATGCAATGCGTTAGTAACTGCAAATAAGCATTTCTGCTGCAATCGTGAGGAAAATAGAAGCACGGAGGAAAGGAAAAAAAAAGGGAATCATAAAAGAATCCTTTAATGTCACATTAACGTAAATTACACACACAAAAATTGCTTAATTTCAAAATACGAAAAAACTTTAGCGAGGTGAACTCGCTGACCTGAATAACTTTCAAATTTGTCTGCAATTCTCAGCTCAAGCTCAGGTACACTCTGCATCGTTCCCTCGTCGCATAGCTTCTTCATTGCAGTCTGATTCGAATGCAACAAGAATGGCAAAATAATATAAAAACTTTTTCAAATTGTTTCAAAATACTTAAAAATTATATACGAGTGTGTGCAGCCAACTTCATGCAGCGAATGCAACACAACCGCAACGCACACAAAACACAAAACGAACCACAACGAGAGTTAGTGTATGTGAGTGTGTGTGTATGTAACCACATATCCATGCACTCACCTGTGCCGCTAGCAGTGCCTGATGCTTTGACCAAGTAAAAAATAAAATAAAACTCAACGAGTGCCTTAACGCTATAGTCAGTCATAAAGTGTACAATTAACTAAAATATATTTTTTTCTTATTATGAACTCGAGTCGGAACAGATGTCGTAAAAAGTTTTTAATAGTTAATTTAAAAAAATAAATTTATACAAGTATATAAAACACGTATGTGTCTGAATCCGATCAGTTTTGGTAACAGTTTTTATAACGGATAGGACGTGGTATCTCCCATACAATTGCTAACGTTAAAATTTAAACAATTTGCAGGCATTAGTAAAAGAAGTTGAGGAAAGTTCAAGTTAAGACTTGAAGATTTGTAAATTTTATCAAAATAGGTGCTTCATTATAAGTTACCGAAGTTGTTTTTTATATTTGAAACGACTTAAATTAATTACACAATTAAATTGTTTGTGATATGGAATGTTATTAATTTTGTATGAAGACAACTCTGATTTTAATAATATTTCATAACAAGCCTTGCATTGATTCAAAACTGCAAATTGCTGCAATTTTTGACAAATTCAGTTTTAAATCTAAAACCTCTTATAATTCACATTTACATCAAATTTCCAAAAAAATTTTCTCTGTTGTGGGAATCGAACCGCCAGTCACATGATTACTAGATGATAACCCAGTCACATGGTTATTAACTTTCGGTTAATAAAATACTTGTTCAAATGAAGAGTCGACGCGAATAATGTTGTACGCGATAACTTACGGTCACATGTAATCGAAAAAGTAATCCAGAAAATTGCATTCATCGCTTACCCTCTCGCTTACAGAACCCATTATTTTTATACAGGCATGTCATTGGAGGTAATCGAAAGTGCTACCACTTGAACTGACATACAAGTTTTAACTGATTTCACGAAATTAATAGGTACTTGAATAACAACTTTCAAATTGATGGTGAAGCCATTGCCGTGAATTGATCACAGATAAAATTTAAATTCTTGCATTAGCATTTATGTAATACTTTTAAGAATCGAATAAAAAACAAAGCCTAACGAAAAATTTTGCTGCGAAGTAAGATTGTAAGAAAGTTGGCTGAAAAAAAGGCCGTAAAGTTGCATCAAAAAACATTTAAACCTAAATTAAAGGTTTTTTAAGACAGATAAATTTTAGCAAATTTTAAGATTTCTCGTCTGAAATGTTTTAAAGTTTTCTTATGAGATTTAATGCGAGATTTAATGTCAAAAATGTACTAAAACCGATTTATACAAAAGACATAATTAAGTAAAAAATTCGATTTATGACTTACATTTCATAATATCTTATAATTTGTAGACATATATAAGAACAGATATATTAACTCTCTAACCGGCAAGACCGTAAAAATGATCAGATCCAAGCCATATTTTTTTTTCCAAGTAGATGTAGTTAAAAGAACCTTAAGTTTTAGATTTCAGGTAAAACAAACTTTCTGAACGAACGCCAGGGGAAAAAATAGTGAAGATCGTCTCTAGAAAGTCTTGCCGGTTTGTAAAAAACATGTAAAAAACATGTAAAAAACATCACTGGTAAGTTTTATCTACAAAACAAGTTTTATTGAGAAAAGAAATGAAAAACAGTTATAAAACATATTATTTTCTATGATGGTAGTCCCAGAAACAATTTTTATCAATTTGACCGCATAAATGGAGGTCGCATTTTAAACAAACGACTTGTGTATCAGACTTTTTGCAATGTTTGCACTTTTTTTTTTTTTTACCCAAAAGTGAAAAGTTCTATCTGGAAAGTGATCGACGCCATCAAACCGAATATCTGCAACTTGATGAACAGTTCTTTTACCAACACCTGATATGCCAGGCTGGGGTGATGTTGGCTCATAGACATTTCGATTAGATAATGGTCGTCCTACAACTCTTTTGACTTTCACAGATTTAAGTCCAGCAGCTATTTCCTCATGGAATTCTAGAAGCTATAAAGTTGTTGTTCTTCGGATTCATTACTGGAAGCATTTGCTTTTTCGACATGCATATATTTGTACAAAATATATGCATTTCTAGAGTCCATATCCACAAAATGGTAGAACTGTCTAATCATAATGCAAGTCTGTCTGTTGTCCGGATTGATTCTTGCGAAATGTTTAATACCGACATATTTCATGGCTCCAATAAAGCCTCTGGAATTAGGTTGAACTGACGGTGGAGGAGATGTTGCTGTTTGCAATGGAGATCGGGGTGTTTTGGGTCTGAAGGTTGTTTTTGTTGTGAGTGAAGTGGATGTTGATGGTTCACGTATTGACTGCTTTCGACCGCTGCAGTATTTTAACCGAAACTTGAAGAAGCTGAAGCTTGCATAGCCCAACAAATACTTTCGTGGCTTCAGCCACATTCATATTGTGAATGTATTCCACTTTGGCCTGTTTATCATCCTCAATTGACAATGTGTCGGGCGAAATGTTATCAAAAACATAATCTAGATCAGCGACACTTTCATCACTATCAAAACTTTCATCTGCGCTATCCACAGAATCCAAAAAGACGAGCAATTGCTCATAAGACATTGCCTGCAAATTTGTCTTTTTTGTGTAACCCCGATTAGTACGATCCATCTATTGCAAAAAAAATCAAATAAAACAGAAAATAAAATAACAATAGGTGAGACAATACTGAAAGAAAAGGTAACGCAGACCAGGAAGACCGTCTGCAGACGGCCACAACTTATATTATTTTTCACTTCAAATATATAACAAAATGTTATAAGTATAACATCTGAACTACTTACCATAAAATTATCAAGCTTAGCACTTTATTCTTAATATATTTTTTTTGTAATAAGCTAACAAAAATTTACACAATTATTAACGGTGTAGATTTGCCGACTTTTTGCATTTATTTAATGAAAGCTCACCAACGACTGATCAAAGAGCGTTCGTTGATATACTAAAATGTTAAGCAAAGCACTCTTCTAACGGTTTTTACTTGTTTAAGAAAAAAAATAATCCTTACGGAGACGGTCTTACCGGTTAGAGGGTTCACTATAAAACAAACCAACAAAAGTGAGTCTAAGGAAAAAAGTTTAAAGGTATCTGCTATCCTTACATAATTCATGAAATGCAAAAATTTTTCAAATTCAGTACCTTGAAGGCCAGCTATTGAGACCTACCCATTCTCATCTCGTATTGGTATTAGAGTGTTTTGAAAACCTCACACAAAAAGGACGTATAGATACTAGTCGTTTGATGTTTGCTTAAACTGTACGAGGGATAAATAAATATTTCGATTCCACTACTTCCAACACAAGTGTTCAAAGCCAGGCGTTAAGAATCTAGTACTATTCTATATAGTATAATTCCATTCTCACTGATTGTAGCTAAATTCATGACGTGCTAAAAATTATTCACAACTAGAACCTGAGGTGGAATTTCTATGTTCGCCACTTTAAACGATTAGTCGAAACAAGCTAAAGCTATGTGGCAAGTATACCGTCGGTGAACCCGACTCTTGATGGCTCGTTGTTGTTGGTCTTTTTTTTTTCTCTACGTTATTGTTGTTTACGACATTAATCGCCATTTTTATTATAACTAGTTTTTGTTTCTTTTGTTTTATTTTTACGTTACAAAATTCACTCTTGGATGCACCTCGTTGATTCTTGGATGGAAAATATTGTGTGTTTTTATATTTTGTTATTGTGCATTTGTGAGCATTTTTATCTGCTGAAGTTGAGCTCATGCTAAGCCAAGGACGGTCGTCGAAACGAGTTGAGTTGTTGGTATGCACCTGCTTGATGGATTGGTTTGACACAGTTGTGCTTCGTTGGCCCCCTAATGGCACTGTTTATGTGGGCGTTAAGTTAAGCAATTTATGTTGAAAGAAGTCATACCGAGTTGGTTATGTTATGTTGAACATCAGGCAGTGGGGGTGTGCAACGAGCTGTGCTAAGACAAACGCATCAAAACTCTTCCTTTCGTCAACAGACCTTGAGGCAACTGTAACATATATGTTGCATTTAAAAAGTGGTTTATTTTGTGTAAGAATTGAATGTAAGTTAATGTAGATGAAGTTTGTAAGCATTTTCCAAGTCAATAAATATGCACTTCTTTTGAAGACAGACATTAGTAAATGTTGGAGAAAAATAAGTTAACTGGCTTTATTTTCATCAGAGGTTCTGTAGTATCTGAGTTGATTAGCTCATTCGCAGTAATATGTAAGCATCCTTTTGCATCCTTTGAAAAATTATGTATGAAGTAAAGGTTATGTATATGACTGTAAAGGATGAAAAAAATGTTATAAGTTCGAAAGCTACAGGAATTTTAACAAATAGAAAAGAGGGGTTTTTTTAAACTAGAATCCTTTTTACTTTCAGTTCTTTGAAAAACTTTTCATAATGAAAACTAAGCAAAATAGAAACATGTAAAATATAAAAAGAATTACATAGTAGGAAACCACATTACATCTATATTACTTCTTCTATTTGTTGGGTTTGCTCTGTAGGGATAATGGACTACATTTTAATCATTCTGCTTATAACGATCCCTTTAAATTATTATGAATGCAATCATTAGGTGAGCACAATCATTAGGTGCACACCAACATATTTTATTCGATGTGTATCGGATTCTCCAGAACTGTCTCTTATATTTCTTTTGTAATACTTAGCAAAGTTTTTTGACACCGAAGGCGCATTTAATAATATGAGTACAGAATCTTTAAAAAATTACTGAGTGTATTAAGTGGAGCAGCATTATTATTCAATGTTTTTATAAAATGCTGAACATCAAACGCATTAATTAACAAAAACCTTCATTAATTTGCGTTCACTGATCATGTGTTTGACAGCTCCAATGAATTGATCTGTGCGACAGTCCAAAATACCTGGGAAATAATTATAGATCTAGTCTTAAAGAATGTTCTTTACTTGAGTTCAAGTTCCGTCTTTCTGGATCCGGTTAAATTTTGAAAATCGATTGACATTCAGGTAAGATATAGGCCAAAATGTGGGCAAAGGTAGGCAAAATCGGTTTTTTTTCCGTAAGTCCAGATTATGTATGAATTGAGTGCATTCATACATAATCCCATGTAAAATACAAGAATAAGTTATGTACATATGTGTGTGTGTGCTATGCATAAAAACACCTAGTACACAAAAGGACCAAAATGTCAGCACTTAGTTTTGTTGCTGACATGCAAATTGTCAGTTTTCTGATACAAGTGCGCATGATGTGACGTGTTTCATTATGTTTTGGTGTTTAATAATAATTAAAATTATATGAAAACTGAGTGAAAATATTGTTAGTACAAGTGGAAAAAATAATTTGTGGTATAACCAAGACCCATATGAAACTCCTAGTTAAAAAAGTGTTTAATAACAGTACCACAAACCAAATTATTGATATTGGTTTTCCTCTGAAAAACATTGATAATTCGTCAGAATTTGATGTGGCCATGAATGACCCTTACATTAATTAAATACCATTTAATTTATCAACAATTAATTTAATTGATACTATTTTTTATAGTTACTGGCAAGAACGAAAAATTTGGTTTTCAAGGCTAAGAAGGTGCAATGGAAAAGTATTTTTACATACTTTTTATTATTTTTAATTATTACATAATTATATTTTTTTTTATGTTTTTATAAAATTTATTAAAAACTTAATAGTTTCTAAAATGGAAATCATTGCTAAATTTATTATTCCTTTAGATTTTTCGTTGATGTGTCAAAAATAAAAACGAACTGCTGACCCAAAGCTTTCCAATGGAGGACATTTGAAGCAATATCGATGGTTGCACCAAAATATGGTAGATTTTTTTTTCGATGTGATAATGTGAAATTAAGTTTCATTTTGGTAAATTTTTTAGTGAGGACTAAAAACATTTTTATGAAAATTTCCCAAAAGCTTAAGGGCGGGGCAAGAGTTTCAGCGTAAAAAAACACTTTGTTTGTGATTAGTATGGGTTGAGCAAACATATTCAAACCTTTTGTACATTATAGAGTGTACTTTTGACAATACTATTTTTCATCCGGAAATATTGAAAAAAAAGCCGGTGACAGAGCTTTTGCCAGACCGTCTTAGAAGAATAGCAATTTGCGGTATTCACTAAATCTCGGTCAGAAATTGTCTGAAATCAAAAACCATTAAAATTTAGTCAACGGTGAGGTAACCTATTTTTTATGTAGAAAATTTGTACCAAGTTTGTAATGATTCGGTCAAGTAGTTTTAAATGGCAGTGAACACGGACTTTGAAAGCACAGCTTGTGGAAAAATCGTATTAAAGTTTTGTCCACGTACAGTTCAAAATAATAGTAGTCATAGGTCAAAATAGTAAAAGGTCAAAATAATAGTAGTGCCAAATGTGAAAAGTGATCAAGCACATTATTTTGTAAACAATCCTTTTTTTTCTCACCAGGGCTGTTTTATAGCTTTATGTGGTGAGTATACAATCTGGTGATCTGATTTTGTTAACAACAACTCTTTGTTTTTTTTTTTTAAATTCACTTTATTTTTGAGAATTGATGAAAATTTGTGTGGTCAAAAAAATATTAGCGTTTTTTTAATACATACAAAGCATTGAAAAATTTCCCTAAATTATATTAGAAATAAAAAAAAAACAAAGAATTGAGCTATTTTCCATCAGTTTATATAAAAACAAAATTTAGTTGTGCCTTTTTTTTCGAGAAATGGTACGAGGAAAACATTAGACTGTTGAAAAGCGGGAATTGATAAAAAATTAATTTATGAGAGCAAAACATACCAAGAGGTTGAAAATCTGTTCAAATGTTCACCAACCACGATTTTCAATGCCATAAAATATAATGAAAAACTAGAGACACGTGGACGCAAGACATTTATGACGGTGAAATTGATTGAACGAGTGGTACGGTACTATGAGGTCAATCAATTTGCCTCTGTAGTACAAATATAAGAAGAGCTGAATGTAGCGCAAGTATTCGTACTTTACGTAAACTTCTTAAGGAACAATATTTGAGTACGCATGGTCCTCGTAAAGTGCCCTCTTTTAACCAAGAAGTATGTTCTCAAAATCATTCAGTTAGCCAGAGATCATTCTTCGTAGCCAAATGAAAAGTGAAGGAACATTCGATGGTCGGACGAGTCCAAAATTGAAATGTACGGTGATAAAGGGTCTCAACAATATGTTCGACGTCCCAAAAAAAGTCAGTTCAACCCGAAGTATACCACAAAAACCATTAAGCATTAAGTGGTTTCAAAAATATGGATTAGGCATGCTTTGCTTTTCATGGTGTTGGTCCAATTTATTATGTAGAAGTATTAGTAGATCTACATTTTTGCCTCAAAATGTTACAGGAAACAATGCTCTCGTATGCCCAAGAGTAGTTACCGCTAATATGAGTTTATAAATAAGATAACGAAACAAAAAAAACGAGAAAACTTGCGAAGAAGTAGTTCTGGGACAATCGGATCGAGTTCTTAATGTGGCCTGCTCTGTCGACGGATTAGAGTCCGATTGAAAATTTGTGTTGTGATGTTAAAAATTGCATTGCTGACTCTAAATCTTCAAGCAAACATCAGCTTTGGCAAGAGGTTGAGCGAATTAGTACTCCATTACCTATGAAGACAGGAGCTTGTGAACTCAATGCTTCGTCGTTGTAGAGCAGTATTTGGTTACAAAGGTCATACAACTAAGTATTAATTACAAGAAAATATTACAATTTATCTGAACTGTGAAGTTAATTACCACATTTTTTGTTATTTTTCTATTTTTGTTGAACTTTTTATAATCACTTCTATGTTTTTGACCGCTGTCATATGACGCAAGTCGCAGATATTTAAAGTTATTTTTAGCTACTGACTTGTTTTAGTTCAAAGTTTTTGTTAAATAAATTGTAAGATGTGGAGAAAACTAATTCTTAAATAAAATTTTTAAGTCCAAGAACGTGCTAGTTTTTTTTTAAATTTTTGTAGAAACGTTGTGGGCACTACTATTATTTTGACCGCAGCTGTACGTTTGTACGTTTGAGGTATACTTACTTAAAAATTCATACCTCCGCTAGTTTTACTCGGATTGACACAATATTCTAGAGATGTTGAGCATTCATATAAAAAATGGTTAAAAAACCTTACCCCACCCTGCAATGATGATCTCTTTGGTATCTATTTATAAATAGGCGTAGGGAAAATAGTTAAAAACCATTTTCTCACGTGTTTCTTAGCCGATTTTGATAATTTTTTCTAAGTGAATCAGAATGCGAAGAAGGAGTAGCACGACTATTTTTTAAAAATGTGTTTGCCAAATTTTTATGAAGAAAATTTGTTTTATACATTTATTTTGTATCGAATCAACAGAGAACGAAGGTGAAAAGGTCGAATTTCCGCCACTATTGAACTGCAGTTACTTTCAAAAACGCATTAAAATAACTGGACTTCATCTTATGGAAAAGAACATTTTTTTTAATTTGTACCATCGAATACGAAATAATTTAATAACATTTTAGGGTAAAAGGGTTAGAGTCGCGGTTACGAGTTCTGCACAAAAATAAGATTCAGATTCTTCAGACAGTGACACTGAAAACAGGTATTTAAAATATACAAACGGGGTAGTACCAAAGACCGTCAAAGCTCATGTGCTCACGTCAAAAAAACTCAGGTGCTACAATATCTTCTCATAACAAGATTTCTTAACCCTTTCGCTTGAAGTTTTTATTGGGAAGATTTAGAAATCTAATTCTTTCAATTAGTACTCTTATTGGTCCTAGAAATATCCATCAATATTCTAATTTAATAATTTTTTACCTCTATTGTGTTTTTTGGTATTGCAACCAAAAGTGCGATTCGTCTTTCTGAGTCACATCCTGTAGAAATGTGACACTTTCAGACATGCATCTAAGGAAGCAGAAGAGCTTCAAGAAGAGCAGCCAAGTACATCATACCTACACTGCGGGAAATATGTGCTAAAATTAAATTATGTTCATTTCAAACGAATTTGTTTTTGAAATAGAGCTGCAAACTATTCCATTTAAGTTAAACACAACTAAAATTCTGGCAATTTAAAATTCTTGGCAAATTTTTATAAAAATGCTTAATATCATAAATTTTGTTTTTAAGAAGTGTAATGTTGACCTTCTTACATCTGTTGAAAAATACAACTTAACGTCAATAGAACTAATCCGCAAAATGTATCTCAATTAAATGTTGATAACAATTACAAAAAAAAAGAAGCATTATAAAAAATACTCCCCTTGACTTTTATACCTAATAAGCTTACACTTACTACTATTGCGAGCCACTTCAACAGCCATGTTAATAACGGAAGTGACCTGGGTGTGAGCATGCACCATCCAGATACTAAGGCATGCTTACCTTTGTGTTTTTTGTTATGCCAACAGATACCCAGCTCGACAGTAAACAAAATTTATAAACCAAGTCAAGTGTCAGCAGCAACGAAGTTTCCCACCAAAATGTCTACCCTTAGCCATCAGAGTACCACAGGGAGCAGACAAGCAAACATACATACATGCATAAAAACATACTGAAAACATAAAAACACTCCGACGTGCAAATGTGGTCTCGCTTCTTTGGGTTTTTTTCTTAATTTCTCTTTCAATTTGCTTCTTTATACTACCCAACACTTGCTTCTATGGCTTTCGGTTCGTTCCTTTCGACTGATTTTTATGTATGTACATAAAAATATATATATAAGCAAACAAAAAAAAAAAAAAAACTGCGAGCCAAAATAAAGAATCCCGACCTTACTCTTTTTTCGCAATGAAATTTGTAGCAAAAGTCAAAATAATGCCCACAAGCATTTGTGTACGTCACTTCCGGATGTGTTGTAGTGTTGTTGTGTACGTTGGTTTTTTTTTTTGCCGACTGCGTTATAAAGCACTGTTGTTCCTGCAACAGCAATAGTAGTTGTTGCTTCATTGCTCACCCCACCTTGTCGACAATGTGGTCGCACACCTGTAAAACGACCCCGTTGTCCGTATGTCAGACAACCACTTCTATCTGTTTGTTTGTCAGTTAGTGCGATGGGCATTATCCTTCCTCACCCCGTCATTTGTGGCTGCACTTAAATGAAGCAAATCATTTCCGTTGTTTTGATAATGTTTATTCACCCTCCCCCCTTCAAGTACTGTGATAATCTACCTATAGTGCTCTTCTTCTGATTTTAAATTTCTGAAAAATTTAAGAGTATTTTTTAAAGCTGTTGTTGTTTTTCGGGCGCGTCCGGATGCTATTAATTTAAATTGAAAAGTTATCTAAATGAGTAGAGATTAAAGCACTTCACGGAGAACTTTAAGCAAATAAGTGGTACTTAGAAAGTGTACAATAAAGCTTCTATACTTGAAATTAGCAGTTGTTAGGAGAAATTATTAGTTATATTATACTTGTCGTTCAGCTTTGATTATAATAAATTAAATTAAATTTAATTATGAAATATATGTGATAGTCTAATTGCAAAGATGATAGCGTGATCGAATTAAATTGTACTATACTTATGGTTATGTATTAGCTTATCATCAAGTCCTTAGAAGCATTTCTATTAAGCTGTAGTTAAACCTCATTTTTAGTATATGAGATTTCTCAATATATTTGGAAAAACTGCTCCTAATTAATACAATTTTAGATCCATACAATTTTTGTTGTTTATTGACCATTTTATAATAGAAATTTTGAAAGATTTAGGTTTTTTATTTATTTTTGCTTCTAAAGTCGCAAAAGTTGTAATTCAACAAAATAAGTAAAATCAACTTCGAAGAAAACATAGATATTAAATACAAAAGTACTCACAATATTTTGAATTATTATCAAGAATTCTGTTTTAATATAGAAAGCGTTACATTTGTAGCCTTTTGTCTTTGGGATGCTTGTGGTATTATTTGTTTTTAAATATGGTATATCGAATTCATACTGTTCTCAGATTAAAAATCAACGACCTTAAAATTCATATCACAACCTTGATAACAAACTTATTTTTAACCTAACCTATATTTTAAATAACTTTAAAATAAGCTTCATATGAACAAACTTACCTCGGATTCGATTCAGTTATCCAAAAATCCTATATATCAAGAAGTGGGACATCGTAGTTTTGTTTTATTTTCCTTTTTTTTATTTTGCTAAATTTGAGGGCGACCAAAATCCGGTTTTATTAACCGGATCCTCTTTTTCTTGGATCAAATCAATTTTTCCTTGTAAAGTATTTTCGAAAATTGAAAAATGTATCATACATTATCTTCCGTTTGGCCAAAATCATTTAATCAGCTGTTTCATTAATAATTTTTTCCCTGGAATTGAAAAAGGGCATTTTTAGTTTTAGATAGCAGATAAAGATCAAATTTGCATAATAAATTTTAAACATTTCTTGAGCTTGTAGCTTCAAAACGGAAAGTTCCTTATTATGGGAAAGTTAACCCAATTCCGGGGGAAAAATTATTAATTATAGTGCTGGTTACAACGTAAATATGTAATGACTTCTTCCCATGCTGAAGTGACTTTCGAATTTCTCCAATTGTGAGTCAAAGTCATCGTCTAGTTCATACAGCTCGTGGTTCAATTGAATGTGTTAGTTATTACCAAGTAGAACAGGATAAAGATTAAGCGAATAAATTTCCATTCCAATACCCTAAAAGTGGCAACATCTACTTGCGATATCACTCAATAGAAACAAGACTGATACCTCGGTAGTTGGTAGCTGTCATGATGACTTGATGACTTGATGCATGCACCTTATCAATTTTCGAAACCGGTTTTAAAAAAATTAAACTACCAGGCACCTGTTGCTTTGTTGTTTTTGAGTCGCTGGATAGCAACTTTAACCTTGTCATGGCTAGGTGGTGGAATTTCCATTCCATCATCGTCGATTGCTGGTGTCGGACTGAATTCTTCAAGGGCGGAATTGTTGTGATCGTCGCCCGCAAGCAGATTGGAATGCTGCCGCCAAAGCCTCAGTGGGCACTGCGTATCTAGAACCAGGTCACCATTTTCATCTCAGGGCTTGAAAGCTCAGGTTATACGCTTAACAGGATTACTTATTGATTAAATTTGTGTATCCCTCTATTTCTTCTCTCTCTTCTTTGAGT
Source organism: Tetanocera ferruginea (assembly GCA_958299015.1). Taxonomy (NCBI): domain Eukaryota; kingdom Metazoa; phylum Arthropoda; class Insecta; order Diptera; family Sciomyzidae; genus Tetanocera; species Tetanocera ferruginea. The sequence continues at coordinate 107,458,198 of OY282641.1, forward strand.
CTAAAAAGGCGCTCTATTCATTTCTCTGTTTGCCACCGTTGCCAGATTGGGCGATTTATCGCCAATTGGGCGCTTTTTTTTTGGTTTTCGCGCCTACATTTTTAGGAAATCGCCTGGCTATTTGTATAATTAGCCCGCTTTTCTATAAACACATCTGATGTTTCTGAAATTCTTATCAAACATATTAAAATTGGTTTTAGAACAATCGAATCGAAATCGAATGTGAATCTTTGATAAATTTCCATAGAAGAGTGTTTTTATAGACGCAGTGCCATCTGTAAGCGAAGAAGTTTGGGAATCGGCATACAAAACTAAGACACCAGCAAGGGAACAAAAGTTTGCAATATATGTAAGTTGACTTTCATCTTGCTTTCCCTTTCACATTGAAAATACCCATTCTTGGGTATTTTTTTCGTCATGAATTATGAATTCATGTTCTCATATTCTCATACAGAGAAATATGACAAAGACTAAAATTAGTAACAGAAAGAAGTTAGATATGCTAACTTCAATCATACGTAATGTGACCAACCGTTCTGAAAAAATCGGAATCATTCCGAAATTGAAAGGCAAGTTCCGGTGTTCCGAAACAAAGCTACGGAATACCGAAATTTGTTCGGTCTATTCCGAAATATGCCAAAATTTCCGTCAGATCAGCAAAAAACAAAATATTATAATTAAGTCAAACAAAGAAAATGCCTTCCGACTGGCGATAAATGGCACAATCTTGAAACGTGGCAACCAAAGAACAATTTGAATGCATTCAAATGGCGTTTTGAATGTCTCGTCAAAATACGAGCTACAAATGTGCCTTCTGCATTAAAATTAATGCGCAAACACATGTACCAATCGCTATGGTACGAATGCCGGAGAGCACGCGCGATGACGAATACGAATGCCTGCGAAACATGAATGTCCGACGAAGCGAGATATTCGAACATTTGCCAAAAGCAACGAATATTCATGCTTTTATGTTTATTCGCAGCAAGGAAAAAAAAATTAACTGCAGTCTGTAGCAGCGATCACCAGCGCCTAACTCTTTCCAGTAGAGCTCTAGCTCAAACACATGTTTCGCACTACGAGAACGAGATAGGCCAAAAATAAATAAAAAATATGAAAAAAAACAGAAAAACGAAAACGAAAACGGCGCGAGAAAAACCAAAAATATCAACATTTTAAGATTTTCTATGGGGGATGGTATTATCGAGCCGCGTAGATAGAGGGTGTCACACTATATCAATATATTGCACCAAAAATATTTAAAAAAAAAAAAATGTTAAAAACGGGATAGGCCAAAAACCACCACTTTTTACCTAAAGTAGCAGTAAACACTCAAGCTTCCAGCGAATCATTCGAATGTCAGCATTGTCTGGATGCTGCCTTTGTATCGATTCGCAGTCGTCACACACTGCGCTAAGCATCAATCGTTGTTTATGAACTCGAGTGGTATGCATGCATGCATTTTTTTTTGTGCGATTGTGGCTGACGACGATTGTTTTCGAGTGGCCAAAAATGACGAATGGTCTCATGTAGTTAGTTCTCTGCTGACAACCGCATACTTCTGGATGAGTCAATTGATTTGTGAACGCAGATTATTATATATTTCTCTTCTCTAGCGCATATTTACGAAAAATATAGGAAACTTCGGTAGAAAAGGGATAGTCTTATGTCCTGCCTATGTCAAATTGAAGACAAAAACTTCCCCGCTTTCATGCGATCCAACAATACTTAAAAGCTTTGAAGTGAATTACCACTTTTAATATTTTAAACTTATAGCTTTGTCTTGTGTTTGCCAGGCACTTCCGCGACCGTTGAACGAGTGTTCGCTATCATTAAAAAAAAATAGGACTATCGAGATGACACAACTGCAAATCAATACCCTGAAAAATATATGGTACCGATGACAATCCTAGTACTAGTACTTCTTCTTCAAATATGGGCTTGTCAAACACAGAAAATTGTGGATCTCAAAAGAGTTTGTAAAGAAAAAAAGTTCAAAACTCGTATATCGAACTATTAATTTTTTTTTTCCTTCCAATATCTGATCTTATAACTTCAAAAATAAATAGTTCGATACACTAAAGGTATTTAAAAAACAAAAAAATTTTTCGAAAATAAAAAAATAACGATTTTTTGGATCTCAAAAGAGTTTGTAAAGAAAAAATTTCAAAAATCGTATATCGAGCTATTAATTTTTGAAATCATACGATCAGATATCGGAAGCGACCTGCAAGAAAAATTTTGAGTAAGAACAAAATATTCCAAAATTTTTGAATCACTATGAAAATCTTTCAAACCAAAAAAGGGGTTTAGTAGAAACAAAAACGCTCTATGTGGATTTCTCCGATCCAAAAACATAAAAATATGCAAAAGTAATTTTAAGACTCCCTTCAACTTATAAGTCGGAGTTCGGCGAAATCTAAATTTCGATCCATCTTATTATATATAAGTACGTAATTTTTTGGAGGTTTTTTGGTACAATAAATTTCTTTACAAAAAATGGCGATTTTGGGCGATAATTTCTTATAAACTCGCGCTTTTCTCAAAATATTTCTGGCCGTGTCCTTTTACGTAGGGATTTTTTTGGTGGCGATGGTGTCTCTTCCGACCCTCGTGGCAGTGATCACGGGATCACACGTTCTTAAGATTCGCGTTGAAAGTGTCCCTGACAGCATCGACTTTTCCTCCGTCGCGGCGTCTGTGAAAATTAGGCTTATGCTTAAAAATTTATGCTGAAGAAACAAGGTGGCGCAGATTCCGGTTTAAGACAAACACGCACTACAATTCGCGCTTCTCCACATGGTATTTGTGCATCTGCTCTCTTAGAGCACCCTTGTCCTTTCTATCTCATCTCCGGGATGGCGGTAGACAAAGCACCTTCCCTATAAAGACTCCGGACATTTCAGGTGCCGTAAAAATTACGTTAAACTTGTCCGTTTTTTGTTTATGGTGTTTAGTTTTCATTGGGCAGTTATAATGTTTTGAGGACCCAAACCCTACGCATATTCCATTTTTAAGATCTTGAGGAGATCACTCAAGCTTAGAGTCTAGAGTAGACAAGGAATTTCGGACATGGAGCTTTTAATTCGGCCATCCCCAGGCTTGTAGCTCAGATTTCTCATAGAATCTACTAAGCCGGACATGAATTGGGAATAATAGCTTTATTTTACAATAAAGGAATGTATATCCTTAAATTTAAAAAAACTATAGAGTTTAGTTCTGGTTTTATAGTTTTTATGCGAATGTATTCGAAAAAAACATCATTAGAAAAATAAAAATAAAAAAAAATGCCGACTTTAGTATGCTCTAAAAAACAAACCCAAGTTAAACAAGCATCTGCTGCGAGGTATCTAAATGCTGCAGCTGTCAAAATTTTTCCACTTATCTGACACAAAAGCGGTTATTATACCCTAAACCTGAAAGGTCAGGGTATATTAACTTTGTGCAAACGTTTGTAACGCATAGAACGAAGCGAGTCCGGTATAGAAAAGTATATATATTTTTGATCAGCGTCACCACGTGAGTCAAGCTATCCATGTCCGTCCGTCCGTCCGTCCATCCGTCCGTCCGTCCGTCCGTCCGTCCGTCCGTCCGTCTGTCCGTCTGTGTGTTGTCCGTATACACAGGATAAGAAGAAGGAGTTGAGATAATTGAATGAAACTTGGTAAACATAGTCACAAGGACCCAAGAATCTGCACTATTGAATATTTTTGGAATCCGCCCACGGACACGCCTACCTCCCATACAACGCAAAAATTGAAAACTGCATAACTCAGCTCATAATAAGCCTACAACAATAAAATTTGGTATGTATGTGTTTTGTATCAACACAAAGATGTTTTTGAAAAATGGGTGTCATCCACTCACGGACACGCTCACCTCCCATACAACCCAAAAATTGAAAACGCAATAAATAAGCCTCTGTTTAACCTACAGAGCTAAAATTTGACACATATATTTTTTATAACAACAGAAAGATGGTTTTGAAAAATGAACATCATCCGCCCACGGACACGCCTACCTCCCATACAAAGCGAAAATTGAAAACTGCATAACTCAGCTCATATTTAGTCTACAACAATAAAATTTGATATGTATGTGTTTTATACAAACATAAAGATGTTTTCGAAAAATTGACGTCATCCGTTCACGGACACGCCCACCTCCCATACAACCCAAAAATTGAAAACGCAATAAATAAGCCTCTGTTTAACCTACAGAGCTAAAATTTGGCACATATGTTTTTTATGACAAGACAAAGATGGTTTTGAAAAATGGACGTCATCCGCATACGGACACGCCTACCTCCCATACAACCCAAAAAGTTTAAAACTCAATAAATAAGGTTATGTTTGTCATAGAGAAATTAAATTTGGTATGTATGTATTTTATACCAAAACTAATGTGTGTTCAAAAATTGGGAGTAATCCGTCCATGAACACGCCCACCTCCCATAGCGAAAGCACAATAAAGGCATTAACTGTGAGCTACAGGAATAAAACTTGGTATGTGTAAATTTTTCATCACCATACAAATGCAATTAAAATATAGGCTTCATCCGCCCACGGAGACGCCCATTTGCAATAAAAATTTTTTTATTTTTGAAAAGTGGGTTTAGGGTATTTCATAGTCGGCCTAGACCGACTTTAGACTTTCTTTATTTTTTTTTTATTACATTTAACACTGATTTGTTAAAGGGTAGGATAAACCTGTAAAACAATAAAAAAGTTAAAAAATAAAATTTATATTAGCTGCTAAATCGAAGCTCTAAAAATTATTTATTCATATTTTTAAACTTGTAGGAGCATCCTTCCGGTGTTACCTGTTCTACCTGACCTACAGTGGCTCAAAATAATAATGGAACAAACTTAAAAATTTCATTTAAATCCAAATTTAAGTTATTTTTATGGTCCCACTGTCAAGTTTTTGTATATTTTAAAAAGAGGTTGAGGTGGTTAATTTAAACTAATTCAAAGAATATTGAAAAAAAATATAAAAATATATAAAAAAAAAAAACAAAATTAATAACGTAAGTCAACATCAAACTTATAATGGAACACGACGTTAATTTATAAAATCATAAGCAAAATAATTTTATAAAATATACACGAGAAAACTGTTTGCTAAATTTGTATGGAGATTAAGCAAAACTTGAGCATAATTCTCAGCCACTTCAAAATATTGCGTATTTTCAGCAAAAATCAAGCAAATTTTGCTATTTAAATTTATAATAACTTAGCAAATTTTCGCTTGAATTAAATCAAAATTTGCTTTTTCGATTTATATTAACTGAGCAAATTTTTGCTCGAATCAAACCAAAATTTGCTATTTCTATTTATAAAAACTAAAAAAAAAACAAATTGGCCATTTCGATTGGGAATCGAACTCGGGCTCCGAGCATGCTAAGCCACACTCTTAACCTGCATGCCACGGTACTTCTATTTATAGTTCGAATTTTGTTTTATATTTCAATAACCAAGCAACTTTTTGCTTGAATCAATTCAAAATTTGCTATATCAATTTATAATAACTGAGCAAATTTTTGCTTAAATTGAGTCAAATTTTGCTTTTGCCTGAACAAAATTACCTAATAATAACTTAGCAAAGTTTGGCTTGAATCAAATCAAAATTTGCTATTTGAATTTATAATAAATAAGCAAATCATTGCTAAAATTTATCTTTATTTTGCTTTTTTCAAATTATATGAGAAGTAATTTCAATTTATAAAATGTTTTCTAAAATCAAACCGCTATTGAGCAAAAAAAGTAATGGCTTGATTCAAGCAAAATTATTTTCTCCGTGTAGAGTAAATATTTAGTTGGTAAGCCTTTCTTTTTAATAACTGCTTCGAAATGATTTGATATTAATTTAACCAGTTTTCGGCAGAAGGCCCACTCTCCAATTCTCTCACTCTTCAATAATGGACGATTTAGCAGATCAAAAGAAGAAATTGTGTGATTTTTCAACTTTCCTTCAGGTAACTCCATGTGTGGTCAATAGGATAGAGTTCTGTAAAGCGAGTCGGAGTTACCAAGTCATGTGTTTAATTATTAAAAAGTCAGCTTCTCACATTATAGGCCTTTTGTCTCGGATCGTATTCCTGGTAAAAAAAAATTAATCAATCAATACCCAACTTTCTCACACTTTAATTCAAATTATTGTTCAATATAATAATGTATACGTGTTGGTCTATTATATCATCGATGATGTGAAGCTTTCCAGGACCTGCAGCTGACATGGCATCCTTTAGCACCACTGAACCCATACCATGTATTATTGTGTGACAAAGATCGTTTTTCTCAAGTTTCGTATTTTTCAATTCTAAGTTTTGAATTTGGGGGGTTGTATGGGAGGTGGGCGTGTTAGTAAGTGGATGATGCCCATTTTTATAACACACCTAAGTTTTAACATAGAATACACAAGTACCGAATTGAAGATTTGTAGCTTAAATATTAGCCTCTTAATAGAGTTTTCGTTATTGGGGTTGTATGGGAGGTAGGTGTGGTTTTTATTCGATTAAGCTGATTTCTGAACTTGATCTTTGTTTTTTAAAAAGAAGCTCAAATATCAATTTCATAACGATAGCATGAAAATTACGGCTGTAATCGTGTCGACAGACAGACGGACAGACACACGGACATGGCTAAATCAACTCAGGTGGTGATGCTGACCAAGAATTTATTTACTTTTCTATACTTACCACGCCTCCTTATCGGCGTTACACACGTCTTGACAAAATTAATATACCCCTTACGTAGTAAGCGTGGGGGTAGTAGTGGTTCAATGTTTATAGTAGATACCTTCCTGTTCCGTTTAACTCTACTTGCCCCATGGCGAGGAGTCATGGACTTTCGAAATCAACTCTCAACAGACGCATTCTCATTACTCACATCCAGAGAAACTGCCGGTGTGCCGGATCATAGTGCCGACATGTCTATTAGGAGTTGCTTTCTCAAGTCCAATGATTTTTGGAATATAATGAAATTTATCGACCAGTGTTCAGACACTCAGCACCCAATATTTCTACTGAGCAACCCTTCTTTTCAATCATATCATGCAGAATTTGATCGCCATTATCGCCATATAAAAATTAATTATTTTCCGGACATGACAAATGCCCTAAGCATTCGCGTTTTCAAGTATTAATAGCTTACTATGACAAGGCGCCGTTTGCCAATTCTGCTATAAACAACTTACTCATCACCGATTCCCCAGTACCAATTTGTGGACATTTAATTTGACGTTAAATTTCATCCACCTCCATTGGTGAGGAGCGCGACCTATCTAAAATCTCTTGCATATAGGATATGCCAGCCTGGTTGTACTGAAACGCAACTCCACGCCGACTCGTTGTCTAGCTTGTGACGTTAAGCTTACCACAGCCAGCACGAAACTCCCCGAAGGTCCAACCCACGACAGTCCCCGGGCAATAGGGGTTTCCACCTTGGAATGAGCTTCCAACAAAAACCAGACATGAATTGATAGTTTTAGCACACATGACTTAATAAGCAAGCTTATCTTAGTATCCCGGTATACAACACCGATAGACACTAGTTGGGTATTTGATATGCTATGATTCGGAACTGAATCAACAAATCAGAGATATAAACTGCTATAGTACTGCTGAGCCAACCAATCCTGTTGAGTGTCTCAGACTCTACCAGTAAAGACTGTAAAACTTGTCTATTCCAAAATTTATCGCCTTATCTAAATTAAATTAGAAAACTTGATCAGCCAGCATACAACATTACCACAATGAAGCATGCTCGAACACAGGGTCTATTATGCTCCTTGGTCATACTCCAAGTCAATACTCCTTTTTTAATCAGCCCTTGTAAAACTCCTCTTCTTTATGACCATTCTTTTAAAACCACTTATTCCGGCATAAAGACCCTATCGTTGGAAATTTATTTATCATCACTTATTCTCATAAACCCATAGAGAATATCAGATTTTTATTCATACCAGTAATTATCTTGGCTAAACCAGGTTTATTGACTATCCCCGTGCTAACAGTATGTTTTATATCATTTGCTACGGATACGCAGGTACAATAACCAGAGTTTATGTTCCACTTCCATGATTTTGCAACTCAAAGCGAGGTCTCATGGCAACCTATCTTTTACGTGACATACAAAATTGAACCGTAGTTCAAATACGCATAATACAACCCTACTCCTTTTCACTGGCTTGGGACAGGCTAGTGGCTTGCCATCATCACCACCAGGCGTAGTTGTACGCGTGTTGGTATAAAAATTGTTTAGCAAAGCAAAACCGTTCGGCAAAAATGTCAGCTGTTTCGGCCGAAACAGAAGCCGAAGGTCAAAATATCGGCCGATTACGAAGCCGAAGACGAATACTCGGTCGGACATTAGCAGATTTTAGGTGCGTTCGGGATATTGAACGATTAGAAATGTCAACAACAGCTTCTTCTCAATTGTGCAAGTTTATACTTGTAATTTATTATTAAAAAAATAAGCCAAAAAACAAATAAAAGAACTTGGGCAAGTTTAGAAGATAAGGTTTTCTCATCAGTCAGTCAGTATGGGCCGAAAAAAGCTGAAGTTTGAACGAAATTCCAAAAATTTGCAATCATTTCATTCCACCATAAACTCAATTCTGCCGACACATCTCTGTGTAAACAGCTTCGATTGAACTCAAACAAAACGCAAAATAAACTTTCTGTGTAGACATGGCATGAGATTTTTCAAGACAAAGAGACGCGTGAAGAAAAATCGATGGATACCGCTTGAATCTCATTCGTTTTTCATTGTTTCGCTGCATGATGAAATATATTAGGATAGTTTTGAAAAATGTTTTTTAAAAGAGCCCTTAGAAAAAAATTGTTTCCGGGCCCCTTAGAACCTAAAGACGGCGCTGGTATGCACCAATAATTTGGAACTCGTATTATGCCACTCACTCTTTTCGTTTGGAAAGGATTCAAAAATCTTTTTCTAAATTGCATTGCGACCTTTATTTGTTGACTTTAAGCACTCTTATAATGCAATATGAATGCTTTTGGGTCTGAAAACTCTAGAAACGAGAAGGAAGATTAGTTCTTAAGAGTTCAAATACGATATTCTATCTGGAAATATTGATTGTTTTTCTCTTCTTGAACTAATTATGTTCAATTAAATCTAAAAACTAGAATAAAATCTCAAAACAGTCATGCTCAAAATAACTTTCCACATAGATAGAACCAATTAATGAAAAAAAGAAGAAACAAAATGCCAGAATTTTAAATATTTAGTACTGTGTTCCCACTAATTCAATTGCTTCTTTGGTTTGTAAATAATTGCCAAAAGTTAACTTAGTTGATTCAAACAGCTATGTTGGGAAAAAGCACTGATAAGAATTTATTAGGTCATTTACCCAAGCAATCAACATTTTCAGCGTCAACGGGTTAGGGTTTAGATAAGGAAGTGAATAAAGCGCCTAATGTTATTATGCTACTGTGAAAAGATGTGCGGAACATCTTGTTCTAAATGAATACTATTGACGCTTAATAGAAATTGCTAATGATTTGCGGTTAATTCCGGGCGGTGCATAATTAGGGTTTCCGTTTCCAAAACAAAAAGAATAAATCTTCACAGCGAACCAAGACTATTAACTTTGTAGATTAAAAGTAACAAAACAAGTTTTTTATTGCTTTTAAAGAAGGACACACAAGTTTATACATTTAATTAGCATTCCACTCCCTGAGGCACCCTTTAAAACGATTTCACTCATCAAATTATCAAAGAAATTTTTTGAAGACATTATTTTCAATTGAAACTTCGTTAGGAATGTAAATGATACCTATTAACTTTAAAGCATGCCATTTTATTTCAATATCTTTAAATAAAACTGAAATTATGAAAAAAATCAAAACTGTGTTAATATATTCAAAAATTTAACTGTAATCTGTGATGTTACAGAATTTTCTAGATTTCTGGCACGCCTCATGAACATCCAAAATGACTAGAATAACAGCGGATAAAAATGAGATTTATTATTTTCGCAGAAAGTACAAAAAAAAGCAAACAAACATAAGCAAGGCAGATTAAGAGAGCAGCTGCTGCTCATTGTAAGACCGAAATCCCTAACGTTTTTTAGCGGAGTCCTAAGTGGAGAGAGTTGGTAGTGGAGGTAGAGCGGCGTAGAAGTTACTCTGTATGTTTTATTTAAATCTGCGCTAGACTTGAAGGAGGCGGAAATAACTCAGAATTTTCGTGTAAATAATTAAGGCGACAAAAGTAAGTTAAAGATAGCAAATTTTTCAATGCACTCAATAGAAATATTTCTTAAGTTGTCATTTATGGAATTCCATTTGTTATCGTTCTTTAAACCAGGCAGTCAACTGTGACAAATATCAAAGGTCGCAAAAAATATAAATAGGTCATTCACATTGCAAAAGGTCATAAATAAGCTAACAAACGGGCATGAGATACATTTTAAATTCAAAAATAAAAATGTTTTTGCCTCAAATACGACTCTAATATTTTATCATCATGTAGCATAAACATTTCAACTCAAACCTAAGGATGAGCAGACGGACAAAAAAACCGTACGGGTTCTTTGTAGAACATTTATAATAACAAAAAAATCTAAACACAATGATAACATCAAAAAACATAGGCCAGCATTAAGAAGGATAGACTGACAGAAATTGACAGACAGACGGATAGACAGTCAGACGGATATATAGACGAGCTCTAATCAGCAAGTGTCAACAACAGCTTAGATTTCATGGCTCAATATGTCAAATGCTAGGATAGAAGCGGTTGATATTTCTTAACCCTCCCACTATCCGGCTGTGATGGAAGTGATGATGATGAAAATGAAACAATATAAAATAATACAAAATATTAAGCTTTATATATAAAAACCCAATTCATTTATCATGGCACTGATAAGTGACAACTGAGGATTTGGTTGCTTATTACTTGTTGTTTTTGTTATTTTTGTTGTTGGTGTTGCTTTTATTTGTTTCTAGATGGCGTAATTATCGCTACAGATGACAGACGCCAAGCTTTGCCACGTCATGCATCGAGTTGTTTAACACTTGATTTCGCACTCCTCTGCTTGGCAGTGATGAAAATTTGTTGGATTTTATTTCCAAAATTTATCTCATCCTGTGTCTCAACGAATGAGTTGGCTGTTACTAGTGTGTTTTTAGTTGATGGTGATGGAGTGCTATAAGATAGAAGCTGGACGTGCAGCGTTAAAAATAGCTTCTCGTCACACATAAATAATCACGCTATTTACTGGTGCAAATGATTTCTGACAAATAGTGTGTGTGCGTTTAACTTAAAACAAAAAAAAAAAAACAAAAAATTACAATCCATTTTGATATAATAACATTGTGGTTATCTAGAAAAAAAACAGCAACGTGGCGTGAAAGAAAAATGGTTCAACAATTTGTTATGTATTTAAGATGATACTTCAGGATTTATCTTTTGCCAGATTTTCTTTACGTCAGTCAAAGACTTTGGATCAATTCATACATATCTTGTATGTACAGGAAACTTTTAATTTCGGATATACAGTTTGTGTGTTCTGTTAGTCTCCTTAACGAAGTACTGCGAAAGGTGCGGATATGCGTTCTAGGTGTACGTACCCATTTAAAGGATTATCTTTGGCTCTGTGCCTATGGGAATTAACCCATTAACGAAGATTTGGGCGAAAATGTCCAAATTATCAACGAAGTCAAAGACTATAAGTCTATTTGTGAAGTGCCTGGCTACTTTGTTGTGGAGTACACCTACAATGACGACAATAATAATTAAGACCGAAAGACCGTACATTTCAAAGTTTGTTTTTCATGTATGCATTCTAATCGATATTTTTCTGCAAGGATCGTATTCTCCATTACAACTTTGGGAATGTTTTTTTCAAAGCCTAAGAGTCAGTTTAATTTCGGCATAAATGTAGTGAAATCTCTTATGACCCTAAGAAAGATTCGTGCACCACCTGGCTGTAACACGCTTTGTGTAGAAAATGGAAAGACGTGCTCGTTTCTGCAATGCGGTGGCAAAACTTTTTATGGTTGTGGAGAGTGTAATAACTTACTGTATCCAAAAAAATGTTTTGCGGACTTTTATAACAGCGTTCCACAAGATGAAAACAAAGTAAAAACGCTAAGTAATACTCTATACCCCAGTAGGAATAGGATTCCTCAAATACGAAGTCTTCAAAGCCGTCTCGAAGACCAAGTACGCATACTCAGAGCGAACGCTGACGTACTAAGTCATTATATTGTCAGCTACAAATTAATAAATAAATTTTAAGCAAACAAAGAAAATTTCACTTCACAAAAAACAACAAACACTATGTACGGAGAGCATATGGGTTTGTTTATACTATGCATCTGTTCTGCAATACATGGACGCATGCCGTTCTTGAAAACATTTCAACAACACGTCTGGCAAGCCAAAGTGAAATTTTGTTTGAAAATGTCTTTAAAGACACTCATAGAAATGGATCGATTCGTCTTACAAAAAAATGACATGCCCCGAGGACGTATTCGAAAACGGATCGATCCATTTCCTGCTGGAACTAGTGCATACATACATTAAAAAAACGTTAAAATATTTTAATCTATGTATATACTTACAATATTAACAAATAAAATTTTATGTACCAGTTAATTATTTTATGCAAAATATCGTATACATATATCTTTTTTTAATTTTTGAAAATTTATAACTCACTATCGATGGTTGCTACCATCTGCTGCCTTGGTTTTTATACCCAAGGTAGCAGATTCTTTTTAGAATCTGTCAGAGTCATGCAATCTTAAATTATAAATTTTCTATCAACAGCTCCTATCGTAGGTTAATTGGCCGCGAGAGCTTTTAGATTTTTGTTATATATTCAATTTTTTACAAATAATAATAGAGCAATTAAAATTTCATCACATTTGACCTTGAAAATATAATATTTAACGTGAAAATTTCTGAGCACACTTCAAAAACAATTTATAGCTCCATGTTTTGTTAAACCAACAAAAAAATTAAGCTCTAAGCTTTTACCAATCCCGAGATATGATCGTTTCTGTGGAAGCATTTTCATGGGTAAAAAAATACCCATCCGTAGTTAATGGGTTAAAAAAATGTATTTTTATAGCTAATTTAAGGTCAATCAATCTATGTGTGGGAGGCACGCACTAAATTAATACAATTTTCAGAATTTGAGGGAATAAAGCACTAAAAATTAATATTTAAATATTTTCTTTCATCAAATGCCTACATGAAGCTTTAAGCTGTGCAGTTTTGGACATGAAGTTTTGTTGATGTTTTCTTTGAGAGCACACTAAGCATTATTTTCGATAATTTTTTACCAATGAAAGCCAAACACTCATCGAACCCGGATCTCGTAACCATCGCATGAGAGTGGTTCGACTAACAAACGGGCTATGCTGTTGCATGTTTGAGCAAAATTTTGACACAGTACCGCAGCTACCCACGCTTTCATACCATACTTACCGGATTTGCTGGGTATGTATTAGGCTGTGTCGATTTTTAAACCGATGTGGCCTGGGTGATTTTCGGTTCGGGCCTGAAAAGTTATTACACAAAAAAAAAAAGGGGGCTGGAGGTACACTTTACCCCATCGCACCCTCAATTTTGTGAATTTTTTCTATAGGAATTTTTTTCAAATTTTTATTTTTTAAAACGTGCACAGCTAGGGCAAAACTAACGCCAGATATGAAATCTTCACACCCGATTCATCCAAAAAACGGTCTAACATGTATACGTTGTTATACAAAAATTTACCGTAACAAATTCCTTAAGAAAAAATTTCACTAAATTCAAAGTATATTCTTATCGTTGGTGCGTATGTAATTGTGACCATCACGGCTGAACCACTGCAGTTATCCACCAAATATTCGCACAATATTTTATATAGTATCATATATATAGGTAAATGTACATCATATAAATCGGTAATGAAACTGCATAAAGATTGTGCCTACAGCGCCACCTAGGATGGATTTTCAGAAACAAAAAATTCCGTAGCACCACACAAAGATATAAAGTGAATAACTGCAGTTAATAATAAGGTGGATAACTGCAGTGGTTCAGCCGTGATTGTCACAATTACTTACGTACCAACGATAAGAATATACTTTGAATTTAGTGAAATTTTTTCTTCAGGAATTTGTTACGGTAAATTTTTGTATGACAACGTATAAATGTAAGACCGTTTTTTGGATGAATCGGGTGTGAGGATTTCATATCTGGCGTTAGTTTTTCCCTAGCTGTGCACGTTTTTTAAAAAATTCCTATAGAAAAAATTCACAAAATTGAGGGTGCGATGGGGTAAAGTGTACCCCCAGGCCCCTTTTTTTGTGTTTTGTTTAATAAC